>OU342945.1:28687108-30151572 GCA_910592295.1 Andrena haemorrhoa | reverse complement strand
CAATCTTTTAGGTATTTTACATTTTGAAAAGAAAAAGCGTTCGCACCGTGCAACGCTGTATTTGTGTTCGAGATGAGGATGTAATTTGCTTTTTTGTTAATTAGGATATTATTTATTACTATATTGTTCTCCAGAACTTTATTTACGCGATATAAGTTTGTGTCATTGAGAAATTTCTATCGGTATACAACAAATAAAAATCTTACGTTTCACTGGACTGATAAACCTTAATTTCGCTTTCATTTAGTTACTATTAAAAGTAACTTTGGACACCGTACACACTACAGGCGAGGTCTAGCAATACTACGGGATTATATCGCACAGCCACGCACAGCTTCCATTAAAACAATTTGCAACTGTCAATTTGCATCTACCAACTCCTCTTCCACCTCGCTTCGGAATATTTGTACGAAATATTTGAGATCTATCTTATCGACCGAGTAAATTCATGTGTAAAAGGACACCGCGAAGTAGTCACTATTTCTGGCTGTAGGATCGTACGGTCCGTACGATTATAAGCCCGCGGTTGCTTACGGCATGGCGTTAGCCAAGTCGTGTGTCATGGTGCGTTGCAGATGAAAAGCGTACTATATTTGTAACGCTTCTGTTTCACATGTTCTATATTAATGGAAAACCTTTTGTACAAATTTTAACGGCAGGTGAGGATCCCGGGGAACAATAGCACGAGTGCGCCGAGAGGAAAACAATAATAGTTGTGGGCGAACGAAGTTCAACGATGCAGTGAGGTTCTGATATGGCGGCAAATTTTAGTTAGGCGGAGATTCGTTCTAAACTTCCTCGATACCGTACTGCCGTTCCATCGGTTGCTCGAACACGAGCTCAGTGTAATTTCCGGGCTAAATTTCGGCTCCGCGGTATGCTCGATTGTAACGTTAAGTCGGAAAATTGAAACGCTGTGCATTCCTGCATTTTAAAGCACAGTGGCGACATATCATGGCGGCGAGATTTTCTTAACTGCAGTTGGTCTATCTCGATTACTTTCATACCTAATACGCACGCAAAGGAATTCCTTTGTAAAGTAACACGTTCAGTAAATGAATATATCGCACACAAAACTCGCCCCATAAGATATCTATTGCACCCTCCGTTCGCGTGCATCCTAAGTGATGTAATTATATTGCATTAGCCAGGCATAACATGTAGCTGAAGAGTTCTCTGTGTATGTACACTAGTAGTCACAGTGACACTGACTTGGACGTGAAATTATGATGTAGTAACTCCATATTGATGCAGGACATTGGTTTTATTTTGTGTTTGTACATACGTCTATCTTATGTCTGTTTTAAGATCATTCAAGATGAACAAGCGTCGTAGAACGTCCTCGGTTGCAAGTCGAGGCACTGAAGATGACGGCGATGATATACCGCCTGAACCGACTAAGAGGAGAAAAAAATTGGATCCCGTAAGTTGTTTTAGATCGTCGTAAGCTGATGCGTGTTAAAAGACTCGATTATTAGTTAACGGTTAAGGTTAATAATCCTTTTACTTTCACGTATCTAGAGTGACCTGTGCCAACAATTGTACGATGTGCTACGTAATCAAAAGAAGGAGGATGGAACGCTGTTATGTGATGCATTTATACGCGTGCCTAAACGCAGACAAGAACCAGGTTACTACGAAGTTGTATCAAATCCTATAGACCTATTAAAAGTTCAACAGAAACTGAAAACTGATGAATATAGAGATATGGACGATTTAGCAGCTGATATTCAACTTATGGTTAACAATGCAAAAGCTTTTTATATGGTAATATATGTTGGCATAAATTATTATACATATCGCGTGTATAAAATATTAAAATGTAGATATTAAGTCGACGCATAAACTACTGGGGTTATTTCTCGAAAACAGCGTACTTCTCCCGAGTATAAAGATGCCACCGAACTTTGGGAGTTGTGTGTACATACAAAAAATCGTATTACGGAGGAGTATGAAGACCCAGAGCCTAAAGGAAAACTTATACTAAAAGTAGGACGATTGGTAAGCTATGATGCGTACAATGTTATGTACATACGCGCATGATCTTCGATCATCGAATGATTGGTACGATATTAATTTTACAGGCTCGCAAAGCCATGACAAAACAAGATGATACAGAAGATACATCTGAAAGTTCTACAAATCCTGACGAGGAGACGATGCAACTATTTGAAGACTTATTTGCAGCAGTTATGACAGCAACAGATCCAGCTGACAACAACAGGCCTTTACATACAATGTTTCAACTTAAACCGTCTAAAAAAGTTCGTATTATAAATACTTATTTGTGAAGTGTTAATCTGCTGTTTTCTTAGCAAATGTATTATACAAAGAATGTTAAACTTTCAGTTGTATCCAGAGTATTATGACGTAATCGAGACACCCGTAGACCTGAAAACAGTTGCGAGGAAAATTCAAGAAGGAGCCTACAGTTGCGTTCCAGATATGGAGAAAGATTTAATGCTGATGTGTCGCAATGCTTGTCAGTTTAATGAACCGGGTTCTCAAATTTATAAAGATGCCAAACTTTTGAAGAAGATTATCACTGCAGCGGCAAGGAAACAGGATACTGGATTAAGCAGTAGTGTTCCAAAGATTGCGACAACCGCTCCATCGACGCGAAGTAAAAGAGGAAGTCGCACAATGGCACAGTCCTTAATATCTCAGACTGCGGCGTTGCCAGACGAAGATGAAGAAAGCGACGATGAAGACGAAGAGCCCGCTGAAACTGAAGAAGCTGACAATCCACAGTGGCAGCTGTTTCAAACTATCCGAACAGCACCCAACAATCAAGGTACCAAAGTAGAAAGCAAACATTATTGTGGTATTACATAAAAAAAAATAAATTTTATGATAATATCGGTGAATCTTTGTATTTATGCAGGAGTTAGAATGAGCGAATATTTTTGGAAACTGCCATCGAAAAGACTATATCCTGATTACTATAAGATGATCAAAAATCCTATTTCTTTATTACAAATTCGTACAAAGATAAAGGTAATTGATTGAAGTTACGAACTCTTTGTAGTGTGCAAGTTATTTTTATTTTACTTATAATTATTACAGAAAGGTGAATATGGCACTGTTAGCGAAGTGGCTGGTGATATGAATATTATGTTTGAAAATGCAAAAAAATATAATATTCATACCTCTAGGTTGTACAAGGTAATAAACATCGATTGATTTGAAACTTTTACGTACTTTACAGCTATTATTCATTTATGCTGTGATCTTTTAGTGTGCTGTAAAGCTACAAAAACTTATGCAAGAGAAAGTGCAAGAGCTATTAGAATTTGATCAGGTAAATAAGATTTTCCCGAGTGAGGATAGATCGTTTTACATTTCAGTTTTCACTTCACGTGGTTCTTACGTTCGTAGGATTCAGACTCGGACAGCGAATTCGAAAGCAGTTCCCATCAACCTAAACTCATTAAGCGTGCTTCAAATCTGTTAACTCGTGGAAAGTATAAAGACAATATACCATTGAAGAAAAGATTGTACGCATTAGTTAAATGCGTGATGGAATACGTTGTAAGTAATTCCAACTTGAATTATTCAAGCCGAAGCGTATCAATACAGAAAGAATTACAACCTTACAGTGCGAAGATGGCCGGCAACCAATGTTAATGTTTATGGAAAAGCCTTCTAAAAAACTCTATCCGGACTATTATCAAGTGATAGCGGAACCCATTGACATGTTAGCCATCGAAGCTAATATTAAAGCAGAGAAGTATCAGAGTGAAAACGAATTAATACAAGATTTTAAGGTATATTTTCTACACTGGTATAATAAAAAACTACGCATTGCCTACTCTTCGTCACAGATTTATTGTATTTTACGATGTATCGCATTACTGTCTCTTTCTGTTTAGTTAATGTTTAACAACTGTCGTCACTATAACGAAGAAGGCTCTTTGATATATGAAGATGCAAATACTTTGGAAAAGGTTTTAATGGATAAAGTGAAAGAGTTAGGTCCCCTGCCAGAAACACCTAAACCAACAAAATCAAGTGCGTCCACACCAACTAGGAACGTTGGGTAAGTACTATTTAACGTGTACAGCATTACAGAGATATTCGTATACGTTTATTGGTAAAGAGTTACCTGCATTACGATAAGAAATATGTGTGTACATGATATACATCTATTTTTTATACATAGGAGACCTAAGAAGGTCATACCGCTTCACTTACAAAAATTAAAAACTATGTACGATACCATAAAAGATTATCATGACGCGAAAGGAAGACAGTTGTCTTTAATTTTTATGAAATTACCAAATAAAAACGAGTACCCCGACTATTATGAAGTAATCAAGCAACCAATGAACATGGAGAAAATCGCTGCTACCTTGAAAAACAATGGATACGAAAATTTAGACGAACTTGTGTCGGACTTTATACTAATGTTTGATAACGCTTGCAAGTACAATGAACCCGACTCACAAATATACAAGGTTTGTACAGTAATATGTACTTATTACATACATTATTGTTTAAGATCTGTTTAAAATAAAATCAGACACTCCTAATAAGTCATTTGGGTAATTTCAAAAAGAAGAGAAGTTTTATTTAGATAAAAGTCTAATGATTATTCATTTTTTTAATTGAATTCGTAAAAGGATAAATTAAATAATGAATACCTTTTTTGTGTTGTTCGTGCCATATTTTCGTTTAATAAGGTGGTAGTAGGTAAATTGAAAAATAAAGAGATTAACGACACGTTCGAAATTTGACTTAGGGGTGATTATGTAAAATACAAAAATAGTTTAGAGGTACGCGACTAATAGCGCATCCGTAAGTCGGAAGTCAAATTGAAATTTCGCGCTAAAACATGGAAAGTTCGATCTGTTTACGGTTACAGTTTTTGAGGTTACGTGAAGTTTGTTTCTTTCGTAGCATTGTCGTTCCGTGCGGTTTTATAGAAGAATTTTACACAGTGACGAATGATTTTTATCTATGAATATATACAATAATAATATTAACGTTAATATGCAATTCTATCAAGCCAGTGATCATAAATTAAATACATGCAGAGTTGCCTAGTAATTAGCTGCAGAGTTCGTGCTTCCTTTACAAAAGCTTTTCGCGTGCATGCGTTTATACAGAATGTTCGAACAAGGAAATAGTTATAACCAGGGAACTAACATTTCCCTGCAAAAGACATTAAAAGTTCGACCTTGTTTTATCCGGTTAATGAGAGATAGAGAAGTAGATCAACGGTTATCCAAAAAGTCCAGGAGGAATGAAACAGAAGTAAACAATGACTTCATTCTTTTTAGAATATTACCCACTAGTTGCTTTCACGCGTATACATTTTTTTGTCTTGCAAATATCGAATAACAAATTAATAGGGTTGGTAAATTTAATACAATTTAATATCAATAGAAATGATGTTCTAGGATGCTTTAATTTTACAACGACTAGTGCTTCAAACAAAGTTACAATTAAGCGAAGACGAAGAAAGTGTACCTGACGTATCTGCCGCTGTTCAAGAAATATTGGCAACAATTTTCACCGCTCTTTACAACCACCAAGATGAAGAGGGAAGGTGTTACTCTGACTCTATGGCAGAACTTCCAGAACACGATATTGTTGATGGAAAGAAGTACGTCTTCTTTGATTAAATTTAAGCTTCACTTAATTGTACTTGTACATTGTCCTTTGTTCATCGTTGATTCAATTTGCGTGCATTTTTCTGTCTCGAATAATAGGGTACGAGGATTATCATTAGATTTAATTAAAAGAAGATTAGACCGTGGAGTTTATAAGCGTCTAGATCGGTTCCAAGAAGATGTGTTTACATGTTTAGAGCGAGCAAGAAGGCTGTCGCGTTCAGATTCGCAACCTTTCGAAGACAGCGTAGAGCTTCAAGCATTCTTCTTACGTACTCGCGACGAAGTAACTCGTAGCGGAGATTTATTACATTCGCCGGCGCTTAATTATACTCTCCTCGATCTTTCCGCTCAAGTTGCAGAATTGAAACGTGTAAAGCAACAGCAAGAACTGACGTTGCCTAACGAAGAGGAAAGCTGCGACGGGAATGACACAAAAGTATGTAGCACTTTATGTCGTAAAAATCACGTAGGAAATAGTACTGGCATTTATTCGGTATTTCTGTTTTCCTTAGGATTCTGAGGCGAATGCTAATACAGAGGGGAGTAATAGCGATAATGGTGGTTCGATGAGTTTTAATCAAGAAGTATACAGAGCCGGTGATTTCGCGTACATAGAACCCACAGAACGAGGCATGGAATACAGTGTGGTTCTTATAGAACGTTTATGGACAAACGCAGAGGGCCAACAGATGTTATATGGCAATTTATTTTATAGACCAAGCGAAACTTATCATGTGGCGTCTAGAAAATTTCTCGATAAGGAGTTATTTAAAAGCGATGCGCACGTAGCTGTACCTTTGTCCAAAGTGGCTGGCAGATGTTGCGTTCTAAGCGTTAAGGATTATTTTAGAATGCAACCAGAAGGTTTCTTGGAAAAAGACGTTTATGTTTGCGAGTCCAGATATTCTACGAAAGCGAGAGCTTTTAAAAAAATCAAAGTCTGGAATTTCGATCCAGATCATTTAAAACTACTTCCGAGAGAGAAACCTTTAGAACCAAAGAGGGTGATATCGGTATACAAGGAAAGATTAGAAAAGCATAAAGAAGAAATCGCAGAATTAGAAGAAGGCGAAAAATTGACAGAGAAAGAAAGACCTGTAAGTTACCTTTACGATAGTTCTGTCTTTTCGTATAAAATATTCAATTCTATACATCGTCTTCTAAACTTATACCAACTAGGATATAATATGAAAATAATTATCGGATTTATTATAAAAAGTCTTGTTGTTTGTTGTTTGTAGAATGTGATACTGTATAGTCCAGATGACACGGAGAATACCTATTACGAACAATACAATACGTGCGCGGGTGCTGTAAAAACCGGAGACTTTGTTTACGTAGCGACAGATGGAGGCAGGCAACAAATTGCACAGATCGATGCTATATGGTTGACCAAAGAGTATGTTACGGGATATCTTGCTGTAAATTCTACAAAACTCATCGGTTCGGTAAAAACGATAACTTAATTGTTTTAGTGGAAAATGCTACTTTAAAGGCCCATGGTTGCTGATGCCGGTAGAAGTGCCACATACTCCCACAAAGTTATTTTATAAACAAGAACTTTTTTTATCCACTGTCGATGGTACTCATCCAATTGTGGCGATCGTTGGCAAATGCACCGTTCTTGATTATGGAGAGTACATCTGTAGTAAGTACACAAGGCAACTTTTAATAAATGTGATTCATAAATGCCTGTCGATACTTGAGCGTGTAAATCTACTCAGTAATATAAGTAACACCGTCGTATGAACATAGCATTGAGTTCCGCACTCGCGAGAATAAGGCACTGATTGCCCGAAGTTTTGCCTGAAACATTAGATAAGCTCAGGAAGTATTGGCATACGTTTACGAATAACCTTATACAATAGTCAAATGTGAAAAATGTACCCTTGAAGGTATACACCATTTCTGTGAAAATATGTATCCTTTCTACAGGTCGACCTACAGAAATTCCAGAGGATGATGTATATATTTGTGAATCGCTGTACGACGAAAGTAAGAGCCTCATGAAAAAGCTTGGACAGGAAGGTTTAAAAAAGTTCAATCACAACTCGGCAGTAACCGAGGATGAGATTTACTTCTTCCGAAGGCCTATTAATCCTGCTAAAGTATGTACAAAGTTCTAAGCATTCAAGCTAACATACACGAATGTTCGATAACAAATAAGTAGTCCACCATTTTGACGTGCAACTAACTGAATATTATTGCTTTTGCATGTGATGTGTGTGTTGTAGGTTCCGGGCGATGTGGCTCAGACGCAAAATCAAGTCAAGTCTGTTACTCCTAGTTCAGCACAATTTGAAATGGTAATTTCTACTCATAAGTTTCTTACGTTTTGTTAACAATACATCATAGACGCATGTTGTCTTAGAATCACACGCAAGCTCATATGGAAGTTCTTAACGTCACGAAATATTGCCTGACTATACATCGTGACCGGTACACTTCTAATTTCTTTAACGTATCGAGTATGATTTGCGTGTGACGAAGATCATCCACAAATATGTATCTAAGCATGTTTCTAATTTTATGCCGGCATATTCGTTTTTCCTTTCTCTGTTTTATCTTTTCGTATTTGTTTATATACATATATATGTTTTTCTTATAGAATTCCTTCGTTTGTTTCTTTGTATAATTACTTTCATAGGTCTGGTAATTATTCTTTATGGATTTAAATTCAGAGCACCTGTTGGGTTTATCGCTAATACATATATATGTGTGTATGTATATATATATATATGATATACATAGAATACCACCAAAAAGTCGCTTCCATGTCACTCTAACCCAAATAATGTGGAAACTAAGCATATTGCTTTAAACGGAATGCTTACAGTATTAACATATCTAAACGTAGAAACTTCTTAGACAATACTTACAATAAAATTTAAGAATCGAAGAATCATACTGTATCAGCTCAATACATTTATATTCCGAACGATGCGCGACGCATCGCAGCGCTTTACGATTAAATCTATTATAAAGCTCATCTGAGCATCGCGAGATCTCTAGTTAGGAAAGGTTTCTGTAGGTAATATAGCATTAAACAAGATTGCCATACTGATACAAAGTATTCACAGAATATCCATGATATTACATTCGGTAACGGATAATGAACGTAACATAACATAAATGGTATAGGAGGCATCACCATTGTTACCGAAGCTGGAACCCGATGTACTAGGCATGGGAGTAGGATTAGGCGTGGGAGTAGGAGTAGGAGTTGGGGAGGACAGCATGGATGCTGGTGGTCCACCGTCCGTTGGATCCGCAGAAGCTCAACCGGTGCTCTCCAATACTCAAACACCTGTGTCGACTAAGAAGGTAGGCTTTATCGTGACATTATTTGCTTTATTTGCTTATAAATTTATCACATATTGCATTCTATTTATTTCGTTTTAATTCTGTTTAGAGAAATATGCCAGCATACTGTTTTCGTTTTTAAATTTTTCTTTTTTAATTTTTGCACCGTTCAAACGTTGTTTTAACATTAGAAGGAGAATTAGACGTTTACCTTTGAAGGTGTAATACCAAGATTTCTTCCCAAGACGGTGGCAAATTATAATTTGTGTTTTCTTCTGTTTAGAAAACGGCTGGTAAGAAATTAGTTACGGGCTATATTTTGTATTCGAGTAAAATGCGAACGCAGATTACGCAAAACAATCCTGAATCGTCTTTTGGAGAGATTAGCAGAATTGTTGGTAACGAGGTATTTATTTATTTTTTACTGTTCATTTTTTAATTTACTATACAAATCTACTGAAGAAGGAAAGTATGAAGATTGAATTTATCAAGCATAATGTCGCGAGAATAGCTCATCGGGTCGCCTTTCGAGAATAAGGGCGTACATCATTCTGCAACTTTCCTTCCAACTTCTTCGAACATTCTGCAACTTTCCTATTCACGTCTGCTGTTGCTATGGTAAATGTTGTTATTGAAATGAATATTTTTTTCTCAATTCTAGTGGAGAAAATTGCCAGCGGGAGAGAAACAAGCTTGGGAGGAACGAGCGATTAAAATGAACGAGGACGGGGGACAGCTTAAAGGGACATCCGTAGCAGTAGGCACCAATTCTTTACAAGACGTAGTGTACGAATGTTGTTGGGACAATTGTGACTGGCAATTCGAAGATATGACCGATTGCATCGATCACTGTATCGCCGAACAAAATGGACACGTGCAATCGTCCTTTGTTAACGCCGCTAGCGGTGCGTGCTTCGCTTTATTTACTAAATTTACTTAAATGCTGCTGAAAGTCGAGGAAATTTCATAACCAAGAGTATTTGTCTTCCAATAGATGTAGAATTTCAATGCCAATGGCGTGGTTGCGGCCGTACGAAGAAATCTGTGCCCCCATTTCCAAGTGTACAAAGACTCGCAAGGCACGTTAAGGAAGTACATATCCTTAAGTCGAATGGACGCATCATACCTCCTTCGGAAAGAAGCAAGTACGATCTAAAAAATTACTGTATCAAAGTTGCACGATCTACTTAGAAGTTTACGCTTTCCTTTTAACATGTTTTTCATTGCAGAAACTATATGCCATCGAAAGGTCCAACGATATTACCGCCAATGGAAACAGGTAATTGAATCTTAATATATCCAGATTGATATTTGCAGTAAAAATAACACTCGCTAGATAGTTAAATACACATCGCGTTGTTGCAGAAACATCAGCAGCCGCGACACAAACAAGTAACGTGCCTGCCGCCAAACAACCGGAGCCAATGTTTGTTGCTGTTCCTCCAAGACCAAGTCGCGTATTACATTCGGATGCCTATTTACGGTAAGATAATTGCCTCTGTTAGTATTTTCACTGTAATTGTTATTGCTAAAGCACATCCAGCAAAATTGTATTGTTTCCACTTGATCCGTAGGTATATTGAGGCATTAAACGTAGAGAACCGGTACATATCAAATTGGGATAAGCAGATGAATGCTAATCCTGATAATACGCAAATCCCCGATGTAACAAAATTACCTGCCGAATGGCTCGGCAACGGTGTGGGCAACCACGGGAATGTGGTAAATGCCTTATGGACGCTCAGGAACATGATGATGCGAGATGTGTTAGCCATCAATAAAACTTTATAGTTTATAACTCGTTAAGATCTATAATCTTTAATAATTCGATGCTACCTTAAAACTACAATTTTCAGGTCCGTCGATGCTAGATGAAAGACTGAGGATTATCCTTTGAATGTCGGTGTATTTATGTACGTTTAGATTATGTTACTTTCTCATTTTACAATTCAAGTTTGTATTTCAAACGTAACTCAATGGTAGCGCACTTATTTCGTAATTTCTGATTTGAAATTACCGACAACTAGGAAAGTGACTTCATTATCGCAAGATTTTCAGATGTGCAGAGTATTAACGTCAAAGATTTGAAGTTTAGCGAAATATTAATTTTAGTTTCATTTTTGTATGAATTTTTACTAAGTGAAAATGCTACGAGCATTATTTTTGGTACATCCTTTAAAGATCTGCTTAGGAGTAGAACGAAAATTGTTACAATGTAAGAACCGCCATTTTGTACATACTTCGCTATTCTTAATTTTAACTTTTCATAAAAAAAATTTTGTATTTTGTGTATCGCGCATTATAAAGGTGTGACTTGAAAACTCCTGTATTCATACTGTAATATTAAATTGTACTGTAAATATAAGATAATGCACTTTAAAAAACAATCTGACATAAACAACAATATTATTATATCTACGAGTGTTAATTCCACGTCATGAAACATTTTTTATGTAATATTTTCATTCATTTATTTTTTTTTAAGTATTCAGAAAAAGTAAATCACGAACTTTCTTCATAAATTCGTAAAAACTTACTGATTTATTTGTACGCGAACAAACTTATTATAGGAAGAATAATCTGTAATCGCGGTTTACAGTTACTACGTAGAATCAGTAACAGGATAAATTCTCAATTTATACACAAGAAGGTTCGTCGTTTTATTTCGAAAGTGATTAAAAAACAATACGTGGCATATACTTATTCCGTATTGTTGTACCACTTAATGTAAAAAAGAAACATGTTCCTATAAAAAAAATGAGTAATGAAGCAAAGATATCGACTCGATACTCGTTTATTCATTATTTTTATGTGTACATTCAGTAGATGAAAAATTGAAGTTCATTATATTATATACAATTTTAAACCAAAATGTTATGTCGATGGTAATCCTTCTAGGAAACGATTACTTGTATGACGTTCACAAAGATTTCTCAGTAAAAGATTTGACTGGCAATACTTTAAATGATCGTTTCCGATGTCATACTAATTTAGTTTGTTTCAATTAATGTTAACTAGCTTCTAACGGTTCAATTTTATTTGTATTTTTACGAATGCTTGGCGATTACTGGTTTGTAACAGAGTAAAAAAGGAAACTTAAACGGTTTCACCTAGCATTGACAGTCCAATGTACCTATTGGAGTGAACTTTCTTACTAGTGTACAGAAACTGGAAGAAATTCGTGCTATTATTTTTAGTTAAGAACGACGAATTTCGTAGATTAAAACAAACTGAGATTGTTATTTTTTCTTGTACTTTGGATATACAAATGAAAATTCTGTATGAAATGGAGTTCTCAGCTTAGAAGTCGCTCACCCTCCCACCGTTTTGCCAGTCTCCCCACTTTGTGGGATCTTTCTCAGTGTTTGTTATTAGCTCTCCGCTCTCTGGATCAGTTTCCACTAACACCAGATCCACGAAACGCTCTTTCGGAGGTACTCCTGTTATTACACGTTCCATGTAGCAATTGTACAGCATAACTTACGAAATACTAGCATCAATACTAATTGCTCACTTGGTATCGGCTGCAACTTGAGCTTTTTATGAAATTGTTTCATTCTCGTGGATTCTTCTTTCTCATCTTTCGAGTCTCCTTTTTTTGTTCGCAAGAAAACACCTATGTGTTACGAGAAAAAGACATGCGGGGGTTAAAATGTCAAGATTATATTGTAAATTAAGATTCATTCATTTTATACTTGTGATGAATTGTCTTGATCTATATGTTAACGGTTTGATAGCAATTTTATTCAGGAGGATAAACATGTTGGTGTTAAGACGATTAAAGGGTAGTCCCAATTCAAAAACACTCTTATTCATATATTTTGCTGGAAAATGATTATGAAATAGAAATTAAAAGAGTATTAATTCTTTTGTTATATTTTCAACAGAACATAGATGGCTATAGCGTTTCTTGGTCCACAAAATAATTTGTTAAAACATGTGAAAAAGCAACGAAGTAGCAATATCGCGATGAATCTAGATGGCACTTAGAATTCATCGAATGATTAAGTAAATAAGTAAGTCGTTTATGCACATCGAGGGGGATAGTTTTTTTTTATATAGAATTATAACTCTGTATATTGGCGCATTTGTTCAAACAATAAATATGCACTGGGTCCATTTATAAGACAGTAAAATATTACTCTATGTTACAATTTGTACAGGCTACATTATGTAACTTTTTCTCACATCTCTTCACTAGAGCGTCTAGAAATCTGTTACGCGTCCTTTTCTTTCCCAATCACCGTACCGAGTTGGCTCCGGCCCACGCGGTCCTCCTACTTCACCTGTTTCCGGATTAATATCATTCGGAAATGGTTGCAGTGGCTCCTTCTCTTGATAAGGATGCTTTCCTTCCTCCAGTTCTTCCAGTTTTTCTGTTGCACATTGAATTATACCGTTCGGTTAATGTGTTCGCAATCTTATAACAAATGTCTGTTTTCTGCACGGTGACATACCTATAGGTGTACGTTCCCGTAACTTTTTCTTAAATTCTTTCATTCTCTCACTCTCGGTTGTTTTGTTCTCCTTTGAAAATAGTATTTGAAGTTCTGTAACAATGATTAAGGCATTGTTTAATTGCTAAATTAATACTGCATTCGATCGATAGAATACATACGTGTGTGGAACGAGTTAGTTGCAATTTTTGTAATTGCATTTTTCGCTTTTAATGATTCGCGCAATCCTATGACATTCGATGTAAATATAACCTTAAACATCGCGAAGCTTGTTCATATATTCTTTGACGACTGTTGACGACTCAAGGGGGTTTAATGATACATACACCCCCAATTATAGTCGCATACGAAACGGTCAATTAATGTTTTATATACATTATCTGCATGTAGCTCTTATCGGTACCCGATATATATTGTTTATTAATAGGTTTATCTTAAAATTCTGTACATCTTTAAAGTTTTATTGATAAATATAGCTTCTTAATAATATCTAATAATATTTTTCACGTATATTTCACGCAAAAGTAGGTAGTTATTCAAGGTTTTCAAAATTGGTGATTTTCTTTTGATCATCGTTCCATTGGAGCGTCATAAATGCACTGAAGGCACTCCCGAGCACGAGCGCCCCTGCGTTAAACAGTTCTCCGTTTACTTACTGTGTTACTTTTGAAAGACGCTGTGTTTAAATAACGCTACAGTATTGCGACCTCAAAGCTTGTAATTTCTGGATAGTATTCCATAGACACTAGTTGCAAAATTTTCTTTAATATTGACTTATTTACAAAGGGAATCTATGGTATTCTTAAGGAAATACCATACATATTTGAAATTGCAAGTTTGGAATTTGAATAGGAATATGTAAAAGGTATTTCTGAATAATAATACAGTTTGTTTCAAATTTCTCTCAATTTATCTGCATAAAAGGCCTTTACAGTGTTACAATAAAGTATAAGTTATATAAAATCACTATTTTCTTGTATTCGTTGTTGAGGTTTCCATCATTTGACCCCACATAAACTTCCTGTCCACGTCGAAATATTCCCAAGTTTCACCTGTAACAAGAAAAATATTTTTAGTAACCTGACTTGTCTATTATAGGAAATAGAACAAATGTTACAACAATTTCATGTACGCAAATCTATTATACAGTGAATGGAATTGTGCCACATATTTCTTGAAATTCGTCATAACACTGTAAGATTTAATTTTAATTCCTACCACTCGTAGCATTGTAATCTTATTTTAGACTGAGTCGGTAACGTTGGGTGTGACACGAAAATGGTAAGGGGGCTCGCGCCCCCAAGCATGTGACAAAATTATGTACATTGGATGATAAATCTATCCTATACCTAGCCGTGGAAAAATGCAAATGTGAATCGATTCGGATTCATACTCTGAAGTATGTACTTAGGTACACATTTTTCGAATGTGGTAATAAGAAAATTAATTTAGCCACAGCATGCAAGAGCAGTAATTTATTAGTAAATAATGGTTTTGTTTTTGAATTTGAACATTTGTATGGATGCTTGACAATATACTGCATCAGAGAACGTAGGTAGTATCTCGATCTGCGTAAAAAAAATGCGAAATTTCGGCCTAACGGATGAGGGATGGGGGTAGTGGCGAAGTGCTGCTCAGTGAAACCTGATACCATTGTTTAGACTACCCTGTAGATGCGCGTGCAAAATAAATGTAAACACATGCAGGGGACCAAGGACGCAAGGACATTACAATCGAAGTATTCGAAATATATACGTTCACAATCGTCTAAGCAACTATACAGATCAAGACACTTCTCGTCCACAAGAATGCTTCCATACCGAACAGTAAGTGTTGTTAAAAAAAATAATTCCTCTGAAATTAATTATGTTGAAAATGTGCCGGCAAGAGTAACAAGGTGTAATTAATGCCTCAGTTCTCTTCGGCGACTTCGTGACGGATATTCTTTCAAACGGTTTTTTCTAAGTTTCGTAGGTATCTAGAAATGAAAGGAGTACATATTTCTGTAATTATCGTTGCCTAAAGAACATTGTAGGAAACTGATTGCATTGTTTATTGATATTATTTAATATCAATGAAAACGAAAGTTGCAAGTGTGTAAGATACATTTTACCCGCGACCGGAAGCGGGTCACTCGTGACGTGACTCGCGCCTTGAGTCTGTTTTGTTTCACCGAAAATTATATAGCTCGAGGACTCGTGTGACTCGATCTACTTCCTTTTCTGTTTCTTTAGTGACAAGGTGCTCGGGTTCAACGAAGGAAAACAGTTTGTATGCAGTAAGTATTTTAGTTTAAAAGCTTGTTTTGAAGTACGCACAATTGAAACTGTACTACGGATCAGAATTTACCCGGCATCCGCTTTGCATACGATCGTTTTGCCGCCCGTCTTCCGAGGGTTAGTTGATTAAGGATAAAGTTTTTATCAAACATAAGTAGATTCTGTAATTTTAACAAAAGTTATACCGTTAACGAGGTGCGGCGTGTTCCTGAAATCGATCTTTTTCATTTAGACTAGAGCTGAGGTTAAAATAACACGTTTTCGCGCCCAGAAATAATGGAAACAATTGCGATCGTACTTCTTTTGTTTTTAGCTTAATATCTATTCATTCAACGAATAGCTACATAAGTGCACAGTTTTTAATATTGTTTCCTTTCTTTTGCAGTAAGAAACAACTTTTGTTTATAAAGTGTGGAACAGAACCATTGATTTCTCACTGTGTCGGTATTTCAGTTTCTGCTACAGAAACTTTCATAATACATCTGGCTTATAAGTACCTCATGTATGGTTAAGAATATTTTTTACTGATATTCACAACTGTTTATAAAATAAAGAGAATGGGCAAGAAAATGAAGAAGAACCTAAAGGACGCTAATAGAAACGTCGACGGCAAAAATATTCCAAAGGTGAGTTGCAGCATTTTCATGCACAGTATCATTTATTTTTATATATACCTTCATACGTGAATATTAAGGTGTTTACAAATATTTAAGACCGTAAACTTGTCGACATCACATTTCTCCTAAATAATAGAATTATTCTAGAAAAAGAAGCAGAAAGGGCAAGATGGAAAGAAACATAAACCTGCTGTCGTTGGAGACCAGAACTTGAAGTTTAAAAGTAAACACAAACAGAACACGCATCAGCTACCTAAAAAATTGAAGCAGATGCATAAAAAGGAAGGGGCCTCTATAGCTGCGGGTCTTATTAATTCTGACGTTGCGAAAGTAATAAATATAAAAAGTAAAGCTAGAATTACGAAAACGGATTTGCTTGTTAAAAATGAAAATAAACAGCACAAAGTTACTGGGGAAAAACAACATAAGCAGAAGAAGCGTCTGATGGAACAAAATTCTAATCAATCTAATAAGAAGAATAATATTACTGAGAAATCTAAGAAAAAAAAGAATGGTCCTCAGTTGTCTGATGCAAATAAAATTCAAGATTCTAAATATACAAAAAATAAGAAGAAGGGAAAGCAGAAGGCAAAGAACGACGAAACAGCACCAGTGAATTCAGTATTACAGAAGAAGAAGAAGAAAGAACAGAAGAACAAGAATACAGTTACAAAATACCATGCGTTAGATATTAAACGATTGGAAGAAATGCTTGTTGTCAAGAAAAAGCAGACGAGGAAAGAAAAAGAGAATGCAAAACCTCGGTCTTTAAGGGACCAAATGATGACTAAATTAAGGGCATCTAGATTTCGGTATTTGAATGAAACGCTTTATAATAGCGATAGTTCTGAGTCTAAAAAATACTTCAAAGATGATCCAGACGCGTTTACGGCATATCATTACGGATATAAACAGCAAGTTGGACAATGGCCTTTGAATCCTCTTGACGTTATAATATCTTCGATCAAAAAGATGTTAGTGTAAAATTTATTGTAATTATCAATCGAATTTTATATATTCCGCTGCTTGCTAATTGATTATTTCTCATGCTACAGGCCAAAAGAATACGTCGTTGCTGACTTTGGATGTGGAGAAGCCAGACTTGCTGCTTCTGTTACCCACAAAGTACACTCCTTTGATTTCGTTTCTTTGAATGACAATGTCACTGCTTGTGACATGGCACATACTCCTTTATTAACAAATGGAGTGCATGTTGTTGTATTTTGTTTGTCGCTTATGGGGACTAATCTCAAAGATTACATCATAGAAGCTAATAGGGTCCTCAAGAAAGAGTAAGCATCCATAAAAAAACAATATTAACGTTAATGCAATATATTTTATTTGTATATTAAAAATTTATGTGAAAAATATTCTTTCAGCGGTATTTTAAAGATAGCTGAGGTCGAAAGTCGATTTGACCAAGTAGAAGATTTTATAAAATTATTAGGCGATTATGGTTTCAAAAACACTTGGAAAGACTTGTCGCACAATTTGTTTTATTTTTTGGATTTTAAAAAACTGAAAGACATAGGTAATAAGAAAAGCAAATTAAATACTATTATTTTAAAACCCTGCTTGTACAAAAAGAGATAGCGAAAGATACAAGATATGCGGGTATTATAGACTACATGTACTAAAGAGATACGTGGCTTAATAAAGCGATTACTATTTTTATCATCATTGCATTATTACTTAAAATAAGTACATCTTCGCGTATAAAAATTGTACCACAATTTGTTCATGTCATACTTTCTTGAAATGACATCAAACTCATTTTGGACGTTTCTGTATGTGCCTGCTTAAACAATGTGATATTCTTGAAACACATTGGTCTGTTTGGCACAATATGCGATAAATCTATGATAATAGAAAAGAATTTTCATCGCACTTATACTAAGCGAAACTACAATCGCAGCAAGGGAAACGAAATGGAGCAGTTTATTCACATAAATCATTCACATTCATAATTAATGTATCCATATTATACAAAACATTGCTTCATACATGCGATGTAGCAAAAAGATTACAGAATTCATAATTCTCTTAAAGTACTCATATCTATACCGTCCAAAATGTCTTCAGCTTCATCTTTCAGATCTTCTATCTTTTCCAATATTAACAGCTGTACATTGCAACGAAGGTGTGAGTAGAAATGCACTAACATGGAAAGCTTGGTTTAGAATATATTTACCTTAGCCCCTTCGATAATTTGTGTCGCGGCTTTTATACTTAAATATGAAACTCTCTCTTGCAAATCCGTTGCCCTCGTCTTGGTTATGGACTGCACTGTTTTATAACCGGCATTGTACAATTGGCGTGCTCTACCCTAGTGATAAAGAATATTACAATTTAAATGCATCGTAAACATTTTCTCTGTGATAAGTACAAATTTCTTACTATCTTCACTAATGGTAATTCCATCAATGCTTCTAACTCCAAAGGACAACAATAAGATAATCTTTTGCTAAACATATTTAACAAATCCCTGAATGCCCAGAACTCGTCTAACTCCTGAAATGTTTACAACTTTACAAAATATTAAGTCACAAATATTCATACAGTTTATTGACTAACCTGGCAAAAGCGAACTACAGAGGATGCAAACGACGATACTGCAGTCAATAGATTTTGTATAATACCCCTGTTCACTTGATATTTTTCTGCTATAGTATAAACTGCGTGGTGTGTCCACAAGTCGTATAATATTAACGTTATGTAAAATCTCTGAACCACTCTTTGTTCTACATTCTGTTGTGCACAAAGCAATTGAAATATACAAAAGAATATAATATAAAATAAGGCGAGTTTATGCACTTTTTTACCTTAGGCATTAAACCATCGCGTATTTTGGCCATGGTTACCTCATTCATTCCAAGAAGTCTTGCTGTTTTCATTTGTGTATCTGATAATTCAGTCACCTAAAAGAAATATTAAATACAAAATATTCTTAGCAAGAGTGTAATTTTAAGCGAAGTTATAACGAAGAATTACCACATCGTAATAAATTGGTCCTACTGGTTTTACTTGGGACACTATATCATATGGAGTAACAAGATATAAAAGGTGTAAATAATCAACAAGGACCAAATGTTCCTGTGCTCTTTTCAAATCTTGATATAACATGTATGCAGACTGCATGTTAATGCAACCTGTAACAAGAAAACATATTCGAAATAATAAAGACTAAGCAAGTGTTTTGTTAATTTCTTTACCAAAGAAATTAGTTATACCCTTCATTGCCGCGCGTCCCAGATCACAAAGTTCCAATTCAGTTTCGCTTGTAAGTACTATTGTTTTTTTCCCTTTTATTTCTACACTTTTAGCGTTAGGACATTTGCCTTGTGATGGCACAGCAACAGTTACATTTGGTTTGTACACATCAACAGTTTTTTCTTTTATCTTTACCTTTATGACGCCACTTTTTAAAAATTCAGTCACTGTTTCGTCCGCAATTCGTTTAACATTCACGCTTAAACGCTGCTGCTGAATGTTCAGTAACGTCCTTTTTGCTAGCTTATGTAATTCAGATCTAGTTGTTGCTATGGAAAACAATGTAGCACTCAGAATTAAGTTATTAATACCTCTGTCTTTGTCCACGTGTAATGTACTTAAAGAATCATCCATCTTGGACATTAAAAGTGTTTTTACCTGTATAACAGACATTAATATATAGCAATTGTATTTTCTCCGCATGCAATATGCCATAGTAGAATAGCTATTATTATTACTTTCGGTAATTCGTTATTTTTACATATAAGTATACTTTCTCCAATATTTCCCATGCCAGCACGTCCGGCCCTTCCTATCATTTGCTTGTATCTACTTAAATTTATAAACTGATTACCAACGTATGGACTCCTTAATATTACCTGCAATAATTTTCATTATAAGGAGGAATAACTAATCACACCAGAGAGGAATACATAAATAAACGGAATACCCTTCTTGCGGGTAAATTTACTCCAGCTGCTAATGTTGACGTACAACATATCACGCTAAGAGTCCCTGCTCTAAAAGCATCTTCCAGTAATCGTCTCTCCTCGGATGTAAGGCCAGAATGATGGTAAGCTACACCAAAGTTTATAGTTCTGCGCAAAACAGGGCAAAGGCCCTCTTCGGTTTTAAGCGCGTTCAATAAGTTTTGTTTCTCATCCTTTTTAACATTTTCCAGCGATCTAAAAATGTTCGTACGCTTAATAAATAATAATAAGTACGGTCGCTTAGAAATGCTTGAATTATAAAAAAATATCTCACTTGAATAAAATTCTAGTTAACAATAAAGCAACATTTTCACAATTCTTGCGGCTTGAACAGAATATAAGACACGAATCTTGTGGAACAACATCCATTACTAAACCCCCGATTCTATCCGGATCTATCATTGCTGCATCGTTTGAATACTTATTGAACAAACCATTAATTAAAAACAAAATATCAAATAATTTATGGGGATAGGATTCCATGATACATATAAACTTACTCTGTAATTAATTTTCTTTAAATCTGTCATCAATTCTTCTGTTCTCGTATCCAACAACCAAATATTATCCTCGCATTTCACATACTCCTTAATTTCAATAGGTCGAAAGTTTCCGGTATACAAATCCGCGTTTAAAAATTCTGCTATTTCGTCTAAATTGCCTATTGTTGCGCTCATTCCAACAATATGAATATTCTCTGCAACAGGGATTAATAAATTATTTACAAATCTATGCAAACGATGTATGCTATGTTCCTACATTTTTCTCACCATTAACATATAATGCTTTTGTTAAAAGAACTTCCAACGTAGCACCTCGTCCTCCGCCTTCACCAAGTAGATGCAGCTCGTCCACAACTATAATACCAATCTAAAATATTTCGCAGTAACAGTATTACAGTGTCATTCGATCGCTGATATTATTCAATTTAAATATCTTTCTTTCTCGTTCTACTGTTTCTACTTACTTCGTTGAAGCGGTTTTCATCTATTAAACTATTTATTAAACCTGATGCCTTTTCTATCGTGCACATGTATATACTGTTCTTTTTACGACGTTTCTTCGGTGGGTAAATTCCTTTCGACGCTGCATATTCCTCGATTAGAAAATCTAATTCCAACGCGAATGGTGCCATCGCTTGGACCTATAAATGATAAATAAAAGCATGCTTTGTAGTAACTGATTATTAAACAAATTATTATATAAGGATTTGTTTCATCGCATTTCAGTAACACTAATACAAACTTTCTCTTGTACTATAGCAACAAATGGCAGTATAAATATTGCATTTCTTTTATTGCAGATAAGTTCTTTCAACATTAATATTTCTGCAACCAATGTTTTGCCTCCGCTTGTTGGAAGAGCATAAATTAAATTCTTTCTCTTCTTTATTGCATCCAGATTTAAACACTCATCTTGCCATTCTAAGAGAATTAGACAATAAATAGAACTTGTTTACTATTAAAACATACGCTTCGTTAAATTAATGGGCAAAATACTTACCGTAAAGTGTGTCGATACCCCTAACTTGTAAGAAAAGTTGCTTTACTGCATCTGGTAAACCATAAAACGTACAATTTTTTGTCGAACGATTGTGCAGGTTTATACGCTGTTTATTTACTCCGTTGTCAATTGAACGGCACATTTTGTTTGGAATATTATTGGTACGATCAAGTATGTTTCTTTTCAGCGAATTTGCATTCTGCTGATTACTTCCTGACATATACATTGTATCTATGACTTGCAAGAGATCTGTTTCTTCCTTATAATTTTCAGAGTCGTTAAACAAGGCCTAGAAATAAAAAGGAAATGTGATTGAGAAAACTGTGTTGCTTTTAAGATACTTTGACTCAAATTTCATTAAAAAATGAATAACCTGAGTGGGACATGGCAAAACATTGTCTCTTCTATCGGGGGAATCCAGTTGTGTAAATACTTGATTCATGAACGTCTCATCTTGCCACTGATTATTTTCCTCGCTAGGTACGATGCCCGAAACTTTTAAGGCATTCTTTTCGTTTAAAGTCTCTTCGTGTATATTAGCACTGACAGAAGATATTCTCTTGCTATCGTCACCAGTTTCTAAATTTTGTAATACTGTGTCATCCATAGAAAGGACTGAATCAATACCTTCTAATGACGTAGAAAAAGTTTCATTTCGATGCTTTGAGTTCTTATGTTTACTTCTTTCTTCATACATGATGATTACTTCACAATGAATTATGTATATATTTGTATAACGATTAGCTTTAAAGCAATAATCATGAAATGTCAATCACACAATTAAATACTCACATCAAACATATAAACACATTTCGAACTAATTAAATAGGCAATGGTAAACGATAAATTGATCATTAAAATGAGTATTTTCTTATAGAAATGAAAACATCTCTCAATTACGGAAATTTCACATTATATACATTTATTTATTTCACTTATAATTGACTAGAGTGAATATAATTAGTATTTATTTATATAGACGTTGTATACAACATACTAATAAGCTAAGGTTATATTTGACCTGAGAAATATTCGTTTTAATCACATTACAAGTCAGCTATATATAACAGAGAGAAGCATTATTTACAATTTATGCATACAAGCAAATATCAGCTTGAAATGAATACAATAAGCAAAGGCAGATGTTAGCAAGTAATTCAGAGTAACATAGCTAACAGAAACATTGATATATTTATATAGTAACACGAGCTGTCACGAGCTGCCTAAATAATACTCTTAATATTATGAGGATATAGCCGTTTCGCTTCGCTTCTGAAACGCCGAAGATAAGGTGACAAGAATGAATATTTTTGTGAAATCTCTCGCATCGGTAGTAAGTGGAAAAATATAGCGTGTCAAATTAAAACTAGGCTGTTGTATATTGAATGAAATAATTAATATCGTATCAATGTAAATGTAAGGTTAAACCAACACTGGTGGTTAGAAGCGTTTCAACGAGTTGTTCGAGATGTAAAGATAAATGTGAAGACATAATTCATCCAGAGGGTCACGAACCAAGTATACCGCCGTACGTTGAACGTGATCAAGAGAACACAAATGTTAAGAGAGCTAGGTATTAATAATGGGATTCACGAACATAGAACGGTAACTTCAGAATACTGTAATGCTTTAATTGCAGGCTAATTTATCAATCCCGTAAGCGGGGTATGTTAGAAAATGGTCTACTTCTAAGCACATTTGCCAAGAAATATTTAAATGACTTTGACGATAAACAACTACAATTGTACGATCGTCTCATAAATTTGCCATCGAACGATTGGGATATATTTTACTGGGCTACAGGCGCCAAGCCTACTCCGTCTGAATTCGATAATGAAGTTATGGATTTATTAAAGAAACATATAAAAAATGAGGATCGTCAAGAGAGAATAATGCAACCAGCATTATGAGCGTCGAAGTATTTAATTACTATCTATTTCGGTTTTTAATTGGTAGTTCTATTAAGCACAAAGTTGTACTAGCGCAATGAAATATTATTTATTTGCCTTAATAATGAATATAATTTCTGCGGGCATGTATATAGATATGTGAATATTTATTGTAAATATAATTTGAATAAATCTATTTAAATTAATCTGTGATGTAGTTGAAAAGATTTTCACAATTCTTAAAATTACTATTAAAATACATCACTTTATTACAAAACATCATATATATACATAAGTTACGCAAATATTTTTTACAAAATTGATCCATAATACTGTTACATTATTGAGTTATAAAATGGCAGAAATGCCGATTTTCCGCGATATGGATCATAAGTTACATAAAATAATCAATTTTTACATCACACATTTACAATTACAAATATATGTACCTATAACACAAAGAAGTGTGTCAACCGATTTGCAAATACCTCTGTGGGTTTGACAGATATTCCTTCTTTTGAGTAAAATTTACGAGCCCAGGACCTCTGCTCGAAGTTGTGGATTTCGCTTTTGATGCAGTTTTTCCTCTCCGTGTGCTGTCGATATATAATAAATGAAAAGCAGGAAACACACCAAGTATGTAAAATATGTATGCGTATCTTACTTTGATGTAGTTCGTTTGAACTTTTTAGCAGTACTTCGATAATTGCCTTTGCTTTTGCGCTTTCTACCTCCACCTCTGTTAGAATATTTACCAGTTGAAGTAGAAGCACTATCCCACGTATCGTTTTCATCGTCGTCGTCACTCACTGCATTTTCTTGGCTTAATAGTTCTAAAAATGACGAAGGTCATTCAAGCAATAAATTCTTACAATATTTAAGGAGTTCACCTATTTACAGTTAAATCGCCTGAAATCTTAATTAGTATTTTACCATTCTTTTCTGCTGCATATTTTTGTGTAATATCTAACAAAGCTTTTCCGTATTTCACGAAATTCGCTTTAGTAACGTGCGGTATTTGTAGCATCGCTTCCTCGTTTTCTGGAAGCTTTTGACTCATCGCTCTGATTGCTATCATATTCATAACCGAGGACGCTGAAATATCGAGTGCTCCAGCAATTCCTTTTATTATTTCCATCAGTTCTTTGTAACAACGGTCTTGTAATTCCGAAACAACTTTATCAATCTTCTGTGGAACTGCAGACACCGTTGCCACTGCAGTAACACTGCTGTTAGATGATCTCATAGGGATTTGGACCTGTTGAAAGAACAATATAAATATATCGCATTTGCGTTACACTTAAAATAAAGTTCGATGTTCGTACATTTTGAATATACATAGTTCCTACCTTCACATCCTTGTTCATCATAAGTTCGGTAGCATTTGTACCAATTCTTACATAGGCGCAAGCAATTTCGTTATTAATGTACATATGCTCTTGCAAATATTCTTTAAGTACCATGTGATGTAGCAAACGATCTATGTCGCCCCTGGTCCACGATCTTCCAGCACCATACAAAGCATGCTTATTAAGGCCTTGAAGATTATTTAGTTAATCATATCCCACGCTACATAAAACAATTATAGTATCGTGTAACAATTTTTTTCTTCCTACCTGATTCTCTAATTTTCTTCAGGTCACTCCCTTTAAATATATCTGTAAGAAGTACTAGCGTAAGTTTACAGTTTCTCATTTGATTTATGTCACGAACACCCTTCATAATTTGTTTCGCCTGCTCCGTCGCATCTAGCATAGTAAAATCGTCCTAAAAAAATTTATAAATTTTTACAAAACATTTATGTATAAAGCAATTTTAACGAGCAGGGAATATATCGTCTTCAATTTCACTTACTTTACTTCTGCAATTGTCACACGACGTTGTTTTATTAGCGATGCATTGTTCCCGATCGAATATTTCACCAAAATAATTAAGTTGTATTGCTCTACGACAATCCGTTCTGTTTTCCGAAAACGCTACCATTTTAAACAAATTGTCCATATGAGTTTTTACTACAGCAGGACTTGAGCTGTCCATTTCAATCATCTTTCTTATTCTATGCATGTCAGCGTAATTGTAGAATAAAATACAGTCTGCGTTTTCTCCGTCGCGACCAGCGCGTCCACTTTCTTGATAGTAGCCTTCAATCGATTTTGGAAGGGCCGCGTGGATTACAAAACGCACATTTGGTTTGTCAATGCCCATTCCAAATGCTATCGTTGCACAGACAACTTTTATCTGAAATTCGATATGTTGTATAATCATGCGTACGCGAATAAATGTCACAAGTCTTAATTAACGAAGTTTTCGTACTTCTTCTGAGATCCATCGACCCTGAGTATCACTTCTATTAGTATCAGAAAGTCCAGCGTGATAGCTTAGCGCTCTGATGCCATTCCCCTTCATTTGCGCGGCATACTCGTCGCAATCTTTACGAGATAGACAGTAAACAATCCCGCAATCATTCTTATATTTCGTTTTTATCATAGCTATCACTTCATCCGAACAATTTTTCCCCTTCTTCGCGATTATGCTATATCTTAAATTAGGCCTATTAAAGCTTGACATGAACCTGGAGGACAGAGACACAAATTCTTCGGTATAAAAAATGGCACGATTGGCGCTAACACAATTACGTACCATTTTGGTTTAGTGAGCCCTAATTGATGCAATATATCAGTTCTAACCCTTGGCGTGGCGGTTGCTGTTAAAGCAATTGTTGGCACTCTAGGATAATTTTCCCTGAGAACCTTTAATTTTTTGTAGTCGGGTCGGAAATCGTGACCCCACTGACTTACGCAATGTGCTTCGTCAATAACAAATCTCCCTAATAAGTCTCTCTCGTACAAGGTGGTTAAAAGACTGCACAATTTCTGGGATGCAGATATTTTTTCTGGCGTTACATAAAGTAATTTGAGCGCTGGTTCTCTTTTCGAAAGTTCCCTGTATATCCCTTCCGCCTGATTCTCTGTTTGTGCGCTAGACATATGCGCCGCCGGAATCTGCGCGAAATTTGCCATTAGTTTGTACCCGAGGGATAATCAGCACAATTATGTAGAATATTTGAAGAATATTTACATCGAGAGACGTGAGTTTTTGAACTTGATCAAGGATAAGACTTTTCAATGGAGAAATGACAATCGTTACTCCAGGTAACAAAAGTGCTGGCAGTTGATAACATAATGATTTCCCTCCTCCAGTTGGCATCAGAATAAAACAGTCGAACCCCAAAAGCGCAGCGTTAATTGCTTGCAATTGATTCGGTCTAAATGAATACAACCCAAATTTTTGCCGAAAAATCTAAAAGTATAGAAAGAAATGGTATCGTTATGTAAAATTAAAACAGATTCTTGTAAGACGTTACAACTTTATTATTTTGGAGAAACGACGAATACAATGTTTTACCTTTAACATTTCTCGTGAATGTGGGTATGTTAAACCATCAAATTCGCCACTGACACCGTCGTTTTTGTAATTACCAGTGAAAACACCGATTTGAATGTTGTTTTTACCTAACTTCTTTTCTTTTTCATCTTTCGTATTGTTTACGTTTTGTGCTGACAACGCTCCAAAGCCTACGTGTTTAAATAAAGAATAATAAGTATATACAGAAACAAAAGAAAATAAGCTGATTATATAATCGAAATTTACCTGATGCATTAAACTTTACATTAGACTCCTTACTTAATGCAGGAAACCGTTCAAATTCTGGGGTTAAACACTCAACTATTTCTTCAGAATATGAGCTATCGTCTACAATAAATGAATAATCATATAGCTTATAATATTTCCAAATAGGACTAAAATGTTTTATGCAATTTACCAAGCGTATTCAGCGTATCGTTCGAATTATTTTGAATGTTTTCGTGTCCTAAATTTTCATTGAATTGTAGATTCTCTTTCTTTTCCTGTATAGGGTATGTACTTTTATTTACTTCAACTCTTCCTGGTTTATAGAAACTGTTAGCAGTTGTATGTACATCGAGACTAGAAGCTGCCACAGTAGCACTGGTAGCTTTAGATTTTTCTTCTTTTTTCCATATCTCTCCAATCTGTTTAGAAACTTGTGTACCCACAGTAGCTTTAATTGGTCTTTTCAACTGAAATGTACTCTTTTTCCCTTGAACTGTAGATTCGCTTGATCTACTGGTAACTGGCGAATAACTTAAACTCATACTGTTGCTCTGTTCTGTTACTTGCAGTTCGTTCTTTTTCTGTAACGGTTGATCAAATTCCATTCTTGCTACTGGAACTGTGCTTCTTGTTTCTACTGCATTATAACAATTCGCGTCTGTATCAGTCAAATTTGCAATAGAAAAATGATAACTGTCATCTGAGATACTTAATATCGACTGCTGGTTTAATGTCCCTGTTGTTTTTGATAATACAGAGTTATTTGCACAACTATGTGTCATTTCACATGGCTTTTCATCCGCAGATACTCGGCTTGCATCAGCCTTTGCGTGAACTAGCTTCGTTTCAACCAAGCGTGTTTTCGCTTTAGCATGTTGATATAAAACTTTTAAATCTTGAAATGTCCGTGCGTTGAAGTTTGGAAACTTTTCTAAAACGGGCAATGGAATTTGATCCAACGTGGCGTAAAATTTTTCAAGAATTTCTATTTGGAAATCTTTTAACTGCTTATATCTGTCTTCCAATTTATCTTTCGTGACCTAGAAACGATTGAATTATTTGCAAGTAACTAGCGTAATGGCATTGAAATTAATGCAGCATTAATATTTTATGCATCTAATACAACCACAATAAATGTTTCGATAGACCACTTACAGGTACTGAGGACATAATAGGTCTGCCTTTCGCAGATTGTATCCAAGGATCTAGCTGCTTTCCCAAGCCTAAAGATTTCAGGTTTAATTTAAAGTCTGGCCCCACCCATTCTTTTCTAGAACTCTGCTTCAGACTGCTCTTACAATTTGGACTACTACTATCAGAGTCAGATATCACAATGTTTTCTTTCTTCCTAGTTTTTAAAAATTTCTTTGGCGTTCTTGGACCGTCACTATCTATCATTTTTTTCTCTTCTGTTTCTGTTTTAGAGGCATTACTTTCGGGAGTTAGTTGCGAACTTATATTGGGATATGCATAATGCTCTTTTTTCATAGACGGAGAAATTTGGTCAGACTCCAATTCTTCTTTACTATCATCCAAAATTCTGTTCCTCCTATTTAAACTCAAAGATGGTTTTATCCTGATATCATCTTCGCTATCCGACAATTGAAGAAACTGAAACCTTGATTTCTCTACATTTCGGGACTTAGGAAATTTCAGCTTACATTCATTTGATACTGATTTCGCTTCCACAGAACTTTCAACTAGATCTTCCTTTAAATTACAACTATTTGTACCGTTAGGAGGTTTGACGGCACCGTAAAGTACTAACTCCTCGGAGCTATCCTAAAACAGGTTAAACACCATAAAAATTAACTTCTATAACGTTCCTCATAAATAATGAAATCTTTTCTTACGAGAGATATAATGGACGTTCTAGCTTTTGTTTCCAATTTCATATTATTACGAGATTCATAGTTGTTCTGCGCTTCCAAACTCTTATCGAGTTGCAAATCTGTATTTGTTGATTTCGGGGTGCTGTAAAAACAAACTGTTACCTAATTTTATTTACAATAAAGAATATCTTGATAATTCTGAGTAGAACAAAGTCTAAATACAATAAATAGGTTATATCGCATATAATGCTTAACTTTTAATTACATTACACATTTTAAACACGCATAGCATCCTATGTCATTGATAAGTATCTTATGAATGTGTTTCTCATACCTGGATTGTACGTTCTGTTTATTTTTAATCCTCTCAAGGAAACCCATAAACGTAGGTTGCATTTCATTGCGATTGATTGGAATTCTCTTTGACATTTTCTTGATAAGTTGGCTGTCAGTAAACTATCTTGTTACCCTGAAAATGCGTAAATATTTGGTAAATGGAAAATTGTGTACATTTATTTGCCACTATGTGATTCGGAAACATGAGTGGAACACTATATTCGAAATACCGTAAGATTATCACAGGAGACGATTGAAATTCTTTTATAAATACACATTTCTTGTTGTTGCAGAACTTTTCAACGAATACTGACACAATGTCATTGCTATTATTCTGCACAAAAACGTCTACATGGTATGTCGATAAGTTAAATTAATGTGACATAAACGCATAAAAATATAAGTTAAAACGGTTAAAACACATACAGTCTAATCTATGATATTTGAATTCTGTGAAACAATATACTGTCCTGATTAATTATCAGTACTCTTTTCGCAAAAAACGTATCGCGTTCCGTACTTGTCCTGGGCGCCAAATTAATTGCAAAGGATATTCGATCTGAAGTTAGTGATTTGTGAAAGTTTGGCTGCGTCCAGCAGACTCAACTGTTGAGTGATTTCACTAGATTTTACTCTGAACTTGCACGTTCATTGGTCGACGCGAGTAGTTGAGTCCGCTAAACTCATCACTGTAGTAATAATTACGTGAAATATATAGTGCCGTGCACAAATTTCGAGTTTCTAGTTATCACTTCACAGGAGTAAACTAATTCAACCTGAAATAATATGAAATTAAAGTACGATGGAAAGAAAGAGAAAGAATACGGTTACAGACATTTAGGGACATTTATGACCCTCAATGTACTATATCTGGTTTAGCTCTCCATTAGATTTCAAATTGACAGTACACATTTTGTTTCCATAACAAGGCAACAAAAAATATAAGAAATGGACATACGCATAGTTTGCGCTTCTATAGTTTAATAAAATAATGTCATTACGTTGGAAAATTTTGCATATCGCAGTATTTTACTAGTCTTAAGTTTGATATTTGTTAGTATTTCCGTTAATACAATTAAATTAGGCGCCATTCAGTTGCTACAGTCTTACAACCTTCCGGGAGTAACAGTTCCCGTCATTATTGGCCTAACAAGGAATGAAGAAATCAATGGTTCGTTATTTCAATGTTTTGCAAATATAAATATTGACGATGATCCAGCCGATTGTTGTATCCTTATTTATCAGACATTTGTTCGCAGTTAAACGATACAGCAATAATTCTTTGCACAGCATTGGCTACAATTTCCCATTATTTGTAGGCTGCAAGTAATTCATAAAAGATGACGTATCCGATATAAAAGTAGAGGCTTTATGGTTTTCGGCAGATCGTTTTTAACAAACATAGTAATAATGCTTTATTGTCAGTTGTAAATAGATCTATGTATATTATAATAAAAATTTATTTAAAGTATGCGGTGTTAAATGTTTCTTGGTCGGAGGCACGCACGAACGTACGAAGCACAGGAAAAAAGTCATTATAATGACCAATAATGACTGATAATGACTGGTGTATTTTTCATTCGTTTTTTTTCTATATGCACATAGACGCATGCATCGTGAAATCGCTATATCGAACCCGCAAATAGATAATGATTTCCGCTGGGGGTGGAAATTGGTTGGATATGGAAGCATTAATGAACTCAAGGTCTTTGTATTACACTAGCCTTCTCTTGCTATGTGTAATATCATGGTATCAATCGTTATCAGTATGTGTCATGTGGGAGTAATACATATAACTCTTCCAGTTACCGTAGAACGTGTAGAACTGCTGCTGCATAGAGCAGGTGACATTTGTGTGTAACAAACATCTGGTACATTCTAATATTGTTGTGAATTATGTGTTAACATTAATACACCGTCTATTCTCTGTAACAAAAGATACTACTCACATTTCTAAATATTTTTGCCATTAGAAAAAAAATGCGTACGTAACGCTTCACTTATTTAATTATAGTGGTAACACAACAGAAATATCTATGTTTACAGATAAATTTTATTCATGGACCAAATATGTGAAGAGCCATACTTTGATATAACAATAGATGAAAATGAGATTGTCGATGGCGCCAAAGAGATAATTAAGAAAATCAGGCCTACATGGCCTTTAGACAAGTTGCATTTTAAGGTACGAAATTTTGTGAAAGATAATATATTTAGGCTCCTATAAAAATTGCATATACGTGTATATATATATTTATATTTATCTGAAATTCTATTAATCCTCAACTGAAGTACACTTGAAGTACAAGTTGTAATTGTTATCGTAGATCGTAAATGTTAATACTCAGGTTCCTTTTTTTCAATATACTATAAAAATGAATTTATCAAAGGGAAGATTATAGTAGTTAACTAATGATTAAGGAGAATTTGAGGTCAATGTACAGCTTATATAATATCTGGCTTTATCTGTTGACAACAAGTTTGTAGTACACGGTTCAGATTTCATTCTTCTGATAACAGTGATTTATAATAAGTGGCACTCGTGGAAGATAAACTATGTAGATTGCCATTACATTCGATTTTATTTTCAGATATTTACAGATGGTATCACGAATAAACTTATAGGAGTGTGGTGTTTCGAGCAATACAACGAGATGGTTTTGGTCAGAGTTTATGGGCACAAGACAGATTTGCTAATCAATCGTAAAGATGAAACAAGAAACATTCGAGTAAGTATACATACGTCGGAATATATCGTCGCGTTAATAAGAATGGATGCAGGTAGCGAAAAGTGTGTTTACGTATCCCACAGATATTAAATAAAGCGGGTTTCACACATTCCATTTATGCCACGTTTAATAATGGCTTAGCTTACCAGTTCATCGAAGGTACTACACTTACCACAGAAACAGTAAGGAACCCCAATGTATATACTTTAATCGCCAAGAGAATGGCGCAGATGCATAAACTTAAACCCGACGGCAATGATATTTCCAAAGAAGCGTGCATTTGGGGCAAGGTAGAAAAGTTTATGGAGATCATGCCAAAAGAGTTTTCCGACGATTCCAAACAAGCCAGGTAACGTATTACGAACATTTAGGAACCGCACGCTTCAAACTGTTCGACAAATTGTGATCATTCTCACTTTCAGATTCGAGAAACTTATAAAACCATTTACCGTGTTGAAACAGAATTATCAGCTCTTAAAGGCGGAGCTCGAAGATCTAAATAGCAATGTTGTTTTTGCTCACAATGATTTACTCCTAGGAAACGTGATTTACAATGAGAAAGAAAACACTGTTACTTTTATCGACTTTGAATATACCGCGTATAATTATCAAGCTTTCGATATAGCTAATCATTTTGCCGAATTTGCTGGTAATTTATAATCATATACTTAAATATTATTTTGCAAGCGATATCTTCTGATTTCTACGCTGAGAGTGATTAATTATTGAACTAATTACATGAAAATTATTGTAGGCATTGATAATCCTGATTATTCTTTGTACCCTGAAGGAGAACTGCAGAAAGCATGGCTAAGCATATATCTTCAGGAATACAATAATGTAAACTATGTACCTGAAAATGATATTAATTTACTGTATATACAAGTAAATAAATTTGTTCTTTTGTCACACTTTTTTTGGGGTTGTTGGGGACTTATACAGAGCGAGCATTCGACAATCGACTTTGATTTTCTAGAGTAAGTACCTCTATGTATAATGTACAGAAAAATTGTAGATACTGAATGTATAGGAACAGTCACTTGGCCTTCCTTGTAACTGTTATTGTACTAGTATCTTTACGAAAATATTTTATATCATTCGGTATAATAATTTATAGGTACGCTGCAATACGATTTAATGAGTATTTCAAGTGGAAACAAGAATGCCTACGCACCAGAGTATGAAACTGAGAAATATTTTCATATACACTTTTGTTGCTTGTTACATTTTATTCACCTAACATTCCAATAATTGCATTATAATATTGTTTTATATTCTGTTATGTACAGATACAAATTTTATGATAAAAGAAACATGTATATAATCCTGTTGGAAATATAATATATTCGGGCAGTATTATTATTATACAGATAATATACAATATCCATATCTCTGTAAAATAATATACATAATGAGTGTTATCTCCACAATATGTTGTTTAAAAAAGAATATAAGATTGTTTCGTTTATAAATAGAGGTGTGTTTTTTTTTACAAATGCCTTCATGCATATCCTTAATATATTCGAAAATCATGGATCCGCGTGGCGCTTCGTTTTACATATTACACTTCCTACATTTAGAAAGAAGAATTGAACGGAATATCTTGAAAATAGCATTCCCGCCTACTTTGAGTCTTGAATATACAAAGAAAATACTAGTAAATATATACATGAAAAGTAAAATCTGCATATAATATACAGTTGTTAGTTTTGGTCAAAAGATATATTCTTAAAGCGTCGTGAAATCACTCGTTCGTTACATACGAGTGTATTCAACATTATTGACAAGTATAAAATAAACTAGAAATTATCGAATATGTTAGACGAAAATTATATATCGCTTGTGTAATTTCAAGTAACCTTGCGTCGAATGTGTGTGGATACTGTGTACGCGCGCGCGTGCTTGGTGTTCGTGTGTGCATGCATGCACATACTCGTGTATTCGCACACCATTGAATTCCGATGTCATATGGTAAAAGTCGGTCAATTGACTAGCAAGGCAAGTATGTTTTTGTCTGGGGTGATCACGTACGCATCTGTACGCACCTATAAATCAGTGTTTATTTTTAGTAGAGCCTCCGAAGATTTTCAGAAATACTTGTAAATACGCGGGTTGTAGCCAAGAGATGTAGGAATATATCATTTAATAAAACTGTAACGAGTCATTCGGGACAGTTCGCACGAGCTATACGATTATTAATATTCAAAACTACCTCCGTACACGGTGAAAACGAACTCTTAGAAGCAAATATATTCGCCACTGAGCTCCTTTCGGTAATTCGTTTACTTGGCTCGGAGTATGCGTGTCTGTCAACAGTGTATGAATTAGCCGACGGAACGGATTGGACGGTAGTCGAATCGGAAACACCAGCGGATCCATAGACGAAGCGCTTCGGCTCTCTGCGAAAATAAATATCTATCTGTAGCGGTGTTCTGCTTAATCGAACACAGCCTCGACACACGATTTGAAATTCAACAACACCGCGAACGTACAGTGTTGCGGCAACTACTCCTTCGGCCGAACTCTATTGTTTCGTACTTTCTATTGTTTCGTTCTAATTATCCGTCGAAGCTTTCGGTTGATTCAAATTTCGAACATTAGAAGCTTTACAACGAGCATAGCCATTTCGGGAATATTATTTCGATACCATCGGCAGAATTAACCGATCTGTGTATGTACGGTGTACGAGTCCCGGCATCGCGAAACTGTGTGCTTGAGTTTCTCGAATTTCTTTCAGAAAACGGTGTGTACCGATTGTGTAAGATGCATATTGTATGCAAATGTTTGAACGTGTCCATAAAATCCAGGGGCACTGAACTGCAAAAGGTCAACATCGACGATATTGAATTGACACTTCAGGAGCAGACTGATGGTTTCTTTCGCCAGGTCAGATATTTTTCTTTTTCCTTCTTTCTTTTATGTACATAAAACTTTCACTTTAAGAATAACTTGTAGTTTAAATGGCAACCAGCATTCTCATACCCGAATGACATCACTTTCTTTTAGAATTAGTACAATGCACAGTTGCTCGCAATTTGTTTATTAGAAATGTTTATTCTAAACAGAATCTTGCCACGGTGTCGGAATTGGAGGGTATTACTAAGGAACAACCAGGTTTAGTGGAGATAAGAAATGTTGGATCGTGGGTCATTCACCGTTGTTACAATTGCTCTGTGTACACTCATGCTGTACATAGAGAATATGGTGCTGCTTTAGTCCTTATTAATAGCGATCTCGTTGTGAGTATAAATTCCTTTTCGCAGTAGGAGAGAGTAGAGAAATTGGTTTGTTTGGACGTTTAGGTATTCGTGGTGTATACTATGATTTTTAATGAATATAGTATAATATGCGAAGTTCGATGATTAATTCATGCGTTACAGTGTGGAAAAAAAATATCTAACTACAAAATTAAATACGAATTTTATGTTATTAATCCCAATTTTGTTTAATATATTTTTCTTATATCATTCTGTTTGTTATAGACTTTGCCTGAAGAGATAAACAAGTTAAAATCCAATCCAGATTATAGTCCAGTATTTAGAATAATAATTGCTCATAACACTTTGGACGAGCTCGATTACCGTCAACAGCCTACCAAATTTTCTGGTAAATTGGCGCGTAATTATACAGCTTAACTAATCAAGTACAATTCGTATAGAAGATAAAGGTGTGCTTCGATCTCTGTCAGATATATATTTATTATAATATGGTGTATTTTACCTATCCAGTGTCCGAGTTACCCAACAACGTACAAGTGGCTTTGGGTGGTCTCCAACAGCAGCTCGAAGAATCTGTCCAACGGTTGTCTGCAGAAATAGAAGATAAAATTCGTGCCTTCACTGCAAAACAATATCAATTACTAGAACAGTTCCGCGAGAGAGCTCATAACGAGCATAGATTGTTAACAAGGTCTTACATACAAATCAATAATGCAATTGCGCATCGAGTCGATTTAGGATTATATTTTTAAATCTATATCTTCTACGTGTTCTTCAGGATAATATGCAGCGGCGAAGAAGCAGCTAGATTAACAAATAATATAGAAACTCCTCCTACAACCCCAGATAGTTTTACAACCAGTATAACTACCTCCGCAACTAATAATGTAAACGCAACATCGCAATTAGTATCGAATGAAACGAAGATTATTACTACTCCTAATGTTAAGCGCGAAGACGGTGCTAGTGGTTCCCCTAATCTTGTAAGTAACGCTACATATTTCAGCGCATAGTCGTTGGTAACTCCAAATGTGCAATAGAAAACATCTGATTAATGTTTCGCAGAATGGTAGTATAGATAAGAATGACCGCCTATACGTGTACACTAAAGGAACAGGCAGCTTCGACACGGAAGCTTTATTTCCTCTAGAAGGGATGGAAGACACTCTTACTACCGACCAAGTTCAATCTTCGGAAGAAGGATCTGACACAGATGGTTAGTTTAAACTCTCGGTTTATACGAATTTTACTGTGCGTATAACAAAGTTGAAAAATGCCATTAACATTGTGCTCAGATTCAGGTCAAGATGAAGGGATTCATATGCCAAGAGGACAGAGGGGTGGACATCCTACGTTAGCTAAGTCGTTGCCAGTTAGTGTTCCATCCTTCCCTTCGTTCGTACGTAGAGCAGTTCAAGATCAGGATGACGATCAGGTACAGATATACATACATACATACATACCACTAACTTGCATCACATAATACGAATTGTTATCGACTTAATTGCATGACGTTTTAAAAGGCATATTGATGTATACTAATATTATAGAATAACGTTACTTATTAAAACGTTTAAAATGGTATTTCAGTTCTCGAGAGATCCACACGATCCACATAACATTCGAGCCTCGATTAAAGCTCTAGCTAAGAGCGTTCATGGTGATACAGTATTTGGAGACTTGCCACGTCCTCGTTTCTCCACTCAAATCTGACTTTGCAACAATTTTAAAGAAAGAGAATGAATTTATGTTAAAAAAACAATATATATATATATAAAGTACCTATTATCCGTAATTTGTCTTTCAGTGATTGCTACAGGAGATTGATGTATGCAAAGGCAGAATAAACGTAAAGGTCTATAGAATTATTGATATTTTGAATACATTCTAAAGTAAAGCATTGTTTCGAATCTTGGCTTTGTTAGTTCTCGAGTTACTTTATAAGGAAAGATTTTTATACGTGCATTTGCTTGAGGCTATATTATAAGTGTGCTACAGAATTTATTACGTTTCATTTAACGAAGTATTCAGATTTCGAAACTCAGAGCAACGTGAGATTTATGATGCCATATCTGGAGGAAAATTGTACTAGGAACAAATTAAGGGACAACAAAGAAAGTTTCTTATGTATCAATTAGTAAGTAAGCGATTGAAACGATAATTTTACTACGATAGCTATTATTTTTACAACATACTATTATCATTAGGTGTAGTAGAACTCATCATAAAATTATGTCAATAACTCGAAAAACAAATTACTGTTAAACACCGCACTCGTAGGTATATAATGTTTCACTACGCTACGTTAATTCTACATGTTTGTCCCTTTTTTTAGGAACGCCAATTTCTTATCGCATTAAAGAATTATGCATTTCTCATGTAATTTTATGCTTTTTCAATTATTGTTATTTACGTCACGTCATATTCGCTATGTGATTTAGTGTGTTTATCGATATGTGTTTTGTATCCAGTTTTTGACTAATTGACGACCCCTAGTTCAGTTATCAGTGGAAAATAATATTACGTTAACAGGTAATATTTTTGTTTACACATTATTTTCATAAACGTATATATATATATACATGTATAAGGCGAGCTTAGAACAGTACATGTCAGTATGCGGAAATGTATGTAAAACATTAATAGACCGAAAGTGATTTACGTACATCTCTGTGTACGTTATATGTTGATAAACATTACAATAGGTATTTTTACTTTACTTTTACATTATACATTTGCTTGAAACGATCGCTGTGGTACTTTTTTATAGACTTCTAATGTTAGTCCGTTAAGATTTGTAATTTTTGTACTCATTAACAGTATCATGTGATAAGCAACAAGCTACAGATTAGAAACAAATAATAAGGCGGATCAGTACAAAAAATACATGGCTTTTCTAATCATGTAATGCACGGTTATGAAATTATATTATATGAACGTTCTATTTGTCAAATTGTAAGATGTAAGAAATGCTTCTATGATAAACCTTTATGTCACATATAAAACTGATTAACAAAAATAAAATGTTGCTATATGAAAGGAAGGAAATGAACCGGTGCGTGATTGTATTATCGGTGCTTTTATTTCAAGCTCATTTACACTGTAGAATTTACCGAATTTCAACGTTCTTCTCTATTTTGCAAGAGGAACGGGATAACAAAATCTTTACCGTGTATCCAAAGCAATTCTCAAGCAAAATTACACCATTTTTTAAAGAATTGGACGCAGAGTAATATTATTCTTGCAATTTTTACTTAGAAATAGATATATCGTACGATCTTAGAATGTCGTGCGATAGAGTTACAAAATTTCGTAAATAATCTTTCATCATCATTTTTTAATTATGTGATTAATTTAGTTACAAACATAATACTGCAGTGACGGCACATTTATTTATTCGGGTAAAAATGTGAATTAATTAAAAAATGTTCAGTTTGCATTTCGTTTTTCCATGCGCAAGTTATGAGTTTCGTGTACACAACGTGAAACTTATCAATGGTTGATGATGGGTTTATTTTTTACAGCGAGTTCGATTTGCGCGGCAGCTACAGATTTCATGCCCTCTTGCACGGCGCTTAAATTTGCTTTCCAGGCTGCAAGTAAATCGCGCAGTTGCATCCACTGTGGCCGACCAAACGTTCTGTGCATGGTACTTGAAATGAGAACTTTGCGACCGGCTTGGTCCATACGAGCCCTGACCAGCTTCGTTTTCAGTACTGAAATATAGCATTATTATGCACTCGCACTTCGGAAATTATAAATCTGCATTATAAATGTCGAATACTTCGATAACTTAGTGAAAGTGAAGTTTTACTAAGCCAGTACCGATTCTTTTATGTACCCTGCATATGTTGTCCCCCATTCTTACAATAAAGACTGGAGGTCAGTTTTATTTACGCAGGGGAAATAAAGTTTAGACGTCGTATTCTAAGAACGTACCATCGATAATGAAGCTTTCAACTTCATCTTCGTTAATTTGCAATTCCTCCTGTATAGTGTCGAACGACATTTCAGGGTTTGTCTCTGCCAGCTGCATAAACGTTAGTAGCCTCATCTTTTTCATATTCTGTTCGTGATTTAATCCTAGAAAGCGTGCATATAATACATCGATCTTCTCATAGTGAAATTTGGTGTTCTCAGTAACAAAAGCTTACATACCAAGTTGGTGTTCTACAAACTCCTTATGATGCTGATAAAAATGTAGATACTCGGGCAGCTTGTCTTTCACAAATACAAGAAGCAAATCATGGATCAGTTCTCCTTCTAAGAATTTTACAGGTTTTAACGCTAACAGCGGATCAAGAAGGAATGTATTTGGATCTGCCAGCGCGGCTAAAATGCAACGTTGCGCGTCTTCTCTAGCCGCAGAGGCATTTTCAGCCGTATAAGTGCCCAGCAGCTCTACCATAACTGCGGCAGCCTGTTCTCTGATATAAATAAGTATAATTTCAGTTGTCGTTAAATCTATCGCTTTGTTGCATTTTATGTTTTATAAAATAAACATTTTAGCTACCCCTGTTTGCAGCTCAAAAGTACTTCGTGAAGTAACCGAAGTAGCTTTTGCATCTGCTCGTTTGACGGTGGGAATGACGCGAATTGTTGCTTCAATTGATTTACTCCGCCGTACACTGCTTTCACTTGATCTACGTTACGAGCGATTTGAACTATGTGATAATAGACGTGATATCTCATTGGAGAATCGTCGCAAAGAGATTGGAACAATAACCATAGCCTGAAACAGTTTTAAATTAAGTTTATCGAACGGAGATGTTAATAAGATTCGAGCCGTTTAGGTCGACTTACGCTTTGAGGCATACGAAACCAAGTTTATAGCCAGGAGCTTTTGTTAGCTTCTCGCAAAACGCTAATATCAAGTTCTCCGCTCGTTCGGTCGGGATCTATGACAAGGTATGTAACGGAACTTATCAACCTTAGGTTATTAAAGTATATAAAGTTCTTTGATTTTTCGGAACGTACAATACTTACTACTATCATAATAGAAACAATGTCATTTAAAACAGTTTCTATTTCACTCTCATTCCCTTCTTTAAAACATGCTTCGCACACACCAATAATTTTGTGTAAATCATCCTCTATGCCTTTGGGAGATTTTTCTTCGCTGATCTCAGCACCCAAGCTTTTAAAGTACACCCTTAGTTCCTGTGCCTGAAGACAAACAATCACAAGAAAAGGAATTAATGCCAAAATTAATAAATTTAGGAGACATTTAATGTAACCTGTATCCTACAGATGGTTAAGTTAACAAATACAGATTGCAATGTGTTAGAAAACTTTACTGGCAGAATCGTAAAGAGGAAATTGTCCAATATAATAGAGTTATTTCTTACCTGGTCTTCTAAGGGTAATTCCATAAAAATCGCTGGGACCTGCATTTTGGAAAGCAGTACCACGTTTCAGCGGACTTATTAACAGAGACTGAACTGAAGTAAGCAATGCACATCACCGCATTCTGCAAGCTGACCAACCGTGCAAAAAAGCATTTTCTCAATTTGTTAAGCTAAATATAGTTGGTACTCACTGGAGCCTGTAAGTGAACGCGGAACCAGGGCAATTTACACTGTGAACGCATCGTTAATACTTTTTTCTTTACTAACTTTACCGACTTCCGTAACTATGTTCTATTAGTTCCCAGAGTCACCGTTCTTAAATATAGAGTGCGCGGCGGCGGTTCCCCCAAAAACTCCATGCTCCGAATTCTCTGAAATTTGGCAATTGGTTCATTTTTGGCAAAAATGATGATTGCGAGGAGTTTCGTCGACTTGAAAAAAATTCAGCATTTGAATGCCACTCAAATTTCGCGTAATTTCTGTCGCTACATTCCGAAACTGGGTAAGTCAGAAAGTGGGCCTTTTATCCAACGGGGAACACGCCCCTTCTCTATGTTACCATAAGTTGTTACAAATTCAGTACACGTATCGAATTCCAATTCTAACCGTTCGCCGCGCTGCGATCGTATTCTCCCCTGAATCGATAAGGTTGCACGAGATCCGTCTCCTCGTAAAAACCAAGTTGGAACATAAAGCTTCCCTGGCTTTAACTTGGGAAGGGAAATTCATTAATCACGTTTTATAACAATTGTATTAATATCATTTATGTACAATGTTTTTTACATGGCGATACAGAGAATAGATCTGCAAAGCTGATGCATAGTTATAGTACACGAGTGTTATCGAGTCGAAACCATCTGTTAAAATATTAATACAACCACAGTGATAGAAAAAAAATATATTTATTGTAAAGACTTTTACCAATCAAACGTGCGACGTAATCTACTATAGTACATTCATAAATACGTTAAAAATGCAGAACTGTTATTAATAACTTGCTCGTTATTCATACCATCGGTGTGTACACATGACTAATACGATTTCTGTTATTTAAGTACAACGCTATGAAATATTTCTCATCCTGAACGAAGGGGGTTATTGCTTACAGTTTACGCGATCGCATTAATATAACGCATATTAAGCTAACATTTATATTAACATTCGTGGTGCTTCCTTAATATGTACAAAACGACGGATAAACGTCGCAAAGAACTGTGAAGAGCGGCGCAAGTTTTATACTCGTTGCCTTTATGCGTTAAGTTAACGTTAAGTCCCATACATGCACGTTTTAAAAGTTACACTTGCATAAAAGTACCTATGTGCTCGTATATAAAATAAACTCCACATACATGCTAATTTATAGTTTAGACTACGCAGCAAGCTCTTGCTCCAATCCCGAGCGTTTCATCTTATCGCATATACTCAGATTTATTAATATTTGTCATGGCTACCAGCTAATGCAGGCTAATGCAGCGCGTCCCTCGCTGTACCCCCCGACTCGCTCAATCAGTGCTTTAAAAAAATATCCAACGCAATAACACGTCCGTTAAATAGCAATTTACTCTTCATTAAATAAATTTAAGTAGCATTCTGTTTGGCCGGCGTCGCCGATACACGACGGACTCCTACGCAGATCTATGAAACACAACGGATTACGCTACACTTAACGATAAACAATATAAAGCCTACGGTTCCTTACGGTTACGATGGATTAACGGTATAAGCGCAACATTATAATGTACAGACAAGAACATATAATAAAAACTGGCCGCGGGAACGGAAGTATTGCCTAAGCGTTAAATAGAAACATAATCGAGACGTCCGTCCGTACCCTTCCGTTAGTCTGACTTTATTAATCGAAGCAAATAAATTAGTCGCTCGCTCGGCTCCCCCGACTTCGATGGCAGGGATAGACCCCGAGTGGCCTTCGACTGTCGATCGATTCCAGCCGCACGAATAAATGGTAGCCGGCAAACGAAACGGGATCGAAACGTTCGTCGCTGAAAGCCTTCGAATGGCAATGTCAGTCTGTGCACATTCGATCGTAGGAGATTCTACTGACTCAGTTGTTTCACTAAACCAGATTTCGCCGACGCAACGTCAAGCCTTAAGAAAGATAAACGGAATACAGTTTGGCAGAACCTCCACACTAAAATCCTATCGCTAACCCTTAACGTACATACATCTCAAGCTATTTATTAATAATAAATAAAAACTGTCGCGTTAGTAGAAAAACGGTACAGCTATCGAAGAAGGTACATTCGGCGTTAATGTTCTTGAGATCGCCAAAGCGAAATCGCCAGCAGGCGCCCATCTCCACTGGTAACAGTTTCCCGTCTAGTCTAAACCGACGATCGAGTCTGTTTGCGCGTTTCGGACACGTTCTCGATTCAGGTCGGGTGACCGATCGCTGGACAGCAAGGTCCTTCTCGGCGGCATCACGGAAACTCGAGGTAGGATCCGTCCGGGCTCCCTCGAGCCCACAGATCTCACGTTTCCGGGTCCAGGTCCTGGTCCCTTAGCTTGCACTTCTTGCACTTCTTCTTCTTCTTCGGCTTCGGCATGACCTCGCAGCTGCAGCCGCTCCTCACCCTGATGTAGTCCAGCGTCCACATGGATCCGCCCTCCGTGTTCGCGGTGAACGTCAGCCGTTCCCTGTGGTGCCTCTTGTGCTCCGCTTTCACGCCCTTCTGGAACACACAGCCACCTCATAGCGTCCAATTCGCATCGAATTTTTAACACACGTCGAAGAAGGAACGGTTCTCACGGGTGGCTCGACGATTAAAGTCTCCGCGTTACGAATTTAGAGAACCTTACCTCCCCTCTTCCAATGTTACGCTAAAGTTCGTGCACTAGGTATGCACAATATCGCTACTCCGGGGTGGGTGGATTTGGAGATTTGGCGCCCCTGCCAGCAAGTAACAATATCATCAAATATTTTCATTAAGAGTCGAGACAATTTTGAAATTACCTAATTCAACGTCACAACTCAGACACGAATTATTGCTAATTTGTTACATGAAGAGAAAGCGAATTGTTTTTAAAGTTCTCTCATGGGTGGTAGTAGATGTATTAAGAAAAATAAAAAAATGTTAAAATGGCAGCCTTTTGAAGAAGATGAAGCGCCCTGATTTGAATCTGTGAAAGGTTTTGCCTAAAAATCGGGAAAACTTCTTTAAATAAAAAAAGAAACGGTAACAGATACGGCAATAAATCTGCTACATGTAGTTTAATCCTTTATTGACACTCTGGGTGTGAGCCACCCATAATCTGATTTTAACGCTCTGTAGCTTTTCTAAAACGTAGAATATCGGATTAGTGGCAGCATCTAGTGTTAGATTGGAATGTTTACTACACTTTAGGGCTATTACTCAAATGTGTGTTAAAGACGACAGTTTTGAGTGAAAAAAAAAGATATAAAAAAATATTCCAATGAAAAATGAACGGCTTTTTATGTCCTACACAACTGTGCAATGAAATTGTTGAAAGTTTGTGGTTTAAATAAAAATACCTTCCCGACTACAAATTGCGACTTATAATACAAATTGACCCCTGGCTAGTCTCCGCTGCCGAGGGCTTGCGTTCACTTAAATTAATTTACTCGCGGCCCGTTAGCGATCGAGGCTTCTGGAAATTTCTAATCGAGACTACTTCGACAGCTGCGCATCACACCGGAGCGATCCAAGTCGTCACGGATCTCGGGGAAGCTGGCGATCGATAGGCACGGGCGTATCGTTCCTAATCTTCGACACCGTCTTCCGAAGTAACGGGGGAACGGGTCGGAGCTAACGAACTGGCGCGACAGGCGAAAGGATCGCTCAGGGGCGGCCAATGAAAGCTCGAGCCGATTTTTCATGCTCACCTTCGATCCAGAATTCTCAATGATAGCGTAAGTGTACGAGAACTTCTGCACACATCTGGACTGGTTACTGAACTTCCGGTCGATGAACCTGCACGGCTTGTCGAGGACGTCTGGCCTGCAGGAGTACTCGAAGAACCTCTGGGCGTTGGGGCCATCCCGATAGAGCTGGACGTACATGTCGTCCCGATTTCGACCGCCGACCGGTTCCACCATTTCCAATACCGTGGGGCAGCAATCGACTGGAAGGCCGTCCTCGCCTCCTTCCTGTCGCAGAATCATGTTCATCTCGCGATAAGTCATCCGCTTGGTCGTGTCCTCCAAGGTCTGCGTCCTGGAAAAGTTCAGCCGGGGGCCCGCGGGGCTTGAAATCGTTCAGAAATCCGCCCGGCGCGGCGAGCTGATCGCGCGCCGCCCGGAGAGAGGAAGGGGGGGTGGGTCGTCGGTCCCTCGGCTAGATCAGCGGTCCGCTCGAGGCCAATTATTAAAAGGCGGGACCGCGCCGGGCCCTGAAGAGAGAAATAGCATTCCGCGCGTGCCGCTAACGTAGCCGCTCGTGTCTAAACCGCGCGGTAGAATGCAGTTTTCGTGGCGGCGCAGAAAAAGCGGGGAAGGACAGAAATCGGCTTGTAAAACGATACGCCAGCTGATCCCGAGGCTGGCCGGCCGAACGTTCCCCGCGCCGGTCATTAATAATAATTAAGACAGCCGACCGGCGGCAATAAATAATGGGCGAAAAGCGGTCCACTGACACCGCTCCCGAAGAGATATACGGGCTCGCTGGGGCGTTGATTGAAAATTGAAATTCAGCTGCATGAAAATACTGGGCGATAGATTCGCGACAGTCGCGCGATGCTTGAACGATGCCGCGGAATTCTGTCGGTTCAGTTCGTTCGCGGAAGAAGCGGCTCGCCGAGTGGATGTCTCGCGACACGGCGAGGGGGTAACGTCTAATGTAAGAGATTGGAGAGATCGCGGCCGACTTACTTACCAGCGAGAGATGTGTCCTCTGAAAGGATGTTCCCTGGCCTTGCGAGAGGAGAAGGATAAAGTGAGGTTGTTGGCGGCAGCAAGCCGCGGGCACAGGACTGCGGTCAGCCAAACCACCTGCAAACGAACAAGAAAACACTGCACGAGAGCTGTTCGATCGTACTATCGAACACCGCGGCGTGTACACTGCGGCACAGGTAGGTAATTAAGTAGTTAATAGAGAATGCAAGAAATTTATACGGGACGGGAGGCGTGACGGGTGGTCTTATCCGTGTACTGGATTATTCCGTGAGACACACGGTGTAATAAGGACCGGAATACAGATGGATGAAAGTGTGCGAGGGTGTAGGATAGTCTCGCGTGTCAGGATTTTCAATTTAATCGCACCCTGTGTGTCATTAAGACGCGTTCCTTTGGGGAGAAGCGAATAATGTTACGATAAAGGAATGAATCTGAACCAGGGGTTGAACGAAATTGTTAAAGCTTTCAATTAATTGTGAAATAACTGTGATTTTATGACTATTATCTTTTCTGCTCCGAGAAAACTGTTATGAAATGCAGTGTATTAACTGAAACTTTTATTCTCTTGAAAGTAGAAACTAGATCTTGCGAAACAGGAACATTTATTCCGCTTGATACTAATTAAAAAGTATTCTTATTTTACATCTTAAATAATACTAATTAAAAAATATTCCTAACTTTTATATTCTAAAATGTGTTAAGATTCGTTCAAAAGTACATGATCCTCGAGAACTTTTATTAATGTACAAAGTTAACTTAAAACAGAAATGAAACGATTTAAAAGTTAAAAGTTCGATAAGTAACTTTTACTTATAAAAGTTAACAATTTCATTCGACCCCTGATCTGAACTATTTCTCTGTGGCTAATTCATCTAGTATTCCTTGGATAAAAAGATGATTTATGAAAAATTTACCCCACCACCCTTTTTCTCGGAAATTCTTTACGGCCATATTGTAGAATATCAAGAACCACGAAACTTTCAATTAAACTATTCAAACTTGCAATTTCATTAAGGAGACATTTTAATGCCGAAACTAAAACATTAGCACCACTTCACCTACATTTCTGCAGTTTCAAATGTTTTCGAATTTTCGAATTCCCGAACATCTGTTGCAGGGTAACTGAATCATTGATAATGCGAAGTATCGACTATTAGACATTTATCACATCAAGCCCCTTCCCTAATTAAGAGAAGAGACCGCAAGCACAGAGGATTTCGTAGGTCGAGTTGGCCACACGGTTTCGGGGATCGCAGGGCCAGGTAGAAGAGATTGCCTCGTGAGAAAGTACCGGCGTTACCGGATCGGTATTAACGTGCAATAAACCACTGTGTTAGTCACGCATCGGTCGACTGCGCCAAGTGCGATGTGCACTGTGGCCACGGGTACACGTGTACGCGTTTACGGAGGTGAAAACATTAATTCGGCTTATAATTTTTATGCAAAACAGGCCTCGCGGCTGTTCTCGTCTCGCCCCCCATACCTTTCTCCTCTCTTCTCCCCGCGTCGCCCCTGCACGTGCACATTCAGCTGTAATCACCGAATACATCTCGTAGCTAGGAATCACAGGTCGGAGAGAGCTCGATTCCGCTGCTCGTTATCGGCCGTTCGATTCAATTCTTTCTCAATTTAAGTAGAAGGAAAGTTGCTTAACCAACTCCCTTCGCCACCGATCATCCGTAACTTTATTAGTCACATAATACCGCGAAGTATCCGAAGAAGCTAATTAAACGGAACGGGTAAGAAAAGGAGCCGAGAATGGAAGTCCCTCGGACGTCGCGATCGTCTAGCTTAATCTTCCCATCAAGTCCTATCGATCATTCGAGATAAAGTTGTCACCGTTCCCCCGCCGTCTCCTCCACTCCACGAAAACAGCGAGGAAATTAGAATTTCAACGGCGTCGCTAACGTCGCGCCGCCAGTTGTAGAGAGAAGGACGGCGTCGAGAATAGCAACGTCGGGCTTTCCGGAGATTTATAGAAATGGGACAATAAAAGATAGTCGGCACCCGTGTCGCTTAATTAAGCCATCGCTCGTCGGGGTGAGCGGTTAACTAACTGGCGCCTCCCGTACGCGGAGCTCGCGGTTGCCCGGGGCCTTTGGCGCTCAGATTAAACGGATTTTCACGCGCAACGGGACCACACACCGAGTTTTCTCGGATCCTTATCGGCTGGCTGTTGGCTCATCGACGAGAGGGCTACTCGACGCTGGCCAGCGCGATTTCAATCGATCCTCGTGCGTCGGCTAGTCGTACCCGGCATTACGGCCACTTAACGACGATGGTACTTGACGAAAACGCACGAAAGGCGGCAACGATCGTCGAGCAGGAGCGCTGCGTCCATCCGCGTCGGCGAAGGGGACTTTGTGAATCTCCGGGCACGTTTTGGTTGCCGCGTGGTAGGAAGAACTTGATATACAGCAGGGGCTCGTTGAAATAACGAGGAACTGGAATTCCTTGAATAATTGTTAAGCGGAGGCATGAATATAATGCAACTGACCTTTAATCCGCAGCACGGATCGTTATAATGTACTTCCTTTTTTCTTTGGTCTTTAAATAATGGCCCTGTTAGGGGACAATATTGCACTCGCTGAGAACGAATGAGCTCTCGGATGCATTAAGTTGCTTTTCACGATTGGGAACGCGGTGCATCACTTTCGCTGGAGTATTCGGGGGTTAAAGGTCGCGGGGGTTAATGTGCCCAGAACGCACAGAACCTGCGCGCGTTCCTACATTTCTCTCAAAGTCCCCATCCGCGGTAATTGAATACAAACTAAAGAATACAACGGTAAACTATAACAGAGATGTCTGTTTTCAAGGGTCCGCAGGCCAGGAAGGCAAGCCGATCTGTCAGTACCTTACTTTATACGTATAAACTTGTCAAAGCTTCCGGTAAAGTGGGAAGCTAAACAGAAATCATCTTCCCAGACTAACCACCTACGGTATACATATCTCTCTCAAATCGTATGAAAAATTTACCCCGACCGATTTAAAAACCAGGAAAAGAAAGAAGGTTTAGGGGGAAAAGAAACGTTCATTGCCATTCGTTCAAGACGCCGCCGCCGTACCGTAACATCGATGTTATATGAACTGTTTGGCGGTTGCATTCGAGCGCCGAAAGAGCACAGTACCATGGGCGCATCGTATATATTTCCCCGCGAGGAGTCGAGTGAACGACGCACTTGAGCTTCTCCGCGACGTGGTCGGTGCCCCGGAGGGCCAAGAGGCCTCAGGCCCGCAACGCGCTAATTAGCGTCTCGAATCCGTCGCAGCCCGGTCTTCCGCCTGATAATGAAACGGCCGAGCTGGCCGGAATGCGAGGCGCGTTCCCGAAAGTCGGAATTAGCCCAGTCGTTGGTTGGCTGCGGTCACGACTCGTCGCCAGATATCTCAGCGAGTGTCCCTTAACGCGACGCGCGCGCGTCTACTGGCGTCGGGTCGTGCGGCAATCACGCCAGGTCTCGCAATTCTTCGTCCAATGACAGCCTCGGACAGTTGGCCGATCGTTATCAATCGGCCGGCTAAGGATTTACCGCGGCTTCGCCCGATCGGGGGGCGCAAAGGAACACGTGAATTACGGCGCTCGGATTGCAAACTCGTTTCGATTGGCGACGTTTCGGGGAGAAAAATACGAGCGAATCGGCTGTGAGTTACAGCCACTCCCGGGTCGAATGCAAGCAGTTCCGAGGTCGCGGACGCCGCGCCAGATTTTCGGCGGATTTATCGGGCGCGTACTTTCAAATTAGCCTGCGCGGTGAAATTCGGAGAGCGACGAACCCTCGCCATAACATTGCGAGTCGGTCGTTGCGCAGGCTGCCGTGCTCGCGTCTCTGCGCCGCAGGGTTAGTGGCAGCGAGATGCAACGAATGGTAGACGCGTAAAGGTCTAAACACACTTATCGGTTCGGTGACAGAAGAGATCCTCTACGCTCCTCTTCTTCTTAGCACTGGCCCGCCGGCACCGATCTGTCACTGAACTGATAAGTGTGTTTAGACCTTAGGTAAGCAGAACGATTTGTAATATTAATTCCCGTATATTAATAATAATAATAATATCGAGGAAATGCTTGTGGGATATGTGTCGGGGAGTTGAGAATCGAACGAGGTGACTGTACATCTGGCGCGCCTCGGGTGTCTCAGGGAACTCGAGCGGCGCTCTCGGTACACGTATCCTCGCGCGGGGTGCACCGATAACATTCAGAGCGACCGGAGCGCGGGTATCGAACAGACGCGGCTTATCGACGCGCTTACTTATGTCTGTTCGCGGCGCGGCGGACGCGTGTGCACACGCAAGAGAGACGCGTGGGATCCGTCTGTCTGTGCCGCAGGTTACCGGTCCCGAAATCACGGCCGACGACGTACGCGCGCGGTCCCTGGATTATCTCCGGCCCGGCGCGAGTTTATGGTCTGCCCGGCCGACGTCCGCTGCGTCGGGTTGTGTCGTCGCTGCTCCCTCGCGTGGAACGCGCACGGAGAGGTGGCCACCGCGGCGCGACATAACGCGAGGTGATTCGCGCTTAACGGGGCCCATTAACTTGAGGCAAGCTGGAGCAGTCGATGCTGACTTAACGCAACTCGATACGTCAAGTAACGCGAGTCCGCGATAACGGGCAATCGAACGTGGACCCCGGGGACTGCGATTAAGTTCGCCGCGATTTCTCAAGCTTCGCGCCCCGGTGCAGTCCTTAGAATTAAATGGCGGCGGCTTAACGAACGTGAGATACGAGGAGCATCTCGGAACACGTGGTGGAAGCCTGCTGGAGGGAGTGAGTTACAGTTGCCCTGACTGCGTTAATTGCAATCGTAGATACGGCTTGTAAAACAGTGGCTTTCGCTGCCTGGACTCCTTGGACCAATTGAGTTATCGGGGCTAGGTGGTAGCGCAGGATCGAAATGGTCCGCCTACGATGCTCTCTCGCCGACATCCTTGGCACCCTTTCCTGGCCACGTCGCGCACCGGGGACTGCGGATTTTCAGGTCAGAGAATGGAATCGCCGGATGATGGATCGCCGCGATTATCATACAATGTGATATGAGCGGCGATCGGAATAATGGAGCGGTATACGGCGGTATTGCCGATTTTACTGCGCTATCCTGAACCGGAGGCGGTAGTTAGGAGCGCGGGCACAGACTCTGCACATTCTCTGCTACCATTGGTCGCGATTCTTTTTCCCGGGCTGCGGCGCGCAGCGATTGGACAGGCCAGGGGCGATAATTTATAACTCTCCAACGAGCCTCTGGTTTCTCGAGCGGCGAAACTGTGCCGTTATATGGGAAATAACTACTTAGACAGGCGTACAAGCCTCGACAACCGCGATCGTAATAAGCCTGTCGGTATCGTAACACGGCAGCGTCATTTGAATACCGAATACGTCTCTTTCGAGAATGCGGGGAAAAATATTGCGCAATCCCGCGCTGCCCGTATTTCGTCGCGGGGCGATCGTTGAACGCGGGAAAATCGTGGCACACCCTAATCGACTCTGCTGCTATAGGCACGCATAAGATGGAACAGTGTCGATGGACATCTAAATTCCCTCCATTTTTCTCTCTGTAAGTGGTTCTCTCAACTCGATAGGCTTAAAGTCATACGCAGAGAGACTTTCCTACCCTGTTGCAATTACAGGTAACTAATTATTCTCGCAGCGAGGCTATTAACAGTTGCTGCGGAGATGATCTGTCGATGGAACGCAGACGATAGCCCCAAGTTTGCTGATCAAACAAGCTGCCACTCCATAAATGCGGCATTTAGCCGCCGCGAGCGTGCAATCGCGATGATAGGGTAGAAATGGTGGCGAATCGAGTGATTCAAATGTCAGCGGCAGAATTTCTTATTAACCTTTGCTCGAGATCACCGGTGGCGGCTGACGGACCGTCAACCGGGCACGACGCACGGTTATTATCAATCGTAACTTTGCTGCGTTAGACAACCAGCCAACAATTAAACGCGTAACTCTGTGGTGTGGATGCGGACTTTCTCTCGTCGAGCGCGCACACATTAGCGCAGAGCTGAAAGCTCGTAATGAGAGAAAAATCGGAGGTGTAAATTGGAGGTAGCGGGAGCATGCGCGCATGCGGAGGCTAATTAGCATACTAAGAGTCGCAAATTCGTATCTAGACTTCAGTGGGACCGTAAATTGATAAATTAACAGCAACGGAATTCCAATCTCTGGGGATATTAATTGGCACGGTACTTCATTCCGTTAATTATATAGTATCTGCGTGAACAGGAACACCGCGGTTGCTGTTTATCCTACAGCCAACGCAGAAGCTGCTTATAATCGCAGCCCATGGCTTCTCACCGCGGAAAAGCAACCAGGGAAGCAAATTACAAAAGACAACTGTCTCGGAAAGTCTCGTTAAAGACAAGCAGCAGTGAACGGTCCTGGAAAACGGTCTGTTTAAACAACGAATGCTCCGCTCTCTGTAATGATTGACGTGTATAAATATTTGGTTAGACGGCTTGCTGTTTCGTACGCTTGGCGTGCGCGGGTAAATCGTGCGCGTACAGGGGACCATAAGGCCCTCCTCGGTTCGGAGGACGACCGTGCGTGAGACCGCAGGACCCTTATCCCTCGCGACGCGACAAATTAACGACGCGCTCCTTGCGCTACACGTGAGCGTACGCAGATGGCCTGCAACCACGTTTCCGTGGGCCTGTCGAGCTCCGAGTCACGCAGAGACGCACGAGCAAGAGGATTCCGCGAATGAAATGGATAATGCTATGAAATGTCGGCAAAGGATAATCGGGATAATCGACGGTGTACTCTTAACGGACAAAAGATACGAGTGGAGGTATGATTCTTTCGCGCATAATTTTCTATCAGAGGCCCTCCACCAAAAAGCCCTCTTGCAAGACAGCACGCTCGAGGCAACATCCACCCACGACCCACTAAATCACCGGAAGGCAGGAAACAAAGGGAGCACGCGAGTGGACCAACCCCCTTTTATACTCCCAGCTACGATTCGTAATATATGATTTGAAAATTGTTTTAAATTACAGGCTCGATCGCTGCGATGCGTCCCGACGATAATAGGAGAAGGCGTCCCGTTTGTCCGCGTCTCGTCGGGTTTACGGAACGGACGTGGGCTTCTCTTTCTGCGCGGTATGGACGGTGCATCGTGTAAATATAAATGCGAGGGGACATAACGAAGGACGTCACGGGTATGCAAAACGTTGAACCGACGCAGGTAATATAATAAGTAACTGCTCCTTGCTAAACTACTTAGAAAGTAGTTTAAGTGGAAAAGGTGATTTTATATTGATACTCCAAATTTCTTGCTGCCTTAGGTTCACTTCTCCCGCGATTGCGTTTGAAGCTTTCGAGCAGTAATTAATTAAACATAAACTCGCAACGTCTGTCTACGACCGTTTACCCATCGATCTATCCCGATTTTTGCGCCGAGACACTTCCTAGCAAGCCACCAATTAATTCTTCTAATTTACTTTAAACCAGTTTGCCCGGAACCAGTTTCATTACGCGTCCGTTGGCGAGCGCCGATTACCAAGATTGTTAAGATCACCGCTATCGGGGAAGCCTCGCGCGAATAATAAGCACGGTAATCGCTTCATTTCGCAGCTTCCCACGGAATCGTCCGCGACTTGACTGTTTCGACGGTCGCGATCGCGGGACAGCTGGCGTGGGTGGATGATGATTCAGCTCCGAGGAGGTAGGTCGGTCGCTTTGAAATCGATACGGGGACGTGGACGCGCGATTCCCAATAGGATCCAGCGGTGTTCCAATCGTGCCCGCCTCGAAGTCCTCCAAGATACTCTCCTTCTCCCTCTTTTTGCGTCGGCAGGTATTCTTCTTCGATCACGCGTGCCACCGCGGCATTCAGCGTATCGGTATCGAGGCACGCGATCATTTAAGCCGCGAATTTATTCTCCAGCGATCAATTAATTAGTCGATCACTGTCATTAGAGGGGCAAATTATATGCCTGGGTAACGAAGAAATTACACGATGTATTTAGCCGCGTTATCGCGGCTCACATTCCCGTATCAAACTTGACGCGTGAAGGAATTTTTGCGTGTTCTTTTCCGTCCAACCAATCCGTGACATGATCGATGCGTACAAGAACTTAGTCTAACGCTCAATTAGCAGCACCGTGAAATTTTCTGGCCACCATCGAAAACAGCGTGTCACCAACGAGATGAAGCTTCCTTGAAAAGAAGCATCACAGTGTAACTCAACGTAAAAGGCGAAGATTGGAAGCAGAAAACCTTCGCCACCAGAAACTCCATTCCTACACATTCGTTCCAGGGTAGATGTTCCAATTACTGCCACTTGATTTATTTTACTCAAAGAAAACGTAACGCGTAACGAATAGTGTACAATAATAATAATAAGAAGAACAGTCCCAATTTAATAATATATTTTTTTGTACACTATTCTTCTTTATACGTTACGTTTTTATTAAGTAGAATAAATCGAGTAATAGGGACACTATCAGCAATTGGGGCGTCCACCCTTAATGCAGGAAATAATAGAGTCAAGCGTTACCTCGTGGCAAGCGTTAACTACTCCTATCATAGTAACCACATCGAGAAGCTCGATCCTGTTTGGAAACGACGAGCCACTCGGGGACTTTTAACGTGGCAGAATAATCGTGGATTCAGATAATGATATACGGTAGCTGGCTGGAAATGAAATATAGCGGTAGCGTTTATTTATTGCGCGATCACGGGAATCGGGCGTTTCTCCATGGGGCCAGCATAAACCTGGAAAGTTATCAGACTGTCATCGAGTCCTGGGGATGCACGCATAACGGTAGCGGGTATACGTAGCAGGACAGGCTGTCGTCTGACGCCGCGTTAAGAGAATTATTTATTGGAACTATTGGCGCCGAGATGGCGATTAGCATACTAATGTGGCCACGATTTTCCTGATCGTCGCTGGTGCAGCCGAGGCTGCTCGCTCGTCTGCTCGAGCTGCTAATCTGCCATTATTAAATTATCCGTTCGCAGGGGGGACCCGCGTTAACGGCGAGCGCCGTTTATCAACACCGTGCCGGACGGTATCGCGATCGTGGCATTAATCGGCGGTGGATATTCGTACGTCAACGCGCAACATCTAGTAGATAAACCTGGTATGCGATATCGACCGTTAACAGGCCCATCGATCTGCCCCCGAGCCGAGCGTGGAAACTGACGTACGCTTCCGGGCAGAAATTGATCTCCGAGGCAGCTCGGTGACGATCGTTATAGCGGTACAGATGATATCCAACCGCGAAATGGGGAGCTCTAAACTCCAATTAGCTCGCTGACTTTACGATTAATCGGTAATTGGACTTGTCCACTCCCGGCGCGCGTAATCCACTCGAGGGCATCGTGCGCGGAGAATATTAACAGTCTTTTGGGAACAGTTGAAGATTTTGTTGCACAGACTTTCAACACCGTCACGTTATGTAAGGAAAATAACGGCGAAAACAGTGTAAGTACTAAAATTAAAAAAAAAAAAATTTATCGGAAATTGTGCTACGTGCCAATGGCAGTAATATAGAATAGAATTTTAATGTAATTTCCCTTTGTAAATAAGTCACCAATAGTGCTAAAAGATGTACCGCTGGTAGATCCAACGCCACTGCTTGCAAATGAATGATAGCACATTCAATTTTCTCCACAACTATTTAAGACGTGGCACATACAGGGTTTTCTACAAGGACTCTTCAATTATGTTTTCCTGAAAAATTGGCAATCACGAATTCCTACGTCGTACCTCCTACAGCATTTCCCCTGACGAGCAATGATTTGTGCAGGAAGCTTACGATGAAATATTTCCATTGTTCCTCGAACGGTGCTGATCGTAAGCCTCTTTGCGGCACTTCCGCCAGCTCGGGGAACGTATTCGCGCCACAGCAGCGGCTAGACCAGTTTTAGGGGGCTTTGAATCGGCATCAATGCCGATCTGGCGCCAATTGTCGCGTTACGCTCGTAACGCGCAATATTATGACCTACGTCGCGACTCGCGAATCGCCTTGGAAATGCCGCAGTGAAAGGCTGGATTTATTAATTTGCACCGGCGGTAATCGATCTTCGGCGGAAAAGTTATTGCGTTCCCGATATTCTTGCAGCGACCGCCGTTATAGCCGTGTCATTAACGGCTTTCGAATCGCGGCGGCAGTCTAACGTGTCCCCGATGAAATAGTATCGTTCCTTAATCGTTAAATCTCTCAGCTCCGAGAGGGTGAGTAATAAAAAATTCGAACGCTCTCGTAACTCCGCTGTGCAGCGGCGCCGCGTAAACACGGGACGCCTAGGCACTTTTTATTTCACGAGGCTCGGCAACTCCTATATCAGAAGTCACATTTTATCCGAGTGAGCGCAGAATTTCGTGTGAAAACAATATTCTGTTAGACGGCTTCGGTAGCGAAAGAAGGTCGGCAGCGGTGATCGGCACTTTACGAGTAAAAGACGGCAGTAAAAATATTCCCATAAATCCCTCGTCAATCCGGTGTGTGTATATATTCATTTATTTATGCAGCCGTTCATGTCAGATTATTTCTCAATGCCGGCAAAAGGACCATTAAAGCCTCTTCTGCGGCAGTCACGAAAGGCCGCGTGGGAAGGGAATCTTCGTCATTAGAAACCTACCTAGCCGTGAGTTAGTCTGACCGCAGGGATCATGCCCGAAAATTATTATCAAACACGCTGAAGACGCCCAACCGCGCGGCGAACGGAATCGCAGGGACACGAAACACGACGGGAGGAAAGGAGAAGTGGACGTTTATCGAGGATGGTGAACGGATCTTGAAATCTTCAGGTTGTTCTCGGTATTGCAATTTTCGCAGGGTGAAGGACGTGTGTCAATGGACGTTAATTCGTGGCGTGGTACATTTAAAAAAAACGAAAGAACGCGATAACTTTAAGGGCTGATTGCACCCCTTCAGAGTGAACTTAAACGCGAACAAGGTACCATAATCCTAATTTCTTCTAACACGAAGTGTTTAATATGTTACAGGTTTTTGACACGCGGGAATTGCAAATTTGGGAGACACGACTACCAAGTTGAATGGCTATGAGAGATCACAGACGAGGTAAACTTACCGCGACGAGGGTGCTGAGAGCTTCAATTCGCATAGTAGCTGGCCAGGCCAGCGGGGAGGCCGTAGGTTGCAAGCTGCTGGACCGATCTCGTGTGTCGATCCTCGATTATTGGCCGACGACTTCACTCGATCCGTAGCGTGTCTGGCAGGCGATCCGATTCTCCCGGTTCCACGTCGATTTCTCGCGATCCGTTGCGCCGATCCGGTGACATGGCTCCTACGCTGATCTGCCGACAACACGTTTCACATTGCAACACTCGGGCCAGTCGCTAATCTATCACTTAACCACTTAACCAACCATTAACCGAGCAACTATTGTTCCGTCGAAAGTTTTTACCAGATACTTCGTACGATTCAATTGTCCCGCCAATTTCGCAAGCTTCCGTTCCGCGATACCTATAGATCGTAGGAGCATACCTATTTAACGTAACAAGATAGAAATTATAAATAACAGGTTTTACTCTGTCCACGGTTATACGACCCTTAAAAATGTATATTGCAGATGCGCCGTTTAATATCGCGAAGACGGGGCGACACGATCGCCACGGCACGTTGCCGCAGACTGGATCGATCTTGAAGATTCGCCGATAAAAGTAACGAGAGCACAGTTAAACGCCGGCGTTTCAGTTATAAAAAAAAGGGGACTACCACGTTTCGTCACACGAACGGCCACGATAACGTTGCGAACCGATACCTTATCTTGACGCGTTTCCGATAGACACTAAATACGGTCGGGTGGGACACGCACTGACCTACCGAAGTGGGGCGTTTACTTGCGAATCTGATAGGTGTAGCAATCCCGCTCAAGAGGCACCCCCTCAATTATTAGACATGACGCACATTTATCTGTATTTCAACATACCTATGCTCTGCCTATGACCATCGTATCTAAGATGCAAGTGCTTCAGTGGAATAAGCTCCTTTAGATCCCGATACCACCCTTATACGAATTTCTTAAAATATTTCATCTTACCGCTAATAATTTCATGGATATGCTTGCCTAGACCGTTTAAGATTGAATCCTCCGCAGGAAGCGAAGCTGAGATCATTGAATAATACGGTGAAGAGACGAAGAAGTGATCAGACGGTGAGAATACTTTTATCTGTTCCCAGGCTGACAAGCAATTAATTCTACCTGTATCAGCGCGTGGCAGGTTGTTTTCTGGTATTTAAGCACGGTGGACGCATCGAAAGGAACACAAGGACGGTGTCTCGTCTCGGTACGCTCGATGAAACTAACGCCGCTGCTATCGGGACCCGAGAAAGTATCAATCCGCGCCCACGATTCCTTCAAGCCGCTGCAATTGACAGGCATATAGCATGGCGGGTATCACGTCGCCGCTCCCCGTATCATTCGTTATATGAGTTAATGACTCTCGAGAAATCATCGATTGGTCCGCCCTGAAGCCGCGACGCCTCTCACACCGTGTAAACACGCCTTCTCAAGTAATGTAATGGACGAGAGTTACATTTCGAGCGGGAAACGGTAAGCCACGCGTTCCCGCGCCGTGCACGCGCCACTTCCAGCGGGAAAGATTTTTGCTACGCTTTCTTTCGATTGTAAAGACGCGACTGCGGCACGTCTATTGAATTTTGTAACGAAGGAAACGCGGAAAGACACTTGAGTTCAGAGAAACTTAATTAAATTCAATCGAGTCCTTGTGACAGAACGTCACAAATCTTGCGGAATGGAAGACAAAGTGAAAATTAGAAAATTATATATTACGTTCTGATTCTATATTACGAATCTGAAATTAATTAGGGGGGAATATTCAGTCGCTATTAATATTAATAATCCTGTTCGATAAGGTACACAGCTTTATTAAAACCGTGGCTAATAAATCATGGAAATCGCGTTTACTTTTATTCGTAACGTAATTACGAGCTGTCGGGCATAGCTGAGCTTCGATTTTCTATTTTTGCGAGCAGGTCGAACGAGACGGACAGCAGGGAAAGGAACGCTTCCACGGTTTTCAAATCTCATCATGAACACGAACCGACTCCACTAGAAATGCCGACTGCTTTGCATCGTAACTGCGCGCCCGTGGTTCTTCGCGATCGTAAACCTTATCCCATGCAAATCGCTGTCGATCTGATTGCGGCCACTTTTAAAACGGTGAACCACGAACTTTCTCACCGCCGATGCTTTCTGCCCGTTTCGAAACGCTTTCGCAATGAGTCGCGGATCGAAGGGCAATTAAAACCACGAATGACGTGCATCTTGATAAACAATCGACACGCCATCATGCCTTCAGTTATATATCTCGGTCTGGGAGGTTCACACTTTGCATTCTCAGAGCCTAATCGAGCAACACTGTATCGATCCAGTGATCGTTACTCCGGCACAGTTCAATTACCTACAGTTTAACTGTTCTACTGTTTAACACTAGAATCGCCAACAAATTTCACCTACCTAAAACCGCCAACACTAAAACACGTAATATAAATTTCTAATATTTATTTCGATAATTTTTACGCACAAGTAATGTAAGTATAAATTTGCTTAAATTGATGAATATAAAGTACCTAGCATATTCATTGCAGTAGACAATTTTTCTTCTTTTTACAGCATGAAAGATTACCGACTTTTGATTACCAACTGAAAAATAAGAAAATTACGAAGACACAAAAACTAGACACGATGAAAATGACCGGTGCGGCGGTTCCAGTGTCCACACAAACTTACATCCCTCCTACAAATTCATGCTTATCGAATTGCGTCACCTTTATCACAGAAATACGAATATTTATAGCTCCCATTATCAGGAATATCCAAAATTGTTTGCGGAACAACCTGTAGAAGCACTCGACCTCGATCACGCATCGATCAAAGGTTCAAAAGCGTGACTCGTGGACGTAATATCGCGAGATCCGATTGGTAATCGTTGTCCAAGAACGTAACGACGAAGACATATTTCCTGCCGGCTTCGTTTGCACCTCAGTGCGGGGTGCTTCTCCGCCGTGAATCTTGGGATCCTCCTCACGACGATGCCACACGAACCGCTGGAAGTTCGATCGGATCGCGGGCCCCGTGTGGGCGGGCCGCCGCGGATCGATAAAAGGGGACCGCGGGGCGTAATCGTAAGCGGATTAGGAATATAATTTCGGATTACCGCGCTGCTGTACGTGGAAAGATCCGAGTAGCCGTCTGGCGGTGACTCAGCTGATTGCTGTCGGCAGGAATGCGTCGATAGCGCGCGGAAGGCAGACACATTCGGCGACAGACGTGCCGGGATCCCTTATCGCGGTTTTTCCTAGGCCGATGATCGAATCACGCTGGGCAGAGGGAGGCGTGGTGGGCTCTCTCTTTCTGACGTTTCGCGGCTGCATGCACTATCGCCCTCTTATCAAACGATACGTATATGGCGGTGGAATGCCGTTCGCGCGTTCCTCCGCGATACGCAACTGGCCACCTTGCCTTACGCGGTCTCACCGGACGAAAACGGGGAACACGTGTTCCCGGATCGAGAATGATGGACGGGTGCTCGAGTGCTCGGCGTAACGCGCTCGCTATCGCGATGTAATCGCGCGCAGATCCTAGTGGGCCACAGCTAGGTACTCCGCGCCCGGTTTAAATGCACGGCGGGATATGAAATAATTGGCACCGGCACGTGTGTCGGATTGAAATCGCCTCTTTTATTCTCTCGGTTATTACATTTGCTTAATTATTATTGCTATTAACGGGTGGCGAACCTTCCGGTATGCACGGTACAAGTGTAATGTGCATAAGAATCGTACAAGTCTTAGCAGGTAGCATGCACCATGTACACTGCTGTTCATAAGTATCGAGACACCTACTCTGTGTGAAATAATTATGGAAAACGTTGCAGATTAATAGGAGAACTATGTTAACAATTTATTACTAATCGTTCTCGTTTCTGATAAGAGGATCTCGCGATATTACGTCGACGAGTGTCGCTTTTGAACCTTTGATCGATGCGAGATCGAAGTCGAGTGCTTCCATAGGTTGCCCTGTAAACAATTTTCGATATTGCTGATAATGGGAGCTATAAATATTCGCATTTCTCTGATAAAGATCGCGCAATTCGATAAGTATGAATTTGTAGAGGAAACTTTCTCTTCCATGGCAGGAGCAACCCTTTGTGTAATGTAACACGGAACAGGATTTCTACACGCGACAATGATAACGTACCACCGTCGCTGCACTTGCATTCAAATCTATCCATAAATAATCCTGCGTATCGCGAAAAAGAATAGAGGTAATGGTTTCCACCTGGCAACACGATCCTCATAATTTAAAACCCTACAGAATTTATTAATACGAGATCGGCTTCGGGATTTCATAATTGAGGCATTGATAGCAAAAACGGACCTAACCCGCGTTGAACAAAAATTAATTTTTTCTATTTTGCATGATTAGTACAGCCTATTAAATTACATTATTGCTACTAACTCAATTTCGCGGAAAATGTGGGTTAGTCCGTTTTCGCTCTCAATGCCTCAATTCCGAAGGGATGAAAAGTGACCGTTCATTACGCAGAAGCACTATAACCAATCTCCACCCTCCATTGGAACAGCTGCGAATAGAATTTCGCCGAGTTTTATTGCATTTCGTCGACGAGGGAGACTCGCTATCTAGAACGCGGGCATAAATTCACTGGCAGAGATAAGAAAGGGAATTCCGTGTCGTAAAGCATTTCGTCATAAACGCGGAGGCAGGAAGCGAGCTTTCGGTAGAAAGTGAAACCAATCGAGAAACTGCAACACGATTCGCGGGAAAAATCTCCACCTACGACTGAAAATCCAGAAACTTTCTCCTGCATGGCGGGAGCAACCCTTTGTGTAATGTAACGCGGAACAGGATTTCTGCGCGCGACAATGATAACGCACCGCCGTCGCTGCACTTGCATTCAGACCTATGCGTAAATAATCCGCCGTATCGCGAAAACGAATATTCATTTCCGAAGACAATTGCTGTTACCAGTCGCGATAATTACAATTTACGGGGCACGCATGGAAATCTTTCTGCTGGAATTGTCCTCGCGAAACGACGCTGCGTGTCGCGCGCGCCCGCAGCTCGCTGCTCTAATTGAAATGTTATTTATAAGTAATGGACAAGTTACAGCGTAATATCGAGGCCCGCGCAGCCGACTTGAATGCAAATGGCTCCCCATTATCGTACATTATCGGGGACCCACGGTGAAATATCGGCCGATGGATATTGCGGATCGATCGGCGATTGCTCGACTCGCGGTTCGATCGCGTATCGGATAGAAAGGCCGCGCTGAAATTGCGCGATCTTGCATACGAGCCGTTTAAACTCGAACAAGAAACCTCATCGTTTCGCGGGTTTTGTTGAGAATACAAGCAAATTGCTCCCGGTAATAACAGTAATCCCGAAGGGGGGATTTTTAAACATTCCCCGATGATATTTAATCTTACGTAATTACTTGCTTTAGTTGCAGAGTAATGATCGTTATTATCTTCATTACACACATAAACGAAGCAAGGTGGTCGTGGCAAGCGTACGTGTGGTCACAGATCATTGATCGATCAAGATAATTCCGTCGGACGGGCGCAAGAGAAATAAGCCCCGATCGGCAACATTGTACATGCACAATCGGCTAATAGCGTTTATGCAATGTGTCTGGTAAAATGCGTATGCTGTATGGGAGATCGGGGGACATTTCTGCGCACGATAATCAAATTTTAGCGCGTGACTTAGTGCTGTTTGAGACGGAGGAATTTCGCGTGGCACGAGTCGAGTCTGTTGTGATGGCGGGAGATGCAGTTTCTCCTTCGAATAAAAGTGTAGTGACAAGCTAGTACAGTAACTGATCGGAGACCAAGATCAAGTGGTTCGGAACTGTGCGTGCGATTCATTACGAGCTGCTACGAAGTTATGACACACCAGGTTTCGATTTTTGCGGTGTAGGTACGAAAATGACAGGTGATTCAGTAAATTTCACGACGATACGTGTTTTCAGGAATGTGTCCTCGAATAAGTGGAAGTGGAATGTAATACTTATCGCGAAGTATCGATAAATCGGGACGCGTCGCGGGACACCGATAGTTCGCAGAACTGGAACTGAACTTTACTTTGAATCATATATCAGAGGGGTTTTGTTGGTTCCAGATAAAATCGACAAGTAGGTATTGCGCGCGTATATACTCATTCTTTAGAATGATGGCGCTGGCGCTTCGTAATCAATTGCCCTCATTACCATTGCTGAGATTTGCCTTGTATTATCGATTCTCATTTTACAACAACAGGTGCATATTACAATACTGCTTCTTTATCAGAAAACAAAGGATAAATTCCATGGACAATTATTGTACAGAAAAGGCGATTGATCGGCTAATTTTAGTCAGCATTCATTTCAACTCCAAGCCTGAGCTACTAAAAATAATTCCAATTTATACCAGGGGAATATAGATTATCTGCATTCCACGCTAACAATAATTATTGATAAGGGAACGTTAAAACTCGCCCCCTCTGGTGCTCTGAACAATAATCGAATAGCGCCTTAATAAGCCGGCACCCTGATAATACGATAAATTGCCTGTACGGTGGGATACGCTTAGCGATAGCGGCTAATGCTTGGCCAACGATCTTCGAAGCAGAAAGAGAAGAAAAATCTGGTTTCGCCGGATCGGCGTAATAAATGCAAAATAGCAAATGCCAGATCTGGTTTGAAATTATGATAAGCACTGAAAAGAAGCACGCTGCTCGGGTGCTTATATGACAATATGCAGCGCGCCGTTCATACAGGGTGATGCCAGGGCAATTCTCGATCCCTGACGTTCTCATTCTTCTCAAAACATACCATAAGATAGAATAAAGACATTCAATTGAAACAAATGCAAGTACTATCATGGAAAATGTAGCTAAAGCAGAGTTTAAAGAGGTAGGTATATAGGTACATACTCCCATTCGATTCTAAGGCAATCCACGGGAATATTTTTAAAGAACTATAAGGCGTAGGAATTTTGAAACATTCCAGCAATATATACATACTTCTTCACAATTAATGTAGGTATACGTTTATGAATTTCTTTGGCTACTAATAGTTAATAATGAGTGAGGTATTACAGTTTTATTTACGTGTCATCCTGTATGGGAAGCCAAAGAAACGATTAATATTTCGGCGTTAATTATCCCACACCGTTGAGAGTTGCAAATACAGCAACCCGAAAGCCGTCGAGGTGGGATCGAAAAAGAGGAGTCTATATAGCAGCCACGTCCCGACGTTTTTACGATTCCCTTGACGTCGCAATTACTTCTGGTTAGACGGTGTGTCTTAATGACCGTGCAACCGCTCATTTGCCTCGGTGCTTGCGGTTTAGTAACGAGAAAACGTTGCAAAACAAACAGAGCCCGGCGATTATCGTGGACTTTACGCGTGCAACTATTCCCCCTCGAGGTTCGCGCACGTCCAACAGCACACACCGTGTACATCTGGACTCGGTTTTGCTCGAGGAAACGCAGCGAAATGTGATTCATAGTTAAGCTGTTCCGCTAGGGCAGGCCACAATTTCGCAACTCGCGAGTCCACGACCAATCACGAGCCACTAATTTCCCTTTCTTCCTGTGGCTACGGGGATGAACACGTACATCCCACGAAGCAATCATCGGGCCTCGTCGACGATCGAGCATTAACGAGCAACTATGTCTTGTTAGCCGAAAAGATTTTCCTAACGGGCTCATATGTGAGACAAAATGAATGGGGGTTCATTGCTTTATTGTCCTCTTCCTCCTCTGCTTTTCTCTTTCTTTGTAAATGGGCCTTGCGTTTCTATTTTTCCGGTGAGGAAAAAGTTTTTTAATGTTCTCCAGTTCTCTCTATCGAGGCACTTTTGTAATTTCTTTTGTATATACTGGGTTCTGTCCGGTTTAAATGAATAATATTAATAATAATAAAAAGTATTCATCTGTGGACGATGAATGCGTATGAGAAACGGTGTTTAAATTGTTCGATAAACGATTCTCTTTCTTCGTCCTCGTCTTTGTTTTTCCCCCTTTCTATTGCCTGTTATCTTCCTTCCTTTTTTTCATATACCAATTCGATTTTGTATAATTTACATAAAATAACGATTAATGCACGAGCTGGAGATCGGTAAGACGAGCTGAACCTGATTCGCTGTAAATATAAACTCCCCTGTGCGCGCTGGCCCTCGAGGGGACGCGCCGCTGCTCGGAACGGAGTACCGAGGAGTAACATTACTCCCCTTCTTGTAAATTATACCGTAACACCTGGACACTCGGATGCTCGAAGAAGTTGTCCCATTACCGGCCGTGCGCTGACTTCTTTTACTGCTCCTGTACAGCGGGAGAAACGGTTATTTACCGCGATTTTACAAGTCGCCCGCCATATTTACATATTTCGTGGCTACGAGATTTCGTTAAAGGGGAGAAATCGGCGGGGCTGCGCAGGGATATCTCCTTCAGTGCCATTATAATAAGAATTATAGAAACTTAGATTGATCAACAGCAAGAAGTAGTCTACCTACTGGAAGAAGAAGAATTGGCTGGCAGTATCGCAGCACCAGGGATCATTTGTTTATTGGAAAATCTAGCAACTGAGTTATGTAGATTGTCGATAGATTCTCCCCAAATCTTATATCATATACGGATGGCTGCTTTTGACAACGATTTCAGTGAAAGTACACAATCGACGTACCAGATCGATCGACTGGAATCTAGTCGCTAGATCACCAAGATCGATCAAACGCCTGACTTTCTTTTTTGGAGGAAAGTGAAATCCCGCAGGTGGAACGGAGATTACATCCTGATCGTTAATCGCGTCGAGGTGGTTTTTGCCAACCCGCGATTCTAGCGGCAAGGGTCAAGTGCTGGTTACATTTAATCAAGCGTATAAGAACCAGTGAGTAACCGTTTGACAACTACCGGGTGTAAAACGCCCACGAGCAGCTGTAAAGCAGGAGCAACGTGACCTGAACCTAATCGTCAAATCCGTTAGACGTCTCTTATCGCTCTTGACACACGCGCACATCGCCAGATGATCTTTCTGTAGGTACTTTGGGTAACGACTACCTTGAGCCTGCTCGTCGTCTGATTCATACACGATTTTAATAACCATGGCACTTTTGGAGCACTGTATACACTATTATCATTATCATTATCATTATCATTTTTATTATTATTATTATTATTATTATTATTATTATTATTATTATTATTATTATTATCTAGGATTTTACAGAAAAGTACGTACTTGTCAACAAGTAATATAATGCATAATTAAGGAAAAAAATCTTCCTACCACCCTCACCACGTCTTTTCGTTTTTATCGGCTTTTCACTTCCCTTTTCACTCTCGTTCAAGATACTTTAACATTTAGTGAACCAAATAATCCATCAACATTTACTAGATTTGCTACATTATGACCATTTGTTACTAAGGTCTATAGAATTCTAGCGAAGTGAATGTAATTGAGGCATTTGCGGGAAAAATGGCACATACGCTAAAATGCCATTTCAAGAAAATCGATTTCGAAGTTTTCATTATAGTATAACTTAATAAAAAGTAATGCAATTAAATCCATTTTTTAAGGATGTAGTACAGTGTCCTTGAAACGTTCTGAAAACAGAAGTCATGATTTGAAAATGATATCTGTCTTTATATGTAAGTTCCAAGCAAGTGGTTTATGTGCACTATTTCCATTAAATGCCTCAATTCACAACACGACGAATTCGTAAATAGTAAGGGTGTGCGGATCGTCCCGAGGCTCGGGACCCCGAGCCCCTGATCTCGGATATCCGCACACCCCTGGTAGATAGAAGCAGTTACGTACACCGAACCGCGAGCCGTGAAAAGGGAAAAGCTTTGCGGGGACCCGTCGAGGGTGAGAACTCATTCATGATGTCGCTTGTGAATGGTAGCAGAGATGGTGGCGTGAGAGTTGAGCGCATCCGTGACTCAAGAGGCCCGCGAAGACTGGTTCCGAAACCAGTCGCCAATTAAACCGACGTACACCGGCATAGACGATGAACTGCGTTTATTACGCATTAGCCCATTCGAATATTTTTCTCGCCAGGGGAAACCTGAAATTCGTGTTCGCCGCACCGTTTCGTCCCGGTGCACGATTGTGATCTCGATATATCCGAACGTGGCTACACGCATTTCGTTTCGCGCGCTCGGAACGGTAGGGGCCTCCTGACAGAGCGGCTATTTACACGCGAGATCGCGCAACGATCGGAATAAACGAAACTCCATTTACGTCCACCGAAATGCTGCAGGCCTGATTAGAATCTGAGAGCGAATAAACGGCGCCCCGTTCGCGGCGGTATTTGCAGAAAACGCTTCGTACAGACGATTATCGGGTCGGACATGCGTATAAGGGAGCATTCAGGCGGCTACATGATTTCCCGATATTCGCTCGTTTGTATAAATTGATTGAATAAGTGGACGGACTGGTTAAAATGTCCCAACTTATTTAGACGCGATCCGGCCGGGCAATTTCAACGTTTCACGCTCGCGCCACCCAGAAAATGATCAATCGATTGAAACGTAATGGAGGCGAACGTTGCGGGCATACTTAAGTATTCGGTTGGGGAATACGTAACGGAGGTAATGGGTCTGGTTCGAGAAACGGGGGTAGTCGAAACATAGCGAGAACTAAATGGTTTATGCAGAAGACATATGGAGGCATTGAGAACAAAAACAGACTAAGTAAGTTAAAAACTAAGTTATTATATAACGAATAATTTTTCATTCGAATAATTTATTCGTAATTCTCGAATAACTTCGTTTGATTCGCAAGTCTTATTCGGAATTAGTCGAATGAATATTTATTCGGATAATGCCCAACTATGCATATAACTGAAACGAAAATTTCTTCGGTATTACACTTCGGTAAGTACCTACTTACTGCAGCTTCAAAAGCTGAAACAATGCAGCTAAAAGAAGAGTTCATACAATCAGATAGTTCAAACCATTATCATAATAACAGTAGCTACCTACATACACAGAACTTTACCTGATACATCTTAAATCTCTCGATCCTCGATTCCAAGTGTAAAATTACTCGACCTCTTCAGTGCCAATAAGGGGCACGCTCACAGTTCGCGTTTCACGCGCCATTGATTAAGTCCATCCAACTCAATTAATTCTCGGTATTCATTGCTACCCTACACTAGATTCCTTCCGTCCAGCACACCCCGGACTTCTCGCCGTAGAATTGGACGCGGTATGTGACGAAGCTCCTCCTCGACCGTTTCTCGGTATTTTCCAGAGCAGAAAAAGCAGGGCAGCACCCCTGCGCGAGGCGAGCGCGCCGAGCACATGAATCATTCGGCTGCAATTCACGTTCCTGTTGCAAAGCCAGAGTAGAATCAACGGGAGAGGCTGGCGGTCGACTGATGTACGCGTGCGGGTGGGTAGCCGGAGAGAAAAGAAACGCATCTCAATGCATTATTTCGCCCACGCCGCGACACATTTCTATTTGCCCGCGCGCAACATTGGCGAACGTGCGCGGCCGCGTTAATGTCTCACTCCTACACGAATCTGACACGGCGAATAAGCGAATGAATTGCCTTCATTAACGCGATATATGCGGCGCCGCGAATCGCAGCAATCGAGCGCCCGCCCTCGAATTGATTCGTTCGAATCCGCGTGCTTCCGATTATTTTCCACCAATCCCGTTTTTGAATGAAACTCTAAGTAGTGTTTGGTATAAGTAACGAACGTTGGGCTACATTTACCACGTGATATAAGTGTATTCGTGTTTATGATAGTGTTAGAACTACTTAGAATTTTAGACCGAAGAGCTGCAGATTTACTAATGCTCCGATATTACTATTTATACCGAGATGAGCACTCCTCGGTAAGCTAGAATTCGGTGAGGGATACTTGATGTTGAAAGAGTTAACAAGAAACTCCCAGGCAATGGCTCTCCAGTTACCAGTGATAATTAATTCGCCCAGCAGAATTCACGCTGTATTAATATTCCCTGTAACCAGCCGATGATTTGTGAGCTTATCGGGGTATCGGAGACTTATCTCGTATTTCAAATGGAAATTACGCTCGCTTAGGGCGACGCGGATACAATGGGCTCGAGTCCGACACGAATTTATTAAGTAGGTACGCTGCAAATACGCCGCAAACGAGGCGACGACAGCGGTAGCTAGTGTACTAGCTGCTCGTATCGATGACTAAGTGTGCACAGTAGTTTCATACCTTATCGTTGCGCGATTGTGTGCTCTCAATGCATCGTTCCGAGTCGGAACGATTCAATTGATCACGGCTGAACCGCGCGTCTCGACGCGGTATCGACGATTCTCACTTTCTTCCTGAGAACTCTGCACGCTCCACCTTTGTAATGTATCTACTACTGACGCCGTCTATTTTATTCACCGTGTAACGCTGTCACTTGGAAAGAAAACTGTTTATCGTGCGCCTAACTCAACGTGAAATCGACATCCCTTGACACGTTAATCCGTCTCGATCGATCGTTAGAGGGTTTTTCCAATGGAAATCATTCGAAGAAATGCTCTCCGGAGAAATGCTCAATTTGAAGATTGGTAGAATCGTATACGTCCGGATTCTTTCAAGCAGAGACCGTTCGAGGCGAAAATAAAGGTTGACGTTAACCGGTGCAAGGAAAGAAACGAGTCTTCGGGTTCGTGAACGTTTGAGAACGTTGCAAACAATGCAGCCTCTAACTGTCAAGAGCGTAAATCTTCGAACCGCGAAGCTCGCAAATGAGCAACCACCCGCGACATTTACTACAACGAAATGACCGCGGCGAAAACCGCAACGGCGATATTTACAATCGTTTAAATGCTTTTGCTCGCCATTTCACCGTCTATCTCGTAGTCATCTTGTGGTTCTCCTTTTCTTCTCTCGCGATTCGTTAGTTTAGCGCATGAAATGCTGAGGAACGTGGGACGATAGGACACGAGAAAGTAAATAATACCTACTTGGGATATTTTGTCGAATGTAGAAGATTGAAGGGAATCTAGAATATTAAATTCAATGAAGCTTGGAATATTTGATTAGGTACGCAAGGAGAAACGTAAGTTGAAACGTTTCTTCTTGTTTCTTCATTCCAATCTTCGAATACACGATTAATACATTAAAATGCTCGGGGCTCGGAATATTTTAGTATAACCTCAGAATAGGGAATTATAATATTTTATCAGTTTTCTCTATTGTGACATCTTACTAAGATATTTCCAGCTCTGCCTGCCTCGCCGAATGGAGATACGTGTTAAGAAACTACTCCGCGTTCCGTCTACTCGAATATCTTAGAACACTTCCCTGGCACTTGACGAGAAATTGAAATTCAGAATATTTTACCCAGATATTCGAATAGCTCAGATCTCGAATACCTCGGTAAATCGTTTGAACGGATAGAACGTGAAATAAAAACGAGAATATGGAACGATATATTTGTCATTTCGTCCTACTAGTAAATGCATGTTCGTTTAATAAGCCGTGACGGCAAATTGGCTTATAGCTTTTAGGAAGTCGATCATTATCTTCGACAATCTTCATGTTTTATTCATTCGCTACAATAAGCTTCGCAATTGTGGGTGTAGAAACATTATCAGCGCTGCGACAAACACAGAAGCCCGCAGCAATTGAAGTAAAATTTAGCAAAATCTTCTGACAACATTTCCTCTGGACCACCTTCGTGTTCGCGCAGCAACGTAATTCGACCGACATCGACCAATCCCGTCAGAGTTCATTATCGATCCACGTTAGTACACGGTTAACACAACGTTCAACATTATTTAGTAATCCCGGTAGATCGTTAATTATCGTCGCACACACGGCTAATCCACGGCGAGGCGGAGAAGACGCCCGACAGGATTACACGAATTTGCATACGCTTTTAATCGTCCTTTACGACCGATTATCGTCTAACATGCCGGCGATGCATTCGAAATGAAGCGAAGGGGGCACGTCCCCGCCGCCGAACCGCGGAGTTTTCGAGCCGATTGTCATTAGCTCACGGTGGTCCCGCGGGATAAAAAGGTGCACGGGGAGCCACTTCGTGTTCCCGCGCGGTGCTTTCCTCGGCAGCCTCGGCATATTAGCATAAACGCAGCCGTTAAATCCGGATTCAAGGTTAACGGCACGTGAAACTCGGCCACCAGCAACGACGGCAGGTAGGCACGCCGAAAAAGAGAGGAAAGAAGCGAACGAAAGGAAGAAAGTTTGAAGATGCCTGATCGGCCGACAACTTTCTTCGCTCGCCGTTCGATGGTAATCCCAAAATGTTACTCCCCGAAGTTTCTATCAACGAAATCAGATATGCGAGAAAGAGACAATAATTCTCTAACGAATTTGTGATAATTTGCAACGATTGTATTCGAATGTTGGGAATCGTAGCAGACGGGGAGTTCCTTGGAAACGAATTCGCGCAAGATATTTCTGTTGCTACGTGTGATTATCTTGAGTATTTGCTTCGCAGGAATGACGAAGTTGGTTCATACACTTTCCAACGAATACAACTGCCCAAGGCAGAGTTTGAGAGTGCTCTCTCCAGGCAAACAGAACTGTTTTCTTTTTCGGAAATCCTCGCGAGTGAAAATTCACAGGGTCGGCGTCGTATACTAACAGCAAAAGTTTGTCCGTCCCTCGAGGTGTCTTCTTCACAGCAAACGCTCGACCATGGAAGGAGGTCCGTTAACGCTGCGGAGGCCCGCGCGGGTTCATTTACATTACTATAGCGGCATCGATGTCAACGTCTCGGTAAACTCCAAAGTTCAAATAGGGAATGTTTCGGTTCTAAGCCCCGACGACGTACGTATTTCTTACTTTTCCTTTTTCTGGTCGCCACCTAGTTCTCACAACAGCGTTTATCGTTGGACAGTCCTGCCTGGGGTCGGCTCTGCTTCAACATCTCGATTTGAATGACAATCCACGTGGAATGTGTACAGGCAAATGCTCGTCGTGCGGAAGTGGAACATGCGCGAGAGCAATTACATGACGGTCCACGTAATTAGCGCCATTGTATCGCCAGTTTTGGGAATTATCGATACTTAAATGTTTATGAGCATATATTGAATAAAATTATTGTCTCCCTCGATGAAATGAATAATTAGTTTCTACGTTATTTGAATTGCTTCTTCCCACGAGGCGCTCGCGATTCCTAAATAAATCTTCCCGCTCAACTGTACCAAATTGCGAAGCTTAATCTAGCGAAATGAAATGGGGACGACTCAGGCCTTGAATTATATCTGTGGAGGCTCCGTGTTGCAATCACGCATCAGCGAAGAAATATTCGGTCTAAACACACGTTTGAAACGCGAGCTGGTTCATCGCCTTCGGCACGCGCCGGACAAGATGGATCGTACTGTAAGCAGCAGGAACGCACGAAACGAGGGGAAAAAGGACGAGAAAGGGGAACGCAGGGCGAGCAAAATAATGTAGCCATCCGTGGCCGATCATCGGCGGCAATTTACGTGTTCATCTCGCAGGAATGCCGCATGCGACAGACAAGAGTAACAGATAAATTACGATAGACACCGCCAGCCATTTATCCGGCAACATTCAGTCATCCATTGTAATTGACCGTTAACATAAACCACTCCTCTTAATTACTCCACACCGTGGCTTGCTTTTCTGCTCTTGCCAATAATTGGGACAATATTGCAGATGGTAATGAATACCGACTACGACTTCCTTCTTCATCAAACAGGTCCAACGTTTTAACAAAACGGAGGGGAAGGCGAGAAAGGCTCCCGCTTATCGCCGATAAATCCGGCAGCCTTTCGCCACTGGATAATTATTAATCTAAATCCCCGTCAATTAACGCGGCGCTACGATCTCGCCAATGGATCTTGAACGGCGGCTGTCCGCGCCTCGCGCACAATCGATCGACACCGAGATTAAGTCCCGTCGATCGGAGGCTGTAAAAGTGCCGCGACGGTTTTAGGATTTCCGGCCGCTCGTGGACGTCAGATCTGTCGATAGGTACCGTATCGATGCGTGCGATCTGGAGTGGTCACGGGACACGTGGATCCACGGCGCGATCTCTCGCGGCCGGGGGATACCCGGTGTTACGTGGCAGATCGCGAGAATGGGCGCAGCAGCTCGCTACTCCAGTCAGCGAAACCTCGTTGCGCCGCCATAGTTACGGCCGCGGAAGGCGCGTTTCTCATGTCGATAGAGCCACAATGCTCGGCAACGCGGGAGGGAAGCCGTCGATCCCGACTTTTTCGACCAGTTCCAGAGGAACGGGGTCGGATCGTTTCCGCGGAGCGGCCAGGTTGGTTTATCGGGTGAACTCTGCCAACAACGGCTTCATTGTTCGCCAGCGGACAGGGTTATTGACGTAACGGGGGCTCAGCGGCGGTTTCGCATTGCGAAAATAACGGCTAGTGTGGGACGAATGAATGAAACGGGCTTTCGCAATGTCGGGGGAGAGATACGCGGACGGGAGGCCGATCTGTCGGCTGACTCCGTTTGGGCGTTTGGAAAAGTGTCACCGGTTGGACCAATTGCGCTCGCGATTGCGGGGATGGATATATGTATCTTGATGTCAGTGGAAAGGCACGGGGGTGGATTGGAAACTTCGCGGCCCAAGTATTAAGAATTATTTTTTTATATTATTGTGAAACATAGTTCCCTTTCAAATCTCTATATTTTCACTCAAGATATTTAAATTTTCACGCTTTTTTGCTACTTTTCCAACGCGATCTGGCGGCTCGACATTAAATCCATGTGGCAATGCTGCCTTTATGTGTCGCAGCTACCCACTTTTTTACCATTTTCTCCCATCCTCCATTAGTGAAGAGCTCTCCTAAAAAATTTTACTTTATTCCGTATTTTAAATTAAAGAAATGTACCAAGTATCATATTTTCTGCAAATACAGCAGGTGTATAGCAGCTCGCCAGAAGGAACGAGCATCACTTAGCTAGCATTTCACCTGCACCGAGGACAAATTACACAAACACCTCGACCCCCTGTCATGCAAAACAAGCGTGAACGGATCAATGAAACATTGTCGCAACGCAGCCCACCTGTCGCGTGTACATATACATATCTACGACCGCATCGTCGCGAGCGCAGCGAGCAATCGACAGTGCAAGTAGCACGCATCTCCAATCGAAGTCTACACATGCACGCGCTTTGTCCATATGCAGAAACGCGTCCCACGCGGCGCTAGGAACGCCGCCGCGCATAATTAACGGACGGTTGCCACGTGCAGACGTATCGCAGTGACCGTCGGGTCGGTCGACAGGCGGCTGATTTTCCATTTCGGATGCAAATCGCCGGCAGGCAGCGCGCGATCGCAGCGGGCGCGGGAAGGCCAATTAAATTACAATTTCATGGGCCAACGCCCCACGAAGCGTCAGGCGGTTCATCGTTCGATGTCCAAAGCGGTCGGCGCTGGGCTCAGCAACGATAGAAGAGGAAACGGAATAAACGGGAGAAGGAGCTGAACCGTGGCCGCGGCATCGCGCGTCGCTCTTTTCACGGATTGCATCAGCGCGCCCTTAATCCCATTACGAGTAAGTAATGGCCCTCGTATGCCGCTCGAGGACCGTAAAAATGTTGTGCCAGATGCTATCTAGCCGGTTGTCGTTCGGTAATTTACCATGCGCCCGATTCCACTAACGCTGGCTAGAGGTCACGCCGCCTTTGCCGCCCGACCTGCGTTAATTCCAGCTTCCGAAGAACGGTCCTAATGGCGCGCGTCGGATCCAACGCGACACTGGGAAAAGGGAACAAGAGGGGACATCGTCGTATTTATAGGTCATTCGGGTTCTACGGGCCGCGAAGGGTACCGAAGAGTAATGGTCCCGTTCAGCCGGAGCGGACTGATAACCATCGGAATTTCGCGGCGAGTCATTTGGCTCTATGTCCGATCTACTGCGCGCGTAATTACATGCGACGGAATCTGGTATGCGCGGACAGCTTAACGGTGTATGGTCAATTGGTGCAACTAGCTGGGCTGGGTGAACAGATACTTAACCAAATTGCGCCCAGCCGCGTGATCGTTAATTATGGTACGGTCTCGAAGCGTCAACGTGCCGCGTAATGACCTATGAACACGTTTAAACGCGGAGGATGTTGCGAGGCATGTACTGAAAATTAGGACCACTCGAGTGTACAACTCTCTTACCGCGAGATCTATTTGAACTCTTTGTTTTACGGAAACAGTGAATTCAATGGATACATAATTGCATACCTACGTTCTCACAGTCGGCGGAGAAAGTGGACATTAAAAAGGAGAACCTTATATTTACCTCATCAACGGAATATAACATGTGTAGCGTGATGCAGAGATAGGCCTGATTGGAGTCGCGTTACAATGATACTCATAAAAGACGCGACTATCCAGCAGCGTCGTAAAACAAGGAACACAACAGCCAGTAAATCTAATTTCCCATAAAATTCCACTTTCGTCACACGATGTTCACCTTACCGGTGCGTGGGCGTCGCCTTTCCAATAATGCCCAACTTTAAATCCATCAAAATCTGAGATAGCCGGAACTATACGTGAGAAGGATTGGCGTTAGCGCATCGAGTGGCGCAAGGTTTTGAGAAATGGCCCTTCAAGTCGGCCGGGCCCCTTTCGTTTCTTTTACTTCACTCGGCCGAGCGAACATTCGGGCACACTCGGATAATACTTTCAATTTTCAACGCTTTCTAGGAAACACGAGCGTGAAAACTCGCCAAGGCCCGGCGCGACTCCCTCGGCGCGGGAACGCGCCGACGCTGTTCAAAGCGTTAGGATTGACGCCTCGACAGGAACCAGCTGAAATTGATTGCTTCGGCGATTTATGGGATATAAAGAAGCATTCGTTTGGCAGGTGACGTAAGGAAGGGACAAGCTCAGTGGACACGGTCAACGACGCGAGCGAGCAACAGCCGTTAGGTGTTTCGCGAGATGATTAAACCAGCATCGTCCACCGCCCTCTTATTATCCCTGCCCTCCACGTCCGGCCCTTCCTCTTGCTTGCATAATGCATAAACGGGGTGAAAACACGAGGAAGCCGTAACGGTGTAACGTCATTACGCAGTAAAGGGACCGCAAATTTACAAGAGGCCACGTCGACGGCATACCAACGAGCCCGAGAATCGAGCAGATCTCGTCGGCGAGGCCCGCAATCTCCCAGCCAAAAAAGGTGCGAACAAAGTCCGGCTGGTCTCGGTGGCAATTTATTCTTTACTCAGTTTGGTTTGGTAATGGGGAACGATCCCTCGATGGGCCATTTAATCAAGGGTCACGGGCGATGAAGGGGAGGAAGGGTGGATCGATATGGAGGAGGCTTCGCTCGAAGGTCGATGAATCGGCGGAGGTGGGTATCGCGTTCTTGTTTCGAGATCTCCGAGGAAGATAAAGCTGCGCGAAACTTTGTGATCGTCGCGGGAAGGAGATTGTCGGTTACATTAAAAATTATTATGGGCGTATTACGAGTGTTTATGTGGACAGGGAGGCTTGCGCAGTAGCCGTGAACGTCGGAATTACTCCTGCACGCGGAATAGTTACGACCCCCCTCGGGTCCTGCTTAATATGCATGGAAACGCGCCTGTACAGTCATATAATTTAACCCGTGCTCCTGATTTCCCATTGTTACACGAGCGTGTATAACGTATGAGGTAAATCGAGCAGTGTTCTCCGTAGACGCGTGGATATGTAGCTTCAAGTGATCGCTGAATTACTTAAATTACCCAGCGGCGTCATAATAGGGGATTACTGGCAAAGGCGTGATTTAAGAGGGGAATTCGATATTAGCTTGTGCAAGGGATACTTAGCCCGAACGAAACGTTACTTATGGTATGTAGGTACAAATAAATTGAGCGAGTCGAATAAGTCGTTGCAGTGAGTAAATTTAGTTGGAAAGCTACTATGTCATCCGCAATGCGGTTGCAAGTTGCAAACCCCCTGGGACTCGCTTAACATGCATGGAAACGTACTAATAGTGCACGCGTGCCATTTATTTCTGACGGCTACTGTTTAATAATAATCCTATTTGCTGGACACTGACGTAGAGCGATACATGCTCAAACCACAGACTCAATTTACATCTCTTCATCGAATAGAACGAATTGTGGGCACATTGGGCTTACAGGAAATGTTTCCATTTTTAAGGGGTCTCCCTAGCTTTAATTTTTTAAAACAAAACCATTAAGTATATTTGCTTCCAGCTTTGTGGCTTCATTTATCAATCTTTAGAGAATATGAAGAAAAAATTGTATGCAAATATCGCGCTCCTTTTCAGGCCGTCAAAGTAGGGAGACCCCTTATCTTTACGAATGTATTCGGTGGTACCAATGTGCCAATCTGCGTGAACAATCAATGCTTCAGAACAGAAAGGGTATTGAAACATTATCCATGAAACGGAAGGTTTTTTACAACATCTAAGCAATTCTATGTGAATACTGTAGCTGAAAGTAGCTTCAACTCATTTTTTTGACAATTCAATTCATACCAATTTGATATCCGCTTGTTGGGCTACCGAAATCTCGACACCCGATTCTTCCTACCACTTATAATGCCATGTACAATGCACTTTCCACCTGCACTCTCTTTTTGCCACTTATTCTCCACGTTTAAGAAACACTTAAGGCGCAACTCCTTCCGCCTGTCATTTTTATCGCGCGTTCACGCCCCCATCGACGCGACAGCCGCATAAAAGCCGTGTCAGGATGCGATCAGCACTACCACGGAATCCTAACAAAGTTAGCAGAACCCTCTCGGTAAGCGGGAGTCAGCTGCCGCGGCTGGATGACAAATCGTTGCTTGGCCGACCTGACAGCTAACATCCATTGGCCGTTTTACAACTTGATAAATCGCGTCGGTACAAAAGGGGGGCCCTTTGCGTTCCGAGAACAGGCCGCTTCTGCATTAAGCGTGCACTTCGCCGTTGCCCCTGCGTATCTTGTGCTTTCTCTTTCGATCGAAGTTCTTCAAATATTCGCCCCTTCGATAACACAGATATTTTCAAAACCGTTAACGAAATAATTACAGAGCCATCTGCGCGATTGACTTTCCCACGGGTGATATAAGATTTCCAAGCTTGGGTGCTATAGTGAGCAATTGGAAACAGAGGTATTCTTTAGTGGAACAAAGTAGCTATTGGAATGGCACGAGGGTTAACGGTCAAGCACAACAAGAATGTTCACTGGAATCGTGGGTGTTCCATCTAGATCACAATCAAACGACCCACGCGATATTATTGGATGCTATCTCACGGTTTTCAATGAATTATCGCGTGATCATGTGGCCAGCGTCCATTCGAGTTACGGGAAGACTGCTTTTAACGTGATAAGTCGAGTCGCCATTATTTATTATAATTCGCAGTTAGGACGGGCGAAGCGCTACCGCGGCAACCAGTTCTATAATTAAAAAAAACGAGGATTCTTTAGTGAATAATTGCGTAACAGGATGAACGCTAATTAAGACGGGATATTAATTACGATCGTTATAATAGCGTAGAATGGATATAAGTGGACGATAACGTCTGGCAACAAAATAACAAACGTTTCCAATTGCAGCGCCGCAAGAAGCGAGCGCTCGCTTCTTGCTTTCGCTAAAGTTACTACAGTTGCGATAATTAACGCATATTAATTCTATTAGGAACAGCGTCTTCTCTTAGGCAAAAGCTTCTTAGACGTAGTCCGATTTTCTAATTGGCCGAAATGTCATCAAATTTCGAAATTCGTATGGGAATGATTTCGAGAACAGATTTTTGTTAATACACAATTTTCCTTTTGAAATTGTCATTAACACTGACGAAGGAAAATAAAGTTTCCGTGTGAAATTTAGAATTCCCACACGCCCTGGTTACGCTTATGAAACACCATTCCCATTTTTCTTCGCGATTTCGTATTCAAAACGAACGGAATGCGGAGTGTGGGATAGTGACCGACAGACGTCGAGGATTAACCTGAAATCAGGGGACAGTTCTCATAAATAATGTCCAGCGAACGTGGCGTACGTGCTATTAAGCAGGATTAAGCTGAACAGGGGGATGATGAATGCGCTCAGTATGTAGTTGTCGATGTAAAAGAGCCGCTCCTTAAAAACCCTCTCGCTCTATTTACATCGTCTCGGTGCTCTCGTAGCGGCACATTGCTCCGTGATTTTTAATTCCCGATCGTTCTGGCGTTCTGCATCGCGGCTAAATCATAATTACGAGGCGTGCTTAGAATACACAATTCAGAGTGAAAAATTGTTAATCCTTGCGGACTACCGCATAGTTGACAGGCTGACAGCGTGTGATAACGCGTTGAAAAAGTAAATCACGCAAAGTGCAAACAGATACGTGCACGCGCAATTGCATGCGTGGTAAATGATACTTCAAAGTACAACCATACGAACACCGAATAATTATAATTAGAAATGCGTAGGAATCTATTAAGCAAGCAGTTACTTGTTTATGCGAGTATTAGTGAATGAAATGTGGCTACTCTGGCCACTGCTAATAAAGAATCAATTGAAAGTTATATTTCTCAGAGCCTATCGAAAGTAGGCGACGACATTTCTTACTTCTCCCCATCCAGCTAATTTATGTGGTACTACAAAGTAGTCCCAACGAAATTAGTAATACCCAATTTCCAGGATCCTATCATGTTTATAGGCTACATTATCGCGTAATTCTCGGGCGCCATTAACCTACCGTAGATAAGAGAAATGGAATTCGAATTGATTCGAGGATCGTATCTACGCGCGAATTCATAACGCGGCAGCTGAATCAGGATATAACCTGAAGGAGCGCTAATGTGGCCCGCACTTCTGAAAATAGTCTTATCGTCGGCTCGCAGTCCATTTTACGACAAATGAATCAACCCGATATTACCCAATCCTTAATGATACCTAGCGATTTCAACCGGGCATTCTTCGATTTACGATTTCGAGTAACAGCCGCGAGGCAAAAAAACTTTATTCAACTGATCTGCGAAGGTTACTATTTAAAGAACCGCGATATCCAGCCAAACATATATTCCGATCTCATCATTACGCAATGAAGAAATCATAGCAGGGCCATTATCTTTCTCGCGTTACTAAATCGAGACCAATTACAGTGTAGGTACTTGTACGAGAGTGCCGTGTTTTCGCATAAAATCTTTAAAATATCTAACCCGATCGCGACTGAGACGAAGTTAAACCTCTAATCGGATCAGATGAAACCAGGAAAATCGAGTGAATTTTTGCGCCGTCGACGAGACTTCGTAATGAACGTGCCACGGGGATTGGTAGCAGCTACGAATCGTAAATGTTAATTAAATCGATAAGGCAATCTTCCAGCGCAGACAGAATACCGCTGATGCGGTGAAACTTGTACCGAGGGAGAAAGTTACGGTCTCGTTCGGCTTTTTCCACGGGCGTGAGCAGAGTGGACCGATTGTACGTTTTCGGTGCTGGATAACGATCGCGAACTTTTCACGGGAGTTACTAAACGGGCGATTAAATAACGGTGCAGCGCGCGTCGCTCCACCGACGCTGTCATAGTTGTCAGGCGGCGCCACCTTAAAATGTCAAGACCTAACCGCCGCCGCGTAAGTGAAGAACGTTAATGCAGATTGACGGCCGGGTGAACCGGATCCGATTGAAATGTTGCTTGTCCCTGAAGATACTTGCACGCAACGGTATTCCGTAAAAATTCCACGCGGGAGGAAAAACTGTCTGGACAGGCCGTACTGGTTATTTAATCTTTGATCGGCGAAAATGTTTAAGTCAAATGTTGCACGGCGGTGCATCTCCCTTAGTGCTTTGCGCTCTTCGAGGGACGCGATCTCTGGAATTTCATGTTACTCCCGGGGAATTACATTGGTGGATATTCCGTGCCACAGGTGGCCCATGATATTCATCGAAATTGAGACCTTACTTCCTCCAAATGTGCACCACGAAAAATAGTGAATTTAAGTGAGATTGCTATTAGGTCGATTAAATATTCGAGTACACATCGAGTGTACACTGGAAGATTAGAATTCTGGTATATTGTCGAATTCACTTTTACGAGATAGATTCAATATTAATAGTCCTAGGGCAGCGTTTCCCAATCGGCGTTCCGCGATACGAAGTTTAGTGTTCCATGAAAAGTTATAGTATAATACAATTTAAATATTAGGTACAGAAATGTGTAAATTAGTCAACGAGAAGCATACACCTGATTGCAAAATTTAAAACGACGCGGCGTCGTCAGCGCAGTTTGTACTGAATCACCACTGGTTCCGCCAAATTTGAGTTACCGTAGCAAAATTTAACTGGGAAACTCTGGTCTGGGAGCTTAATATGCTAGCACAAGCTCTGCAACTATTTCTCCTAAAATCAGTACGGTTTATTACCCCTTAGAGCTATATCTACCCTCTAAAGTGGGTCTCATCTGCAAAGAAGCACTCAACATAAGGAAACCAGGAATTTTGCTCATCAAGCTTAATCTCCGTCGAACGTATATATTGCGCACAATGGACGTGGTATATCACCGTGGAACCACCCCAGAAGCTAGAGGCCTTGTTAACTGACGAACATTAAGACGGATCACTGGGAGACCCAGCCGTGTTCGAACTCTGTGCATAAGTCACGTGTCGCAGAATATATTTGCATCGGGGCAGTGGACCCAACCCGCTGGCAATGCATTACGGCCGGCTTATCGAGCAGTGACAGCTCGAGTAAATCAATGCCAGAGACAGGGGATGTCGGCTAATAATAAGAATCGTTTCTGCAGCCACTGTGTGTCGTTCTTGTCACACGTGACATTACGAGTCGTAAAGTTCTAGCGCGGCGTGACGATCATCGTTCGATCAGAACGATCGACTATGTATGTACTTCCTACTTGAGAATCCTAGACGGTTCGTTACGCCCTCTTACGCATAGATGACACTGAAGAACAAGATCACCGCTGTTCTTGTACCGAGATTCCAAGATAATCTAAGAAGATGGCAAAGACTCGAGAATTGGTGTGACAATTCCTTCTACATAGTCACGAGACACTAGAAATACAACAATTTATGCCACAGCATTCTGCCTTCGGTCGGCATTTTATTCCCACAGTGGACTTGACGACTCTATGAACACTTACTTGGACACGACCGTTCCAGTCCCCAGAATAGCTGCAGCAAGTTTCGACGGACGTAAAAAGCCGGAGCAAGAAGCACGTTACAATCGCGACTGTAAAACAGGGGAGACGATAAAACGTACCGTTTAACGGTCATCAAAACGGAAACGCGCATCGCGTGGGCTCGAGCGTCGCTCAGAATGGGGCTTACACTTTCGTGGGAGGCGAAATAAATCGCCGTGATATCGGGCAGGGCTCGGTCGTGAATCCCTGGCGCAGAAAGAAAAGCTGGCACCGGTTGATGAGTTTATGAGGAAGAGCTGTCAACAGGCGCCTCTCGAGGGCGCTTTATCTAACTCGCTTTTCCAGGCTTCGCTCGTGGACACTACGCTTACGCGGCCCCGACGGTTGGTCTTAGATAAAGAGGTACATTGTCCCACGCCGTAGATTATACTGCACTCAAACGTGACGGCAAGTGCTGTTACGTATCGATGACGTGCGTCATCGCCTCCTACGAATATCGTCCGATTCGTGGTAAACGGAGAAAAGAAATACGGGGAATGTCAGTGATCTGTGGATCGTCACTGGGAGCCACGGTGTTTCAATAATATTTATATCCAACCCCCGCGCTTGACGAGGCCGAAGAATGTTATTTTCCTAAGCGTGGGTGAGGGTGGTGGTCCGATGAATTCTGGAGCTGCCTCTCGGTTGATTGACACTCGGCGGACTGGCGGTACACGCGCCTTCTCCTCACGAAACGGGGATCAGTTTGTAACTCTACTTTGCCCTATAAATATAAAACTTGCGTTCGAACTACAAGCGAAACTCGTTCCACGCCTAAACCTGTGTTTAAGTAGTAACGGTCAATGCTTTTCGATCGTGGCAAAGTAGGCTCCACGAGGCACCGGAGCTTGTTCGCTGAATTCGAGGAACCGGCCATGAAAACTGTTAAGAACCGAGAGCCAGCTTTCCACGGTAGAAATAGAGCTTCTGCTAGATAACCACACGGGCTACCCAGCTTCGTTATTTATCGTTCTCACGTTTTAATACCCGGAGGAATCCGAATCTCGTTCAGAGCCAACAACGAGCTGCCTTACCAACCTCCACGGTTCGTTCCAAGTAGCCGTGATTTGGCTGGTTTCAGGTGGATAGAACGTACCCCGATCGCCACGAGTATTCTCGTGACGCGCAACAAGATACAGAAACAAAAGATCGGCCCGCAACCCTAAGCAAACGGAACCCTTTTGAGGGGCGTGAGTCAAACACGGGCGGGATCCCGACGCCGTCGAGTGGCGCTAGCCGGTGGCTGCGAGCGATTCTCACAGTAATTATGTAGATTTTAGAGACCTCGAAAGACAAACCGGCCAAACAAACGGCGTGGATAAGGAACACCTTCGTGTGTATTTACTTTGGGCGTCGGACGAACGGCTCGGACCGCGAGCCCGAGCTCTCTTCCTCCCTTTGGATTAGCACTCGTGCCCCGCGCGTTTCTGTGAAACAGTTCACGATATCTCCTGTCGTATTCCAATCCACATACTATGTATTTACCTGTTGCAAACTAAAGTACACGTGGAATAGTAAGAATAAGAATATTCCATGCGAGTCTAATAGAACGTTCACTGGTCACCCAGTGGCTTCAGATCGGAATAGAGGATTTTCTGGCGAGTTGGAAGTCGGAGAGCAGAAAAGGTGCACGAGTAACTACTAACAGTAAATCCCCTTACGAAATATCGATACTGAGCGCAATCTCGACGCATCCTGAATCTGCCGTGAAGTAAGCATCCTCCTCGAGGAAACGGTTGAAGACTTCTTAATGAAGCGGGGCGCATCGCGCACGGTATTAAACCAACCGTTCGTGATACGAGGTGGTTTTACGAACGAACCCAACCTCGCCCGTGTCTTTATGGTTCGCGTTTATCGAGGCAGCACGATAAAAGCGGAAAGACGAAGCCGACAAGGCCACGTGTACCTACGCTTCGCAGTGGTCCATTTGTAATTAAAGCTCGTCTCGCGGTGGGACAAAATTCACGCTGCGATATCGATGAAACAGTAATGAGATCTCTGGAGATGTGAGTAACATCGAGCGTAGCCAACCTTCGTCCACCCTGAAATTTATTTCAATTCGATTTATTTTGGAAATCTTTATTAAAGCGTATTGCCGTTAAGGGAACAATGCAGCAATAACGATTCCTCTCTGAGAGCAGCAAGGCAATCAACTCCAAATATGTATTCAGTGGTCTAAAAAGAGGTGTGATACAGCGATTCGCGGTGACAGTGGATGATGTCAGAGATCGCGTAAAACGGGCCAGAGGGTCCGGGCTTTCTGCGTTTCCGCAAGTATAAACCGCTTAAACAGAAGTGTCAAAGTGCTACAGCAGACGGGAAGCGTAAATCCGGGCTGAATGCGCTTTAAACGAAGGCGTTTATAATATTGTCAAACGGTGGGTTACGGGTACCTGCGGAGGGGCACGTACGTACAAGCGTGCACGCGTGAATGCACGGGAATTCCGTAACCTCTTAGCACGTCTTACCGTTGGCCGAGGCGATGTTTAAATGGCTGTCGTGGCTCACAATTTTTCGCGCCGAGCGCCGCATTAACTTTGCCCCCTAACGAGGAACACTTTTTATATCCGAAGAGAAATTACGCGCGAGGGGGAAGGAATTATTGCACGGGGATCGAGGGAAATTCAGGTCGAACGACCACGGTTTCTCAGAAGCGCGCGTTGACCAGGTTCCGCTCGAAGACACGTTTCGGTCGCGATGGACATTTCGGCCACGAATGATGCCGGTCCTAATTTTACAGGAAACATACTAATTACTTCCATCAATGTCGGGGAGCCACGAGCGTCGGGGGTAAAGGGAAAAGAGTCGCAAAAGAGTCTGAGAGAAAGGGGGACGCGAGAAGATGCCACGGCGATTAAAACAAGCAACCCGACCGACACACGAAACACTGACAGTTCTGACAGTCGACAGGATTGTGGGCGGCGAGAGGCGTGAGCCCCTTCTGGCGCAATGGAAATTCGCGAGGAAATAAAATAACCGCCTCCCCACCTCAACCCCTTTAGTCCGCCCTTTGTATCCGACGAGGAGAAGCGTCCCTAATTGATCCCATTTCGTGTCACGCCACGACGATTCGCTGCCACGTTCGAGCAGCTTCTCGGGACGCTTTATCCTCGCGTTAAACAGCCGTCGCTTCGAAAACTAGTAGAAAGCATCGCAACTTCTCGTTTTACTAAATACACCTCCCGCGGGCTGGCAAAGCTGAGGCAGAACGACGAGGATCTGATTATTTCTGTGGATGTTGTGTTATAGATGGAAACCAGGTTTTCAGGCTGGCAATTACATTCCATTCGTATTGCGTGATTTATGTAATAATAGTAGAAAAAAATCATGAACGCGAAGTAGATTTCTAAGGCGCACAGAGTAGTTTTAATCGTCAGTGACGATTTCACGGCGACGACTCCGAAACCGGATCGATGATCATATTCAGTGCCCTTATAGGGTTGATACCATCACAAATTGCGTACAATGTAGAGAAGAAGGATACAAGGGAGCGGTTCTTAGAACCGTAGGTGTAACCACTAATTAAGAGGAGGAGCAAAACGTAGGCGATACAGGGTGAGCTAAGAAGTATTTATGTATATAGCAAGTCCAACGACTCTTGTGAAAATAAATAAAAGGGGCAAGAAGGAATACCAAGAATTCTTATAATCCCATTATAAGCGCGTTCGAGATAATACCAATTTATATTTATCGTGATTATTAGAATCAAATTTTTTTGAGAGAAATGGCAAAAAAAATGTCGTCGAGTATATCGATGAGAATTCAACGATTTCTTTGGGAATGAAACTAGAGCGGAGGACGGCGATTTTTGAAAGCCGAAAAATTCAAGCGAATACCGTCATGGAGTCGTAACACGCGGCTCCGTAACGCCGTGCCAAGACTTTCTTGGAATCGCAGCCGCTGCAACTAGCTTTGATCGTAGATCACGCGGTTGTTTTGATTTGCAACGCAATTGAAGCCGTGGTTTTAGCGTCAACTTGTGACACATAAATTATTACGATGTATTTGCCAGCTCTAAATGTGAATTTACGGGCTGGGCAGATGTCGGAACCAGGAAGCGTAACATGCAGCAATCGTGGGTATATGTAAAGAATTCTGCACGTGGCGCGGGTTGCAATATTGTTGCAAGTTTCGAATGAAACGCGTCGGAATACTGAGTCTGCGATACATAAAGTCATAAACACGATTTCCGCGATGGGAATGTAACTGGCAAGGAAGAGCTTTGAATACTCGTAATCATTCTCGACCCAGCTTCATTAGGGGAATTCATAAATCCCTGGAAGCAACGCGGGACTTATGAAAATGTATGTTAAGTGCTAACAGTTCAGCTATTCACGTGTGTCTGCCCAAAATGACATGCAGGCGTCACACGTGTGGGCCGTTGGAAAAGATTTCAACGATTTTCAAATGTTTACCCTTGATTCGCCTACTAATTAATGACCACGTAGCCTCCTAGCATGTCTAATAACAACGACGAATAAGTACTGGAATATCTCGTGCCACTTTCACCGTCACACTGAAACCCCCCGCGTATTCGTAAAAATGTGTTTTCCTGATTACGTGTCCGTGGCTTTTTGAATGATCGCCATCACTGAATCACCGTTAGTTATTCCCCTTGCAAAACATTAAATTCTCGGGCTCGAATTGAAGAGTCCCGCTGAAAACACTGTAAGCGCCAAAAATCAAATTTTTCAGGAGAAGGAGAAAACTTACCTATCTTTAAATTATTTACGAAATTTGATTTGTTGTGTAAGCGATAAAGCGTAATAAAGAATTGTTTTCCTAATTTTGGCCCCTGCGGTGTTTTCTTTCTCATATTTTCTTCGAAGACCTTCGATGTTACATCATTATCTTCAGTTTCAGGTAAACTACACTAATAGAGATAGCCACAGTGACGCGAGGGGCAAATAAAAAGAGGAATGTCAATCTCTCAGATTCGAGAGTTTACAGTTGCGAGCGCAGCCGTCCTCTGGGTGCAGTCGGGGACAAGTACGAAACCATGTGTCAGTCCCTCGAGCATGAAAGAAATGTGGCGGTTATGGGGATTACGATCCACGGTGCGGCTGCATGTAAATCCGTCGACGTGCAAGGGAAAAAAGGAAAAGGACGTTTAAATGCGAGCCACACTCTCCTTACACTTATTTTGAAATCCATGGGGTCGTACCGCTCAGGTTCTCAAGTGGTTCCTCAAGCAGAGTAACATATGGATGCACCCAGCGAGCTGGCCGAGGAACTGCATTCGTTCGAGGCAATTCATTATGCAACAGTTCGTATATTAATAAGTCGGACATTTTAACACGTAGCGGGGAATAAAAAAATGTCACTCCAATTCTCCAACCTTTTTCTATGGAGTGTGTATTTCAAGGAAGTGGGCCAACTTGGGTACGTCTGGGAAAAAGTGAAGCTCGCTTTTAAGAATTGTTTGCGACAGTATACCACTTAGGAAGAAGTTATATGTTTATAATTCTCTGAAGCTTAATGGAACAGTATGGTACTTTTCGTAATTAAACGTAGCTTATGCCGCGTGTATTCACGTTATTTAATTATCTTTAAGTAAATTGAAACTCAGGGAAAAAATATTCGAGAAGGCCCAACAACGTCATTTATTTTATTGAGATACTATTATTATTTATGTTGAGGTCACACAGGTGCGAAACACGATTGCTTAATGCCCTGCAAAAAGCTGCGCTCGATATTTCTTGTTGCATGTAAGCTATGTATTATATTGCACTACTTAATAAAAATATTAGAATGTAGATCAAATGCTCCCCTTTGGGAGGCACGTGGAAAATCTTTGTGGACACTTTCCTCGAGCGGAAAAATGTATGCATTTTGGCGAGAAAACGCGCGCGGATTAAAGTAACGCATTTACATAAAGATAGCAAATATCAACGTAAATATCATGCACTGCATATAACAAAGCATTCCGTATTATTAAACTTCGTTAAACAGATTCTACTTCATTTAACAACTTACTTGTCGAACCATAAGTTTCCTACTTCGCATTTCAACGAGCACATTTAACATCACATTACATACGCTAACTACCAGATTTCACGACCTCGCAGAGTTGTCGATTAACGTCCCTTCTGCATGGAGGCTGCAGTAGGAGCACACTTCGAATTGCAGTATCTATTTTCGCCAGCTCGATTCGCCGTGGCTCGTAATCTGCGAGAAACTTTCAAAAACCGAATGACACGACTGCGAGTGAAATAAATGCTGTATAAATGCTTCTGTAAATCTGTTACAATAAATCATCAGTACATTAGATGGTATCAGGATGTTAATTCACTTTGTCACATTTCGTTGTCAACGGAGGCACGCATGGAAGATCTGTACCCGGTATTAGAGGAATCAACGTGAAACTTCGGATACGTTTTCATCGCGCATATTTGTCTGGAAGACACACAGCCATACACGTGGTCGACACGAGGGTGCTGACCCCTCGCAACAGGGTGCACAGCGGGGTGCCGTTACCTCACGTCTTTACCTCGGCCCGGGTTTCCGAGCCGACGGATTCGGCTCTCTAGGCAGAGTTCTAAGTGGGTAGGTCGCACGAGGTTGTACGTCAACGCACTACGAAGGACGACTTCTTTGAACCGTCCCGCCCGATTATAAATCTCTCTTCTTCCCCCGAACACGGACGCTGCGCTGTCGCGTGCTTCCATATCCGCTACTTTTACACCACGGGGTTCCACCCGAGGAAAAGTACTTTTTCCTGCGTCGTTGGATGCACGTACAGTGCCGGTGAAAAGAAAGTTTAAAGCTTATATTCCGATACGTGTGTATAAAAAAATTTTAAGATACAACACTTTTCAATGGAACTATTTGATCTCTGTCGCTGTTCACAGTTTCAACATTCTTTTCGCCACTACCGTACGAGTTTCGGTAACGAAGAATGCGATACAGTAATGTGTACCTCGCACAAAGTAGAACCATTACAGGAATTTTTGTTGGCCACTGGACATTGATCGAGTAGATCATTGGCCATTCTCTTTATTTACTGCCCCGTTTGCACGTGGCAGCTGGAATTTTGCTGGCACCACCAAGTGCCGATCCAACGCCCCAACGTTGTAATTTCGAAGTTGAAATCGGGAGGCTGGACTTTTATCGAGGTCTAAAGTTAATAAATTAGAGTAGTTGGCGGAAAGCGAGTCGCACTGCGCGAAATGACTTCGACGCGAAGTCGCGAAGTTTGCAAAACGCGTGCACTCGAAGCGCGAGCCGGGTTTCAAGTTTCTGGTGCCATTAAATAGCGCTCCCTGCCAATAGCAGTGCATAAGTGCCGGACATGGGTATTTGCATACCCAGTTAACGACATTCCGAGCGAAGTTGCGCGTGTCCATGGAAGGACCTGAGATTGTTCTGAAAAACCATCGAAATTGGCCGCATCGTAATTGAATTTACGTGGACTTGGAAGGTGGGCATTGAATGGTAGATTTGATCACTGACTTTATCTGCAACTGGTATCCTTTGTTCATCCTCGAGCGGAGTCAACGTATCCTTCGTAATTTGAAGAGAAGGCCGGCATTTACGGCGGTGTACAATTTCGAAACCAGTTCGACGTTTTTACGACAATCAGCTGCCAGAAGGAATCGAACGGCATGACCAATCGATGACGCCGGTTTATCGAATTTCTCGCATCTCTGCGGCTCTCGTCTCGATGACAGAACGCTTTACATTTTGTCGTCGGATGCAGGAACGGCTGTTGATAAAGTTGCCCCGTTCGCAGGGCGATTCTGCCTTATCACGCTAGTGAATCGTATCAACGAACGAGTCGACTCTAACCACCGACCACTTTATTCCCCCCGGCTCCTCCTTTTCTACAATTTTCGTCTGCGACTTATGCAACAAGTCTTGGCGGAGCATTCTCCGCAAATGAGGGTAATAAGGTCGTTTATCGACGTTGATGCTTTAAACGAAGAAGATATGTCCACTTCGATGATGAGAACGGATTAAGCAATTATCATAGTATACGTAAGATAGTGTTCTTGAAATTGTTCGAGCGATACGTGGAAACACGAGAATTTGAAAAATGAAACTGTGCTTGAAACCGAATGCTTTTCCGCGAGAAATAATTTCGCGCGGAGTGCCGATACCTACGCTGATGATATTAGTCTTCTTTTTTAATGAAATTAAGTAGAAAGGGGAATTTACATTCCTCCGAGCAACGTATTATCAAGTTACTATTCAAGCTACGCGGAACTTTCAATTTTCTCTAAACGATAGCTTTCGAATCTGGCCAAAGTCACAGTTTTCTTCGTATACCTACCTTTTAATATTTATAGAAAGGATTTTCCGAAGGTACAATCTTCTCAAATTACGTATCTATACCGAAAACATTCCAGAAACTAAATACAATAGAGCCGAATTACTCTCGTTTCTACAATGTTCACGGGCAACAGCTCGCACACCTTCAAACTCTACGATGTTTAGCATCGCCACTTTCTCCTTCGAAAGAGCCACGTCCAGCGGATTGATATACGAGGACCTTCAGAGAAAGCAGTCGCACGGCAGCATGGAGGATTCCATCCTGAAATCTTTAAGGCACAAATACCAAAGCGCTGCTGCCAGGACACCGAAGTGCATTAAAAGCAATGTTCCACCCTGTTAGAAGCAACGTCCGGCGCTGAACAGACGGGGTGGTTACGCTGCTTGCCCGACCATCCCAACCCCAAGGCGAGTCACTCTGCGAGACTGCCAACTACCTGATGGAAATACTAAGCGTATCCAAGTGTGACCGTTTCGCGCGGTATTTCTGGCGCCATTAAAATGTTCAGCCTAGTCAATAGCCGTTCGCCTGGTCTGCCGCGTGTTTGCTCGACAGGTTAGCGAAATTCCTCGCGAGGAAACGCGCGTCGCCGCCCTATCCCGTTTACATATCGCGTCTGCGCGGCGACGTATTGGCCAATCCCGTGTACCTTTTCCTCGGCCTGCTCCTTTTTCATCGATCAACCGAGTACGAACCAATCCGACGTGGCTGAGCCGCGAGGTTCGGGGCGCGAAATTGATTTAATGCCACGGCGGGCACCGCTTCGCTTTCGATTTCGAGCCTACCCTGTCCTAGGCGGACCCCCCGACGAGATTCGTGTTCCAGGAAGACGGCGGGTACGATCGAGATTCGAGCCAGGATAACCGACTGGTTCGATGAGGTCTTCCGTTCGATAAGAAGTCTACCGCGTTGGGCCACTGAAGGGGCTGCCTAATAAATTCCGTCTATCAATTACGTGTTCCTAACAGATATGTACCTGTATATTAATCGTATCAAACTCTAAACTCATATTTGTTCAACTGGGTATTCATCAAGCTATTGTATTAATCATATTGATAAAGACAGTTGTAAGTTAGACATTACTACGGTATAATGGCCCCAAGACAGTCTATCGACCACTTCTTAAGTACCTAGCTTCATTTTACGAGTCCAATCGCACGGTTCTCTAATGATACCGCAACGTAACCCGACAGAATCGTCACGCCAGCAAGAATGTCGGCATATCTCGCGGGAGCCTGGCGTCACATCCGTAACGAAGCATAATTTAATAAGAATTATGTCGGTCATAAACGTACGTCCGGTCGCGTCACAATCGAGGCCGTAATTTTTCAGCGAGCGACGTGGATACGGATACGATCGCCGGGTGAAATCCCGCGGCAGTTCGCCGCAAATTACCGCGGTGATTTCTCGCCGTTCTATGCCGCGGTTTTCCAGCGGGCTTCCACGCGACCCCGGGCAACGTTTACGCGCTCCCTCTGCGCCCGGCGAAATTCCAGCCTCGCCAGCCAATTACCCCGCAATCTCTTGTCGAACAAATCAATTATTTATCGGGCCTATCGAACCAGGCCCACGAACGGAGGAGAAATATGACGTATTGTGACGTACAGCGCGGCCCAGATTTTCTGCCATTGTTACGACTCTTCGTATCACCGCAGAAAGGGTGCGGAACGCGTGATAAAACACGGTATGCGTTTCGACGAGTGATAGGCGGCGATTTGCACGCTGATTTACATCCAGCAACGAGCTGCCATATCGATTATGGAATAACGGGAAAGAAAACTATTTGGCGTTGGTAAAAGATTGTGGGGGCGGGAGAGTGGAAGAGGGGAGAGCAATATGGAAGGAAATAAAATTCACGTTGCCCGTTTTATGTCGCTTTTTGATCCCGTCCGCGACAATCCAACGGTCGGTGACATTCTCGCACTGCCCTCGTGCGTATCCGCGTGCTCCCTTGGGCATTATTAAGAAAGAACCGCGCGTTACGCGCCGCGGTGCGCATGCAAATGAAGACAGCGCGGAGGCGAGTGCGCGCGTTTATTATTGACGTCGCGATTCCTGTGCCGGTCGAACGAAATCCGGAGACCAAATCTCGTGTAATCCGTGTTTATCAGCCGTAAACGTCGGAATATCCACGAGCATCGCCGTTGAGCGCGTCCCCGGGCTACTTTTCGGACATTCCGCCGTCGTGCGAGGAACGTCGCGCGTGCAAACGTGATTTCCGTTTCAAAGGAGTCGTCGATTATCATTTCCGACGAAACGAGACCGAAGGACGGTGTTGCTCGAATAATTCTGTCGACATTAATTAAGAAGCCGCGTTTTTTGGAGCTGCGATACGTCCGTTCGTTCGTGCTAGCGAGAGAAACGTCTCCGGAGAAGAATCTGTAAGCAAGAGCTATCTTATTTACACGGCAACGTACAGCACAATTTGCTCCACTATCGCGGGTCTTTTTATCGAAGGAGGAGATAACAGATGATTGAGATTCTTCGTACGCAGATTCGACGCGACAAGCAATTTGCTTTACAAGAATCGGCGCGCATTACTGTCGCCGCGTTGCAATTAAGTTCGTCTAATCTGAACGCGGCGGAGATCGACGATCGCGATACAATGTTCGATTTCTATTTGCGCGTGTCGCGGCTCGAAAAATGCCCGGCGCCAATCAGTGGAGTCGGATTAATCCACGCTCGGGTAGGAAGTCTCCCGGGTCCGTTGCTTCTGCTTTTTTTTTCCACGCGCCGAGGAACGTCAAGCGCGGTCGATCTCGTTCCACGACTCGTTATATTCCACAATTTGTCTTCCGAGCGGCCGCACGACCGGCGTGATTGCTTCCTCGGATTAAGCAGCGTGACTGGTCGGATTTTCCCCCGTGGAATTCGAGCGACATACCAGTGACAGGAGCTCGAGGATCTTCTCGAGTTCATCTAGGATCATCTCGGCCTCGTAATCTCGAGATTAGCGCGTATTTTCTAACTGTGCAAGCGTGCGCGGTGGAATTCGCACGGGAAACTTCGGCGGAGACAAATGGCAGTTGTAATCCATCCGCCTCGACACGGGGCCTTTTGAAATCTCCTACAAAATAAGGGCTACGCCGAAAGGAACAGAAAGATTTAGAAAGTTCATGGCCATTTCCACCACGTGCTTCTGTTTCCACGAAACAACCGTGTAAACCAGGGGCGGCCGTACCGCAAACACGTTTCCACAATGCGAGGATTGGGCCGGCAACTTAAGGGTCGCGACACATGGTGAAAATTCTCCGATTTCCAGGCACGATCCTCTCACGCGTGCGTGCGTCCACGCTTTCACGGGACACGCACGATTTGTCGCGCTTATTCGACGGAACGAAAATATTTGTTCTTGTAGCGGTGGTTGCTGAAACGATCTTAGAGCCACTTCTACAATTAGATTTCAACAGTCGTGGCTGAACAAAGTCTAGGAGGATAAATAAACCGTCTAGTGTTCTAAGTGTTAATATATTTAAAGAATTTGAATATATATACACCGAGTTAATAAATTCTCTATCCCCGTACAACTTATTTAATCTTCGGTTAATCTTTTTAATCAGGAAACACTGTGTGGTCGGTGGGCAAGATGGGTAGACGATTCCCGACCGAAATTCTTGTGTCTTCTTTACGATTGTTCCGTTCTACATAATCGGCCCTGTGTACGGGGTGCACTGCAACGAGAACGTAAAGAACGAATTCAGGAAAATCAGGTATACCGAGATTACAAGGATGAAGGGCCCGAAGACGCCACGACCGTTCGGCGCCTTCTTTCATCCACCCCAGGAATTTATCGTGGCGTCACAATAAGATACAGAATTTATTAGCACCGAGCCGGCACTTTCCTCTCCTTTGGTCCACTTGTAAAATTCGGGGTTGCATCGGGACACCGTATCTCGGCTCGACGAGCGTTCAATTTGTACCCACGGCGGTGGATCTACTCGGCCGTTTGAATACGAAATTTATCTACCATCCCCGGGGCTAATGGTGGAACGAAATGGAATGGAACTGCTTTATGGTACGAAATAGTCACTTGAATCGTTCCTAACGGGCGCTCGGAATTAATTGAAATAATCGACGGGATATCGGGGGAGATGGACGCGCGAAGAGGAGGCGGACGAAGGCTACATAAAATTTTACTTAACTCCACTGTCGTGAACCCTTCGCCTCCTACCCCTTTCGTTTCACTGTGTCTGGCATGTTGGCCGACACTTTAAACACGGCTCGTTGCGTTACGTTACAATCAACACGAGATCGTATCGAAAACATCGGAAATACGCGGTCGAATAAATCGTCTGCAGCAGTTTTGTCTGGACGCTGCTTATCTCTCGATATATCGAGAGTATTCTGGCCCGCTGCATAAGAATCATATTCGATCGAGCGATTACTGATATGTGACCGTTGCAACATTTGTATCGAAACGCGGCGAGATGTGAATTATGTTAAACTCGTAGTAAAGATAAACTTCCCTCTTATCCCTATAATTTACGATCGTTGAAACAAGTTTTCACACTGCACCGTGGAAAATTATTTAATTCAGAACGCGAACGGACGCGCGGCGAAATAAATCCTCCTCTCTCAATTGCAAAGTGATTCCTAATCAGCATTCGCAAACGTGCAAACGTGCCAATATTACGAACGTTTCATATGTTAATAATTCACGTGTTAATCTGTCGAGAGGGGTTTAACTTTCCCCTCTATCAACTCCCCGCCTCTCTTATCGATTAACATACTTATCGCTTCGTGTATCGCGCTACATCTTGTACACGCTGCCCCCCATCAGGGCCAATCGCGGTTATAAGCCCGAGAAAGGCGAGGAGCACCCTGAGCGGTCGTGGAATCCGCGACGAATGACAGAAACGGTAACGAGGAACGGTCGTTCCTGATCCACGAAAGCATAATCCGGGGATCGTTTTGACACCCGCGGCTAACACTGTACGCGATACGCCGCGGTATTACCAAAAGCAGCGACGAGAGCGGACAGCCGGAGAGGACATAACGAACCGGGGAACCATCGGAACCAGCGCGAGACGGACAACAGCTTACGTATCTGGAGTAATTTACCTGTCGGATTATCGCTAAGGAATCGCGTCTCAATTACTGCACTGTCAACCGCCGTGACACCGCGGCTGGACACCTTCTCGGGCGAGAGCCTCCTCTGGCTGGCACCCGTGTACACGGCGAAACGGTTTTAATCGAACACGCTTTTTTCCCGCTAGCAATTATCGGATGGCGATGCGGGGCCGACGGTGAAGAGAATCAATCGATGAGTGGAATAATGCACCGGCGATCGAGGTGTCGTCGCGGAGAAGTATTAAACCGTGGAGAAACCTTGAAGTCTGCCAAGCATGCTGTCGATGGATAGGATTACGGAGAAACGGTTGTCAAGCGTGTCTTTCAGTTTTTGGTTAAATAATGGTGGCCTGTCGATTCGGGGAAGATCGTGCTGCTGCCTGTGCATATAAATTCAGAACGGGACACGCGGATTGTTTCGAGTCTAATTGGGTTTCTCTCATTTTTGGAGCCGTAGGGTATCGTCCATGTTGTAGATAGGGAATACAATCCCGGTCATTATTTACTATCCCGGGATTGCGGGATTTTTTAAAGTCTATCTCGGGATTCCGGGAGTTATCCCGGGATTGGGTAATAGAAAATTCCAGTAATTTGAAAGTGATTTATTATGTGTTAAAATTCTAAATTTTTATTTAAAGTGAACAAACATACTTTCTATCATAGTCTGAAACATAAGCTAAAATCATTTTTACCAATAAAAACAGTAGAACAATGAAGAATAATAAAGCCTCAATAAGTAGATAATATCAGTAAACCATTATGAAGATTTATGGAAATGCGAACAAAGAAACAGCAAAGCACCTAAAATACATATCTACGATGTTTGATTTGTGAAATAGTGGAAAGGGAGAATATAATTGTAAAAATAAATATAGTTTAGTTAGTTATATGCGACTTAATATTATTATTTAAATAAATCATTGTTATTATTATTGTCCTTATTATTATGAAATGACTGTGTTCATTTATTCTGTTTATTTTTATATTTTTCAGATGTTCATAAAGTAATTCACATTTTTAAAAAATCCCGAAATTCTCGAGATCAGTTATATCAAATCCCGGGATATTTGGAATTCAAAAAACAGCCGGGATCGCGGAATCCCGGGATTGTATTCCCTAGTTGTAGGTAACAGCCAGAGGAAGTTATTGAAATGTCTGTTTCGAGTTCAGGTGTAGCAGGTATATTTGAGCAGGCATCGGGGTGCCAGCGACGTATAAATACGCGTGCACGTATGCACGTCATTTCGAATGATTTATGCTTTATACGGCACGACCCGAGCGCCGTTTATACCTCAGCGAAGGGCCGTAGACAAAATATCAGCAATAAACGGATGATACTCAGAACCCATTGTTCGACTCGTGGAAACCCAAGCTGATAACCCGTGCACTCTGTCGCCCGCCGCCCATGTCGCCAAGACGTATAAACGCGACCGCGATAACGATAGTTTCATTGAATATAGTTAATTCTTGGAAGGGAACGTAATAGAAGCAACGAACTCAAGTATCTTCGAGCTGCTTGAATAATTTTAGTAAAGTGACCGAGCTTTCGAGGAGTTGAGAGAAAATGTCGGTCTCATTGGCCAAACCTTCTACGAACTCCAATTCCCATACCCGCTGCTTATAACTCTTCCTACTAATACTCTCTTGTAACTTCCTAAAAAGTCCACCAATACACTCTGCAACCTACCCTCCAGAATCTCTCCAAAGATTAACAAAAAACACCCCTCAGACACTCCAATTTTCGCGAAAATCCTTCCAACAAATGAACTCGTGGCAGCCTTTAAAATACACCGTTACAGTCCTACGCATATAACTATTCATCGATTTACCCCATGAAACAAAGGATCGTCGGGGATGCCGCTCCCCAAAATTTGCCGGTCCTTAAACTTTGTCGCAAGCCAAAATTTGATGCTCCCCAAGTTTTGCCGCTCCCCAAAATTTGCCACCCCCAAAATTTTCCACTCTCAAAATTTTCCGCCCCAGCCTGCAGGTCACTTACTTTATACCAAACCCACCCCTGCCTAGCTCCGTCTTGCGCTTCACGCAAACTAAATCCTCTAGGCTCGACAATTAGTCGCAGCTACAGCTGATTATTCGCCGCGAATATCGAGGAGGGGCTCGCGTAATAATTAACCAGGAATCGGGGCCGTAAATCGCGCAGGTTGCAGCGCCAAGGGGCGCCAAGGAGACAGGAAGAGCGACGCGGTTGATTTAAACGTCGCGAGGAAAAGCGGGGCTGCCGCCGGCTGGAATTATGCACGGTGACCGTGTTGTTTGTCTAACGCGATCGAAGGATAAATACGGTCTACGAGCCAACTACCAATCACCGGGCCCCGCGTCGCAGCGAAATTACCAGCGCGAACAGAGCGGAGGCAGTCGTTTATTGGCACGGATATCGTTGTTCCATGACAGATGGATACCGACGGCGCGCCGATTGGCCGCATCGAGAAAAAATCTAATTGCTCGTGGCTGCTGCCGGCGCGTACACCTTTCATGTGCGCGCCTGTCTCTTTAAGTGCCGCGGCGTTTATTATCGGGCTGGATGGCTGTCGACTCGCGGCGCGGCGTGTCCGAAAGAATTCGAAAGCGAACGGCCTGTGTTTCTGCGCGGGGATACATCTAATTCTACGCGACACGTGCTACGCGACCGCTTTGTTAACGCTGTCAGCGTGGAGCACACGAGGGCATGTTCCCGGAGGCAACTGAAATACGTGGCGATCGGTCGCTATTTCCCGTGGGTAGTTGCAGGTTGATCGATGCGACGGGGGCGAATTAAAATGGCGGCGAGACTTCGATGCACGGCTGAAGCTCGTTTCACCCGCGGCCTCGGGGTTTTTTAATTATTTTTAGAAGCTAAGATGAAATAAATGATCGCTTTCCTCTTATTTACATATATACGCACAACAGTATCGGTGCCAAATAGCATCGCGATTCAAATGCAGTCACTTTTAAGTTAGAGTAATGTTTCAAGCCTGAAGGGATTAATGGGAAAGGAGAAATGGTTCACGAAACAGCCACCGTACCTTAAAATCACGATTGCCTCGAAGCTCCCACTATCCCCAAAAGCGTGGAGCTTGTAGTGTTACCGTACAACTGAATGAAGAAGCCGGGCACTGTCCCCGAGACCAACATCCTTGGCAAGGACCAACGCAGCACGGCCATAAACGAGGTGGTTCACGAGCGGAATCACCTGCACAGGAGGCAGGAACAATGGGTCGCGTTGTTCAGGAACCGTGGCCACTAATCGCGTCAAAACACGCGTTAAGGATCATCCCGGCCGACAGCCGACAAACGTGGAGCCAGGACGGGCGAACGGAGGAACGAAACCGGACAGACAAACGTGGTAGAGAGAAACCATGTTGATGCCTGCCGGCTTTGGATCAGGTTGAGTGAGTTGTTTCGAGTCCAGCCTTCCCCCGGCGCACACGATCGTCTACGTGTCTACTCGTGTAAGATAATGCCAGCTACTCCGGATATCCTTCTAGCGGGGCCTTCCCTGCGAGACCCAACGCTTCGATACATCGAAATCCGTCGAGACGATTAACGTTCGTGTGCGAACCTTAATCCGAGCGATTTGCACACTGATCAGCACTTTCAGAGAGAAAGAATTTTACATCGTTTCGAACGTGTCGCCGAGTTGTCGGTATGTGTGCACGGTGATTTGGAGGAATTTTAATTCGCACGAATATGGCACATATAGGTGTAATGATCGAAGGTGGAGGAAGAAGGGTGAACGATAAGGAAGAGTTCTGAAAAAGACACCTCCTCTCAGCAATCATACCACACACCTTCGTCCTTGTATCCTGTCGCAGATGCACTTCCTCTGTCATTTATTCCAACGATCCCGTGGGACCGGAGTAATATATCTGCCCGACCATGGTGTTCGTCATCAAATAAATTCATAACCGACGACACGGGGCCGAAGGGTTAGACGGTCATTAAAGGCATAACGTTTGTCGTCTGGTTACAAATGAGCATCGTTCGTGTCGCAATCGCATCGTATAACTTTCTCCGTTTCCATTGTCCTTTCCAACTTCTGTCTTTACGATGCGTCCGGACGTGTCGCGCGAACACGATTATTATTACGTTCCCATCAGGGGCCAGTCATTTATTATCGCGATACAGTACTCGGGCCCGCCATTAGTACTCTATTATCATCCCGGTATATCTCATTACTTCGGGATTTGTGCTAGAGGCAACGTACACCGTCTACACCTGAATTTATGTGCGAGATTATGGATGCCTGGTGCGAGGACGTGGCATTGTTAACGTTGCGCGTGAAAACTGTGAAGATTTCGAACGAACCTTATCGACGGCATTAACGCTGTTGCGTGTTCGATAGAAATTTGGGGAAACGAATGTGCCTCGACAGCGATTGCTTAATAAAAGGACCTGAAAGTGTTGCATTTAAGTGCGAGACCTAACTGCTGCGGCGTTAAAAATCGCTTCCGTCGGGGACGCGGGTGAATGAGGAATTATTCACGGCTGGTGGTGGCGAGGACCAATTTCGTCGGTCGAATGCAGCGAGGATCCGATAACTCATTCGCGAAACGTATATCCTTTAGTCTTGTTGCGAGCGTGATTTACGAGGGACAAGGACTCGGACGAAGAACTGCCACCGTGCGTCTCTGATACGCCTCGCGGATCGCCAACCAAGCGGAAATAAACGTCTCGTAAACCTGCTCGGCTCTTAAGAAACCTTCATTTTTTTTTTCCTCCCTCCCCTCGTCACGCCGAGTCCTGGCGCAATGCAAACGACGCCCGGGAACCCCGCGGATCGCCCGCAGAAACCAGCTTTCCGCGATTTCACGGTCCGCGTATAGGAGCCGCGCGATAAACAAGTGTCCTCAGAATAATGCAGATAAAACCAATAGAATATCGCAGACGATTCAGGCTACTTTCAAATAAGCCATTTGAGGAATCAATTTGCTCACATTATTTTTAATTAAACTCGGATCGAAGCTGCCCTCGGGAATATTGGGGAAATTATCAGAAGCACGAAATACCTCAATACCGTAGATTCTTAATTAACGATAACCAGTCGTAACAATACCTACTTGTTAGTTGTTCCTAAGTATTTATCGAATCAACATACTGAATCCTCATCTATGTAACCTCCGCTAACCAGTTACCATACCATCAAGACCCACCGACTGATTTCAAATTGTACATACCTACCTTTGAACGCAACGAGACTAAAATCGAGGATTAACGTCTACCTGGATCCGTGAGAACTGTAACAAGATCGTCGTGCATTCCACGTGCGTTAAATAACCCCGGTTGTCCTTCGACGAACCTTCCACGTGGGACGCCACCGAGCAGCCCCCCGAACGCAGCCGAACTACGGGCTCTGTACCCGCCGCACGGAATATCAAATCAGCCGACGGGCTGACGATTAGGAATTTTGATCACGCAACGCATCCTCCGGCGGCTACTCGTCCGCCGACGATGTCCGATATATTCGGAGACGCGTTACGGATGCTCCGAGAACGCGGTACTAGATATCCAGCCAGTCGCTGGGCTCGATATCGGACACGTACACCAGCAACAAATTACCGGAGCTCTCGTTCCAGGCGACGATGTGTAAGCCTCGTGTTGTAACTCAGATAGCCATCTGTTCTCCGACCGTATATATCGGGGTGCGCGTACGTAGATCTGCCTCCTTTACCTCCGCGGGATGGATCCTACGGTGGGAATTCGATATCGCCTATCGAGCCCCGATAACGCTTAATTATCCTCGAGTCGTTAACCAACGATTGATGAGCTGGAATAGCTGCGACTGATTCCTAGGCCCACGGGGGTGCGGCATGTTGATCTTTCTCGAGATTCTTCCCGAGGCTTAATAGCTGCTATATGTCTTAAATATACACGATACCCGTTGATTTCCAGATTGCCTTCGATGCTACAGAACGTGTTCCTTTTGTGCGACACATTGTTAGTTCAGTGTATGCCCAGATTGAAGTCTCCTTGTTCCCGCCGCTGGACTGGCGGATGACTCGATAGAATCCACCCTGGTGCATGGGTAGTACGTAAGTACACGGACACGCCATATGACGACGCTGTTTCGTTACAAGCGGATAACCATATTGCTTTTTGCATTTACGCGAGGCAAGATAATGTCGAGACGTTCATAGCAGTCTTAGTTATTCAGCGTTGCATCTATAGGCTGCGCTTGTAAAGTTTTGGGTGCCACGAATGGAGAGGTGTCTCCGACTTTTGGGTGCAACTCCATTTTACCTACATAAACAAAATTCTAAACCCGATAACAAATGAGCGATTTATGGGAAATTTTGAACCTGTTCTGTGCAATATTTTTGTTTCGGGCAGCTGTAGATTTGAAGAATACGCGAAAAATAGAAATAACAACTTATCAACTCGATAACTACTACTTATTAGTGTTCTCTTTTTAATCTTAAGTGAAAGCAATAATTTTATAAACAGTTTTTTATAATTTACTCGATGTTGGCAAAGATAGGAAATATATCCCCGGACTTTCCACCAAAAAAAAAACGTAACTTCTAACTCGTGGCGACAAACGTTTAAAAAGGAAGTTAACGCCTCGAGCGTTTACCATCGACGAGACGCGTCGTAAACGTCGTTTGTGATTTTTCAAAGCTGCCGGAGCACCGTTCGCGGTCAATGGCAGAGTGACAATGGCTTTAGCGAGGACGTGCATTAAGACAATAATTGACTGTACAAACTGCAGGGCACCGGATGCCTGGCCAGGGTCGTCCATCGGTGGACAGTTTCCCACAGCTCGATCCTAGAAGAGGCCACGATAATTGTACTAATGCGGCCTGTTTGCCGACTTGGTTCTCTAAGGACGTTGGGGCACCGCTTTGATGGACCCAGCGGTTCAAGCGAGCCAGAGGGGGAGAGATGGTGCGGGGGAAAGGATTGACCGTGCACCGATATTCGAACGGAATCACAAAAGAACCCGATGGGCCTTTAATTAAGATAAAAAGGGAATCCGTGCAGGCGTCAAAATGATGCATCCTGCGCCGCTGTTGTTTCTCCCCTTATCTGTTTTCGTTCGCGCGTTAACGGCCCGCTCGGTGTGGGAATTTCCCACCACGTGATCCTTGAACGGGGCCCCGATAACTATACTAATTCGGAGCTGTTTGAAGGACTTGTTGGCTCTAGATTTTGGGAAGGGACGCCTCCAGGGAAGAATCTTGGAAGCTTCCTGCCGAGGCGCGATTACGAGACAAAAGGGGGAGCGAGGCGCTGAGAATTATTTAATATCACACGTCAGTTCCTTCGATTATTTATAGCTGGGAAACACGGTTGATGTAACGACAACTTTTAACGGTGGCTTGTTAAGAAGCCACGAGTTAACTCTGTTGACACGACACTTATCACGGCCAAAATTCTGTTAAACGGTTCTAATTCGTACGGACATATTGTTCGGTAAACAAACGTAGCTTTCTCAACGCTCCGGTAAGCAAAGGAATCGTCATGATGGTCGAAATCCTTTTAAGACTGTATTTAGTTCGTAATTGAGCCACTTAGAAGCCAAGCTGCTGATCATCTCCGCGTAAGAACAAAAAAGCTCATTAGCTTTGGGTTAATCATATCCCTTTAATTTATAGAAAATGAGATCCTTGCTTCGTTCTTACATCAAATTTTGGAAAATTTATTGATTATTGCCCGGACGATAGCTATGAACTGCTACTCTTTCCTTAGTTGGACAGGCTTGTTAACAATCAGTTGCATCAGGTTGCGGGATCGAAAATGTCAAACGCGGGGCGCAGTCACGCTCCAGGAGAAGTGGGTAAGCACTGTTTATGGCAGAGAAATGTGGCCATATTAATGAGTCATAAGTTATAATGAATTCTGGCGCCAGCATTAATGTGCAGCCAATCTGATCCGCGGTCTTTTGAACAGCATTTCTCGTTGCCGTAAAACTTCGAACGGTCATAAAGCATTGGACTTCAGGTTTCTTTTCCTACGCGGACAAATCAATACGTCCGTGTCACTGCGAATAGTAAAATACTTGCCGCGATTATAATGCCGTGCTCATTTCGATCTGCGCCACAGGTGTGCGCGATTATTTTATTCCTGCCGGATTCAATTCTCAAAGAAGGGCGTACGGGGAAAATTAAATTGGATATCGTACAGTGAATAGAGTTAATAGAGTGAATAGAGGTAAACAATTTTGATTTGCGAGTGAAAACGTACTTTTTAACAGAAGCAAAGCTTTGTCACGTGTCTTTCAACAGTTCTGCTTATGAACGTGTTTAGAATCACTCTCAAAGTACACGTTGAATATCTCACTTTACGCAACTTGACAACTGACGTTCTCAACCCTCTCCTCCATGTTTCCCAAGAGATTCCACGCCCGAAGTACTAGAAATAAACACCGATTTTCGCCGAAATTCTGTCAGTCAGGAAAACAGTCTACACACTGTCGGAGTTATTCCGACTCGATCTTGTTTACCGATACGCCAAGCTAAACGTGTCCGAGAAACTGGTGACAATTAATCCGTTGAGGGTACTGAGGACGTGAATAAACAGAAAAGCTTCTGTCGCGACGGTAGATTAATGTAGAAACGTCGACTGCATTAACTTATATATAGATTTCTTCGGTGCGCACATTGGGTCTGCTAGAATGTCTTTGGAATCTTTCATTACTTATCTTAGAATTTTGATAACACAGCTTCATTATTCCGCGTGTATAAAACTCTGAATGGCGCGGACGTGTTTCTACGTCGACGGTTTTCTGAAAACTATGTTGCCAAAATCTGCGCCGCATAAAATGTTAATTTTCGTTGGAAGACGCTCCCCATCCAATTATACCACGATTTACTCGACACTCCGTATAATTCGAGGAAGCGGGTATGCCTGATTGGAACGGAACCGCGGCTGACTGTAAATCACTCGCGTGGCAGTATTTTCGCACTTGCGGGAATCGTAAAGCATCCCTAACGACCGCAACCCGTGCAGATCCGTGATCGTAATTGTCGACGAATAAATGCGGCTGTATGAATTTTACTGGGTCGATGAGGCGAAAGGTGCCCACGGGCGTCACTGTCCAAGGCCCGTTTATCTAATAAACGTTCGTAAATCAGGCCCGAGTGCTGTTACACCGGGCTAAAAGCTTTCCAACGGCCGATCGGCCCCCGAGATAGGATCGAAACAATTGATTCGTTCAATTAGTAATCTGACATACGACCTTAACGATCACTCGAGCGTCGAACCTTTTCAGCCGCGCCGCCCAGCTGGACCAATTTTCTAATTCGATTATTTGTCCGTCCCTATCTCTATCGATTCCTTTCCGTGGAGGCCGCCGGCGGCCTCCACGGGGAAAAGTATGTGACATTCCTCGGCCAACGGACTCGCTTCTCGGAACCCAACGATATTCTCGTGTGCGTACAAACACTGGGAATAAACGTGGCCCGATATCGCGCGCCTGTTATTGTTAGTGTCAAGTGTGGCCAAGTCCAAACTTAGACTGGAAAACGCAGTCCTTTCGCGTGGCCGCGCTTTCGCCGGGGTTGCTGCGCTTATTTCCAGACGGTGGGACGAGTTGGCGGAAAATTGTGGATGAAATGCTCGTTCAAAGGCACTTTGGCTCGTGGGTATTGGTGCTGTTTGTTTGGGACCTTCTCCGAATTACATTGGAGATCAATTTTCATCGTCTTTCCTTCGGGATGTTGGTTAATATTATAGGATCAGATTATTGGTAACAATCCTGCGATCTTTTCCGAATACCAGAATCAAAAATAAAGAAATCGTAGAGAAACTTTAAAGGCCACTTAGCACACGTGGTGATACCAGCCTCCTTCCCTTTTTCGTGTACTAAAAAACGTCCTTTAGATAACGCGCACGTTATCGTAACGCGCATACAAAAATCAGGGACCACAATAAACAGTGTACAAAAAAAACGTGTCAAGACGAAGGATTTCTCCGAAGAGTGTGCCTTCACTGTTTACCAATTTTATGACGGTGATTCAGAAGTCCCCAGGGTAGGTTTGCCAAACAGAAGACCTACGAAGTTTACAAGAAGGTCGCAAAACTGAAGGGAAATCCCATTTTATGGTCGAGGAAGCTACCTACGCTGTACTTAAAAATCTCTCTCTCTCTCTCTCTCTCTCTCTCTCTCAATCCCTTACACGTGCTTGGAGACTCGACGACAGTCGCCAAAGTTATGCAATTTTACCACCGAGATTTTGTCTCGCCTCCAGAAGTTCGTAAGAACTTGAAGACACTCGGCCCTTCATATTAATAAAAATCACTGTATCTACACATTCGCGTAGAATGTTCGTGCTTAAAGAGGCCCGACGGAAATTTGTCAGGATTTCTCCTGGTCCTAAATCTAAATCGCCAACGCCTTAACACCGTCCCGACCGTCAAATAAATCGTTGGCCCTTTCCGCTCGCGTCTCTTCTGTCCGCGCGAGCCGGGGATTTCGAAGAGAAATCGAATGCCGTCTCGAGCGAAGCTCTCTTGGGCAAGTGTCTCGCGTCTTCGACATTGTCCTTGGAGGAAAAGGGGAATCGTTGTTATGTACCTCCGCGTCCATCGAGTTCAGTAATTTGGCTACTACATAACCGCTTCTCGCGCGATGTAAATTAAAAGTCGAGACGTACCTATGCTCGTCGGACACAGGTAATTAATTCAATGTAACCGTGCCGTGGCTGCTGAGCACACTGCTCGAGACTTTATAGACGCGTAATGGGGCTCGTTTGAGCCTGGTTAGCGAGGCGAAATGTTTCGTTTTCGAGATATTAAACGCTGTACGTAGTATGCAAATGTTCGGCGCGGGCAGAAAGCTTGCAGCGAAGGAACGTTAAAGGATAAATTAGCTCCGCGTTAACGTCTCTATTTTGTTAGTCATTTATGAACGTAATTTGGCAAATGAAAATTTGTTGCAGCCGCGTAAATTGATATCCAGGCGCGTAGCTTAATACGATGTTATCTAGACGCAGCAATCTTGTCTAGTTAATTGACTGCTCTAATTACGAACGTCCAAGCCCGACGCCTTCCTTCGCAGCAAGTGCCACGCAAGCCTTCTGATCGAGATATTTGCATATTGATCTAAAGTTTCGACGAGTATTTTGTAAAATTCAGGGGCTTATCGTGGTTTGGCCGGAGCAACCCTCGGTATAATTTCGATCGCTGGACCACGTTCGTGGTTAAACGGTCGATAATTATAAAAATGCAGGCCTCACAATTTAATTAGAATTCACTAGATTGCGCGGATAAGTGAATAAATAGGATAATTTTTTGATGGAAGAAGTGACGCATGGTAGATGGAGAATAGGTGTCTGGTAAATGTTACGTTTGCTCCGTTTGAAGTTTTCCGACACGGGTGAAGTTAAAATAGAATCAGAATGTTATTGGAATATTCAGACTGGCCCAGGGAAAGGGATATCGCGATTAAAGTAATCGGCACGTAAATTCGGCAGGTGCGTGGACGCAGTTGAACTCGTCCACCCTGCAAGCACGACCAGCCGCCTCGGGTGAAAGTCTGCGTATTCTGCCATTATTCTTTCGCGAAGGCCGAAATTACGGACAGTGTGAATCAAATGAGCCGATAATGCTGGAACGCACATAGCTTGGAGCCAAGGGATTCGGTGACTTATTGCACGATGCTAATCGGCCCGCATCGTGTGCTGGTGGTCCCACGAATTGCACTAACCTACCTGGGCCGAGAAAAGCAGAGGTGGAGTGGCTCTAAAATCTTTGAATCAGAGGTGATCCCGTCCAAAACTGAAATACCGTACCTTCTTTAAAACAGAATAACCTCCCGTAAAACACATTTCTTCAAAATCCTTTGATCGCTCCGATCCAAAACGCGGAGCGTGAGAAAGTTACTCGGAGACACCTTCCGCACGATTATCATCGGGACATACTAATTTCTTGCGAGTAACACGTATAGCCTTATCGCCGTGCAACCGCCGCCTGATGATATAATTCACTGTACCGTCAGGGTCTCGGTATTCGCGAAGGTATGCCAAATATTTTTGCAATCACGAAGCTACGCTCGACTTTCGTGCGCGGGGAGCCGCGCGGCCACGCTATGGCGTGCAGGTAAATCCGCCCCGTTCGCAATTCAGCATCGAATACCGAGAAACAGGAACTGGATAAGCTGGCGACCCGTATCTACTAATTACGCGTCTATCAAGCGCCGTACATGTGTTTAATTGACGCCGCTCGCATCAAGGATACGCGCCAATGAGGGATTATGCCGATTACAAAAATTACCCTCGCCAGGCATTGGCTAATGAACCCGCGGTCAATTTCCTGATTTGCATAGTCGACACGCACCGCGTCCTGTTCAGTTTCTGCCGCGTAATCGGCGATTTAAGGGCCACGGACGATTCATCGAACGGAACGTTGTTGTCGATAAGCAGAAATAATAAAGGCTTATTTATGTGCCTTCTGGCGGCTCGACTGGCTTCACGCCGGAACAATTTTACTACCAAAGTGAGCGAACGTTTAATCTGAAATGGAAATTTAAATGTCTGGAAGGAGTTGCGATATGCTTCGAATATACTAAATTTCGCGTATATACTATCGCTTACTTTAAAATTTGAAGCACTTCATGACAGGCTGGCTTCTTAAACTATCAGGAAGCATCGGGAGATGGTGTTCTTCGCGGCGAGAAGATTCGCAACAGCAGACGAACAATCCGATAAATCAAAACGCCGGTCTTTTAATGGAACGAAACAGTGGTCATTAATATCTTTCGCGACGCACGCAGCCCAGTGGACACGAACTGGAGATAAAGCGGAGAAATGCTTAAGCCGACAGGAGTAATGACCGTCGTTTGTAAGGTTCTCATTGCACTTCTTCAATCATTACGCGTGTTGCACCCGAAGCAGTATTACTAAACACGTATACACCTCGCAGTGGCTTCAGAAACATGCAATCTCGCGAATAATTGAATAAGGCAAATGAATTCTTCGCAAATTCTGCTCGGTTCTTCATCAATGCCTCTTCTGATAAATTCGTCTATTAATTTATACCATTTTCTACAACTGCTTCATTATTCTACTCCTCCGAATGTCCTCCTAATTTCAATCTCAAACCATGTTCCTCATGTTTTGCGTCCTCGAAAGTGTATCGATGGCTCCGTTTTATCATTTTCACAGGGAGCACACGCGTCAATCGATCACGCCGTTGTAAATTGCCCCGCGACGTAATAACCCCTTTACGTGGAGCAAAACGACGGTGAATATAAATAATAAACGTTGCGCGTTCGCCACGACGAACAGCGCTACCTACCAAGAGAGCCCGGGCGTTTGCATAAAGCGGCCGTAATGCCGCCTTGTCGAAACACCGTAACGCGCGGGGCATTAAACGAGGCGTGCCAAAACATCATATTGTACTGGGGCCGTAGTGAATCGTATTTACGACGCGCTGCTTATCGTAACTGCCGCGTAAAGCGTCGTAACGTTTCGATCACTTCGATCGTGAAATTGCCGCTAATTGACCCCCAAAGCTTTCCCGCGATACGCGAAAAACGGCCCGGCCAGCCATTTATTTACGAGCGTGGCTTAACGCGACTCGCGGTGCAATTACCCGCCGATATAAATTTTAACGCGACACGGGACTTACGAAACAGGCCGGTTAACTTGGGGCTGTTACGCGCCATGCTGTAATGCGAGAGATTAATCATGAAGCGTGTAAGGAGCACGTAGGTCTTGTAGGGCGATAATTAATTATCGACGACATAATGGCGACGGGGGAGTAACAGGATTATCGGGGAATTAGTATTCATTCGAGGCAGGGGTAAGCGATGAATAGACGCGGATATGGAGGTGATACAATCAAAATACATAAAAAATTGCTGTTCTGATGAGAGTGATTTGAGGACCCATGTTGACTAGCAAAGTGACTGTTCTTCTGCGGAACATCACTCTGAAGGGTGAAATCAGCCCCTACAGTTATCGCGTTTATATATATATATATATATAAAACTTTGTAAGGATGCGAGATAGAATACAACTTTAAATATAAGAATTTTGTCTTCATCGCACTACCAAAAGGAAAATAAAATTATATAAGAAAAGGAACAATGGGGTAACTTTAAGGGTTCATTTCACCCCTTCAGAGTGAATTACCGCAGAAAATAAATGCTCCTCGGATACTCTAATGAGGAGTATCAACTACGTCCTTAGGAATTTTTGCGAATGTTACTTTACGCAAGCAGAGTGTTTCTCGACGTGAAAGCCTCCGCGATAAAAATTGCACGTTGATGTCGGGTCGTAAGCTCGCACGAAAAAGCGGGCGCGTGTCGTCGCTCGCCGCGGAATGTCCGTCTGGCAGTTAATTTTCAAATTACACCCGCGGTCTGCGGTTTCGTGGATCGACTTCCGTATGTCGCGTCACCGATGGAAATTCAAATGCATTTAAACGACGCCTTTCGTAGCCATCGCTATCGGACGAAATACATGAATGTCAATTGGACGACGCGAAACGCGCATTCCGCGGCTAAATGCGACACGCGCATACCATTTTCTACCTGCATCTGCGCATGATCCGTCATTATCGACGAAGGATCGTTTCCGCGTGTCACAGCCTCCACGAGTATCTCGTTCCAGTGCCAGAGATGAAAATTTCTCTGGCGTTCGTCGCGTTTCCGTGCTACTTTTTAGACCTTAAGAATCGTATCTTCAAGGGCATCGGTAACTGCGCAAACGCTCGTTATTCTAGAGGCGAAACTTTATAAATCATTCGAGTGGGTCACAGATCGGCTTCGATAAGATTATCGAGATACATACTTCGAAAAAGAACGCGTCATTCCGCCGTGGCTGGGAAAGACGATTACGGCAGTGTGCCCATATACTTGTTTATTGCAATTTCGCGATATTTAATAGTAAAGGTGTTTAATCTCATTCCACAGAAATTTCGACCCGATGAAAGTGTATTATTACTATTATTAGTCATCATTACAGCAAGTTGTAGAATAGAATGCCGACATTTTTCAGCGCTATCAGCCGTCCGTAATCTCTCCATTTGTGTAATGGGAGAACAGCGAGAATATTATGTGGCCTGTCGCTATTACGTTGCTCAATAACTCTATTATAGGAAAGTATCGCGGTGATCGTTAAGCCACCCGAAGGCGCGCTAATTGCACGTATAGAAATCGACACCGTGAACCTGGTCGACGTGTCCAAGCACCGATTAATCGCTAACATTCAATTAAATTCATCGCGTCTGCCGATCGCGCCTAACCCGCCACTTTACCACGATCCAGCCACGATAAAAATAATACCAGCACCAACGCGTACGTCGTCGCGTTTCGAAACGAACCAACGATCTCAACGCCCGCGCGGCGACCGATTTTATATGCCGCTCGATTTTTCAACGGAACGGATTTACGTTCTTTCGTCATTGAACGCCGCGGAACGTCGACGGGCGTAATAAAGCTTCGGTGTATCGTAATTCCTGCACAAGTGACTGTGATCGGTGTCGTTCCTGGCTACGGTGGCGACGTTTGCGCAATTCAAGCAGACGGAAAAATAGAAATTCTTCGTGGCGTTTCTCTGCCGTGAGATGAATCGAAGAATTCCACGCTGGGAAATATTCCACGATCGGCGGCGCTCGGGGTGAGGCGGAACGCGCGCGCGCCGGTGTGGTCCCCGTGTCTAGGAGACAGATTTCGGGACGGTAAGGAAAATGCCGGTGGACCGTTCCAGAATCTCCTTCGCGTATGATTTTGACACAGATTCCACGAACGACCGGCCGGTCCCGCCTCGAATTCCCGAAACGATTTTTTCGAGGGGCGCGCACACTGAATCGTGAAGAGAAAGTGTCCACAAACGGAATCGTAATGACTAAAAGTGTACGTCACTCGCGTCCCCGGGCATCAAGCGCTCGGTACTTGAATCCGAGTGCCGCCACCCGTGTCATCGAGTGCTTCTTCGCCGTCACTCACCAACATGTTGCTCCCTCGCTTTTGTAATGTCGACAAACACCGTATACGCCACCAAAAGCTGTAGATATAATACAGAGACGGATAGTTCTTGTACCCGTGCGTGAAACGGTGTCTCTTTGCGCGAGCGAATACACTCGTTGCGCAACTGTTAGTGTATTCGGTGTAGAATAAGTTCAGATGTGGGACAAGCTTTCCCTGAAGCTATCGTTGATGAAAAAATAAAGCACGGACATGAGAAATGGTACATCTGTCCCTCCCGCTATTCTTTTCCTCTTTGGAGGCACATGGCTCGCGTCACATTCCTCAAGCAAAGAAGCAACCACCGTCCACGTTTATTCTTTCATACCACTTTTAATTAACTCTCCGGACATGTGTCCCGCTAATTGCCACGAGTTCCCGCGAATTCGTTCAATCCGTTAAGAACCCAATTCCCTAATTGGCCTCGTGCTATCGCTGCTTCGGAAAGATCGACAAGGAACAGTGTGTACTCCCAAATCTAGTAACGCCAAGCTAACAGGCTTAATTAACGTTAAAACACAGATCAACGAATGTGACGGCGTGCAACACACGAGCCCGCGAGACCTCGTCACAGCTGCTATAAATCGAAGTAAGGCCGCGTTTATATCCTCCTAATCGTCTGGATTCAATTGTTACGTGCCAGTGCCCTGCTAATTCTACTAATCTTTATAGAAGGCTATAAAGGCTGTCTTTACAGTGGGCACGGAGGAGCTGCGGGGGCGCCGGAATTCCCCGGCGCGTTTCGACACGCCAGCTTCTTGGAAACGTTCGATTCGCCGGTGGAACGAAAGAGGAGGCGTGCATCGCGGACACGCGAGGCATTCGCGCGGTTTATTCCGCCGCGGCGCGGCGCGAGAAGCTCACGGCTGTCGGCTTAACGCGTCCAGGCCGATAAACAGGCGCGACCAAACGGCGGGAATTTCGCGACGCGCGCGACGCGACGCCTCGGCCGACTGTCACACGCCGTGTCCCCGACGCATCACCGACGCATGACTAATTAATCCCGACAGTTACAAAGGCTATTTCCGTCGAATTGCCGAGTGATCGACTTACCGACGCCTGCAATTATCGCCGGCGGTCGCGAACCGCGGGCACGATCGCCCGGCCGAGAGCGGTGAGGAAAACTCGAGCCTATATCGGGGAGCGATCGGCAGGGAGACCGAGGCAGCAGGCCAGCAGCCGGTCGATCCACCTCAATCAAGCTAATTTATCTTGTTAATTGCCGCCGTAATCGACCAATCCGTGTGTACCGTCGCGCTGGATCCTCCCTGTCATTGGTCCAACGCGAAGACGGCTAACGGTAGACGAACGAGTACCGTAAGATCGACCTACCGGGACGAAAACTTTCGATAGAATGGCGAATCCGATGCTAGTCTCATTAAACGTTTCTATCGTTTATGCCGCGGCCGAGGCGGCCGCGAAATTCCCTGGTACAGGTGTTTCTTAATTAAATGTCGCTCTTGCTGATATTCGCGGGGATAAGGTGGTCGGTTTAATCGTTTACGAGCTGATAATTTTATCTGCCTTGTAAACGCGGACTAGCAGGATCTATGTGAATTTACAAGCGCCCTTTGGACGTGACGCTCTGAATGTTCTGATAATTTATTTTACGTTCTGTGCTTCGATTGCACGAAAGGACTCAACTTAATGCTGAATCCTGTACAAGTAAGCACAGCGTTAGACATAGAAGAGTTCCACCCGATTTAATTTCGAGCTTCGAAGCGCAATGCGGTGAAAATTACAGAATCGCCAAAAGTTATCGCCGTCGATAGCGGAAAGGTCATTACCTCAGAATCACGCGACATCTCCCTGCTATCTTGCCGGGATATCGATGCACTCGAGTTACGCGAAAAGAACCAGCTTCGATAATTTTCCGCGAGCGAACGATCGGCAGGAAATGTCGAAATGCTCGAGCTGTTATATACCACCTAGCGATCGGAATGAAATGATAATTGATATTTCCGGCATCGCGGGAACAGCGGAGATATCGCGAGGAAAGGGATCGCTCGGTATCTCGACCGATACGACTCTTTCGCCGAGAGTCTCGCGATAAGGCTGCCAACCGGGTAGAAACGTCGTCGAATGGATTCGATTCTATAAATTTCGAGTCGAACGAACCCGCGGCGAAACGGCGAAATACCGAGAAACACACTATCGGCCAACTCTTTATCGAGCATTCCGCAGATAAGGCGATTCCTTTATTGGTTCTTTGCAGCGTACGGCGCCAATGTATGTAGATTTTAACGGGGCCGTTCGACAGTAACGCAGGCGTGTCGAACATCCCCTACTCAAACAATCCTTATCGGCCGAAAATTTCGATAAAACCCGTGTTCCCGTGTTGCTCACGATGCGACAAGATTACATTAAACGGAGGACGATACGCGAGGCTTCCTCCCAAGGGAAACTTATTACAGCATCGATTACACCGTAATCTGCAGCAGCATCACAGTTTTAATTGATCCACGATAGCGACGCTAACGTCGAGAAAAATATACCAACTGTGTGCTACACTGTAAAAAATGCATTTAATCGAATACCGATAGGTTGACTTTTCACAGATTTCGCTATCGCGAGATAGTAGAATTTATCTATTACATAAAATCGATAAATTTATTTATCGAGCAACTCCAAGCGTCGAGTGACACTCGGAAAAAATAAACAATTTCTGCATTGGATATTCTACAAACATAACCCCAGAAGACTTCCTAGAGACATCGAATAAACATCGAAGCTATACAAATGCTAGCGCACACCGCGTGGCGCATTAAAAAGCAATGGAAGAATGAAACCCTCCCCTGAACGACAAAAGAAACTAAAGAAAGTTCCCTCTCACCTTAGTGTTCCCTCGCGGCAACGAGAGACGTCCGTTACGCGGAAGCACCTTGGCTCCTTTCGCTCAGAAGCGATCAGACGAAGACACTGTACCGCCGTCGTAAACGGTTTCTCATCCACTTAGCGCCGACGAGCAGTCTGAGGCGGCGTCGCGCGTATTGCGCGGCGGCAGGTACGCGAAAATCACGGCTCGGCTTGGAACAGCAGCGGGGGGCGCGACGGGGGGGAAAGGCTCGTAAATCAAATTCTTTTCTAAACGGATCGCGACGAACGTACCGGCGGGGCTGAGACGAGGACGGGGGGACAGTAAAACGTCACACGGCGGGAGTTCAAAGCAGCCCTTTCTCGCGAAACCGCCCGGCCGTCGTAAAGCCGGGACGCGTCCGAAAATAGGTGTTATTTGGACGACGACAGCTAGTGGGCAGAGTCCCATTCTCGTTTTCGTTGCCGGCTCGGCTCGCGTGTATCTCGTCCAACCCCCGTCGGAAAACGACGACCCAGGGGGGAGGCGGGGGAGAGAGCCAGTGGCGATACACTGACTAGGTGGCTTCTGTTACGTTTCAAATGTCCCGGGCTCCTCGGGCGCATTCCTGTATAAACACGAACGGAAATACACTCATCCACCGGTGGCTTCGGCTCCATTCAGAGAGCGCGTGGTTAGCTTCATTCACAGCTACCCCCACGCCTCGGCCCGGCTATCCGGCGCTTTCGCTCGCTCGCTCGCTCCCTCTTGCTCTGGCAGACGGGGCTGCTACGTGCGCGGCTTTGCCAGACGCGCGCGCGGGACATAGGCTAAACAACCGGCGCGCTTAGATCATTCGAAATTAGATGGACAGTGGGCGAGGGTGTCCGCCACCGGCGGAAGTGACTGGGTAAAACGATGGACGCTGATCCAACCGGGGCCAAGACGGTCTCGATGGACGCGGCAGGGATTCCGGCGTTCGTTCAACCTGGCTGCTGTTCAGTGTGACTAATGTCGCTTGTTCGTAGGATTCTAATTAAAACCTGCCTCCCCGATCGTATCGCGTTGATGAATCGCTCACCTATTGTTAGGACTAGGTGTCGCGTGTCGGGAGATTTGTATATTTGAAAAGTACCGCCAACAGATCCGTCCAGCGGGGTCGAAGGAAGTGTCTTACAAAGTCTGCTTGACGCCGGGCGGTTGGATTGTGTTGAAATTGAAATGGAGCGGCGCGGATCGTGTTACACTTTCTGCCCGAGAGGACAGAGTATGATGTTACGCGCGAAGTAATATTGTGACTACTTTGTTAAGCCACACGGGTCAGTGCAGCGACATCGAAAGGGAAGTCAATTCATCTTCCCCGGTCACCAGTTTTAATGTGGATCAGCGGCGCGCTCAGAATTTAATCTTGGGGGAGTGCGGTTGAAGGGATAAAAATATTTTCAATGCAAATTCAATGGAATTCGTTAGGTGATTACAAAGGTTTGCTCAAAGAATAAAATCCGTTACATTGAGCTCCTTTTTCCTTTTTCTTCGGGGGTGCCAGGGCCTCTCGCGGTTGCAGCGTAACGGTAGCTACGGGTCTAGCGGCTTTCGCGGAGTAATTAAATCTACTTGTTTGAGATCGAGCGTCGTAAAGCGCCGATGTACCCCCGGTGTATACTTTGCGCAGCGTCTGGACCCGTGCCGATGAGCGCCACTTCAAACGGCCACGAAAGTAAACTTGCGCCAAGCTTTGGTAGTTTCAGAACTACTAAGGCTGCTTCCCCTCGCGGTGCACTCGTGGCTTTGAACTTTAAAAATAAGAACGCAGCCGAGCGGATGGGTAGAGCGGCCAGCGTAGCTAGTTAGGCACCAAGAATAAGTGGATAACTAACCGTTAAACGAATTATTGTTAGGCAAACACACCGTGGGACATTTAGTGGCTGGCGAGCCGCGAACGCCCAGTGATGCGCGTGCTAATCGCCGAGACTGATTCCGTTCTCGTATTTAAATAGCAAATTTGAAGAGGCACGTCGGCGCAGAGGAGAAATAATCGTTTATATAAATACGCATTAAACAGCGAGGCACTTTACGTAATGCTCGGTAACGAGTGCTTGCTCACATCGAGTGTTCAAGGTTCGAAACGGTCGAATGTAGACAGACGGTGGTCTCATACGATTCGTCCGTAGAATTTCTGTGCGAGGGTAATCCGTGTCTCTCCTTCGAGGCATCTCGCGCGACGGGCGCCCGAGTGTTTGCGGCAAATATTTGTAAATAACTCCGCAAACACCTTCTTTTCGCGTGTGGATCGGGCTGACGTTTGCAAAAGGGAATTAAATTTCGTCACACAGCTCGGAGAGAAGCTGCTGGGAAGTGGCCGCAGTCTCGTGTCAGATATATGACGATGAAAATTGCGAAATTATATTTACAAGGAGGGAACGTAATTGCGGGATTATACTGCTCTATCGAGCACGATACCAGTGGCCTATTCTAAGGAACACGCGTTTATGCGGCTGAAATCATCGTTGCGACAAAAAGGCTCACCCTCGTTTTGCGAAGCCGTCGATTATCGTGTCTTCCACATTAGCATTGCTCACCGGACCTCGACGCCGACGTCTAGACGCATGCTTGTCGGATGTGCACTTCATTGAACCCCCCACCGGTACTCGTACTCGACGCTTGTCTTTCGTAAGCATCGCGCAAGTGACCAGCACGAACAAGACGACGAACGCACGTCCCGTCGATCGAGCTGGGTAACGCGTGTGTACAGGCCGCTCCGGGCCCTGTCCAACCTACGAGCCTCTCTTCTCTATAAAACTCCTAATAAAATTACGGCTTCATAAACTAATAATACATGGCGTCGGTCCCCCTTTCACCGCCGTCGATTAATTAGCTAGAGCGGCGACGTTTTTGCGCCCGCCGGCGGTCGAGGCCGGCGATAGCGATATCGGATACGCTTGTAACGCATGGAACTTCGAAGATCTCGATGAGACACGGGGGAACATGCCCGGCGGCGATATTTCCGAATTGCGTTACAATTACGCGGAGGAAGATTCTCAAGTATGGTGAAGCGAGTTAAGAAATTGATGGAATACAGCAAAAGTAATCGACGCGGGTTGATTGGTCGATGATACGTCGTATGAAATATGGGCGAAAACATTGCGGAAACCTTCAGGCAACTCGTTAGAAATTACTGTGACGAAACCGAATTCTATAGATGTAACGCATTGGTGTGAAATTCATTTAACCGTTGATTAATGGAGTGGTATTAATAATGAATAATTATAGATAATTACTTCAGTAATTCGTTATGTCACTGTGTACTGTTAGATCAGCGCAAAGAATTCCCAGAAATCTCTTACTGTCTCCGTTCCCGTTTCACAGCAAACGAAATCCGTGGACCACCCTTTCACGCAAACTCGAAGGGAAGCCGACGGAAGGGGCAGCACGAGTGGTTGCAGGTCCCCGTAATAAATCGCGCTCGCGCGAAGAAGCCGCGCCATGCAATCAAGGAACGATGCAGCCGCAATCTGAAGACTTGCACGTACACGTACGTGGTGCATCCGCGGGACGAGGACCGCCGAAATTACAGCTATTATCGCGATAAAGGTGAGAACCAGTCGCTGTTTGCTTAACCCGATCGGAAATCGGCGAGAGGTCGTGCGTACGATCTCCTCGCAATAACGCGGGGCGTGGGGGAGAGATACAGGCGGGTAAGAGGAGAAACAAAATACAGCTGCTCACTCGAAAAATGGGCGGTGTTTGACGTTTAACCCTCGAGTTAACGGGGCGTGCCTCGGTGAAACGGTGAGACTACAATTTACACTCTCACGTCTCACGGCTCGCTCCCCGACCAACCACTCACGATCCCCGACCCTCTTTGCTCGGCGTGCACGCGAATTTATTGTTTCCCCCGTCGATATTAACGAACGATCGACCAAAAGCTTGCGCGCGCGGGCTACGACTAAAAGTACTCGGTCGCACGTGCACCGAACTCGCAGGTAGGTGCACCGCCGCCGTTCGTTCGGTCGTTCGCACTGGCAGAGAGGATCGGGGAATTAGCGCTCCGTGTTTTGGTAAATTCTTTGGGGGGTACGTTTGAACGAACGTTTCCTACAACGAAGCTATGAAAGAGGAGTTTCGAGGTACTTAATGTTTAAAGGAGCGATTCGTGAGTGTAACCGTCATGGCCAGTGATCAATTTTGAGAAATATGGGCGAAAATGTTTTGATGAATGTACTGTGATTAGTGGATGACGAGTGTGCCTCCAAGTAGATAAATCTTGCGTTCGATTTTCAGTGTAATATGAAGAATTTAAAAAGGGCCATTGAAAGCCACTCGAGCGGATCCATTTTTCACGTAGTTTTCCCATCTAATTTGGTTTTCGCTTAAATCAAAGTGTCCTAACGTGTTTCGTGCGTACTATGTGCCCGCCGCAGGTTTCGCAACAGCTACGATTGAATACCTTTGGATACATTTAAAGTACTTATAGACTGCTAACGTCACTCTTATCGCGTATGTTAATTAATGGTAATTTCGCTACGCGGCGGCATCGTAAGTGGAGTAATGGTTAATCAACAAAGCATCGCGCGAGTGTTTGTGCTTCGTGAAAGGACACTTCTGTCTTGGTAAATAATCGTGGAAAATTCTAACCTCGTTAGGAAATCCATTGCGATACGATCTCGCGATCTTGAATCCCCGGCCGATAATCTAGCGAGGAGCTGACCAAAATTGGAAACTTGAACTTGTAGCGGAGGGTATAGGCTACATTCGAATTCTAGCTCTCGGCGAGCTGCTCGCGATAGCCAAGTAATTGCTACTCGGTTTCGTGCAAAATAAGGTTATATGAGGGGTCACGATTTTGAATAAAATAGAATAGAAGTGTTAAATGGAATGGGGTCAATATTTGAAGCTCTTGCGTGAGCGAAACATCGAACGTGCGATTATGCTCCGCCACGAGACGAACCAGAAAATTTCGTAGGGTCATTCTCCCCAGTATTCGTATTTGGCGATAAATTTTCTTTAATAAAGCACAGATACGGATTTTTTATTCGGAACAGAATCACTTAAACGTTTTAATAATTCAAGCCGGAATTGTAACTGCTGAGTCACTGGGATTGCGACAAAATACCTAGTGGTTAAACGAAAAATTCTGATCTTTAGTATCGTTCATTAATATTCCAATCCTCTACGAAATTCGTGGTGAGAAGCAGAAGGGCTTTAATGTGAGAGGCGGTATAACAATGCGGAACACCCGTTCGCCGAAACTTGGGGAACAGAGTCAACGAACGGGCGTTCATCATGTATTCGTATCGTGCCCGGAATTTTCATTTCATGTCTGTGCATACGAACGAACGTTTTGTTTTATACGGTGCTCCGCACAATTAATCGACAGATATCATTGGTTTACAATAAGAGTGTTAAATTCCAAAAATCATCGATGTCTGCACTTTAAATGATATATCACTACTGTATACGAATTGGTAACAATTCTACAATAATTATTTACTTTTTGATAAAGGAAAAAATTAGAAATTTGGATAGCTACAACTATAATAATTATTACCAACAGTAATATATTATCGTTAATTACTGTTAAATTGAAGGAATTAGTAATTCATTTCCTTACGCTTGAAGTTTTCGCCAAATACGCATGCGCGGAACACCGAAAGAGAAACGTATTGAAAGAAAGAGAAACTCCCTACTGAATAAATAAATGAGCTTTGCCAATACGTTCCGAATTGCTCTTTGTGAAAAATAATAACGTTCCTTCATTTAATATTCAAATAAGAAGATTAATGAGAACAAAACTGAGGTTAGAAAGAATCAAGAATCCACGGTCTTATGTAATTTTAAACATTAGAATGTAAATAGCGATCGGTCTCTATGTTTCAGCCGGAGGCATTGAATTTCACGTGACACGGAAAGTGTTGAATATATTTTACTAATTTCTGGACATGTTATATAATTCGCGGTTAAACTATGTTGCAATGGCAAGCACTCACCAGAACGAGCGTGGCACGAACCTCCACAGATACCATTCGTAGGGTGTCCCTTCTCCAAAGGGCGCAGACGTTATCCTTAATCCAGGCACGGCGTCGTTCGTAGCTTCCTTGCGAGAATCTTCAAAGATGTCTGCTTCCAACGATTCCCCACTAAACTATTTATTTCACTATTCGTCCACCGTTCGCTTATCCCTCATTTCACCTAAACTCGGTCACGCTCCCAAGCTCGTGTCGAAATGTATGAAAATAATAATGGCGGCCAGACACGTGACCCTCGAACGAAAGTTGGATTCCGTACGTACTCGAGAGCTTTTTTCCCAGGGTCAATTGGAACGCTCGGCGTTCCCGTTCTTCGAAATCTCCAGCAATTGCACTCTCGACACGTGCCCGTTCACTTTCGAGATCTAGGTAAACGGACCCCTCGGTAGAACACCGAATAACGGTACTCGATGCTTCCTATTTTCACTGAGAGCTGTACGACACTGTCGCAGGAATTCCTCGGACTCTCGGCAGAAACGCTGTCCCCCGATGTATCCAGAGGTGTGTTCCGCTTCGTGCAACGTTTCCAATCGCAATTCGCAATGGAAAGCATCCCAACACATTTACCCTTTTTGCGTGATTTTCGCGTCACTGTATCAACTTCGATATTCGATCAAAATCCACGACCAGCTTCGCCGAAGATCGTCTTCGAAGTGCGCACCAACGCTTCGGACTTCCAACCGTTGTAAAAACTCCGATCAGTCATCTTCACTTTCCCCGAGAATCTTCAAGTGACCCACCGTCGAACAGTAATTACCAAGAGGGCACCGTACGTTTCGAACTGTCGATAATCCCCGTGTCACGTGGTACAAATTCCGGTCCGCGTTGCGAGAAAAAGGAAGAAGCTGATGATCCAGTTTCCAACGTCCACGGAAATTCGTCGTGTAAACTCGCCAAATAACAACGATCAGCGGAGCAGCGTTCCCCGAAAAACGAGAACGTTAAAAGGGACAAACATCGGCGATCACACGTGCGTGCACCTCGCTCGCCTGCCGAACGATTCCCGCGGCATGAAGACGGGGAACGCGTCACGTAGATGAGGAATGCATCTCGTGCCGCGAAGAGGCGTTGGTGTCGAACGACCACCGAGCGAATTTCACGAATAAACGATCGCCAGAAGCGGTTTATCCTCCGAACTGGCGGGCGGGTCGTTTCTTCAACGACGAAGGGAAAGAGACGGGGGATCGAACGCGCGAGAAAGGGAAACACCGGCCGAGGCAAAGCGTGGAAAGAATATGGGAGAACAAGGGAGGCAAGGCAAAGGGAATCGGTGGATTAGCCGTAAGTGTAAACGCGCAACTGCTGCACGCTTCTCAGTGGCCGTTGCTCCGTGGAGGCGCGAGACGCATAATTTGTGCGCATTACTGCCAAGATATATGACGTTCCAAGACGCTAACGACGACGACTATACGTAACTTCCTTCCGATCCTGTGCCTGGAAGCTAGCCCTCCAGCGCCGATGGAATTTCCTGCAGACGGCACCCCCTTTTCTCCCCCCTCGTTCGCGGATTCTCCTGTAATTTTCGTTTCTCGAGATCGATCGCGATCTGATCTCGCCGGCTGGCTCAGTTTCTCGATCGTACGGCGCGTTATCTCAGCACGCTGCCTAGCCGCTGGTGATAATAACGATTGTTTAATATGTCCCAGCGGGCCAGCGGACGAATCATTCGGACGGTGCGAGGGGATGATCGATCAGACAGATTACGATTGCTTTTCGTTTATATTTTCATCCGTTCGCAGAAATTCCACGAAGATCCCAAACGGTTATCAACACAGTTCGCAAAATCTACCGACCAACTTCTTCTCAAGATATTTCGCATCGATTACTGTAATATAGGATAAAGAGGATTTCGATGTCGCGGGTATATATTCGTGATGACCGTTGGAATAATTATTTGTCGGTGGTTGCGCAACGGATACGTGTCCTTTGTCGAAGGTACGTGAAATATAATTATGTCGGTAACGACGTTGCAGCTTGTATCGGAAGAAAGAAGTTTAGCCTGGCGCCACCGCGGTCTTTTCACTTCCTTCTTCGCGAGAAATCACCTCTTGCCGGTTGTAACGTGCAATGACCGTCGCCGACAGTCCACGTAACCATTCCAAACGATTTTCTTGTTACGCGGCTCCCGCGACGAAGCGCACCGTGCTAGCGCAAAATCCATGCGAAACAGCCGCCGATCGACGCCGATTCACTCGCGTGCCCCGTTTCCCCTCTTCACGTGGAAAAATACGCGGGCAAGATTACCGAACGTCCCGAGCCGGCACGTGTTCGTCGATAACGGAAACCCCCGTGGAAAAGCATTAAAGAACTCGCGAACAATTCGACTCCTCCCGAGGCATGAAAAATAACGGAAGAGTTACGTTTATCGAATCGATACAGATCGCGGCACGCACATACTTCGATAACGGTTTATCTCCTTCTGTGTATGTCGTTTAGTAGAGCTTCTAGCCAGCCCGAGCACTTCTCCGCACGTCACGACGTCCAAGTTCCACGGGAACTAGAAATCGTCCGAAATTCTCAGTTACCGAAAACAATTCACTCTCGCCGCCAACGTGCGAACTGTGCCACGAAATTCACTGGTTCACCTCGGAGCTGGATGCCTCGACTTCTATCGTCCGACGAAGCTCCGTAAACTTGCGACACTGAACATTCCCTGCAAGCCTTTTCACTAGATTCAGGCGTCGCGACGGCACAATTTCGATGGCGGAGCTGGTCATCCAATCGTACCGACCGTCGATTTTCCAGAAAATTCCGGCTGCTCGATCTCTCGGTCGCCGTATCGACGGGCCCGATCGCGCAGCACGAAAGTGGTTTTAGATCGTCGAAAACGAGCGATGCAGAACGCTGGTATCGTCCCCGCTGAGCGGAGGCCGGCGCTCGCGCGGAAATCAAGAGTAACACTGACTCGATGGTCGAGTTGCGGAGCGATAGGTGGACCGCACGTACGAGTTGGTCCTCCCGCGTGCGAACCGTGGCAAGTTCGGGGTGCGTGTGCGCTAGTCGCAACGCGTGTGACGCTGACTGCAAGATCAACGGTATAAACAGTCGCGAAAACGTGAACGTGTACGGTATATTCGGTGCGTTCGAGTAGCGCTGGCCAGCGATCTTTACGCGGTCTGTCAGCAACACCGCTCCGCGCCGATTCAAATGCACCGCGGGGGATTTGGAGGTTAATAAAGCTGGATGCGGTGTCACCGATGTCGCTGCTTCTGCACTGCCCGGATGACACGAGGTGGGAATCGGCCGAGCTGCTGTCGGGAGCGATGGTAAATCTGTGCTTTCTGAGTCGTTTTAGATGCGATTCGTAGGTACCGGGCGAGGTTAGCCTTCTTTCGTTGGTGGGGCTTCTCGAGCGAACATTAACAACGGAAAATAAAATTAACGTGAGGTTCTCGGTGCCGCCGTCAGGTGCGTTCCTTCCTATCCTCTTAACGCCGCGAAGGTCAGAGCTGACAGATATTCTGGTAGAAAGGTTTCTTGATCGTCGATGGACGATGGGAATTGCGGCAGCTAGTCGCCGTACTCCGGTGTGATTTCTCCGATGCGTTCGAATCGTGGACCTCGGCACGTCCTCGAGTGCTCCGCCGACGGTTAGATATCGCGCAGGGCCGACGTTCAGTTTTGGCGTAGTGTTGACAAAATTGTCGGAGCGACGCATGGCCATACGGGACACCGTAAGGGCCGAAGATCGCCGCAGACTGCTCCGACCGAGAGCAGCGAAGCTTCTCCGCAGCGGCGGAACCGTGTATGCTGGTGCTGCCGGCTGCTTCTCCGCCACGGTGCGAGCATCGTGGGCTCCTCACCACCACGTAGAACCCTAAATCCTGCGTAACGCACGCCCCCACTCCCCCTCGAACGTCTCCCCACCAGCACGCCACGCTATCCAACATCCCCGATGTACTTACTCGAATATCGGCCGTCACGCGATCAAACGGTTTCGTATATTTCAGAAAAGTTGCTTATATTCCCCGCCACGCAATCTTATTGCCATTATTTACACTGTTTTAACATCGAAGCGACGAGAATTTGTGCTTGCCCGTGACAGGCATACGAATAGCATAGTCAGTCGTCAATGATCCGTCGGTCTTTGGACGCGATAACGTGTTATCAGTTGCCGCCTCGCGTCTATTATATTAAATATCTTCTCTGAAACTGTTAAAAGTATAACAAATACCGCGGTATCCGTTTCGAAAACACGTTCGCGGTACTTTGACTCGTATATGGGTCAGAACGCTTTTGATTCGCGCATCACCTGATCCCTATACGAGTCGGGGTAGCGTTCAATCGAACGTTCTGACCCTTGCACATTGTGTATAATATCATCAGTGTACGATCACGTACAGCGATGTATAATGAATTCTATTAACGTAATCGAGTAATATGTAATGAATAGCGCGTAGTGTTTAGAGAAGAGGGCAGTGTGTTTATTGTCACGAGAATCTTATCGTTCCACTGTATGTGCGAGTGCGTACGCACTTGGAGGTCCAAACTGTGAACGTGTTAACGCGAGCACAAGACCGTGATAATATGGCGATATTTATTTGAAACTTATCGGATGGTCGATATTTTATCAACTCGGAAATTATATTCCCTCGCACAACACTATCACCGATTTTCCATTCGCTCTCAGTTCCCACTGAACAGGGATCCGTTTGTCGTAGCAACTATCACTTGGTCGGATTATTTGCACCGTTCAGCGTGCCCTGCTCGTGGCAATCGCGGCGCGGGGGCGAGCGTGACTCTCCGTTCGTAATTTCTGTCCGCGGCCAGCGATGTTTCCACGCCGAAAACACACTTGGTCGATCCTGCCGAATGATGTCCCTTGCACGGAACCAGGGTTCGACGGGTTCTGTTCGAGATGCACCTGGAATGATGCATAACGCGGGGTCCATGCATAAAACATCCCCACTTCTCGGTGCCAGCCGACGTCAGACCAATCTCCGGCCACGCGAACAGGCTTAAACTACTTATTTCTTCGCAAGCCGCTTATCTCAATCTTGGAACCGATCGTGGGGTTCGATGCACCGACCGCGAAGATACTGGTCGCTCCGCAGAGAGCGCCGCTCTAAAAATAGCGGCAAAAAATGTTATCGCACAGTCACGCGAATTTGCCAGATTCCTTCTGATTGGGGCGAAATCGTTCGTGACTCGGTTTTTTTTTTGTAAACGCGTGTATCGCACCGCGCGCGCTTTTAGTTTTGTACGGAATGGGGATTGGTGGAAGCAACTGGGTAGTAGGATTTATAAAAAGAAGTTTTGAAGAAAGGGATCTTAGTGGTCCGCAAATTAATTATTTTTGAAGATATTTCCAAAATATCGATTCGTCTACATTCGTTATTGAAATTTTAGTAGACGCACGCGTCTAATTATAATTCTCAAGGATTTATAAAACTTTCCGCGAATAATGGATGTTGGAGTGGCAAGTCAGTCTATGGGCATTTAAGATTTAACGACGACGGATGTCGATGTAAGGGAGGGACAGTAAAGAGTAACAAAATGAGCCATAAAATATGACGAACCTCGGAGGCTTAACCCTTCACGCACGATGCAATTCATCTTGCCAAGTATTATGGGTTCCTTATCTCATCTTTCGAACCCGTTTAAGGCCCGTTTCGGCACCTCAGTTCTCGCGATTGCATCCGCTTCAATTATCCGGGCTCTTGTTCCAAGAATGCACGCTGAAACCCACCCTAGAATTTACGCCACCTGTAAATTTCATTCTCTCGCGGCCCGCGAGGGCAGCTTATGTTGCGGAACTAGGCAGAACCGCCGTGTTATCTTGCCGCAGATTTAATGCCGATATAAAGCGAGAAATGAGACAGTTTCAGCCGGTACTTACATCAGGATTAGACCTTCGACTGAAGTAGTTCCGTCGATCCGCTCGATCTTCGGGGATAATGCTCTTAAGAATTGATCTGGCTGGATTTATGCCGGGAGATTGTGATTTTTCATATGATTAAACACTCTCCGCGACGGCAGAAAGTTATTAGATCAATGTCGTTAAACATCTTGCCCCGTTCGCGATATCCTCTTCCTCGTGGAGAAATATTAATACGCGATAAACGTTACCTACTGCTGACTTTGATTCAACTTGTCGGATTTCGAATTTATGATCGGATTAATTTAGCATTTCTCTCGAGCGTGCCTGAAGTATTTGCATACATTTTCTCTTAGAGAAAGTATGGTCCTATTTGTTGTGTTCACTTGTAACTTAATCTCCCGAAAGATTATTCCTCGTTTCATTACCATAACGATTCTACGGATTTCCTTTTAAATGTAACGTGCCAACCAAAACCCTGTTGAAATATTTTACAAATTCCTCCCTTTTACTTTTTCGTCGATGACGTTTCATTATGAATGCTCAAAGCACGCGCGTGCAGCTTTCTCTAAGAAAAATTGGCCACGAACGCGGTGCAAGGTATCGCCGACGAGCAATGTCCCGATGAGAATGCAACATTCCCGTGTACAAGTGGCGCGATAAGCGAAGATACAAGCGTGCAGATCGATAAACTATCTGAAAGTCAGATCGCTCATGGTCGATGCCGATGAAAGTGTACGTAAACAGACCGGCGAGCATATACGTCGCAAGATAATCAGCCGAGGAGAAACGATACGGCTTATAAATAAACGGCGCCATTGTTCCACGCAATTATTGAACTCGTTTTACATTTGCACACGATAACCTGACGCCGGCCGCGCCGATTCATAACACATTTGCATCTTACGCGACGCGGTCGAGGGGCCTGAAAGTTGATTTACACCTAATCGATGAGAATCGTGCGAAACGTCTCGGTGAATAAAGCGTATTAGGTGTCGGAAACTTAAAACGCCGCAACTCCGGGCGCGCGAGGCGCACAGGACACCGGCGCTTTAAACAGATCGCCTTGAACGGAGAATTTTTCTTGCAACGAGAGGCGCGAGCTCCTCGCGCACACCGAACGCTCGATTATAAATTCGATACACGAAATCGTCGGCACGCTTCGCACCTCAATCGCTGTTAGTCGATAATAATCTGGTGATTCTGCACGCGAACGCGATATCAAACTTATATCTCGTACGTGCACGCCCTACTAAACGCACGAAACTTTCAATATAGCGCTGTCATTAATATTCTCCCCGATGTGTAATTATCCATGCCAGTTTGTCTGAAAGTACTCGTGTAGATGTCAAAGATCGATCTATGGAAATGCTGGGGAAATTCAGTATGTTGGAGTGCCCGTACACCTTCAAGGTTTCTGTCAAATATTGTGCTACCTACAGGAGATATGTCCAGAATTATAGAGTACCTATATAATATATGTGTTATATTAAATATAATACTTCACCCAAATGAGATAACAGATAAGTCCTCTGGTTACCGATACCTATAAAGAAATCAACTATTATTCCAAAAATTGTAACATTATTAATCTATGCTCCTGGGACGTTTCCCGCCAATTTTCGCCAAGTGCTACCTGTCTGCTTGTAATTTTTCTCACCTCTTTCTCTTAAATCACTTTGTATCGCTCGCAAGTGAAGGTAGTATGATCGCCCAGTGTGCCAGTACACGTGCCTTTGGAGGTAATTCGCGGCAAAAGCGACAAATAATGCAAGCACCCTGGTGGTTAAAGGAACGCCCTTAATATACGACGATACGAGCGGGCTGGCGACTTTATTAATTATTATTGCCGATCGCATCTGAGAAATATGCGTACGCGCTCGCAGTGTAAATTAATGTGTCGGGGTCGTTGCAAAACACGGTGCATCGCGCCTCCTCCTACTTCTGCCCAGCCGCAAATTAAAATCGGAGATGATCGCCTCGAATGGATGGTTTCGTTTACATCGCGAATGTCGATCGCTCCCAGCAAGAAAGAAATGTATGCAAATATCATAATCGTCGTATGCGATTTTATCCGCTGGTGAAACAAAAAAGCGGGGGCTCTAAGGCTTACGCGAAAGATTCTTTATTGCAATCGTGCGTGGCTCTGGTACTCCTATAAACTTAACAATTTGGGGAATTCTATTACAGTAAGACGTTATGAAAATTATTTTACAATTTTCAATGATTTAGTTCTTTTCTTATTTCACGTTTAAAGTGTCCTTACTGAAACCTCTGGTTCTCTGGTTGAAAGCGGCAATTAAATGATGAAAATCGAATACCAATTTTCGAAATTATAAGCGTGGGGAGTTTCACCGAGGCACGAAGCGGTTTTTCTGAACGATTGCAGGGAGGATGGGGTGCGTTGTTGGTGGAACTTATTGCGAAAGCCTCGAGTCACGACGATTTCTTCGGTTGCCGATGGAAACGATGCTGGGGTACGAGGCTAATTCGCGAAACGGTGTCGGGGGGCATCCTAGAGCCCCAGCTCCGAGGAAGAGGCACGCCCTCCTCGTTACCCAGGGCTTCTCCCCTTTCCCTTTTCGCGATAATATCTCGGCAAATACCGAGCCAGGGAACCCTTTAGCTTCGGCCAGGCAGCCGCCTGCGCGCGTAATGCCCTAAAATTAAACAGCCCACGGCGCCAGGGGCGACCTGAACGTCACGTTGCCCCGAATCAACCTGGATCACTGGGGAAAAAGTTTCCTCCCTGCGCCCTTTCTGCCGCTAGACATTGACATTTCGTGCTGGTGCAAATCCCTTAGCGATTAGGCTATTAGCTCCTCGTTCGTCGTCGGTCAAGCTCGCCGCGTGCAGAGACACGAATTCGCATTTTCGAAGTAGATAACGATGTGCAAATTTTAAGCCATTTGATGGAAATTCGGAAAAAGCTTAGGTTCTATTTTCAAAGTGGTATAGGTGTACCTATTCCAGTGTTCAGATATAATACCGAGATTTTCATATAGTACCTGCCCTTGAGATTTGTTAAATAACTCAGCAGCAACGAGTGTTTTTACCGTGGTAAACAGTCTAGTATATTTTGCCGTGTTACATCGTAAGCAACATCATTTCTTCGCCTCGTGTCTACTGGCGGTCTCCACTTCTGCCACGCGGCAATGCGCAAAGTCGTTTCGCCTGTCGGATTCAATAGCCGAGCATCTAAAACATGTCGGGTGAAAATAGAACACGGCAATGTAGACGGGACATTTTGCGCTCTTCCGGCTGTCTGTGACGACGAATTCCGTTTTGCTGTTCCGAGTGAAGTATCGTCCGCTATGGAGCGCGAATTCCTCGTACGCCACGAGATTCTCCATGGCGAACGTTGCCCTCGGTGTTTTCAGACAAGCTTCTCAAAATTCCGACTAAAATTATTACCACTAAAATAATTATAATATCTATGCATATCTAATTCCGTCGAAATTAATTTTCAACACTCCAAAAGGGTAATCTCGGAAACTCCGGTTAAACATTTACCACACGTTTAAACACCCACCGCGTCATATTCTCTTAGAGCTAAGCCAGTAATTGCCCCACGATACGACGCAACGCACACCTTCCATTACATTTATAATCAACTTTAACCGCAAGTATCGCAGTTTCGTTTCATTTACAGTAAATTGCGGCCAGCAACTAGCAGCACAGCCGCTCGTAACTTACCGACGCCCTCTTTTCATTACAGAAGTGTAATTTTATTTCGATCGTATATTGTGCGATTACCAGTCGCGTAATAAAACCGACTATCAACCGCGCGACGGCGTAATTATTAATTAGTCCGCTGATGTACGTTGATTACGAATGGGCCAGAACGGTTCCGTCGCGGCGGATTTACACGCGCGGCAGGGCGGGTGGCGTTTCGACTGGGGCTCGGGTACCAGTGTCACGTAGAAAATCCTCTCGCGGCGCACGGACGCCCACTTAATGGCACGTTAGCAGTCCCGGTGACAGACTATTAGCCGAGCCATCTGCTAATGCGGATCTTCCACGGCGTTAGAGCATCCCCCTGGATACTATGATCGGGCCCAGCTTCGAAAATTTACACCCGAGCCTTTCAGATAGCATCGCCGACGCGTTGTCGTCAGCTTGATACCTGGGCCCTTCTTTCCTTCTTTCCCCGTGGGACTACCGCCGCGCGACGGCCGTGTTTTCGCTTTCGAATTTACAGCGCGAGCCTGTCCTATTCGCGCGCCTTCCGCGGCAAGTTGCTGCCCGTCGAAGTAAGCTCGGCGAATAATCTATGGAGTTAACAGTGGCGAAGCGCGGCCAGAGGCGTAGGAGTACAGAGAGAGGGAAGGTCGTTGGTTAATTACCGTGGAAAGCAAACAGTAACAGAATGTTTATTTCGACCGTGACTCGGTGGAAATAATCGCGCCTGTTTGCTGGACCCGAGTGGACGCTAGTCAGGCTGCTTTCTCTTCGGAAAAATTTGTTCCGACAGACGCGACAATTTGTCACCGGCTTTATTTGACCACAGGATCTAACTGTTCTCGAACGCTCGTTACAGCTCTCGCCTTCCTCTCCTCGTTTAGATAAGCGTAATGCGTGTCGGCGTTTTGATTGGAAAATCCGATGGAACTTGTTACAAAACACACCGCGTGGTGGAACTTTCATTATGTGAATGAATGTGGAGACACGACTATTCGACTAACAGAATCATTTGATAACGCGACACTCAATTCTGCCTCTAGATTCTTTCTAGTTCCGTTGATGGGGAGGATGTTCTTTGAGGCTTCGGGTATTAGAATGTTCAGACAAAGGGATTGGAAACGGAGCATTAGAATTCTGTAAGCGAGCTCCAGATAATTCAGAGAATTTCGGACGCTTAAGAAGCTTAGGGTTACTAGTAATCACAAGGAGTATTTTCCTCGAACTGAAATCCGCGAACGGGAACGGTAAAGGAACCAAGAAGCGACGTAAGACGCCATGAAATACGATCGTTTGACGCGTTAAAGGACAGGGATCGTATCGGTGGCCCTCGATACAATCTGCACGCATCCTGCGTGAGGTCTCCGGGCCGTTGCGTATGTGTTCGCGCGGATAATGACCTACCGGAACAAACCATTGGCAATAAATCAGAATCATTAGGGAATTGGCCGCGCCTTTCACGATTCCTGGTCGCTGCTTCTGTCGGTCGCGAGATTTACGCTGCCCATAAAAATCTGTATCGTTCCAGGACGGCTTCCTCTCGCCTCCTCTGCTCGCCCGAAGACGAGGCCTGGGCCTCCTGCGCCTCGCATAATGTGAGTTACGAAGGCCAATCGGAAAGAAATGTCTTCTTCCCAGTCGCTTTCGGCGGAGGCTTTAAAAGGGTGCCCACGTCCACGATCCCCTTCACAGTGAATAGGCGATTTTATAGTTAGAGCCTTCTAATGGGATAGTAAGCGTAAAGGATCTCTCGGCGTTTAAACTTCGCTGACAGTTTCGCACGCCTCGCGTTTATGTCCCTCGAGCTGGCATAAATAATAAGTCGATGATTGTGTTGCGCGAGATGATGGCGTTGCGGTCGAGGCGGAAATTGAAGCAAGAGTGGAATTGCACGCGGAAGGAACTCTGTTGCGAAGGGTGGTTTGAGGTTGGGGTTAAAGCTATTGCGCGATCCTGGGGAAATGAATAGGAGAGTAAATTAAGTTACATCTTCAGCGACTGTATTCTACTTTCTTAAGCTGCTAAACCACAATTATGACCTCGCTCACGTAAGAAGAATTTCATCTACTTTCTTGCGCAAAGAAGCACACATGGAGGAGCTTATAAAGTCATTAACTTCGGATTATCAGTGATCGAGGAGCTGTCACATCGGGCTAGACGGAATCGAAGATCTTATCGCGGGTATGAAACCGCGCTAGGGGAGAGACTCGTGCATCTCGTTTCAGCATCGCTCGTGCCAATAAAAAGCGCGTAAAAGAGTGTAAGTCGATGCGGCAAGGATGCCCGCGGACTTGAGACGCGTTACGCATAATTCTCTGGTGGACGAGGACTCGCGGGCCGCGTTGAATGGAAAATCGAGGAGCCGAGGTCCTCGATCCGCGGCGTATCCACGAGGGCATGGACGTTCCGTCAGGATGCTGGCCAGGATAACTAGAGGACTTTACGACGCGGCAACACCGACACTTTACGCCCAGCGAAACTTTTGCAACTTCCCACCTCTTATTACGACCAACGCCGCGGAAATATCGCCGAGAAGTATGTGTTCGTCGACTGGACGTCGGCTCGCGACGCGCGGCTCTGGAAACGAGCAGACGGGGAACGAATATCGTTCGTCATAAAATATTTCACGATTGCTCGCGATACGGTGATCCGGAACGGCCAGCAAAACGTAACCTACGAGCGAGTTCTTCGCGTTCCACATATTCGTCGGATCGCGAAGGCGGATGACGCGAGTCACGAAAACGGAGGGGCGAGGCTTCCCCTATTATCCTCTACTGTCCGTTTAATTGGCGGAGGGGAGTCATTGATGGAGTAGATTGAATAGAGTCACGTCGCGCGAACGGCGCGATATTTTTAAGCGAAAGGCTAGACGAGAAGCAATAAAGTGCGCCGATGCGCTTGTTCAGATGTCAGGGGGCGACGAATGGCTGGACAGGTGACGATCGCGTGCAACATCCGCGTGGCGTCGTAGGAAGCTCGTAGATCGGCGGGACACGTGAATGCGATAGCCGGTGCGTGGCACGAATAACGCATTGAAAAGCGTTATTTATCGGCGGATCTGCCAGCGACGGGCAAACACACCACCGATGTATCCGTGCTTGCGCGCCGCGGTATTAACATTTAAGATCCTCGTCGGCCGCTACGACGACGCGGCCGTGGAAAAAGGAAGCCGACTTTTCGAGTGGCCGGCTGTCAGCCAGCGGAAGACGCACGGCCTGCGCTCGTTTGCCGGCGTTCCTTGCTCCAGCAACGATTACAGGATGCAATCGAACGAGCGAGAAAATCGAGCGAGACCGCGGCAAACCGAGAGCTCTATAATCCTTCTAATCTCCCCAATCAGGGGACTGGGGTATTCGTTACACGCGTGCCACGTACTACTAATTTATGCCCGTGCCTCGAAAGTAAATACGACGGAAACCACCGCGCCGAATGGGGAACGCCCGAGCCCTCGAGCCGCCGGTGTCGTGAGAAAAATTTCCAACAGTGTAAAGTCTAAGCCGCGGCCGGTTTTCAGCTCGCTGCTGACGGCCACGGTGCTTGCTCCCAGTAGCGTGACTGCTTCTTCTTCGTCATCCAACGAATGACGGAATAGACGGCTTACTAACAGTGGACTTCTCCCATTTGCACTCGCTTTGCATTACGCGACAAGCAAATGTCAAACAGAGATCGGTATGTAGAGCACGTAGCACTTATAAAATCGAACGTCCGACTCGGCATAGAAGCAGCTCGACCGAAGCGTAGGTACCTACCTCTACAATGTCAAGTTCGTCTCAGCACCGCAAGGGATTGAAAACCACAGCGTCGCGAGGCTCGTCGTCAAGCTTTCCCATATCTTCGTCCGAGAGAAAACGACTCTCCGCCGCGACAGACGTCGCTGACTTTTTACCGCCGCAGCGAAGGGGTTACCGTCCCTTGTCCCTTCGGTATACAAACGGGCCAACCGCAAACGCCGCACAGAAACGGACACGCTAAACGTTGCCGTTGCCACGAAAATAAAAAGCGCGGATCGAGAAGCCTCTTCCTGGTTCCACGGGCCGGAAGCGGCTGGCACCGCCGGGAACAGTGACTCAAGCCACGACCGCGGCACCGGGCTAATTGAGAAATGGAGCAAATCGGATCCACCGGATGAATAATTGTTTACACGAGTCCTGGGGCGGGCGTTTAGCGTGTCGGCCGTGTTCTGCGCAGTGTATCCATCGCGCCTACTCATCCGTATCCCCTAGGATGAGAGATCGGGGCCGTGTTTCGTGCACCGAGATGCCCGATAGCCTTCTTGGGCGAGGTCTGCGCCAGGGAGATCATTTCCTGCGGATCGTTCCGGCGATGACTCGAATACGAGGAACGTGAGCGTGAGCGTTGCGCCAGGCCAATCGCGGCACGGGGGATGTTCGACTCTCGCATTGGCGCAGTTGTAGCGGGCAACTTTAATATATAAGTCGCTAACTTCTATTATATAGAATTTATTCTATATGTGTATTCTGGAAATGGAGGAATCTGTGTTATTAAGCTTTGTAAGAACAGGTTGACTCGTTTAAAATCTGCACGTATCATTTCCGTGACGGTTCAGTGCCGTTTCAGTGTCAGTAAACACGGACAAGTGTGAACTGCTCCATTCTAAAACAGGAATGACATTTGTTTACCACTGAGCTGGTATGTGTGCCTTTTCTTCTCTCTTACTACTCATCGGGGAATAAGGTACATAATTATTATATAACATGTATTATATTATAATATGTAATATATTATGATGTAGGCATTCGGCGTTTGAGAATGGCCCATGGTGCGATTGGCACATAGGTGGCGCCCCGTTTGTTTCGGTTTTTGTTATAAAAGTTTCCTCAGTTTGCCTCAGCTAAGGGGCGAAAAATCTCAATTTGGTCAGCCCGAGGCATCCGGGTCTGCCTCGGCTTGCCTCATTCGCGTTCGTGCTCAAGTCTGTACGCGGCCTTAGATCGGAGAATCGGCGTTGGAGGAATTGGTAACGCGGCTGGCCAGTACGCAGAGGCTCCGCAGATCTTGGGTTCCAGTCCCATCGCCCGAGGATCTCTGTTTCGCCTACAAATAATTCAGAACAGCCAGCTGACATCGCGTGAGTACAAGGTCCATTACACAATTCGCAAATCTAATGCCGCTTAATAAGAAAACTCGTTAGTACAACGCTATTAAACGTGATTCCATCGATGGCATCATCGGTCAACACGAGCCACCATTGCACGAGTGCTCGTCGACGTACATTACCTACAGATCCTGTGGCCAACAAAAGGGCATATATTAACACTCTCGTAGCATTAAATCGTATCTGGCGTCAGATGTACGATAAGATACTCGGTGCAAGGCGTGTAGGTATAATTCCCCAGTTTCTGTTTGTTTCGATAATTAATGGCGCGAACGTGGCCCGCAACGCATCGGATCGTAAAAGATTCCCCGGCCGTCGGCCACCTGAAAGGTGCCGTGTAGCTTTGACAAAGTGGATTTTCACGGGTTTATTCCTTGGTCAGGCACAAAGGTGCGAAGATGAGCCGTGGGATCGGCTACCAATTTCGAACTCCCATGAAGCTACCAAGTCGAGCGTGCGTCCACGTAAGTTTACATAATGCCAGCACGGTGGCCGCAGCCATAAAACCCTTTCCCCCTTCTCGGCTAGTACATCATCGAGGATGCAACCTGGCCGTGAAAGGAGTACTAATGAAAAGCTCCTGTTGTCGAGTCATTCGGTGGTTACCGGGTAGGAATGATAACGCGGAGCGTGTCACCAAGATTCAGAATAGAAGATCTCCCACTAAACCCTTCCACGATCACGAGGCACGGGAACTTGGAGGCCGCTTGACTTTCTTCCCTCGAATTGAACGGCGACTCGTCCCAATTCCGAGCCAAGCACGCTTTCGTTCCACGGCTCTGTCAGCCGGTTCGCCACGTGGTCTCCTCCACGTCGACGAGAGGAGCGATACGAAGGCAAGCGTGTGTACAGATGCATTTATTGGACACATGCGCGTGAAGTCTGTCACGTGGAGACGCCGAGGAACGTAGCTCGTCTCGTTGAGATCGACAGAGGGAAGATGACGCTCCGCACGCCGGCGTTCCTTCGCTTTAACGTGATTGAGGGCCTCTTACACTGACACCGCCGTTGTCCAGCGTAAACGTCCCCGTCAGTGGTAATATTAGCAGCGTTAACAGTTAGTTGTGTACGATTCGTCACGGCCAGAGAATCGCGGCCCGAATACCTTCCACATACCATCAACCAGCCTTTCGATCCACAAATCACAAACGAATATTCCAACTATTCCTTGCATACCAAAGCAACTCGGTATATCAAATCGCAATTCACGTATCCCAATTACGTGACGCTCGCTGTTCGCATTACGACGTATAACAAATTCAATTACACCGCAATTATTCTAAACGTAATACCCTGGTCCCTTAAGTCCCCAGCACTACAAGCCGAGTACACGGTAAGTGTAGCAAGTAATCCTCGCTCGTCCGTAAAAAAACAAGGCAAGCACCTTGCTGCAAACCTATCGAGCCTCGCCTACGCAAGCCGAATAAGCAATAATCGGTGAAAGCTTCTCGCCCGTAAGCACCTGCCGGTACTGCACCATCATCGGATGGAGACGTAAAGTCGGGGCGCGCACCGAGGGGGGGCGTAATCAGATACCTGGCTGTACACCTAGTAAGCCGATAAACGAAGATTTTTACGCCGCCGGGAACAATGTTTCATGTTTAATGCATCGACGTGGCTGGATCGTACGACACGTACATTCCCAGCCCCGTTTCGTGGGCGAAACTGTGTTTCAGGTGTCGGACGGCGGCGGACGTCGGCGGCGCGCAAACAAGCGAGTCCACCGGATCGGCACGATCTTTTGTTGCCCCACCCCCTCTCGACCGCGGATGATCCGTGCCGGTACACCTACTCGTTTGACGAAATTTGATCGGGCCCGTAGATTCCGTCTAATCCGTTTAAAACCGTTGCGAGTCGGACGCGGCCGGCCCCGGGGCCAGAGCGTCGTGTTTAAGAGGCGCATCCGACCGTTTTTGATGCCGAAGAACACACAACGGACACGGCTGAGAACACAAATAAGGCTACTAAACTGTGCTACCAGGAACCGGGCCCGAAAAGTGAACGCTTCATGAGCGCGCGGTACCGTGGGCCCGGCGGCCCAGAGGGGGCTTAAGATCTTTTTCACGCTGCTGTGAAACGGTAGGGGCATCGGATCGGCGAGCCCGCTCGTGGATGATCGATGAGATTAAAGTTTAGGAGGGAGTGATACTGTTTGATGGGAGATTGAGAGCGATGGGAGAGACAAAGGGAAAGTGGTGGCTAATGTTTTGTGCAGTGTGATGCAGGGATGAAATCGGGAGGGGTATAGAGAAGGAAGAGCAGAAGGGAAGATTAATCAAACTTTTTGCGCGATAGGGTTTATGAGCACCACAGATGAAGTGATACTTAGTCACTGCGTTCATCGATGTTCGTCAGTAGGTACCTACACATCGAACTTGATTAATCGAACTATGCCACTACTTAGCTGTGGCATAAAAATCTCTTTTCGTCGTACGCCTATATTAGCAGATTCTTCATAATGATGTAATAGCTTGCAGCGGAGTCGCTGCCTATCGGCGGCTCGACGGCTATCGGTAGCCGTTATCTCTATTCAGGTAGCTCGTTCATTTCATTTAATTTAAAGCCGACGACAGAACGTCATCGGTGGCACGGATCTGACCGATCTGATCGGTCGGATCACGGCAGCGAGATCCTCCCGTGTTCGTCCCGATAACGACCGAGATCGGGCATCGTTCTCGAAAGGACGCATGCGTAATGCCGTCCCCACGAGTGGTCGCCGAGGATATAGCCTCCGAGGAGGCAGGTGAATGTTTCACATTCCCGTCGCGGCCGTCAGTTTTAGCGCCCATGACTTTTAATTGTCGAAAGATCAGAGAAACGAGGCTTTTCTCGAAGAAAGAGGGAACCACGCTGTAACAACAAAGGGGCGATGCTCGGACTCCTTGCGATAGCCGCGTAAAATCTCGGCGTTTAATTTACGCGCCGTAAAATTCGAGTCCCGATATCAGAAACAAGAGGAGGGAACGGCGATAGGAACGCTCCTAAATGATACGTCTCCGCGAATTTATGTGTCGCTTATCTGTAGCTGCGCGAGCGGACCCCGAAGGGACAAATTGGAGGCACCGATACCGATTACGCCACGTTGCGCCGATTTTATTTCACCTTCGTTAGATCGACTGGCACGTCGATGCCGTTCCTCGTTTTACGATGTCGCCGCGCTGCGTACAGGTTGTTAGTATCCGTGCAAGTGATACCACAGAGACCCTTGGGCCCGATCACGTCGAATTAAACGGTGCGATGTTCCAGGATTTTTTTATGCAGTCCGGGTGGAAGAAAAAGTGACCAGAAGATTATCGGTACATATTTGCATCTGAAGATCATACATCGTATTTTGAAATTCTTAAAATCAAGACTTTTCGGGGACTTGAATTTTTATGAATTTTATTTGAAGTAATGAAATCGCTGAGCATTAGATTTACGGGACAACTGTCGTATTTGTTAAGCGTTAGAGTTTTCGAGTCACCGGATATATATCTTTTCCCTCTTTTCGACGAGTCCACGAGTGAAAAGCGATAGCAGTGAAAGTCGGCGTGGGCACTATCATCGGGATTCTAGTAAATTCTGATTAGACCCCATTGTGATAAGGGGCGACATCGAAATTTAATTAAACGTCCCGATTAACAGGTTTACCCTTTTAGGAAGAGTGTGAGATTGGACCGTTACGTTCTTCTGCTCGATCTAGCTCTAGCAGATCGACTGAGCTTCTTGGAAAAGAAAGAAATCGAGATTAATCATATCCAATAAATTCCGGAGAGGCAATTAGCCACGATAAAAGTAGATACCTACATAATTATAACGAGTGGAAACGCGAGCTTTATGGGAATTACAAACATAATCGATTTTCTTTCAAACTTTCACAATCATTATGCCTCCCACGCGGACTTGGCAAAAGTACAGCGAGGTGTTTCGTTTAATCGTCGCTATTTATCGCTGTCCGTTAGTAGAGAACGATTTACATTTACACTCTGCGTCTATCGGTGAGATCTGAAGGAACATTTGAAACGCGTATTTCGGGGGACCAGTGGCCATTGGTCACCATAAAATAATATTGTCCGAGCGAATGCCTGGCCACGCCTCGGAACCGGACAAACTATTTTAAGTCAACCGTGCAGTCTCTTTGTTTATTTACGGGAGCACAGCTTTCGTGATCTCGACGGACGATGTTATTACAAGGACCTTCTTGCGCGGCAACGGGAAACGATTAGGAGAACGTCAGGAGGTGTACGCGATGATACCGGTTCTGTCACCGCGACTCCTTTGCTCTGGCGTTCCTGAGGGGGTTTCACAGACACCGGTGTTAATGCAGAAGAATCTCGTAGCCGAGGGATGATTCCATGAAAGAACTGAAGTCACCCCGGTTGGCTGTTTCCCAGGCATAAATTGTAAATAATTATCTAATCTCGCTCAGAGTTTGTCAGGCTCTTCCTTCCTTCGAGGTGAAGGATGGAACCTTCTTTATACGCACAAAATAATTTATTGAGCTAAAATGTATGCGTTCGCATCTCTCGCCCCTGTTTTACATTAAAAGAATTATGTCACCAGGTAGGTACCTATGCAGAGTTAACGGATCTCCCTAGTTTGATGCCCTGAAAAAGAGCGCGATATTTGGGATTTTTTTAAGAGAAACCCTCAAATTATGTTAATTGAAAACTTTATGCCTATATTTTTACATATTCAGGCAACATTTTACTTTGATATTTTCTATTTACTGTAAAAATGTAGTTTAATAAATAGAAAATAGTTTTATTCCATTACTATAATTATTTTCGTCGCAATAAATTCCTGAAAATCGCTGAATTTATCGGCGCGCTAAACCGGAATGGCCCCTCAATATTAATATCGCTGGAAATGTTCCGCTGGTATGGAGGTTCGTGTACCTAGCGTCTTACAGAAGGAACTATACTATACCTGATCGGATATGAAGGATAATTCGTTCGGAATCAGGCGCGGCACAAGTCTTCAAGTCCTTTCATTTGAAATTCAAGACGATCGATCAATCGCGCGGAAGCATTGTTAACCGTGGTGTAAAGAGGGGGCGCATTATCAACGAGAACATGACACCATTGTGAGTACCTACCTACACCCCCGATTCGCCGGGACAACGGTGCGAGTAGCCAGGCCCTGAACAGGCGTAATTCCGATTCGCAACACGCGCGACTTGTATTCCGACCACCGTGTCGTCTGTTTCCTCAGCAAACACGGCCACAATATTGCGTGTGGTCGAAAACATTTTTTTCGCTCGCGAAACACCCGACGTATCTCCCGCCCGGTCCAAAGGGCCCTCCAAAGAATTCTTCGAAACGACCGCGAGGGTGTCGCACCGTACGAGCCTACGCAATTCTTTTCAATCTTATTCGTACCTCCGCGCGCGTGCTTATTGTTCGGTAGCTCGTAACAGCTAATGGATGTATCGCTGAGCTAAAGGTTTTGTGCTTGAATCGGACATTCTCGACGTAGTTAATACCATATTTCATTCAGATTCAAATCGTTACATAGGATATAAGCTTTGATTCTATAAATGCAGCATTCATATTTGATCGGAGTAAGCGACAGCTTATTAATACAGGTATTGAAGATTCGTAATTGGGACCCTAAGACGAGTAGTGAAACCACTCAGTCCACCAAAGATCCCGCTGTGAACGACAGTAGCCGGGAGGACCAATCATAAGCCGATCGACGTTCCATTAGCTGGAAATTTTCGAAGTTATGCTCCCTGGAGTTAGAACAAACACGGTCGGCAGGAATCAAAGGGCAGGCCGCCGAAAAGATTGGCCCCGGTGCGTTCGTCGAACGGAAGAAATCTGCAAGCTCATGCCCTTGAGAATCCTTTCTTGCCGCGTAACTCGAGTGGGCTCCCTGTACCGTCGGCCCTCTCCGCTCGCGCGCAATTTGCGTGCCGCTTCTGTTGTTGTAACACATTTCGTCCGCGGCAAACAACACCCCGTGCGGTTTACCTGGTAATTGCTGGAAACACCAGTCGAGTGTTTACAGTGTCATCGAGGTCCGGTCGCACCTTGCCGTGCCGCCGCTTCGGAGGCTCGTTCCCTTCACCTGGGACCACACGGTTGAACACCTCTCTAAGGGTTACCAAACTATTCGAAATCCTTGTCAATAGATGTAATGGTAACCGTTGTTGGCTTGAAGAAAAATGGCCATACCTATGACAGAAAGCATTAGAACAACATAGCATCGTCTCGTAATCGTCATAATACCCATAATTCGAGATAATTGCGCCTGCAATTAACAGCTTTTGAAATTTAATGCGGCCGATATGGAAGAATTAGTAAAACTTCTGAGACCTTGGCATGTCAAGCTAGTATGCCGAAAAAATAACATATGTACTATTGCCCGGCCGAAAGAAGATCCCCAAGTAGACCAGTAAGATTGCATGGAGATAGCTGCGCCATCTAGCCGGGAGTTGTAAAAGACTTGAGAGAAACTACGGATGGCCTATCGTATACCATCTCTATATAGAGCTCTACTTTACCAACATCTACATTGTAGATTTCAACGTTATCGGCTCATACTAAAATGAGATTGCAGCGCTACTAGCGCTAAGAATTGATAATATGACGAAGTAACTGTTTTACTTTAAATTGATTCGTCAGTTTGTTTGCCATATAGTGTCATAAGATGCAGATCTATTGCATAGCTCGTCTGTGGTAAATGTATTTGTAGGAATATTATTTAGCTGTGTTGGTAGCACGCGCCCGGCAGAAATATATTTCACTTTGTTACTATCCGCCAATCGTCACGCGTATTTCTAACTAACCAATTATTGCAAGGTCTCGTCCGGTCTCGTCTATCGTTTTCTTCTGGAAAAGTCAGGCGTGTACTTAAGTGTCGTTCTCTGTCAGGTTATTTAACTGTTAAACGAACTAAATAAATATGTTCAAGCCAGGGGCTGTGCCGATCGTTGTTTTAAGTAAGTTAAAACAATGATGATTTCGATACTCGTTTGTTTAGAGAGCGAACAGAAAGATCTCTTTTCTCACGATGTCGTGTGCTTTGATTATTGCAGGCCAGAATACGAAACGGGATAGCGGCCGGAAAGTACAGAGGGAGAATATCCAAGCCGGCAAGGTGAGTCCAATACTCATTCACGCATTTACCTTTTAAGGTGTCCAGTGGTCGGCACGCCCACGTGTATTATCCTTTAAGGAATATCCCACTAACATCATTTATAACTGCGCCTAATTGGTACCGATAACTTTTATACCAAAAATTGAAAAGAATTTTTTCTATAAATACTACTTTAAACTCACGCCGCATTATCTACTACGATCAGTTTCGTAATGGCTTGCAAATGTCTTACAGTTATGTTATAAGTAGCGTAATACATGTTGTTTTCACTTTAAAAATTATAATTCAGACTTTTCATACTTATACTTTTGTATAAAGGCGATCGCGGATGTCATTAGAACATGTCTGGGGCCACAAGCGATGTTGAAAATGTTGATGGACCCAATGGGGAGCATAGTCATGACCAACGATGGAAATGCTATATTACGTGAGATAACGGTACAGCATCCCGCTGGAAAGTCGATGATAGAAATAGCCAGGACCCAAGACGAGGAAGTCGGAGATGGTACAACATCGGTTATCGTATTGGCGGGAGAGATTTTGGCCATCGCCGAGCCCTTCCTCGAGCAGAATATGCATCCGACCATTATAATCAGAGCATTCCGTCAAGCCTTAGAAGACATGGTGGCGATTCTCAACGAACAAGTCAGCATAGGCTTGGACTGCAACGACAGAAAGAAACTGATTCAAGTCATAAATTCTTGCGTAGGAACTAAATTTATCGGCCGCTGGTCCGATTTAGCGTGTCAGATCGCTTTAGACGCAGTTTACACTGTTATGCTCGAGGAGAATGGCAGACGGGAAATAGATATAAAGCGCTACGCGAAAGTAGAGAAAATTCCCGGCGGCACGATCGAAGACAGCACTGTTCTTAAAGGAGTGATGTTCAATAAGGATGTTACGCATCCGAAAATGAAACGATGCATTAAGAACCCGAGAATAATTCTGCTGGATTGCCCCCTAGAATATAAGAAGGGAGAATCGCAGACTAACATAGAAATAATGAAGGACACTGATTTCACCAGGATTTTGGAACTGGAAGAGGAGCACGTGAAGAAAATATGCGAGGATGTTATATCTGTAAAACCCGATGTTGTGATCACCGAGAAAGGAGTCTCAGATTTGGCCCAACATTATCTTGTGAAAGCTGGAATTTCGGCCATTCGTAGGCTGAGAAAGAGCGATATCAATAGAATTGCAAGAGCTTGCGGCGCGACTGTTGTTAACCGTACAGAAGAATTACGAGAAGAAGATGTCGGTACTAAAGCTGGCCTATTTGAAATCAAGAAGCTGGGCGACGAATACTTCTGCTTTATTACAGAATGCAAAGATCCCAAAGCGTGCACTATAATTTTGAGAGGTGCCAGTAAAGATGTATTAAATGAAACTGAAAGAAATTTACAGGACGCTCTTCACGTTGCAAGAAATCTTCTCCTCGAACCGAAATTGGTGCCAGGTACTTAATGTTTCGTTCTTAGAAATACTTGCGTATATACTCAAGCATTGTACATTAATATCGAATTTCTCATGTTTATTAAAGGTGGAGGAGCAGTGGAGATGTCAGTATCAAGGCTTTTAACAGAGAAAGCAGCGAGTCTCGCGGGTGTGGAACAATGGCCTTACAAAGCTGTATCACAGGCGCTAGAGATCATTCCACGAACACTTGCGCAGAATTGCGGGGCGAACACCATTAGAACATTGACCGCGCTGCGTGCAAAGCATGCCAGTGGAGGGACAACATGGGGTATCGATGGGGAGACTGGTCAATTGGTAGACATGAACGAGCGTGGCATATGGGAGCCGCTCTCTGTTAAGTTACAGACGTACAAAACAGCTATAGAAACTGCTATTCTACTGCTGAGAATCGATGACATCGTCTCAGGAAGCAAGAAGAAGAAAGCAGACAATGAGCCCACTCCACCTGCAAAAGTCTCAGAAGAAGCTATGAAGGAATGAACGCGCTAAATTTATATTGCACTCGAAATGCTTTTATTTGTGTTAACATTTAATAACTCATGTCCACGATAATTTTATTGAGACTCTATTCATGTTCACAGAAAGCACTATTTGCCTGTCCTGTATGCATTTTCATATAATAAAGCTATCTTAATAATCTATTAAAGAGTAATGTGCGAAACTGCAATTATCAACAAATTATTTTCATCGGGCTGCTTCCTTTTCATCGTGTCTACGCATTTGTACGTACCGGCAATGCGTTCTACAAATAGTACATACCGTCCCGTTGTATTTTTAATATACCACGAAGTAATACAATACAATACCGCTTAAATGTTATCTACTGAACTTTCGTGCGCCTAGCATTTCCATACATTACGTCTGAGCAGTATGCATAAATTTTATCCTTGCAATTCAAGTTGCATCATGTACGAAGCCACGAACGCTTTACGCGAAACAGAATGAACACGGAACGATATTTGATACATCCTAACTGTTCCTAATCATTTGATCTCTCATAATGAAGCTAGAATTAGAAAATTCCTTAAAACAAAACGAAATATGTAGCTGGTTGCGTGATAATTTTTTAGCATGCCTCGGCAATTAAATATCGCCTGTGTAGGCATATTTAATCAGGGTGTAATTAATTTGTAATGGTCTGCGGTGCGTGGACCAAGCGGTTCGAAAAGATCGGGGGAGAAGGTGCTACGGGATTGCGATGGAATTTTGAGGAAGGTGGCGTTTCACGCGATACAGGTATATCGATTGTGTGTGTAGGGTGGCCGGCATGAGTGAAGGCCGACGAATGGGACAGAATTTTCGTAACGGCTCTTTGCGAAACTTTGAGACTGTTCGGTTGAACTGAACGATGAGCATGAACGTGAGATGATGCCAGGCACGTCTCGCCAATCGGAAACTTCGAACGGTGGTAAAAACCGACTTCCTCTCCATTGTTTTTAATTGTTTTATGCGTTATTGCGCCCGATATTTCTGTCAAGGCTGGCAGATGTTTAATATTTCTCCGCGGGCTGGATACGATCCGGGGATGCGAACTATCCCATCGCCGATTTCTAACACACAATTATCGTTTCATTAATGAGAATGGATCCACGTGGTTGCGTGTGTACGGAAGTGATTTTCATATCTGTTTACTACGAGATTGACAGGTGTCTATATTCCGTTGGTTTCGGGCATCGACCGTTAACGTACGATTATCAATGTGTATTTGCACGGATTCATAGTAAAAGCTGAAAGAGAGTATCCTCTGTTCTGTCTCCTTATTTCTGTGCCCGGCGACATTGGTAAATATTTCATTGTTCAGTAGCGTTTTGAAGCAACGTATTTACGGAGAGAACACAGTGCATAACAGAACCTGTTCATGAAAGTTTACTTGCCGCTATTTCTTTTATTTTGATAAGTACTACGGTCTCTATGATTAAGCGAGTGATATATTTCACATGGATTTGTAATGTCATTTTCTTGCAATTAGGCCCTGAGTGGGACACATTGATGGAGGTTCATCATGAACCGATCGAGAAAAATTACAAATTACTGGAGGAGATTGGCAAGTAAGTGTTTATCGATCGCTTTTTCTTCGTCACGAATACGTGCCTTTTCAACTGCCTGTATACTTATCCATTACAGAGGGCAATTTGCGATAGTACGAAAATGTATGGAAATAAAGACTGGAGAGCTGTACGCTGCCAAAATTATGAGAAAGAGACGAGTTGCCAGAGGCGTGGCAGCAGAAGACATTGGTAGATGACACTAATCGCATATTTGCGCTTTTCCTTACGAATAACTGGTAACTTCCTGTTTTAGCTCGAGAAGCAGGGTTATTAGCACGACTGAGGCACCCAAATATTGTTTCGCTGCACAAAGTTGTAGACACAGGCACAACAGTTGTTTTACTTTTAGAATTAATTTCTGGCGGAGAACTATTTCACTGGGTACCGTCCGGCGAATTAGAGGCTGCTCACGTGGTTCGTAGCTTTACGTCTAAATCTACTATCGTGGAATTCAGATATCAAGCTTCACATCGATTGTATGTCTTTATAGGTCCGACAAGTTTTAATGGCGCTCAGTCATTTACATTCTCACCAAGTAGCTCATTTAGATATCAAGCCAGAAAATATTCTTTTATCGACATCTCCCCCAATGCCAAGTATAAAGTTAATAGGTAATACACAAATATTGCTAATTCGCTAGCGAGGTTTGCTGAAAGGTTTAATGTAAGTGAACGTAATTTCTTTCTTATGTAGATCTAGGTCTTTCGCATCGTTTAGTACCTGGATCGGAGCATAGAGCACTGTTTGGTACGCCTGAGTTCGTCGCCCCTGAGATTGTAAATTACGAGCCTCTCAGTTTGGGAACTGATCTTTGGGCGGTCGGCGTTTTAACGTATATTCTTTTAAGCGGTGCGTCTCCGTTTTTAGGCGAAGACAAACAAGAAACTTACGAGAATGTCTCCGCTTGTCAATATCAGTTCGACAATGAGTATTTCAGTACCGTGTCTGAAATTGCCAAAGATTTCATACGATCCTTGTTGATCAGGGATCCGAAGTAAGTGAAAGAGTTTGTAGCTTGTATTAAGCGTCGCAGCTTTGCGATCGATAAGCTTAAGATTAAATGGAATGATAGTATGAGAAACATTTGACTTTCAGAGAAAGAGGAACCGCAGAATCGTGCCTTAAACATCCTTGGATCCTCACGGTCTGTTCCTGAATGCACTATTATATTTTCCTTTCACAATTCAGCCAGAGCTGATTATAACTTTCGTTTTTCACCAGTCGAATTATCGTTTTTATTTCGCACGGGATAATGTTTATTTATATACATCATGCGGTTAATGCTAGTATCATCTGTACAGTTACATCATACGTACAAATTATTTCTCACAGAATATACATTATTAAGTTAAACATATACTTTTCTTTTAATACACATATATACCTTAATTAAGCTTTAGGAAATACATATTTCTTCATACAGTGTCACTTAGTGTTATAGGAGAATGTTTCGCACTATAGTAGTTTGTCCCTAAAAAAGTTGGTTGTCACCGAAACATTGAACAATTGTATTTTTCTCGTTATTCTGTAGGAGTCGGAAGCCTCTCAAGGTCTTGGTGGAGCTATGATTAGTGCCGTTAAACGAGGCTGTGTCGAGGCTGTATTTCAATTATTGCTACAAGGAGCACCGTTGAACGTGAAAGATTCTGTGAGATTTATTTCCTAACGTACATATCGTTCAAGCAGCGTGCAATGCGAACAGGATGTAAACAGTCGTGTTTCTGCAAACAGAAAGAAGATACACTTTTACACATAGCTTGCGAAGCTGGAGACGAAGGAATGGTAACCTTTTTGATAGAGAACGGCATAGATCTGGATACACCCAATAATAAAGGCTTAACACCACTGCACGTGGCTGCTAGGCACGGTTTCATTAATCTTGTTAGACATTTGTGCCTTGCTGGTTGTGACATCGACAAAACAAATCGTGGGATTAGAGCGGACGTGACAGCGATTAAGTACGGACATCCCGATATCGCATCATTGTTGGACAAACTTCGAAATGTATGTTGTTACACGATGTACATTTAACGGCGCCTCCCCTCCATACTAATACCACCTTTCATTGTAGCCCGTCCAACGCGAGAATTACATTAAACAGTTGCAACCGACGCATAGACCAATAGATCGGCTGCACATAAGACTTTTAGGGCACTGCGCGTCAGGAAAATCATCTCTAATTAATTCACTGAAATCCGGCATCTTTAGTTTTGGGTTCTTTAGACGGTCAAGAAGCCAGAACTATACAACAAAGGTGGCTATTTACTATAATCGACGTACTAGTAAAAGAACAGATTTTATTGAGAACGATACTTTTATGTTTAGAGGGAACCGAGTATCGAATTAGATGTAACTAGCAAGCATGGTTCGCTTAGTTTTGAATATAGCGATAGTGAATACGAAGGTACGCAGGGGGTTGAATGGAGTCGTGGTAACGTGGGTAAGGAAATCGCATCATCTTTTATGATAATTAATGCCGAAGGCAGATGTATTTATGAATGCAACTTGATAGGTGGAGAATGCGTCTTTTGGGAATTATGTGGACGCGAAGAGTTTCTGGCATCTTATCATTATGTACTTACCTTTCAACAACCTGCAGTGCACCTTATTACAGTCAGTCTTAGAGAACCCCTGACCGTGCAACTTCAGCAAATCAAATTCTGGCTGCGGTTTATTTCCGATCGTATTGGATCGACGCATTTCGGTAAGTTTAGTTAATTGTGAATTCATTACTGTGAAATCGTGACCCGTTACTAACTTCCAAAACACCTGTTTCTAACGTAGGTTTTGGTGGCAAATACAGCGATGTAAAAATAATCTTAGTCGGGACTTACGCGCCAGAACCTCTTGCCCCGAACACGAATAACGGTAGCCTTCTCGCGCCACTTTTACCTTTTCTAAAAGAATTCACGCCGATTTTGGGAGACGAACCGCAAATGGTTGCAGTGGATGCAACTAATCCTTCTAGTCCTGGTCTGAAACTTCTAAGATCTTACTTGAATAATGCGAGGATGGAATTTCTAGAGGTGAAGTGATTATAGAATTTATAAAAATTATTGTACTAACTCATATCTCGTTACACGTATAACAAGAAATAACTTTCCGCTATTATCGATCGTGGCAAAAGAATACGAAACAAAGATATTATTGGGATAATCCTAGTGCTAACTGAATGATTTCTTGTGACAGATTTCAAATTTCGAAATTCTGTACTAAATTCCCGAAACACATCAAACTAACGAAATCATTGCATGTAGACGTACATAGCATAAAATGAAAAAATGTAAAGATCATTTTACGCTTGATCCGAGTTGAGAGTTTAGAATACAAACCTTGTCTGAATGTGTTATGGTGCCGAGTTCGTAGTCACTGGAACGAAAATCAGAATAAGTAAATAGCATAAACAATATCATCGGTACAGTAACACTTTCGGACACGATTTCTGTTCGGAAGTCTCAGGTCGGGGTCAGTAAGATCGGTGACCGCGAAATCCCGGAATCTTAAATCATTTCATGCTTGATTGCACGGGGCACTGGTTCAGTCTAGTAAAACTGATGATATACCATTGAAATATTTATGTAGGATTTACTGAATATGAAAAGGTTCAGCTTTAATATCTTCGTGTACATAACTATACTTCCACATTCTTTTACAGGGATGAGGCCAGTGTTTGTACAGCATGCAATAAATGTGTGCATTACCATTTTCGAAACGGTTCTGATTAGAATCAGGTCATCTCATTTTGCATACCGCCAATTATATTTGTACGAATCACATATCTGTTTGATTTCGAATCCTGTAATGTCGACACCACGTTAAACAGATCATTAATTCCTAAATACTGTGCAATCATTTTTGTTGAAGTTATGATTCAGTAATCCATGGTCATTCATGATGCATGGTTGATTTAATATATATATATACATACATATATGTACCAAGTAACAGAGCTCATCGAAAGTGATATTTTGGATTTTTCACGATTTTCGATGAAAGTACTTATTTGTGATGTTTAATTGAGCACTCCTAACGAAGAAACTATCGTTACAGATGAACAACCTTTTTCTTATATCTGCTCTCACTCTATCACATGATCAATTTACTAACGACATATATTTTAGTTGCTGATTATTTGGTCATTAACGTTTATTAACATCAGCCTTACTGCATGCAATGCATGATGTAGGAAGGACCGGAAGTTGCAGAAAGTATTCTCCGACGTGACACGCCGCGGGCTGCGGCCACGTACGTGCCCTTGGCGAATCTTGATAAACAGGTCGAACTATTTCTCAATTCCTTTGATAAGTGATGTGTGATAATGAAACTGTTAATTTATTTAATAATTGTTCTAACGCTTGATCCCATTAATACATACATGCACTATTGTCCAATGCAATAAAAAGAATTACTCTTGTATATATTTTCTGCATCAGTGTATTTATTTGAATTGTTCTTTCTTTTCTATTCTATCATTAAGGATCCAATAATCTTATTATAGAGCGCGCTAGTCTGGACCGGTCTCGCTGAAGCTTGGAGAACGTATGTGCAATCTTTAGAGGTACCTCCGGTAATGCTCACGCAGGAGGAATTTCTGAGGGAAGTGAGAAAGATTAATCCGTTAGTTTGTTTAGAGCATTGTAGACACCTTGGATTACAATTGCAGGTTTGTTGCGCTCTCGTTGCATTTTCGTCGGTCGTCTTTAATCATTGATATATTAATCGAGTGTTCGTCCTCAGAATTTAGGAGAATGCATGCTTCTTCCTGGGAATTTGATAGTTCTAAGTCCAGAGTGGTTCTGGCAGGATGTAATCAATTGGCAGTTGAGTCCAGAACAGAGAGGACGCCTCGGAGCGCGTACTACAGGTGTTTACGCTTTGGAAGATTTTCAGGCTCGCTGTCCTTGCCCTGCGGGTCAAGCTTTACAAGCCTTGCAAGCAGTAAATTTATGCATTCAAGTAAGTCCCCGCCGAAATTGACTCCATACGATGTTTTCATTTGTTTAAACAGTGAAATTACTTTATTCTATATTAGTGCGAAGTGGACGACGACGAAGTGGAGTATGAAATACCATGCTTGAACCTTATCGAGCGTTTACCAGGATTATGGGAACCATGGAAACCATGTTCCAATATCCTTCCTCACACAGGTCTTCGCCTTTGCCCAGCCGAAGCACCTTTATATCATTTGATAGCAGTATTTCCACATTTACAAGTGCGTATAATAACCAACAGTTACCAGTTTCCTCTGTTGCACTCTAATCTACATCTACGCTACTAATGGCTATATCGTGCAGGCACAACTGAGGAAAATAACTCAGTCGTGGGATCCATTGAACACAGATTTATATCAATGGTGGCGAGGATCGAAATTATGCATCGGACCTTGCGAAAGTATAATAACTTTCGAGGAGGAAGACCAAAGTTGCATAGAGATAAGAGTACGTGGCCCGCGAGGCACCAGCGCCCAATGCTTTGCACTTTTTAGCATTATTTTCGATGCTATCGATACAACTATCGAATTAGTCGCTCCTGGGATGTTACTTGAAAGACATTGGCTGAGCCCTAGTCAACTTCGGGAATACGACGAAGTTAGTTTATTCAATCGCGAACGATTTAAACATTCAACAGCCAAGTAATGTAATTAAAATAAACCTTGTACGTGTCTGCAGGTTGTGCACTCGTGGGAACCGGCGCCGATTATATCGGCTCTAATAGACAAAGGTCTCGAAGAGGCGGTTCTTAAAAATCCGTTGAACGGTCGGGAAGAGACTATATGGGACATAGTAAGTTTTGGCTTGCCTTTAATGGAAAATTGCCTTCCTGGACCAAAGCAACCGATAAAGCAGATGAAGCCCGCTGTACAGAGAAGATTAGCGCAGATGCTGGATCCGCCTGATCGTCACGGACGAGACTGGTGTTTGCTTGCCGTAAGGCTCGGTTTGGGAGATCGAGTCGCACAGCTGGATAGTACAGTAGACAGTCCAACATTAAGGTGAGTAAAATGGTGTACAGAATCAATTAGATAAGATCCTGCTAAGCGGACTGGTTTTAAATGGGACATCTTCTCTGCAGATTACTGAACACAGCGGGTGCTGATTGTGCCGTGGGCTCTTTGATACAGCAATTACGAGCTCTCGATAGAGAGGATGCCGTACACCTTTTGCTCTCTTATACACCAACGTACATACTATCAACGACTAATGACTCCGAAACGGGATCTAATCTTTCCAGATGACAATGCTGCATTTATCAATGGTGCATCAATACTTTCTAAAATGATGGATTTCTGAGAGGAATTTTTTTCACTGTCGCGTGGGTTTGATAAACTTATTAACGTCACTGCTTCCGCCCAACGTAAATTTTTGCATTGCTCTTTAAGCTAAGTACGTAAACATTGCCCGTGTACTTCTTTAGAGGTATGCCGATATGCACACGCACTGATGTGTACTTTTATATCAAGACATTAGAAAGCACCTTACGCGGCACAACATTCTTTTTTATATATATATATGCATACATAAGTTAAAAGTTTGCGTAATTTGCATAAATTTGTGTATCTTCTATTTACAAGCTCCTATAACAATCAATATCTATATATCATAATTTAAGTATCCTTGTTAGCATAAAAGAGGTTTTTATAATTCTATGTTTTCGTTAGGTTTGAGAATATTTACTCAAGATGATCTATATGAACGAGTTTTAAGTTTTTAATATCGGGACATTCGTTTCCATTGTGAAATATCTGTAAGAGTTTGAATTGTGATATTACATTGTATGATTAACAGGATCCGTGATCGAGTTTTCTTAAGTGAACTTTTATCAGATGAATAATTCTAAATAATGTGTATGCGCATGCGTGGCCCACAAAACAATGCATTCACGCACCACGTATTTAAACACGATTGATCATCGTATTTGATACCAATATTGTTTTGAAGGCTTTTCTTGATATGCATATATACTATATCTTGCCAAAACTCAGTGTCAATGCGCGCTGCTTTTTGACTTCTATGGTATTTAGAAACTATTTACGCGAGCAGAGAGTGATACTATTCGCACAAGTCTTCGCTTTTTTGGTACAGCTATCTACGAAGCTCCGTTTTTTAAAATGGACATTTTTTACTAAAACGACATTCCTAAAGTACTTAATCTGTGCCATAAACACTTTGCTCATCGTATCTATTAAAACGTTGAAAACTTTTTCTAAGTTCTCTAAATTCACTCCTTTGCAACTATTTGTAAAAGTAAGGCACTTTACTTAAATAGCCGAGGTTTATGAATAAAAAAGACGATGAAACTTGATCGTAGCCGGTGCGTTTGACTTGAGACTGTTCAGATTTCGTAGACACAGGGGCGCACTATTCATGTGCGATGCGCATGGGTATATATATCATAAGAGCAATTGAAATTTCTTGTTCATGGAAGACATAATTCTTTGAACATATCTATTACGTATTAATTTTATCCACTGGATACTACTTAAACGTAGCGTGTTAAGTAGGGTACGATTTATATCCTTACTTTACAGAACACGATATTTCATACGCATCTCGAAGATGTGAAAAATGTTTGTTCGCGTTAAAGATGAGCACGAAGAAAGTAGTGTGTTCGACTAGAAAATATCATCGGTATAATTAATCCTGATTCCGTTCACACAAAACGTGCGAATAATGCTTCTGTTATCTTCTGTGTTCTACCTATACATGTTCATCGTAAAACGAGGATTTAATATAGTATTGTACAATTATAGACGCGAATTATCAAATTTATAAGTATTGAATTGCCCTTCGAAATTCGTACACCGAAGTTTGCGTTCTTCAAGCACTGTGTTCATCTTATATTATACACATCAATGTCTAAAATACAGAAGTTTCTTATGTATTTGTTGAGGAGTTATTTTCGTATGGTGTACAGTGAACAGTCAACGCGTTGGCTTCTAAGAATCTTAAATTGCTCAGTATTGTTAATTGCGTGACACGTTGCAACTTTGTTTTGAAAAGCGGCTTTTACATAAGAGACGATTATCGTAACTTGGACACCCTCGATTAGAGTAACATATGCTTTAATATTTATGTTCCGTAGCTTTCGCTTGCTATTAGATAGAGGCAGTTGATACGACACAGCTATTGTTAAGGGAATATCTGATAGTACGAGACCACGTGCGACAAAGACATTTCACAGAGTACGGAACTGTAAGACTACTTATACCGTCTAAAAATAGGGAAACACCTTGATTTCGTTACAATCAATGGCGTTTACATTTTTCTAGTTTTTATAACGACACAACTTAAATTCCAAGGCGAAGCCGTTCTTTCGAAAACCGACCTGTAAATTTGCTTAACTTCTACGAGAACGTACGAGTTCGGTGGAACGTATCATTAGAGAGGAGTATTCTTAAATCAGTAATCAAAATTAAGTCTAAAGCTCTGGTGTGGCGTTTTACGGATGTTGCCGAACATCGGGGATATCATAAAGAGTACTGTAACATAAACTAGTCCTGTACATTTCTACAATCTACTGTAGATAACGATGCTTTTAAATTAGACATTGTAAAGTATGGAGAAAGTTGCGAGCAATTCTGTTCATTCCGTTTAGATATGTAAAACTCTCGGGGAAACATTCAATTGGCAATAGCTGTACGTTGCGCGTTCATTTGTAACGACGAAGGACGAGAAATACATTATCTGAACGAAACGTGTAACTATTTCTTTTATACTATGAAACGAAGAATGTCAATAAAGCCATGTTTCAATTCATTGAGAAATCAATACAAAACACCACACTACTCCTGCGCGTTTAATTCCCATCAATTCTTAAAGAAAATACTCTTCGTTATAAATGGAAAATCCTCGTATTACTTCCCATTCCCGCAACATTCCCAATTATTCGCATTAAAAGAGTACGGAGCGTCTGAACTTACAAGCGCGCAATGGGATTCCCGCGTTCGGCGCCGTCCGAACTTTAAACGTGGTCGCAGACGGCGTCGATTCGATGGGTCGATCGATGGCCGCTTCCGCGGAGGCGGGAAAATTCGAACATTCGAGAGGGCGTGGACCGCGCGGCACGGAATACAGAATTTTTAAGGGACCGCGAAACGATGGGCCGCCGTGCACCCGGTATGGTGTTTACCGCGAAGACTCGGTTACGCGGCGGACAGGAAACAGGAATGGAATTCTTTCGTGCCGAGAATAGCATAGGGGAGGTGGAGATCGCGTTTCGTTGGTGTAGTCAGTGCGGTGACGAGGAATCGACCAGTAAAGAGCCCGGGATAAAATCGGGACGGCGGCCAACAAGGCGACAAAGCAATTATAGAATTGGATTGGATCGAGGAGTTCGAGGAGGCCCGCGTCGCCGGTTTCGTTTTATTTTAGCTTAGCTTTCGAAGGCATCCGGTTGTACATTCTCATCGCGGATCATCGCCACGAATTACAGTGAGTGCTGTCCCCGTTTTTCCACATCCGATCCGTATTTCTCTACCCGACGCCCTGTTATTAAATAAATGTCGTTCGTCGGTGAGTAGCGTACGCCCCGGCGTCCGAGGCGCCTCGTTTATTTCAATATCCGTTGGTACGCTGACCGAGGGAGGCCGAAGTAAGTACTTTATTTAGTATTCAAAACTGAGATTCCTCCTACCCGAGCACTCCCTTTCGCGAAACAGAGTGGCAATGTGAAAAGCCGGGACTGATAAGTCCGTACGGTTATCTCTCGCTGCCCAGCTTCCGTTTTCCTCTTTCGCCGACGATCGACTCGCGGTACAAACGGGGCGACCATAGTCGGACTAGGCAACCGCGATGGACGGTACTCCCTTCGAGACAGCATAGGTAGATTATTATTAACTTCCGCGTATTATCGAATTTGTCGTTATAACAGATTAATTTGCTTGTTGCTGTACTGTGCCCGCTGCCGCGCGAGGACGGGAGCAGAGGGGAGAGAAGGAACGATCGTAGCCAGACTGAAAATTCCACTCTCGATCACTGCTGATGGATCTTTCTCGTTGTGTCTATCAGGTTCGAAGAGGCGGCGACGGATAATCAATAAAAAGGGAGAGAAGCACCGACCGTCATCATGGAGGCGATTAAGAAGAAGATTGCGGCGCTGAAGATGGAGATGGACACCGCGAACGAGAAGGTGGAGACGAACGAGACGAAGGCGAAATTGGAGAACTTGCGGGCGGACAGGTTGTACGACGATCTGAGGGATCTGGAGAAGAAGCTGGCCCAGCTCGAGCGGGACTACGCGGTCGCCAAGACAAATCTGGAGCAGTCCACTGCCGATCTGGAGCATTGCGAGAAATCCTGGTCCAGAGTGCGTAAAGAGCTACTTACCTATTAAGCTTGCAGGCAGCCGGCGGCGCGTAATCGTGGAATTTCGTTAACAGGCGGAACAGGACCGTACCACCTTGACAAAGAGGGTGCAGGAGATCGAGGCGTCGCTCACCAAGAAGGAGGAATTGCGCCTCTCTGCTCAGCTGAAGCTTGGACGTGCGACAGAGCTTGCTGACGATGCGCAAAGGTCCATATTGCGATTATGAGACACGTTTAACAGTACTCTTCCTTCATTCTCACGTATCGTGGATCTTAAATGTCGCCCGCCTCAGAGAACACGGGCGACCAAGTGTCGCTCTGCATGCTTGGCGAACCATGGGCGAGATCTACGATCCACGATCGTCGTATATGCTTGTCGCTGCCCCGACGCCGCAGGGGCGATGAATGTAACGGGATGCTGCCTTCGCTCGTAGAATGTGCAAAGTGCTGGAAGACAGGAGCCGGCTGGACGAGGAGCGCATGGAGAAGCTGATGCATGAGCTGAAGGACGCCAGGTTGATCGCCGAGGACGCGGACTCGAAATCCGACGAGATATCGAAGAAGCTGCAGTTCGTTGAAGAGGAGCTGGAAGGGGCCGAGGAGAGGGTGAAAACCAGCGAGGCGTTTGTATAATTTCCTTGTGTTCGCTATTCCGAACGCCTCTGCAACACCTTGCTCACGCGTGCGATTCTGCCAACAGGAAAATCATAGAACGGGAGGACGAGCTGTTCATCGTGCAGAACATCGTCAAGTCCTTGGAAGTGTCCGAGGAGAAGGTGAGCTAATCAGAAGCGAACTAATTTCTCATTTGGGAACCATGCTGTTCTGTATGGGCACGTTTCATGTGTGCATTGCTCGCGCAGGCTAACCAACGGGTGGAAGACTTCAAAGTGCAACTGAAGGAACAGAAGAAGAAGTTGAAGGCGGCTGAGAAGCGCGCCATCCACGCTGAGAGGACGGTGAAGAAGCTGTTGAAGGAGGTTGACATGAAAGAAGGTGAGCTGGCTTGTCCCGGTTAGCGCCTACGTTCCTCAATACAGGGTGGAGTAACCGAGTTGTTATGTTCCAGACGAGCTCAGAGAAGAAAAGGAGAAGTACAAGGCGGTCTGCGACGACATGGACGCCACGTTCGCGGAAATGACGGGATATTAATCTCACTCGGACGGATGGAGTTTCTTTTATTTTGCTATTCTCTGCTGCTTTCGCTTGTTCGCTGCACATAACACGGGAGTCTCGCTTCTGTCTTTCAGCCGTGCCTCGATTTAATTCGTTATAGCGTATCGTGGGATGAGATCTTAAGGGGCTTCACGGAGTAACTTGCCACGCGAAATCTCGCAATTAACCCGGCGAATAAACGATGTATATTGCTAGTTTGCTAATGTAACAGCTTTGCTTTGTGTAACACGCTTTGTCAAGGCCTCTGCCGCGGCGCCAGCTGGCTCGCCGTTGCTTCAGAAACGATAGTCTTTCCCCCATTTTTTGTTTCATAGAACTGACGATAGATCGCCTATTTTTATTTCAGAGCTTTCGAAGAGGAGTTGCCGACCGCGATACACGAATGCAAGCACGATACTGCGCCCCACCCCTTTTTATCATTGTATGTCGAATCTGAATTTTCAATAAATCACATTGGAAAAGGTACAATCGCGCGTCCCATTTATTTTTCTAATTCCCTGTCGCATACGATGGAAGGATTTCAAGGGAAGGAGCGATAACGATTCGCCTCTTCCGACACTCTTCAATTAAGCTTAAATTATACGATTAAATTGAACTCTCGATACCCTACGTAACATTGAAAATAATAAACTAACTAATAAATCGTTTCGTTTATGGCAGAATATAGTTTCCTTGACCTCGGACGATGTTTCTTTGTGACAATCGTTATTAGAACGAAATATATGTTGCGCTTATCAGTTCCTGCTGTGCGCAATAGTTTTATTTTTATAGGAACGACTGTGCTGTACGAAGTGGTGCAGCAGATTTTTTAATAGGGTCGTTCGAAAACCCGTGTACCTGTTGAGAGCCGAGCGTCAGCTTTGCGACAAACCAGCGATCGGAACAGCATAAACGTCTAGAGAAGTCGAGGAATCCGTTTGCGTCTAACTAAAGAAGCGGACTGCTCGGTTCTTTTGCATTTCATCGAGTCTATAAAGCATTGTCCTCGCCGGTCACTGAGTGCAGTAACCCGCGAGCTTTGCTTTGTAAAACCGTACGATCCAGTCTGCCTAAATACTGTTCTTCTGAAACGCCAGTACGTAAAAGTCACAGATTTCACGATCGCGAAAGCCTAACGTCTCGCAGAAGTGTTGAAGTGCATCAAATTTAACGATTCATTTGACAGTGCATTGCCGAGGTAGTAACGCGGTGTTCGCGATATCAAATCGAGCAAACAATTCGGATTTTCCATTTATAAACAACTTTCGCCTTTCGGTAATTCACTACTCTATCAAGAAAACCCTGATCCATATTATATCTTGTTGTCCCTCGCATTACGATTAATCGCTATGCATCCATTTGATTAAAATCTCTTTTACTTTCGAAGGGAATGGCGAATAATCACGTGGAATACTTTGGGAAGCTTCGAAAGCTTCGTATCTTGCACCTGTTTTGCGTTGACAGTGACTTTTGTTCTCGTTAGAAAAGGATACTTAACTTAATCGATTCGCGAACCTACTAATGAGCAACAGTGGCTCGGAGAGTCATTTTAAAATGAAACAAGGTGTTTCGTAAGACTTACATGATCGATCTTCCACTTAGCTTGCCACCGTGACCCGTTGATCGATCGCCGAGGCCATGAACGCGATCAAGAAACGTCTGCAGACCCTGAAGATCGAGAAGGACCTGGCGATGGACAGGGCCGATATGTGCGATCAACAGGCGAGGGAGGCGAATCGGCGGGAAGAGAAGCTGAGGGACGAGGTGCGGGAACTGGCGAAGAAGCTGGTACAAATGGAGCGCGACTTGGACCTGAGCAAAGGCCAGCTGGAGAAGTCCAACAGAGACCTGGAGCTAAAGGAAAGGGTCTACATCGTGGTCGGTAATTCGTCATAGTCACGCGATACTGGCTGCCGCGTGCCGACTTACTTAAGTAGCACGCTATCTCTGATTTTCCACGGGGACAGACTCAGTCGGAGTTGGCAGTATTGAACAGAAAGATGCAGCAGTGTCTGCAGAGCTTGGAAAAATCCGAGGAGCGTCGACTGACGGCTCAAACGAAGCTGGCGCAGGCAATGGAAACCGCGGAGGACGCGAAACGGTCTGTTACGTATTCAGGGGGATAAGGCAGAGAATTTCAGGCCCCGAAGGCTCTCGGCCCCGAGTTCTAGAATGAGAATGGTCCCTTTCAGTATCTGCAAAGTTCTGGAGAACAGAAGCAAGCAGGACGAGGAGAGGATGGACCAGCTGATGGGGCAGCTGAAAGACGCGAGGCTGATCGCCGAGGACGCTGACACGAAGTCGGACGAGATCTCTAGGAAGCTGGCGTTCGTGGAGGACGAATTGGAGGCGGCAGAGGAGAGGGTGAAATCCAGCGAGGCGTAAGTTTCGTAAGATAATTGTCGATGCTTGTTGATTTCTGCGCGAGGAAGAACCTGCGTAATCATTTGCAGGAAGATCATGGAGCGGGAGGACGAGTTGTTCATCGTTGGAAATATACTGAAGTCTTTAGAAGTATCCGAAGAAAAGGTACCGCTAGCTTGCTCGCCGGATAGCGTTGACGGATTAATCGTTTGTAATGCGTTCGGGGGGGATTTGCAGGCCAATCAGAGGGTGGAGGAATTTAAGGCTCAGTTGAAGGAGTTGAAGATGAAACTGAAGACTGCCGAGAAGAGGGCCATTATTGCAGAGAAGATGGTGAAAGTGTTCTCGAAAGAGCTGGATGCGAGAGAAGGCACGTTCCAACGTTCATTTCCTTTCTATACCTTGGTCTGTCTGTACTTCGCTGGGCACCTTCTCGTTAAACTCCTCGCGTTCTTGTTTTCCAGACTTCCTGTTTAGGGAAAAGGAGAAGTACAAGTACATCTGCGACGACATGGACTCCACGTTCGCCGAGCTCACCGGTTACTAGTGAAACTCTTGTAACACCCATGTCTGTGTCTCTTCTTTTTTTAATTAAAAATTAAATTTCTACTGTCAGATTTTCGTCTCTAGGGGTCGAAATAACGGTGAGTCTCCTGAGTCGTTTGTTTCATAGTACTTTACAGGATATCAATTTATTTGATCGATCCTACGACCGACACAATGCTTCGAAACGTCATGCCGCCGACTTAATACAGTTTCAGCCGTGACGTGGCCGATCGCGTCGCCCCATCTGCTTCGCGATCGCGCGAAACAGCGAGAGAAATCGCGATTCTCGATACGTCCCTTCGCACGTGGCCAACGCCACCGTGTGGAATGCTCGATACGCAGGCACACCATCTCACATTCGCAGCCGTCGTTTCTCCATCCTTTCTCCTTTCTCATTCCCTCCATTATTTTTTTTTTTTTACAACGATGCTAATAGTAGTTACAGTAATAATTGTTCGTTTGATTCGCTCGCTCCCCATGCCTTCGTTCCTTCGCTAACGCGGACAAACCGGTGGCGTAACTTCCATTCTGCCGTCGGCACAAAATGAGCGTGTTTCGATAGATCGCGACCAAGGAGAGTTTAATGAAATTACAGGGGTGCAATATCGATCCGGACGACAAGTGGCGCGGAAGCCACAAACAACCGATTTCCCGATCTTCCGAGCTTGCATCGCGAGCACCGCTAATATTCCCCGAGACTCCGAAGTTTCTCCATTTCCCAGTAATTACTTTCATCCACTCCTGTCACCTGACTTCTAGCGAGCCTCTTGTTACGCCCGACCGTGTGTACGCGGGCGCAGAGCGAAGCGCGTCAAGTGTATTTCGAGGTGTCCCAAGTTACGTCACCGATTTAATTAAAACGCACCGTTCGCAGCATCGCGAGGCTCGACCGTTTGACCCAACGATTAACGCAGGAAAGAAATGATTGGCAGTAGAGTCTTGTGTTTGTCCGGAGAATTCCTGGCTCTTCGACCGATATCGGGGATCGCGCGCGGAATATCGGTACCGGAAAATCAACGATTCGATTGGCCAACGCTTACGTCGCAGCTAAGACTCGCAACATTACTCAACGCGATCAATGAAAATCATCCATCGACATCGCGACACACAGTATCGTATCCGCCAGTCACACTGATATGTATAAAAGAAGAGAATTTGTAAAATCCATGGTAGGTACGCAATGTCTACCGCAATCATATTATATCAATATCATCGTACAACGCTCGCGGATGCTTGTCGCCAGGAGCCAGAGATTCTCAGAAACGGGGGTGGTGGGAGGAAAAAATTGTGCTCGTTCGACGGACGTCGGTCGGTCGCTGAGATAAGAAAGAATGTACAAAAACTTTTGTCGTAACGTCGATAAACGATACCCGCTTCCCGCCCGAGGATCTAACAACTTAATCGAACTCTACGAGTTTGATTGACGTGCTTTCTCGTATATACACCCATGTATGTATTCGTATGTATGCGTTTTACACGCGCTTTAAGTACATATATATCTATATAATATATTTATTTATATAAATTTATATATACGTATACCTATGCCCTGGTTCTTCGCAGTGTCGCGCACGCACACGGAACTCAGCTTCGCCAATCGAATGAAAGGAATGCGGGTGGGGAAGTCGATCTCCATCGGGTCTGTAGTAATTTCATTAAAAAACCATTTCGGAAAAAACCGTATTTAACCCTAAGCACTGTAGGAATTCACGTTGCTATCGATTAAAAGATCGCGTGAAGTTATTGTTTCCGGTGATAGGATGTCGGCCACGGTTCTGGCCCGTTTCGTGTAGTCCGCGGGGGAATGGCAGTGCCGTTGAAAGTCTTGGAACTTTTAGCGATCGCGGTACGTACACGGATACCGCGCGTGACCGTTCCTGCTTTACTTTCGAATCAGTCTGAGGGAGCTTTCGGAATTCGTTGCGAGTAGCGTCTCCCCGTTCCTGTGCGATTCAAAGCGGAGGATGCCGCGACGCCTTCGAGCGACGATCGCAAGCTATCGCGGGGATTCGAGGATCGTCGCGCGTCCGTGGGAAATGTTTACCGATTCCAGTCTTAATCCACGCGGCAGCGGGTGCAGTTCGGCTCTGGAAGCGTTCGAATCGACGGCGGATTCTCTGGGGTGGCCGGCCCTCTCGCCGCGGCGCGCACGGTCGCTGGGCGTCGCGACGCCGCGGGTTTAATTCGAGAACGCAGCGGTTGGGTGGATTTAGAAATAGTCGGCGTGCCTTTAAGTTAAAAGTGCGCGACATTCGAAGAGAGATGTCGGCTCGAAACGGTGGCGTCGATAGAGACGCGGGTAACGACGATTCAGGGGGCCGGGCGTCGTTCCGCCGCTTCGGGAAATTTACAGAGCGGGAATCGGAGCGCGCGACCGTGCCGCGGCGCGTCCCCGCGCGAGAAAATCGTTCGGACCCGGCTCGCGCGGACGTCTTAGGATTAATAACGGACTTAAAGTAATCAACGGTGTGTTAGACGTACGTATAAACTTTACAATGCAAACAGAGCCCAACCGATCGGGCGAGCCGCCCGTTGGAGGCGCGGTCGCTCGATCATCCTACCGATTAATCGCCGTAACGTTCCATGAACAGTCGTAACAGCTGCGCGATTAACGGCCAAATCGCCGCTCTCGGCTACGCACCCTCGTCCCGATTCTAACACCACGCACGCACCGGGCACAGGCGAGCATTGCTCTACGGGTGGCGAAACGGCGCCGCGGATTCGCTTGGCGAAATTATCGTGCGGCTCGAAAAGACGTGATCGAACGGAGGGTAAGAAAAATCAGTCTTGCTAAGTGGACGGAGCGTCCTCTTTCCCTCCGAGCGTCGCCGCAGGCTCCGGCGGGTGTGTCGAGATTTTTAAACGATAGGGGACTATGCGAGAGGTTCGCGAAGAATTTCATACGGATCAGAAAGTTTCAACTGCTCGAAGTTTCGTTTTCTGCGCTCGAGAAGATCAACAGAGGGATAAGAGAATTCTTGAAAAGTTCGGTAGTAATTGCAGAGATAAGGCTGCCGCTGGTGCAGCTGCTCGCACTGCGGCGCTTGCAAAACGAAAGATTGCTCAAGAACGGCCGCTTAAAAGTCGCAGCGTGTCGCAACGGGCGATTAGCCGATGACGAGCCGGGGAACTGATTGAAAGCGAGCGCGGAACGCGGTTGCAAAAAATAACGACGGACTTGTCTAGAATCGAGCGAACGAATTGTGCAGGCCAGCGTGACGAAAATAAATGGTCCCGGTCGGCATCGGGCAGGGATACTCTACTCGCCTCGCGGGTAATTAGTTACGCAACGATCAATCTCGCCGAGGTTGCGCGGCGATGTTTTGCCCGTGGAGCTCCGGAGGCTCCTCAATTCCAGCGAGCCGCGAACACGGTGAACGGTAATTTGTCGCGAAGCCTGGGGGACGCTCGACACCGGATTCCGAGCGATCGCGCGACGACGCTCGGAGGTAGAACCGGAGCGGCGTCCTTTCCACTTTTGAACGCGAATTTGCCCGGAATTGGGCGCGGCGTCGTTTCCCACTGGCCGGCCGACGCTCTGGGGACTTCTCCTGTGCCCTTGCTGGTACGTTTAAGTCTTTGGTCTCGAATGGGTCGCCCGCCGGCAAACGAGTCGCAGCGGTCTGAGCAAATTGTCGTTTGGCACGCACTCCTACACGCGGTCAACTCTCATTCAACCTATGACCATTCACTCGTCACGTACGCGTAAGCACTCACGCATCGCACGGATGTAATAACCCCGTTGCGTCATAGGTAAGGAGGAGAAAGGCAACGGAGGCACGCGCGTTCGAGTTACGGCGAGCCGCTCGACGACAATAGACCTGTGCCGCGCGTACCAATGGGTTTCGATACGTTCGATCGATCTTACCGATCACCCACCCACCGCGCTCCTCCTCGTTACCTACGAGCGGTCCATCTGTCGACTCCGCAGCCACGGGTATAATTGAATTTTTCACCTAATAATCGACAGAGAGAAAAATGGGGGGCAGGGGTAAGGACGCCTGTGGCGCGCCCTATCTTTCTTTCGCTTTTTTTTGTTCTTCTTTCCTTTTTCTTCGTTTAAAATCTAAACCGCGTCGAGGCGGCTCGACGGGACACCAGATAGAAGGATTCGTTTACCTAACTCTTTTGGACCACGAGGGCGGAGAGGGGGCTTTGAAACGGGGGCATAACTTTCGACTACCGTGGACATCGTGCGGGAAGAATAGCGCAGGAGGCACGCGGGGGGGCAGAGAGGGTCTGTGAATTAAACGGCGATAGAGTAGTCGGAGGAAGGATTATTTTGGGTGCTCGGCCTTGACCACAGAGAGCTCCTCAGGCCCAGTTTCAGCTTCTTCAAGGAGTCGATGTCGCACTCGGCCTCGCTCAGCTCCGGCCGCTCGGTACGCTCGCCGTTCCCCGCCACCACGTTCCCCTGGTTACCTCCTACGAATGTCGTCTCCGCGACCGATATCGGCGGTAATAGCGTGCGTAGGGAGCTCCTGCTGGGAACATGCCATCTTACGAGACGGCCAAGCAAATGAATTTATACACGGGGCGAATTGCGGGTCGTTCTGTGACAGATATCTATCGCGTCATTGGTGCCTTAAGGGGACTAGGCAGTCGTTTTTCGTGAAAAAGAGACTGTGTCCTTTATTTATTTGTGAAAAAATGAAAGCGCATCCAGATGTATCCTTTTACCCAATGTTTATTACTACCATGCGGATTGAAAAATAAATGGTAAGAAATATATATGTGTTTTAAAAATGGCGCTGCAGACGGGTAAACATATTAACGTTGTTCCGTCGTTTTGCCTTAATATCGGTCTTAAAATGTGACACAATCCGATTTTAAAGGTGGGATTCTTATTTTTTGGATTCATAGTTTCCGGTCGAACCTATAAAAACAAACATTAAATCAATATTATGCGATTGGTGGCTGAAAAACGGCGATATTTCCGAGAAAAATTCGTTCTTGTTTGTGCGCTACTAACATCCGGTGACTTTTTAATTTTTTGATGAAAATCTCGAATTTTTACGGACCATATCAGAGGTTTGACCGGAAATGGCACATGTTTTACACATCCTGTAATTTTTTTCAAGTCGATCTGAACCTCCATTCGTTCACAATCAGGAAAAAAGCAAGAGAAAAAAAGATTTCGAGGAAAACGCGTTTAAAGTTTCTGGGCAAAGGCGACGCTATAGGTTGCCGCTTGACGTTTTTAGCTGCCAAATCTACAATTTTTCGAACTTTACTAGAAACCAAGCGGCATTTTATTCAGAAAAGATAGTACTTTCGGAAAATGCAATATAAAAAAAAACCTTTTTTCGACTGCCTAGTCCCCTTAAAGTTCAGTCGCATGTACGCTTGTAAACATTTATTGCGATGAAAGCGACGAATTACCTAGAACGTCCTCTTCGAGGGAGTGACTTCTGTTCCGACATGGGTGAGATGTCCGATGAAGTGCTCGACGTACCGTGGTAAATGAAGTCGGAAACGGCCCGAACTGAGGGGAGAATCATTGACGTTAGACTGGCGGGACGTTACCACCTTGCAAACCGTAGAAGGGAACGTACTGTGTTTGAGTTTGCCAGCGTCCAGCTGGTTGGAAGACTCCGTGCGAGAGCTCGTCAGTTGATCCGGGTCAGACTCGCTCTCGTCGCTCTCGACGTCGCCCGGAGTTTGTTGCTTCCTCTGCTGCCGCCTCCTCGACGAAACGCTCTTCATACTCTGCAACCGTGCAAGTTCAATCCGTTCTAAATAGACCGTTCCCGTCGCTCCACGGTCCTGACAATCTCCAAACACCCGGGCGATATGAATTGGAAGACGCGATCAAGAAGCTTGGAAATATAAGCGAACGTTACTGTGGCATAGATACTCGATTCGCTTCGCGAGGAGAGGAATACCAAAAGCTTTCGTGAACACGCTATCGAACGAGGAGTCGCAGCTAGAAACGATCTTTTCGGGATGGAGATATCGTAAAAGTTGGATGCTATTTGTTACTGATTACTTTGTGTCGAAGCTTTCCATGATAACGTACCGCCGCGGCAGGTGGAGGGCTTGCGCACCCTTCGGTCATTGCGTGCTCGTGGTACATGAAACTGTGCAGGAGCGTGTTGTTCGTGTGGAGACCGGCCGCCGAGGCCTCCGCCGCGTCTCCCAGTCCTCCCAGCCCTCCCAACCCTGCCAGGCATCCCCCGCCACCTTCCGAAAGCTGGAACGTAGCGTACGGAGAGATGTCCTCCGCTGTCTCTGTAACCCACCAGAGGCATTGCCTACCTTTCAAATCGCGTCGTGATCACTTCTCTAGGTGTCGATCGATTTTCATCATAACAACACAATTCACGACGCTACTTCGTCCGTTCTTTCTCAACAACCTTTTCGCTGAAAGATGAATCCATCGCGAGTGGAGCGCACTTCCGCTCGATACGCCTCTGCTTCACAAGCACTTAAACATATAGAAGTCTGCGAAGGGAAGAGAGCTCCCTCACAGCATTCGCTTCAGACGGATCGATTCATCTCCATACGCTGTACTACAAGCTTCGGAAGTTACGCCAGACCTCTAGCAATCTCTGTTTAACCGTTTCTTGACGACTGTACGTGTTGCCGCGGGGAAGTGCTATGTCTACAGAGGGGCAGTCGGCGAAGACAGAAGCGATGCGGGAGAAAACGACCAACAAAATACGCTAGAGCAAACGTGTAAGCGTATGATCGACGGTATGGACGATGGGTATTGGTCGCATAAGAGGCGCGAAGGAATCAGACACTATAGGTGACCTGGTGAAGAGATGAGGCGATAAAATAATCCACCGTCGCGTGGCCGAGCCGCAATCTTGGACAGCGCTACGCGTGCGACTTTTACCTGAACAGCAATTATAGTACCAAACCTGGCTGTCGTCCGTATCGTAACAAAGGATCACCTGGAATCTTTTCGGGCCCCCCGCCTGTATTCGCCTGTTGCAAAGCCACCTTGTGGATCGTCGCGTAGTAACGCTCCCTCTGGGTCTCCGCGTTCTGTTGGTTCTCCTGCGACTCCTTCATGGGCCGTTGCACTCTGTCTCCTAGATACCCTGAGACATTTCCCACCGTGTACTAGCGATCGATCTCAATTCCAAGGCTTCACAGCTACGGTACGATGTAAGTAACGAGCGGCAGGACTCTATGGCACAACTTACTGTTTCGCCAGCGGAAGGCCACGATCACCGCAGCAACGACCAAAGCGACGCTGGCCACGATCAAAGGCAGCATCACTTTCACGTCCGCGTAAAACGGCACGGCCGACGAGATCCCGCGTTTCGACAGTTCTGGGGGCGGCGGTTCTGCAATGTTTCAGGAACACAGTGCTTTTGGATACGATTGTTTCAACTTGAAAGTCATCACCTGGCCGGATCTGTCACGCTCTCCCTGTTCGATTTAACTACGCGTAAACGCTGCGGCTATATTCTCAAGCTTACCGCCTTCCTTCGTCAACGTCACGAACGCGAACTCCGCCTGATTGCTACCAGCTACGTTGTGAGCCTCGACCTTCAGCTGGTAGACGGAGCTCGGTTGTAGGTTCGTCACGACGAACCGCCGCTGCATCTTCACGCTGTTCGACACCAGCGTCCAGTGGAACTCGTTGATGGGCCTGTACTGAATCACGAAGTAGAGAATGGGGCAGCCATTATCGGGCCACACGTGAAGCCGTAGGACCAGGGTGGTCGAGTTTGGGCTGAGGAATGCCGCGGCTGCCGGTATCCCTGGCGCTTGTCCTTGAGTACGAACCGATAACACCGGGGACGACGGGCTGCTACCGATTTTGTTGTGAGACGTCAGGTACAGTTGGTACGTGTTTCCACACAGGAGTCCCTGGACATCGAACAAGCGTCCAGTTTTATTTCCACGCATTTATTCTTCAGCCCATTCACTCGTACCTTTAGCTCGTGACTAGTGGCGTGGCGAGACAGCTGCAGTTCGTCCAAGTTTCCATGAGTTGTTCGATAGTGTAGCGTGTACCCCGTGAGTGGAGCTCCTCCGCTATGCCCAGGCTTCCAATGCAACAGGATGCTGCTCGACGTGGAGCTCGTCACGTAGAGCACAGGCGCGCTAGGTGGGACTGTCAGCGAAGGGAATAAATTTTCGTATGATACCTGCCGTGCCCTTTGGGAGATTCATTGGAAACGTTCGCTCACCCTGGACAGTCAAGGTGTAATGCAACTTGTCGCTCCCCTGCGAGTTTTCCACTTGGCAAGTGTAGTTGCCGCCGTCTTGAGACTGCAAATTCGACAAGACGAGCTCGCCGGACGGCAAGATCTGCACGTTCCTGGTCGAGTCCGGGCGAATTTGTTCCGTGGAGGCTTTGTACCACTCTCTGGTGGGATCCCCGACGGCGTTGCAAGATAGAGTGGCGGATCCTCTCCACGGCCGCACTACGTGGCCCCCGAAGGACGTGATCCTTGCTGGCACGCGATTCGTCGGCACCTGTGCAGCCACCCTGGAACTTTGCCCTTCGCCTACGCGGGTGCTGCCGGTCACCCAGAACTGGTACTCCACGTGCTGCTGTAAATCGGTCGCTTCGAAGTAGGTACTGGTGGCTGGCAGTGTTCTTTTACCGTGATTCAGCTCTTCTCGACCGTCTACAACTCTGTCAAGCGACACTTCTTCTATAGCGATCGTATAGTAGAAATATGATTTATAGGGTCGCTCGTAGCTGTCGGTACCTTGTGTACAGATTGTACTTCGTGATAACCCCGTTCGGCTCGAGGGGAGGGAGCCAGGAGATGAAGAGCGCCTGTGGCGAACTGACCACCACTTTTATATCCGCTGGACTACCTGGCACTGTGCGAGAAGATCAGTTAGTGTTTAAAGTTTGCCGTGCAAAACGATCCGCGGGATTTATCTCTACGATTCTAGATTCTAAATGGACATGGTGCGAAGTTTTACCATCTTCTTCGGTCTGACAATAAGTTACTGTGGTGGGCACTCCGTCCCCGACCCTCGTGAAGGCTAGCACTTGAATGGTGTAATTTGTGTATTTTCTAAGTCCCGTGAGGACGGTGGTCAAGGCGCTCGTTTTACGAACCTAGGAGGACCAATTACTCTACAGTAATTGTAACAATTAATTTACAGCTTTCCAGAGTAGAAGTGTCTAATTCATGCTCACTTCCATTTCATCGACGCTGCGCCATATGTCCGCCAGGACTGGTTCGTAATGCAGCTTGTAGCCTTGGATGATGCCGTTGCTGTGCGTGTTAGGGGGTGGCTGCCAGGACACTTGAAGAGACTGGGATGTGAGTGCAGCGCACCTTACGTCCTCCGGTGGCACACTGGGAACTGATCAATCGTTTCTGTGTCAGCATTCTAATTGAATCCGATTTATTGTATCGCGGTCTTCGTGTCTATTTCGCTCGAGAAACTTCCTCACCGTCTTCCAGGGTCTGTGTGAGCAGAGGCTCGGAAAGTGGTCCGGATCCAACTTGATTATACGCCTGAACAACCAAAGTGTACTTTGTGTAGGGTCGAAGACCTGATAGCCGAAGTTCTGCACCCCCTTCTTCGCCGTCGCCAGATACGGAACTAAAGTTGTACGAGGGATTTGCAGAGCTGAAAGAAGATTCCCGCCGTAATGGAGTTCTCCACCTGAACCGCCAACTTCATTTCCAACTATTTACATAATTCAATTCTAGAATATTATATACAAAGCGCGTCTTTCTTAGGCCAAATAAATCGACACACTCGATAGATCTAATTCCCTCGATACTTTAAACAGTTCGGTGCATTAACTCAGCTCTACCACTCACGTATCATTTCCTGAAACTTCAGAGAAATAATTTCTGAGGAATCGAGTCCTTTAAATATCCTTCGAAGAAACGCTGCGCGAGTCAAGTCTCCCTGGGTGTATCGGAAGTGATCAACTGTTTTCCACTCACCTCGTTTCTCTGTAGCCAACGTTGAACCCCTGGATATCCCCGTGCCGAAGTTCCGGCAACGGTGGCGACCAGGTGATTAAGATTTCAGAGGAGGACAGTGCCCTTGCTGCAAGATTAATCGGCGGTCCAGCCGGTCTCTGTGGCTCGGTTCGGACAACCAGCTCTGCCGAGGGCACTGATCTACCGGCTGGTCCTTCGGCTATCACGCGTATCGTGTATCTGGTCGCCGGTTTTAATTCGTCTATGAGGGCAGCGTATGGCAGGGGCGGTCCTGTGAATTCTTGTTGCTGCCATATACCACCTGTTGTGACATTAGTTCATTTACTACCCATCTTTCACATTCGTCGTCGTTAGTAATCTGTGAATTCGTTAGTAATGTTAATATCTTTACCATCGCCTTCTTTGTACTGAAGAATGTACTTGGTCACTTCGCTGGTGTCTTGAGATTTGTGTTGCCACTTTACGTTGATACTTCGACTGGCAACCATCGCCGTTTCCAAAGAATTCGGTGGCTGCGGTGGCTCTAAAGCGGAATGAAATCTTTATGCCATACAATCATTATGTCGTCGAGCGATCGTACCTTGTACGAGGAGTTGCACCAGCTGCTGGTCACGGCCGTAAAGGTTGCTCGCCTGACAGAAGTACGCGCCGCTGTCGGACGCTTCGGCATTAGAAATTTGCAACTGCGCTATTACACCGTCCGGTGTTACTTCTCGCTTCACTGTAACCCTTTGTGTACAATAACAGACTCATAAGAAACTTAAAGAGAAGCACTGCTTGGCACAGTGCATAGATCATGATCAGCGCACTAGCATCCCCTATCGATTGTTTATAACCAGCCCTAAAGAATATACTACCTAAATCCTGTTCAATTCTTAATTAACTGGCCTACGTTCGTATACCTGAAAACCTGATCGACCTTTAACGCCTGTTCGTTATAGAACTTGGCAGACTATATTGTGATCAGTGTCTAGCCCCCCAACTCCCAAGCTAATTAGCTTTACCGATAGTTCGTCGAGGGGTTCAACTCGATTTTGCCGCCCTTCAGCCAAGTGACGGTGACTGGTGTATCACCATGCACCTCGCAATGCAACGTAGCAGTGTCAGCCTTTTTCACAGTGACGAGCCTCGAAGGTGCCGCGAAGTATGGAGACGCTATTGAAATAAGAAGAATGGAGACGCTTAGAATGCTGGACCCACGCGTGGTCCACGTTTGCATCTCGAGAAGCAACTTCTCGTTCACGGTGAGAGTTTACCATTGTCTCGTAACTATCCCGCCGCTAAGTAGCAAAGTAAACACGGACTTACAGTTCACTTTCAGCTGGACCACTTTCCCGATACCGCTCCCGATGCCGTTGCTCGCCTGGCACAGGTAAAATCCTTCTCTATCTTCCTTCACGTGTTGCAACAGCAGCGTACCATTGCCGAGGATTTTCGTGTACGCTCTTTCCCGCAACTCCTCGTATTCGCCGGATTTGCTCCCTGTTACCCAGAGACCACGGGTCAGTTTCGAAATGGAAAACAATTGAATATAAGGAAGATTTCGCGGTATTTTCAGAAATAGGTACTCCCCTTTCGGTGCATTAGGTATTTATCGCGTATTTCAGTAATCTACCCGTCAGTTTTCTTTATAAGTAATTCAATTGCCAATCGCTTCAAGGAATATAACAAGCAACGTTGAAATTTTCCATAGTGGATAGAAAGTCATCCCCGATAGATTCTTAAAACCCCCCTAAAACGATTCTTTTTCCCCCAATAAAAGTTCGCAGGGTTCTCCCAAAATCTGTCCCTAAAATTCTTACCCGTGGCTTTTTTCCAAACGATGGTAGGAGTAGGCACGCCCTGCGCTTGGCAGTGCAACGCGACGTGCTTGTTCCTCTCGACGCTGACGTCCGTCGGCTCGACGATCCACCGCGGCGGCACTGGAAACCAGAGCGCGGAGCTTTAGGGGTGTCCGCCAGGGAACTCGCATTCACGTTACTTTTACTGGTCGTTAGCGATTTAGAGACAGGTACGTCGTGATAAGAGAGTCGTGAAAAGCGCGGCCAAATGAAGGACGAGCTCGTCGACGGCGTGGCGCAACGTCGTCGAAGGGAACAGGCGCCAGAGATCCCGTATGTACAACGTGACACGCGGATGCGCCGCGCGAGAATACGCGCGCGACGACGCGGCCTGTCGTCGACGAGTAATCTTGTCGTTCCTTCTCAAAGCGATTCGTCCGGCGCCCGACACTGTACAGCGGCGCGGCGATTTCCATTATACGCGCGCGAGAAATTTTGAACGATGCCCGGAGGGGGGGTTGTAGGTGGGGTGGAACAGTACTTTCGTTGTAGGGTTCACGCGAATGGTGGATGGCGAGAATTCGCGTCATGAGAAAAGTGACAGAGAGACATTAAGACAAAGTGAATGACAGGTTCGTGGGTGAGGTATAGTATGGAGGTGGGCTGGAGGTCGATGCGTGGCGTCGTTCGCGTGGCGAGCTACCCTTCCTTCGATCCGGATCATTCGCAACCGGTCACAAACGACGAGACTTTGCTTCTACGTGGGATCACCAGCAAGCGATGTCACAAATTTACACACCCATGAACAGATAACCCAAGGTACTAACCAAAAAAAAAAAATAAGAAAGAAAAGAAAGAGAAGTGGGGTGGTCGACGATAAAACGAGAAAGAAAATTGTGGAAATAAAAACAGAAGGGGAGACGTGGTAGTGCACAACGAAGCGTCTATCGAGACTCTGTCAATGTCTAGCTACGAGCTGAAACGAGATCGTTCACTATTAGAGGTGCATGGGGTATGTCGTCTAATGCGGAGACCGGAGGTGGCTGTTTGCTCGTCGCACGCCGCGCATCGATGCTGTTACGAAGAGTTACTTTTTTCTTTTATCGAGGCTTGTCTTAGTCGGGTGTACTGTTTGGCGGGTTCTACATTTTACGGTGGTGAAAAACGCTGCACAAGCGAGATACTGTGAGTGGGAGTTCCAACGTTTTACAAGACGGCAAATACCGGCCACGCATTAACGCGTGCGACAATATAATATATATATAGATATATATATGTATCCGTGTATGTGGGTGAATGCAGGTAAATGTTAGTAGAGGGTCTTGTGTACGTGTGTAATGTACTTCGTGATAGAGAGATAGATAGACAGAGAGCGAGAGAGAGAGAGAGAAAGAGAGAGAAAAAAGAGAGTGAGTGATAGAGTGATAGATAGAGATAGAGATAGAGAGAGAGAGAGAGAGAGAGAGAGAGAGAGAGAGAGAGAGAAAGAGAGAGAGAAGTAGTTATTCTCGGAAGTAAAAGGCGCAAAATCGGGTGGGATGTGTGGGGTACGGATGAAGAGCATGTCGGCGGAAGACCGAAAGATATATAATATCGTGGAGAGGCGAATAATAATATATATATGTATATATAGATATATATCAAGTACCCGCTTCTAACGACTAGTTCGATGAATACGAATTTAATTAATAATAATACGTACTACTAGCCTACATTACCGTGTCGCGTGGAAACGTCGGGGCATGCGATCTTCAAGCTTCGATCATCGTAACATTCTGTATCTTGATATTCTCGTATATACGTATGTAACCCGTTTGTCGAGAAGTTGTGCTTCTACGAGTGGCAATCACTTTCGGTGGTTTCAGACGAAGGGAGCGGCAGAGCCGAGAACGTTAGCCGCGCTTCGTGCCCCGCGGTTCCACGGCGACGGAGGAGATATAAAAAAGAGTAGCGTGACAGATAGAAAAGACAGTGAGAAAGCATGCAGAAGTGTAATTAAAAGTGGTTGCCTTCCAACGAGCCCAAAGGAGAGCCAGCGCGCGCATAGGTTGGTGAAGATTTATTTTTGGTTCGTGAGCAGAGTGGGCACGTGCTCGTACTCGGGGTGATTCAAAGAACGCTTAAGAGTTATATCGAAAAGTAAATGTAATATGTACAGACGCACACGTAAGGTTTTTTATACACATATAATATATAGATAGGTATGCAAGAGACAGAGAAACCACTACGTTCGTAAAAAAGATCATGCAGATAAAGTTGTGTGTGATGCTCACATACACGCACGCACGTACGCAGGCCAGAAGAGAGTTTCGTTTGTTTTGTACATATCATTTCATTACTCTTTTCATTTTCATTGGTTCAAATCTGTTGCTGTTGTCGGTTGCTCCGTTTGAAAAACAAAACGAGTAAAATAAGGAAAGGTGCAAACTGTTACCTTTATTATTCGGTCAAGTCAAGCAAACCTCGGGGGGTCCACGAGATACCGACGCATTCCCAGAGAGCCAAAGCAACGTAAATGTAATACACACTGTGTCTTAGGGAAGGGACTCATCGGGGATTCGTGGGACGGGGGACAGCTCGGTTGACTAGGGGGTTCTGATGACGAACACGTGATCTCGCTGGGAAATAGACTTGATCTAATTCATTAGCGCGTGTCCATTTGAACACGTGGCTCTTGCCAGATTCGTGAAATGATCGTCTTTCATCCGGGCGAGAACACCTCGATGATTAACGATGATCACGCAGGAATCGAGTTAGTAAGCGTTATGGCATGACGATGGTAATGGATGACGGTAACGGTGACAATGAGGGAGACGGATTCTTTGGGATTCTTCAGGATACAGTGGGGGATCGGGTTCTTTAGGAGCAGCCTCGACCTCGACGACATTTCAATAATACGTTTACTTATGTTTACTCGTAAAATTACCAATATCATGTAATAGATAATAAAATGCTAGGGTTAGATCCCAACCAGAAATATGTATTCCATATAAACAATCTCCCTCTACGTTTCAAATCATTTTGAATAATTCGGGATGCTTCGGAACAAAGGTACAAGCTCGTCAGAACTTAAACGAATGAAGAAAAGGAATCATAAAACTCCTCATTCTTGGCATAATAATAATAATAATAATAATAATAATAATATTTATTTTACGGGACAAGCCCATTACAATCAATCCTTTGAATCCGTCACGTGAGAGATGAATAAAGAAAGCTACCAGCGGTCAAACTAAAAAACAAAATACTTGAGAAAGTAAGACTATCGCAGCTTTTCGTCCCCTTTACTGAATTCTATTTAATGTATAATGAGAAAAGTGAGTAATTTCATCGTCACCTGTTGAAAAGTAACTGTCTAGACGAATTTATAAGAAAATAATAAATAATAGACTAAAGCGAGGAGTAACAACACTATTATTAATATAGTCGAAATGATTGGATCCGCTGGTGAAGAATTTGTTGAGCGTCGAGATCGATGAGCACGGCGGCCAGGGCGAGTAGATGGCGGGGATCGTGATGGAAATGGGTCGCCGATCATCTAGTTACCTTTTACCTGTAGCTTGGCCGTGTACCTGACCTCGGCGGCGGGGTTCGCGGCGACGCAGGTATAGTCGCCGGAGTGCTCGGCCGCGAGGTTCGTTATACTGAGGAGGCTCGAGTAAGGATCCAGTTGGGAGACGTTTGCGACGGAGGCGAGATTCGGCGGCAAGGGAAAGGGACTTTGGCCGTCTTTTAGCCAGGATATAGTTAGGGGCGGATCACCCGCCGCGACCCCGCACACCGTCCGCGTCCGCATCCCCTCGGATAGTCCCTCTTGGAACGTAAATGGCTCAATAATAGGGGGTACTGGAAAAGGTCAAGAGAGAAGAGAGAACCATACGTGAGAGCGAGAAAAAGATGGCACCAAAAATAAAGAAAAAAAGACAAACGCAAGAACCTTTGTACCAGGTACACATGTGTCTTTTATATATATATGTATAAATATATATATGGTTCATATAAGTAGCGGTATGTATATATATTATATATAGACAGTAGTACGTCAATGTATATGTATAGTTATATATATATATATTTATGGAATATAATATGTATATATATACGTAGAATATGTACAATAGAGGCAGTATAGTAACGTAGCAATGTAGAGGAGAGAGAGGGTGGCCCCGCCGCGGACCTGCCCCTGCCGCCCTTAAACACCTTGTACACATAATTTGGCATCGCACACTCACGCAGCATAACGGTCGTTCCCAACGCATGAGCTAGCATTCGTCGATCATTCGGATAGCAGCACTTCCCCCCTGGCGAATCGATACGCACGGGCTATCAGCTGCCGGTGTTGAAGCGGAGAACGGCCGCGGCCGCTCCGAAAGATCGACGCGGAGAGTGGAGGGAGGAACGTGGGAGATGGTAGTGTGGCAGGTCTCGTGCAGGGGGATGCGCCACGCTAAGCGTGAGCCTTCGTCGAGTCATACGTCAACCAGGTCTCTACGTTCCTGCGTGACGTCAGTGGCTATATCGTAGTGATACCCATCGCGAATGAACGCGTAAGAACTGTACGGGCTTGTGCGACATTCCCATCGATCCTTCCACGGTGAAAGCTTATTTACAGCAGCGGCAGCGCAACCACTAATCGTAAGACAGATCGGTCCCGGAGGAGGCGGCACGAGAAACGCGGCGGTCTTGCGTTTGCATTCGCGACGCGTTCTACGGCCGGCGGGAGCTTGATGGTGCCCAGCACCCTCTGCGCGATCCTCACGCGATTCATTCCCGAGGTGTGTGGGCAACCGAGGTGTGTACGCACTCATACGATCATCAGGCGTACAGATTTCGGGCGGACAGGCGGTCGTCGGGCAAAAAGTGAAGGGGGCCTAGAGGAGGATTACCATGAACCACAAGCCGCTGCGTGTGCGATACCTCTGCGGCCAGATTACGGGCCACGCACGAGTAGTTCCCGTTGTGATCTGGAGATAAACTTTCAATCATCAGTATGCTATTGTACTGGTCCATATTGGTCACACTGACTCGCTCCGACGGGCCCATAGATCGTCCGTCCTTCAGCCACGAGATCGATAGTGGCAGATCGCCTCTTGTCACCGAGCACGTCAAGGTGGTACGCTCGCCGAGGTGAAGATCACGATCTGCCGTGAATGGGCTAATTTTTGGGGGAACTGGAATAATAACAACAACGACACCTCGTGAACTCGAGAACCACTAGACGACGATATACACGACATCCTGCAGCCCATCAGCCTTCGTCGTGGAAGCCTAGAAATTTAGCCCCACCCTATACTTTCTTACGATACCGATTGCCTCTCGAGCAACGCGGAATCATTCGACGCGTCCTCTTACTCGCTTCGTCTTCGCCCGCGAAGGTTATTGGCCAATCCCTTGGCAGTCGTCTGCCTCCCGTCGAAGCACCTGCAACAGTCGGGGAATTGGGAATCGAACGTGAAGCCTTACCGATCACCGCGACGTCCCCGGATCTCCTAGCGCTGTGCCCCTGCTTGTTCCTCGCCGAACACGTATACACGCCAGCGTCGCCCTTCTTCTGCACGCTCGAGATCACCAGGGTGCCGTCTGTCAGCACTTTCTGCCGAAGATCGTCCGGCAGCTCGCGGTTCGCTCGCTCCCACTTGATCTCCTCGATAGGGTAGCCCGCTACTGGGCACTTGAGGCGAAGCGTTTCACCCGCGACCGCGGTCACCTTTGGAATCAGTCGAATGTACGGAAGACCTGAAAGGGAGAGACAAGCCATTACTAAATGCACATTCATCCTCTGTGATTCTAAGGTTCGAGGCAAATGGAAACAATGAGAAGAAGAAAGCGGGACTATAACACCGTCTCGCTGACGGCGAACAAGCCGGGGCTTTTTGAAAGGATCTTTTTCCATGTTCATATTTTGCAACTAAAAAGCTATGCATTCATTTGGGATTTCGCTATAGTTAGCTTCAAAAGCTCCGCGGATATTCCTCGTTAACGTGGCGCACGGAGTCGCGCTGGTCTGACTAAGGACGCGCTGCTACTACTCGCACAGTGGAATCTTTCTTTTATGGACAGAATTTGCTGCGCAGGATTAATATAATGAGTGAAGTGCTGGATTCATGGAAAATGGAAAAGTACTAAATTTAATACAGCTAAATGTGCGTTTCGTCTCTGGCGACGTGGTCTGGCACTGTACGAGGCAATACTACTTGCTCTTCCTATTCCATTAGAACTCTCTATAACGTGATATCCAAAACACACCGTTTAAAAGCCGACCTATTTACGCTTCTCCTTTCGTGTGAACAATTTGAAATTTGAGATGGAATTGCTAATAATTCAAGCAACGTTTAAGTGATAAGTATAAACTGTTTGAAGAAGATCCTAGGGAACGCTTACTCGTAAACTTCAATTATTAAGTGGAGTACTAAAACTTACCATAAACGTTGAGACGAGCTGCATGAGTGACTCTTCCAGCTCGATTCTCAGCGGTGCAAGAATATTCTCCACCATCCTCCACCATCACGTGGCTGATATTAACGTGGGATATAACATCACCGTGAACAGTCACGTATTGTCCGATGACGAACCTTCGAACACGAGAAACGAGCACTTCTCAAACCAAACCGCCTTAAACGATACACTCGACTAAAAACAGCGTTCATTTACCATACACTACGCTATTCTGCATTAGAAACTTTCGTCCCGTTATCGATTCTCAGCACAGAACAAAACGTTTCGAACAGAACCGCCTGGAACCCCACCTGAACGCCCACACATCGTAGCAGCAGAATCCTCCACATTAATTAACCAACTTTCGCTAATGAAACCTTCAACTCTGTTTACAGCGCGCGGTAACTTTTTCGGTTCCCGATCCACCCTCCGCCGCGGCAGTTATTTTTTAATTACAAAGGTCTTGGTACGTATTCGCCCCGTGCGAACGGGGTGGCCTGATAAAATCGCTAATTTCATATCTCGAGGATAAAGGAGAGAACGTTGTCTGTGACGATCCAGGCGAAACGGGATCGCGGTGTCGCCCGCGGCTACGAATAGACGCGCGGGGGTGCACGGACGGCCGTTTTCCGCCAGAAGAGGAAGGAACTGGCCGAGGAGCGTAAAACGGGGGCACGGGCGAAGAATCACACGACGTCTTTTTTACCGATCAGCCGTTAAACCGTACGAGAGAGGACATCGCGTCGTATCCACGCGTCCTGTCCCCGCACGCCTCCTCCATTTCCAACGAGCACCGCCGTCCTCCAACGGCCATCGCGATAAATATTCCAGCTTCTTGCTTGGATATTGCGGGGGAGTGAATTTTAATTACGGTGGCATCGAGGACGCGTTAAAAGGATCGTTGTCAGGAATTACGGCCGCGCACGCCCCGCGCGGCAATCGAAGGGAGGCTCCCGATTCCTAACGTTCAGTTTACTGTCGGGATATAAAGATGTTTGCTGTGCAGCTTCCATTATGAGGATTGCGTTTTATGGCGGCAATTTGCCCTGAACCACGCGCATCGAGCTGACGCGCTCGCGTCCCCCCCTTTTTTTTTATCGGTGTGTACTTCTTGCGCTGTAAGTTGCGGTGTAACGAGGTCGATACCGCCACCGCGATGCTTTTAAGGGAAGGATGCAGCGTGGCGGCTTGAATTTTGATTCCGCTGGCTTGCGTCGAATTTCGGGGAATATTTGTATCTGAGAATCAGATACTCGGGGGCATCGTTGCTTCGCGGTACCCGCGTAATTATTTGCTCGATAATCATATCTACTTCGACTAATTCACGTCCTCTTCTGCTGTATAAAATCCACTCAAGACGCGGGTCTACCAAACAAGTGTCTCTCAGATTGCAATTTTCTTCCCGTCTCGCGTTGATAAAGAGATCCGATTACCAGTGATTAAGTGAAGCTTACCTTCCATTAGTTGGCAGGGGAAAGCCGTCCAATGCCCAAGAGACTTGCGGCGTAGGGTTGCCTGCTGCGGAGCATTTCAAAGATACGGCCGGTCCGGGTTGCAACGTTTGCTCGATGAACGAGTACAGCAACATCGGCGGTGCATCTGAAATAAAATCAGTCCAACGTATTTCCTTACATCGGCCGTCATTCAAGCCGAGTTTCCATGGAGCGATCGCAAAGAAACTCCCTTCGACCCTCCTCCCCGTATATCGCGTTCACGTACGACTTCAAAGAATCATTTAAAGCGCGCGCGGTTATGAGACGTCGAGGAATATCCGGAGGACTACTCCTCGGGCGAGAAAATTTCTTCCCTTTATTGTAACAGCGGCAGTCGCTCTGCCGGGGCTTCGACCGCCCGCGCCCCTTCTCTTCGTTCAATGGAAACGGAAGAAGCGTTCGAAGTCGATGACGAATCACGACCCGTTCGACGCGTACAACGACCGCGACGACGCAATCGAATCCATCTCGTTAAGAACGAAATACCGCCCGCCGTCGCGGATGCTACCATGTATCAACGAAAGTAGAACCTCCCCTCCCGCCGCGCGACGGTTGGAACGGCCGGAGAACAAGAGGCAAGAGCGTGAAAGACCACCGCGGGAGAGAGAATTCTTGATTCTGAAAGCCGCCACGCCTGCCGCGCATCGCGATAGAAAACGAAAGACAATGGGCTCGCTGCGACGGAAGCTCGGTGAATATTTCTTTTTCTCTCGATGTTTCTATCTGGGCGACACGGCGGGGAGGGGGCGAAGGAGCGGGGGCTAGGTATTGTGGAAGACGGAGGGACGAAGGTCCAAGATCGAAGCAGAAGTTTCTCGGGCGGACGGGGCTGGAGGGACGAGGGACTTTTTCATAATTAAAAGTGTCGATTTCGTCTCGTCATTAAAAATGCTCGAGCGTCGGTTTACAAAGGACGGTCCCGTCGTTTATAAGTCGAGGGGAGAGCGGACAGGGAGGGCGTGATAGCTGGGGTGTTCGCGTCTAGGTGAGCGGGAACGGCGTTCGTGGAAATTGATGAGACGCGTCTCGATGCCTCCGGGCGATCGTCGATACGAGGTCGCGAGACCGCGAGCACTTCGACTCCGATAACACAGAATTCCGGGGGGTGTTTATTCTGTTCTGTCTGCAAGGCAAAATTGAACGCCGAGGAAGATGGGTGGCTGGCGTGGCCAGGCACGCCCGGAAGAAGTCATCCCTCAAAGTGTTTTAGACACAGTTGGATTCAGTAATCAAGGGAGTGTAGAGCGCGAAGGGTGAGAGGGGAGTGCGAAGTGCAAATGTTTGAGGTAGAGGACGGAAGTTTAAGTTTCAGGCTCAGATGTGGATACAGGGAATCGGAACACGTGTCGAAGTGAAACATTAGAACACACGTATTTCGTTTTGGAGAGAGAATTTATCCATCGTGGCATCGTTCTACGCGAGCTTCTGTTTTACGAAGGAATCCGAGGTCCAAAGAATTTCCACGTTTCCTTACGAAAGCATTTCAGAAGCCCCGAGGTCAGCGTTTCCCCGGTGTACGTTCTCGAAATCGTGAATCTTCATTCGTCGACAAAGTACGGCCCAGCTTGCACACATGCTGGGTTGGAACGAGAAATTTCATAACGCCCCTCGCGCCATAATTTCTGCGTGAACGTAATATTCACCGCTCGCCATCCCGTGTTTTTAATATACGCAAATTCGTGCCTGGTCTTTCCCCATCGTCACCTTTTCGAGCCGCGTACAACCGAGGAAATTAAAGTGGCGGGTGATTCAAGCTGAGATCAATAGTTCCGATTTAATCGTCGAGTGTTCTGCCCGCTAGATTTAGCTGCCTTAATCGACAAGTTTAATTGGAGGTGTTAAGTGTCAGAAATGCAAATATAGCGTTTAATGTCTTATCGTGACACAGGAGTGGAACTAAATGACGTAGCAGGTAATAAGTTGGAGGAATTAGCTCGACAGATCGGGCCTATGAATTAAGAGTTTTCGATCAATGTGCTCAAGGGTGCAGAAGCGCACGAGCAACTGGGGAAGCTTTGTTGGTAACAAGTGCTTCGGGCACTCACCGGGGAACAAAGGGATATGAAAAATGATAAATCCGCCGTTTCGACCGTCAACGACGATGACTTTTTTCGCGCCAGTCCGTGGATTCACGGTACTAGAGACTGGTGCCCCACCCACCCCTCTGTCCCTTGCTCGCTCACTGCTCATCACGGAATTGCAACAAGCCAGTGGCCCTCCCTCCCTCTCTGTCCCTCTTTCCAGGCCACGGTGCGCCCTTATACCGCGGCGCACCGCTTGCACGAATTCCCTTTGACGTAAATTCCGTGCATTACCGACGCTGACGAGCGAGAGACGCTAACTTCATTGTTGTTTCAAAGGCCCTCCTCTGGCTGCTGGCTTCCTCCCCTCCTCCCTGTCCCTTGCCAGCGGGACCCAGTCCCTCTTTCATGCGGCGCTCCTCCACCCATAGGTGGGCGGTCCAGATATAGGGCAAACGGGCGAGAGAGATGCCACGTAGCGGTTACCAAAGAGTGGTGCACGGGGTAGGAAACTGGAGGGTGGTGGCAGCGGGTGGAACTAGAGGAGCTAAAGCGGCGTAAAAGAAGCCTCCTCCACTTCAAAGCGGGAGGCACTGCTCCCCTCGACGTAACGGGCCACGTGGTCGACTTGCTCTTTCCACGATATAATCGAGTTCGGTGTAATGCGATCGGCAACGCTGACTACCGATCGACGATGCTCTGTGTCACTTTGATGCCCTCTACTGTGTCACTTCTGACACGTCACCTCGATGCTCGTCGATGCCAGAGGAGAGTGGAGTGGATCAGGGGGTGTATCGATTGGGTGAAAGTATTTCGAGAGTAGTTGGGCTGGATTTTCGGGGATCGATGGCGCTGATGGCCCTCGATGCTCCAGTGTGTTGCGGTGGCGGCGGCGGGGTAGGGAAAGGTGTTTCCGCGGAATAAGCTTCGGGAATGAGGGTGAAACGAGGGTCATTTTGGTTCAAATTTATGCCGCTCACGGATAAAAACTCCATGTACGTACCTACTTCTTAATCGATTTAAATATAAAGCTTGTTGATAAAAGATCAGTAACTTGGGCGTCCATTCGATGTCTTCCCTGAAACGCTTGTCGCCCTCGAAGCAGACCGAAGCCCATTCACCCTGTATTAACGAGAACCTCGATGGCACCGTTCTACCGGGTGCCACTGCGCGACAAGTATTCGCGAGCTAATTGCAATCGGAGCGAATTGTGCGCGGCAGAGGCGAGGTCGAGAGAAGCGGAAAATGAATCTTCGCGAGTGACCTAATTTGCTGCGCGCCCGATAAAGGTGGATGGCAACGGGAAAAGTGAATTTATACGTATGCATAGACCTATACGAGGCCGCCCCTCTTCATCTGCAATTCCGATCGAAACTGCAGTGCAACTTTCCGCGTAATTTTCCTTTGTGCTGCCGAAGTCGGAATGAAGCTGAGTATGTGGAATTTGGTAATTGAGATCGGGCTAAATTGGATCGAACGGGGCCGCGCGCGCGCGCGCCTGCTTCTGCATTCGCGTTTCGGTAGCAGCGGCGTGTTAACCTTCTGTACATTCCAATTCGTTAGTTCCTTTACGATGGACGCCGGAAAATTTATGCGGATTATTCTGTGGGAATTCTATATTGTTTCCGGTAGAATCGTATGTTCATACGTACCGCCCAACTGAAGCTCGGCCGATGCCTGCGCGGTGTCGCCTTCCGCCCGTCTGACTATACACTGATACATTCCACGATCTTCCCTGCCAATGCCGTTCAGCCTCAATAATTCCGATTGTCTGCCGGTTCCTGGCAGCTGCCTGCCGTCCTTGTACCAGGTAACAAAGTGAGCTCCTGCTTGTGGATGCGTGCTGACCTCGCATCTAAATTCGGCATTACCTCCTAAATGGACGCTCAGCAACGGCGGGGTCACTTCCACGTGTAAAGGGGCTGTCACGATGAGCCTGAAGAACATTTTCCTTTGTACTGCAATTTCTGCTCGGAGAGCCACGTAAGTGGGCTGTTTCCAACTGCGCGGATGTAGTTTAAGGGTTGAATGGAAGAAAATGTACACGTATAAACATTTGTTCTACTTGGCCACGTTTCCGAACTACGTACGGTTTTCGGTGTTTTCGCGTGTCTGATGGTAAAGTGCATTAGTGTAGGCGATTTCGGCACATATTTGTACGAATTATTTCAGTTTGTTCTCCTGATAGCGGAGTGGTAATTGTTGCAACATAGAAATGAGTGTAATTTAGAAATAAAGTTGGATGTTACAAGTGTTTAAGTAGATTTCTTAAGCTTACTTTATAAAACACTCTAAGTTACTCAAAATTGATTGAACTTGTGTAAGATGAAATGGGTGTTTCGAAATAGGTTGCAACATTCGATGTACTTACAACGGATTTTTAGAAATCAGGGTAATTTATTGTTACCTAATCTCAGCACTGGCTTCGCCACCGGGGTTAGACGCGGCGCAGCGATAAATGCCACTATCCTCTAATGTCACAGCTTCGAGAGCCAGAACGGAACCAAGCAATCTGGTCCTTGGTCCAGAGAGTACCAGCATTGGCTCGGAACCAGTTTGTGCGTACCATCTGGAAATTACACGATCGAACGATTCGTAAAGTGAAGGCTATGCGGCGTTAATGGGGGAGGCCTACCTAGAATAGTAAAAACACAATGCTTCTTTGGGATTTTTTTCTAGCAAAACCGATAAACTTTTATTATTAAACATTAGTCCATTAAAAAGAGTACATCTTACGGATATTTTAGTATTCTTTTGTGGTAAAAAGTATTGAAAGGTTTGTGAGTTATAGGCGATGTCTGAGACGTCTTTTTTTAAGCGCTTTGCGGTGACTTTTTTTATATAATATATGAAATTATCTAGGCGCTATGGGGCTCGATTTTGGAAAAATTATTTTAAGACAAAATGGCGGTTGTGCAAAGTTGAAGCATCGATATTTGGCAAAAAATCGGTAACCCTAAAATAAGCCTGCAAAGCGTCGAATAAATCGGTTCATTCATTTTTGAGTTATGTGTGTCACTGCCTTTGAAAACATGATTTTGAGGAAAACGCGTTGAAAGTTTTGGGTGTGAGCGCTACCCCGAGGAACGCCTACCTACTTACACGCGTATAACTTTGTCAATTTTGATCGGATTAAGTTGACACTTCCAGGGAATATTTTCAAGATGTTGTATTTCAAGAAAATATATATAAATCGGAAAATCGATTTTTTGAAAATTTCTAGGTAGGTCACCACCCTTAAACGAAGAAGACACTCCGCCACCAATCTCAAGCGAATATAAATCTCGAAATCGCGAATATTTTCGCACGGTAGCTTTTAGCGCTAACGCAGTTTGCATCATTTCGAGTTAATGCATTTCCCTTCCCCCGCGTCCATTCCCTCGGTAACCCCGATTTTCTCGAACACTCTGTCGACATGCTCGAAAGGGGAATAATTTTTCATCGAAAGGCAAAACGGCCTGTGGAGCAAAGGGGCAGAGTGCGAGGCAGGGGGGAGCTTCAATTTCACTAGCTTTCGGATACGTCGACCTAGAAACGACATCGAGTCGCATCCACCGTCGAGCATTTATCCCCCAGATTTCCCGCGTTCTTTTGGCTTCCCGACTTCTTGACAGTTTTCGATCAAGCTGCTCGATTCGGCCCTCCAGCAGCTCCCAGAGATCTCCGTTTCTTCCTGCCCCTTTTTCCTTCCACATCTTCCACCTTTATCGTCTCGCCAGCCTTCCCTCACCTTCATGCTTCCTCACTTCCCCTTTTTTCGTCCACTCCCGAGTCCACTGCGGACCCTCAGCCGCGTCGACACGTAATGGACCGAGGTTCCTCTGAGTAAGTTAAACGCGAGAAGTTATCGCGATCGAAAGCGGGTTTTAACTCGTCCAGCGACAAAAGGAGCGCGATATTCCAAAGTTACGGAACTATTATACCTCCTCGCCTGCTTCTCAATGAACTCGAACAGCGATCCACAAGTTCACTTCGCTTCCTTCGGCGAATTAAAACGAATTTTCATCTGGTTTCAAGAAATTCGAATATCGAACGTGATCTTCTTTAGGAATTGGGCGAAGCTACATAGCACATATCTTTCAGTTCCCCCAAAACAAATTCGCAGCTCGAGTTCCGATACACCATTCGTCAATTGTTGGTAGGTAATATCCGAGCACGTGTCGCAAAGTATCAATTCCGTAGAATTATTTTGGTCGTACATTTGGCAAAATAGCAGCCCTTTGGCCCATGGCGCGCAAGCTTGGCCGTCGATATTGCCAATAAATTTCCAACCCTGCAGATATTTCTTGCCGGGCGCATGTAAATGCGCGGTCACCGGGAAAAGGAGATCCGGAAATCCGTAGAGAGAAAAAGGGTCTAGAGGGAAAGGCTCCTCGTCGACCTGGAGCGACATGGAGAGTTTCCGATTGTGCTCCGCTCGCGAGGTTTCACGTTCGAGTGCTCCCACTTTCCCTCGATCAAAGTCGCGCCCAGTCCTTATTCCTTTACTTACCCCTCCGCCACGAATATTCCCGTCTTCGATCTTCCTTTCCCAACCCGCCCCCGCCCCCTGCCCTTCCGTCACCATTTTCGCCACCCTTTCAGACTCATCCTCCTCCACCGCCTTCAAGAAACCATCGTAATTCTTCTTTCTCTTTCCTTCCCCTCCGCGAGAGCCGACAGATTAGAGGAAACACACGCTGCACCCCCGTAGCCTCTGATCTCCGCGAGTTTTTCCCGCCCCCCCCTTTTATCGTCTTCCGAGTGTCCCGAAAAGTGGCGGGAGGAGGCGCAATTTGCTTTGTACGCGGTGCACAGAGGACCTCGTTCGAACGTACAAAGAAACGTCGGCACGGTTTCTCGCTTACGTAACGCAGAGCCTTCGGGTCGTCGGAGCGTCGTTTGGAAAGGAGCGAACCGTAGCGCGAAAGTTGGAGGGAAGAACGAGCTCGTGTCAGCTCGCAGATATTAGTAAGTGTCTGGTGAATGGTAAAGATACTTGAGGCTTTCACCGCCCGGATTATTGCGGTTAATACTGTTGGAAACTTGGGAGTGTAAGCTGGGCCCTTTCAACCAACGAAACGGCATAGTTAACAGTCCAAAGTCTTCAACAGTTTCAAGCTACTACAACTAACAGCAGATCTCTATAATACCTATCAAGCTTTTTCTATGTACCTATACTTGGTTCGCACGAATTTCGCGTGTCTACTTCAACAGACAGCTCTGCGACTGCGCGCAATTCCTTTCGAGTTTGATCATTGCATCATTGAATTTAGGCACAACCACGGCATCGGTCTTCTATTGCGCATAATATTGCAACGAGACTGCGCGGACGTATTGTAATCCCGGCAATTTATATTTGCCAGTCAGCCCGACCGAGCCGCTCATGAATAAAAGTGAGACCGATTTCGGCCAATCCAGCCCCGGCTATTGGACGTCCGACGAGATTGCCTTAATTAATCTTCGGGATAGAAACTCACCGATATTCGGGAGTAGGGCAGGCCTGCGCCACGCAGACTAATGACGTTGATTCATCTTGAGCGACGTGAACCACGCCGGAGTTTTCAAGAATCACTGGAGGCATCGCCCCTCTGTGATCTGCAAAAGAAAAAGCGGCAACGCGACGGGGAGGGTATCGATTAATGCGCCGGGTAATTGCAAAAAATCCCCCCCCAATGTCTCGGCGTTTGAAGAATTGCTGGCGATCCGAAGCAGGACACGGACCTAACCCAGAGCTGACCGGAACGTACCTAACCCAGACCTACCCGCTATTCGGACGTTGGCCACGGAGCTGACGACGACCTGCCTGGTCAGACGGTGCATCGTTCGGCACCTGTAACCGTGTATCTGGTCGCTGAACTCCAGACTGTGAACCAGCAGCTCGCCGGTGGGCAGCAGATGAAACTTTCCATCTGGAACAGACCGCGTGCAAGAATATTAGTTAACGCAGTGCTGAAATCTGTACGATTCAAGCGGTCTTGCGAATATTTATAATCCACGAGATAATCTCGTTGGTAATTGGAATTCTTAATTCTACAAGGCACGGTGTAGATCCAGAGCCTCCATACCAAGAGGAACCCCTGACTCGAACTTGAAAATGGCGGAAACTATCGCCCGCGGTGCTAAACGAGATTAAATCGTCCCTCGAGGGATAATACGTCTGGTGAATGATTTAAGCTAGACGCCAACGATTCCACAGCCGACGGGTACACCAGGCAGGAATTTCGCCTGGAATTTCCTAAGTCTCTGTATTATTCATATCTGACGGGGCAATAATTGGCCCCGACGTTTTCCAATAAACGGGGACGCGCTGCGCAGAATTATCTTTAATAACACGGCGTCGGGGGCTGCATCGCTGGCCCGCGATATTTCGCCGGTGCCGAACGGTTTTACATTTACGATAATTATGCTAATTCCAGGATTTCCAGCGGCCCTGTACTGGATGACGCTAGATACGATCTCCCGTTCTTGCTCGGCTTAAGCCGTGCTCGTTCCTTAGATAAGCCCGAGCAACGTTAATGACGGCAGTTATCCTAAACATTCGCAGTCGCTTGGCGAAACCTCCACCAACACCGGGGAACCTTTAACGCAGCTCACGGATACACGATTACTCCGCGCGGGCAGGGGTCCGTTCCCTCCTCTCTTCTTCATTGTCCACGATATTCTTTCCCATTCGTCTCACTCATTTTGCCGCTGTACCCCTCCTGTCGCCACCCTCATTCATTTTCATATCCCCCTCCCAACTTCACGGTATCCTAATAACCTCTTTACCATCTCTCAGTGTTTTTACTTCATCACCCTCTCAGTCCCGCTATTTTTCTCGTCCACGGTTCTCACCCCTTCTCAATTTCTCCACCGTTCGCTTCATTCAGTTTTTATTCCCAATTCTCGTCCTCAACCTCCACGCCCTCCTCTATATTCTACACTCCACCCATCTCTGCAACCTCGTCGCTTTCTTGCATTCTTGATCTCTCCAACCGTCTTATCTTTCTTTGTCGCCGTGAAACTTTCACGCTGCTTTTCTCCTTCAAACTTCCGCCTGCTCTTAACTTCGTCAGGCGTCTTTGTTATCCCTGCTCCCTCTCTTATTCTTCATTTCCCTCATAGCCGTTTTAACTGCTTCCCCGAGTCTCGACGGTGTCCGCGTTCTGTTCCCGGTTTCATTTTCCCTCACTTCGCGGAGAACGTTTTGTGCCCCGAACTCGTTCTTTTCGGCCCCCTCTGCGCTTCCGTTCCCTTTCTTCCCTTTCAACCCGTGTTAGCGACTGCCCCTATACCTATACTCCGCGCACGTTATTGCGTCTACGTGCGGCAGTGCATTCGGCCACGAGACATTAGCACAGCTAAGACCGCTAGAGATAAGCGAGCCCCCCTAAATAGCGATTGTCGGCCAAGTCAGCCGACTTGGATGGGTTATGTAGGTTCGGTATTACACTCGATGCTACTACCTATGCCTGGCTCCCTCGGATCTATTCAAGGTAGATAGGCCACGTATGTACGCTATGTGGCAGCGCGCATGTACGTGCATGTAGGAAACCGAGGGAACCAGCGGCGGCTACCTCGAATTACGTGCAGCCCGAGCGTGGCGCTATTAGTAAGATGGATACGTTACGGTTACAGAAACGTAACGTTCCACAGTGGCTGCAACGATTTAAGTATGCCGATGGACGCGGGTGAACAAGCTCGTCGAATTTCAGGGGTAGATAGAGCGCGTTGCTGAAGCGGGGGAATTGGATTAAGTGATTTGCTGTACTTCGGGAATCATTCAGATTATCGAGTAAAACTAATAGGCACCATAACCGCGAACGTGCTCGCGATAGGAAGCAGTGTGTCCGGGAAGAAAGCTTCCAAACAAATCATACAGATATTGGAAACGTGTATTTGCTCTAGTGGACGCAGCAATTTTTCGCGCCGAGGGGAGGAAGGAAATGGAAATAGTAATAACCAATGTAAACAATACTCCTCTGTGTTGATTCGAACGGGAATCGCGTTGGCCTGCCTCCCTCGCGTTGCGTCAACGCAGGGTGTCGACGTTTTTACATTATCCACCGTTTGAAAGCGACCGATTAATGCGCGCCGTCCCCTAACGATTTCCACGCGAATAAAGACAGCGAAATAAATGGAAAGCTCAATTCTTTGCGCGGCGGAATTCTCAATTGGTCCGCTGAAGGAGACCGCGGAAGCAACGTTCGACGGCGTGTCGCGCGCCGGGGGTAGAATGAAACGGAGAGCGGAATTGTACGTTTTAGAGAATTAATTCAATAACGCGCCGCTATGTCTGGCCCGAGGTCGCACAAAGACAATTCAATCGGCGCGGAGCAATTAAAACTTCTCGGTCATTTCTCGCGACAGTTTCAATGCGTCGGGGTCTCGGCAGGGGCGCCACGAATAAATATGTTCGCCGATATTTTATTTGCGGCGGCGACCCTGCCGAAGGAGTCGCGCACGAATAACGTGGAACAGTTGCGGGGCGCGAATCGACCGGGCGGAACTAACTGCAACCGGATCCTGACGGATGCGCGGGGATAGATGTAACAGATACAATAGGGGATGAGGCATTGTTTCGATTCGTATCGAGGGCATTATCATTCCGGGCAGAAAATGGAGTTTCCCGTCTGGCGAGCTTAGAAGACGCGACGGAAACGGATGGGACAAAGGGGAGTCGAAATTTAATTTCACGTGAACCTCCGTGCTACCCGGGCCACGTTCTAGCTTCGATTGGGCATCGAGTTCCCAGACTTGTACCGGATTTGTCGCAATTTTATTGTACCACGCGCTGGAGAGATTTCGACTGCTTCGTTCGTGGAAGCAAGCTTTCATCCCTTAAGCCACGCGACCCGCAGTCGAGGCGAAAGATTTCAGCGATACAAGCCCTCTATTCCAACTACGAATTACCGCAGCCCAGGTCCCCGCAGGTCTACCAGAATAACACCGATGCTGTCGTAACGAAAGCGTAACGACTGCACCACGATGCGCAAATGTCCGATTCGAAAGCCCAGCGGAATGTCGCGGAGCATGTGCAGCGGTACGCAGTGGACTTTACGCCACGGTGCGATAACAACGGCAGTTCACGTGCGCCAATATCTTCGCGTGGAGAACCGGGGCGCGCGTTTTTACTGCCCGTTCTTGTGCGGTCGCGTAAAACTTACGTCGTTCTCCCCATTGAAACACCGACCGACAACGGCGCCCTTCGATAACCAGCCCGTCCTGTATTTCCTTCTTCAGAGCCCGTTATCGGCGACGAACATACGAGCACGTAAGATCGGAAGACTGGGTGGTTGTAAAATTGATCGGGGCTTCAACGAGACCGGCACAGAGGAGGGATAATTACAGCCGCCTTTCGTAGGAAGGCTGTACACGTGAAGGATCATCCCCGAACGCATCGACAACGGCGGCGCGTCCAATTAAACGGATTACAAATTATGCTTACTAATTAATAGCGCGACATCCGACGCGGTATTGCGTTTTAATTACCGAGCATCATCCTTTTCAACCGCGGCGACGACCGGCTGCGCGAGGAACAAGCTGTCGCGCGTTCTTAAATCTAATTAATTTCTACGGCTATTAATGAATTACGGGGCGCGTTACCAGGCCGTCGTCCGACCACCTCCGTTTCCCCCGGTCCCGCGTTCGCCGTAGAATCACCAACCTACGCCGCTGCGAAAGGCGATGCAAGATTATTGTGGATATTAAATTTCAGCGTAGCGGCCGTCTACGCCCCTGTGGCCGGATATTAAATTTTAGTCCCAGTAAGCAATGGCGCGCCAGTATAATACTTGCCGCTTGCACTCTGCCTGCACGTGAAAATCGCCCGCGACCACCGTTCCCCACGCCCGCCCCCGCCCTCCAGGTATAATTCTTCGTGCCGTTGCACCTATCGGCCGTGTTACTGCATCTGCGCCCCCATCCCTGGAATGTCCGTCGGGCTTTTATTGCCATCTCGTACCACGGCCGCGCGAGCGCCCGCGGAATATTACATTTTCGGTAGATAGGCGAAATTATCGATTACACGATAGCGCCGCCGCTTTTCATATAGAATAATACCGTTCGAGCGCCGCCGCGGCTATTAGCCCCGGCGTATTTGTCCTCGACCGGCTCGTTTCCTTTTTCTCTCTCTCCGTTTCTCTTTTCAACTTTTTTTTTTCGTTCCTACGCTCCGTATTTCGGCCACGTCATGACGAAAGTTACGCTTTTTCATCTGTTTTTTTTTCTCTATAGCGCGTCGCTCGTGATTAGTCGGCGAAATTAATTTTTACAAAGACACACGGGTGGCCAGCGTAATTACGCCCCGGAATTTCTCGCGCGCAGTGCGGCGACTGGTTCGTGGAAAATAGAAAAAAAAATGTGGGAGAATGGATGCGGGAAAAGTTGCGAGGCTTTTGGACGAGGGATACTATGAGTGAAATTAATTTTCGTAATGCGCAGGGGATCCCGATGCGAGCGCGCGGCTTTTATCTGTCGCGATGGAATGGTTGGATTTTTGGTCGTTTTAATGTAGAAGTTTTGATTGCGTGCGCGAATGTTGGAAATCGATGAAATAGTTTTTAATGTGATCTTCGGTGTAAGGGATGTATACCTGAGTTATCGAGTTGTAATGTTATCGAGTTACTTTATTAAGACGAGTTATGAGGGACACGCTGTATAACCCAGGCACTGTGGAACTTAATATCAACCCCGAAAAAGTGGGTGATGATATCGCGAATGCCCTCCGTAACTCATTTTAATTGCTCATTAGCGGGTTAATTAGAAGATAGACGAGAAAGAGATCATAATCTTTAGCCACGTGAAAATGAGAATCCCGCCTCCGAGGCAGGAGGAAATCTTACCTCCTTGTAGAGATGGGTAAATGTAAAACGACGGCTCCTGCAACCAGGACACAACCCGCACCAAATCTTTCACGAAGCTGGGAACGACGCATCGTAACACCGCGGTGCATCCCCTTGATGCACCTCCGATCACTTCCACGTCGACTTTGTACGCTTGAGCCACCACTACGAACACATAAACGTCGGGTTACTTTTATTCATCCCCTCGAGGCAGCAAGCCGTCTCATCCTGCTACAAACCTTACTAAAACAGATATTTAGACTCGTACTAGAAAGACCAAGGGCAATTTGAATCGTGCAACTTTCGAGTCTCAACAAGCGGAATCGCTGGAAACAGTAACGTCAATCACATCGCAATTGCAGCAATATTCTACAACGATTTTACACGCCTCTCTACGTACCAATCGTGTACGTGCCGCTTACGATTAATCACTTAATCAGTGTCGAACTTAACTTACCCCATCAATCAAACTACCAACGTCGATTTAAATTTTAACCCCTGAAACATTCCCCTCCTCGATAAATACCATATCATCTCGCGTGTTCCTCCGCCGCGGTTCAACACGATAATACAGTAGAGGCCAGACGTAGCGGTACCACTTTTACCTGGTGACAGCGAAACGCACGCTACGGTGACCGGCAAACGTGAGCGCGTAACGACGTTTAGGGGTGGCCTTTAACGAGCGCGTGACCGACGCGGTCGCCAGGAGTCGCGTTAATTTGGACTTTCGACCTAGTGCTGCGAAACACGGCCATTCAAATAATCCTACGAAATGATGGTTCACGCTCACGGTAATTAAAACGTGTTACACGATTCGGGTGTGGGGGGATCCTTCCCGTCGCTAGCCAACGATCACACACGTGCCTCGTGCCATGTATACATTTATATACATATATATATATAAGAACTTACATACGTGCAGGGTGTCACGTCGTTACTCGTCGTCGACAACCGGGTGAATCTCGACGTCGACGTCGGGGATGCGGCGAGGCGTGAGTCGACGCGAGCGTAACGAACGCCTCGTCCTCCTCGACGTCTGCCGGTCGTTTTTCTCCTTTCCTTTTTTGTTTCTACCCGTCGCCAGGCCGCTCGAGAGGCACTATACTCTTCCGGAGATTTTATTTACGTGGAAATTCCAAGGGCGACGGGGCCAGCTGCCAGCGACGCTGCCGTCGCTGTGACACGCCGACGTCGCGACGCCGACTCCGACACCCCGCCCTTCCGTGTTCCGTCGCCCTACAACGCCGGCTTTTCTTCCCGTCGCTTCCGCAACCTTCGGCCACCCATTCTCCTCCGCGCTCCTTCGATGCCCCCGTCTTTCCGCCTCTGTTTTCATTCGGTATTCCGCGGTCCGTTTCCAACAGCGTGTCACGCCGACGGTAACGATATCCAGTCAATCCTTCACCTGATTCGAATTCTCTCCGCCCTCCAGCTTTTCCGTGGAATGCTCTCTCCGTCACCGTCACTCTCTCTCTCTCCCTCTCTCTGTTTCTCTCTGTCTCTCTCTCACTCTCTCTCCCTCCCTGTTCTACCCCCGCACCCAGGGGAAAACTAATAACGTTGATCGCCTGGCGCGGCTCGCGCTGCCACGCGGGCCCCGACGCGCCGATGGAAAATTCTTCTGGAAATTAAAACACTTAACGCCCGGGCGTTCGAGCGTTTTTCAAAACGAAATTGGAATTTCAAGCCCCGTAGGATGCCGGTTTTGACATCGAATCGAACGCCCGCGAGTGTTCCACGCAGGTTGGTGCTTGTGCACCCCGAGAACGTTCAGGGGCATTAAAACAGCTGTCAGAGAAATCTGTATAGTATCGTGTTCCCGTTTTGTGTGCCCTTTTTTGTCGAGTGGTTGGCCAAATGGATTGAAACAGGATGGTCCAGTGACCCGGCTCCTGTACCTCCCGGGGTTCCAGGGCGACACGGGTGGCAGTGGGCCGAGGCAACTTCCGTTCGGTCAGGCGGAGTCAAAAGGTCCCGGATAGAAATTTCTTTCGTTAAACCGAAAGCAGGACGTGAAGTTTTAATTAACGGCCACACGTCCGGGCCAGAAGTTTATAGCCGCGAGGCGGTGGCTGGCAATCCCGAAAGCGTAGAGCCGACCCTGCAGCTGCCACGGATTTGCATTCAGATTGCATTTTTTTTTCACCCTTTTCTCTTCACCTCCTTTCTCTTTTTTAAACAGGCAATTACACCAAACTGGCCGGAGATGACCCGACCCGTGGCTCATCTGCATCTGGCCAGGCTTAGCGCCATCTGTACTTGGACTTCGATCTTTCGTCCCTCCGATAAGAGAGACGACACGACGCCGTCCCCTAATGATTTTTTAATTATTTCTCCTATTATTTCGAACGGCCGGGGCCGCAATCAACGGTCGCCGGCTTCGTTCGGCGGGGATTCACGATTCCCTGGCGGACGGCTGGCGGAAAATAAACAACGGGCAATCAGGGGTAAGTTCAAGCGCGACGATCGAACGTGGCGGAGGCGATTCGCTTTTTCTGTTCGTTATTGGAAACGTTTTCTTTCCGCTGTTTGTTGCCGTAAGCTGCTTTGGGGCAGTGCACGGGGAAGTGATTCGCGATAAACTGGGGATAAATGGATTTTCCGGTCGGAATTTATATTTATTCATTGGCGTCTGGAATATTTAAGTATCGGGGGGGAGGCATGGACGATTAATCGAGATGCCCTGCGATAATAGTACCGGAGCAATGAGGACGCTTGAATCTCGAGGGGCTTGGGAGCAATCTGTACTGCGATGTTGATAACAATGGTAGTGTACCTACTTTGATTTGGTGTAATTTATGTAACGATAAGAACTTACCTTTTATGTATTCGTGCATTTATGGACGGTTGTACAGATAAATAGTAAATATAAATACATACTGCGTATTATTGTATTGATTGAAATAAATTCTGTGTCGTACTTAAATATATACCTATTACAATTTACATTACATTATATTTCATTAAAATATGGGGTGTATATAATGATGATAATAAGCTGATGATTATTCTAGAGCGTATATTGAAGTATATGAAAACAAATACATAGAATGCTGAATGAACAATCGAGATAGAACGGATGAGGGAATAATTAGCATGGAACGCAGCTTAAACACTAATCTCGACAATATTTAATATGTTGCTAAAGAATAATAATGATTACGATTCCAACTATTCTATAACATCATTCTGCATTTATGTAATCTCGTATGCTTTGTGTTAAAAAATGTTCGCTGGCTGTGTACCCAAAATAGAGAAACATGCGTTTGTCCGCATAACCATTGACCTATACTACTGATTTATCGTCGGAGCCCTCTTGCACTGAAATTCATGACCATGTGGCTTTACCATTCGATCCGAGGTATTCAAATCCACAATTCCAATAGAATACTGAACAAATTTCCCATTCCGTTACTTCCCAGCAACATCACATACTAACTAACAATACCGTTCAAGCGATTCCACTTTTTGAGTTCAACTTAAATCCTCTTTCTCCTCCATGAACTTTTACTACGTCATCCGTCTCTTCAAATACCTACTAAAGCATTGAGTGGCTATGCAAACGACGCAACATTGCTGAAATATCGATTCCCTATTCACCTGCAGAGTGCTATCAACATCGGCGCCTACCATCGTCACGTTTCGTTCTCAACTTAAAAACACCACCTCCGCTCAACAACCTTTTACAGAGTCGTGATGTTTTTACTTTTCACTTTTCGGTACAGTCCCCAAGGTTTCTCCTATTGCGGGATCAGGATATATAAAGCGCGTGTCCTTACCTGCTCTGACCTGCACGTCACGGCTGAGCACTCTGCCGACGGAATTACTTGCCACGCATCTGTAGGCCGCGCTGTGCACGTCCTGTCGGAACGCGGCGGCCGGAAACGGCAGAAGGACCAGGGTGCCGTTCCTGAGCACCCTCCGCACGCCCGGTACGTCGTTCACCGGATGTCCGTCCGCGGTCGACCAATCGATGTTGGGCGGGGGGCTCCCCGTCGCGGTGCAGTCCAGCCAGGCGCCGCTCGAATTTGAGAATTCCACCCTCGACGGGGGCTCCATGACAAAGCTGGGCCCGCGTAAATGCGCGTCGAAACCGTGCCCGCCCGCGGACGTCACTACCGCGGCCGCACCTGTGAACAAAACGAACGGTCAACGGCGTAAAATGCGTATAAATCGTCGCGCGCCTGATTGCGGGGAAACTGCGCACAAGGGCCAGCACGTCGATCGACGAGCTGCGAGAATTTAATTGCGAACCGTAAATTTTCCGCCTCGATTTTCCTTCTGTAGGGGGGCCTCGAATTGTTATGGGTAAAGTATTGTCGCCGCAAATGTTTCGCCGGACATTATGCGTAGGTATGTCGTTTCTTCAGCGAATTCTGCAGCGAATTGTGTACACTGCCGTTCATAAACATTACGGCACCTACTCTGTAATAAATAATTGGGAAAATATGTAGGGAATTTATTGAAGAACTATAAAAAATATCACTCTATTTAGTATTTTAAATATGAAACACCGCGAAAGTCTGTAGGGTAAAGGTAGGTATGTTCCATTATAATATGGAACATTGTAAAGTGTTTTCAGTTTTCTTTACAAATTTCCTAGAAAGTCGGCGTGCGAAGTACGCCCCAGTCTTCCTGCATACGATTTTGAAGAATTCGGGTACGTAATAGTATAATATGCTTAAAGTAATGAAAGTCGTCAATTAATGGCCGACGCACGTCCGGCGGGGGAGAGGATATTTAACGGTGCTTGGAAGAAATTAACGGGCACAGATTGCACGGTTCGTAGATGTAGCCGTGGAGAGGGTCGTTCGTCGAGTTTCAGAATTGATTAAACGCTTCGGTTATCGCGATTGTCGAACGAAGGGGTGGGCGCGCCGTGCCCCACGTCGGCCAAAGTTATCCTACTCGAAGTGTATCAGACACGTGGTACTTCGACATAACGCTTTGATCGGGGGCGCGAAAACACGAGTCAGCAAGTACTCGGGCTCTTGCATCGTTAGAAGCCACTTCAGGCTAATAACTCCGGCCAGGCCGCGCCCCCTTTGAGAGCGCGGTTTAATTGTCGCGGTATTTGTGCGCCCTGGCAAAAGAAGCCACGAGTGGAGTTCAATTTAACAACGGAATCAGAGTGTCTCTCGTCAACGGTTCAAGACCGAAGCTTGCCGTTGCTCTGCTTCTAAAATCCCTGCCATCGATCCCGGTCGCAACGGTAGTCTCTTTCTTTCATTAAAATTTCACTTGCCTGCCATTGGATCTGCCGATTGCGTCGAGAGTGTGCCGGCACGGTGACACGGACCCGAGGCCAAAAGCTTCCGTCGCGTCGCGAGCGTAAAAAGACGGCGGAACGGTGATACGAAATTGATACGTTCGATAAAAGGGACGGGCGACGATTCTCGAGGCGCGGCTGCTAAAAAGGAACAACGTCGCGACGTTTCGCAGGCGAGGGGGAAGCGGGGGAGGGACACGATATTGCATATCTCTGGCAGCGTCCATAAGTGAAGAGAGCCGGGGTTCGGTGAAACGTGGAACTCGTAACGACGTCCAAGGGACGGACGTAACTCGTTTATAACGATGTTCGAGAGGCAGAGCAGGCGAGGCGGATGGAAAAGTGGCAGAGCGAGAGGGGCTCGCGTTGCGGCCGAATTTCGTAATACCGGCATCGGATAGTATGCGCGTCGCATACAAAACACAAAGTATGCAAATCCCCGTGGCGGCCAGGAATTGAAATCCCCGTAGTGTCCAGCAATTACAGAACGTCACGGTGACTCGCTTCCGGAATTGTCTCCAGCACTTAATTACTAATTCCAGCCAAGTATTTCGGTGGCCAGGCTTCCCCGTGAATTTCACGCACGCCACCCCTTCGTTCTACGCCCCCACTCCTCCCACGCTTTACGGGCACACGAGCCGCGTAATTAATTCCTATTTCCCCGACGCTCTTATCCGCCGTGTGAGCCGGACAAGAAATTGCCTTCTTACAAACGCGGCGATTCCGTGACTCTCCTATTACGATATCGAGTTTTAAAATCCACCAGCGATACTCCGACCCGATATCGCGGCAGGGAATCAACATTTTTCGCCTAATGGGCTAATTAGCGAGTTATGTTTTAATCCATCCGGGACGCGGGATAATCTCATTGGCTGGGTGTGGCGGAGGTGTAATTAAAGTTGGAGTTAACGTACAAAGTACGGGAAAAATTCCTGTTTAATTGAGGAGAAATACTGTGAAACGTGGCGCGCTGAGGCAAATGAGGGAGCATAGGCGGCTTCAAGCGGAGATAAATGAGGATGGCTTTTTGTCAAGTCGATCAGAGGGAGGATGCGTACGAACCGTACGTGTACGTGGTAAACTCGAAGCGAGAGGAGCGACGCTTCTCGCCATTTCTCTTCACGGCGCGCGAAGGGAGCTATCGAGCGAGGCGAGTAAAGCGTTAACAGGCGAGAATTACTAGTGTTACCCGTGGAAATGGACTCTCGTCTCACGCTATCTTTTACCACTGCAAATATAATTAAGTAATTCATTATATACATGTACCTCGGTTATCTATCCATTCGCGCTTGCTTCCTTGAAATTGCATCACAAGAACGCGAATGCAAATCGACGAAACAAATATCAGCTCTAAATTTCTGCGTTTCTTCTTATATTACTCGCATCGATGTGAATCGAGGCTGTTCCGCTGGGTTCGTCAGGATCCACCCAGGATATCTAAAAACGCAGCTGCTGTAGGGATCGGATCCATCCGGACGATCCGTCTTCGCGGGCTATCGTCTCGGGTATTTGTTCGCCGACGTGGAAAATCGAACGAGAGTTGGACAGATGACAGGGATACCCCGCAACACATAGGATCGCTCGGATTGCTCGGGAATCGGAAGGAGGGGCGTCGACGTGACTCGATGACGAGGCAGCGGTAAACAGCGACGAGAAGAGCCAGTGGCCAGGATGGTGGAAAATAAAGGATACAAAGGATATCGTAGCGGAGTGGTTTTGAAGAGTGCAGAGAGTGGAAAGTAAACAGAGAATCGGGAATTGGTGCATGGGTTCTGAGCTCACAGGATGGGTGTCAGCAGGTCCATGAACTGGTGCAAATGGGATGAGAATTACACCTGTGTTCAATATCATTGATTTTCCCTGCAATCTTTTGTCGTTCGTTCTGTATATTTAAAGGTATTGCTCTGAGAAGGGCTTCATAGGTCTCGCCAGAGTGCCAAAGAGGGAGAGCTCGTGTAGAGGGTGCGAAGGTGATGGAAAGCGGAAAGTGCAGGACACAGATGGAGTAGAGAGTGCGGAGGGTAGAAGGTAGAGGGGCCAGGGAGAGAAGATAGCGCAGATGGTAGAAAGTGAAGTATATAGAGAACACGGAGTAAAATGTAGATAGAGTATATAATGCCGGGAGTAGACAGTAGAGAGTTGAGAGTACAGGCAGTACAGAGTGTAGGGTGGACACTAGTGTACAGAGTACAGAGAGAGAGAGAGAGCAGTGAGAGCAGGGAGAAGTGAGACGGGGAGAAAGCACTCGGCGGGTAATAGCTCCCAATTACCATAACGCTTGGCTAAGCCGACTAATCGGTTCCGCTTATGCCGACCGGCAAATTATTATTAATCACATTGCACGTGGATTACCATTTACGCGCATCCATAACGATGGCATTTGCGCTCTGCTCTACGTCGCGCATCCACGCTCCTAGTACCACGGGTTCCCGAATCGGCCTTTGATCTCACGGTTACTTGCGCTTCAGTAGAACCAGATCCTTGTGAAACGCTATAGCCCTGTGCGCCAGGTACTTCAGACGCCTCCCGAGTCCAAGGCGCAGACATAAATGTGATCAGTTCCGCGATATATCTCAAGGTAATCGCTATTGTTCGACGTTCATGGGGGGACTCAACAAGTTAACAAGACTTCTATGACTCCCCCACGATCGGTATAAGCACCAAGTGACTATGTAACTTTCTACTTGAAGCAGCACGGGCGTCGCATCCGAGGCGCGCGGAACGTATAATGGAAGATGGGCCATGCTCGTCTCCGAAACGGTCCGTGACTCCTCGCGCGAAACGTACGAACTGTAGGGGATTAAACGATTCATGGCCATCGATCTGGCGCGTTATTGTCAGAGTCAAGAGATTAATCCATCGCCGTAAATCATAGAGGAATTCCGGGTGCAAACGACGGGCGGGCCGAGCGGGCACGAGGGAAATTGATAAAACGCCGGGATTATATTCGGGACAAGTTTCCTTCCGTGAAAAATTGGGTTGCTTCCAGAATCTGAGCTTTTGTGGAGGCCGGTTACATCGGCGGAGTCAGTTTCCACGGGGCGAACCGGCTACGAGGGTCCAGCGAAGGTAAGCCGTGGTACGGCACTCGGAATCAATAGGCGGAACAAACTGTGTAGGTGGGTAGAGGTCGCTGGTAAGATTGAATTTGCAGACTCCGCCGCCCTTGTCGGCGAGAAAGGACCGGAGTAAAAAGTAGAGGAAGCGAAGGAAAGAGTGGAGGGCAAATCCAGAACGGATAAGAGTCTGCGGTCTCACGAACGTGGGCTCCTCGCGAGCCCCACCCCGTCTTTGGTGTTTTTCTCTTTTCTCCTCTTTTCTGGGAAGGCGCCCACTGTTTGCCCTGCCGATCAAGACAGCAATTATTTGATCCGGCTGCTGGATGGAACGTAACCCCTCGTGAATCGTGCCTTCTTCCAGGCTTCACCCCCTTCTCGTTCACGAAATTCGTCCATCCCCTTTCCCCCGTAATAATTCAATATTCCTACGCTCGAGTGAATCTTAAATATTAAACAGCATTACTGTAAATTTGCCTTTCATCTTGTTATTCAGATTGCGCTTCCAAAGACGCTGCGTGGGAAATATTCCCGAGCCTGGTGAATAAGTAATTTCCAACACATTCAGATTTAGATCGATTGCTTTATGGAGAAAATTCCTATTAAGAGCGAGGGTTGTCTGTTAGGAGGCGAATATTCTAAATAGTGTTCCTTGGAGGTTAATTTCCCCTTGGACGGTCAGTGACTCCGCTTATACACTCCATTATTGCACAATGCCTTGCACTATGTCCTATAAATCACTGGTTCATCCTTGTTGCGTCAGGATGCACTTCCACTATCTTTCTTCGTGTAATGCATTCGCAACGATCGCTATTGGAGCGGTTTACACGGGCTGGTGTGAAATACAGTTTGTTCTTCTAACCGTGAAATAAGCTAGGTAGCCTGCATTAATGCGCGCCCTATCAGCTCCTTTGGAGCGGTACACGGCGGTGTAAGCTGCGCGATAAATTCGTGGTATCTTGTCGCGCGCAGCCACCGACGGATTCATCGGCGTATTTTAGAGGACACTCGAGTCACCTGAAATATTCACCTCGTCCCCCGTGGGTAGGGTCTTGAGTCAGGCTTCTATCTCTCTCGAGGGCTCTGGGTTTAAAGTTTAAGGAGACCTGCCCGCCGTTGTGCGACATCGTTATGTTCCTGCTGCAGCTAGGTAAGAGCCGTGAGGTCGTTCGAGGTCGATACAGGCTTCTTCGTCTTTCCGGCTGGGATAGCTACCCTGCGGCTACGTATACTTAAGTCGCGTTTCTCCGTCGCAACTTTCAGTTGGGCCGATGGATCCAATTTACTATCGCGGATTTCTCCACCGCGTCTCTGGCTCTGGATGTTTATTGAAATACACGCTCTGATCGATCGACGTTGAATAAAACGGCGAAATATTACTACCACGGGGCTGTGCTTTGTGGAAATAGTATTATACTTGGGTTAGGTGAAAACTGTGCGGGTAAATTATTTTTGGAAATGAATGACAGTACCTTGAGAGTATTAAAATCTTCAGGGTTCCCAATTGTCTGAGGAGGCGATAGTCGATTCGATGAGAATTGAACCTCAGGTGACGTTTAATACGTAAAATACAAAATTCTTGGAAGCGAAAATTTGCTGCGAAAGAGAAGACGAGGTGACGAGAGGAAAGTACGAGCGACCGATTTCAGGAGCTAATGCGGTCACGAACGGGATCGAGACGGTGGCAACAAGTTGCGAAAGTTGTTTAGACGGCTAGGAACCGGTAGGAGAACGCTTCTGAAAAACTATGGCCGTGTAGGGACACGAGCGATTTTACAGAGTGCAGCTTGGCGGAAAAGTTTCCGTGGCGGGCAACAAGTTGGAAAAGTTTCGTTATGACCGTGGCACCGCTCCGTGAACGCTTCGCCAGGGCGTTACGAAAAGTGTCGAACGACTAATCTCGCGGTTTCTGGGGTGGTCGATGTGAAACTAAACGCAAGGGCAGAAAGTTTCACGGTTGCAGGGGAAGAGTAGCGGGTTTAATAGAATTAAGGAATTTGATGTCTCCATTCTATTTTCCTCCATTTTTTAATGCTGGAAGCATTGTGTTGAGAACATTGTGAATTAAAATAATATGCATCGAGTCCTGTAAACATGTAATTATGGAAGACGAGTCATATATGGAACAGAAATTTAGATTCCTTTGGAACGACATATTTTCCACAATTTCTGTTTCAGAGGAAACAAGCAACTATGAATATCAGTAACAGTATTCCCGCAGACTTCGGGGAAATTTTAATTAAAATTGCACGACTCATCTTCAGCTGCGTATTTCCCTCTGGAAAGACGGCTGCACCGCGTATAAAATGTGAAAGCTCGCGCAGCTTTCTTCGGCGCGGGGAGGGCGAACACACCTCCCCGATAGCGTTCAGTTCCGCGGAGGTGCTAGTCGTTTCAATTTCCCGAACAGAGAGAAGAATAGAAGCGTGGAACAAGGAGAAGAAGGATAGGCGAGTGATTGTTAGAAATATGAGGGAAACTTTCAACCCCTACTTCCTCCCCCCTCGGGTATCACCGCTCTGTTAAGACGAACCCAACCTTTCCGACCTCTCCGTCCCTCCAGCTCTCTTTCCCGCTTTTCCTCGGGCATCCGCACTCTTTCAGTTACTTTTTCCCTCCCTTTCAGCCCTCCGTCCGGTCTTCTAGTACGCGCGGATTTCGCAACGCGCCACGAGTGCTCCGTAGCGTAACCTTTTCGTCATTTTAAAACGTTCTGAAAGCCTGCGCCAAGTTTTCGGGACAAAAAGCTGCTTTTCTTCCGGCTACGTTAGTTTTATCGCGCTCTGTTCACCTTGCCGACTCTCCTCTGCCAGCCACTCCCCCCGCTTCGCCTTTCGCTGCAGCAATTTCTCGGGGCCCTCTCGTGGCTCGGCCTTTCATACAGCATCGCGAGCTTCTAGCTGATACTTCCGATAAAAGAATCTTCTCGAGTGAAAAACTTCCGACCGAAATCTTGCTGTCCTCTGCCGGTCGACAAGCTTCTTCGATTCGCCACGGTCAAGAGACCAGCGCTGCCTTCCCCGGACCACTCTGCCACTGGTCTCATCGCGAACCCGTCGGAGCGGATATCCACGATTTCAAGCATCGTACTCGATCAACGCTAGACACTCGCGAGGAGCTCGACTCGCCGCGGAAATTTAGTTTAAAACGAGCGCGATCGAAGACGACAATCGCGCCTCACCCTTTGCAAGCACAACCAGTTACCAAAGCACCTCTTCAACAGTTACCCAACTCCGAAGCCTCTTAATCAAACTTGATTGCAAGTATCGCGTTTCCGCTAACGCGAACGTGAACACTCCCTGAAGGAGGTTCGAGCAGTAGGAGGCAGGGATCCTTTGAAAGCGAGACACCTACATCGGGATTCCTTTCACGATCCACCAACCGACACCCTCCCCCCCGGAGAAGAGGATGCCAGCAGAGGTAGGTGGGTAAAAGAATTTCCCGATCGCCGAGCGGAACACGTGAACAATTACATTTTCTTTGTCTTCGGGGGATCGGCGTGGTATGGCGGCGGGGCCCACAGGTGCAAAGATATAGCCGCGCCGGGAACAATGAGCGCAATCAATGCGATGTGGCGCCCCTTCGACGTCAATCAAACGGTCGGCGTGTGCACGCCACTAGCCTATTGGCCCCGATTGCCTTTTGTCGCCCTGTAGTGTCCGTCGTGCCTGACAGAGAGAGGAACTGGTCCATCCGGGATGATGCCTCGTCGATCGGCGCGGACAGGGAGAGGCAGGCACACACGGGCGAAACGCGAGGGTGCGAGAGACGCGGCGATAGGGATGGAGGGTGGAACGAAAGGGAGTGGAACGCGTGGAGCAGGACGGACGGTGAAGGGGAGGGAAACAGAGGGAGGAAGGAGGATGGAGGGATAAATGGACCGGCACTAGGGGCTAGAGTGAGTCAGGTCGTGACGCGGGTAGCGGGGAGGAGGGTCAGGAGGGCAGGGGAAGAACGGACAGAGAGAGAGAGAGATAGAGAGAGAGAGATAGAGATAGAGAGAGAGAGAGAGAGAGATATAGAGAGAGAGAGAGAGAGAGAGAGATTGCAAGTGCACGGTAAATGGGGCGAATTCCAGCCGAATGCTGCCGGTTGCGACACGCGTGTTGCAGAACTGACCAGTCCACGACCCAATTTCGGGGCTCCGTGTTTCCCCTCTGTCGGCGGCCGGCGCCCATCCCTACTCCTCCTGTCCATCTTCCTTGAATCGAGCGCGTACGTGCACGCGATACGTATATTCCAGGGGTAATATATAGGCGAGCAGGCTGATTCAAACGTATTCGAGGGGGCTGCCTGCCGCGGCGATCGATTATCGTAACACGTGGCCCAGGTGAGAGCCGTGATCCTCGTTCTGAGCGTGGATACTCCGCGTTTGATTGATTGATTGGCCGCTAATCTCCATGAGGATAGAAGGTGGGAGATTATCCTCTGTCTCTAGCGGTTCCATCGTTCTTTTCTTTAAGCTGATCGATCAATTCACTCGCCTTCCCCCCGATTAACAGATTTAAGCTATCCGCAGCGTGGACGAGCCCTGTCGCTCTAAACGTGACGTTTAAAGTGGTCATCGCTTGCGCGTGTCTCGTCAGAAGCCCTGGGATTCTGATTAATTTACTAACTACGATATTCTAGGAATCTGCTTTCGTTGGCCAGATACAATGGATACTCCATATTGCTTTAATGATCGGTACCCGATCGAGCCTCGTGTCTCGGTGGCAGGTAAATCGAAATTTCGACAGGACACTCGTGCTCGGCATGGGAGCCCGTTGAAGAGGAATTCGTCGATACCGGCGAAATATCGGGTTATCAACGATAACAAGTTCGAGTGGATCGAACCGCCACTGTACGGCGATTTTAATGACGCGGTATAATAATTACACGTAGCTATCGATTGCTCTCTCGACCTCGAGATGGCCAGGGATGATCCGTTGGACCTAAACCAGCGATGGCTTGCGTTTCGTTAAGGGAAACCAATTGCATGTTTAACTAATTACAGGTTTGCGGGAACGCAGATAACGCTCGAGCGGCACGTTAAGTGGTCTGCTTTAACCGAGAGTCGCCTGTGTTTGAAACGATCGAATTCTCGTTATTAATGGCTGAACGGGAAAGAACGGTTTTTGATATCGACGCGTGTCAGTGACGCGAAATAATTGAAGATGCATCCAGCGCTCATACTTCCCGGATGTTCGACGTCTAGCGCGGTCAATAACCCCGGCGTTGATCGATAAGTGCAACTGTCTCGCTGGATATAATTATAGACAATGTTTCGCGCAAACGTCGAGCTTCTGATCGTTGTTTTTTCGAATTTCCAGCCACCACCGAATTCGAAGCACGAGCATCGTCGACCGTCTCGTGAAAAGGTGGAATTATTCAAATTCGAAACTATCGAAACACTCGATATTTCTTGGTGGTAGTCGCTGATGTAAGTGCAGTGATATTTCCATTGACGTCGAGGATTGTGTTGTACGCTTATAGAATTCTGTGCTTCAAAACTGCGAATCCTACTCGAAGCTTTCGAGCTTCGTTGAACACAATTCTTATACAAATATACATACATAGTGCAACGTTACAGCTGACAGAGTTGGGAAATATCTGCGAAGATTGGAAGAACTACGTAGTTGTTCGTTGCCTCCATAACGTAGACGCGTTACTCGACAATTTTAGTAGATTACAGTGTTTAGAATGAAAGGACAGTTAAATATATCATTTCAGGGAGTTCTATGCACACTCGGTTTCTGCCCCATGAAACACGACGGAACACCAGCGTACGGTTTTGGTCGACAAGTTAACGAGGGTACATTCATCGTCTGGAAGTTTATCGCTTTCGACGGATTGAAGAAGGCAGCGGGGTCGGTTGTCGCGCGGCATTATGGCAGCGTTTCTTTGCGCGAGGGTGAAGAGGCGAGAGGGAAGGTGGACCATGAAGGAGGTAAGGATGGGTAAGGACACCGATGATTTCCCAGGAGAGGCTGTCTACTGCTTTTCGTCCTCTTTTGCTCGCCTCTTTCTAGTATTTCCTCGCGTCGTTCTACCGTAGTGGCCTGCGCCTTGCGCCAGACTGCCAACGTTATTTTGTCTATTCCGTTGCTACCAATTTGTCTCCGGCCCGTACAAGTGGAAAAACTATAACACGGTCTAGCAAATTTTAATATCTCACGTTGTCGAACAGTCGACCCGTAAAATCGTGCCGCCATTCCGATATTTCGCGGGCTGGACGTTCGTTAATCACGCGGACCTAACGTTGGATTAAATTGGATCTCGTCGAGGGATATTTACGAACGTTTTGCGTTCGTGTTCAATCCTCCGATTTGCTATTCGAACGAGGATCCGCGGGATTCTGTTTCCACCGGCGGATAGCAACGCGTGATATATCTTTTCGTAAAATAAATAATATCACGCGCCAATATTCCGCGCACGCAAGAATTAGAGCGGGCGAAAATCCAGGCCCACCGACCACTCGAATTAGTGTAATCCCCCGCGTTGTTACACCGCCACGTTTCCACGTACAATACCATTATACACCGTAACCCGCTGCTCTTTATTTATCGCTCGTGTTACGTTAACGAGGTCAATTTCACCGCGGACAGAGGAGAGGCGAAGGCCGTGTTTCACGTCGCCCGTAAAGTCCCTCCCGAAACGTTATCAATTTATTTTTCCCGGGGCCAGGGGCGCCGTAATTCAGAGCAGCCAGTCATAACTTGATCCCCCTTTCGGACGGAGAAGCCACGGTCTGCCGCTGTCCTCCTCCATTTTCTCGTTCCCCAGCCCCGTTCACCTGCAAGCCTTATCTCGGTGCACCAGCCGCGCTTCGGCTACCTATTTCGCGGCTCCGCGTGCCGGGTGCACAATGCGACCTCCGATTCTAAGAAAAAGTTCAAGCAACCCCCTTGCCTCGCTTCACCTCCGTCCAAAGACACGAGCAGAAGAACCTCAGCACCGCATGAAATATGGAAAAACCAAGTCCCCTATTCCCCATCTGACAAACGTAACAAGCAACAACTTTCTGTTCCATTTCCACTAGCTACACCATTGTGCCGCTCTAAACACAGCGCTACTGTCTCCTCCAGACGGAGCTCAAAAAGTCTGCGCCCCTTTCGTATTCCACCCCTTTAGCGGCAGTAACCCCCAGTAATCGGTGGCGCGTTTCCCACGCGCAAAACATAACCGCATTACCGCGTATTCCCAGTCCAATTTCCGAGTTCCGGGTGAAAAATCGTTTATCTGAACGCTGCAGCCGCTCCCGAGGATATTCTAGGGGCTGCGTACAAATTCTTGTTGCACAGGACCGGCTTCTTTTTGCGCTCGAAGCACGCCCGAGGGTTGGACAGTGCACGCGAGCTCTTTCTCGCCCCTACCCCGCTCGCCCCCCTAGCTCTCTGGTTTCTCTGTGAAGCCATCCTCCTTTCCTTCCACGCTGCAACCCCTAGCACCTGCGGGGGCGCTTATCTCGAGACTCCAGGCGCACCTAACGTGCTTCGTCTATTCCGGCCTGCCCCGGGCGAAGCTGCTCCTCCTGCGAAGAATCGCGAGCTCGCGGTCCAATCGGTCGTGGCTCTGGTTACGGAAACGCGAGAGCCACCCTTAACTGCCGCACGCGTCCATAATTCACTGTGTAATGGCACGCAGGTGCGGCGCGTCGAGACGCGACGTCGTCTTGATTGCGATGCGCCTCCCGCCGAAGGAACCACCCCCGATCCCCCAACCCCCAACGGCGCCATTGAACACGCGATGTTACGTGCGCCGGCGGGGGCTGTAGGTGCGGGTCGTTAACCGTGTTGCTCTTTTGATAGACTCGAGATCGCTGCCTGATACCGAAGGAGCTTCTAGTTATCGCGTTACCGGGTACGTGCTTAACCGGCCGCGCGTGTAATTGAATACAAACACGAGGGGGGCGGGAAGGAAGAAGCGCCAGCGAAATGGTATCGATGGCGTGGCTGCGTTTCAGCGACGTGCATTAGGCGCAACACTGGGGCACTGAGATGTCTTTCTATTTCCACTTATCGACTACAGTTGCAGGTACATAGTCCTGGAAGTGATACGGAACCAAATATCCGTTCCCACCCCTTTCCTATAAAGATGAATAGTAGAGCTTCCCGGATCAGGTGTGCCCCAATTTTGTCGGAATATCTTATTTCCCTTAGGTCGGGTGACTTAGTATCGCTAGTCTCGGTACTCAAGACTAGTAGAACGCTCGTCGCGTTGGTGGTAGATTCTTATCTCCTAGCCACGGTATTCGATGAACGAAGCAGTGGGACCAGTGCTTGCCCGCTATTCTTTCACGGAATTAAACAGCGGCGGGCTACCACTGCGCCAGCGACCCTTCCAAAGTGCACACAGTGATTAATTATACGGGGCTCCCCTCCCGAGCACCTGAAACTCCTTATCAACAGGATCAGCACGAGGGCGGAGCTGGATCAGCTTCGATGGTTCGACGGTGAATGCAGGCGTTATCTCTCGCGTAGCAGTAAAATTGGCGGCACCTTTTGGTAGCGGCGAGGCGTATAAACACGTATAAAGGTTACGCGCGTAGATGGTCTGGCACGATAGTCCCTGGTTTAACGACGCCGACCCTTGGTAATAAGAGGCGTCCGTGTAACTGGGACCAACGTGGCCACCGTCGCCACCAAACGGCGCCTCCGACCCTTATCACTGGCGTTTATCTGGTTCGCCTGCGAACCGGTACACACGACAGCCATTCCTTACTTCTATTTAGCGCCGGCTCCTGACGAAACCAGACCACAGATAGGATTCTCGAGGAGAGGACAATTCGCCACCAGGAATCGCGGGTGCCTCGATTGTCGGGTCGGCATCTTCGTGCTGCTCTCGCCTTTTCTGTACTTATTTCCGATATCTTTTGTACCGCGCACTGAACGAGCTTCCTCCGCTGGGATTTCTCGTTCATAGGAGACACGACTGTGAAAAGAATCGTTCAAGATCGAATCCAACGGTGACTCGCTTCCTGCCCACTTTATCGATGGTTTCAGGTCTTCGCGTTTGGAATAATTGAATTGGTATATGATTGTGATGAATTGATTGCGAGTTTTGAGAAGATTTTGGGAAAGGTGTCGAGATGTAAGATGAAAGGTGTATGAGATATTCAGGGCGATCGAGAGATAATAATCTGGAGGATTTTTGGGAATAAGATTCGTAAAATAATTTGGGCCTAGTTGTGCAGAAAGCTACCAACCGGCTGTAACCGAGTAAAAGTTTGAAGACTTTAACTGTTAAAGAAAAGTAGCTTTATTTCCATTAGGTATATTTCATTTCTTCTTACTATTTTACAATGCTTTTTAATGGGTTATTTAATAGTGAGTAGTATCATTAATATTGATTAAATTTTTGTAGCTTTTGTTTTTTTAAGACAACAGTATGGGATTCGTACTGTGCTTAACTAATTTTTTGTCATTTTGAGGATTGGTAGCTTTCTGCATAACTAAGACTCCATTTGGAAGTGTTGATGATAAAGTTTACATTGTGGATTAGACTCTGAAGGAAGTAGGAAGATTTTACATTGAAAAGACTTTCAATGAAATATATCTGTGCATTCTTGGTGATTGAAATACTCCTTGATTCTTTAAAGGATATACAAATGAATGTAAGGTGGTAGACAGAAATTTCTCAAGTGTCTATTAGCGTCGGTGAAATTATTAGCATTGCTATTCACTGCGCACGAAGTTACGATTAACATTTGTAACTCAGTTAATTCTGAATCGCCTCATTAGGGATCGAGCTGCAAAGCGGGGCGCAATCGGGCTGATAAAACGTCCCTTGTTGCACGTAATTCCGTGTAAACGATGTTTGTTAAATACAAACTTACGCCGGCGCGGGGACTGCTAATTAAATAGAAGCTGTTCAACTAGAAATACGACGACGATGGTAATTCTATTTCGCGTCAAGGATGGGGTGTTCAACTTGCCGGCTGTTGTCATTCTGGCACACAGAGGAACAGAGTCACGCGCGCTCAACTTTTGCATACTCTCGCACGTGAACGTGTTGCACCTTTCTTGGAGCCATTAGAACGTTTACTAACAAGGGAACACCCCGAACCCGGAAATTCAAAATATTCTGAAACTTTGTGAATATGTAGAGAATTTCCTTCTGATTACAATGCAATTTTTTTGCTGCCCAATTTCGCTCTAAGAGGGTGTAATTGACCCCTGAAAATCCGGTTATTTTCCGATTTTGTGTTATAACTCGCAAATTGTAAAATAATATTGTTTAAACCATTGTATCCGAGGAGGCCTCGAGAAAAAGGGGAAAGCAAGATGTAGGTATTTGTACTTTTGGACAAGTGGAGTAACGAAACAGCAGGTGCGTCCGGTGTGGCGGAATTTTGTCTCGCCGAGAACAACCAGGAATTTCGGCGAGCGGTTGCGAATAGCCGGGAAATAGGGTTGCACCTATAGGCGAGTTGCGTTTCATTCACGTTCCATCGCGAATTCCATTCTCGGTTAAAAGTCTCGCCGAGGCTGCGGCCCCGGAATCTCGTATGCCAACGAAGCCTCGAACAGAGAAAGGGATAGAGAAGACAGGGGTGGAAGGAAGGGGGGGTAGTGAAGTGAGAGACAAAGAAACGAGGACAGAAATAGGGAAAGAGAGGCTGGAATGGCGGAGTCGAATTGTGTCGAGGGACAGATCGATGAAAGCTGGAAGTTCATCTGCGTAACGATAATGGGGCAACGGCACCGCGAGAAAACAATATGTAAATCGTTCTTTCGCCCTGCCCCTCTCCAACCGCCCCCAATCAAAGTCAGAATCCGCGACTTCCGCGTCTGTCCTAACGACGCAATCTAAATTCCGAAGGCGGCCCACCGAAGTGCGCCAGCCGAGTATATACGTATACATCTACTTCGGATGGAGAAAATTCACCGCGTTACGAGGGAACGTCGGTGGTTTAACGGCGACAGGGGCAGGTCAGAGAAACATTCCAAGAAGAGGGACACGGCGTAAGGGAGCAGTCGGCCGAGGTACCTACCAACTCGCTTCCAAGTGACTTTCCTAACTTCCGGTGATATTGTCGGTGCACCTCTCACCCGAGATTCCATCGCGCATAAGCCCGCGTATCTTGCAGCTCCTTTCCACCCCCTTGTTCGAATAAGAATTGGATTTCAAAGAGACGCGGATGCACCGATGCATCGCGACTGAAAGGGTGGAATGCGCTCTCCAACGAAGAAAGCAAGGTTTCAACATTTTCAAGGGACCAGGGAGCGTGCGGGGCATTCGAGGGAACTCTGTCCATGAATACGATACTAATGTGGAAGCCAAAGCCGATTTTTTCCTTCTTCACAATGTTATTATGTTCTTTATTATGTGCATGGGTACGAGGGATGTTTGAAACAGATGTTTCGGAATTTATTCGATGTAGAATTCTAATGAATAAAAGTATTGATGTTTTAAAGTCTATCTATCTGGTAGCTTGCGTCACAAAAGTTGCGAATTACTTTGTCGTGACATAGCTACGAAATTGCGACTGGAATGGTACGAGTAACGAAAATTCAATCACCTTTGGTGACATTTCCACGCGTTTGTGCGAGCAGGTTTTCCAGGAATGTCGAGTTCGGGTTCGAAAATATTGATATGTAACTGGAGCACTCGACGCGCGTTTGTCTCTCGGAATTACGTATTCGACCCGTCTGATGCGCGCGCGTAACGCGGCACGCAGTTAACTACGAATTTCAGATTGAAATCAGGAGATACGGGAACGTTCCTGTCGAAAATGGAAAAAAAGCTGGCTCGGATCGGCCCGTGTGCGCGGCGCATATGAATAATTCAACCGTACCTTTGCCCCGTATTCTAAGGACGCGCTTGTGCATATGTTACGGGCACGGTTACGAGACCGATCCGCGGATCCGCGGATCAGCGATTTAGGTCTGTAGGAAAGCGCCGCACACAGCTGCAACCTGACGCGTGGAGAAGCGAACTGTGCGAGGAGACGTATTTGTCGAAATCGTTGGACACACTAATTGTAGATAATAAATTCACTAATAAATTCTGTGAAGCACACTATTTATACCATTTAGAAATGAATGCCTTTTAAACTTTCCTTCGACCCAAACTCTGTCCAGATAAACGACCGTACGATTTCACGAAGGCAACCCTTTGAACTCTGCCCCTGACAGAGCAATTGAAAATCGTGTGCACCACGTGGAAGGGAAGATTCCGTCTGACATGCCTGCGAAGAACACAGAGAGTAACGAAGATCGTGGACGACTTAGCTCCGCGTCGCGGTCTTTCAGGGCAGTGAACGCACCAAGTCGTATTCTCGGGGGATCAAATGGCGGGCCCGTGTAAACGAATTCTTGGTGGTCGTGCACGCCTTTGAACGCTAGTTTCCGCGAGTAATCCGGTCAAAGGAAAGATACGGAGAAACGTGGGGCGAATGTCGTGGGGGCGAAAATCGTGGCCGCGCGCGTCAATGTAAACGAGTCGCGGGGCCGGCCGACGAGAGACTCATCTCCTTCATCCTTTCTTCCGCGGACTCGAGCCACTCAATGTCCCAGGGTAGGCCTGGCACGGGGTGGCGCCGCCTCGACGTTCAAGTATCGGGCATATAAAGGCCCGTTACGCTCATAGGATGCCTGGAATTACCAGGCCGCAATGGCGCGGAGCGACGGCCGCCTGACAAACGACGAAAAATTTAGCGGTAATCTCGAGGCAGGCCTGGACGAGGCAATTCCCTCGCTACCTCTACGCCCGTAGACGTTGCTCGCTTTATGTGCTCGCCTCTTTGACTCGCTCACCAACAACCTTCTACCCTCTCGCGTTCCTCCTTCACCCGCCCGCGCCTCCCCTAACCCATCCCCCTGTCCACCATCCGCGGTCCCCGCTTGTTCCCCGTGCCGCCCCCTAAGCGTCGAGCTTCAGCCTCCCTCGGCTTCCTCGTCCTTTCATCTCCGTGCCTCATCTTTCCCGTCCGCCTTTCTTCCAGCGCTGGACTCCACGAGTCTGCTCCGTACAATCGCCGCGAAAAGTTTCCGTCTGGAAATTTCGACGGCGGATACTTCCCCGAGCGCGCTGCCCTATCCACCGGGCCCCTTGCACTCGTCCTCCTCCCGCCCTGGTCCTGCCAGTAGCGCTTCTGGTGGCTCACGGAGATAGAGCAAAGGAAGACATCACAGGGGAGGGAATAAAATTTTTGATGGTTCTCTCCTCTCTCTCCTCTCTCCTCGCTCCCGCTGGTTAGCCAAGAGCCAACGACCAGACGGGAATATTCTACACCGTCGGCGGGGGATGATGAAAATATTAGCGGCGCATGATAGCGAGGGCGGCTTCTTGCTGCTCGGGGGCAAGAACAGAGATGACCGGGGATAATGAGGCGGGAGAACGACCGGAAATACGCACTGCTTGGCCTGCGCGCGTAACGACGGAAGCTTCGAAGCGTGGTCCAACCGCGGTAAGAGCAGACGCGGCTTTTTCCTTGGGTGTTTCTGATGGCGAGCCCGTTCCTTCGATTTTGTTCATTAGTTTGAAGCTGTTGGATGTGTCGGGGAGATTGCTTAAGCTTCTTCGGTCTACCATTTTCGTCATAGGTTGCAGCTCAGTTTGGGAACGAGAACTAGGGAAATTATTTTTGAAGGGAATGTACTTTTTATAACTCTGTTGGAAAAGGGTATTGTCGTGCTGGAGGTGCTTTTGGAGAACGTGCTCCATGGAGAATGGTCAATTTGTTTAGTTCAGGTTACTAAGCTCGATGCTTGAAAGAGATTTCCTATACCTTTCGCGGAGGTAGTTGCACCTTTTCGAACGGACTCGGCTGAAGGCGATCCTATTTCTGTATTTCGTGGATAATGCATGTGCGAGAGTCGTTGGTATTCTTACGAGGTCGTTCGAGGAAATATCTTGAACAGGCTTATCGGTGAGGAGTACGCGAAAGTCTGAGGGGGTGTGTATACTATTTGTAGCTGAGATAAGCAAACACGTGTACGTGAGGGGGATAAGCGGGGAATTGGGAGCATCCTTTATATTTGATCGTGGGATACGTTTAAATCTATTTCGGCGGAAATTGGAGGAAAGAATGAAAAGGGAGAAATGATGGGAGCAGCGTCGTATGTGTTCAAATATTTGTGCTCTCCAGCGGATAATTCTTGGATTCGTATCGTAACTGTTTGCTGTGTCTGGCTCGAGTATTTGCAGTTGATAAAAATATGGCGGAAAACGGCGATAGGGAAAAATAAAAAGAAATCGTTCTTGTGGTGCAAGACGGTCGTTCCTATACATTTTCGTTTAAATAGCTAACAGAGACCAACAAAGAAGCTCATTTCCGTCTGTCGGATACATGTGAAAGGATTTTATGAAAGTGTGATAAATATTGTTGGTAAGCTTTCCTAAAGAACATCTTGTCGCGGAGTCCAGTATGTGCAATATATCTTTTCCATTTGCAGAATACGAGAATCTCTAACCGGATGCACTGATCCCAAAAATTACATAAGCTATGCCCCTTTTGAAGGTTCCAATAATGCAAGATTCTTCCTGAGAAGCCAAGTCTTCTCGTCGTCATGAAATATGAACGAAATTGAGCGTATACTTAGCCGCCGTTTCAAGGAACATGAGAAGACCATGGTCAGGCAAGACTAGAAAGAACACGAGTCTCTGCAGACGTTCGCTGAGAATAATACAGGAGGCATACATAATTCCAGGTCTGCGCTATAATGTAGGTACCCCATCTGCTGGCCGACAGGGAACATTTGCAAAATTTGCATTTACCAGAAACTCGGGCAGCGTACCACATTCGCGAAAAAGATCTTGGAATTATGTGAAACACGAAACCTCCTAGACCGATTGTGGACAAATGTGCAATTCCGTAAACGGAGGGGTTGTTGTTTCAAACAGCGGGAGGGTGGTTGTAGGAGAAATGGCGAAAAAGAAGGCAGATAGATGGATAAAAGAACCGTTAAAAGCAGACACGGACCGGGCAGGAAGATCGCGGGGAAACGGTCGAATGCGTGCAAGCATCGACACAGAGGGCTGGTACGCTGTTAGCTTGAACGCAAAAAAAGAGCCGTGGTTCAGGACCTGCGAGGGAAATGTTTTGCAGCATTGAGCTGATGCGCCAACGATTCTATAGGTAGGTACGCGATACGACGGCTGTACTGGTAGTTGGAAAAGCAGAGGGAACGTTCACGTGGTAGGTAGTATGGAATTTGCTGCACTTCCATGGAACTGCCTCCAACAACCAAACGCGAAACTATATATTCAGGGTGTTTTGTTTCCGTAATTTGTTTCCATGCGTCTACAGCGCTAATGGAACATTTTATGCGAAAATGTGAGAATTATCAAATATATTTATGTATATGTATTGAGTGCGAGTGGAAACAGGGTGGAGTCAGACAATTCGGATGCAGTGCAGACAGAATTCTGCTTTTGAGGATCAATACAGGGAGTACCGAACTCGAGAGATTTCAGACGGATAGCACTCAGTGTTCTCAGAGCTCTTGGGGATACCAAGGGTCCCTAGAGACTCTGCGGTCCCTGGTGTCCATGAGGTCCCTTGGGATCTGATGATTCTGAGGTCCATGGAACCCAAAGGTCCGGTACTGGATGGTCTCAAGAATAATCTATGTTTAGTCTCATAAGTCTATTTGCATTTATAATATTTATATCGAAGGAGGAAATAAGAATCTTAGAAACGTAACTCGAGTCTTGTCGCGCATGCCGAGACGTACATACTCGTCGTCGACGACCTGTAAAACACGAATTCAAGTGCCGTTTCTTTATACCCGCACGAACGACCTTCCATTCCAACTGTCCAACCGTCGATTCAAGAACGAGAACATTTCTATGTCGCCCTGGACAACGAAATCTCAGAGCCCCCACAACGCAACCTACATACACCCGAGCTATTTGTCTTTTGAACTGGAAGCTTTCAGTAAAGAAGTCTTCGACTCGTTCGTGTGCTTGCACCTGTTGACTTTTCCACGCTACCGCGACTGAACTTTTACTCACGCCTCCGTTACTCGCAACTCTATCAATTCAAAGTCTCAAACGACCGCGCAGCCTTGATCCACAATTGAAAGGTCATTCCAACTCGATCGCATTTCTAACTCTACACGTTCATCGAATTTGTTTCATACACGACCAAAGAATTCCAACGCCAACCACGAATGATTGCCACGACAGTATATTACTCAAGTATTTCATTCGGCTCGAGTTCGAGAGGACAAAGATCCTACAGAGTGACGCGTATCAATCAAATAGCGACAACAGGGGAAACGATGCATTTTATGTCGGTGATCGAAAAGACAAGCATGTGACAAGTGACGGCTACCATTTCTATTAGAAATTGCGCCCCTTTGACGAATATTAATCGAGCAATCGCACCACCACTATCTCCCAAGACCACTCTTTCTTTCCTTTATCCTTGGATATCCTGTTTGTGCCCGTAGTCTCGTTAGAGGCACGCTTGAATACTTCTGACGAGGCACGGACGCGAACGGGGTATAGACTAGCCAAGGTAATCCAAAATATATTACCGAGGCTTTGTACCTTTGTAGCTTCTGCGAGCTACCCCTGGGGGTGGCTAGGCGTCCTTTCCTTCGCCAATCCACCCTCCCCTTTCCCGAACCTTTCGCCCATCCTGCGCTCCCTCTTTTCTTTCTGCCTTTCGCTGTCCTCCCGCTATGCGCACCCCCCTCGAGTTATTACCGCGCCGGGATCGAGAACCGCAAGCTCCGCGCGCAGAGTTGGCGGTGCTCGAAATGAATTCGAATCGCGCAGAATTTAAAAGGCCGCATCCGGAACCGGCGCACGCACGCTACACCCACGCAGGCGTGGACAGTGTGCACGCGTGCAAGCTCGCGCGTACGGGGTGCAGAGCGGGAGAGGGCAAGAAATTCGTTGCGCTCGATTTTTTATCACCACGCCCACCACCCGCCGCCCTCGCCGCGAACAATCGATAAAGCCCCGAGATTTACTCTCGGGGACGATCCTCGGGACATCGTGTGTTTCTTACCTGGACCCCGCGCACGGACTCCAGGATATTACGTACACGGAACCGTCGCGACGTTCCGGCTGACGATGGGAAAACGACGACGCCGTGGAAGCCGCAGCGGATTCGGGAAAATAAAAGTTTTTGTGGCTGGCCGCGATCCGAACGTCGCAGAGGAAATGAAAAATGTCGGTGCCAGTCGTAAAGTTAAATTAAGTCTCGTCCGGAACGTTCAGCTGGGGGAGATGTGTTTTTGTCGAACGTCTAAGCGCCACGCCGGGGCTGTCTTTCTGCAGTTCAAGTTTCGCGATTTATGCCGGCGACGCTCAGCGAAACGATCAATTAGAGAGATTCTTAGCCGGCACTGCGATTCTCATAGTAGTTAGTATTCCAGGAGAGGGTGTTACCAATGTTTCAGTGCAGGGCACTGCAGTTTCAGTTGAGAAGCGAGTCTTTAAAGGCGGTGAATTGGTTCCTAGTAAGTCTGTAGAGGCTGTGGCGAGGGTACAGCTAGTTCTCAGAGAATCTTGAAAGATTCTAAGGGCTGGTGTCTCACAGATGCCTCTCATACAGGTGTACGTACAAGTACGGTTATACGTCGACGTTGCTTTATTCGAATAATATATGTGTATCGCGCGGGCACCGAAAATTTACTGCTAATTACTTTCCCCGGGTCGGTTTCTGCGGTGCACGTTGGAACTGTAAATAGGCAGCGAGGTTCGCGCGCAAATGACGCCGGTCCAGCCCCGATAATATCGAAATTAATTAAACGGACAACAGTCTTAATTAAATCACCGGCCGCCGGGGGTAAAAAGGATTGTCTTTGAGAGCGAAACGCGAGTGCCCGTTCCTCCCTTCTGTGTACGGTGATATTTGATTTCACCGTTGACCCACTTTCGCCCCGGATTCCTGCGACCTTTGATCCCTGGCGAGCGGTGCAGTTTACAGAAGACTGACCATGGTACGGCAGCATTCCGCTTTTTTCGTTCCTCCTTCTTTTTTTTTTGTCAGCGGCGAAGCGATATCCTCTTGCTCTAATTGCCGCACTGACGCTAGCCCCTGCCATTTTTGTGTGAGGGAGCGCATTAACGCGGCTGACTGGGTGGAAAATCGCGTGTATGCCCGAGTGTTAATATTTCACTAGTCCCGCAGCAGAAGGCCTTCGTTCGCTCCCGTGTGAATAATTCTTAGTTTAATTTTAACCTGATTCCGGCAAAGTGATTCGTCCAACGGTCCGAAGGTACGAGCCGCTTGTACCCGGCATCAAAGAAGGAGGTTTGAAGTGGAATTAATTGTTACCCGCTGCGCGAGGCAACTTGAATGAGACTTGTAGCTCCGCGATACGTATTAACTGTAAACTGTTACTCTGCCTTTTCTCCAGCCTCAATCATCCGTCAAAGCACTCCGAATTATCTTGATGTAGGTCAACGCGCACCTATCAGACTGCTCACGCTTCGCTATTTGGCTCGTTACGTAGAATACGAGACGATGAAACCGAAACCCCGCCTAAACAGGCCGAGGCAGGTATTTCGATACTTGATAGTTTCAGCACACTGGGGAATACTTAGGAAATAACGTTCGAACGGGAACGCGGTGGGTTGCCCTACCGATATAACGGGGATGAGTTGAGCATTGAGTAGCGTATCGAGTTCCTTTTAACCTTCATTGAAATATAATAGCTACTCTCCAATTATATCTCTCGGACACTGATACCCTGTGGTGGGCAATTTAAGGCATTCGGTACCTGCACGAATTTCTGCCACTTCATAGATTTCTGATGCAAGATAATACGTTTTACGACCTGGACCATGGATGTAATCGAACAATGATTACTAATCTAGGTAATTAACTCCAAGCCAATTCAATCGTAATTCAACACAGGCAGTTTTGGGATCATCTCCTATATCTCGTAATAAAGGCATTGTAATCACGACCATTGATTAATGACATTTGATATAATCATAAAACGGCAAATGCTAACGAATTAAACAAGCTACCCCTGCACAGCAATTAGAGTAGTAAATCGGGTCTCGAGCACGGTGCAAAGTGAATTTCATAACTTGACAGTAGATGACGCGAACTCAACAAATGAGCGCTTACACCCACGGATGCGCCGTATTTGCACAGCATTAAGACAGCAAGTGTACCCAAGTAAATACCTACCTGAGTAATTACACTCAACGTTTCAGTTGGAATATAATATTTCAAGCAGCTGCGCGCTCAATCCTAGCTACACACCTAAATGCTCCAGAGTGGCAGCAAAAATTACACGCCTCCCGAATCACGAGCATTCAACCACTCGGAGCAATAATCACTTCTTACTAAACCGGTCCACTTCACGCTCGCTCGGGATGTTTGGAAATCCGAGATATCGAAGCGCGCCGGCACTAAAGCCGCTACAATATCGCGAAGCGTTTTATCACGAAAAATAATTCTCAGGATGGCTAGATCCGCGCCGTTTAACAGAACCGCGCGCAACGATTTTTATCGGAAATTGGGAACTATTTCGCGGGGTCGTTCGAGCGGATATTTTTATGCGTTTCCCCTTCCCTGTTTCCTCTCATCCCAGTATCCTAACCACCTCGTGACCTCCCCTAGCCACCCTTCGCGGTTCCTTCTTCACGGTCCATGATATATTTCACGGAGCGAATAGCCCGCGTCCGCGTCGGGATCCTCGTGACGCCGGTAAACGTCGAGTCTTCGACATCAAAGAATATCGTGCCCGTTCCCTTCTCGAGGAATATCGCCGCCGCTACCAATCCTCTCGCCCCATACAGGCCCTGTGTGTCCACGGTCGCCCTCCGCAACGATCTACCTACACCGCCGTCTCGCGCAGCTTTCGCCAAAGGAATCATCCCGGCATTCAGCAGCGTTACCATTATCGGGATCGTTTGCCGGGGCTCGCCACGGATCAGCGTGCAGGGGTTAGGCGGCTAGTCGGTTTTCGAAAATAATACACCAATATATCCGCGGGTATATTTTTATCGGTCGATCGGGGTAGCACCATCGATTCGCCGCTAGCGAGGCGCAAACGCTCCGGCGTGAAAGAGAGGAAGATGGAACGGACGGGGGCGGCGGTGGATGGTGAAACGGGCAGAGAGAGAGGAGGGACGAAGACGGAGGAAGAGAAAGAGCAATGAGAAAAGGGGGGCGGTGGGGGAATAGCGAAAGGAGGACAGGGGAGGCAGCGAGAAAGGGTGGAAACGGGGGAAAGGAAAAGAGAGAAAGAGCTTCGCCCGCGCCACCCACGGTAATTATCGAAGGCGGGGTTGTCGACCTCTTTTAGTCCTGCCTGCTTGGACTTTTACCGCTGCTTGCCTCGAGGACGGTGTTCGTCTCAAACAGGGAGTGAAGGAGGGATGTATGTACGTAGCAGCGTGATATCAGAGATGGCCGAGCGTGTGCCCGCGGACGTGGTTTAATAAAACCAGCTAGACGATAGGCACCGCGCACGCAGTACAGGAAATTGAAATGAAAGCTAGCCTCTCTTTGCTGCAGCGGAGATTCATTTGCAAACGCCATTGTCTTAGTGCGAACGTGAGTCAAAGGTTTTTATATCTTAGTCTCAACTATAGGGGTATCAACTGTAACTATAAAAATAGACAGAGTAGCAAAGCGATAAGCCACCTTTGTTAAGACGAAAAAGAGTGTTACCTAAGCGATTTTCATTTGAGTAGATTTTCACTGGAAACCTGATCGCTATAAACGAAAATTGTAATGCCCATAGAGCTATTGCAGCGCAGCACTAATCGCGTCGATATCCGAGCTCGCAGATGTTCGAGTATCGTTATCGGATTTCGATTCGGTTGAAATTATACAGTTCGCATTGAGCTGTAGCCCGCAGTAGTCGGCTGAAATTAGGTAGCCACGAGTGCCGCTAGGTCCCGACGTTAGCATTCTTTCCTGATAATGAATGGCGCGGACGGTTCGGCTAGGGCGTAACATCGAATACGTTCTATTAATCGGCGCGCGACGATGGAACCCGCTGATTTATCATTTAACGGGGCCAGGGGAATAATGTATGGCCAGCTGCAAAATTCGGGGGACCGATGAATAGCGACCCATTTCTGTATCGATACCACACACGCTGGACGATCCTTTTGATCGGTTCCGTGCGGATGAAAATTGGCTCCACATCGGCGAAAAATTGTTTGAGAGTTATTTAACGATTTTCGATATCATTGTCGCCGGAATAAGTTATCTGCGACGGTGCTACATGCAGGATCGATGCGGTCTTTGGGGGGATTTTTAATCGTGAGGCATGCCCCTGGCACGAGCCAAGGAAACGTGTTCCAGGTGAAACGCTGGCCAGCGATACGTATCGATGAAGTGAGGAATCAGGGAAAATCCGACTCCTTCGAGCATTCCCGTCGACCCTTCCAACTGCTAACGAGCCGAAACTTCTCTCTCTCCTCTGTCTGTCGAACTGGAACACCCTAAGTCTACCCTCCTTGGCTTTTTGTCCTCCCTTTTCAACCTGGCTCACTCTGGACCCTGCTATCCCGCTCTTGTGCTCGGCGAGTTTTTACGAAGGAAGAAGAGGAAAGTCGCCGGAAGTTCCGGCAACTCTGCCACGGCTCAACGAGTGGAGTCAATTTTTCATCGCTTTTAGTTGCTCTTTCGACGGATAACAGAGAGAGAGGGAAAGGGGAGAGAGAGAGAGAGAGAGGTCGCGAGCAACGAAGGAGTCGTATTTTCGATCCCTAGAACGTTGAAACTTTTACCGCGGCCCGAGTCGCTTCTCAACTTTTCTATAAATTAAACCTTAGTTCGCTTTTCTACGTGCCCTGTGGCTACGCGTTATCAGACGGATCCGTAGCCGTTACGGTTTTAAAATTTATTGGTTGAAAGGTCACCGAATTGGATTATTCGAAGGGCAACCCAGCGGCAGGACATCTCTTCAAAAGTGAATAGATTTTGGTCAAGATTATATCGGTGCCTGTACTCTCGCTTGAACCGAACAAACCCGGCACCGAGTTCTCGCAGCAAGCGTGGCCTATCACATCAACTTGTCGCTTGAAATTCAACAGAATCGACGTTCTCGAAAGCAATCTGGAGCTTTCTAATCTTTCAGCGAAATGCAAAAGTGGACGACATAGGTAAGTGAATACTTTGAAAATCTCGTTTAAGTCGGGGGCGAAATCTAATATGAAGTCGAAGACGGAAATTCGACGTGGTTCTGATAAATCTCGAGCACCGCGAACGCAATTCGTTCGCCGGAGACGTTCACCTTTTTATCAGATCCCACCGCGGGGTTGGCGTCGCCGTGGTACGAGACAAAGCGACGCGGGACGGAAAAAGTCGAGGCGATAACCGGCGGGAATGCAGAGATGACGGTAAACGGCGAAAAATAGAGACGAATTGTTGTGTACATACACCGAAAGACGGTACGAGGGGGAGGAAGTAGGTGGTAGAGGGAAGCAAGTACGTTAAGGGAGATATCGATTCCGTTCCCCGCCTTCCCTGTTCTCGTCCCGTCGTTCTTTCCCTCGGTTTCCCGTTCTGGATTTACGCTAATGGTTGTTCGGTGTGTACGGGGGCCACCGTGGGATCGCATTACTCGCTCGGGCGGCGAAGTATCTCGAGTCACGTAATTCCTCGAGACGGCCACCAGATTTCTTTAGAGTGTCACGATAGATAGATGGAATAGGAATAAAGTTCTACCCAACTCGCAATATAACTCAAATAAATTCGTCTTCCACGGCAAGTTGCACGCAAGTGTCTGCCCTTACGGCGCGATACATTGAAAGATACCTATGCGTGGTCCATAGAACGGTGGGGAAGATAGGGATGATTTATGTAGGCCGTACGGAGTACAATTTGTACCGTGTCAGTTTTTACCGACCGAGACACGCGGGCTACAACGGGCAGCTGAGTTATTGCTCGAGCCAGGCTTGTCGAGGTAGTTCTGAAACAACTGGAACGATGCTATTGGCGGGGAGGAGTAGGGACGAAAGGAATGTCTCGCGGCATTTTGTGCCGTTTAATTCCGATCCCCTTCTAGAAAGAAGAATCTTGCGAACGATTTGCTTTAAAAGCATCCCACGTCGTATCCTAAAGTCACTCGACGACACGTGGGTGCAAAAGTCCGTTCGCTTTATTGAACCAAAGTCTTTATTAAGAGTAACGATATACCACCTGTTTTTTTAATCAAAGTATTCTTCTTGCCTGTCCATGACTCTTTGCCACTTTCCCGGTAAAAGTACAAGTATAGGTGTGTTGAACTAGACATTTCCCTAGATGTGATATTTACGACTTGTAAAGTAGGTGCCACTTGAAAGTCTTTTGCTAAAGTTGCCAGGGGTTTAAATTCAAAAGAGATTCGCATTAGGTGCGAGGGACGATTGAATGTTCGCACGGTGAATCGTAAAAATTCGTTATCGCCCGCGAACGCACTGTAGGTATCGTGCGAATTCATTCCCTCAGCACCGAGGTACCTATATACCTTGGATTTAACCGAGTACCGTGACTCGAATGCAGAGTTCCTCGGGAATCGCCGCGTGGCTTCGCGCGGATAGGATAGGCAGTTCTGGCGCGGAGCCCGTTGTTTAAAGGAGCCGAAGTGGTTGAAACAGGACCCTACCACGGTAGTCGGACAATATTACTTCCCATCGAGTCGAGCACTTGCCGCAGTAACGTCGCGCTAATTCGCCAGCCTCGCTCGAGGAAAACGGAATATTACTGTCTGCCGGATGGGCTCCTCTGCAGTATTTGAATCTCGCCGCTCTGACAATCGTCTGAACCCCCTATCCCAGTGTAATAAAGACGCTCTCGTTCACGTGGACAACGTACGTGACCCGTAGCAGCCTCCAGCCTCTGATTGCGAAAAACGTGGCTAGTGAAACGATGGTATCTAATCGGAATGATTTTTTTAATACTGTTCAAAGGAACGCGTCGATGAAGTCTGAGAGGATTCCTTGGTTCTAGGTAAAGTGTCTCGACCCCACTGACGGGGTAAAATAGTTCATTATTCCTGTTCCGTAGGGACTATAAAAAGGTTTTTCTCGTCGAATCTATGTTTAGCTGGAGTCTGATGGCTTCAGACAGCCTCGGTAATCAAAGCCGGCACGAGGCTTCTTAGACAGAAGCCCGATTTCTAGACAAGACGGTAACAGTGAAATTTTGAGCGTGCACGTTAGATTTTCGGCTTTCGAGCGAGCGTGTTATCGATTTGCCCGGAATACATACCCACCAACGGGGATCGCGGACGGTATCAATTATTTTTATACTGGAAGCGCCCTAAAGGTCCGCGCACACATATCCGTTCCGTGTCAGACCCTCTACGCCCCTCTTCTTCTTACCACTGGCACGACGGAACGGAACTGACACGGAACGGATATGTGTGCGCGGACCTTAAATATTTGTAGCGCGCGTTTCCTTGAACAGCGGAAAGTCGTGGCACCCGTGGATGCTATCGAGCGCAATTATCTGAATTTCTCGGACGGTTATAGCCACAATTTAAACGCGCAAAACATGATCTCGATCGGAAAAGGTCGCTGCGAAATTCTACGCCCGGCAACGCGCGCCTCTCGTCAAAATATACACTGCACACATTACGCTTCGTCGACGCGAGTTGAAGCGGCCCTCGTTGCAGAGGCTCTGCTTACTGTTGGCAAAATAAGAGGAAAAATAACGCGAATAAAAATCCACCGTTATCGCGGCGGTTCGAATTTTACGCCAGCCATTGATATAATCAAGGCCATTCATCCTGTGTAACAGACCATGTCAGGCATACCGGCAATGAAATCATCTCGTCGAACCTACCGCGCATTCAATCTTTTGCAGCGATAAGAGCCGTGAAACACTGAACCGCGAGGGTAGAAAAGGGGAGGGGCATCGATTCTATGGCGTGTAGAGTGTAATTGCGGAACCGGAAATAAAAGTTACCCTAACAGACCCTTTGAATTTCGCCAAGTTATTTTCCAAAGCGTATCTATAGACGAATATCGATCATCGAGTAGGGGAGGGCATGGTTCCGTGTGCTTCTGCTTGTCGTTCGTTTTCAGAGTGTTCTCACTCCGCCCCGTTGAGAGAACCCCCCCATGACCCGTTGATCGATACAGGGGGAGGAATTAAGACGCGAACGATAGGTTGATGACTACTAGGATGGAGCAAGTTGAAGGGACGATAGGGCCAGGACGGAATGGCGGGAGACGAGGGGAGAGAGAGAGAGAGTTTACTATGCGAAACGCGACAGGGGCCCGCGAGCGATCGGACAATGACATCTTCCAGAACAATTCATTGTTCCAAGGAAGAGCTCGTTCGCTTACGGAGCGGAGTAGAGGAGCGGAGGAGCAGCCTAGCCAGCAGTAGCAACGGTGTCTCTCCTCGTGCTCTCTCTCTCTCTCTCTCTCTCTCTCTCTCTCTCTCTCTCCCTCTCCTCCCAACCCCTTTGTCTCTCACCCTCCCTCTCTCTCTCTCTCTCTCTCTCTCTTGCTGACGGTTAGTTGCCGCGGGCCTTCTCAGTGAATACACGCGGGGACAATGTAGTCTGCACAATACCGGTGTCAGCCGGAAATGACGCTACGGAGTGAGAGGGAGCGAGAGGAGAGGCAGTAGTCGAGCCCTGTCCGCGAATTGGCGGCGTTAAGGGAGCCAAGCAACCCCTCTACAAACGTCCCCGTATCTACTGCGTAACGCACAATTGGCCGTGTTGGTGGGTGGCAAGGTAGTCAAGGCTGACTAGGGCCGCTCCTCGACTCGCAACACCGACACCGTCGTCGAATGACTGCCGCGCGGTATCGGCGCAACTTTTTCGACCGCGCCGCGCCTCGATAAGCGAACGCCCGCTAACGAGATTCATTAATGTCGCCCGGGAACAATCGAGCGCCGCGAAACGGCTAGACCAGACGAAATGGGAGAAGGAGGCGGCCGCAAGGGGGCTGCGTCGTAGACGGAATAATGGTATCGATGGGACGAGTCAGATGAGGACGATCGTTTTAAGTGTACTTCGCGAGGCTGGCATTGAATCGGCTTTCGGTGGCGGGCGAAACGACCGATCGGAGAGAGAATGGTACCCCGGCGATCGCTGGCGGTGCTTTTCAATGGCTCCGCGGGGCCCGGCAAGTTTGATTGGCGTGATGGTGGAAGATTGGATTGTAATGTTGTCGATTACGGGCGGATGCTCGGGGAGGGTGGTTCGTAAATGCAGTTCCATGGGTCTGTGTGTGGATGTGCGCGTTGGGGGAGTAACGATTGGGTTGTATGTATTTTCTTTGAGCGGTTAGGGTGGTTTATATAGTTGAACGGGGTGGAAAGCTTCGATGCCGTTTAGATAGGTACATCCCTGATTAGATCATAGCTTGGTGGAACGTTTATTCTCGGTCACGCTTCCAGTCTTATCTCTTCACTTCTTAAATGATGTTAGACTCGTTTTACTTCGGTGGTATCAAGAATCGATATCCATCAACTGTTGCAGGCAGCAAGATTCTTGTTTTAATCGTAGACATTTTTAAAGGATCATTATTATATTTTGAGAAGTCTCTAAAATTGAAAGGAGAGATACACCCCTCATTAGGGTGGCCCTTAATTTTCAACCTGCGAATTCATTTGCGCTCACCCTATAATATGGTTCCATTTTTTAGAAATTCTTTAAATCCAAACTATTGATAAACTGTAAACTCTAAGGCCTGGTCGGCACCCTTTCCTGCTGTCCGATTACCATAAATTTTTTCAGGTACTATTTTTTTATCAAATGGCAGCGTTTTAGGGGGTGAGAGCAAAGGAATACAAAAAAAATACGGGCTCACTCAGCATCAGGACTTGAAGTTCATCGAACGATTCTCATCGATCTACCCGAGTTCGTTTTAAGTTGGACAGCGATATTTTCAAACTAGATCACGGGGAAATTTTCTTGGCTGGCGAATCAATAATCCACCGAGTCGAATTTATAGCAGTAATGCGAGATGGTGGTCGTACATGCCTGGTCGCGATATTGCCGTAACGAGATAGGGGAATTAGAAAAGTTTTAATTAGTTCTTTGGCGAGTGAAATCATAGAGTGGAATTTATTAGCATAACTTGGGATCGATCGTAACGCGTGCAAGTAAACCGGGATCATCGAGACCCACCGATATTCGCGGTTGCCCAATCGATAGCAATTCCAATTCTTACATTTGCTCGATGATTATTTCGCAAACTGTACCTATTCATATCAGAGCATTGAAGCGGAACGTTGCTCCAATATAAGTAGAAGCAAACGGCGAACAGCTAATTATCGCAGCGGGGAGCGCCTTTTCGCATTCTATGGTCGCGTTGTTTCCACTTGATAATTCCAAGACGATCTCAACGTAACGGGTCGCAAAAGTTTCCCGAAAGTTTTTTAATTAACGCATTAGACGGCCGTGCTTTACACGGCGCATTCATTTATCACGAGCACCAAGTTTGATACAAAAGCCGTGCAAGCTCGTCCTGCGTCAGGAAACTTTATTTCACTGCATAAAGCAACAATCGTTTTGCATCTCGTCACGGTTGAAGGCAGCAACAACCGCGGGGGAGCACATATTCCGCCGAGAAGGAGTCGTAATACCTAACCGTGCCTGCGTATTGTGCTGCGCTTGGTACCGAACTTTGCGCGCGCATTCCTCAGGGAACATTGCTCCTCAAAGAATTCGCCAACAGCCTTTCCCAGGCTGCACGAGGCACTTGGCTCTGAGGCTCGTTTTGAAAAACGACGCGCTGCCTGTGATATCGCCAGCACCTCGTATTCAGGTTGAATCTCTGCTGCCTCCTTAGATTTTAGACGATCGTACCGTTGGCTAGCCAGCTGTCCTTTCATCGCAGTTCGTAGATAACTTCCATCTGGTGGCTGTTTTCCAAACGGATAATTCCATTTCAAGCCATTTCCTTAACAGCCCCGTTTATCCTCCGCATTGGAAGAAGAAACTGTTATCGAACTGAACTACATCATCCCGAGACACTTGATTTACACGTCTCCCCTGGCCGAATTCCCAGTACATGCTACACATGTTCCCCGAACATCTGTTTCTGATCGATGTACTCCTCGGTGTCGTCAGCCTCTATTGACCCAACGGTTCTACGAATCGACATCGATCGGCTCTCGAATCGCTTTAAACGGGCCACATCCGTAGCCACCTTATTCGGTTGCACGTAAACGCCCGGCGGGTCGTGGAAATCGAGAAGATCGTTCCGGGGAAGGCGTGTGACGCAACGATTGCCCTTAAAGCTCTACGCAGGCATATCACTTCCGTGACGGTTCAGTGCCGCCAGTGCGAATGGTCTGTTTGTTTCGGAGTGGGTAACCGACACGGGCGAGCGTGAACAGTTTCATCCCAAAACAGGGGGACGATATCTCGTACCCCTCACACTCACGCCACTGAACCGTCGCGGAACTGACACGTGTGCGTGGACCTTAATTCGCCGCGATTGCGTCTGAGAATCGACTGTGCACTTTCACTGGCCGTCGGTGGATCGGGATCAATGTCCCTCGGCAAGGTTCGCGTCGTATTGACCTCGGGCCAAGAAAGATGCGGCTGCACCCGATCGAGGGGGAGAGTGCATGTGGCGTCGCAAGGAACTGGGCCAACAAAACAAACTGGCCCCAGCACGCGATCCCCGCGCGCTGCAAACTGTTGCTACGCTTCTGGCAAAAGTGGCCGGTCCTACGTGCGCGTTTTATTTACAGCGGTCGCATAACCCTGTTACAGGGGCGGGAAAAGTCGGGGCGGGGGGGTGGTTGATGTTGTTACGGCTGGTACGTACACACAGATGCGGAGGGAGCAGCGTACGAGGAATGGAGCGGAGGAACGGCTGCCCGAGATATCCGGGGCTAATTTGCAGTCTGCGGATGCTTCCGTTCGAAGGAGAGAAAAATAAACGTCAGAGGGTGGACAGAAAAGGGTAGGGAGCAAGGGGGATAAACAGAGATCGTTGGGAGCAACAGAGGAGCAGACATTCCCCCTGGAGATGAGCGTCCGTCTGAAGGAGAACGATATTGCTCCTTGGTGGCGGCCAAGGATGTCGGTGTGGATCTCATCCCCCAACTCCCCCCGCCCCTGGCCCGCAGACCATGAACACGAGCAAAAGGATAAAAAGATTACGGGAGCAAATACCCCGAGCAGAGCGAATCCGTCGTCGAATGGACCAACGCGGGACAGATAGGAATCTCTCTCGCCTCCCTTTCCGACGGGAAACAGCGAGTACAATTCTTTATCCCGATGGATCATCGGGGGGAGGAGTTAATTTCTTTTCATCTAAATCACTTCCCTCGGATCAGTCGCGTCGTCTTCTCGAGTTCAGCTCCGTGTACAGGTTTTGCTGAACGACGTAGGATTTTGTAGGCGGGCGATGAAAGTTTTGCAGATTTCCATCCCTTTTCTCTTGGAATTTTCGTTCCTAGAAGCGTCCGTATGACTGAAAATTCCCAGACATTGTGTCACGCATGAAATGGAATACTTTCCGATATCTCTCGCGGGGAACTCGTCCTGATTGAGGCTCATAGAACTGAAATTGAAATCCAATCTCTAGGGATTCTAAAGGGGTGTATATCACTGGGCTGTTAGACGTATATCCTGTCTAGATCAAAGGACAGTAATCTTTACAGGATCTCGCGGAGAATCCTTTGGATTTATAGAATATCCCACTGGCGTTTCTCGAGCCGGTTCCTGAGAACCCAGATGTTAAGAGCATCTGGTTCGAGGTGCGCATTAAAATCGAATTCCATTCCAATTACACGTTTCCATTCATTCCCTGCTACTCTGCCTCAAAGTGCAGCGCGCAATGGTACATTGCCTACGAATTAAAAGAATCTTTAGTCAGTAAAGCTATTCCCAAATAACTTGTATGTACTTTTATCGAACAAAACCGTGGAACAGACATACGTAGACTTTACCACGAAGCCCATCCACTGAATTCATACTCTATTCACCGCAAAGCCTTCTCGGAACGTGGCAGTATCCCTCAATTATATCACACAGAAGAAATTAACAGACCCACAGATTATTCTAAAAAGGCTTGAGGTGCCTCCAGTCTGTAAGCACGCAAGCTTTGGAGCAGCGCAACTGCAATTACCGATATCCGTTGCCCACGCACGACGAAACGGTTTGCACCGTTGGTAAATAAATAAAAGCCGAGTGAGACTTGGCTGGCACGTTTTAAACAAACCGCGACAGTTGGGCGCGAAGCGTGCACGGATCTGAGGGCTGTTTTCGACGGTGCGTTTACCGAGGCCGCTTTCGCATTGTGTATTCCCATATGAACGTCTCGTCGGGAGCGCGCGTCCTTTTGATCCACCCTCGGCTCTTGAGCGAAAAAAAAAGGGGGAGGAGAGAGAACCGTGGATAGGATGAGGAGCGACGTCCTCTGCGCCTAATACGCGCACGAGACACCAGGCGCTTTAGGAAGGACGAGAGCGTCAGCTAGAGGCGGAAATAATATTTTTTACCCGCGGAGTCAACGACCGAAGAAGCGGCCGCCTCTTATCTCTGCAAGGAATATCTCTGAAAATCGAGCAAGGGCTTTCGATGAAATTCTGCGCAGGGTGGGGCTCGCGGAATCGTCGAGGAACGTGGATCCATCGACGCGTGAAGTTAAAACGCGGGGGTTGCGGCGGGGGGTTTGCTTTGGCGAAGGCAAAGAATTCAATGTCTTTCGAAAGGGTAAAGACTGTGCTTTGATGGATTTCTCGAATTTCTGTGGTTTAGGTCTCAACGCGGCGGCGCGCTTGATATGTTGCATTCGTGAGTGGAATGTTTGTCCAATGACAATTTGTGTTACTTTCTCTTGGCTCGACACAGTTGACCACCTGTAGGTATTTACGGGTTCGCTGACTGGAGAAGGGTTGCGGCTTTAGGCAAACATATGTCGCGAGGAAAGTGTAGCAAAAGAAGCGTACCAGCCAGGTGTAGCTAAACACTTGGAGCGAAGTTCTTTCGCTTTCAGTCTGCGAGGAATGTAGGAAGGTAATTGGTTACGGTTTTCTGTTGAACTTTTTATCCTCTTGTCCATACCTACGCCGCTGTAAATGATAGTAACTCTCCGGTCAGTCGAACGGATTAATACAACTTCACACGAGTTCGCTCAAGTGAAAGTCCACAGGAGTGGACTTCCTCCGTCACCATCAACCTCCATCCAATCTCAGTTCTCTCTCAGATTGAAGATCGCGCTGAACAGGTCGATGCTCCTCGACAATCAGTTTCATAATCCCGCGCTCAAGAACTGCAGCAATTAACCCTTCTGCGTCCAACGATCCTTATTACCATCTGGACAGGGTATGTCACGCGAGCGTTTCTCTTCAACTTTATAATTGATACTCCACCCGTCCTGCCCCGGATCATCGTCGGGGAACCGGGACGCGTATTGTCTCGAGCGAACCGTCAGCCAGCGGGAGGAAAGACGCCGTTCGGCCGATCCTTGCCGGCAGCAGGGGATTCGAGGTGTCTTTTCTGGGGCAACAAGACAGCGGGAGAACGGTTGCGCGATCAAACCTGGAAGGCATCTCCCCGGGGGCGCTTACGTCACCGCGGCGACATCAGTCAAACCAACGTGTTACTTTGGCCGACGTGTTATCGCGAAAGGCGGGTGGATGTGTATAGGGAAAGGTGGAGGGTGAAAAAGGGACAAGGGCCACTGGGAGGGGGGGGGCGACAGAGGAGGAGGAAGCGAGTGGTGGGGAAAGGAGGAGAAAGGAGGAGGAAGCTCGACTATTCCCAGGTGTAGTCGTGCCGTATCTCATTCTCGACGTGTGCGTCAAGTCGACGGAGACGAGGCGTCTCGTATCGAATTTGCGTCGTATTTGCACGGGGAAGGTGACAAGGCGACATCTTCTTCCGGTTCCTTCGGCGTCGTTTCTGTGCCGCGTCAGAGTTACGCGATAGCTGCCACGACGCGAACGCTTTATCGGCCGGGGAACACTGCGCGGCACAGAAACCCGGCAGTCTTTCCTTCTTTCAATCACCGTCTCACTGGACCTTCTACTGGCGCACAAGAATTGTGGCTAGCCAGGGGGAGGAGATATGCTCTGACACACAATAAAGAATTTCGTTAGGATCACGATAGAAATACAGATTAGTCCCGAGCTCCTAAAATTCTACACGATCACCACACACCCTATCGCCGCTTAATGAATAACGTCGGATGCTCCTCGTTCTCCGACAGCAATCATCCGTTTTGCTGTTTGATTGCTCTCGTTAGCCGCACGCTCGCACCATGCCGGTGCTCCCTGCTCCAAACTGCACTTACGTAGCGCGCGCGCGTTCGCATCGACGATTTCCGTTCGTCGAGCCGCCTCGGTATGGACGGACAGCCTCGTTCTCCGTATACGGAAGCGGAAGAATCCAGGGACGTTTGCAGTACCGCGCCGTCGCGACAAAAGGCAGCGGAAACGCGTTTGCACACGGATCATCCAGAGTTCGCGGGGAGCCCACAAAGGCCGCCGGTCTCTCAGGAACACCCGTCAAAACGTTTTCCCTTCCGGTAACCATCGTTGTCCCACTCGACAGGTGAGGGCACCCTCGTGTCGCACACCACCCTCCCCGCGCGTACGCTGGCCCTGAATTTAAAGTTACGCCACTGCTGGGACGAATAGACGGGACGAGAGCGAGCGGGGACCGTGGGAGGGGTTCGCGGCAAGAGGGACGACTGAGAAGAGAGGCAATGCGAGCTGGGCGAAAGAGCGAGAGAGGGTCCGGAGAGCGAGAAGGGGTGACAGGAAAGGGGTGGGCTGTTCGAGAGGGCAAGGCGAAACCATGAGCCATCGACCCGAGAGTCGGGTTCGAGCTCGTTATACTCTCCTACAGGATGCATCCACGTCTCTGCATCTCCGTGCAGTTGCACAGTGGTGGTGTGGAAGGCGGGCGGGGGCGGCGTGGGGTGGCCACATTCACCGCAGCACACCGTGTACCCCGACGGCACACGGTCCCCGTGCCATTGAATGTGCCACGCCGCTACCACCACCCGGTCACGGCTAGCCGTGTGTCGTGCAGTTGCAACGAAAACTGTGCGTGCGTCGAGCGGCGTATACGGGGTGCCGGGAAAATCACGGACAAGATTCGATCTACGATGGTGTTCCGGTTGCAGATGCCGGGTGACATCGAGGAGAGGGCTTTCTCTTCGCGGAGAAGGGCTGAATCGTTTCATCGGGGTTGAAGGGTCCAGGAGGCTTAACGCGTCAGAGATTATCCTGGATGCCAGGATAATGTAAGAATTGATAGTGACGTAGGAAATTAAAGGGATGGATAGATTGAAAATTTGTTATAGGCGAATAGGTATCCTGATCGTTCGTCAGAATAGTTTCTTCTTTCTGCATGCTCAGCCTTCGTAGTGGCAAATTTTTCGTCGCACCCTGTACATTTCCAGCGACCGAGCAATGAGGAGAAAGAGAGGGAGGCTGCGTTGTGGAAAAAGCGCCCACACTTTTTTTTTATCGTCCTCTCCGTTTTCCGCGATAGAGGCGGGTGAAGTGGAGGATTTAGTTTTCGAATCGATGCTTTTAAATGACATTTATGTCTGTATGAGAATGTGGGGCGAGTAGAAAGGTCGATGTTTTAATCGCCGGAGGAATAATCGATACGGTCGTTTATATGGGACACTGTCGCGAAATTGCTGATGTGCTTTTCGATAAATTTCGTCCCATCTCCCTCTGCGCGACCTATTTTCCTTCGATAAACTTTTTATCGCGACTTCAATTCTGCCATACATGGCGAGCAAATATTGGCGAATCTGGGAATGTTTAGCGCGTTGTATAACAAAGTTTACAGCAAGTGGCCGAGTATTGCCCGTTCGATATTGACGTAGAACAAAAGTGGTCGTGAAAGCAAAAATTGTCGAAATAAATATTACATAATATTCGCAATTCCCTTACGGATTGAACAAGCTTTAACCTCCCTGGTAGATACAAGATAACTTTATACGCGATGCAACTTCCCGATTATCTTTACAATTCTATCCAAAGCTATAACGTAAATCTACCCCATGAAACCACCATTCCACCCCCAAAGAATTATCACCGCAATAGCGCGACTGCAATCACCTCTCTCTCTCAGAATCAAGCCCAGAAGCCATCGACCAGTCGTCCACCTTTTGCTCACGTGATAAACACCCGCTCTTCAAAGGATCCACGCCGGCTGGTAAACAACCCTGCCGCTGTTGTTTGTCGCTCGGCCACGAAATTACATTAAGTGCGCGGGACGATAAAACGCGCATAATTAACCGGGCGGGAGTAGCCATCAAGCTTTCGAGGTGAGTGGCAGCAGCCTCTGAAATGCACTTTCTTATTTCCCGCATGGGGAAGAGGAGCGGACCACGTCGTCGTTCATCGTTTAAATGCCGCCCGGGGAACGTGGCTCGCCCGCGACTCTGCTCCTCGTATAATCGTATGAATATTAAATAGCCGAGGCGTAGCTGCGGGTCCGTGTGAGGTGGAAAAACAAGATGCGCGAGGGATCTGAAGGGAAAGAAGCCAGACGGGGGGGTGGATGCAGCAGCGAGCGCTGTTTTTCGCGCGTTAAGAAGAGTGTCCGCGCGTGGGGGTGGTTTTCAGCCGCGAAATAGGTATCGGTGGAGAAGGAAATACGAAAAAATGGAGGAAGCAAGTGTAGAATCTGTGAGCACACCGGCTCGTTTCCAAAGTTCCAGTTTCCAGCAGGTTAACGAACGAGAGGAGCCTTCGCCCTCTCGCCGGGCTATAGACTCGTGTCTTGCCGATGAACGAGGAGGGAATAGCCACCCCTAAACTCTACAGAGACTCGGGATGCCACTCGGGGGAGGGGGTTAATGGATATCGAGCGAGTCGTGCCAGCCAGCAGCTCACCTCGTCTCTCTTCACCACCATTCTCATTCTCTCTCTCTCTCTCTCTCTCTCTCTCTCTCTCCTCCCACCTGTCTCCCTTGGTGTCTCTCTTCTGCTGTGCGCTCGTTCAAGAGCTTCTTGAAGACCGTAAGAGACGATGGGCTGCCGGGGGTAGTAGTTGCTTTATCGAGATCGCGGTACATCGGTACGTAACGCTGTCGGTCACCGCTCGAGCATGATAAGGAGAGACGCTGGAGCGGTAATACCGGTTACGTGTACCGGTGCTGGTATTCACCTACATGCACGCTCGCTCGAGAATTCCTTGCTTCCTTCCCACCCTCGTTCTCCCTGGCCTTTTGATCCACGGCGTAATCTGTGATGCGTGAGGAATCCGCAGAACGTCACGTAGCCGATAAGGAAATCTTGCCGCGACGCTGCAAAGAGAGGGTGGAGCACAGGGGCGCGAGAAGTGGCCATTGAACGGGTTCGAGATCGGTCACGCTCTCTTGGGCCTGGAGTAGACCCGTTAAAGACGGGGGAGAAAAAGGGTTTCAGATATATCTTCGAGAGCAACCTGTACGCGAGCCTTGGACGAATTATTATCAGTCTAGGGAGAGGCTAGGTTCCTAGTTGTTTCAATTTTTAAACCGCTCCTCGCGAAGATTGAATCCCGTGAACGGATCGCAAGTCGTAAGTGTTTCAGCACTTTGCACCCGTTTCTGCATGCTTCCAGGGAAATCGTTGAATACACTCCGATGCAGGCGTTCGCGCGCGCAAAGTGCGCTGGTAGATCTGTAGAGGAAGCGGTTGAATTATTCAGAGATAATTGGAAAAAAATCGCGGAGACAGCCTTCGCGAGAATCGTCGCCGAGAATGGGCCGGGGGACGAGACATCGTTTGTTTCACCGCCGAACGGGCGCAAACCTCGCGACGAAATTATTATTTGCTCGAGCGAAACCGCGACGATTTTTCCTCAAAATATCACGGGGAAACGACGCGAGAAATAGGCGGGACTCTCTGCGGGTCCATTAACTCCAACGGCAATCGCGTTACCTCGGTCTATAACGCACGGGACATTTTTCGAGCGCGTCGAAAGATGTGGCACCCCTCGCGCTGCATTTCGATGCGAACGGGCTTTACGAAGTCTCCCGACGGTTATCCGTAGTTTGATGATCGTTGTGATTCGATTGGAGGGGGACGATAATGAAAGACAACGTCGCGTCCAGAGCGGGATAGGCAATCGTACGGTGGAAGCTTGGAGATCGGCGATGCCTTTATTCCGTTACCCGCCCGTTCATCTTCCACCGAGATATCCTCGCGTTTCTCTAAACCGGATTAAGACGCGCCGCGAACATCAATTTCCTCGACGGAAAATTGGACTAATCAATTCTCTCGGAATGGGGATCGAACAGTTTTAACGCCGATTTCCGTTCCATGCTCGGCCGTCGCCGAGTCGATAGAGTCCAGCCCCTCGTATCTTCCTCTCGGCTACCCCGTTTTTCACGGGCTCTTGTCTATCGCCGAAAGTCCGCCTTTCTCGTGTATCTGGTCAACCACCGATGAATATGCGAGGGGCTGTTGCTGTTCCTTAAGTGTGTCTCGCAGCTCGCCGACAAGCACGCCTCTTACTTGTTAGGAGTTCGCCGTGGATCTGAGCACGGCGGTCCTGCTATCTGCATACGCGGCGTTTATTAAATTTTCACGGTGCAGTTACGGTCTCTCCGCGAAGAGGTTATTCTGGCAATAGGTTCTAGCCATCAGCTTCGCGCGCGTTCGACACGAACTTGGGAACTTGGCCCTTAGTGCGCAGTCTGTGTCGCTGCGGTGAATCGATGATGAGTTTGCTTGATCTCGAATGATGAAGATCATTAGTGATTCTTCGCCAAGTTTACCTATAGGTACCTGCATTAAATTGTACCGTGCATTTGTGAGATTTCGCAGGAACTTTATCTATTAAAGGTCGAAGCTCAAGCCAATACAAAATGTTTTCAAACTTACAAACTCAGAGTTGAACACCGAGATTTTTAAGGTGCATGGTTATTGTCCCAACTACTCGAGTGTCAAGTAAAACAGAATGCAATGAGGCGGTAGCAAAGGGTGAAGTGCTGATCTTACATTATTCCCGGGCTACCCCATATCGCCAAACAGGCAAACCCCGCTGGTACGCGGGGACGGAGCGAGCGTTAATGACGGAACAATGGGGATGAGGGAGACCCCGAGCGTTTAGCGCGCAATGGACGTTGTGTATTTCGGGTTTACATTTGAATTTTTAAACGCGCGTTTAAAGGGGCGCACGGACATTCGGTGGCCGTTAGTTACTCGCCGTGAAAATTGCATCGGTGTTACATCGGCGATGGAACGACTGTCGCGCGGGTCCGATGGGGGAAAAACGGGGTGGCGGTGTAACGAGCGTGTTTCCGCGGTGCGTCGAGACTGTTTAGCGTATTATTTATTCGTCGATACGCGCGACGCGTGGTCGAACGGGTCGCGCGAGGATGACACCCCTATTTGCCGAGGGAACTGAAGTAGCACGCGCGACTAAACGTACGTAAACACGTTTATCGTGGAATAATTTAGCAGCTATGCATGGGCCGTCATACGTGGCCGACCGACGGCCACACGTTTTACGGAGATCCGTCCAACAGCACGTGCACACCATCCACTCGCCCACCTGGCGCGGTATCATACACTGGCGATGCTTTAATGATGAATTATCAAAGTTTCCCCGCCATTCTTGTAATTCAATTATGCGAAACGTAGGGGCGAAAGGCGCGGAGCAATTTGCAGAGCTTTAAAATCGGGAACTGCGTGGGTACCTCGGGGTAGTTTTGGGGGAGAGTGCCGTAACGCGAAGTGCAGCAGGTTGTTTGCTCTTGAGCGACACTAAGTGTGTAATATCCGCAGTGATCCGAGTATACACGGATTATTGAATCTACTGGAATGCATCCTGAATATTCTCTTGGAATCGAAGGGCTAGTGAAATAGACTGCTACTACCTTGCCACGTGTCTGTCCATGCCTCGTCGTTTCTACTTACACCTTCATTCGCATTTTCCGAGTCCCGCAGCTCTTTTCGATTCTACGTCAGAATTAACCGCTTCCCTCCACACTCCTCACTGCTCACCACCTTTTTATTCCCCGCGTGTAATTTCCTTTTCACCCATCTCGTTCCACATTATCGGGCGCGCGAGCGGTCCGTTCTCAAAGGGTGCCCGGGTTGACGCTATTACGCGGCGCTATCTAAATTATCTTCTAATATCGCCGCCGCGCCGGAGTAGCCAGGATAATGAGCTCATTACCGTGCAAATTAGTTCCGCGATTTGTTCGCCGAGGCAAGGACGCGGCTGCACGCCCCGGCGATACAAGCCGTCAAGAATGTTGCCAGGGTTCATTCTCCGACGAGTGGGGCCGCGAATACCGTGCACCCTCCTGGCGAGGAGAACGCGAGCCCCTGCATGAGCCCGCGCGAGGGGCAGCTTTTGTCGCGCGCGTACGCCGGTGCTCCCGCGAGCATCGATGAAAAGCAATCTCGGCGAATGAAAATGAACGGACCACTCGACGAACCAACTGGCGTGCGTGTTACGGTCGAGAGTTTTGAAGAGGGTCGATCGGGGGCGAGCAGGGGCTGCCAAGGAGAAAAACACGTCCCAAGGTGGCGACGCAGCGGGGGCGGGCAGCAAGGGTGGTTGGACGTTTCACCCATGGCCGATCAGGAAATTGGCCCTCCTTTCGCCGTTTTATCGCGCGTAAAACTGTGACGCCTTTAACCCGGCGACGACTTAATTTACCGGCACAATGCCGCTCAGAGAGAACTCGAGCACGGACCCTCTGCCCCAGTCACCGTGTCTCCGTTCTTGGGACGGAAGCCACGGATGACGGGGCCCCGATACTGTTTTGATTCGAACGGGTTTCTGTGGCGCTTCGGAGATCAAGCGCGTGATCTGTATGTTCGGTAAGTAATTGAAACGTACGGTACTAAAGTGCCTTGTAAAGGAACCATGCTACCACTTTGGCCGCAACTGCTCCAACATCAGGAGATACGGGATAAAGATCGAAACAGAAGTCGACGACAGAAGAGTACAAGAAGCAGGGTAGTTGAAACTCGAGCGCGTCGATCCCCCTTTTCGAATCTTCGTCGAACTTTCCCGCTCGAAAACTGGTTCCGACGTCTGCGCGCTCTTTTTCCTTCAAAATTTCCGGGACCATTCTCGCATACAATCCCGTTACAACTACTTGGCGGAGGGGGTTGGAGCATAACATCGAAAGTTTTATCGGGAGGGAGAAAACCGCTCGATCGGTCTCCAACTGTTTCGTTCTATGACTTGATCCCGTTTCGTTCTTCTTCCTGTCGCATCTTCGCGACTCTGTAATCGTTTTTCAGCCGGGGACTGTTTGCGACGTTAAAGGGATCGCGGAGCTTTGTGGTAGGGCGCACGCTGCCGTCCACAAGTTTTTCGCAAGTTTCAGGTCGCCACTTTCAAACTTTGCCCCGAATTTTTTTGCGTTAAAAGCCAGACATCCGTACGATTCCCTTCTCCGACAGAAGTTTTCAGGACTCGCAGACGTCTTCTGCATGTCCAACAACAAACGCGCTTATCGAGAAGCACGCTTAAACTCTTTATTCCACGGCTCATGGAATTCTCGAAATATTTCTCAAGCTCTCTGTCTCGCGATCGTAATCAGAATTTGAAAGAAATGTGAGTCGTTAGAAAAAGGATACTGACGATAGTCGCGGTCGCCGGTTAAAGTAATAATCCGGAGACGTCGAGGAAAGTAATTTCAATTGTAAATGCCTCGCACTGGAACTTCCTTCGGCAAGGAAAATGGCCGGGATGCAAAGTAAATTTTCTTCCTCCAGGGGGGCGGGCAAGCTTCGCTTCAATTCTGACGTATCTAAGTCACTTTCTGTCGACTTTCCGCAGCTCTTCCGCTCCCTCAATTTTCTCCCAGCAATAACTACCTTCCTTGGAACGACATTCGGCTAGTTACAGGGTACCATTGTGGTTTCCCAGGGACGGTTCTAGGCTGTTATCATAAAATGTGCTCGACATCGATTGAAAGTTGAACTGCTCTCTGAATATAGATGAAGTGTAGGTACTGAGTGTTACAGAATCTATGATAATGTCGTGTTTCCTTTTCAATGTCATAGAATGCGGTTAATACTAGATTCGAATGAATTTCTTTGAAATTGTACAATTTGAGACCACAATTTGCAATCGCTTGATGTGAACGAACATATGAAAATGGATCTCCTTCGAATCACTTGTTGGAGAAATTTATTTATTGTTAGATCATCTGGGATATAATATTCTCTTTAATCAGTAATTCTCCTTTCTTATAATTATTCTGCATGGTTATATTTTGAAACCATATCTGGGATTCAGTACCGTGTAAGAGATGAATCGAGTGTTCTTCCATTAACGTTTCAGATAAACGTGGCTTGTTATTCATGGGTCTATGATGAATCGCTTTGAACTGGGAAATATTTGTCAAGAAAACGTGTCGTGCAAACGATTCGCGTACAACGAACGATGATGGATGGAAGGAGAGTAAAGTTTAACGGCTGGGAATACAGCTCTCAGGCTGAAGAAGTAGATTGATGAACGAAAGTGAATCAAAGATACGCGATATTAATCAAAGACGGGTGCAAATACGAGAGGAGATTTTCTAAAGAACGGGTGTCTTCTAAATTTCAAGACCACTGACCCGATTTACAACTCTCCCGTTATATTTATGCCGTTCATCGTGGGCGAAAGAAGAATCGAGAGAATACCTTGCGAAGCAAGCGCAGAACACGCGTGTGCAATGTGTGCACGCTTGAATTTCGTGTGTTATGGGAAAACAGGAACGCTTTAAGATTCATTTACCTTCGCCGTGTTTTCCTTCTATTTTAGACGGATGATGGGCAAAAAGCGATACATGCGGTGAGCTCGATTTATTCTAAACTGAAGAAAACTCGGGACTTGTCTCCGAAGCGACGAGGAAAGGGAGAAGAAATGGGATGGAAGGAACAGAGTTAAAAGTAAAGGAAAGTGGAGAAAGAAGATATTATGATTCGCAATCGTAAAAGTTTCTCGCTACCGACGGTATCACGGCAGAAGAGCCAAGCCCAGGAAGTAGCTGTTTAAATGAACGAGGAAAAAAGTATTTCAGAGTGGCTGAATATTGTACCCGATACGAAGAACAGAGACTTCCCTAGCAGTTATTACTCTACTTTTCTTCGTCGGTTTTAATCTATTTAAAGTACGAAGCACGAAACGGGGCAACTCACAGATTTCAGTAACGAAAACGTGCTCGAAATAGCGCAACGTTTCTTTCGAACTAATAAGAGAAAGCACCCCTGCAAGGATACTTGACCAACCACGCGGAAACAACTCAAAAGAAACTATCAAAAAGTACTTAAGAAACTCAGACATTAAATTACAATTAATAGCACCGAGCTTCCTGCAGCACAACTAAACCATTCTCCCATCATCTACAAATCAATCTCAACCACAGACTCTCTCAAACACCCCTCGTGAATGTTCATTACACTTGTTAGAGACAGCTGATCCAGCCGAACTGTCTTCCACGAACTGTTAGGAAGCAGGGGCAGGCAAGGGGCGACAGAAATGACTAAACAGTGTGGCAGCGAGTGCACAAGTTCGCCAGGCTTCCATCGCGAAATGTCCAGTCCCTTCCGTCCAGTGACGAGGGTAGTTCGCAGCGCTCGGCAGCGGTATGAATCAGTTTCACGGAGTTTATATTCATAACGAATAGGGTGTGCAGGGGTGGGGCGGGCGGCGCAGGGCCAGCGGGGGTGTGCCTATCGGGATGTATACGTAGGCTCGTCACGTTGCCTCGCATTATCCACATAATCGGAGAACGTGCCAACGAGAGAAGCGCGTCTCTCGACGTCCGCGTCCCCAGCCCCGTTGCATCCACCATCTACAAGCAACCCTTCAGACTGTCTAGGGATCCGTGTACAAACCTGGGATACTTGAGCGATAATTTTCACAGTGACTGACAGCGTTCCCTGTTGATCTCCCGAACTCTCTCGCCCCCGAGCTATTTTCCACGTTTTCTATATTTCCAGACAGAGCATTAAGCTGTTTGCTCTCAGCTGGCCTCCGCTTCCGGTAGTTTCGTTCAACCTTCCGCGATAAACCTCGATCGATACCTCCTCGTTTTTCGTCCCTCCTCCGCTGTCCTTTTGCCCGTCGTTTTCGTCTACTCTCCGGGACGCAGTCACATCGATGGTTAGAGAAGTGCGCGGAGACGGGGAGCTTCGAACACGTCCGAAACTTTAATTGCACGACTCCGTGTAATTATATCGAGCATTTTTCCCCTTACCGTCCCTGCCGATACGGGGGCTCGAGGATATCATTTCGGAGGGATAACTTCCGGTACTTTCGAGGAGTTATTTCTCCGCGAGTGTTGCCCAGGAAAATTCCGTATCTGGCTTTTAATCAATCCCCGGGAGCGTAGCTAGATTCCGTGCACGGTGGCCCTGCAAACGGGTCACACTTTTATACTTCCGCGGCGAGTATCGCGCGGAAGTTAACGGGTTGGTTATTCCTGCGACGGTGCAGAGACCAAACCTATGGCTCGGCGGCGCGAGCATCTCCCTCATCGCGAGCGCCTCATCTACTTACTTACTGCTAATTTCGCGCAATGTGTCCTGGTGGTCGGGCAAAGGTTGATTAAAGGTTTGCTTAGCCATTAAAATATTCCATTAACGCTCTCGCCTCTGTGCATTCGAGCACGTAGGTCAGGCGAAACGGCGAAGAAAGGGGGGTAGATAAGCCGAAGACACGGAGCGAGAGAGAGAGAGAGAGAGAGAGAGAGAGAGAGAGAGAGGGATGCAGAGGATGAGGAAGAGGAAGAGGAACGGAGGAGGAAGACGAGACGGTGAAGGAACCTTATTAAGGGTGTCTGTTCCGCCCCCTCGAGCGCTTAAATTTCAAACTGTCGCTATACGAAACACGGCGACGTCGTTAAGGCTCGGCCGTCGAGATTAAAGGCTTTCGAGATTCGAGAGATTTAAAGTCTGGAATTGTCCGCAATTAGTGCGAAACGGCGGAGGGAGGAGAGAGGACAGCGGTCGGGTGAGTGGGCGGGCAAGAGTGGCGGGGGTGGGTAGGGGGTTGGTTGAGCTCCTTCAGGAAACTACAGAGAGCTTCCTGCAAGAAGCGAAAGAACCGGGCAGAACGTTAACGAGAGAGGTCTTAAGATGCGTCGCGATCATTATCGACGTTCCTCATTGTCTGAGTGATGTCGCCCCTTCCTTGGCCAGACAAACGTATTGTTCTTCTTCGGAACGCGAATACGAAGATATTCTTCTACCATTTTCTGCATGTTGATGCGGAAGCGACTCCATCGTGGCGGCCACGTTGTTTCCTCCTTCGCCTTTTCGTCTGTCCTCCTCTTAAATTACCGTTTAATATTGCAGCAATTTCCAGTGGCGTTTAGTAGTTACGTAAGTAGATTTCTTCGTAGCTTGGAGATCTTTTTACTTCCGTTGAAATTGTCCTTTGAACTTTTACCTCTAGCTTGTAATTTCGGCAGGGACTTAGGGACTTTGATGTGTTTAATTGTTGTAGCGAACTGCCTTCTGATCGCTCCTCTTGTAAGGTTTCGCCTTCTTCCCCTGCTCCGAGCCACTTATGGGAATTACATGGAAATGAGTTAACCCTTTAAAGTGATCCGTGGTGGAGGGCTGTCTGCCGTTGAATTTGACTGTTCTTTTCCCCGTACCGTTTGTTACCGCGGGCTGGAGTTAATTTTTGATTCAAGCGTATCCTTTATACCCGCGGTTCCAACGAAATTTCGAATGAAAATGTACACTCCAGGTAGACGCGCGCACTCCACAGAATAAAATTACGGTTTTCCTTTTTGCTGCGTACGCTCGAGGGGGCTGCTCTCCAACGAGACTTTTTCACCGAGAGAATTTCTCAGGAATATGTACTCTGCGAACGAACGTGTCAGTGAGAAAAGTTGATCGATAATTTTTCTTCGCCTTCGAGGCAAACTGGCAATCGTACTTCGTCGGTTATAATTGTGCCTAAATTTTTAGCTCGGATTCGAGTAGGGCACTAATGGTCTCGCCATAAAATTACACAATTCAGAGTATTACGAGAGATAGTGCGCTGTAACGGGTACACGGAATGTAATAAATAATTGGAATAGTAGTACATTACAAGCCTGTGAATTTGTCATGGTAGCGACAAATATTTGATTTGTCATCTTAATACGTAAAGCAGAAAGTGTTTGCGTGTTTGCCTGTCGCCTAAAAACTTTCGGTAAACTCTGGGGTCACGAAATGTGTTCCAGCTCATTATGCCTAATTAATCCAGATGAATGTGACTATTTTCACAACAACAAAAAATACCATTTTTTTTATAAAATCAGAATTTAAATTTCGGGCGAAGCCGAGTAGTAAACCTAGTAGTACTATAAGATGAACGTTCAGTTTGGAAATTCTTTACGGAATGACGTTTTCAACGGACTATAAAACTTTTCCACCCTCATTACGAAGTTCCATGGTACATTCGAATCGCTTTTCCCTCGAGAGAATATAATCCACGCTCGGGAAAATTTAATGAGAGAATGGAACACGGTTTTTTACAGGCGACGATTCTAAACTGGCTCCACTGAGAATTCAACGCTGTTAGAATAGGTTCTTCGAACACGGGCAATTCAAGGGGGTGGGAATTCTGCAGCGCCGTGCAAAAGTTACAATTCCCCAAGAAACATGATTCCTGCGCTAAATTTATGGGAGCAGTATCATAGCTTTTGAAGAATTATAAGCCATTCGAGGAGAAATATTACGATTCTACAAGTCCTGCTTAGGAGTCAGACTTTTATCTTTCGCAAACTCTGCTGTTGCGCGCTTTCCACGCACGAATCTATCGCAGAATCTGACGCGCATTTATTCAGTTCATCCCCACGAAGTTTTCGAGAGGAACTTTCATTCTCTCCTATCAATAGAGAGACGCAGATTCAGCCTGTATGTTCCACAAATTAGACTCACACGAGTGTCACGTGCTCGCCGTTATCTTGTTCCCTAACAGGAACGTAACCGCAGCCCAGCGACACTTTTAGCAATATGTACCCGGGAAACCCGTAACAGTTTCCACAGACCGGGGTTCGTTTTACCAAAATAGCACTGCCGCACAGTGAACCGTCGCGGAGCCCCTCTCCCTTCGCAGTAATTATACGCGTGAACTATCACGAAGCTGCTCGAGATCATCAACCGTCACACCGTCGACTTCACCGGCAAGCGAAAGATCATCGCTGGCGCTCTTGTAAACTTCCATCGACCATCGGACAGAGCGGCGACGGAAATCAGAGTGCCACGATCATTTTTCACATTGCTGTTAATCCTGTTAACCCGTTGGACGCTTAATTGCTCCGGCGAGGAGCGCGCGCGGGACGAGACACAACAGACGCGGCACTCTCAGAATCAAGACCCACACAGACTTACCGACGAGAATTAGGCAGCGGGCCAGCATCGTTCGATCCTGTCCTTGGATCACGGTGAACCTTGCAGCCGGTGTAAGCGGCGAGGGCGAGCGTGGTGCTGGTCGCGAGTCACCGCGACGATGATCCTCGACTTGGCCGTGGCGGCGACGATGATGGTCCTCGCGTTGCTCACGGGTCACGTTGCTCCTCTAGGGTGTCACGTCACGCGAGCGATCACGCCGCGACGAGGAGATAGGAGGCTGGTGTCGCGCGGCCAGGTCGCCGACGACGTCCCGACGCTGGTGCAGCCGACCGCGGAAGCGCACGCGGCGGCAGGGTCATACGTGCGTGGACGGACGCTGCTGCCGCCAGTCACCGCGCGGTGACTGATTAAAGATCGGCGGCGGTGGCGGCGTGGACAGCAAGGGGACAGAGAGACACGGCCGTGCAGACGGAGCAAAAGAGGTCCAGCGGAAAACGCGGCGCGTCCACCCTCGCGAAAGTCTTTGGCCTCCGGCACCGCCGGCCACGACTGATCGTGTCGGAGAACCCCCGCGGCCCACCCTGCGCATGCGTTCCACCGATCCTACCCCCTCCCGTCCCTCCAGCCCCGTTTACTATCGGCCCTCTTCCTCCCGCGGGTGGCTGGCCGCGTAGCGTACGGCTTGGAGAGGGTAGCTGCAGGTGCCACAAAGAATGAAAGGGTGGACGTGTAGGGTGCGCGCGGCCCTCGCACGCATCCACCGCCGTTCGCGGATGCTCTCGCGACGCGTTTTTACTCTTTTTCAACCTTCCTTTCTGCTCGTCTTCTGCTCCTCCTGTTCCCCTATTGTCCCGGCTAGCTTCGTACGCGAAGACGTTCGGTTAGACTGGTTAGAGGCACGCGAACCGTTGGGTACTCTTGCTGGTCGGATGTTTCCCGCCATTTTGCCGATGAAATGTCTGCTTTCTCTACTGTGGTTCAAGCCTCCTGACTTTTGCACCTTTTCAATCGACCCTCGAGCTTTGGCTGGTGGCATAGGACGCTTAGAATGGAGAAGAGTCGAGGGTTGCAGAGCGCCCTGGGCTTTGGAAGATTTTCAGGCGCATTCTGCGTGCCACGGCGTGAAACGGTTATACGTGGACGTTGAAATTTTAGAAATCTGTTCTCGGCTACTTCGGCTCTCAATGCGCTGATGTCTAACAATTATGGGCTACACATCCCTGGGCTGACCAATTTTGCTTTACTGTCTTCATCTCCTGCTATATTTCAGCGCAATATATATTTCCATATTTCGCTGCATTACTATCATAACATTAACGTGTCTACTTAGTCAACCATCAAATTCTCTGTCCTCCTATGACAAATTCCTTTCAAAGGTAATTCCAGTCCGCGCGCAATACGATTTTAAATGACATTCTGCTCCTCTGCTGCAAAGCTGCGGACAGTTCATGGTTGAAACGTTTGCGCGAGTAATTCATGATTTCACGCATGGCAAGTATTAGAAATTTCAGGATCCTTGCCGCGATATAATCCTTTGCAAACCACATGCGACTCGCGAGCCCCGCGGTCGTCCATTCTGGTCAACATCGATACGTACAGGGGCGCTGGTCGCAAAGAGTAAAGCAGAAGGTGAGCTGCGTGAGCTTTCAGGAACCCTATAACGCCACATACGCCGCGATTAAACGGTGCATTGAAAAACAAATCTGCTTGTCGGTTTAAGTCTATGATTTAATATCTACTTTATTACAAATTCGAATCGACAAGTATATGTATGTACCTACATATCTGTCAGCATTTTAGCCCCCACTTTTTGAAGAGCAAAGGATTCTTGAATGTAGAGGGAAATTCTACGCCGAACAATGTATATCTCACACGGAGCCGGAATCTAATAATTCGAGTTCATCGTGAAACGTATCTCGAATCCTTTCATCGTGGAATTCGATTCCCTCGCCATTTTGAATACCCGCCGAGCACATTTGTCGCACGGTGAAGCTTATTGCGGTTTTCTTCCAAATTTATCGCGTCTTATGGTGCACATATTGCGGCTCAAGTGCCCCTTGTTACCGGTTGTCATCTCGAGCTTCCCGGAACGAGCTGCTGGCGCGTCGTAAGGGTTGAAAAAGATGGGTGGATGCCGTGGCGTCACCGCGCGCATAAAAAGAGAGAAAGGGATCGTTTCGCAGCCGTTGCATCTTTGAGGAACTTTGCAACTTACGTGGATGCAGGCAGGCAGGCAGGCAGGAAGGTAGGAATGTATAATTTATATCTTGGAGTTCTTCCTTATATTCGCCTGCCCTTCCCGCGCCACATTTTTTATTCTTACTTAAACAAGTCTCGCCGACTTGTTTTCCCCATCGCGCGTCCCGCTACGTTGTCCTCTTTGTTGAGAGAAAAATGTAGACGGGAGATGCAAAGGAGGGAGGGAATAAAAATAGGAGTCTGAGATACACGTAGCGCTTCAGCCCTTCAATTTTTACTCGCCGTTATTTGCGAGAGATCTTAACGGCGGAGTTTTCTAACGACTTTTAAAATATTCCCCCGCTCGACCTCCGTTTCGCGTCGCGCCGCTGTTTCCTCCGGCGAGTCGCTACGGTCTGAAGATTCCCTGAACCTGGCCGCTGTTTTTCCTGGAAGCGAAAGGAAGGATGTGTTTCCTCCAAGCCCCCATCGCCACAGAAACATCCGGCTGCCTTAGCTATCCACTATCGAGTTCAGCGTCATATCCCCTCGACACGTGTCTTGGCATGATCCCCGCGGGATGGTCACACCGGACAGACCTAAGGGATGATTGTACACACCCGACCAGCGGACGCTATCGGTCGTGATAAAGCCGGACACCCTGTACACGTAAGGATGTGCTGATTGGCTGAGAGAACGGGTAGCGACGAGGGACACGAAAGTTTTGACGTTAAGCGACGGGGGAGCTCGCAGGCGAGCTTGAGCCTTATGAAAGGAACGACGGAGACGCGCAGAGATCGCGGTGGTAACTGTCGCGGCCGTTGGACAGGGACAGAGGCAACAAGACGCGAGGGGGTGGTGGGTTAAAAGGGAGATGAGGTACGGCCAGAAAGAACAGAGAGGCGGAGAGGAATAGCCTGGGACAAGAGGGAGAGAGATAGAGAGAGAGAGAGAGAGAGAGAGAGAGAGAGAGAGAGAGAGGGGAGTGACAGAGAATGGAAGGAGGGATAGGGGGGCTGCAATTGAGGAGAAAGAGAAAAGGAGCAGCGACAGGGATGAAGAGAGAGGGTCGGTCGGTGTGCGTGGGCGGGATGGGGGTGGTAGAGCTTGATGCGTCCAGGGGTTGCAGCATGCACGAAAACGAAACGAAGGCGGGCAGCGCGCTAGAGACAGATGGAGCCAGGCCAAGTAGAAGCGACGAGGAGCTGGCGGGGAAATACATGGAAGAAAGAGAGGGAGAGAGAAGGAGGAGGAGAGCGTGCATCGGAGGCAGAGGGATGCAACGACCGTGTGTCCGAGCACGTCGTTAAAACCCGACCCGGGGCTACGGATTCCGAGTCGTCGTCGTCGTCGTCTGCTGGTAGCGGGCACAGCCCCTCTTCGGCATCCTCGACACCCTCTACACCCTCGACACCCTCCAGCGGCAACGGCGGCGGCAGCAGTACCGGGCGGTCTATCGCCCGCTACTCGTTCGACTATTGTTTCGTCAAGTGCGACGTAAAAGACTCGAAGATCCGCCCATTGTACTGGCTATTAAGGCTGTTGTCTTGACGCTCTTTTTCTCTGTCGGTCCCGCAGCCCCCAGCCGCCGTCGCTCTCTTTCTCTGTTCCTGGCGAAACGGCCGCTCGTAAAAGAGCCAGCCAGCGACGGTTTGCGCGAATTCAAATTCGTCCCCGGGTCACGTTCCGGCCGGGGGAGAGAGGAGCGAATTAGGGGGCCACCGCGGAAAGGGGCTGTTTCTGGGTGAGACCCCACGTTCTCAGGCGCCCTCGCCGGGATATGGGTCTACTCGGGCTACAGGGCGTCTCGCGGATAAAATATCAGGCGTGTTGTGGTGTAATAAAACGCTGCAAGAGCTGGCTAAATTGGGGGAAGTGGTTAAGACGGATTCAACCGCGTGATATAATAGATATATTGTTTGATTATGGGCCGTTGTTGTATCAATCGTGAAGTTTGCCGATTTTTAATGAAATAGTTAGATCACTCTTAACTCTTAGTAATTGTTTAATAATATTTACTGTTCAGATACAGAAATCCTGTACTATATTCAGCGGGCAGAAGCCACTCAGCACTCTTTCGTTACGCCTGAATGAATCTCATCCGTTCCAAAGTGCTTATTGGAAAGTGTAGTTCTCCCCGTCCCTACCATAGAAAAACACTCGTGATTTAAGTTGATTTTCATCGTTGATTTACCGTGCACGCCGATAATCGAATTCTAAAAGCACGTCGAAAGCGGTCGGCGGCGCACGCGAGGTTAGATACACGGCGATATATCAATGCAGGGGTTGCGGAAAACTGTCGGAGGGGACCGTTTGTTTTGTACTAGTTACCTCTTTTCTCGGCGTTCTTCCGACTATTTTGTCCCACCCATTAGTCCTCTTTCTGTCTGTTCCCTCTCTTTCGCTCGCCCACAGCCCCCACTCACCGCTGGTTGTCTTCCCTTTTTATAATATCTGTGCGCAAATTGCACTTGGCGACCGTGCAATTGTTCCCTTTTATTTCCTTTACGATGCACCGTAGGCACGAAATTGTCATAAACAGTGGCTCCCATCCCAAGCTTCTCTCATCCCTCGCCACTTCGTCTCTTCGCCGGTCGCGTCTGCACCCCTTTGCGGAGCGTACCGGCTCGTAACGACAAATGAACTATTAAGGTAACGCCAGCGAGCGAGAAAGAGAGAGGGGTGATCAGCTGAAAGTTTCATCAGCCCCTTCATTCAGCGTCGCGAGATGTTTGGTAAATATTCGACGACGCGTCAAAGGCGATACATGGATGCAGGCCAGGCGAGGTGGGGCTGCTTCACTTCAAAATAAACTTGTGCCGCCTCTCGACGCACGGTGCACGTTGCATTCGTGGGATTTCTTCGAGGAAACTCGGAAAAGCGGAGTCGACGAACGATGGTGGAGCGAAGGTAACAGCCACCGTGGAACAGTGAGGGACTGGAAAGAGAGAGAGGAGGAGAGAGAGAGAGAGAGACAGAGAGGGAGGGAGGGTAGGTGGTTCGTCGCAAATTGGCTGGGTAATCGATGCCAGTCTTGGGATTCCATCCTGAGATCAGGCCGTTGTACCATTTAATTAGAATACGACTGCTCCGCTGTGTCAAATACCAGAGGGCCTCGGCAGAATAGCCGTCAACTTCTGCAGATTTTCATAGCCTCGCCAGATTGTTCGAGCGTACCCTGATTTAAACGAATTCCGTGCAGTAGCCGTCGACAGCTGCTTCTTAAAAATATGTCGAATGCAAATTTTCTGGAATTACGGATTCGGGAAGAAATTCATGAAGATACAGGAGAACTCTTAAAGAGCGATCTGCCACCATTTAGATAGCTTGCTCAAGTGAGATGTATTGGACATTCAGATTATTGTAAAAGGGTCGATTTCGCCTCGTTTGCGAGGCATACAATTGTGGTTTTAAACAAATGGAATTTCTTTACTACTCTCAGGGGTGCATTCGAGCATATTTGGTTGAAGACGGGAGGACCTAGCAATTTGTCCATTGATATTGAAATGTAAAACCTTCAGGTGTACAAGTTTAACATATGCATATTTATAAACCGCTAAGTTAGGGCGAGCTGATTGGACACGAATGTAAACCATCAATTAACTGCTGGCGGTTTGTTTAATTGGCATTAGCTGAATTGCTATCAGTGCCCGGGGGATTCCGAATTGAATGGATGTCGAGGTAACGGGGGAATCGAACCATCGAATAAATGCAAACGAAGGGGGAGAGAGAGAGGGAGAGGAAGGAACAAAGGCGAGGAATGAATCGTACGGAAGAAAGCGTCGTCGATACAACGGGAGCTTCCTAAAGGATAATCGAGACAAGGACAAGATCGCTCCGCGAAGGAGGAGCTGAGCAGAAAGGGAATTAATGAAGATTGAAGGGCGCAGACGATCCCGTAGCCGGTTCTGAATACGAATACGCTATTACGTCTTTTCATAATGCAACCCCGTCATTATTCTCGTATAAGAATATTTATTCCCCGTCCAATCGATGGTATACATCCTTGCAGCGTGCACGATGCGTCTACGTGGCTGCGTCAACTCCGACATCCGATTGGCCAAGGAGACCTTGCCAATTAGAAAAACGTCTGAGAGATCTTCGAGGCACTCGTTGACAAACAGCTTATCGTCTACCCCGGTTCTCCCGTACATCCCCTTTTGCCCCCTGCGCCCGTAACGCGTTCCACCCCCGGGGGGGGCGAAATATTCGTCTCGTTCCGTTCGACCCGCTAGAGACGGGTCGCGTCGGAACCACGGGGACTCATTTGTCGGGCGTTTCAGCAATCACGGTCGAAGATTTAACGGCGTAGGAGGGGCGGAAAAATCGAGCAAGCAATGGGAGGGGTTAAACGCCTTCTAAAATTTAAGGCGCTCCCTAGTGTCCCCCCCCTCGTCTACGATCAGCTAGCGTTTGGATAGAGAACGGAAGGGAAAAAAACGGGGGAAAGAAGAGGAATAAAATGAGGGAGGTAGAGGGAGATGGAGGGAAGAAAGGCGAGACTCGGCGTTCAGGAGACGACAGATGTGGGAGCGAGATAGGCCACGAATCGCGCTGCCACGGGCGGAGGGGGTGAGAAAAACGGCTACGTGAAGGGTCATAATTAAATTCAGATTTCGCGGGGCGGTGGGCGGATGGAAGAAGGGGGTCGACCGTGAGATCTGGAGGAAATAAAAGAATGCGCGGGAAGAAGGAAGACGGGGAAACGCGAAAGAGTCGGCAAGGAGACGTCGTCGTCGTAATTGAATTAAAATTTGAATCGTCGAAGGAACGACTACCTTAAATGGCGAGGCAAGGAGGATGAAGCCTTGGCAAGTCGGACGGAGGACGAGGAAGGCTGCCGTCGCCATTGAAGGATACATCTCTCCGTGGTAATCTCGCGTCGATTTCTTCTTCTTCTTTCGACGAAATGTAAAAATGCAAAGTGAATTCTTCCCGTGTGGAAGCCCAAGAGGGAGAGCGCATTTTACTTCGCTTCGACCGAATAAAATGGCTTTCGGTTATATACGCGTGCCACGTCTACACGTGTGTGTGTGTGTGTGTAGACGCGCGAGACATTTTAAACGACCGCGCTGTGCTGAAAGTTGTGACATGCATTCAATATTGAAATTGGTTCCAATTTATACCCAGGGAGCAAACTTTACGCGTCTCTGTGGCGAATGCGCGCGGAATTTGTTTGGGTCTTATGGCCGTTGAACTCTGGCGACTCTCAGCGATTCGTTAATCACGAAGGGAATTCGCGCTTTCGTTCGTCTCGTTGCACAACGCATTTTCCGTGATCAATATTAACCTTCCACGTCCGTAGGTGCTTTCCGCACAATGCAACTCACTTGCAACACTTCTACTGCATCTCACGCGTGCACACGTGCGAACGTAACTGTAGCAATCGCTGGCTCGCAGTTCTGCTGTAATTGTGACTGTTGCGCACAAATCTGTTAACGATTTGTATATCTCGATTGATGAAACACCGCTTCAGTAAACAATTATTCTATATTCGAAGCCTATTCTTCCTCTGTGCTACAAACTCTGCACACGTTCGGGAGGTCTGACCACAGCAGGAAGATTCTACTGCCCACTGAATTCCCTAGAGGCAGAGATGTTCAAATTTTTATTTAAATACAATTTCGAATAACGAATAAATGTTAAAAAAACTATTCGTCATTCGTTCGTTAACCCGGGTTAACTTTGACACGTGACGAATAATTTTTTTAACTTTTAGTCGTTATGCGAAATTTTATTGAAATAAAAATTCTACCCATCTCTGCCCAGCGCCACATGGATTGTAAGTGTCAAACGTTATCCTCCCCATTGTTACAACACCCTTACTCAGAAGAATCTTTAATTTCACGAGTCTCCCGCAGATACATGTATCTCAGCGAAATGTTTACCGCTCATTAGCCATTAATCAACCAGCTGATTACTGATTACATGTAACTAGCCGTGCCACTGGACATCACTCGACCACGTGAACATTCATTACCACTGGTCGAGGACGTGCAACAGTTCGCGATCGGCAGGCGCGTTGGAAAATCGACTCGGTGTCGCACAGTGGCCGCGTTCGATCGTGAAGAGTCACGTACTCTGGACGCGCAAATGTGGAACAGCGAGGCTCGCGTTTTCCTTCGAGTACGAGAACGGTTGTACGAGGGTGGCTTGGGCGGGGGGAGTCTTTCTGCCTCGCGTTTAAAGAGCGATGCCCGTTGAAGGACGGAAACTCTAGCCTTTCAAGTCGAACTTGGGACCGAGTTAAGAGTTTCCCCTCGTCTCCCCTCTCGTTCCCCACTTTCCATCTTCTTCTCGCGGATCCTCCGTTTCACTCCAACGGCTTTCCCGGCTGAGCGACACGAATGCCATTCCGCTACCCACTTTGACACGTTTCGGCCATCCTTCGAAGTACCTGTGAGGCTCGCCAGTCGATCGCTAACGGCTTCCGCTGTTTAAATAGCGCAAACGATATCAGCGCGATAACATTGGGGCCTCGGTGAAACAGACGCCAGCGTATACACATACATGCTCTGGACGCTGATATTCTACCCATCCGAGGCTTTCCAAATATTGGATAGAATGTTTTAGTATTTTAGTGCAAACGGTGGAGGATATCACGGCAACGATTTTCACGAAACAGGTTCTATACCTTTGAACACCGATATCGCGAGTAAATATTGCATTTCCACTGACTAGCGAAATCCTGTGCAAGAAAAAGGCATCTTTGAAACGGGATATACATTCCTATCCATAATGTGCTTCCATAAAATTTCTAAAATTTTCTTCATCAAGAAAGATTCATCTTCGACTAAAAGATTCAGGCGTTTCGGAGCACAGTAATCCCAGGAGCGGGTGCAGTGGTAGAAGGAAAGCTGGTGTGGAATAAAAGGAAACGGGCGGGCGCACGCCTCGACCGCGACCTACTTAATTGATTACCGTTGCAGGGGTAACGTTAGAAACGGTAATTATTTTTAATTATCCCTCGCTGGCTGGCCAATTACTCTGCCGTGTCGTTGAAGGCTTCGCAGCCCGTTCCCTTGATTCGTTTACACGTTGCACGATCACCCTGCCGCTGTGGCGTGGGGGAGCGTTGCTGCGTTAGTTGCCGCGATTGAAGATTAATTTCTGGAAAGCTGTTCATTGCCAAATTGGCTTTCACGCATCAAAGGCCATTTAATCGACGAGCGTGGCCCACTTTGATCGCGCCTATCGGAGCAATCGTCGTGCATCAGGCCGGCGTTTAAAATGAATCAACTCCATTATTGTGGGCGAGGTTTGCGTTTCAGGCGCACCAGGAACCACCGTTTGCCGCTAACGCGTGATCACAAACCCTCGAACAGCGGCTGGTCTAATTAACGCAACTTTGAATCGCTCCATTTAGATGCGGGATCGGATCTGTTATTGTCGTTTCTCTACCGATGCGTCTAGTTTCCAATCACGAAGACCACTGGGCCGCTGTTGATCTCCTAAGGCTTTGTCTGTCTCTTCATCGTTGCAGCTTCCATTTCATGGATCACGAGGCTGGACAAATGCAGATTCACTTCCGCGCTGTTACTTTTGTCGCGTGTTTTTTCTTCTTTTTTTGAACACTTTGAAACGCGCAGATAATTATAATGAAACGAAGGTCATAGTTTGGAAAGTGCGATATTTTCGCTCGTCTATTAAAATGATTCCCACCACAGGGGGCTGAGAGCTTGAGTTACGACAAGAAATAGGAACGTCTCGTCGTCTTTTGGATTATTAATTATCCGTAAGAGATTACTGTCGCAAAAACTTGAAACTGCTTACCAACTTACTCGGCGGCTGATGGGTTCCCCGTTGAATGAAATCGCTCAGGAAAATCCAGGACGACGCGACGCAGTCGCGCGTAGTTTCTTTGCCACCATTTCATCACGAGATTTTAACGAGTTACAGCTCCATTACTGTCTGAAAAAGCGTCTGCGTATCGAGGAATATTCTGTTTTCATCAATCCTACTCAGAAGATGACTGCGCCCGTGTCGCTATCAGAATAACTTCAAGCTCCAGGGCTGGTACGAGAATTTTTCCTTCGAGATACATACTTGGGAAACGGAACTATACGTTGCCAAGTTTACTTGGCACAAATTACGATTGAACCTTTTGATTAGTCATCCTCAAAGAAATCCTAATGCTTCTCTGTATCGTTTCTAAAGCATTTCATCGATGATGTCTAGCCCTTCGACAAGGTAAACACGGGTGAACAATAAGCCGGAGTATTATCACCTTATCGCTAAGAAATATTATCCCACGCAGTAACACCATCGATTAATTCTCCTAAAATACACCAATCATCTGTTGAAAATTAAATTTAAATTTTCTCGCTGTCTAAGTTCCACGATTCCCGTCCACATCTTCACCCAGACCAGACATACTTTTGTGACTACGATTTCTTAATTTCTTATCTTTATAATTTATGATTGTACCCTCTGCATTTGATTCTATTCGATGATCGAGGTTGGAGCCGATTGTTCCGTGCCTACACGGGGGTTGAAGGTTCTTCGGTTCGCCCCTGTACGGCCTCTCTCGCCGGAGGTAGACTCTAATCCGCAATTTCAATCTCTCTTTCTCCGAAAGAGGCACGGAGTCCGAGTGCTAGAGCAGGAGAACACCAGGAAGCTGTGCGGCAAGGTAGGAAAAGGAGGATAGGTCGCAGAAAAAGAAAAGAGAAAAGAAAGCAGGAGGGAGTTGCAAGCTCCGTGAATCAACGGACGATTCACAGCGGGACTCATTCCGCGTTCCTTTTATTCCTGAGACTTGTGGATTGATGGTATCGCTCGCAGATGGAAATGCATGTAATTTTTATAACGCCCACGCCTCTCGCGATCGTCGTGTCTGCACCGTCGAAATTCTAAAGCTCTTACCCGCCCCAACCGACGCCCGACGCCCCACGAATTAGTTATGCGTCGTCAATTTTCATATGTTCGTTTAGCGCGTCGAGCTCCGCGCGTCTCGCCTTTGTACCGCGGAAATGACGATCTCAGCCACGACGAACGGACGCGGAGGGCTTGGGACACGGAATAATGAATGAATCGATTGCTTCCGGGCGGGCTTTGCGACGCAAAATTCACGTTTGCTTTAGCCGAACTGTAAATCTCATTCCTTCTAATCGATTTGTAACTGGCGTCATTTAAGTACCGCACAGAATCACGTCCCTTCGCAATCACCAGCTTCTCTTAATCATGGTTCTCCCAAAGGAACAGAAAGGTCTCATTATTTGCGATTTATTTAAAAATCTGTCCTCCCTGACGACACGTGTGTTTGACTAGAAAACGTGACTTCTCTGTTAGAACTTCGAACTCAATCGATCTGACCTCAGAAGTCGCGTCTACATCTACAACAACAGTTTTCAGCGCGGAATTAGAAAAGAATTTCAACGAACCAATCTCGACCGTCAAGGTAGCCACGATCGAATCAACACTCCCTCGAACAGATCCAAATCACCGAATCGCCCTGTCCCCACAAAAACTCCGCTGCTAGGACTAACGCGAAAAAATGATTTTCCGTTTCGGAGTGGCCGCAGGGAGGATGCAATTGAAACGAGCCGCGAGGAGAAACACGTCGCGTAACGAGGCTGCCGCCCCTCTCTCCCAGTGTGTATCGATCAGGACCCGCGTGAGGAGCACGGGGAGCAAGCGGGCCCCGAAATTGTTCGCCGATCGGCGTCCAATCCGAAAATCATTTATACACACCGGAATCAGCCGATTTTATCGACTGGCAGCAGGTGAGTGTCACTTCAGCCGCTCCTGTTGGATCTTCCCGCGCCCTCCGCCCTCGCCGTTCCGCCTTTCAACCCCCGCCGGCCCCCTCCACCGTTCGGTCAATACGACAAATCCGCCGGCAATAAAACACCGACTCGCGCGTTCCTCGTTCCTCTTTTTTTGGCATTTTTCCTCGTCCCTTTGTCTCTGTTCCTCTTTTTTAACCTCACCCCCTCGCCCCCTCCGGTTACCCCTGCCCGCCCACACCCCTCTCCCCAGGGCACCAACCGACCTCGACCACCGACGCCGCGCTTCTCGTTTTTTTTCTTCTTTCTCCTTTTTTCCCCTCCCACGCGACGCGGTACCGCGCTCGTTCTCCGTCTCTTTCGCTTTTCGAAACGGCTGGTAGCGCGCGCGTATCCCGAAGCCACCCTGTATGGATCGAGCCTGGTGGTGGCCCAACAGCGAATAATAAATTATCGTCGCCGGTAGCCGGCGTGCATCCGAATTTTCCGGCCACGTTCGCCTATCTCTATCTCTGCGGCTCTCTCTCTCTCTCTCTCTCTCTCTCTCTCTCTCTCTCTCTCTCTCTCTCTCTCTCTCTCTCTCTCTCTCTTGCTCGCCCGCGGCGCAAGGAGGAAAAATACCCGGCGGCGGGTAATTCGTGGAGAATTAAAAAGAAAGAAGGAAAAACACTGAAAGCCGGTGGGCCGGGCGAGAGAAACGGGGGTGCGGGAGAGTAGGGCATGTCGATTGAATCGGGGCCGACGCGGAATGTCCGTTGAGGTCTTATTTTCACGTCGGGCGGTACGCTCGTTTCGCAAAATTCTTTTTCGCCTCTATCTTTTCCTTTGAATTATAGCTCGCTGCGCGGCACGATAAGGATTGCTCTTGACGTGGTGGGGCGCTCATAGAAAGATTCTATATTCTATAGCGTTCCGCGTAGGTATATCCGCGTGCCTGCTACTCGACCGTGCGCGTACTATTCGAGCGGGAATAACGTGTCGCTGAGACCCCGCGCGTAACTCGTTCGGATAACAGGCTGCTGATACGTGGTTCGAGATAATTAGAGAAATCAGGGGATGTTTTGTTGCTTAGGCGTGTGGTACTTGAAACGATACTCGCGTTATGTAACTCTGAATATCCAATGGCTATCCCAGAAGTTTTAAAGGCTCCCTTGACGTTGCGACTCCTATTAAGGGGACTAGGCAGTCGTTTTTCGTGAAAAAGAGACTGTGTCCTTTATTTATTTGTGAAAAAATGAAAGCGCATCCAGATGTATCCTTTTACCCAATGTTTATTACTACCATGCGGATTGAAAAATAAATGGTAAGTAATATATATGTGTTTTAAAAATGGCGCTGCAGACGGGTAAACATTTTAACGTTGTTCCGTCGTTTTGCCTTAATATCGGTCTTAAAATGTGACACAATCCGATTTTAAAGGTGGGATTCTTATTTGTTGGATTCATAGTTTCCGGTCAAACCTATAAAAACAAACATTAAATCAATATTATGCGATTGGTGGCTGAAAAACGGCGATATTTCCGAGAAAAATTCGTTCTTGTTTGTGCGCTACTAACATCCGGTGACTTTTTAATTTTTTGATGAAAATCTCGAATTTTTACGGACCATATCAGAGGTTTGACCGGAAATGGCACATGTTTTACACATCCTGTAATGTTTTTCAAGTTGATCTGAACCTCCATTCGTTCACAATCAGGAAAAAAGCAAGAGAAAATAGGATTTCGAGTAAAACGCATTTAAAGTTTCTGGGCAAAGGCGACGCTATAGGTTGCCGCTTGACGTTTTTAGCTGCCAAATCTACAATTTTTCGAACTTTACTAGAAACCAGGCGGCATTTTATTCAGAAAAGATTGTACTTTCGGAAAATGCAATAAAAAAAAAACGTTTTTTCGACTGCCTAGTCCCCTTAATTCACTTCCCTAGTCTCCACCCCGCGGAACTTGAGTTTCTCTGAATTTCCCTTAAACTTCGAACTCGAGTGATCATCGACGATCTCTGTTCGAGGACACGTCGATCCCCGCGTGCCGTGTATCCCGACATCGCGGTGGTCCCTTAAACCGGGGTGCTCGACCTTCAAGCGGGCGCGATCAGGTGGCAACGGTGGCGCCTTCGGAACGGCTGGCAATTCAGGTCCAGCGGGCGCGGTGCGCGCCTAATTGGTCAGATTTGTAATCGGCCACAGCGAGCGTCAGGTCGATTCGGGGTCTGGCACTGCGAGCGACCCTCCCTGGCAGGGGTGAAACACGGGCGTGAAGGGTGGACGAGGAGGGAGACAGCCACAGAGCCCTGCGGTGCCTAGAGAGCAGGCAGAGCGATAGAGATGGTGCCTGACAGGGGTGCGAGGCGAGCGGCTGGGGAGCAGGGGCAAGGTGAGAAAGAAAGACGGTAAATACTCGAGAGTGGGAAGAGAAATAGGTGAAGCGAGAGAGGCATGTATCGTTTTCGACGGGGCAACAGAGAAACAGTGGCGCGATGACAAAGACAGGGGATGCACTGAATGGCGCGCGGGGGGCGGCGGGAAGGCCGCTCGTGTGGCACAGATGTGTTTGAAACATGGTACCACTACCAGAGGCCTACCCTAAATTTATACCGTCGGCCTCCCCCCCATCCCCCTCCCGCCCGCACGACCGACCACCCGAATTCACCCCCGGCGCGCACACACACGCTGACGCGCATTTCGTAATCCGCGCTAATTTAATTGCTCCTCGTCATCGATGGCCATTAACCCGAATAGAATTGCCGGGAATATCGGTGCCGCTACAAGGCGCCAATTTCGGTGAACCTCGCGCAGGAAAGACGGTCACGCGAGGCGACCGAAGGATTACAATAACACCGAAAACAGAGAGCCGCAACGAAACAGATAGATAAACGCATCGCCGGTACTGAATATGAATATATCGGGCGCCCATTGGTTATCGATCGTTGCGCGCCCCGTGTTGACTCGAGCGCGATTTGCATCCGGCCCCGATGCCCGTTGAATATGAAAATAGGGATAAGTGGAAGCGTTAGGGTGTCGCGCCGGGCGGAATGATAGCGTCGCGCTGCTTTTAGCCCGGCCAGCGGCGGTCTCGTAAATTGGTGTCAGTCGATTGCGCCGTTGCGAACCCATCACCGTCCAATAAATTTATGCGACAATTGATGCGACCGGGCCCGGCCGTCTACGTTGAAGACCCTTCACTGGCAATCTAATTGGTCGCGCGCCGCTGAACGCGCGTCGGCTATACCCATTAATCGGGACGAAGCACCGCGAGCTTCGTCACGTCCCTAGACTTCTGTCACGCCGAGGCCAGTTCAGCTGAGTCGAGCTTCGCTGTTTAGTCGATTCCTTCCTGCTGGTATAGAATCGGATCGCCGTGTAGGTACGTACGTACCTAGCTTGGCCGCGGACGTGATAGAATCGTGATCTCGACGGTTGTCGCGCGACAGTATCGAGACAGAGAGACGGAGAACCGCCTACTACGGTGTCCCGTTTCACTGTTTCGCTGGTCAATGGGGATGGCAAAAGCTGAATGGGAAGCCAGGCAAACGACCCTAAGCTAACTTTAGCTGGCTTATTTCCCCACCGTTACTTTTTCCCAGCAGCGACTGTGCGAGGGCGCCCGCAACCTGTTTACCTTGACGCATCGATGCCCTGACCCACATCCCTATATCTCTTCCACTCGCGCTAGCTGCAAGATCAGCGAAACAGAGAAGTCGGCCAGCTCAGCCGGGCGTTAAAGTAAACCCAAGCGACGGGGCTTAAAAAAACACCGTGGGAAAATAAACACGCGAGCTTCAGTGAGGGTCGTAAGGAGTGCCTGTCTCACTTGTCGCATCTCTCGCTCTCTTCCCATTGATCCCATCGAAGGATGCACGGACGCCTAAAGCGAAGCGCTGCAGGCGGCTCTGTCGACGAGCTTTACTACTGCGATTCAAGCGCCCGATCTACCACTTCCAGCGGCCCTTTCCGACGCCTCTGATTTGCTTAAATTTATCTTCTGATTGATTTTACAACTTCGCCGTACCTCTACTTTACTTAATGGCACAGTATCTGGAAGGGATCTAGCGAGGTCGTAAAAGATACGAGTCCCAAAGTTTGCAGCTTTGAGGTTTCCGAACAAGAGATCGAGAAACCTTACCACCCAAAAAGTGCCCAACCTTCTGCTCGAAAACCTCAAAGCTGTAAACTTTTGGACTCCGGCAGCTAGGTACTACGATTTCGCTATATCCTTTCCAGCTACTGTACTCTTATATCCGGCACAATTTGGTAGGAAGTTTGGTCAGGAAGAATCTGTCACCTGCTTGAGACTAAAGTTGCTTATAAGCATACGAATATTCCCCTTATTGCGAAGAATAATAAAACATATTAAAAGGAGATTATAAATCAGCTCCAAAATGGAAGCGACTTTCTTCTGCCTTCCAAAGAAGCCACCCCATTAACCACGAGTGATTTCTCAGACTTCGCTCGGTTTCGCTTCGTCACGTAATGCAGCGGCAGTGATTAATCGAGGCCGATGCATACGTTTCGCGAAAAACACGACGGGGAACAGTGGAGAGTGGGTGGGCAGCGCGCGACTTCCGCCGAAGATCATCGAGAGTTAAATTGTATCTCACAGATCTTGCTGCGAGGCGGCCGCGATGGAAATCCAGCGGATAGCGGCCCGTGTCCGTCTGAAAGATTGAAAGCCGCCATTTAGAGCGGCGGGGAACGAGATATCATGACGAGCAGCGCGGAGAAAAGAAAGCTATCAACGCAAGGCTGTATACGCGCGAATTACTCGAAGACGGACGCTCGGTGATTATTCAAAGCAGATATCTGAAGGGTCCAATTAGCGGCGGGATGCTTTACGAAGCTTCGTCGAGGGTTGCACCGCGGCGAGTCCCGCAAATTGGCTGCATGAAACACAACGACGGAGCACCGGGCGCGCGAGGCTTCCGGGCAGGATCATTTCATTGATCTCAATTAATTTATAATAACTAGTCGCGCTTCGTGACAACTTCTCCCTCGGGTAGAATAAATTGCAACGCTCCTCGAGATTAACCAGTCATTCCCGCGGAACTACTTTTCGTGGGCAGAAAGAAATTTCACGGCCCTCGTTTCGCGCCGGTGCTTCGTATCGCGGCCACCGGGAACGAATGAAATGTTCGCAGCGAAAATGTTGCGCACGGATGAAGGCGCTGAATAAAAAACGGGCGGACCGATGTAGGTTTGTGCGTTCTGAAGCTGAAAATGGATCCGTTCCGCGCGGATGTTGCGCTTGTCTTGTAATGATAGCAGTAAATTAATTATGGCCGAGGAAATGGTGGACGGTCGAAATTATTGCAGTATTAATGCTAGGATATTTTGAACGTTGCGATCGTGGATACTTTTATAGGATGCAAGGGTACCTAACTGCTTGCAATGGCCGAGAAACTTCTAATTAGTGGGTTATAATGTTTAACGGGGTAGGGTTTCACCAGATCACACACACCCGGCTCGAAGCCTAAATAATACTTTGTTACCGCTAAGCTCTGCAGTCGTCTCGTGCGAGGCGTACCGCTGACTGCCGTTCGACACCGCGCCCCGCTCGACGTGTGTACAAAAAACAATAGCGCATCGATCTGCTCATCGATCCGCTGGACGCGTATACTACATGGGTCATTAGTTAGACAGTTATTTCATACAAGTTATCATAACGTTGCATGAATAGCCTATTGTACTTGGATCTCTTCGAAGCCGAGGCCCTTAAAAAGTTTATACCGAACAATGTCTGTCGGCGTTCGTGGAGATTCTGTGTTCCTGAATCAAATTTGTAACTGGATGTACAATATTTGCTTCGCGCGGTTTAAGTGGGCCTGCGGAATTATATGTACTCAGTTCTAGTTGAACTTGCACGTTGCGGTATTAGTTTTCCGCGTTTATATTGCACCTTTAGTGTGTACAGGAATATTTGGTAATGGCACTGTAATTTTCTGGCGATATTTCGCGCATCACTCTCTGTGCACACTCGACTACTTTGCTGATCATTGAAGCTGCCTATCTGAGCGTTTCCTGGTTTGCTTTTAGAGGGGAACTCTGGCAATTCGAATTACACGAATGTTTTTAAACAGAAGTAATATTTTCATTACACACCCCTGCATAATACTGTCACGAACACTAGCCGCACATTAGCCAGGACTTTCAGCTTGAAATAATGACGTTCATCCCTGCCACAGAATACTATATCGCGCAGCATCAGCGCGACGCGAGATAACAGCCGTAAATCTCTACCCTCCTAAAAAACAGTAGCACATTTAAATAAAATGGCAAATGCCAGTATCCGCGGCAATCCCTGGTAAAAGATCGATCAGAAGCGATTGTTTAAATTTCCCATTTCACGCAGCGACGTGTATAATTAATCAGCTTTAACTAGTCAAAAGCGATCACGCGAGAGCTAGCCGCGGAGTGTTTGATAATTAGTTGGGGCGCCGGTTCGATTCGCCAGAAGCATCGGGAAAGGAGTAATTAATTTTCGAGAGAATTCCTCGGCCCGCGAAGGGCCTCTGTACCCAGTTCTATTTACGGGATGAAATTTTATCCCCGCATCAAGAATGCTCCGGTCGCGAGACCGCGTAAGCGCCTTAATTACCACGTAACTCGATTACGCAGATTAATTAATTAACGCCTTATTGGTCCAACCGTGCGCCTTTCCTTTACTTTCGTAAAACTCTACGAAACCCGAGCAAGCTGCGATGGCCGAGCTGAATTTCTCACGGCTCCTCGCGGCTTCTTCGGGTCTATCTGATCATCTGATTACGCGAGAAATTCCGAAACGAAACTTCGCCGGCCGAAAGACGGAGAAAGCACCGCGGAGCGGGTTACGAAAGAATTACGTGCAATTAACGACCTGGTTCCCTCGCCGGCGGAATCTTCCCTCGCAGGCTGTTGGATTTTTAAAATAGCCTAACATCCGGATGCTGTCTGCTCGGTGGAGGAGAAACGTGCAAAGTTTCGCGAGCTTATTGCACGCCAACTTCTAGCGTATCCCGTTGTTACTACGGGAAATGGATGTTTAGAGATGGTGCACAATGGTTTCCCTGCTTCTGCTGGCAAATCATGCGAACAGATAGCAATTTAATGCTTCGAGAGTGGCAGGAAAATCTTGCGTCACCTTTTCCTATAATTACGACGATTAGTGCGCTGAGAAATGGCTGATGCTTAACGCGAGATAACATTTTACAGTAAATATCTCAATCACTTGCTCGGTTAATCGCATTCCTAAATAGTTCGACGCAGGTTCTTTTTACAATTGATTTCCTGGAAAGACGGTGCAACCTGGTTTAGAAATGTAATCGTTCGGTAATTTTCGGACCGAGTTCTTTGCTGTCGCGGCTGTTTTTGTCATAGACGTCCCGTTTCTGGAGCGTATTGGTTGTGACAGTTGACGCGTTCAAATGCTTTCGCGCCATGTAAATTCGCGGGAAATGCACAACCAACCGGTTCCGTAAATGAAACAATTCACGAGCCATTCGCTTCGCCGTGTCGGAACACTCGCATTTTTCCAATTAAGGAAGTCCAAGCGAGCGTCAGCGATGCACGTACAGGGAGTGCATCTGAAAGTGTGCAACGAATGAAAGTTGCCACCAAGGATTTATGACGTTTCTATGGGACCGGGGACTGCGAGGTTTCCTTTTTCAATTGTTTACTTGCGCAAACTGGTCATTCCGGAAAGTCTGCTTAAAAGGAACGCATATAACAGCACTTCAATCTTCTGAACCCTAGTACGTCTCTCGGTTCCTTTTTCACCCAATCGTGTTCTCTTTCTTTAACCCTACACCCCCCGGGTCTTCTTCAACCCCTTTGAAGGGACTCCTCTAAGTTTCACAGTAATCGGAGACAGTTGCTGCTAATACGCGTGTATCTCGCTCTCTGACACCGCGTTAAATACACTTGCAGCTGAACTGAATCCCCCAGCAGAGTTGAACGTAATAGAAGTAGGTATCTTTCGCATATTCCTGCGTCCATCGTTTGTCACGGTGCCAACAATTCATCGTCATTACAATAACATCGAAATTTCCCCGTTACATATATCCATTGCGTTTTCCCGGGGAAGTTTCCGAGTCGATCATTTTCGGCGTGTCCTGTCCATGATATTTACGCCGTTGCAATATCGCGATCGGGAATGTTATTGCTGAGCCCCGGCGATAGTAAATCCATTCGTTCGGCAATATCGCGCTCGGGCCACGCCCGCCTCGCAAGCGTTTACGATTTTAATTTTGCCCCGGCGGGCAAGGCGGCCGCGGGCACATAAATCGAAAGGAGATGGCCGAATCGGGGATTTACACCCGTTTAATTCTCGCGCGATGCATATTCACGCGCGTCGAAAGCATTACGCGCCGATTCTTATGGATGGGACTTTCAGGGGCGGATGAGGGGGTGGACAGGCGAACAAGCAAAACACAACACTGTTGATTTGTGTCAATGTGATTTAATCGTTGCTCGTCGTTCTCGAAACTGCGTATACAAAAATATAAAAAAAAAACAAGAAAAAAGAATCCCCCGTCGATGCAGTCGGTCTTCCTTTTTCTGCCTGTTCTATTCCGCGCGGACATGGGTGTGTGTGTTGTGTGTTTGTGTGTGTCGTGTGTACGCGTGAGAAAATTTCCTCCCCAAACGTGGTTCCAATGTACACGATCTAAAATACATATATTACTCGCTAAATAATATAATCAATCGAAGAGCACCCCGGCACCGTTGCCCGAGCCGTATCGAGGTATGCGGAGGGGTTGGCGGGACTCGGACTTGCAGAATTCCAGATCGAAAGTAGAGTGGAGTTTTCGTGTCCAGACAACGGGGCGGCGAGCGGCGACTCGCCGGAAGCGAATTGGCAATCCCGACCACTGTTTCCGAGGGCCGTTCTCGAGGGCGACGCGTAGATTGCTGGAAGGAAGGGAGTCCGGGAAACGTGGTTGCTCTCGTTCCCTGCCTCGAATCTTTCTGCTGTTCCTCCCCTTTTCCTTCTCTCCCCCGCACGTTCGCCGAATCGAGCACGCGGAAACGGTGGTTCTGGACGGTGTACTGGTTTTTTCTTTTCCATTCCTCGACGATGATCTCTCATCTACCGAGTAGTCGCTGGCAAAGGGGATCGGGGTCTCTTCGTGAAAACCGACGATCGGTGATATTACAGCCAAGATGTGCGTTGGTGATCGGTGAGCAAATTTCCTTTTTATTATCCGCGGATGCCCGGTGTCTCTTACCACCAGCCTGAAAAGAGTTTTTCGTGCGTTAATCGTGGGGCGGGCCTGCGCCGGAGGAGGAAGAGGGACTCTGTGTCTCTTCATCGGACGATGGCCCCCGGGGGCTTTTGTTTACGGGTTCTTTGTCTCCCAGAATCCACGTGGGTGGATTCGTTGTTTTTAATTATTTCGTAACGCGCGTCCCCTTTAATCAAAAGCACGGAACAATGTCCGCGACTGGTCGAGGGTGTGGGTTGTTTGTTGCGCCGGTTTCGTCCCAATTATTCCTGCTCGAGACTTATTTTCCGGTTATCTCTCGCGACTCGAATTCTGTTTAATTAATCGCGATCGGCCCGAAACCGAGGCAAGGGTGGGCTCGCATCGACGAAGCCTCCGGGCGGTAACGATCGCTCCGGATTGCTCTGGATCGCTGCGCGACAGTTTCGGCGGATCGATCTAATTTCGTACTTTTTTTTCTGCCCCCGAGCATCGAAGCTACGCAAACAGCTTAATTGGTATTTAAACTGCTGGCGGTAAATTCGTACGCTTGACGTCCATTTGTTAGGTACCGCGAATGGTGTATTGCATTTAGCGATTTCGCGCGACTAATTTCCCGGCGTTCCGCCGCCCGAACGTTCCCCGGCAAAAAGTTATTAGCATATATTATCGGTCGTTAATATTAACGCGGTCGCCAGGGATAGCTATACCCGTGAAGCTAAATATTTTCCCAGAATCTTCTTCCCCCTAGCGCGAATTTAATGCCCAATACTGTTGCGCAGTACCCCTAGATCACTTTGATGGCCCGTAAATTTCCCTTGAATTGAACTATTACTGACAAATTATCTGACCCATCTTTTCACCGATCCTCCACGCGTATAAACTGACGGGACTCCTCCTAAATCTTCCTAAATTCGTGCGACTAATAATTAACAACTTGACACATCTCGAACACTGCCCACGTTACTGCAACTACAACACCCCGCAGCAATGAAACTATAGCGCTCCCAAAGGTTATCAGTATCACGATTCGTCACGTTTCACCGCCCAACGTCTTCGGACTAAGGGTTCCCCAGTAATATACCCACTTGGGAGGTACTTGGATCTGCACGTAACTGTATCGTTGAGTAAAATTCATTGCTTACCACCACCGCCGCCGCCGCCGTTCCATCCACCTCCGCCGCCGCTGCTCCATCCACCGCCGCCGCCACCGAGTTTCCATCCTCCGCCACCACCGCTGGGCCATCCACCGCCGCCGCCTCCACTTGGCCATCCACCGCCTCCGCCGCTCACGGAGATCACCTTGATGACTTTTCCGCCTCCACCGCCACCGGACCAGCCGCCTCCGCCACCGGACCAGCCGCCGCCACCGCCTCCAGACTTCCAGCCTCCGCCGTTCCAACCGCCGCCACCTCCGCCATTCCAACCGCCGCCGCCGCCACCGCCGGACCAGCCGCTGCTTATGTAACCGGCTGCAACGCACAACAACACCGTTGCTCCGACTTCTTTGACCGTCGCCGTAGAACCGGTGTGCGGGTCGACCACTTTCGATCCTTTTCCCCCCCCAACGACGCGTGAACCTGGTGAACGTATCTCGCGGCCCATTTGGCGCGAGCCATCTGAACGATGGTGCCTACCAAATCGCGTGAATCGGTGTACGGGGATTGATATCAGGGGAAACTTTTTAAACAGACGAGGACGGAGGATTATATGGATATTCAATTGTTTGGAGAATAGTTTATGGGGAATATCGTGGTTTCCTGTTGAGGTATATAGAAATTTTTAGCGCGAGGCATCTTTGAGGTGGTTCAAGTTGGTTGAACGGCTAGGATGGAAGCTTTGTAATCTCGCGATTTAGCTTTCAAAATTAACACAGTAATTTGTAATTCGTCGGCGGTTGGTAAACAAGACCCGACGATCAGTCGCTAGCCACCGAGTGTCCCGTTCGAAAATGAATCTACGCGACCGCGGAAATTGGTGGCGCGTCCGTTGGTTTTTGTTCTGTCCGTAACCACTGCTAGATTCGATTCAGTCTTCTCTATGGGGGAGTAAGAAGTTAATTTCGAACACGATGCCTTTTTGCGCGCGGAGCCACGGAAGCTATGATCGATCGTGTAGTTAAAACGAACGGGAAACGCGGTTTTCGGGGGGTGATTTATTCGGCGATTATAAATCCATGTCTGACTTCTCTTGCGCGCAGGGTGGCTTCCCAGTGGATGTCACAAAACTTGCTGGCATATTCTAAATGCGTCAGAGTTACGAAAAGCGGCTTGATACACATGGGTCGGCAAATCACCTGTTTACAAAAGCAGTTAGTTCCCCAGAATATGTATCTCGAGAATTCTCCGACCACAGCACTTCTAAAAAGTGGATAGCCAAACAGTGAATCGACTAGCACGACCACCATCATGGCATGATCGAAATACAAACGATTTTTGTCCATAAAGTCACTGAATATCCACGGTATACTCTACACCGGCGCAGAATCAGCAGAAGTTACAAGAACGCGTGCTACCGACAATGAATGCTATTCTCAACGTTTGCAATGAAGAAATGCTTTAGCTAAAAATCGCAGTGTCTGAAAAAAGGAGTACGATTGACAGACCCACGTACAATTAGAACATCTTCCCCCAATCTTGAGACTCAAAGCGCGCCTGAAACTTTGTGACAACCATCCAGACTCACCCCCCACCCCCCGCGTTGCAACGCGACGCGCACTCGGCGCTCCCCTCGATCGAGCGTAGGATCGGCGTTCGTGGACCCCGGTGTCTGATGGGTACTCACCGTAGGTGGTGGCTACGAGCGCCAGGAAGACCGTAATCGCGAACACCTGTAACCAAAAGATCACGTGAATCTTATAGAACCGCTGACCGGTGTCGGAGTGGAGAAGAGGCTCTCTGCGAGAGATAGAACACGGGTACGATAATTCGTACTACGGTATACCACCGTTCACTCACGGCTGTTGCCACGTACCTTCATGTTGAGGTGTTTGATGCCCATCGTCGGGACCGGTGCCTCTTTTATAGCTCTTGCCTTTCTTCGCGGACCCCCGCCCTTCCGCCCTCCCCCTCGGCCCCCTGTTCTTCTGCCCGTTCATAACGCCTAACTTTCGTCCATGCCCACCACCGTCGCGCAACAAAAATCCCCTACTCATCTCGCGGCCGCCCCTCGTGGCACCACGGGAACCCCCCTCTTCGGGGATCTCTCTCTCCTCCTCTCTTTCACTCTCCCCCTCGTAACGCGGTGCAACGATCCGCGTACAGGCTTAATCTAAACGGGCGATCGTGAATCTTCGAAGGGGCCCGGTCTGGGTTACAGGGTCGCGCGATTCCCTCCCGCCCCCCCACCTCCGGCCGCCGTCGCGGCGGGTCGATTGTTTTTGTCAAAATCGAGGATGATCGTGTGGAAATTCGCCGACCTCGATCCCGCCGGAGGGAACGCGATGATTCATCGGCCGGATAGATAATCCCGCGACTGCTCGCGGAATGTTTACCTCGCTGAAGATGGGCCCCATAGGCCACCCGCGGGGGATTCCGCCTCGAACGAGGCCGACGTTGCTGCCTTGTTTTCGCGATACCTACATGCCTGCGGGCCCGCGTAGCGCGCGTAGAACGCTCAGGACGCTGCTCGCGCGGGAAACCTGTTAGCGTAGGCGTAGATCCTCTCGAACGCCTCGGTGCCCGAGGATTTTATGCAATTTCGTGGAAAATACGAGGCCTGGGAACCGACCGCGGGCTTAACTGGCGAAATAGTTGTTGATCAACGGTGAGAGCATGCGGCCTGTTGCGCGCTCCGTCCGTTCCATCGAAAAATCTCCGCCTTCCGCGGGATCTTCAACCGTTCCCTGCGATAGTGGAACGGATTTTGAAACTCCGTTTCGCGAAGGAAACGCTTTCGTCGTCTATGCAACGGTTTACATTTGGAACGTACCCGTTTCGTCAACGGTGGCTTCATATTCGTTTAATTAAGTGCCGACGAATCTCGCCGTACATTCGTTTTACAAGTTACAGTAACTTGTAATAATCCTGTTAAACGGAACTTTCTCTTCGTCCGCGCCGCGGACTCCGGCGATTTTCTCGAGAAGTTTATTAAACGAGCGATTTACGACACAAGTGGGAACAGCAAAAAGAAAATGATCGTCGCTGATCTCTGCAAGCCGACATCCGATCCTCTCTCACCACTCGGACAGTTAACCGTCGTCTCTCCGTTTCAAAAGAAAAAAAGAAAAAATTTCATGGCTTTTTTTACGGATGAGTACAAAACGCTTCGTCCTTGGGTTCTAGTTAGCTTCAATTTCGGCTGCGCCCATAAACACACGCGAGCCATTAATAAGCATTCGAGACAGATAAAAAACATGCCAGAATTTCGACCACCAATCGTCTTCATCTCCACATGCTTCTTTTTTCGATACCACCTATATTAAAACTATTACGCAAGCCTTGCTCGCATACATCGAGGTTGCAACACAGCTCGGTCACTGGTAAACGCAAAGCGTGAGCAGCGCACGCAACAACAAACATCATCGTTGTTACGCTGGAGAAACGTCGTTAAAGGGGAATGGGACCGCTTAATCGAGCAGTTTCGTGCCGTTTACCAGACAACCATCGCCGGGGCACCGTTTTTAATCGCACCGAGAGATGCCTTTCGCCGCGGTGACGTGGTTACGGTTTGGATGAAGGAAAGGTAACTCCAGGGAGGTTTTCACGATCCGTAGACTCTCGAGTCAGCCTCGCAAGAAGAGTTTATTGTATTACAATTAGGATTAGAACACTGACCAGAGAGATATCCAACAGAGATTCAAGGTGTGTTTCGTTGAGGTTTTACTGATTTTCTTGGGGTTGTCTGTAAAGGTTTCTACGCTAGAACGTAAAACTCCAAGCATTGGAATTTATACCTAATTCTTTTAGGTGATGAGATACCTTCGGGTGATCTTTCAGGCGATGAGATATCGTCCTGCAGTTTCCGGTTGCATCAGGTGACAAGATATTATTCTGGGCCGTTCCTAAAAACACCCATCGTCGAGCATCCCTCCGTGGAGACGACGAAAATCAATCGACGTCCCCGACCGATAAGCCGTTTAACCGGCCGCGAAAGTGGGGAATCGACTGTAAAACGTAGCGTCTCGATTCTCGTCCCCGTTGCCTGAATCGACGCGCGACTTTGTCCCCGTGGATGGTCCATGGCTGCAGCGAGGACGATCGTCGACGAGCGGCTCGGCGTTTAATCGTCGATCTCGAGGACAGTGGCTGTCGCTGATAATGGGAGTCGGGATGGGTTCGCGAACGTTCCGCTTCCGCTAATGCGATGGGGCGTTCGCGCCTGTAGAGCGCGTCCAACCAGCCGAGAAAACTATCGCCTCGCGTGACGTCCGCGAAAGCATTCGGCTCTCTCGATCGGCGGAATAAAAGGCAACGACGCTGGGCGATGCTCGTGAGACGGACCGGGCCTTTCTGGAGTTTCTGGCCTTTCACCGTGCGCGGCTTGGTCCCCGTCGGCGGGAACCAAGCCGGTCCTGGCCCTCGAACTTGCGTTAATCGAGGATACGTACTCACTGGTCGCCACGATCCTCCGCGCTTCTTTCTTTCGATCCAGACACTTTCGCGGCCGATTACGTGGCACTGCGCCTCTCTGGGTTGGGTGAGCCGGTGACGTAGCACTGCGATGTTTATGTTCTAAGTAGGGTGTTAGAAAGGGGTAAAAAGAGCGATGGGTACTGGCAAAGAAATTGTCAGGTTTAGGTTCTAGTCATGAAGCTAAAGTAACCATGTGCTCAACGTAGTCTAACTTTCTTTAGACTTGCTTCGTCCAAAGTTCTGGGATGGTAGATTCTCGTCTGGTTATTATTTGTTGCTTGTGGTATAATAGCTGGCATTGAGAGTTATTGATCGTTAACAGAGGACCAAGTTTTTCGGTAGGTTGGGAGCATCAATTATTCATCGACAGCACACAGAGTTCTTATAGATGGTCACCCTCTCCTTGATAACGCTGCTAACGAGCCTACCCTATTCCATTGAGGCACACGCAGCATACACCAGCCACCCTTTGTTCCTCCTTTTCCCGGTAATGACGACGATGACCCTTCTCGTTGGCCAACAGAGGCAAGCGGCTCGCGTGGATTTGAATGATCCACGTGGAGTCGCAACGGTGAATCGACCTATCGAGTCTCGATCGTGGCTGCACTTCACCGGTGAAAGTTGCTCTGTTATATACACACCGAACAAAGATGCGCGGAAAAGTACGCGAGGGAGATGGAGAAATTTTATAAATTCGATAGCTCGCTTGATCCCACTTCCTCTTCGGTTAACTATAAGGAACATGATAAATATCTAATGTTCTTCTCTGGCCTTAATCAGCGATTCGATTTATCACGCTCGCTTCCTTCCGCCAGCTTCGAGTTAAACGCAAGACCAATTTCCCTTGCGATAAAAACTGTTTTCACAGCTTGCAGTCCGATGCGAATTCAACCCTCAAAAGGCACCAATTTATTATTTCCTCCCGACTGAGCCCGGATTAAAACCTCAAGTGGAATCCTATCCTCCCATTGGCGCTGCTCGTAAAATGAGCTCGTATGCTCCGGCGAAATTAGCGGGGCTTAAAATATAAGCACTCCTCGTGAAACGCTACGAGCGATTTTATTCGCTGGTCGTAGCCAGTCTTACCTCGATTCCTTCCTGTATTATGCTGCCTTAATTAATGTATCTCCGAACGACGATTATCCAACGTCATGAATTTCTGTTCGTCGCTCGTAAAACCAGTTCGGCTAAAATTGAATCCTTCCCAGCGTCCGCGGTCCCTGCAACATTACACGGGAGAATGGTGAAAGTTCCTCTGTTGCAGCCAACGGCAGGATTCTGAGGAGAACAAGCGCGGAGTAGGTACCTTTGGGCGAGGAGCGCCACAGGGCGTCTGGATTCGAAAGAAATTTAACAGGCAACAGTAGGGTCCAGTGTTCGTTACAGTCCAGCTGCAATCGAGGGTTTCGCAATCGGCTGTTTCGTTATTCCGCGTTATTAATAGGATTCTTCGGCGCTCAGGTTGCGAAGTCGATAATCCATCGTTGCGCGTTACGCTCGCCCGTGTACCCAGCATGTTTCCGTATAATTAATATTTCTGCACATGTACCGCGGCGAACGTCCGTTATATTTGCTCGTACAGTTATCCGCTCATCCGTTCCGCCTCTGCGTGATCCATTTAACACTATATAAACAGGCTATTACACCTGTTACAGGTAGCCGTGCGCCTGTTATTCCACGTTTCATTTAGTGAACGGATCCAATTGAAAGCGAATATCGAAGGGTCCGGAACAACGGGGGGAGGAGAACCATTTTGATTAATTTCGAATTACTGGGACAGCGTTCACTTTCGCCTCGCTGTCGCCCACGCTTCTTCGGCAATGAAAATAGCACCGAAATGTAGAAATTCTGCGCGTGAAAGTGATCCACCGTCTGGTTAACTATAATCCTCTGCCAAAGTGTGTTATATAAAAAGAGTCTACTCTTATAAAAGGAACTCGCTTTGACACCCGAGAATCTTCCACGATAGCTTTTCATTGACAATTACCCTGTTGTTGGAAGGGCCAGTAGAGATCGTAGAAAATACCGCGAGCCTACATTTGCGAAAGCCAATTGCCTCGCAGCCCCGTTTGGCGATCGTAAAGCTGCGGTAAATATAAAATATCATCGGCATATGTAATCAGGCGTACCTATGCACCTATATCGATAGCGAATTGCAAAATACACGGGCATTCTCAGCATCGAAAGAGCAAGAAGGGGGGGAGCCCTCTCTTTCTCTCCAGTCTCGCCGCGAGAGATGCTTCCACGGTACGTGACGTAATATTACGTGCCTCACGGTCAAGAAGGTGAAAACTGGTCGGACTTGTCGGCGTCGGGAGATTTTCTTGCTGAAAAAGCCGCGTATCGCCGAGTTTATAGGCCGTGAGAGGTATCGATCGAACACTTCCTTTTTAGCCAGCTCTTCTTCCTTGCCGGGCTTCCTTCTTCTTCGAAAGTATGCGCGTGGCTGTTTGAAATTGTACGCTTTCGTGCCCGGAGCGAGCAAAACAAGCAACGGGACGGCCGCCCCGCAGAAGGGAGAGATGAACAAGCAGATCCACGAGGGGACAAATATTTCCACCTGCCCCCTTTTCAATCCGTTCGTACGAACAAATAAGAACCGAAGCAACAACAACTCTGTTCACTGGCAATTTCCAGCTACTACAACTTTGACCGTTTCACGTCCCACATTCAAAATTCACTCAAACAAATTTCCGCGCAATCAACGTCGCTGTTAGCAAGGACAATATTTCGCGACAATACTGTACGCGAAAAGGTGTATCGCGTGAAACGTAATTGCGGCGTGCGGGGCTGGAAAATTAATCGCACATCAGATTCTAGGAGAAGCTGGGCATTTCAGGCGCGAGGGGGCGCACCGTAAAAATCCAAATGTTCTAATAGAAATAACAGTCTGGACAGTCAAACACGCGGGGTAACGGAGCGCCTGAAAAACCTTCCATAAAATCGCGCTCGCGCCACTCTATTTCCTGGTCCGAGCGAAATGGCCATCGAGCAACAAGAGGGGAAGCGTTAAATTTAAAACACGCGACACCGGGTAAATTGAGTTTTAGAGCCGGGGAAACGAGTTCGACCCGGCCGCGCTTAAAGCGGGCAAGAAGAATTCTTTAGTTTAATTAATAGTTCAGCCCCGTGTAATATCGTAAACAGGGAGGGGTGAGGGCGAGGGACGAGGCCGGGATGGCTGCTGGAAAGAAAGAATTTCCAGCGTTCAATGGCGAAAGTTTCCGCTAAGACAGTCGAGGAAGGGTATCGCGGCCGGGCCAATTGATTTATCGGCTCGATCGATCGATCGAATCCCCCGTGGATGGTCGTCGGAGTCGCTCGGAGCGCGGTAACAGGCGGCCGCTGTGGTTGGCCAGCCACGGGGGTAGAAAAATAACAGACGGTGTCTCGGGAAATACAGGAAATCCGATGTTCACGCGGATCGTTTGGGGTTAATGGGCATCGAAGCAGTGTATTTGGCGGAGATGGGGGGCCGAGATCCTCCGAGTCCCGAACGACTTGTCGAGCTGAATCTACGAGGATAGCAGAGATACGAGGATATCATTCAGCGCTCCCTCGAACGTACCATCCCCGTTACAGACAGCTCTCTGCTTGCTGGATTATTCCGATTTAAACGGTCAAATTAATCATTCATAATGGCTTATAATTTCTCTGTAATTACCTGGCCAGCGGCCGGTGCGTACGCCCGCGCACATTGTCCGTTTAAAATCGATGAAAACACCCATTTAATTCACCCTCGCGAGATAACAATTAATATCCCATTAACGGGCCGTTATTTTGCAGCCTGGCACCCCGCTCCAAGGTTCAGATTTCCCGCGTCCGTTTCTCTGATTAGAATGATTAATGCGCTCGTGAATTTTCGCCCACGACCGCCTATAAATTGTGATCTCGCGCGTAAGCTCCGATCGAGAATTCCATCGATTACGATTAGGAGAGGACGTCTTATTATCTTCTGGACTCGTTGAGAGAGATCCATCAAAGTCAACGACTCCATCATCGGCGAGTATCTTCTCGCCCTGTGATGATTCTCTGTAAATTAATGCTGGCGTAATGAATTTGCCGGATGATAGATTGATCGTGGCGATCAGGAGCCGATATTGTATTCGGAACGGAGACATTCACTCTCGTCGGACGCATCCTAGTGCGTTGATTATTAGGTTATCGCCGGTGGGGATCGCGAACGCTGTTACTTAGCGACTCGTTACGAGGATTTTCAGCTCCTCGATATGGACGGTAATGAGCGGCATTGTTTGCTGGCCGATGCTTCGCCGTAGGTTTTCATTCCTCCTGCGCCGCGGATGCGCCGTTAATTATTAAGCGCGTACCTCGCTGCCCCGTCCATCGTCCGCCGCGGGCTTCTTAATGTCGCCTTACCGCGAATAATCGGCGATTCCTCTGAATAAAAATCGCGGGACCCTCTTCGACGCCGTTCATTGTTTATGCCTCTAGCCACGGGCAACGCGAGGGGATCTGAACGAAGCCAGAAGCGTACTTTCATTTTCGATGCTGCAGAATGTAAAGGAAAGTGCTCCGTCGCGTTCTTACGTAAAAATACGACGATGGGAATTGTCGGGTTCGTATTCGACCAGGAACCATTAAGCTTACAAGGTCGCAAACGGATTGTAACTTATCGTTAATAATAATTCAAGAAAATAGAAGTGTATTTACTTCTGAACATATAATTAAATCCTCATCGAAGTAAATTGCATGCCCAATGCATATTTCTGTTAAATATCTTCATTTATTGATTGCCCCAATTTCGTTGGAGGTCGGTTTACCTGGTTATACCCGGCGTTCACGTGGACTCTCGTAATATAACGGCGCGTAGAATGAAAACGAGAGTAGACTGGATAATGCTGCAATGAAAACGCTTGTCACGGCCAGAACTCGTCGCACACAGCGCACAGTGGGGCACGGAAGCGCATCGGCCCACGAACAGCCATACAATTAAACGAAAGTCTAATTAAATCTGGATCACCCTATCGCGAAACGAGGAAGTTTCGTTAGGCGAAACCTGGCACGAGAAGTTTCGCAAGCCAGGTGCAGTTGCTTATCATCAGTGGTGCGCGTTCACGAGCCAGCGGAACCTTTGGGAGTTCGGTATACATATCGAGCAAACCAGACCATCGATCGTTGCCACTGTTTCGTTAAAAAGAATTGCATGCTCCAAAAGAAACGCGAAACATTTAATAAATATACAAAGTCTACCTAGTTGAAAGATCGAAAGATATCGATAAATTGCTACCGTTGCACAGTTCTGGTGGAAAACAAAAGCATTAATCACGTATACACAAATCGTAGCTTCGTATTAGAAAACAAAAAGGAGAGATAGGTATTTTGCGAAACAGATTTCGTTAAAATCGGACTAAAATATTTTGAAACGCACACCAGGTGGAAACCTTTCATTCGCGATATCGTAGCCTCCGTGCACGTTAAAAATATAATTCCGTGGCCGTTCTCTCAGAGATTTCTCGCGATATTCAGCAGCGATGCCCACAAAAGTAAACGGAGAATCGGTAAGGAAGAGAAGTTTTTACACAGATTAAACAGAGGTTTTATCTCTGAAAAGGTTGGCTCGCGGATCCACATTTACCAGGGTTTCCTCCTTTAGCTCCGCGATTGCTACGCTTTTATTAAATTTTTCCGCGAATTCTTCAATTTCTTGCGCAAGAGATGACACGCATTCATCATTCTCAGCCCTCGTCCCTTGGAACGACAACACTGCTTCGTAAACAATATTTAAAGTATCCCCCCGCATCTTAACACGAAACGCTCAACATTGCATTAAGATTCCCGTGAACACGCCAGAAATCCACCGTTCCTTGCGCTTCGTTGGCAGCTACTTTGTAACCACAGCAAGAAGCTCCAATCGTGACACGTTTACACGCGCCCTACCTTAATCAGGCGATGTTATTATACCGCGATTAGGTAGACTGGTAGCGTGTCGCGTTACAGCATTCGCACGTTGGCGGGGCAAGCGACACGTTCCCGTGCTCGAGCAATCAAACTTATCTCGTTCGCGATACGTGTCCCTCGGCGAGTTACGTTTGCGCGCGTGATTCGAAAACGCAGCCAAGATGAAAAGGGTATCCTTGCGCAGACCAGGCCGGCCCGCGTATCGTCTGTTTACCAGCGGCGATACCCTGTCTATTTCTACATTCGTCGAGCCACCGTCGATTACTCATCTCCCGTTTCCATCGAACCGTGCACGCTTTGCGGCCTGCATTTGCATACTTTGTCCGCGATGTATCCTTGTCTCTCGCGGCGATGAAGGGGAGATGAAGAGGAGGAGGAGGAGGACTTTAAAGCTCTTTCCGGCATCTGTCTGTTGGGCAGGAAGAGGTCGTCATGGGTATTCATCGCGGCGATTCCCTTTTTTCCTCCCTCGCCGCTTATTCCTTTAATAGAACGATGCTCCTTTTTCTGTATGAATAAGTAATACCCGCGAATTTGTCTCCTCTTTCTCCTTACGTGCGTCGAACGTCGGCACTTGAACGCGAGAGATTGCTCTTAGGACAACACGGTGAAGAATGTGTGGCGACAAGTAGGTAAGGTATCTTCGCCGTGTGTCTACGTTGTTAGGAGCATTGATGTTAAGGGTTGGTTGGTGGCATGTAATTTCTGGTACAATCGAAAAGGGTCGACGCTTCGCAGGAGGCCTCGTTACTGAGAAAATCGAGTTCCAAGAAAGGCCGCCGCGGCTCAGCGCGACTCGGCTCGCGTGTCTATCTATTACCCGCTCTTTCTACTTGCGCTTGCGGACGTCGACGCGTGGCTCGAGCAATGCGCTCTCGCATCAGCACGAATCTTGTTATTTCGTACAGGAGTCGGTAAAAATCGGCGAGAATCGGTAAGGGTGCGTGAATTTAAGGCTCCGCGGGGACAATGCCCGGGGCAGGCCGTGAACGATGCTAAAGAGTTGCGTGACAAGTGGAGGCGAGCAGCCGCGAGACAAAACGTCGTGTTTCGAAACACGTGACACGGTTACGGGAAGGATTTCGAGAAACAATAAAGCGTCCCCGTTTCTGCCGCAGTTTTAATTAATCACTACTGGTAACGTTGCACCGCGAGGGTTGAGAATGGCACGGTCGACAGGGGGTGGGAACATGTTCTTTGAACCCCGCCGCCGCGCCTAATTAGTCGCTACGATGTTAATTGGGCCGGCATCAGGTCGATTCCGCTTCTTGCTTTTCTTCGAGAAATTCGGTAATGACATCTCGTTCGCACCGTGTCCCGAGGACTCGGCTTTCCATTACGAAAATTACGCCGCTGTTTACTCCTATTCCCCCTTTGTTCTCTCCGTCATTAATGACCGTATCTATCTAGACGGCGTTGTTAAACCGGCGCGTCAGATCTTCGAAGGTGTAATTTAACGTTTTCTACACACCGGCGCGCGAAAAGTCGTGAAAACCGTAATCAGTCACACGTTCGTGCAACTGCCGCGGTCAAATCGACGGCTGGACGGCTCGTTTCTTATTCCGCGGTGCGCGACGCTAATGCCACGCTTCGGATCGATATAGGTAGGCTCGGCGATATTCCGCGACAGGGTAACGTCGTTTTATCTCCCTCCCTTTTTTTTTCCACCGCTCCATCCATCTGTATTTTTCGCGAGACATTTCCTGCATGCGAAGCTCGCAAATCGCGCGGCCGCCACGAGGACGGTTCCCGTGGCTGTCGCCATAAATCGAGAGGCAATTTGTCCGAACTGGTCACGCTATTCCGTCCCTCGTGTCTCGTAATCGTTCGTGGCCAGGTTTCATTTATGCCCCGCTCGTCCCCCTTTGAATTTCGTGCGATCCATATAATTCCCGGGCAGCAAGGAGCTCCGAGGGGCGCCGCTGGACTGCTGGTCCACTCCGGCCATCTGGCTTCCGACGACGACAGGCCCTATTCAAAGTTCCTGACGCACTCGCCTCGAGACCATTCGACGCGCTTCGATCGTAGGGTTTAGAGCGCGACAACTTTGCTTCCAATAGCCTCACCGCTGTTATTACTGTCATTCGAATCGTAACGCGAGGAGGAACGTTAAATAACGCTGGCGAGAGAGTGCATTGCTCTTAGGTAGATTAGGGAATCCCAAGAGCCGTCATTTGAAAACTACATGTTTCTACTCGGAAGATTCTACTCCCTCCGTCACTGCTATATGTTTGTACCTGTTTCTCACAATTAGTGATCACTTTGGTATTTGATTCGATACCGCGTATCCAGTGGTGTCGAAAATTACAACACTAGGACCTCCGTCACCTAAATCACGCCACATCCTTCGGCGGGGATCCAGCATCTTGATACACTACTTAGTCGTCGCGTCGGTCACAGACGTCGTCTCCCGGCGCGCCACCCCAGCCGAGGAGTTCTAATGAATTTCATTAGCGTGAATGACGATTAAAGTGATAACGTGCCCGCCTCGCTCGCCGCGCTCGGTGGCCACGTTATGGTCGTGAATCAGCGCGCGCGTCTATCAAGAAATCGATTCCGCTCCGTCGGCTACGAGCACTTCAGAAGCCGCGTTCCTCGCAGGGGGAACTTAAGGCCACCCTTATCCTCAACTTAACTCGTTCCTCGTGAACGTCTTTGACGCGGATACCCGTCTACCAGCGCGTGCAAGCTCACCAGCGGGACGTGTGCCTCGCGCCCGCACATGGTGCACGCCCCGAAACCTTCCTCGGCGTCCCCCGTCATTCTAATCGAACAGTCGCACCAGCAGAAAACTAATTACACGCGCATCGAGCGCGACGACGCGTCAGATTGATCTGCCGCTGGCCATCCTCCTCGAGGCGGTTCCGCGCAGAGGCGAAAGAACGGGTTTCGAGGGACGTTCGACGTTCGACAGGCCGTTTGGTAAATTCGACGGAACTTTTAATGAAGTTGCGGATAGTTTGGCAATAGCTTGCCATCCGAGCAGGGAGTATACATTGCCCGCAGTTCGAAAGTGTTATTACTCTGCTGTCAGCCAGAGGTAGATTTTCATCGGCGCATAATGCCGAGGATTCCGGGCACGGCGCTGGCGAACCATTCGTACTCGAGATTCTCTCGCTGGGGGTACTCTTTCCCGCGGATCTTGCTGGATTGAGTTTGAAGCACACTAGGACGGTGTTTGATTTCGAGATTTAGGTGCTTGGAGCCTTTGTGATCATTTGGTACTCTTCACCTGTTATCATGGGGAAAATCAGTGGAATGTACTGGTTGGATTCACTCGTAAGCTATGCCGGATATTGTAGCCCTGGTTTTAGACATTTGGTGCTTGACGAATTAAACACATGAGAAAATCATCATTGTGGTGGTATATATATATATTCTACTTATTAAGCATACTTTAGAGGCGTATGTGCCTGTCTCCCCGCGCCTACAATATTTAGATCTTCCGTAAGCATCGAATTTCCCTATTCTTTTATTACTCAAGTTAAGGAACGTTCCTTCAAAGACCTTTTTACGTTGCCTGCGGATAAAATAGAGAAATTGTGCACCGTTTGCTTTTACAAGCAGAGGACCTTTCAAGTAGAACTTGCCGCGCAGAGTCAGACGTGGCCGTCTATTGTTCGCCGAGCCGCCGCGGGATTCTTGATAAAATCTCATCGCGCTGTTAACACCGGGAATCTATTCGTATATCGATAGGGTCTGAAGAGGTTTAAGGGCCTATCACTGATCGACTCTGACGAGCGACACCTAAGGTGGGCGCTCTTGTGTCAAACGAGGCGTAAGCGTCGAGGGTGTTCGCACGAATTATCGAGCAAGCCTCGGTCCAGACTCTCCAGGAATTGATTTTCCGCCTCCCTTCTCTGCCTATACTTTCCAGCTCGTTCTCGACAGTGTCTGGGCCGCCCGGCGTTGATTCTTACCTCCCCAAGATCCGTTCCCAGCGACAGAATCACGTCGAGCGTAAAACGCGCTACACTTTGTACACTTCAAACACCTTCACACCAAACTTTCATCGTGTATTTCATAGATACGATATCTTACGCTCTTCTACCCTTTATCCCGAGGTATCTCCTCTCCTCCAGGGTTTACTAATCCCCCAGCAATCTCCTCAAATATTCCACCCGCTCATTCCGTCTCCCAAGACCTGGGCTTCCCAAAAGGCGCGCCATTGCGTCACCAGCAACTTGCGCGAATGAAAAATTGCGGCACTCCTTCGTTCGTGAAAGTGTAACGACCAACGAACCGTTTGAATTGCAAAAAAATAATATGCTTCCCAAGTACAAGCATACGAAGTAACAGCTTCGGTGATTTTTCATAAGAGAGAAGTAGCGCGCGTATGCGTGTCGGGCCACGGCGGGCGGATTAAACGGCTAAAAGTGAAAAAGAAGATGCGATTTAATGGGGGATCGGTCGCACGGAGCCGCTAATCTCTCACATAAATCTGTGGTAATTAGTAGCGCGTTCCTCTGAATGGTTGAGAGGGAGCCGTACGAGTTCGCACGTACAGGCGATTGGCAAACGAGCCGATTGTTCGAAGCAGTACAATGTCCGCGACCAGGTCGAAAAGGTTCCAGGACGGTCATCCGGCGATCTATCGATGGATCGAACGCCGAGGGGAGCCCTGCGGACGGCTGCCAATCGCGGATGTCGCAATTCCAGCTGGCCACCATCGCCGATGGCTCGTCGACGCGCTGGAATTCCACTCGAGGAATCACGCGAGAATTCTGTCGCCAGGGAATCCGAACGGTTTTTCCCCCTTTTGCCCCTTTTTCTCTACCCCTTTCCCCGTTGTTTCTCCGCCGTGCGGCCATGCCTCCCGCTCCTTCCCCATTATGAATTTCAAGCTTTTCTAGTCGGAATTCGGGGAACGCGCGGCACGCAATGCGATCGATGCTGATCTTCGGCGTCCTTTCGCCTCGTTCTGATCGCTGCCCCGATCGTGCAATATGAAATTTTTCGCTGGATACGATCTTTCCTCTCTTCCTTGCTCCCCCCTTGGCGCTCGTTTAATCGATGGCGATGCAGGGAACCCGGGTGCCAATGAAATATTCATCGATGGAACGCGATTATTTCTGGGATGCTGAGGTTGTAGGTACACAGCGGAATGCTAAATTACTGAATTTCGCAGGGGAAATAGTATTAAGGGGACAGTAAGTTTGACATTTTTTTCTCTAGAAATTTCTCGTGTATTTTCATAACGTTTGGGGTGTCAAAAATATACTTGCACAGTTTCAAAGTGGATCTCGAATAATTCTGGGGGCTCGATATAGGTGGATAAAGTATTAGTTAAATATATATTGTTTCAGATGGTACTAAAGATTTTTCGTAGAAACTTACATCTCATTATATAAGAGTTACTGCATTGAAAGTAGCAAATATCGTGCAAGAAAATATTCGTCCAAATTCAATATTTAATTTATTCAAACGTAATTAGAATAAGTTAATATTCTTCTAATATTCTTGCGATTTATTCCAACCTTCAATCTATCATGCACAGAGTCAACTAATTTTCTGTGAAATTACTCCGTTCCATTCTTTCAGCGAAACTTTTTGAACATTTCTCTGATAGATGATAATTTGACATTGTCATATGTTATTCGTATGACGGGCGCGGACATTTCTGTGGGTAACTATACACTGGCTTTTTAATTAAAGTCAGATTCCTGTACCCGAGGGGTTAGAGTCGTCATGGCAGTAGTTATTAAGAAGCCCGACTTAATGGGGGCCGGTTAAAGCAAACGTCTGGATTCTAAAAGCTAGAATGGCGAATGGTGTGGCGTAGTTTCAGGGTGTACAACAATGAACTCGGCGAAAGTTTCAGATTCTTTCCCAGCCGTTCCAGTTTCCAAACTCTCACTGTAAACTGGGGCTTTACGAGGACGGGTGGAGAACAGCCAGGAAGAGGGTGCTCGCCCTCCCGCGATACCGTGCAAGCACGTTCACTCTCCAATCTGAGCGAGATTGAATCGACGTTAACCGAGAAGCGACGTCGGGCGGCTGGATATGGTTGTTGGAGAATCCAGAATCAACGCTCTGTCATCGTAAAAATTAACGTCGACGCGCGGCATCGACCAAGGGGGGAGAGAAATGAATGTGGACCAGATGCTCCGAATTCCTGCCACCCCCTTTAAACGTTTTCTCCCTGGTTACGCCGGATGAGGGATGCCGTTCATTTTTCCAGCCGCTCGTCGATAGCGTCGCGGATGTTTTGCATTTCTCCAGACGGGGACGCGAGATAAACCGGGGGGCGCGGCCGTCTCGCAAAGTGCTCGGGGATCCGTGAAAAATATTCAGAAGCGTAGGCAAATCGATTTCGAGAAATATACACAAATCTATTCGTGCCCCCGCTTACCACGCCGAGGCGGCGAGCTATCGCCTCGAGCAGAGAGAACGACAACGCAGTATGGACCAGGGAGGAAGCGGAGTGAAAGAGTGGCGGATGAGAAACGATGCTCCGTTCATCGCGAGAAGATCGATCGGAGCCCCGATAAGTTTTGTAGCGAGAAATCAAATTTCCAGGCAACTTCGCGGCCGCCGCGACGCGACGCCTCCGCTCAAGAGGAATCGACGGATCGGTTTCCGCGAGCGTCGTCCGGAAAGTAAAAGCGCGTGGAAAAAAGACGGTCTGCCTAACGTGCACCAAGTCACTATCTATCTATTCTAGCTGCTTTGAACTACGGTACTAAACCCAGCGATTTTATTGAAAATGGTTGTCGAAGGTCCACGATGAAATCTTAGAATGAAAATACTTGAAAGTTTTGCAAAAAAAGTATAGGGTGACGGTACCTAATATCGCCTGGCAAAAGTTAAATCGCTGTCAATTAAATAATAATTGATACTTTTGCATGCAATTCGATTCAAAGTAAGGAGAAATTATTATTCATCTTTCATGTAGCCTAAGTTAAAATCGTGGAAACCTACAAATTTTTAATTAGGAATTAAACAAATTTCTAATACCTAGATAGTCTTGCATTCGCAAAATTATTTTTTTTGTAAACATTCTTCTATTAGGGAAACGTGTTCCAGATCTTCGATCAGCTTCCCACTGGATAATCAGCTGAACCGGGGTTGTAAGAGACGTCGACAAGGAATTTCTGGACCACTTTATTAAAGGCTTACAGGAGGAGAGGAGGGAAATCCAATCAAGGTCCGGACTCGTCGACTTAAAGTCATTTACGGTGCAAAATCCACCCAGCGTCCGTCGCTTCAAGGATTAAAAAACCCCGTGATCCATCTTTCGCTCGTGATTCATCGCGCGCCTCGCAAAAAGGGTCTCGGCTTCGCAAAACAGTCCACACGACAGCGTATTCGTAGGCAGAGACCAAGGCTGCAGTCTTATTGCGACCATGGGAATTAACATGAGAAAGGCGTCATCCATCTACCGAGTGGAATGCCTCCGCAAATTTTTTCGGGTTCGTTCCGAAACAGTTCGAAAGGACTTTGTCCTTGGTGCGGATCAGCTCGGTCGCCGCGCGCCAAACTTCCGTGAGATTTTGCAATCGAGGCTGATGAGCATCGCCAGGCTTTATTACGACCACCAGCGCTATCGCGTCTATCGTGATTACCGGGTCCCTGACTCGTACGAGTCGGCGACAAAAAGTGAACATTACGGCCAATTTAAAATACCTCGGAGACACCTACTCATCCTCGAAGGACTTGCCTTCGTCGACGAAAGTTTACTGACTGGTTCTCCTTGGCTGAGGTGATTCTTCGTGGTGCATGATGCCTCAAGGCGATGCAGATCCGAATCTCCACGTGGAAGCATTTTATAAGCATATAAGTATAAAGTGCATAATTAGAACGCCACTCGGCACTTAGCTAAATTGAAATGAATTTTTTCAATTCACGTAATTGAAATGTTTATGCAAATGCAAAAGATGAAAAAGTGCAGTTTTTTCTGTTCACTCACAGCGTCATTGGTACTTATGAGCTCACCTGTATCCGGCGACAGTTCTAGAAACTAAAATAAATCTCTTACATCCTTCTCCACTAAAAGAGGAATTTTTTACTACATCGTTTACCATTTCAACTCCTAAACCGTTCGACCGGATAATCCCCCGTGATATAAAATAAAATAGACGGCAGAGTAACGGGGAAAATAATAAATAGGTAAAGGAAGCACCGAAAGATGCAAGGTATAACTGCAGAGCAATTAGTAGACGAGCATTTAGCTAAATTAACGACGGAGAGGGCAAGATATTCAATTACTTGGCGCACCAATATTTCCCGCGTGTCCCGACGCCGGCTTTATTTTGCCCCGCAGCACGGTGGTCGTTCTTTCATTCATGTGGATTCATATATTTCCGGGGAAAATATTTTCACGCGTAACGACTCGTATTGATCGGAAGCGCCGCGGTGCGCGTAACGCTCGGCAATTAATTCCGTTCCAGCCAGGCAGAGCGATATCTTATATGCCTTCAGCTTGAACGTCGGGAAAAGCAGTCGTTCACGAACGAAAAGTTAAAAAAAAAAAAAGAGGGACAGAAATAACGGCAAACTCCTGTGTACTATGCCGCGCGCTATCCTCTTTAACATCTAATTAACGATGGCCGGGCGCCGGAGCAAACGACCGTCGATTCGTGCACCAGTCAATTGCACGCGAATCCATTGTACGTTAAATCGCTAATTGCCCGAGCGATGCGCCGTCCACGACCACTTTCACGCATCTCCCATTTCTGACTGGCCCATGGCCCCCAGTCTCGCCAAGGACAAGGTGGAAATTAGTTTCCGGAGATTCTTCGAGGCTAACATGGAGGTAGGAGGATAGCTTCAAGTTGTCGCGAAGGTTTGCTGACAAGTGTTTTGAAGAACTCCACTTCGTTCGATTGTTTTGTTTAAGATCATCGATGTATGCACTTAAGTGCGTGCAATTAGCGTAATATCCTCGACCTAGACTCACTTGGAGTCTCCAGCACACTTAGATCGATAGGTGTGTCTTAAGAGGCGCGTTAATGAACAGGTTTCAACGAAGGGGATATTCGTTTGGTTGCAACATCATTCTGCATGGCAAGAGTTTCGTAAAACGAGGTCGCTGCAAGTCCAGATGCGATCATAACTGTGACTGCGCCGTGTGAATTCTTCAATTCAACGCGGCAAAAAGGAGAGATCATCTTTGACCTCTCTTCTTTGTTTCTGTTAATTAGTGGACACGTGAGTCCCCGCTATTCTTGAGAGGGTTTGATTAAATATGCACAACACGGTTTAAATTAAGTGTATCTCCGCGGCGATCCTGCTTGCAACCTCCTCGTGTTTCAATACACTCGTCGATCCTTCAAAGATAAGTCCTCGCGGTTCCGTTGCGCCAGATTTAAGATACTTTGTTAGGTTGCAGCAAAAACTGAATTTCCGCATCTCTGATCTGCATTTTCCGCCTGTTTCCTCATCGAGAATTTAAACTTTGACAGACCATTCGACGCGTTAAACGCTTTGGTTATCTGCGAATAATTTTATTCATACTTACGAGAAGACGCGAACGACTTCCGTTTGATTTACAGCCGTGTCAGTTTAACGCTGTTGTCTGAAACCGCAGACTTTATGCTCGACAATAAATACGAGCCAATAACGCAGTCCTGTCGATATAATAGCGGACAGAATCGTTGCAACAGATTTCTATTGACTTGTAAATTATCAAGCGTTACTAGCTATCGTGGCTGTCTCCGTTTAGTCGTTTTAACACCTTCACTGTCGCGTAGTGTCCATTTGCGTATGCACAGCACCATTCGCCATTTCATTCACAGACTTTTGCACTAACGTAGGCTAGTGTTTACCCGACGTTTATCTCTATCCAATTTAGAAGCAGGCACGCCTCATTGGAACACAGATCATTACCCTTCCAATGGAAATAGTTTCACGGCAACGCAACATAGCATCAGACGCAATTCCCGCCCATACCGAGGCTTAAGAAATTAGAAAATGAAATAACCGAGCTCTGCAACCGTGTTCTTAGGCAGTCGCATCGTTGTTCCGTCGAAGGAGAAATATTTTCCCATAATTCTACGCGGAGTGAAACGCGGGCCTTGAATACGCCAGATTAAGCCACAAATTACACGTACAGCAAAAACGCCTCTCCTGTTCCTCCGACTACCTCTTATCGTAATGCAAATCTGAACTCTCTCTTTGACGAAAATGCTACTCAGTAACTCAATATGACGTTCCAGCCAACAGGCATTGCAAGATACCCTCAAAACTTCGTTCTCACTCTTACCACCTAAATACCAGCGACTCCTAAAGGTTTCTAGCTCCAAAGCTACCCACGCGCCATAGAAGCTCAAACCATTACCCTATCCAGAAAAAGATACAGCAATCTAAACTAAATACGTCGCTAATAACTCGACTTAGCCTCAACCTCTAGAACTCTAGCCTCCCGTTACCCGCGCGTTGTAGTTTTTACATCACGATTTTATCGTATTCTATTTTAATTTTTACCTGCTTCTTGTTTCATTTGGTATCCTGTATTTTCTTTAAGTTAAGAATGCGACTGTCCTTTAAAAATAACTCTATATTGAAAACTAGAAAGCGATGCAGTTGTGTTTAAAAAAGACAATAAAAGTATAAACAAGTATTACTTTATTCACTTCCATTGCTCTGTTGATATCTTTCACACAATAGTCCTACTTCGGAATGTATTTTGCCAACGAACTTTTACACGCGTGTTGCATTTTCTACGAAATGAAGGCTTGTTCTCTTCAACGCCTGCAGATTCAGACTGAAAAACTGGATTAAAAGAGGCATGGATTTTTCATGAAGCGCAGAATGCATAACCTGATCATTGTAAAAGGGTTCAAAACCGATTGGTCGCTGTCAGGCGTGAAAAATAATAATTCGTGACTGTTGTATTTTTTACAGGAGCGAGGGTAACGAAAGGCTAGGCGTGGAAAAACCGCAAGGAGTACCAGTCGAAGTCACCGTTCCTGTAAAGCAGTCATACTGGCACGTAGCAGACAAAAGGGAGAAGAGAAGCGCGTTGCAAGTGGAGCAGAAGAGCACAAGGCTGGCGCGTCCTGTAATGGCTGGCACAATTCATGCAATTTCGCGCGCGGCCCATAAGCGGGGCCACGCTAAACCGTGAAAGTAGGCCGCCGTGCATTACTGCTAATCGCGGCCGGGACACACAGGGACGCGTTCCGGTATTAAGCATCCCCGTCCACCTGGGCGCAGGCGGCCACAATTATCGGGGTTCACGGGTACGCGCACCTGCTTACCTACCGCGCCCGACCGAGACAGAAAACGCCGGCTGGATCCGCAGCCCAGACACTGATTGCCGGACCAGTCTCCACCTTGACTCGCTTGGCTCTCTGTCCGCCCGGTGGATCGTCACGAGCGAAGCAGTCCCGCCGCGATGCTGACCAATATCTCGGGAGAAAGTGCTGTTACGCGAGCAATGAATTAAGCAGCATCGCGGACAGCGCTTACGCAACGGCGCAAGAATGCAACGGCCGTCTGCGGGTGCAGCCTGCAGCTGCCGAAAATGGTGCATCACTTTTGCTGGGCTTTCACTTCGCGAGTGATTTATTGGTGATTATGGGGGTGCAGGAGGGGCGCGATAATTTCGGACGTAGTTAGCGGGTCTTGGAGGAAAGCAGAGGCACTGTCGTAGTTATGTAAATTAGGATGAACGAAATATAGGGGCACAATTTTTGTTCATTATTCATGACTTTTAACAACTAGTTGGCGAAAGATGCCTTTTGTAATGGTATTTAAGCTATCGAAATCCGTCCTTTATCGATAAATGATTTAAGGTGCCGCAAGTCACTGAAAAATAATTATTTTTATTGATCTTGTTACTTGGGAATTAATTACTTAAAATTAAATATGCACTAAGAACTAAAATATAATTCTTTTCAACTATACGCGATAACGTTATCGTGATTCCGCATTCATTGTGTGTCTGTAATCTCGGAATGGTCAATGTATGGAGTGTTTTCCTACGACTCAACAATGTTGGTTGTAAAGCCGCTAAGGTCACCTCAGACGAATATCTGCGAGTGAAAAGTCTCGTAAACTCTGGTTCGACAACTTCATAGCCGCCACTGTCGGAAGACATTCCATTCGGATTCTACAACTCCAGAATCCCGGCTATCATCGTTTTCAATTCGAAAGTCGTAGCGAGCCTGTTCTACAGGTCCAAAGTCGCCCAGCATCGACAAGTCGGACCGAGGAAATCATCTCAATCAGGTTCCGCGACGCCGCAGCCTCGATGGTCTAAACATTGAACTAGGAAACGATTTCATCCGGGTTCTACGACACCGTCGATGCTACGATTCCAAGCTGGACCGTCCCTGTTCGGCTCTCACCACCCCGAAGACGCCTCCGTCTATCCGCGCACCCTGTAATACTCGGAAAGCTGGCGTCGCATTCACCGGTTCTGTACAGTTTGCCGCGACAATGCGCGAGTCTTGCTCGGCAACAATGGCTCGACGCTCGAAATTCGGCCGTTCCGCTTGCGCGGGCGGCCAGGACTCTAAGCAGCTACTAATTGCCGTAGGTTGACACAGTTTGCGCGGCAGCGAGAGTGGAGCGTTTAACGGTGGGATTAAAAGCGAGGGTGGAGCATTTACGTTGATTCGACGCGTCTTGATGGAGGCTCTTTTGTGCAACCGTGGATCCGCGCGTTCCTGTGTCGCGGTTCTGGTTCCCTCGCGGGTAAATGCCTCGTGGAAACGATTCCCGGGAGCCGTGGCAACCACTCCGCCGTCGAGCCAACGAAAAACAAAGACCGGTGCTCGCGTATCGTTAATCGTGCCCCGTTGATATCATCTCGCCAATGGCCGCGTCCAGTTTGCGCCGCGTGGTACAGATGCGAGAGCCGATTGCGAGAGATTACAAAAGATCCCGAGTCTCCTAGGCTGCGACGTGGAGCGGGGACTCTGTCGGGCCAAACACTCGGCTCGCGAATGGCCCCTGATCCTCGCCCTGTGTTTGCTCCTCTCCAAGGCGGACCGCGCCAGGGCACAATCGCTGGTATCGATTGCCCGGCACGATCGACAGGCTTGAATTTAGGATTGCTCCGCAGTCGGACTTGCACGGTTCCGCCTGGCAATTAGCTGCTTATTGATGACTGGCTGGGAATGGACTATCGAGTAATAGATTACTGTAGCTGGTGAATAATTGCGGCGTTCCTGGCGGAGGACAGAGTCGGAGGAGCGTCTGGATTTATGTCTTGGAATCTGGCTACTGGAACCAGTTGAATCTCGTGAAAATTCGCCTTTTCTTGCTAATTGTAAGTCGAGCACCGTGACGAATACATACTCAGTTGCGAGCCGGCGCAACGCGAGTGGAAAAGAATTATTGCACGGGGATTGAATGATAAGGTAGGTTGGAGCGCGAACGCCGAATCTGCATTCGCAATTGAACAGTCGGCGGAATGAAGCCGGGGACTGATGGGAAACCGTTTAGCGGTCTGGAATCGAGTCAATCGATTCCATTGATATGTTTACAACGAGTTATCGCGCCAGTCAGGCTGTTGTAGGCGAAAGTAAAATCATCGCGGGACCGAATCATCCCCGGTTTAGCGCTCGTTCGCGTTAATGACGCTACATGGAAAGTGCGTCGGTGGTGGTGGGAACTGTTCCTGCTTGGAAAAAAGAAGGTATCGCTGTTCATGCAAGTCACATCGCATGCGGCCAATCGTTTCAGCCGTGCTTGCTTTTTACGACCTCTCGCTGCCTCTCTTTCTCCTTCTCCTTCTCCTTCTCCACCTCTCTCTCTCCCTCTCCTTCCATCTATCGTTGGCAACAGTTGGGTCTCGTGTTTTCTTCTTTACGCCGGCCGTTTGGTCTTCTGCAACCTCGAGTGCACCGTGTCAAGGCTAGCGGAGGCCGACGACACCGCGTTCCACAATCGTCCAGCCGCGAGACTTCGATCGTTTATCGCAGTTTCTGGTGCTTCTGCGGCTCCCTCGGCGGCGAGCATCGCGAAAAAGAAAGCGAGCCAACTAGGGGAAGTTGTTACGACGCCACGGGATCGTTCCGAAGCCGTTCAGAAGCGGCGCGACACGTACGACGGAATTATGGAATGCCGTTTTATCGCACGATCTCGAGACCATACCCTTTTCTGCGATCAAGGGAAAGATACTGCTCGAATTAGAACGGGCTCGAGCAGTTTGTGGCACGTTGCAGAGTGCTCGAATAGACCGCGCAAAAGGGCTCCAGCAATTTCACTCGCTCTGAACATTTCATTTCGTTTTTCCACCTCGTTCACCCCCTACAACCCCAACGTCACTCCAAATCAATACACCGCCGCAAAGGTGTTCCCCAGCGGCCCACGGAATCTCAAGTAAACGCCCATTAGAATCTGCAGGATTATTCGCAACGGGACGCAGCTCGAGAAGAGTGGCACTCGTAACGGGTGGAATGATCGTAACTCACCGCGGCACGGTCGATCAATCACCGAAACTCTGGCGTGCCTATCAGCCACGGCCGTTCGGGGGCTGACTACGTCCAATCGGGCCGTAACATCGAGTAGTATCCGCGGCCGTTGCCGAATATCATCCCCGACATGAATTATTTCGTCGGGCGGCCACGCAGCGACACCAGCCAGCCCCGACTTCGCGGGACCATTTCCCTGGGACGAGCCAAGCCGTAGGAAACGAACGACAAACGCGGCCGTGTCTCTCTCCCTCGACCCCGGTGTCCATTGGGATCTCGCAACTCGGCTAGGATTAAGTGGACGCGGTTACGAGGAAATGCACTCAGTGGCGCGCGATGCCCACTGGCGCGGGCTGATCGCGGCGAAGTAAGGAGCGCGGCTGGAAGTCGCGGAGCGGGAGGAAGGAACGGGCGAACAGGGAGGAACGGGATGAAGGCTCGGCGGGTAAAGATACACCACGGCGTCGACCTTTCGCCTTCTGCCGGCGGGAACGAGTCGCGCTCAGCGATCCGGTGCTGTTGGCCAATGCGAGGCGCGGGATGTGTCGCAAGGGTGTCGCAAGAGTCGCTCGCGCGAACGCCGCGCGAGGCGAGAAAGAGAGGATAACTGGGTCCGTTGTGCGTTCCCACACGGGGTGAAATTACGCCGCTTAACATCTGTAATAACGATCGCCGGCAATGAAGTGGCAGCCTCGCTGGCTAGCGTGGGCTCGAGCGCGGCCGCGAAGGACAGGTAGACGGAACGATCGACTTGCCCCGAGAACTCCGCTCGCCGTGGCCGTTGACATTATCTCTTGGCAATGATGGAGTAATTACCTTTGCTGCGAGAACGCGCGCAGGTGAACTAAAATACCAAGGATTATTATTTTCAGCACTCGCTGGTGCTCGCGTGGAGGAACCCGGGCACTCGGAGCGATCTTGTAGCGATTATATTACGCCCGCGAAGAAGTGGAATGATGAATGAAAGGGAATAAATTCGTGGGATTCGTGGACGGTACAGTGTGCCGCGTAGCACGCGCGGGATTCTAAGTATCCAGCTTGGAAATTCTCCTTCAGTTACGCGAAATTACGCCCGTGTCACGTTAACACCGCGAAACGTCTCGTCGTACGTATGAAAAAGCTCTCAGTGTACCTGCATAATATCCATTCCATTTCCTCCGGGGAAATCGCGGCCAGCTATTCTTGCGTAATTCGTAGAGCAGCGGCGCGCGGCGGAAGTCGAGGTGAAAAAACCTCCCCTAGACGAATATTACACGGGCGGTGTATCTCGTAGCTTGCAGCGAATAGCCGTGCGCGTCGAAACGTGAAAATGAAACTGCACGGCACCGATTAGGTGCTGCGGCGCTCGGGCAATTAAGCTGGGATGCCATGCCCTGGCAGATTTGCTCGGCGGACAATAGCCAGAGACGGCGATAAACTTCGATGGCAAAGAAGTTTCCGTTCCCGGCGCGATCGGAGCCTGGAGACGAAGGAGAGGGACAAGGACAGCGGAACGGGGACGGCGGTGGTTTCGCAACAATTAAGCCGCAGAAATAATTGAGTAGCCTCCGGAGCAAAAGTATTCCCAATAGCGGATACGCCTTATTACGGCCAGCCGTCCAGAGGCTCGAGGAATCGTTTCAGGCCGGCGAGACGGGTGCATTAATGATGCGAGGGAAATCTCGATAAAGCGTGGCGACATGACAGGCGAATTACGAAACGGCCGTGCATCAGCATACCCGTTAGGAAATTATCGTAACACGGTTTGTAACGCGAAGACGGGTATCTTTATTCTCCCTCTCGACTCGCTAATATCGTGCGGATATTAATCTCAGTATCGGCTGATTAAGTCTGCGCGGTTGTTGTTACAGAATAGATCGCTGTTGCCTGCAGTCACAAAATTCTTGTCTACATAGCATGGTGTGCCCTAGATGTTAACTATTATTATTATTATTATTAAATTAACGGGGGAACCCTTTAGATACAAAGAATAGAACAAATTAGTACAAAGATAAAGTAAATATAACAAAAACATACGGTAACATAAAATAAAATATAAAACAATAAAATAAAATAAACAACAAACAAAACAGTATGAGCCCTAAGACCTCATCGCAGCACCAAAGGTGCTTAAATTAATTTGTTTATTCCCAAGACTCAAGTGAGCTAGCACCTCGCCCCCGCTGTTTCTACAACACCACGTCTGTGTTCCATCAACCGTGGCCGCAGTTCTGAAGCATCCTGTACGCCAGCATCCAGCCCCTGGTATCCTCGACGCCCTTCGTGTTTACACGCCGAGGAGATGGGGTCGGATCGCGTTCCAATCGAACGAGCAACGGACAGCCCCGTCCTGTGTACTTTTGCCACGTGAACCGAAACCAGCGAAATGTCGCCGTCCCACGTCGTAGCTCGCCCGAGAAAACGATCCGCTTCACTTGGGGGCTCTCCTCGTCGTGCCCTGTCTCCTCGATCTCGTCCCTAATAAAGCTAATTGCGACATCTCCACCCCTTCCCGCCGCCCGTCCCTGCGTCCCGTCTTTTTTGAACCGCGTCGCCGCCCTCCGGCCGATCCCAACCCCCGACCCCCGCCGCCCCCGTCGTTTCGACTGACATCTCCCGTTTCAAGTTCGACGCCCAGCCGACCAGCGCTGTTCCCGTAAGGTGTGTCCCTCCAATTTGCGCGGCCCCAGACGTCCACCGGGACGAAGGAGACCGCTGGAAGATAGAAACTCGATAGCTGCTGCCCCTTGACGGGGGCGAGATCGGGAAACGCGGCGAACGAGCCACCTACCCCTCCCGCTCCCATTGATTTCGATCCGGCGCGTGCTAACTTCCCGCGGGGAAGTTGCCCGCGATACCGTTGTCAGGGAACGACCGAAGTTTGCGATTTCCGTGGATCTGCCCGCGGGGATTGGTTATTTGGTCCCTGCAGGATGGGCTGTTTCGAGGGATGGGCGCTGAAGACGCTGTGAAATTAAGCACGCCGGCGAACGGGAGACGCACGATCGAATCTTGACGCGATGCTTTGGGTAATGGAATGGGACGTGTTGCTCGTCGACTGGGCCCTCCAACTTTAGGATTTCCAACTTTATTTGCGACGGAACGAGTTTCTATATATTATTATTATTATTATACACAGCGAATACAAATGGCTCTTATCCGATTTTCCAAAATATTAATCCCAACTCGACCGTCAGCGGCAAAACGGTATCGCTTTGCATCGACGAGTGGCGTTAAAAGTGTTTTAAAATCCCGCGAATCGGAGGGTGCTTGAGTTACGAAATTCATGGAATTTCTCATGGAGGGGTAAGCTAACGCGATTGAGCCGATCGGGCTGGTGAATTTTATACATATTGAATAAACTCGTAAATCCGTCGCTAATCGGCCCTTCTATTGAGAGCCTCGATCAGATTGTCGGAGCCATTCCGTGCCGCTCCATTCTCATTTAGTTGAATCGGAAGGGGGAGGACGGGCTTCCGCGGTGGCCGGGAGCCCCACGACTCCGTCGGCTCTTCTTCCTTTCATCATTATTCCATGTCCTGGCGGCGTCGCGCTTCCTACCCTTGTAATTTTTCATTCACCGCGGAACGTCCGACCTCTCCCCGTCGACGCCAGCCAAAGAGGGAGGCCGTGCAAGCGCGACGATCTTTCTAACTGCGAAACACAGACGTTCCAGCCATCCCTCCAAGACAAAAGTCACGTGTCGCGCACTGTCTCCTCCTTGTCTTCGGCGAATCGATACCTCGCGATTCTCTGTTCTACACGACACACATCCCACGTGTTTTTCGTCCGCGCACTACAGAGATTGCAGCCCCCCTTTAATTTGCATATTCGAAGTATTCGCGTGGGAAGTAGATGAAAGTTTGCGCGGCGTTGCTCTTCTGTGAGAATTCCTGATGATTCGGGGATGGATCCCTCGAATATTCGTTTGAAAGAGCGGAAAGTTAATTTTTATAAAAGCTGCGACTTTATGCACGACGGATTTGACAATTAACGCTGACGCGTCAAAGGGACGCAGGGAGGAAATGTGGGAATCGAGTTTCGAGTTTTTGCAGAGAGGGGAAATTGCAAATGTACAGGGTCCGTTTCAAACAGATTTTATTCTCGTGGAATCTGCAGTGCTCTCGGCATTATTGTGCGCCAGTGACGTTCGACGGTAATGAAAGATCTGCCGTGTTCGGAATTTTTCAGGTATCACGTGCACGATTTTGGCTCGGATCACGGGTTCGAAGCGCATTTACGGCAATCGAGAAGCCTTATCGCGTTGATCGATCACCGGACGTAACGAGATTGTCTTCCGCGCCTTCAATGGAAAAACTCTATATTTCACCATCCAGTCTTCTTAGCTGTAAGTGCTTATCCATCATGCGGAGTCCCTCTGCATCTATAACTCGGTTGCCGGTTCTCAAACCTCAGCTTCCATCCTGCAGTTTCCATTCCAGATTCAACTTCCGATCTGTGCATCTTCTGATGTCGTTTGAATTTCTTTTATGAGGGTCGGTGCTAATGTATAGTCGGCTGACACTTCAGAAATTCACATTTCCTAAAATCTACCTTCCATTTGTACTCGGTGCCTTGGTTTGAGAACCATTGAAGCAGACCCTGCTGATCCTGCAATCGCTCGGGTCTAGCACTCCTCGAAGGGTCATAGAAGACTAATACACCGAAAATTAGGGTGTCGGATGAAAGATATTTATACTCTCCATTTTCACTGACGTTAGACTTACTACCCTTCACCCAATCTTTTGTGGCTAAACACTCGTGTTTTAACTGAGTAACAAAGTTCATTTTAACCCTTCGTGGTCACACCAGCTTATAATCAGAAATTGGTCACAGAGGGTTCACTGCACCCCAGCGTCATTTTTGAGCTACCATTTTCGTATTTTTCAATCTTTTAACTTTTGAGTGATAATTCTACATTCGTAATATTCACACAATCACGCTGTAACAGTATTTTTCTACAAAAGTAAATTCTGATATGATGAAATTTGTAGTTCAATAAAATAGTGGTGGAAAAAAGGGATTCTTTTTGTTTAAATTCGCCAAGTTTTTAAATTTTAATATTAAGGTCTAAAAATGTGCAGATATATTGGCAACTGCATACACTTGTGGAAGAAAATTGCCTGGGGTGCAACCCCGAAAGTCGGATTCTATGTAAGTGCCCTATGAGATTCATCGAGGTTCAGTGTGCACTAGGAATGTCTAAAAGTAATGGCAACGTGTGCACAGTAATATTCTAGAAATGTTGCATCTAACGGCTCCGGATGTACTCGCTCTAAATATTAACAAAATCCTCGTTCCTTCGTTAACCAGTAGATAAGCTTGCTAATTACTCAAAGCGAGAACAATCCCGCGACACAACTCCATTGGTAGTGGTTCACTAGTGGCGGGCTTCCAACGTCCCCGCGAAATAAACGAATTCCCTTGGTTCGAAAGAACTGGCTGCCGAACGATCTGTTAGCTTGAACGAATATTAGGAAAAACGGTGGACAGTGGACGCGCAAGTGTGCCTGCACGCGCACATAGAACAGGAAGCTCTCGATCATGCAAAACCAGGCGTACGTGTGAGACTCCGGCAAACTCGTCACGCTCAATTTGCCGTATCGATCGCGCGGTGCCGTCGTAAAGCCGAAGAACGATATTCGGCAACGCTCTATCGCCAGTAGTTTCGGTCCGAGCGGAACGAACGCCTGTAAGTTATGGGGTACGTCGGCGCGGGGGTGGCAATTCCGCTCGTTTCCGAAACGTCGTGGCTGCGCGGGCCCGCGTTTCACGGGAAATAGAGGGAAGCCTGCTCCGGGCGCGTCTTCTTCTGCCCCGGCAGCCGTTGGATAGAGGAGAGCCGTCGTTCGTCGCGCACCGCACGAGAACAATTTGGTTACACACAGCTCGAAACCTCCCGTTCGACGCGCCGCCCCCTTAGGGGAGCCTGGCAATCTGTTGCAGAACTTCTGGAGGACACTTCTTATCGGCTCGTAACCTGTACAGAGGATATTGATTTCGAGGGTCTTCAGAATCCTTTGGATCTGGAATGCCGGATGCAAATTATGCAAAGTGGAGCTCAGAACCGCGTGAAGCCATTCGGATCGCTTAATATATTGATTAATGGAATTTTTCTTATTTAGTTACGCGAGCTTTGGAAGTTTACGAGTCTGTGGATCGTTGTATTGGGTTAAGCACAGAGCGCAGAGGCGTGGCTACGTGCTTTTGACGTTGTTTACAAAGGCTCAGAAATAATATTTCAGCGTTTTTTAGAACACACATTTTCGTCTGTATAAAACCGATTGATTTATCGCTCCAGCGTTTTCCAAGTCCAAAGGGGCTGTCATCGGGGGCATCACTTTTTTCATCGTTATTGAACTCTGAACTCGTTTGTAATCACTGTTGGACGTTGATATCAACCGTTGGGATGTGCTCTCGTTACGCAAGCTCCAAAATGGTTTGTAGCCAGTTCGGATCGTACTGTACCGGGGATCTTTGTCAAATGGTGGTGATCGATACTTGTTAGCCAAATGGAGCGTTAATGACACCAATTTCGGACATATCTTTCTACTCTGATAAGCACATCGAAGTGGAAACATCGCCGGTCGGGAGCTCGGGGGGGGAAGGCTTTCATTCTAATGACTTTCGTTTAATCTTACCTGAATTCCGCTGCGCCGATCGCTGGAAAGATTATTGTTTAATTAAATCGATCACCTCCCGGAAATAGGAAATTGCTAAACGGTGCCTGGCCGGGAAACGTCGCCTCGGCAGTCACGTCAAAGCTATCGAACGTTTGCCAAACTGGCGCGTCTGAAGCGACGAAAACTAATCGCGACCCTTGCGAAGCGCTTTTCTGAAAAATAGCGGCCCATAGTTCCCGTCGCAGAATCCATTTCTCTCGCCCCCCGATGGAATTTTCGAAACGGGGCGCGTCGATTTACGAAACGTCGCGAAAAGGCAGATCGCCGTTTGCGAAATCCAATTCCCGGCGAACCGTAAAAGCCAGTACATTGTTTTGACGATACGCCCCTATATTTATTTCCCTGCACAGAAGACGCAGCGAGTTCTTTTCCGCGTCAATTTTCTTCATCGCCCATCCATCGCTGTGCACCGTCAGCCCTGAAATCCAATGGAAATCGTGCAGCATAATGGAACGCCTCTCTATAGAACGTACGGTACTAGTGAAAATTAATACGCGAAAAGCCAGATTGAAACAACGGGTTCCGTTGATTTAAATACCTCCGTGCTGTGGAAAAAAGGGCCGTAAGAAAAATTGTATATTAAATTCGAACGAAACTGCGTTTACCTCCTCCGCATTGAAAAGGCACCTGTTTTTATTATACTCCTGGAATTTCAGCGTGGCTCCCACTTCTTTGTCGCATTTGAAAGCAGTCGTAAAGTTTCAATCGCTCGACGTTCGACTTCAATCCTGCATCGCACAGTCTTGCCTCAGTTGGGACGTTCGGGCGTGCACAAAGGAGACACACTAATTAACGTTATTAGCTTGTAATCGCATCGAGGCAGCTGCCCTAACTTAGGCAATTGCCCGCTGAAATTGAAGAGACAATTTCACATTCCGCTGGCAAAAGAATCGGCTACGGTGCAGCGAGGCGGTGACCCCGTCGTCCTCAGAATTTCATTCGAAAGTTCAGGTGCTTAAAATCTGATTTACTAGGGAGCAACGAATTTCTTACAACTTTCACCCCACCGACTTCCCTCGCCCTCTCACCTGGCCTTCCTTACCTCCTCGCCGCTACGCAAAATTTTTCTCTCTAACAAGGGAACTTTGACGACCCGAAAATTCTAATTCCTGGGAAACTTTGCTTGTTTGCGAGGAAGTTGCTCGCAGATATCGAGCAATTTCTATTTATGACCTGGTCTCATTACTCGCGACTGGAACGCAGCCTCTGGAAGAATAATCTTCTCTGTCCCGTGCCCTCCTAACGTCTCGAAGACAGTGACACCGTGCAGTCGTTACAGATTACAAATTACTCCCCCGTTCATTAGGACTTCTCGGGAAAGTCTCCGACGAAGCTCTCCCTGTACCGTCCAACGAGGGAAGCCTAGATATAATTCAAGATGAATACAGAAGTCAAAGGGAAATTTAAGATACAGCATTCTCGCCCGTTCGTGTTCTCAGTCTAACAGTGGACGCTTTCCCCTCTGCCTCCCATCGCTGCCCCACATTCGTCGCGATCGAGCAAGCGATCCCGCGAGCCTCGGCGGCCGTCAAACTGGGATATTATGAAAGTAAGCCTCGGGTGCGTGCTGATTAAGGGCTGGACACCGTTTCATCTCTGTGCCTCCTTTCTGTGAGACCCCTCGTCGGTGGGAGTGGTTGTGCGGGAGGGCCGCGATTAAGAGAAAGGAATCAGCGTGCCGGCACGCGAAACCGGCAAGAGGAGACGACTCCCTAATCAAGGCGACATTGTCGCGGGACGAACAATATCCGACGTCGACATGCCCGCGGAGCCCGCCAACCCCTGCACACGCGCTGGCGCGTGTGCGTGGTGGAGAGCTCGAACGAACTAGAATAAAAGTGTACAGCGTGTACCTGCAGCGGGGGGAGATTGGTATTAGTGGCGGGGGAGATATGCGTGTTCCTTCGAGTGAAACGCGACCGTGCCATGCCAGCCTCTCTGCACAGCTATTTCCTTTTCTCTGCTCTTCTTCAACCTTGTCCCTCCCTTTTCCGCCGTTCCCCCGTCTCCTTCGCCCTTCCCCCCTCGCCGTGGCCCTCAACCCGCTTTCTTTTTTCCCGCTTCTCTCAATCTTTCTCGCGCGTTCTCCCGCCCCCATCCCCGTCGATCCAGCGGAGCCCCGGCTCCTCTCTGTCTCGCCTGGCTTTTCCGCGCTTGCGTCGGCCCCGAGACTCCAAGGAGGGTCTCGTTAACGCATAAAGGGACGCGTTACTCGTGCTACCTAATGGGAAGCAACCCCGAAGAAGGAACACGAGCTGCACCTCGCCAACGCGCGCTCCTTCCGCGGTGTCCTTCTCTGTCGCTACCCTCGTAGCGTAAACTCGAAGCGAGGCCGACTGGTCGTTGATTGCGAGAGGACAGGTTGCAGGAAGAATTGTCTTCCCTTTCTGGGCAGCTCGACGAGTTTCTAACCGAGGATCGTGCGTCTCGATCGGAAACGATCGACACACATGGAGCCTTCGATTGAACAGTGGAAATGCCGCTTAAATTGTTGCCGGTGGTGACGAAAGGGAAGCTGGAAACGAGGGAAGCGAAGTAAGGGGAAGAAAAAAAGTGGAGTAGAAGTAGATGCGTGTAGAGGCAGTAGAATGGTAAAAAGAAGAGAAATAACGAGGGAGCGGTGGAAAGCGGGAAAATGGGAAGGGAACTGGGAGCAAATAAACTCGGAGATAGAAGATGAGGGGAAGAATGGGGAATAGGGAAGAGAAAGAGGAAGAGGGAAACGGAGAATAGTGGAGTTAGAGACAAAGGGGTAAACTGGAAGGGTTAGGTTACTCAAGGAAGGAAAACCCATTCTGCTCCACATTCCGCTGGCCTCCGATACAGAAACTACATTAGCTACGAGACGTTGGACAGTCTGAAGTCTACCCGAGCCCCCGAACATCGACAAAACGGATGCACCACATTCGACTGCTGCCTCTGTTCCCATTTCAACCGAGATCGCGAATCATCGTACGACTGACGAACTTCAAAAGGGCAAGTTTCCCTCCGCCGACGTCGCTCGGACAGTGGATTCAGTCGCGAGCCGAACTCACCGTCTGCCAATTATACGTGTACCTACCTGTGCAGGCAAGCCCCAACTTATATACAAACCAGTATTTACCAGCCACGCTCCGGGCGATACGATGGAACTAATTATATTCCCGAAAGTTGCTCCGGTTACGTGGCCAGCATTTCGAACGACGTTCCGGCTCGGCTCGGCAACTTTTTTCGTTTTCTCCAGCCGCGGCCCCTTTGCCTCGACGATTTTTTTTCCGCGGGCTTAATTAGCCACCCACCGCCGGAACCATTCAGGAGGGCCATTTTGTGAGCGATATCAATGTTGGAATTGGTCGTTCGGGACCGACGATTTATTACGGAAAGTTCCCAGCTTCCGATATGATATCGTGGCTTCGAGCAGAGGGAGCGAAGGGTGCAATGATTTTATATCAGTAGCACGTCGAGTTTATAAGAGAATATAATTGATTGCATTATACATGTACGATTTAATTGGATGCTGGTCAGGAGAATATCTCGCATTCCCGACACGCAGTATTTAGTAGTACTTTCATTGCATTAGCGCGCTGATGATCCCGATGAAAATTATTCCGCATTCGTCGTGATATGTAATAAAGAAAGGGTCACAATGATACACGCGTGATGCGAAGTTTTAAAATACAGATCAATTCCGCCCTCGCGTGTCCCGTTTTCATTTCGTTGCCGTTTTTATCAGTGTCTAAACATCAAAGCCAATGGAAGCCAGATAGTAGTACATATTTAAAAAATCCCGATGGAGCTAACATATCTTCGTTACAGTTTTATGCTGCACACGTTTCAATACCATCGTCGTTATATCTCGATGATCAGGCACGTGCATTTAATTCTCGCGACTGCAAGCTTCCCTAAATCCCCTTCGTAAGCCTCCACCAAATCCTCCTAGCAATTACTATAATTTCTAGAAGCGTCCAGGTATGAACGCCTCTCCACTCGGAAGACGAGCGTTTTCGTTTCACATCGAGATCCTCGGAAATTGATTTCGAGCGATGACCGTTGACTATTTCTGCGCCGAAGCCGGCTAAGAAATTAACAGACTACGCTGGGTCTCTTAAGCGTTTCCTGCACGCGCTCCAATTGTAGGGCAAAGTCAACTTCCGGGCGTGGGACGCTAATACAGTTACCCGGTTCTTGAATGCTTTTCTCGCGAAACTCGTTAAGTTCCACCACACACGAGAATATTCCCCGCCTCTGGGGTATGCTTAGCATCCACGACTAATTTTGCCTCCCCCTAAATTTCACCTGCGTTTCGATATCAATTTGCAACAACCTCCCCGAGACTTGCTAGCGGCGCCTTTAAAAGTTCAAACTCCTTCTCGAAGGATCGTAGGTAATTCACGATGGGAGACCGTCGACAATCGACGCAGCTTGAATTATATCGAATTCACTGGACGGATACAAAAATCGTTCACGATCGTAAATGGCACCCGGCTAATTGATCGCTAGTCTTGTTGGTTGGTCAGTCTATTGTTCCGAGGTTGGTCAGCAAAAGTGCGACGTGGAAAGCGCGTTAATCTCCGTCGCATCGACCCCATTATTGGCCCTTTATCATCCCCACGCCCAGACCATCGCGACCTCCCCGCGGAAATGCATTTTGCGCGCGGCCACGCGCCATTATTGCCCCCGCAGTGCCGGCGAAAAGCGTATCGCCGGGCGCTTTCGATCGTTCGCACGTTCTCGCCGAATATTCGCCGGCAGCATTGAAAACTCTTTCGATTAGTCTTCCACTGGACGCTGGTGATTAATTTTACGCCTTGAAAGTTAAGCATCGGAGGCTCAGGCAGGGGTGAATTTTAAATTAATCTAGTGTAGTACGTTTGTTATGGTGCCGAGTGATGGATGGCCACGAAACTCTCGCTGAGATTTTCCGCGCTCGTGTCCGGAGGAGAGTTTCGAGTAGGATAGAGAGTTCTTCGCCATCTATTAATCTCTTGCAGGAAGTGGCTTCGTGGTTGTTGTCGGATCGCGAGGAACATGCTTTGGGATTACTAAAACAGTTGGATGAATCATCGATAGGTTTTGCTACTAGAATATTCTCGATCGAATATTAAGCGACATAAAGTTGCCATCGAATAAGTTGCTTGTACTCGGCAGCACACGTTCCACAGAATTTGCAAGTACAAATAAATAATCAGCACTTATTACGAGCAACGTTACTTATCTCAAATGATTCATCGATCTGGATACCCGTCCGCGATCACGGGATTTAACTCGAAGGTGTTGCAAAACACTTGCCCACTAACGACTCATCGATACCTAATTACATATCCTGGAGATTTGGTCGTCTCGTTAGCAGACAACCTATTACGTGGGGACTTTTCTCGCACCGCGAACATTAAACCCTAATTAAGCATTATCCGAAGTCTAATCCGCGGAGGTGCATTCGGGATTCGCTGAAACTATATAAAAAGTTTCCAGCACAAACGAGTTAATAATTAGAGCCGCGAATTTCACGGATTTAACTTGCTGGGAACTTGTCCGTCTGTCTTGCAGAATCCTAAGGCCCCTAGGCGAACCGCGCGTTAATTCGAAGTTTACGATCCACCGTGGGAGAGAGTCGAAGCCAGAATCTCGCGAAGTTGGAGCGTAAAGGCGTCGATGCTGTATCTTCTTCTTACTATATACTAATCCATCCAGAGCAAAGGCACACTTTCAGGCGTAGGTATTCCGGGAAGTCCTTTCGATTATCACCGAAGTACGAGAATACAGAAATTAGACTTTCGAGGCGTACGTATCTAATCGTGAATTGAATACTTACGGACAAAGTATAACCAAGTTATTTTTAATGTAGAATAAATACAGCGATGGAAAAATTTCCTTCGAACACTTTCAGAGTCACGAGATTTTGTTTCTTGGGACAGAAACATGGAAGCATTGAGTGATAAGTTTCGTCGAACATTCGTGAAAAATAAAGCTCACATTTTCTGGCAAGAGTAGCCGCGATTGTGACGACCAGCTTCCGGCTGGTGGGAAAGCGGCCCCGCTGTCCCAGGACATTTCCCCGATGGTTATGGCATCGATTACTACTAGTTTCGTGGAATCTTGCGAGCGCGCCGAGACGATCGTAAAAGGCAATCGCGTAACTATAATCAGGCTGGGCCATACACGCGCTGGTAAAAGCCGTTACGGCCGCGAAAGAGACGAATGCTCGCGGCGCGGATAAGCCCCTGGATCGGGATAACGCCCGCATCCCAGTCGCGTAAAATTTCATGGGTCTGCGAAATTTCTGCTGAGAGCGGGCCGCGGTATAACCCCGAATCGTTTGCCCCTTTCGATGCACGGGCATACGCTGATCGTGTGATTCAGTATCCGTCGAAATCGTTTCGATGGCTCTGGTCGCGAGTCCCTGTGAATTGCTGTTTCGACAAGCTCCGCGGATCCATCGACGAGTCGTTTGAATAAGGGTGATGCGTAATTAACGAGGGTGTTGGAATATCGAAAATGAAGGGGCAGCTTTTTTTCAGTGACTTCGCGTGCCTTCAATAAACGGACGAGTGACGAGCGGGTGTTTAATTTGAGAATTTTCAGCGTTGGTACCCGAAGCTTTTCAGTTTGTTTTGATTATTGGTATTTAGCTTGCTCGGCAGACCGATCTTCTCTCTATAAGGTGATTTCAGAATGTTGCAGAGGTAGGAGGCGTTAAGTAACTAATAGAAAGTGGAGTAAGCATCCCAAAATTCACGCACAGTTTGCAACACTGTGTTTCACGGCATGTCATTGAAACTGGTTGCACACATCCTTCGATTCGCGGAAAGTAGCTTGGAAACTCGTTTTCTGCTGGATGCGTCTAGATCTGGTCACGCTGGTATGCGTCGCATCAGCCATTGTGAAACAGGAAGCAGCTGCGTGTCTTCCTAGTACTCATTAGAATTTCAAGTTCTCCTGATTCGTAAAGGAGAACGGTACACGAAACGCCACTAATGTTGCAGAAATTTTACATTGAAGTAATTCTGCAATCGCAGAATTGCAGAATAATTATTATTATTACTATTTTATTTCGCGGGACAGTCCCTTCAAATACAAGAGTATCTAAAACTTAACAAGAGTGAAATAATTCTGCTCGCTGTTCCGTGTTCTTCGAACGCAACGGTAGAAATGTTGCTAATTCGATAGAAGTAGTTGCCAGTTTCCTGTTGCGCGTGCGAAGCCTAAAAATTTTATTCAGCTGCGAGCGCTAGGCTTGTAGGTATGCACAGGCGCTGCCGTTTCCCTTAAGCAGCAGCCTGGAGTTTGCTAGTCGCTAATAAACTAAATAAGGACTTAAGTATGGTATAAGGTAAGGGAGTTTGCGGTTTAACGTGTTACACGGCGAATTTAAAATCATATCGCTAACGGGGCAGGCGGAAACGAGGCAAGTTGCCCCGCGACGGATACATTTTGCAGCTGGCATTAAGCTCGTAACCGCGGTTTCGTACTGCCATCGTGTTCGTATCTCGCTCCTTTACGGAATCGTCTTATTCTGTTTGCCTTACCGAATTTCGAGCACACCGCATCCACCGTTCGAGAATATTTCCGCGCAATTGACGGGGTGCTTGGGAAAGGGAAATCACAGTTAATAACTCACGAGTTCCAGTTTCGTACGAGAACGGCAGCGCAACACTATTTTAATCTTCGAAAACGAAATACATTACGCGACCTTTCTGCCTCCACAAATCAATTCTATCTGCGCAAACAAAGTATATAAACCGTTTCCATTGCATCGATCGCTAACGACACAGCAATTTAAACGCGAAAGCCGTCCATTTCGTCGGCGCCGCAAACAAAAAAAAAAAACAGGAAAAGAGTCAAACGCAGCTTCAGCGAAAAGAGGCTTTGTAAACTCAAATTTGTGCAGATCCCTGTCGTTATTTCCATCTGCGCGCGGGTGGGATGAATGCATCTGGGATATTTGTTTATCGCGCGAATCGTCGACGTTCCGTGCCCATTCGAAAATTAAACGACATTGTTTGCCTTGGAATTTATCGGTCGCGCGGCGAGAGATGGCAATCGCTTTGAAAGTTAGCTGACGCCGCTGGTGACGCTCGCACGCCTGGAACGTGGTCCGGGGAGAGCGAGTTGGGAGCGCGAGGAAAAACGTGCTCGGCGGAGCGATCGCTGGGGTGGTCGGTGACTTGGCAGCCTTTGCGTAATAGTCGCGAGATCGTTGTTAATCCCCGAAGGTGGATGGACGTTCACGGGCAGACAGGGTAAGCGGATCGTGGTGGATTTTAATTAGAGAGACGACCGCCTCCCGATTTCATCGTCTAGTGCTCCAGCGCCCCGTTCCTTGGATTCATCGTAGGCTCGCCTCGCCTTCCAGAAAAATGCCAGGGTTCCGCAACGTAATACTTTGGAGGGTGGTTCGCGTTTCTCGAATCTAGTCTCCCCCGTTCGCTGAAGTACCGCGGTGTTCCAATGTATCGGATAGCCATCGCGTTTAATCTTGGAACACACTTGCGGGCCCCGCTGAAATTGTTCCGAGAGAACCGTTGCCCCAGTTCCGCGAGCACTTTGCGCGATGGATTGCGGCGTGCATCGTTCATTTATCTACAACGTATTGCGAACGTATTATATTCAAATTCGAAACGTAACTCTCGCATCGTGCAACCCTGGAAACTCGAGTGCTCCGCGAGAATAGTACCAGCCATTCGCTTTGCACATGCGCGCCGGCGGCTATTTTCAAATTCAATTAGCTCGGGAACAATGCCCGAGACGCCCGATGCCGCAACACTTTCGACTAGCTCGGGAGCACGTGGGATCGCCCGGTTTCCAGATTCCGCGGCGGCGAGAGCGGCCCGTGAAGGAGGGGTTCGGTGCGGGGGATAAGCGGGAGGCTGGCTGGCTTTGGAAAAAAGCAAGAAGCGGCGCGGGGGCTCGTTGTCGGGTGCAAAGGGGCGGCCGAGTCAAGGGGATAAAAATTTTGAAATAAAACGATAACGAGCGTCGGCTCACGGTACGCCGAGCGGGCGCCGCGCCGCTAGGAACCGTCTGCTGCTTATTACGTCACGGTGAACGTAGTTACTAATTAGTTACATTCAAAGCGCCGTGGCGCGCACCGCCGTCGAGGAGAGGGATTGAACGCGAATGCTGCCACCCGGCGTTGCTGCCGGTGGCTGGCTGTTGCTGGTGGTGCTACCCTCCGAGCTGGCAGTAGGGCTGATGGAGATGGCGGTGCTGGTGCCGGGGGTTGCTGCCGCTGCTGCTGCCGTAGACGGCGGTGGTTATTCGGGGTTGGTGGGTGAGTCGGTCCCACGTCGATGATGGTAACAGAAAACAGTAGAGGTGGACCACCCTGTGTGCCCGTAGAGAGATGGCGGTGTGACGATAGTGGTGGGAACGATGGGGGGTTGGTGGTGGTGGTGGCGGCGATGCACGCGGAGAGAACGGTGCAGCCTCTGCACCGGGCAACTAAAATTTGTTTTCCCTGGCCGCGGATAGAAGGGGGGGGGGGGGCGGGAGGGGGGGGGGCTAGCGGGTTGGAAACAGAGGTAACAGAGGGAGGGAAAGAGAGGGAGGAAAAAAAAGGTGAAAAACAGAGGCGGGGGTGTGGAATAGGGAGAGACCGAGAGCAACCACGCCGTCCTTTCCCCTGTAGGCGGGTAGTTGAAAACCGGGCACAACGCGTCTGCGTCTCTTCTCCCGTGTCTCTCCTTCCCTCCTTCTCTACTTCCCTCTTCCGCACTCTTTCGCGTCTCTCGATCCCTCTCTGCGCCCGGGCTCCGGCTCTCGCAACCCTTTTATTTCGCGATCTCGTTTCCGCGACGGCGTTCCTTTTTTTCTCTCTTTTCATCCTCCTCCACCTCTGCGTCCCTCCCCCGCCCTGTCTCTGTTCCTCTGGCTTCCTTTCCTCTAACCCCCTGCTGCCTCCCTCCACCCCTATTTCTCTCTCCTTCCCCCCCTCGCTCTCTCTCTCTCTCTCTCTCTCTCTCTCTCTCTCTCTCTCTCTCTCTCTCTCTCTCTCTCGCTCTGCCTGCCCCGTGGCTCGTCGCTTTGACTCCTCGCTCGGCGTGTTCCCGCTATTTTTTTTCCTTCCCCTTTTCCCAGCTGCAGAGCGTCTCTTTCGCTCGCTCTCGGTGCCTCCGCGTATCCACGGCGAAATCGATCGACCGAAACGTTCCCGGAGTGCCGAGGACGAATGAAAGTAGCAAGAGAGGAACGGCGAGCCAGGCTCGAGGGCGCGCGGTGGGATGGCTGGGACATAGGACGAGAGGATCAGCGGATTCATAGCGCGATTTAAGGGGACCGCGGCAAGAAACGTACGAAACATTGCCACCGGAAGGGGCATCCGACGTCCGCCGAAACCTCCGCGACTACCGATCTTTATGCCTCGTTGGCTTATTATTCTTCACCCACGCAAATCCTCGGGATTTCCCGGTCCGGATGGCCGAGCCTGCTCTCTCCGGGCTTGTTCGTCTCGGCGCCGCGAGTATCGAACTCGCGATCCCTGGTACCATGCGCTTCGTCTCGATCCAATTTTCCTTTAGTACCGTGTTTCTTTCATAGCGTTACGCTAGTATATCGTTTCAACTGGACCTCGCCTCGATCGCCGTCGGAGCATTGCGACGATGTAGTTCTCAAGGAGCAAGTTGTGGGAATTCTTCGGCCGAAGATACTGTTACGGGCACACAAATGTTGCAACGGTCGATACGTGGCAATTACTAGATTCCACGGCTCTCCAGACGATGTAGAAGGATCGAACGTAAAATCGTTCCTGAGAGAGGATTAAGAAATCGCACGCTAGGAAGTCAGGGGGGGGTAATGAACGATTCGGTGATTTCGGTTAATTACAAATGGGCGAACCGCGCGCGAGTTTCGCGATTGCGAGTTGTAAGCGTGACGCAGGTTCGCCGGAGCAGAAAGGCCGATTCGACTGTAAATTGTTTCCGAAAATCGGCGGCAGGGGGGCGGGGGCGTAACGAACGAGCCGCGAGCGCATCGGCGAAAATCGAGATTCGCGAGGGAACCGTGGCGTAGAGTAGCAAAGAGGTCCGAGGAAGATATGTTGCCGACTGTCGGACAGACCGAATTTACATGCCGCGTGCAATTTTCCGCGAACGTTGAATCTACAAACGCCAACGTGCTGTTCGTTTTAACTTTTAACTGACAGGTTGCAACGAATCATATATTTTTCAAAATGAATCCACTGCCCGTACAGCACACTTCGTTGCAGGAGTATTGCAGGAACGTTGCTGCAATATTGCGTTATTGCAGGTTGTATTGCAATATTGCAGGAACAATGCTGCATTATTGCCGTGCAGTATTTGAGTGGCAACGTTCTTGCAATATTGCAGGAATATTGCACACACGTTGCCACCGCAATGTTCCAGTGGCAACGATTCTACAATATTGCGCACACATTGACGTGTATTGTTACAGTGGAAACGCTCCAACAACATTCTGTAATATTGCGCACACGTTGCCACTGCAATGTATACAGCACACTTCGTTGCAGAATCATTGCCGGAACGTTGCAGGACTACATATTTGTAATGTTGCCGCAACTTTGCAAAAATACACACCTGCAATATTGCGAAGGCGGACATAGGATTGAACCTGCAACGTCTCTGCAATGTTTTGGTGCAACATTGCAATCTTGCACCGCGCCATTGCAGAGACGTTGCTGCAATGTTATGGTGCTATGTGGGTGGTCGAGTTGGAACAGAGTTTTATGTACTTAGGTGCGTATCGATTCTATCCCTAAAATCAAAGAATTTTTAATAGGGAGGAACGGTACAGCTACCGTTACGCTGGAAAAGAGGAATCGAACATTTTAGTCGAAATTCACTCGGGCAGGAGGCTCGTTACTTCGTTGCGCAACATTTTTGATACGCTGGCATCGCGTCAAAATTTTTATTCCGCAAATTCCCCGGGGTTTCCACCGAAATCGAGCTGCCCTTGTCGAACGTTCCGTTTCGCCTCGAATATTTTTATCTCGCCGTCGCATGCACGGTAACTCTTTCGTAATCAGCTTTCCTTCTTTTTTCTTATCCGTAGAACCAGCCTGAATCAATCGACCGTAACGTTTTAAGTGTACCTACGTTCCGTCGTGTAGGTGAACGTTTGAACTCGTGACCCGCGGACGTTCAAAGGCATTTCGGCCCGCTAATGACGCGAGTATAATCACAAGGTATACCAGTGCTTTATCAGGGCGTGTATCCTTTCAGCTTGTTCACCCCCTTGCGACTAAACCTCTCTATTCGTTTGTAAGATCCTAATTAATTCGACTTAGTGCGACTGACGTGGGAGTAATGGCACAGTACTACATTTCTATCGGTGAATACGCGTGCCTTTGACATAATACTTTCACATAGCACTACGCCTTTTTTTAGAAAAAAAATTCTTTCTTTCTCTTTAGAGAAACACTAGACAAAGCTAAAAGCCTCTGACGTAGTATATACCACGTCACTGAACGCAATAATAAATATACTAAACGTGGCTCTGCGAACATAGCACTGGCAGATAACAAAAAAGTTTAAGTCAACATTCTCTCCATACCCCTTCATCCACATTGCAGCCACTTTCGGGTTTCACCGACACCATTCAGTTGGCCAGCCACGGTTGTTTAACCACGTCTGGCCAGATCGCGGAGATAATTACCGTAGAAGAAGGATATTCAATCACGGCTCACTCCCGTCACGAAATTCCACCCCCGTTTTCGTTCAAACCTCGCGTCTTGCTTCTAACCCTCGCTCCCCGCCCTCCACCCTTCCTTTCGCTCTTCTATTTCGTGATCTCGTTACCGTAAATCTTCTCCGTGTACTCGCTGAACTTGGTAAACCGATAGAATCGAATTATTCGCCCCGCCCCCCGCCTCTTCCACCCTCCCCTGGACTCGAGGGAAGAATACCAGATGAAGTTGGTATGAAGTGCTCCTTCAGTGCGATAAATCTTTTCGGGATCCTTGCACCGCTATCAGTTTCGTTGAACAATGAAATCATTTCCGCGCCACGGTTGCTCGTTACTACCCCAACGGCGTTCCGCCTAACCGACAACAGCGTTGAAGCTAAATCGTTGCTGAATCGCGAGAACGATTCCTGCATACCGGGCCGCGATTTAAATCGGCGTTGCAAATCGGCGACGCGCAATGGAATCCAATTGAAAAGTAGCCCACCGCCTGGCTAATTGTTAGGAGCGCGGTAACTAACGGTCCGCGCGGGTTTGTTAATTCACTGGTTAATTAAAGTGCGCCGGTGGAATTCATTTTTCGAGTGTCGGTTCGCGAATTAACCACCTTCCCCGCGTCCCGCATTATCGGGCACGTTCTTGCAACGTTACCGCGGGGGAATGGTCCTATTGTCCCACAAATCCGCCCCCCCCCGCCATTATGTTATTGTTCGGCTCGACAATGGCCGGGATATCCGAAAATCTTGAAATTCCTGAAGCTCGACAATTTTACACGTTAGGAGGCGGCGCGTTGTGTCGTGTGGAGAAAGCGGATGGACTGATCCGACTAGCAAGGAATTGAATAACTCGGTTACGTGGATTAATGGGATAAAATTGTTGATCGACCGCGACGGTTAACCGAGCGTGACAGTTAACTGGCAATCGGTTAACCGCGCGACGCAACTTTATTACGACCCCCCATCACGCGGATCCTATGAATGGAATATCAATTGGGGAGGGGAAACGGAGCGGGGGATTATCCTGACTTACTTCGCCACACCGCCGACCGTCAGCTGGCACGTGCTTGTCGAATAAATCTCACGCCTTATTGCTCAATTAATCGCCCTCTTTCCCTGGAGGCCGTAGATGGGGCATAAATTTTCGTTAGAGAAACGTCTGCTTACGGTCTTCCGCGTACTATGCTCGATAAACGAGGGAGTGTTTCAACAGCAATCGTTGAAACCCAATTTTGTAGTACCCACTTCGATGAAGATTGACTGAAAATATACATGTTGGAGGAAACGCTTCATCGCTCGCTCTTACAAACTTCTCTATTGAATCGCGCTTCGATGATTAATGGCGCGCGCGAGGCGATAACGCAGAGTCCAAATAATACGCGTTATTAGGCGATAGCAACAAGCACGCTGTCCCCGTTCTAACATTATTGCACACCGGTGGCACGAACAGTGAAACGGATTCGCGAACGTTTGCGCCAGAAACGCTAATTGAGATTCTGCAGCGAAATAACCGTGAACCGCGTAACGGAGATCGGCCGGGATGATTTCTAACGATGCAACGACGATTTCTAATACCGTGACACACTGCGCCGAACCCGGGCCCGCGCAACGTTTCGCTCGTGGCCAGTTTTGTTTGATAAATACGCGAGGCGACTGACAAGAATAATTATGTCGAAACCGCGCGGAATCGCGCGCGCTTGACCATGCACTACCGAAATGTGAAATTTCCAGGGGTAGTTAGGTCATGCGTGACTCCACGACAGTCATCGAGGAATTATTATTCTGGCGCACTGAATTAAACTCTAAATAAGTCCGCATTTTATTGCATACTCTATTATAGAGAAGCAGAGCACTTTCGCTGCAGATTATCATCTGCTGGCTCCATGTTACAAAAGAATTTATTAATAAAAAGCAGATGCTATCAACAGAATTATGACATACGGAAAGGAACCTCGTTTGACGTTGTTTCAGATTCGATAAGGTTCTACCAAGGTTTTTTAATTTCCATTGAAAAGTTGCTAATGGAGTAGCTTTATGTAGCCTTGAAAAAAAGAGGAGGCAAGCAAACTTGACAGATTCGTCACATATTACACAATCAGTGCGCATTTCCGAATTCTCAGCTCCTCTCGTCAGTCTACCAACTATCTAGCCCCGTTTAACCCTCCGTGCACCCCGCGAAGAAATGCCACATCCCGTACAAGGTGGGTATTAAAAACTAACATCAATTTTTATTAACAAAAATTAGAAATTTTAATCGTGCCACTGCACGAAGCTCCGGCTACACAGAGAACCAACACTCGCAGTTTCCTAGTTCAGTTATAATTTTGATACCCCGCCCGGTGCACGGAGGGTCAACAAAATATGAATAACTTTTACGTGGACTTCCTCCACGAGCCACGTATCCTCTAAACACCCAGTTTTCGCAGAATCGATTCAAACGAGGGTGCGCGGGTAAAAGTTGCGCGCATCGACGCACTTTGCAAGCCTGTTTCCATCAATCGAAAGAGCAATAGCGTCACTGAACGGCGATCAAGTCGATTCAGAGGAAATTTCTCAGGATCCCCCGAATCGTCGGCTGGACGCAAAGTGGAATAACAGTGGCGCGCGTATGGCAAAGACCAGCCCCCAGCTGCGGAATGCAAGCGCAACGGAGCCGGGAGCACACATCGCGCTGCTGTGTACGTGCCAGGAAACGCTAATACCCGAACAGCTGATTGATTGAACGGCCTCTGTCGCCTATGATCCCCTCGTAATCGTTGTAAGCCAAATACGTGCCACGGTACACGGGAATCGCGTCGCCAATGTAAGTAGCAACAACGCAAAGATTATCCAACAGCGACGTTTGCTCGCCCGCACGGTGCCTCATGACCGCAGTGGTTCTAGTCAGGCTTTGCGTAACCATGCGCGCGCCCGAACTATCCTCGCCCCCATAGACTCAGCGTTTAACGGTGCGTCTACTGTTTGTAGCTGCGCCTAGAAACGGGGTGGTGATCCTCGAGAAACTACTTAGTGCCTCGATCTTCGAAACGTCCAGATTGCGTTTCGGGCTTTGCGGAAGATTTTCTTCGGGAAGTGAAGGATTCATTGTGCCTGCGTCCTGATGGATTTAATTTATTACCCTCTGGAACGAGCCGTGTGAATTTCTCCCGGAGTTCTGAGGGCGCGCACGCTTTACCACCCTCTAGTTTAGGTTCTACTACCGAATGGGAAATATTTTCGGGAAAAAATCAGACTGGATCCTTCATACTTTATAAGGAATTTATTGCAACACGATACACGCGGTGTTATGCTACAAAAAGTGTATTTCAGAGCACGTCTTCCATTATTTCGATTTTGGGCGGGTTTCCTGGAGGTTCCCGGGGTTTCGTGGAACATCGCTTATCTCCTTGCCGGGATTAGGAATGCATGTGAAATCGAAAGTGTGTTCGTCGTGGAAAGGCGGGAATTGCCGACAAAGGGTGATTATCTGATGGAGCACGTAGACCCTTTCCGAGTTACCTATTTAGTCTCGACAAGGGACGTGGGTGACGGTCCAATGGGCGCCGTTACACGTTGCAGTTACGTTTAATCGAGCTCTGTCGATTCAGTGTACTTCGCACCCCCTTTTGTTTCGCGTAACGGAGTCTTCCTCGAGTTGAATATTTCCAGTGGCCGGGGCATGCTTGAAAGCGTAGTCGAAGCTATTAGGCGTGCTAGGGATATCGAAGCGAGACGGACACCGCTGAGGCTGGGTCGGCTCGCGTGTCCCACGCCACGAGTGATCGGTTTGGAAATAATGCGAGCTCGCAGGAGTACAGGTCGGCTCGGTCGGTACGCGAATTAACGCGGAGGAAATCGGATTACGTCGTGACCCACAGCACCGGCTGTCTACTAACTCTTGCATTAGCCTGCCTTGGAGCAAATTGCGTTTATCCTGGGTGGCGCAGGACGATCGGCTTGGCCCCGGACTAGCTCCCTGCCGAGGTAAATTGCTAATTCGCGAGTCCCAGAAACAACATGGCCATGGGAACACGCGAGATTTCGGCCATCGAGACTGACCCCGAAACAACCAACCGTGCAAGGCTCTTTATCCTATTCCAATTGTCTGGTAACAATGGATCTTTAAAACAGCAACAGCACTTTGCTTTAATACGAATTTCTAAAGCTTCGGATCCTGGTGTGGGTATGCACCTACGCAGTTGGCGTTAAAAGAAGTTTCCCCAGTTTTGGAAACTTTCGGAAAATTTCACTTAACCTGAAACTGAAGGCGCATAGAAATATATATTTCGATATTCCGTGTTTAAGAGGAATTTCTCAAGCACCCTATTGAATGCAGAGATGCAATTTGCTTTTCATTGCATTCGATTGGCGAGAACGCAAAGCATTATAATTAGATTCCCCGCGGAAAGTTTACGTCGGCCGTTTGAAGGGTAACCAGATAATCGTCCGTAATTGATCGGTTAATTGACTCGCGGATTAATCAATACATTCCCAGCAGACGCACGACGAGTGGTCGTACACAATCTGTTTCTTCATCGATTACAACCGTGGACTAATTTCATAAACTATCTGGACGTCCTTGCGGCGTCGATTACACGCTCGAAAATCGCAACTGGCGTCCCACTCGTTCAAGGGAAAGTCCGGCCGACCGAAGGCTCCCGGCCGCCGAACAAAGCAGTTTGATGGATCGTTCCTCTTTCGCCCATCGATACGTTATTATCGTTATCTTGCGTAATTCCCGGACTCGTGTGTCCTCGCGTCGCCGACAGGGGCGATTGCTTGTTGCTCGGCATTCAGGGCCGCAACGATCGAATGGATCGGCCTAACGATCGCTAGACGGATCGACGACGAATATCCGTAGATGACGGAACGAAACGTAAATCGCGAACGACGCGCCGACTCCTCGTAATCGGCGATAACGTTTCATTAACTAACGGCCGCGAGATTTGTCGATTTTCGCGGGGACGTTCGGTCGCGATTGCCTCTGCGGAATGGATCGCCGTAATCGCACGCTCCACGACCGAATTTAATCCTTTCAGCCGCGCGTTACCTGTTACGACCGCTCGATACGTTTCGATCCACGTTCCCTGCGTGCAACGACGTTTACTGGACGCCTATGAACGCATGGTTACCGTGACGAACGACAGAATCAACTTGAACATCGCGTGCCTTTCGTTTGAAAAACGGCTGTACCTATCAAGTGGAAACTTTACTGTCGCGGATCGCTCAACGGTTTCGTCTCAAATGCGAGCAATCAGTTGATTCGATTACGTTCCCTCCTCGAACTGGGGCAACATTTGCAGTCCTCTTTCGAATTCTTAGTTAGGCAAATTACGTAGAACTCGTCCCAGTGTCCTAGAATTCGTGAAAATGTCCCCTTCGTTCTGTACTGCTGTAAAAAAAATGAAAAATAGCAAGGATACTGTTGAAAGTCGAGGTTCGATCGGTTCAAAGAGTATCGCAGTGTCGCTGAACCGAAGGAAAAGTGGAGAAGCGTATAAACACGTGGAGACATCTCTTTGTGGACGATCGAACGCGCGGAGAGACACGCGCGTGAATTCGCGAGCACCGTTATAAATTAAACGGAAAACTTCATTGGGGATTTGTTGTTCGCCGCAGTGCGCAATTTCTGGCTCGCAGCTGCGTTTTTTCCGCCGCGCGACACGGCGATATATTTGATAACGTACGTACGTGCTGCGCTGCTGCTGTGTAGAGGCGGGACGGGCTGGATCAGTTGTAGCCCGCGTTTATTCAACGAATTTACGAAAATCGAACGGCCCTTCGATACGAATGTTTCACCGGTACCTGCTTGTTCGGGCCGATAAAGGACGCCTTTGAACGAGCGTTTACGCGAACGATGCTTCTGATAAATGGCAGCGGAAACGGTGGCACGATGAATCGCGACCGTCGATACGGACAGCGTAAAATATTGGAGAGGCTGTTACCGCGATGCAAGTTGAGCTAAAACGTCATAAACATCAGTTTACGGCTGCGAAAATTACGTTCAGATTCTTGGACAGCGATGCGGGTGTCCTGCGAGCAATCCGAAAAATTTCGTCCGCATAGTTAGCAGTTGGGAGGTAAAAGTATTATATGAACAGTGGGTGAATTCAGCTGCGCTATCGGATACCTATAGGCTGTGATACTGATACGTTTACTTAGTCATTGCATTAGGAGATTATAGGGTAAAGGACCCAATTACTGACACCAAACCAATTACTGTCACCTTAAGCTATTTTGTATAAAATAACGAATAAATAAATTATAGTATATAATCTATAGTATAGATTACAGGTTGACTTACATAATTCTTTTTTTGTATGATTTTACAACGTTTATTTATCCGTTATTTTAAATAAAATAGCTTAAGGTGACAGTAATTGGTTAGGTGTCAGTAATTGGGTCCTTTACCCTAATACCGTTCTGATTGCGATGAAATAGTCCGTTTCTGCGGTGTTTACGTTTTGTAGGTAGAGATAAGAGTAAAACATTGACCTAAGTGGCGACGTTAGCATTGGCCAATGGAAGCACGCCTACATACGTGCCTCTGCACGACGTGGTCATTTTCAACAATATGTCAATGCCACACATCAGTTCAGACAATCGCAAATGAAAATTCCATTTCTCGTGTGGGTGGGAGCTTCTCAATTAGGAGCCGGCTGCGTGGCCCAGCGGGTCTGGGCTCGTTAACTTGAGCAAGGCAGGTGGAACAAGGGTGATCATTCAGAAACATACCTTCCCATGGAACATGTGATCTCATTTATTTCGAACTTAAAATTTACACAAAGGACGTCGTTACTCTCGCGTCCTTAAGTAAGAAGCATATCAACGATTCCCGGTGAGTTTTGCACGAGCGAGGATCCATCATAGCGGCACAATGGAGGCGTGTTACAGAGAATTCCGAGTTGGAATATTGGTGTCGGTGCTCCGTCGGCGTTTAGATTACGGGCACCGGCAATGTGTTCCTGAAACGGGAAGTATGGCGTGATACGCTGCAACTTATTGGCCTGGCGGTAATCCGCTGTATGCGCGGCCCGCGTCGAGTACTTTCGCGGGATTCCACTACCCATTCTTTGTGTCGTCGAAGACACATCCGCCAGAGGAATTTACTTTAGACAGTGTGAAAGACATTCCTCGAAAATATATAAATACGCCGGATATTGCAGACGATATTCTCAGTTTACGATAGTTGTATTGTTTAGTTCGACTCAAGTAATTGTAAGCTCCCACCTTTCGCAATACTTTAATCAAGGGTGGTAATTCTGGTGAATTACGTACTAATTACAGATGCAGGTTTCATTCTTGCAGTAGCTTCCAAAATAGCCCCTGCGCGTGCAAATGCGAGCGCAAACACTGCCTCCCATATTGAAAAAATCGCACCTTACTCCCTCTACAGCTACCTATTTGTATTGTGTGCTTTTCTATAAAGGACATGAAACGTTTAAGCTCAGCGTCCAAAATTCGAACCAAAGAATTTTTAATCGTCCCATAATATCAGAACACTCTATCTAAGGAGTAGACACTCTACTCCGTCAGTTAAGGGTTGAACAATTTCGATCGAAGAACCTACCTCCATTTTGCGTGGAGAGATAATACTTGAGGATTACAATGAATATACATGATGCAGACAAAGTAGTAAGAATTAAATATGAATATTGGGATAATTAAGAGTTCAAGATACATAGATTAATTTAAGTTAGAGTTTCACTTACCGATTTGTCCAGCCACGACGCTGGCTACAGCCACAAGGAGAAAAGCAGCAATGAAGTATACTTTGACCATGTTGGTTATTGCTGAGGTTCTCGTTGTTTCTCGTACAACTTCGAGGATTGACTGACAAGGGACGTTCGGCAACCCGCAAATTCAGAAAATCATGCAACTCGGTGTGCGAGTAGAGTAGTTCTGAAGCGAGTAGAGAAATCACCTCTTGAAAATAATGTAGAATTGTCTTTTCCGTGGAATATTTGGAGCACGGTGAGAGATATCGAAAAGAAGTTTAAACAAAAGTTGATAATCTTAAAATGTTTACCAGCCAGCACCACCATTTTTAAAGCAGTTGTATATTTCACAGTACCTTTTTTTCAATCTCTATGATAATAATAAACATTGGGTAAAAGGATACATCTGGTTTTGATTTCATTTGTTTACAAATACATTAAAAAGAAGGTATTTCTTTTACGGAATACTACTGCCTAGTCCCCTTAAGTAGCTGGACTATGTACCTGTATAAGACGTTTCCCTAAGTCTGATCAAGGATTTCTGAATCCCCTTAGAGTCTCCCGAATATAGAGAATTATTACTGTTGCTCGAAAATGACCAACGGATTAAAATATTATTTTGCCGAAATGACATGCTACTGGATTTCACTTTAGGGAGGGTAACGGCCCTGCTACGCGACGAAACTGGATTACCCTGCCCACGACAATTAAACGCGGGACAAACGTTTCGAGATAGGGGAAAGGCAATGGTGGACGTAGTTATTTGCAATTCAGCGCGGGCATCCGGTATCCGAATTAAGTTGAAGAGACCGAATATGCCCGCGCGGAATGCCGGGAGGAAATAATTTGCGGCGCGGGCGCCGGGGGTCCGGGGGGACAGGCAAAGATGAAAAGCCAGCCACCGAATATGACTGACATCCAGCTATATCCTGGCGATCTGCACGAACCAAAAGTGGCGAAAAAAAAAAGGGGGATAGAGAGTAGGCCGACGGACGGATGAAAGAACAGAGGGAGCGGGAGTGCGAGGGACACGGGATGGTACGCGGGGCAGAGGAACAGGGTTGGAGGGAGGAGAAGGCACACGGGGCGCTTTAGAGAGTAGAGTCCAATTTTTAATGAAAGCGCGGAAAGAACCATAAGTGCATATAGTGGCCGCATTTGTCCGCCCCTGAAGGGCCCTCCACGCAGAAGAGTCCTGCTAGGACTATCGCGGCCAGTGAGCTCGATCCCGTCTCTACCCAGGCTGCATCAGGGGTAGGAAAAAAGATTCCAATAATTGCTGGTCGAAAAATATCGACATTAAACTCTCTCGACCCTTTAATTGCATATCGAAGCACAAGGCATATTGGTTTTCCACCCGTGCCCCTACTCCCACATCTCCTCCATGCCCTTTCGTCTCATTTTTACCCTGAATCACTGGTCGCCCCGAGATTTTCGTTGATATCATTTTTACAGGGGAATGATCTCTTGATTCGATTCGAAGGCGGAGCTCTTTGTACCGTGGACGGGGATCGTTGTGGAATGTTAGGTTTAAAGGAAACATAAGACAGCTTCGTTATGCTTCAAATAGAAGATATATTTGGGATATTCATTTTTCGTTTAGATAGATACAGTGGTTATTGTAATAACTTTGCAAAGTTCTGTGAAGATGATCAGGGTTCAATCGTGAATGAAACGATTAACCGAAGCGCTTGTTCCAGAGGTCCATGAATGTGGTTCTGGAAAGAACGAAATGTGTTTGTAAAGATGCTCCAATTTAAGAAAATAAATTCAAGGTGCAAGTTTATTCGTCGTATTACGTGCGACAAAGGCAGATTCCATTCTCGCAGCGGCCTCCAGCTTTGCCCATGCTCAGACAATTCGCAGCGCAGGCACTGTGTTCAGCGATTCCCTTGAAGGAGAGAAGGTCGCAGGTTACTCTTCTTTGTCTGTCAGCACGTGTATTGGCAATTTCCTGTGCGACCTCTTCGAGAGCCTTGCCGAAGAGGCTGTCGTAATCGTCGTCGCCATCGTCGGTATAATCTCCATAGTTGGCTTTTAAACATTTTCCAAGCTCTAGGTTTTCAATCACGTTACACCTACTCGTATTAACATTGCGAAGATTCAATATATGTAAATTGAAATCCCTTATTAAAGGTACTCGAATATGAGAAGCCTTCGCCTGAGAAAATAATTTAGATGTGCTATCTATTAAAATAAAATTAGCTGAGGGCTTAATTTTTTCTTTCTTCCTACCTATGCAAATAGTTCCAAGACAGTCTATTTAGTTCGATGATTGTGTTTAAGGGAGATAATAACATTTAGAAGAATCCAGTGAACATTACCTAGATGTAGAACTTGGTAGCTTACCTTCAGACACCTCGATAGGAGCAGCGAAGATGGCGATCACGCCTACAAACAGGAAGGCGAGGAGAACGTGCGCGTTCATCTTTTCTCGAGCAAATTGAAGATTGGTCGTTGCAATTGTCCACTGATTTTCACACCTGCCGTGCGATTCTTATATAGGAAACAGAATGTCGTTACTGATATCCAGAGACATGGAGGGGTGGCTTTGTCACCGCGTCAAGGTATTTAGATCATTGGCAGATATTGCATTTTCGTTGAATAAGTTGTGAAAGAGCGTCGCCAGAACCGTCTTATCGCTAAACGTAAATAGTAAAATTACTGGAATCAGCACGAAGTACTGCTACTGCGACGACTCACTGGCTGCATCGCCTACCATCCATATCGAATTTATTCTTCTACACCGAATGCGTATTTAATTACCCAACGAACACCTTGTTGGCTAACTCCTCACCAAACAAAGGAACCAGAATACTATTCAACTAATTCCCCAGTGAAACTAATAATTCTAAGATGACCAAATCCCATTGTTCCATTGGCGAGGAGAACACAAAGAGTAAACACTGCAAGATGCTTCATGAAAAACGAGCCTTTTGAGTCCCTCTGTGGGGATGTGGCTCCAGGCCATCGTGGTGGCATCCTTGGCAAAAATTCGCGCGGGATTCGCGGGAACAACGCGGGCGAGGAACTTGTTAACGAATGAAAATTCCATTTCTCGTGTGAGCGGGAGCTTCTCAATTAGGAGCGGGCTGCGTGGCCCAGCGGGTCTGGGCTCGTTAACTTGAGCAAGGCAGGTGGAACAAGGGTGATCATTCAGAAACATACCTTCCCATGGAACATGTGATCTCATTTATTTCGAACTTAAAATTTACACAAAGGACGTCGTTACTCTCGCGTCCTTAAGTAAGAAGCATATCAACGATTCCTGGTGAGTTTTGCACGAGCGAGGATCCGTCATAGCGGCACAATGGAGGCGTGTTACAGAGAATTCCAACTTGGAATATCGTTGCCGGTGCTCCGTGAGCGTTACGCAGAACATTCGGTCTACGGTCCACCAGCCCCGTTGCGTGAGCGAGGGGATAAATTCAGGGGAGGATTTTTACCCTGAAACGGAAAGTATGGCGTGATATGCTGCAACTTATTGGTCTGGAGATAATTCGCTGTATGCGCGGCCCGCGTCGAGTACTTTCGCGGGATTCCACTACCCATTCTTCCTATCGTCGAAGACACATCCGACAGAGGAAGTTACTGTAGACAGTGTGAAAGACGTTTCTCGAAAATATATAAATACGCCGGATATTGCAGACGAAATTCTCAGTCTACTGGTTAAAGTCCACGATAAAAGATTCACTGCTAAGCACTGCGTTGGTGCATACGAAATTGCCGAACGCGAACAGCGTAAAAGCTCCTTTGTTTGTGGTGCGGATACAATGAGAATTGCTAATGCTGAACCATAGTGGATACTTTGATAGTTGTACTGTTTAGTTCGACTCAAGTAATTGTAAGCTCACACCTTTCGCAATAGTTTAATCAAGGGTATTAATTCTGGTGAATTACGTACGCATTACAAAGGCTGTTTCCACTATTGCAGTGGCCTCCCAAATGGCCCCTGACCACGCAAAGAAATCCGCAACCCCTGTCGCCAAATCCGATGCGAGGCAGAAACTTGCACAGTACTCCGTCTACAGGTATTTGTCCTTGGTCCGATTCTATAAAGGACATGAAAAGTTTAAGCTCAGCGCCCGAAATTCGAACCAAAGAATTTTTAATCGTCCCATAATATCAGGACACCCTATCTAAGGAGTGGACACTCTACTCCGTCAGTTAAGGGTTGAACAATTTCGATCGAAGAACCTACCTCCATTTTGCGTGGAGAGATAATACTTGAGGATTACAGTGAATATACATGATGTAGATAAAGTGGTAAGAATTAAATATGAATATTGGGATAATTAAGAGTTCAAGATGCATAGATTAATTTAAGTTAGAGTTTCACAGCCACAAGAAAAAAAGCAGCGATGAAGTACACTTTGACCATGTTGGTTACTGCTGAGGTTCTCGTTGTTTCTCGCACAACTTCGAGGATTGACTGACAAGGGACGTTCGGCAACCCGCAAATTCAGAAAATTATGCAACTCGGTGTGCGAGTAGAGTAGTTCATCCGTAACGCAACCCTATTTTTTGTTGGTGTCATAATGCAATTTTTGGGGGCGAAATCACCTCTTGAAAATAATGTAGAATTGTCTTTTCCATGGAATATTTCGAGCACGGTGAGAGGTATCGAAAAGAAGTTTAAACAAAAGTTGCATCCTTTTTTTATATCTATAAACTCGCGCAAAAATAGTTTTCGAAAAAAACATATTTTTCTCAAGGTTTTCTCCAAAGGGAAAAAGTATAATATGGGAGCAATCCACCAGGAAATATTCCATTCATTTTAATGATAATTTAAAATTCTAATAAATCCCAACGAGTGATTTTTATATCAGACATAGCCGACTAATTTCAAATTACAATTAGCATAATAATTTGACTAGAAATCGATAACAGAAATAGATGTTTCAGTTTTGAATGGTGATAACAGGCAGCACTATTAGAAACGTTTTAAACAATGCATAGTTCCTCTGTTATCACAATAAATAAAAATGTTTCGGCCCTGGCTGCGGGTTTTTCAACTTTTCACAGGAAATCTTTATTTCTCCATTCGGACTGTTTTGTACATTGTTTCTACCCCGCGGCGGTCTGTTATTCAATTACAAACGCAGGCTGGCAATCTCCAGCAGTCAAATGAATTAATGTCTGATGTATGCGTCTGATACACTGTAATATAAAACACAGCAGTCACGCAACTGCCGAGTACTTTTCCGTCAACTTTGTTCTTCGATTTTCCCGTTAAGACGATATCGTTATCTATGCAAGTGACAATGTGTTAAGTGTAACTTCCGAAGTGATCTCCACAGACGGCGGATTCAGGAACCTTTCTTGGAGGGGGCGAAATATGTAAAAGTACATAAGTACATTTATCAATCCTCTTTTACAAGATTTAAATTTTGCTTGTAACTTATATTGTAATATCTCTATCTGATATTATAGCCTAAATAATTAAATTCGCGTTAATTATTTATACAGAATAATACACAATGTCATAATATTTTTCTATTTTATTAATTTTGGGGAGGGGGCGATCGCTCCTCTCTGGATCCGTCCTTGGATCTCCAACATGTGTGCCCGATGTTGCTACATACCTACTTCGAAGCTCCTGGAAGATAATAAAAGTATACGCAGCATACCTATGCCACATATGCTAATACATAGTACATAGCATGCTTCCATAAACAAACGTCGATACTTCCAACACAGCATTACCCCTCATAATTCATAAAAAAAAAGGATAGAAACTACATGATCCATCCCATAAAGCTAAAAACACCTCGGAATCATTCCATACACCCATAAAGTAAGAACCTATAACTTTGTAACGGTGCGAGATAGAACGGAACATTAAATATAAGAATTGGAAAGAAAAATAAAATTATATTAAAAAACGAAAAATCGTGATAACTTTAAGGATTGATTTCACCCCTTCAGAATAAATTTCCGCAGATGAAAAGAATTATTGTTCCTCGCATACTTACTTCAATATGCTCTAAATTCACACGAAGTTACATTAAAATCAGAATTTTCGGGTTGGCAATGGTCCCTTTTTAATCGAGGTGTAAACAGTTTTGAGTTTTCGACCCTTTTGGGGGTAACGCCGGTGAAGGCGGCACATTCCTTTTTGACACAACTGAGGATCCTGTCTATAGGTAGTGGTTAAGTGGTGGGGTTCCCCACAACCCCGCCTAATTCATTTGTTCGCGGTGCAACGTGCACATGCAGCTCTCTGCGGGCTGATTCACCGTGCGTATGCAGGAAAATTCTAATTTTCCTGTAGCAGATAACTTCGGGGGATAACCCACCGAGATCACTGTATCGAGTTTCGTTTAGTCGCAGTTTCTTGTTGACCAGGCACTGGTGACGCTTCCAGATTGAATGGCACCTATAATCGATAGCGGCTCATTCAGCTAATGAATTTTTTAATTATTTTACTTTCAATGGCTCTTCCGACGATAATAGTGGCCCTGGCGGGAGTACTATGCCAATTGCAGCTTTCGAAGTACATAATTCGATTTGAAAAAACATAGGAAATGGGGGGAATTGTGTAGATTGCTCGGAATCGTTTATCTCGATGAATTTGGATACCTCAGTTGTACCGAGGGTGTGTAAAGAAAATTTTACGATTCGGGACAGTTATAAGTGTTTACAGTTGAAGTTCTCTTCTCTCTCGTTGTAGTACAAGTTACCACAGAATTTTTCGGTTTAACGTTTCGAAGATCGTGTATACCTAACTCGTACTATGTTTGTTTGTTCGCAAGTCGAATAGAAGAAGCTATCAAAAGTTTCCTCTTTATTTCTGGGACGCCACGCACGCACCTACGCTGGTTGTTTCGTGTTGATCACGCCACCGGTGATATTCGAAATCCGTTTTGGGATTAATTAAGCATCGCGTGCAGTTCCAAAGTCATATATCGCGGTACAAAATAGCTGTGTGCTGCACATGGCCATTCGTACCAATGCGAGCCAGTAAAGTTATTGATCTGGAATCACAATTTACGAAATGTCCATTATTACATTCATTTCTACATTTCACACAATGGGCCAAATATCGTGTTCCTCGTGTGGCAATGCGCTCCTCGCAATGAGCTCTGTCAAAGACGCGGATTCTATAGGAACTGGTATTCACGATATGCTCGTGTTTATTATAGCTGCCATTTCAAACATCGCAATAATTAATAACAATCGAGAAAACTATTATAGCGGATATGTTATACTAATTATCGCGTCGTTGCTCGAATATGATCGCGTATCGTTTCGTCAGGAATTCTCAATAAGCCCCTCTGCATTCAGAGCTGCAGCAATAATGTTAAAACTTAATAACGTCAAAAGATCGTATTATTGCAATTGGGTCAGTATACGAGCGAGAATATTCATGAAATTAATTGAGCATGTGCGAATGAACACTATCGTATCTACACGTAATTTGCAAAAGTGATTATTCGATGGGAATATAATAAAGTTCCAGACATTACCTTCTAAAATGAAGTTCCCAGTGCTCCTATTTCACGTCTTCATTAAATATAATAGTTTATACAGTTTAGATAATTTATATGGTTTATACAACTATATAGTTTATCTACCAGCGCTCCGTGGAACTTCCGCCGTATCTAACGTTTGAGAAACTGTACTCATTTGTAACTGTTAAACGGTGCGCGACAGTAAATCATAGAGCACGGGGGTTCGAAGCGCTGCTCCTCTTCAGCCAGAATAATTACAGTTCTAATTACGACTGCTCGAACTGCGAACTGGCAGGTGTCTTCCAAACAATTTTCGCCTTCTATTAACTCGCGCCTCTCGCAGCGTCGTTATCTTAAAAGAGTTACCGTAACTTCTGCAGAAACCCATTACTCTTTCCAATCACAAGAACCAAAACGAGCGAAACAGAACAGGAAGAATAACATAAAAGGTGAGCGACGTTCAACAGCGGTCTCTAACGAAAGTAATAATATCCTTTATTCCTGTAAAGTATTAACAACTGCATGGTGCGCCTATCTAATATTAAAGTGAGACAGTATTAATTACAATATAAACGAATGGTGCTTCACAAACTGGCATTCTTGCCGAACACGTTGATCCTCACGCCAGCTTTGCGCAGGCCGTCCGTTAGCCTGCTTCCAAGGTCGATGTCCACCTCGGAGAAGTTCTTCACCGCCCTTTCGATGATGAACGTAGATGCGTGGCGAAGGTGCCCGACCATGTTGTTCACGAGCCGCGTTTTCGCGTCGGCGTCGAGCACGTCCCTCCAGAAGGTGGTGGCTTGGCCGAAATCGTCCTCGTTCACGGGTTCGTAGCGGTCCACGTCGCCGCTCACCGGGAAGCTCGGTGAACGAACGGCTGGGCACTCCCTGGGCCCACAGAAACTGTTCGGGAAGTAGTTAGGTGCTCCGCCTTGGTTGCACAGCGACATCAGGCCGTCTCGTTGGTAGTTCATCGCGGAGATTGTCTGAAAGGTGGCAAGGGTGTCGTTTAGTTGGGAGATAGTTAGAATGCAGACAAATTTTCGAAGTAATGCGAGTGAAGGGATTGATTGCCTCTGAGGAAAGATTCCTATTTTCTTGCTCTTCTGTTTAAGAGGCAGGGAACGCGTGCTACCAATACCTTCTGTCCTCTTTGTCGTTCGAAGACAATGAACGGAGCAGGGTGGGAGAATGCAGAGGAGCAAGTTTTAAAATTTCACTGAAAGCCTTAAGGTGCTTTGGCAGCGAGGGTAGGGTGGGTAAGAAAGGTTGAGAGGAATTACCTTGTACGGACAGTTGACTGGTAGCTGAAGGTGATTCGGGCCAAGGCGATGCCTGTGGGTGTCGCCGTAAGCGAATAGTCGGCCCTGTAGCATTTTGTCAGCGCTCGGTTCAATACCGGATGGCATGTGAGCCGGATCGAAGGCCAGTTGCTCCACGTCAGCGAAGTAATTTTCAGGATTTCGGTCCAACACCAGCTTACCAACAGGGATGAGCGGGTAATCCTTGTGCGGCCATACCTGTTCAATTTAGAACGAGTCACGCGTTTAATCAGTACTTTAAACGGTACCTTCATTAACACTCAAGATAAATACTCCAAAACTCCTACAAGCTTCGCATAGAAAATACATGTTAATCTAGTGATGTGCAAGTTCTCGCGCTCACACAGTCACCTAATAGCTGGACACTACTACACGAAACTCGTGAAAGCATGGCGATTCTGCTCATAATCGAAACTCATTAATTATTTAACCATCGTTCTGCAATTCAGTACGGCTTGCAACCCGTTGAACTTGCTTTAAATACAATTATGTCGGACGATAGCTCTGCTTTCCGAACGTGATGTAACAGAAATCGGTGATCGCTGTTACCTTGGTCACGTCGAACGGATTCCATTTGAAGGTCTTTGCCTGGCTCGGAGTCATAACTTGAATGGAGAACGTCCAGGTCGGGTAACGTTGGGTGGCGATTGCGTTATACAGGTCCCTGATAGAGTAATCGGGATCAGAAGCGCTCAGCTCTGTCGCCTTCTCCGCTAAAAGGTTCCTGATTCCTTGGTCGGTCTGTGTGAAATAATATTATGAAATTGGCTGAGCGATAAGCACTGGAAGAGAATTCTCATCGCTAGCAACTCAGTGTACTTTCTCTACACTGCTACTTTCTCTATAAAGCTTATAACGTCGCAAATGAATTTCGAAATTCCAAAAGGTCTCATTGTTAAGCCCCTGCGATTTTTCATCCTGCAACGTTATCAGTTAAGTGGAAACGATTATGGGATTATAACCAGAATTTCTATCGTTTCCTACACTATTTGCCAGATTAATTTTTCCCCAGGCTCGACCTACATTTTTAAGCGCTCTGTCCATCGATCCGATTGACGTCACTCTGTATTTGTATTATTAATCATGCTTTATCTCCCTTTACATCCAATACGAAGCTTCGTATGCCGCATTGTCGATTAATAATAAAATTCCCCCTATTATTAAATAAACGCACGAATATTTGATGTCGTTAATCATGCATATTTATCGCCAGCTTTGCTCGGGGCTCAGTTTCAAGCGAAATTTAATACACAACAATACTAGCATTAACTAGTGTCAAGAAGAACCTGCGCAGAATTAAATCTTTATAATTCCAGGAATTTTGAAATGTCACATCTGTAACAAATACCGCGGGTTGATTGACAGTCATATAGCCTTTTAGGAACGGAATATTCACTTTAGTGTACTAAATATTTCGCGGTTCCTTCATCCCTGACGTTTCAATTACTGTTTCTAAGTCCTCCAGAGTCTACACCTCTCGACAACGTTGATTGAGCCGTAGAATAGGAGTCGCACCTTGTAGTGAAATTTACAGTAGACCAACTCGTTGCGGGCGTTTATGAGCTTGAACGTGTGGGAGCCGTAACCGTTCATGTGACGATGACCGTCCGGAATGCCGCGATCCCCAAACAGGAACATCACCTGGTGCGTAGTCTCCGGTCTTAGAGAGATGAAGTCCCAGAACATGTCGGCGTCCTGTGCAAGACAATTCAATTAACAGGCCGTTTAGGGCCGCGCGCGGTAATTAGGAAACACCGGTACAGTGTTCAGCAGAAACGATAATTGGCTTGCTCTCGTAACGGCCGCGCAAACGTGCAATTATGCGTCTTCCGAGAAGCAAGTCGTAACCAAAGGCGTAACATAAAAGTGTTAGAGACTCGTGATTGCAAGTTTCCAAGCTCTCTTTCTCCTTTTTTGGTGCATGACTCGAACGTGTCGCTAGGAATCCAGGTGGCATCTGAATTGTTAGCATGGAGATCGAATTAGAGAATAGCAGAGTAAGGTAGCGCGCTCTTTAAATTCCTAAAGATGTCCAATACAATGCTAGCTGAATATTGAAAGCGTTTTCCAAAAATGTTCAATAGTTTCCCTCGGAATACGCGTGGGACAGGTACAGGTACCTTTGATCCGGGTACCAAGTAACAATAATTACAAATGAACCTTCAGGTGCGTGGCAGGGTTTCTCTTCTGTGTATGGATGAAACTAGGGAAGAACAGGGGGTCCTTGATGAAGAAGATCGGCGTGTTGTTGCCAACCAAGTCCCAGATACCCTCCTCTGTGTAGAACTTGACCGCGAAACCGCGAGGATCCCTGTGAATAAAACAAACCAACGAATTACCGAGCGGAAGGGGACAACCGTGGCCAGTATGCGCGCCGATTCAGCATGGATCGAAATGCTCTGCCCAAAGGCGATAAACGGTCCATTTTCCGCGAGTGAACACTCGCGATCCAATTGCGCGACGGCGAAACAACAAATCGGAGTCAGCCAATATAAAAGCAACGCAACACAACTGTGGTCGTATCGACGATATAAGGTGCATTTTCTTTTGACGACCTCGCAGTGAAATATTACAGCACTTAATACTCGATAATAATTGCGACTAACATCGAAAGAATTATTTATGACGCTTTCACGGTGCACGCTACGCGCCATATTCAACGAATGGATGCGAATCAGGTGTCCTTCAAACTTATCGAACTAAATGGACTTGTAGACTTGTAGAAACAGTGTCATTTCACACAACAGTCTATCTGTCACGAATCCTCGTATGTTGTTCAATTACTGGACGCGCCAGAGACAGCAGGCACGGTATTTAAATTTATTTCACTGCCGTAATATTGCAACACAAACCAGAAAGGGAGCTGTGGTCATCGGTGTCATTCCGTGCGGGTATTCGTTGATTTATGGCCGTTTGAATTTTACTAGTCGTACATGGGGCTAATGTCGCTCCTTGGGAATACAATTGTTTCATGATTTACGGTTGTAACTTGTCGGTTTTCTTAGTGTCGTTACTCAGAAAGTGGTTCGAGCTATCATTCGACGTGATTGCTTCGTGTAAAGTATGGCAACAGCTTTCGTATGAATATTCCACAGAAATAATCAATTAAAATAATACGCGCGTGTTTGATAAATTAGTTGCAATTACCTGACCGTGTCCGCTGAGCCCGACTCGCCACCCACCGTCGAGAATCTCGCAGCGATGGGCGTTCGTTTCCCGATGGAGGAGAAGACCTTCGCCTTGGTATATTTCGTAATGTCGTGGGTAACTTCGAAATAACCGAAAGCACCTGCAACCATGCGAAAGAGCAAGTGTAATGCTTAGAGATCTTGCGGCTACGGCGTTTGCCGATTGCTCCAATATTCAAACAGTTTTATTATCTAGAGCTTCAACATTTAGCATTTTATCACTTTAAATTGCGAGTACTTGACACTTTGCTTACTTTGTCGCTTATACCGATATGCTACAGATATATGACCTACTTGGCGTTCCACGATCTGTTTTTTTTTACATAAATTCTTATATTTACATAAAGTTACATAAATCATTCAGATCAATACGGCAATACTGAGACTTCTCTGCAAAATGCCCGCTAAAAGATCGAGAAATCTTTATCGCTCTGCGATACAGTAAACAGTCCCTAATACGGTCAGAACGCGACGAATGAACGTACCAGCTCCTTTCGCGTGCACCACGCGCTCCGGAATCCGTTCCCTGCCGAAATGCGACATCTCGTCCAGATAGACGAAGTCCTGCAGCAAGATGGGCCCATGTGGACCCACCGTTAAGCTTGCCTTCTTCTGGGCGATCGGTGCTCCATTACCAGTTAACAGCACATTAGGGTCACCCTGCAAACAGAATTATTAATCGACTATCTGCGGTTTATGCAACGTCCTTATCACGAATTATTAATGGACTAGTCTGACGATGAGTATTCTGACATTCAGAAGGAATCTAATATCTCGAATGTGCAGTCGCCTGCAATGTGTAATCAGCACAGGTAATTGCTTGCTAGGAATGCGTGACGAAAATCAGTGGCCAAGCCACGCACATAGAGATTTGCGCAGGAAAATAGTTACTGTCACGAGCTAAACGAGGCCCATTCAGAATAGTGACGGTGCGCGATCCTCCTACCATTTCATATTTCGCAATCGTTGCAATAGTTATCCCGGATAGTGTAATTCCTAAGAGGAACGCGTCAACTACTCTCACGAACCACGCGCGTTACCTTCAACCCACTCTGCATTTACATATTGACCAATATCCAATGCAAACGAGGCTCCAATTCGCAAGAGACTGTATTGAAAATTTCGTAACATAGAATTCGCTGAAAAATAGCAATCGGTGTTTCTGGTGAGTTGATACAGGTTCGAAACGCTGGGGAAGAACATTTTGCGAAGACTAGCGCCGGGAAGCGTGGCTGAATTTCGGTAGAACCGTCTCACCATTCTACGCTGAATAGGATCTAGCTAACTCGATGTCCAGTGAAACTATTCTGATGCATCATGAGTTTCACCGCCCGCCTATATAGGTATCTGGCCATTCCGCTGAATTCCGCAACAGCGGATTAGTCAATGTTCACTGTAATTATGGGATACGATTATGGAATATTTTGCATCGCGCAAAATGTAATGTCTGCAACGGTATCGTAATGATCATCGCACCAGTGTGTCGCGTTTCGGTCAGTGGTTTGAACCAAGTCCCACTCGATGAGCGCCGAATTAATACGTGGACAATCTCTATCCTCTGTCGAACAAATTCAACTGCATATTACCTTTGTGTCTACTTCAAACGCTTGCAAGTATTCGATCGCTGAAAATACAGCGCTATCGAGGAACGTATAGAAACGAAAAGGTTTAAAAGTTTAAAGAATCCTTCAAGAGCCTTACAATAATTCTCAATCTAAACCATCATTTAATTTTAGAGTTTTAACGTACCACAAACTACGCACTATGCGAGAGCGCGCAGCGAACAACCTCCCCTAAAAGTGACGGTGACAAATCCCCGAGAATGAAACTGTAATCGAGGATCGCCCTGTCTATCATTCGCGTTCAGATCGCCGTTAACGGATGGAGCGTCGATATTTAGCATTTCTCCAAGTCACGCAATCCGATATTTGTTTTATGTCGTTGCAACCGTGGGGCTCTCGGTGGAGCAATTATCGGGGTTGATCTGTGACAGTACGTGACGCCTAAACGACAATTTCTGCCGATCTGATCTATCGCGTGGGCGGACTGCGACGTAATTTTTTGCAATTCCGCGAAATGCATCGGTGACACGCGTCAATCTTCTCGCCCGTTAACAGATAAAAATGACTCGCTCGAGGATAAGGAAAATTGCGGGCGCTCGATCGCTGTAACCAATGCGTAAATACGCGCTTCAACTAGGTGGCATAGTTGCGACGAAAGGAAAGCTACTTAAATGGCCCTCGTAAATGAGGCGCTCGTTTTCCTCGAGGGAAAACAAATTATTCTACGTAAACGAACGTTTTCGAACGTGTTTACGGCGCGACAAATCAGAGGGGCGAAATAAAATAGATGCTCCCAGGGGCGAATTTGTGCGAAAGAAATTGGGAAAGGATTGAACACAGAGGCTTGAGACAGCTTTTACTTATAACTCGTATGTGAGTTGCCATATTGAATTAATTTTGAAATTGTCTCTTTTAAATTAAAATATTTGATATTTCGCGGCCAGGGCGGCAGACGGTTGTCAACCTAGAGGCGCCAAATCTCCAAATCCGCCCCTGGAGGTTCTATGATTCTACAGCGATCTAACGTTCCAGATTCTAGACCATGAAAAGATTCCATGAAGTCCTCCTTTGCAAACTCATAGAATTGAATGCTTCGCATGGAAATTAGGAGGTGACCGTGCCCACCTCGTTTAAAAACTCGTATAAGCGTAGCAAAAACTCTTTCACTTGCCGACTTATGACACCGTTATTGTTAATGATGCAGGAAAAGGCACGGAGTCATGAAATAAGTATATATGCTGTTAAGAAGGTGTAAAAACATTAGAAAATGATCAATCGCGAACCAACGTCTGCGTAATCGATTTACGATTAACTCCTACCAAGAAATTAAAAGCTATAATGACTTGCAGCTTCCCCCGATCCCATGCAGCACTTCGCGTGGCTTCTTGAAGCAACTATGACGAGGCGTCGCAAATTGCATGGGAATTTATGTAACTAACAGCCTCGTGACCAGTATTGTTTCAAAATTACCTTTCCGGTCAGTGACGCTCCTACGTGACTTCAGAAGCAAATCACTTCCTCGGGGACGAGAAAAGGATTTCCAAAGCGTCTCAGTGGCCATTTCGTTTGTCATTAACCGACTTTGCAATACGAAGATTGCACAAAGTGTGCCTAATCAGCTGTGAATTAAGAGGAACGAAATTTCCACATGGGCGGAAGTTTTCGCGCTTCTTCTGCGATGTCCGAGCTTCGTGGATATCGTCTGAACAGTTCTTTCGCACTCTTGGAATCTCTCGCGCACAGATTCGATAAAAGCTGAATATCAACACAGTGGATCGATAGACAAGCGATCTCGATCGATTATCTAGCAAAAGATTCAGATGTAATTTGTGGGAGGCAAAGACCAAAGATATACGCCCATATCGATTGCTGTCGTTATCTGTAGAAAACAAAGTTATATCTGTTTAACCTTTCTCGCGGTCAAAGGCCGTGATGTTTCGCAGATTTCTCGATACACGCAGTGGCGGATTTAAGTAGAAAGGCCCAGGTGGCAAACGTTCTGGGACACCCTGTATACATAACAGAATGATAAATAAATGTACGTGCGTGTGGTATGCAAATTATGGGGAATAAAGAAAAATATAGTGTTTGAATAAAATCATAATTTTTTTTGGAACATGGGGCCCTGCGAGGGGGGCCTTTTGGGCACGTGCCCAAGCGGTAACTGGCGATTTCTTTTCAATTTCTTTTCAATTCTGCAAGTACGTGTAATCACAGCTTGCTCCGATACCTCCTATTTACACTGTTCATCGATCTTCTGAACACTACCCGAGGATAAATCTTTCTGCGTAGGTTTACGCGGCTTCGTTTGCAGATGCGCTCTTTCTTGCTTTCCCCTTCTGTCCCCAGATATCGTAGAAATTCCGTTACAGCGATACGGTTCGCTATCTCTGTGAAAACAAATTCATTCGGACCGTTTGGGTACCGTGTGATTTTTCGATCACCTGCTACGAATGTTTTCACAGCTCCCATGTTAAGTCCGTGGCACTCGGAGTTATACAAATATTTGTAAAGGCGGTGCCATGCCGCCAAAATCTCATACAGTGAGAAGTATTGCGGATGGCAGCAGTTAATCTTCCTCAAAAATTCTTTTATGATCGGCTTTTCAGTCATAGATCCTTAGTGGTGCTCTTTTAGCCCATTGGAACGAGACTATTATCAGTATTCCATTTCAGCTTTCAATGTAAGGCTTCTATCTGTGTTGTCCTTTCCCCAAAGTGTCTTTTTCACACGCCTTACAAAACGAAAGAAAAGAGCGGCTGTGGACGATAGAATTCATTTTTCAGCGTTGTACCGCCAGTGCTGGATTAAGCAATAAGCAAAACGAGCACGTGTTTGGGGCATCAGGAGAAAGGAGGACACCGTAGAAATGTTCTGAATTTTAAAATCTAACTTTCGTTAGAAACACTTTTAAGTCAAATTATCGGAAATGTCTGAGAAATCAAATATTTTAAGTGCTTAGGGCCTCTGAAGATCTTAATCCGGCCCTGTGTACCGTGTATATAATAACAAAATCTTCCACTTCCCAATAGTAAGCACCTGATTATTAAAATATTAAATATAGAAATACTTCAATAGAGAAACTATTTATCAAACGCACTATCAGGTTGCTTACAGCGCATTCTGTATCTTGCCAAGTGGAACTGAAGGTCTATCACATAATCATTACATGATTTCAGTGCAGTACAAACAAGATAGCGTGCTGTATTACCCGAAATCTCGTTCTTTCTCCCAAGCTGCTGTCGCCGATCAAACCTTATCTACTGCTTTCATAACGCGCGGAAAAGAAATTCCTCCGAAGCGATCACCCATTCTACATTGCAAAGTACGCGCAAAGTAAACAGATAGGATACACTCAGGAATATTATAATCACAGGCAGTCCACATATTAACAAGGAGAATATCATTAACCATGCTATTATTAGCTCCCTTTGCTTCGCCACTCCAGGAAAAATGACGCGTATTTCGTGAATCGCTCGAAATAGGTACGCATACGTTCAAATATTATCAGACAACCTACTTGACACAATACATAATATTTGGATGCCTAAACTCCAGAGCCGAATTTGCTTTCATCCTGCAGACCAGAATTTGTATTTTCATTAACTGAAACTAAGGTGCTATTTTCTACTCAGAATTGACAGAGACACGCCACTCATAACTCCTGCAAACTCACGATCACTCCCATTAACAGCATTAAACATTCTTCGCCCCACAATCAACCACAAACCGATACATATTAAAAGCAGAGACTCTTGCAATCGGAATAAAATGACAATCTTAAAGACTGCGAAGAATAATGAATTTCCTGTAAGTTACTTCCATCAACCGTACCTATATTTCAAAGGCTACAGAGGAGTCCAATGAACCACGCCGATAACGTATCATCATGACAATCTCGAGGAAGCAGGAATAAATGAAAGTCTTGTCAAGTGAAGCTTGAACGTCTCTTCTGTATATCCCAAAATCCTAACTGCATCATGTGCATACTAGAGCTGTTTCGAGACTCGAAACATTCGAGTAGCTTGAAGTTCGCACCGAGCGGGACTCGGTTTTTCGAGCCGAGCCGAGACCCGAACGGCTTCGGGTAGCTTGATTTTTTCGAGCAGCTACCCGAATCCGTTCGGGTCTCGGCTCGGCTCGGATATTCGAGCCGAGCCAGGCTCGGCTCGATTGTTTTGAGTCTCGAAGCAGCTCTAGTGCATACCTACTCTTCGTCAGATCAAAACAAACGCACTCTTCAAAAGAAATCGGCCAGCAAAACACAAGAAGAGAGGCAGGAATACAAAAAATTTGATCGTGCGTTGTTCGCGTACCTTGAGGGTGCTCCTGTAATGATTAAGCTGCTCGGAGGCAGGGTCCCTTTTTGCGGCAGACATCTCGTCTTCGTCGTCGGAGTCTTTCTTGCAGCAGTACCTTCTGAATGGGAGCCGATTGAGAGCCAGCGTGGCCAGGAGCTTTCTCGCGGGGAACGCGCTCGTTCGCGTGCCACGTTGTGAACAGCGACTGACCAGTCGCAATAACAACGGACTTTTATCATCGTGACCGGTCGGTGTGTGGTAAACGGGCGTCGAAGCGGCGTTGCGTGCCGGTGCTCGGCCCAATGAGATCACACGAAGCACCACAGCAAGGCCCGAGCCTCTCTTCGACATTCTTCGGCACGACTCGTCGAATGCCGGTAGCTCTAGCGCCCTCCGCCGATGGATCTTCCTGTAGCTGGTAGCTGTGGATCACGCACCGGTCGCACGATCTTCCCGCCAACGGGGCTGAAAGACTCGAAAATTGGGTGTAGCTGAAAGTTTGCGCAAACTTGGTGCACGTGTTTCGCGAAACACTATTGGGGGCTATTCAAGCTAGCGGGTCGCTAACTGTGTTTCTTTGGGTGCTCGCGATTACGCTTTACCCATTCTGTTACGCGAGTTTATTGCTGCAGTGGTAGTCAATACTAAGTAGAATGGTAAGAACAAGTATTTTTGGAGCCTGATGCGAATGGAGTTTCAAAGGATTAGTTAGGATGTTTGATTTCATTGGCGTTCAAGTGGGCGGCTAATGGACCGCTCCGGCCAGTGACCTTTCCAAGAATAGAGGCACAGCATGGGTTTTATGGAGTATATAGAATATAGCGGAATGGATTTGTTGCGACCGATACGTTGATTCCGATGTAACATTTCTGCGATGGGCTTGAGAATTATTTAGAGCTTAGTGAGGGAAATGGTCTTTTTGGGGTTTCGTGGAAGAGTGAACGTAGGGTGCTTGCTGAAGTTTTATCTACCTACTATGGGTAGATGAGACATTGGTACATACTTTCACGGTTCGATGCAATGCAAACAAAATTTCCATTTGTAGATTCTGCGACGGAGTAGTTGCTAGAAACTCCATCCGCATTTAGAAAATCAAAGGTCTTGCTTCGTGTTACTGCAACGCGGTTGCTTAAAGTCCGATGAAAAACTACCTAAACGCCGTTACGCAAAATAGAGAAAATGTCTGTTGCGATAAAAAAAAAAGGAAAACTCATGTTCAGCGAGTTGGACGATGAAATAAGCCGAAGCGCGGCTAGATTTCTACACTACCCAGGGACTTTATATAATTTGCATCGTTCGCGGCGTGAAAGGGGCTTCCCGATCGTTTTTCTTCGCTTCGTAATAACAACTACCTACTTGGGTAGCAATCGGACGATAAATCTGTCCACTTGTTCGATACTTCTCCACGGGATGTTACAGGTTTGTGCAATCTTTATCGAATTACGCGCGTACTTCGACGAAAGGTTCGGATCGGTTCCATTTTCTTGATCGTTTCTAGTTTCTTGGTATTATCATCGAAGTAATTACGTTGCTGAAAATAATCAGAGGATCACATATTTTCAAAAATATTCGTGCTTTTGTAAATGACACGTTAAATAACAAAGAGTCGCGCACGAAGTTCGAGGGCCCTTCTTATGACCATATAATAATAATAGTAATAATTCTTTATTGCACAGTAAAAGGGAAAAAGGATGAGCAGGGAAAGCGTTCATGGAGGCTAAGTCTGGGTTAGGTCTGGGTTAGGTCTGGGTTAGGTCTGGGTTAGGTCTTGCTCCATCTAACTCCTCAAGTGGTGTTCTGTTCGCTGTTCTGTTCAGATCTGGACCCGGCCTAAAGCGTCCTTTTTGGAGGGAAAACTTTCCGGGAGGACGAGTCACGTGCGGAATGGGCAGAGTGATTTTAACAAGCAAATGTGTTGTGTTGCGTCGTGTCGCGTTGAGTTATATTCGAGTTGAAGTACATAGTAACGATAGTTTTAGTTCCTTTTAATTCTCAGCATATTTTGTATCATATTTTCTATTTGTTTTTGTAAATACACTCACTACAAATATTAATACCACATATGTAGTTTTCTATCCAGAACCTGATGTTTCCTCAGACCCCCCTAATTGTTTTAAGCAATCCATTTCACGGAACGAGATTACGCAAAATTCATAGCATTGAGTCACGCGAACAAGACTTGCAGAACTTCGACAGAACTAACAAGAACGTCTAACACGGATATGGATCGAAACCATATAGTGTCTTTTAGTGTGGTGTTTATTCAGGACAGTACACAGATGCCCCACTGCGATATGGTATCTGATTAGGTATCCGCGTGTCTAATCGATCAGGTACGCGATACGATCAATTATCTTGTAATGCAGTTTCGCGAATCTCAGCTAATACTCCTCGAGCAAAAATGAATCGATAAAAGGAAGAATCAATCTCTATTTACTGTTGAAACGAACCCCTCTATTTGAAATAGAGTTGATATGTTCCTCAGCCTCGGCACCGAATTCAAGTTCGCCAAACATGATTCTCTAATTATTTTGATAAGCGGTACAAAAAAGTTATTCGCTTTTCGCAGTGACCTGCGATATACAAGGTGATAACGATCATTTTCGAATAACATAACTACATTGTTTATGATAATGCAATACTCGGGCACGATAACGCGACACAATTGGATTCTCATTCTCGCGCACCTTTTAACATAGATTCTGGCAGCGTTCTCTCAAAGAGGACTGTATCTTCGTTAACCTAATCCCACTGTGTGTCCAGCGTCGCCGAAGATCAAGCAGGATTTGGTCAACTATTTATTACTGCACTTCAAGCATGTAAGGTTTCAGACCGGTAGCTGCGTGTCGGACAACCAAGCGAATGAAGTTGGCAAGCCATCCTTCAATTTGCGGCCAGTATGAATGCCTAAGGGTGCGTTCCACTTACGCCCAAATCGCCCGTGATTTCATTAAGCTAGGTTCTCCTGTACGGGACTGGACGCAACGTCAAGAACTTCAAAGTCGATTTTCTCGAAAATGAAGCGCGATATAAAAAAATTGTACTCTTTTTTCTCGACTTATTTCCTTATTATAAGTCGAAAAGAAAGAGTAACATTTCTTCATATCGCGCTTAATTTTCAAGAAAATAGACTTTGAAGTTCTTGACGTTGCGCCCAGTCGGCCCAGTCGCGTACAGGAGAACCTAGCTTAATGAAATCACGGGCGATTTGGGCGTAAGTGGAACGCACCCTAACTGTGGCCATCATTCGGGAAGCAATCCGAGGCATCGATAACTTCGAGCAACTGAATGCACGCTTCTAAATCAAAGTCATCGAAGTGGAGTATATCGCGAGGAATCTTGGATTAATTCCGATTACTTAACGGACGACTCTTGCCAAATTTCCTGGATGCTCTAGTTGCGCAGAGATTGCAACTAATCAGGATTGAATCAACATGCAGTAAAGAGAAATGATTTGTCGCGATCTGGGACAAATTAACGAAGCTCGTTTATTTAACATTTATCTTGGCTTTAACTTCCTTTTCATGAGTTCCTTAAAGAATTTCCTTCCGAAATAGAAGTTTGGTCCAGACTGGAGCACGGTCTTGCCTATCTCTGATCGTCAAGGTCAATCTTTAGCTTCTTGCTCGATTAGATTTGGAAAAGACTGTTTTATTCATGGGATAGAGTACAAAGAACTCTGTTCTTGTTGAAAGAAGTGTCCCCTTGTCCCTTCGCACACATCAGACAAACGCACTTCGTGATTCTGGTAGAAGCTCAAGACTGATGGTCATAGAGGACAGATAGAGACTTGAAGTTGAATTCGATACGTTAGAAACTTGGAAAGCAATGGCAATGAATGCTATTCTTTAGTAGCAGTTTTTACCAATGCCATTAATTAAACCAGTGCCAACTAATTAACTATTTAGAAAGCGAGCAGGTCCATTTACAGACTTCTTAATTGCCATTCCACACTTTGTTATCTAATACACTGCGGGTGAATCGGCGGCTCCATTACCTTTCTACAATTTATTATGTAACTTCTGTTTCTCGTATTATGTAGAAAGCATAGATAATAGCCAACTAATCGACAGCAACGCTTGTTAGAAGAAAACATCGGTTTGCAATGTGCGTAAGTCCAAATATGTTTCACCTTGAATTTCAAAATCAAGCTGGGATATTGTAAAAGTTCGCCGTTGAATTGACTGTGAAACGTACACTGCGTGCGCTAAAAAGCAGACTGCTTTGATCTCGTTGAGAAAAAGTATCCAGTCGCCTCGATTCACAAGTTTCTTTATTAACGCCATTGCAGCTTCGTTTGAGCCAGGTACAATTCCGAGCTCGACACCAAAAGCGAGCTCACACAATAATGCGCAGCCCTTACACATCGTACTTAGATCTCGAATTCCACCGTGTTAACATAGGAATTTACAAAAAATTTCGCAAGCCCCGAACGCCCGTCGCGTCGGCGACACTCATCATTTCCTAACATCCGTTTTGAATCCGAGACGGCAGGAGGTTGTTTCCTAGTCGAATTGCTAAACCGGTCTAGACGACGCAGCTTCAAACCAACGCTTCGCTATAAATGGTACAAAGAATACAATAAGTCGTTCTTTGGTAGCAGGGGAAGTGTTTGACGGTAAAAGAAAGTTGCAGCGGTCGACGAGAGGCTAATATTGTACCCCCGGTGTGTACGTGCGCTATATCGTAGAATCACATCTATCCCATCGTCGACGAGAACATAAATTACAAATCTACAAGACACGCTATAAACATCTCACGATTATGTACAGAAATTCATTCGATCGAACGTAAACGTTTAACGGAGAGCTGACAGCAGAACATAAAAAATATATTACATCCCGCATGTATATGTATATTTATATATATATTTATATATATATATATGTGTGTATGTGTATATGTATATATTGGCGCAAATTAAACCGTTCAGGTTTGAAAAATAATATATTCTCTAACGGAAACAATGTACAATATATTATGCCTAAATACTGCCCGAATCGGTTGCACCTCTCATCCCTGCAAGATGCACGCGTGACGGTGCGCGAAGGTCTCCCCACCTTCGATGGTAAATCACGTATATCGTTGCAGCTAGGTGGCAAATGTGACGGTAGCTTCGAAACTCATTGCCCCCGTATCTTAATCGATTATCACAATGATTGACGGAAACGTAACACTATTTTCCCAGACGCTCCTCGATCAGGACCGACTTCGAGACGGTGTTTAAAAAGCTCCCATGCACGGAAATGCGGTGCGTACGTCGGGAAATGAACATCGCCGTTCGCGCCATTAAAACGCCGAAGATTAAAATACCCGCTGCACGCCGAACGACACGCGAAGAGACGTACGCACGTTCGCTAAAGTAATCCCCTTCGTAAATTACGTTATCGTCGCGTAAGAGCGAATCGGTATGCCGATAGTACTTTAAAAGGACGCGCTTTAAGTAGAAGCTAATGATTACAAGCGTTTTAAGAGATTCTAATTACGTCTTTTTATTTAAAAAATGAAGTAACATCTCCTCGGGGAATGTCTAACGAGCCCTGTCTCTCGGCGATCTCACTCGGCAAGGATGCCCCAAGGAAGCTTGTTCGCGCACGGATATCCGCGAAGAAATATGTTGAAAATGTTCCCTACGACTCTCAGAAATTGTCCCACTTACGGGATTACATTACCCGTTTATTCGTGGAGTCGTTCGCGTTCTTCGCTACAATTGTTATATAAGTATAGTTAAATAGATAGAGCATTAGTTCGGCGCAGTGAAGATTCACTCGATTCGAATGTTAATTGCCCGACTTGTCGACGCCTCGGCGGCGCGAAACGTGAATCACTCTCGAGATGCTTGATTCGCGTGGAGAAGTTCAAGCTGAACCGTATACACCGGGATCAGCGTGCTTTCAAAGAGTTCTAGGCTAGCCATTCATTGGCACTGGCACGGGACATTGCACCTGCCACACGATCAGATGACTTTGTTCCCCGTGTTCGTCGGCATTGGCGGCCGCGGCGCTGTTAGATCGCTCCATGCTCTCCTCCGTTTCCTCTCCATCACCTGCAATGAACAACGATTCGCTTGTGAAACCTCGGTATAATCTCGCGATTCACGATATAGGAGAAAGATGTGCGATTATCAGCCGTTCTTTGTACAAGTACGATGCATGTCAGCTGGAAATGCCCGATCCCCAGAGAATGAAGGAAGCAGATAATGGTACGGCGTACAGTTGCTTTGAGAAACAGTTGTAGGTGCAGGCACAGCTTTCCTTGTATTAATGAATATTATTATGGAAACGTAAGTTTGTGCTGTACAGAAGCGAAACAATTTCAGATCAAGAGGTAATGTAATCAGAGACTTCTGTACATTTGGTGTACCGATGCTTTTAGAGAGAAACAAGGGCAGAATGTAAATCCTTTTTTTTTTAATATCAGGTTAGAGATGTATCTAGCTACTCGCGGACTTGTTAGTCGAATTTCATTACACCGTGCAACAGGACATACTCTCAGCAGTTAGTATACGTTTCGATGGCCAATTAACATAGATCATTTATCCATTCAATCGTACAAACACTTGTGTAAACTGAGCAAAAGACCCATTAACCGCTTTTCACTTCTCTCTGGGGGCATACCTGACCAGCTGCCATACAATTAGATGAGTCGCCACGTCACAATCGTCTTCCGCCTCATCTGCTGGAAGCATTATAATCCCATGAAACAACACTCTGATAGTGTTTCCTTCGTTTTTGTTTTTGCATTAAAGAAGCTATAGAAAATGCATTGAATTCAATGGCACGCTACACATTGATGGTATTCATTTCACAATGGAAACACCCAAGCGTTGTATGTACCTAATATGTGGGTTTAATGTCTCGTGCTGTCGGGAGATTTTAAACGGACGATTAATGGAATGGATCGTTAAGCACTTACCCACTCTGAAATCTATGTATCCCTCTCCACCCGAAAGGACAAGCATAGCTGGCTGAGAACCATCCGTCACTGCGCTCTGGCCGCCATGACCTTTGGCAAACAAATCCATAAAATGATTGCCGGCTGTCCTTAGTTTCGTATCGTTTTAATAATACATGAAATCGATGAATCGACCTACCAGGCACCGCGACGAACATTTTCACCGCATCCCTGTGTCCGTGGAAGCTAAGTTGAGCATGGGCCATACTACAATATGGTATAAAACTCCCAGGCGTAACACCGCGGTCTGACGCAAAAATTCTAACGCCAACGCCCGGCGCTTCGGTTTTCCCACTTCCCGCTTGAATTCTGGACACTGCCATTGAGCCTCCAGCGCCTATTTACCACAGATATCTCAGTTATAGAACATCTTGTACGATTGAGTTGACGCGACAAGCACGCTAATGTTTCCCTTACTTTCGGATAAAGGAACTGAGATGATCACCCCGTTTCCTGTGCCGATCCACAGCCTATTCGAGGAGATGAGTAACGCGGTGATCCTTACAAAGGAAAAGCCAAGCTTTCCGGTGCCCAGCATTTTGCTAACGTAAGGCTCGATGTCGACATCTTGGAGATGCTGGTAAGTATGAGCATGATAGAGTCTCAACGTTGAGTCTAGTCTAATGCTGACCCATACGCCTTCGCCCAACCATGCTAGCTGTCTCACTTGTGACTCCCGACGTGGATGAGCGTCTACTGTACACTGAAAGTTTATTTCACACGTGATTCAGAATAATCTTTATCATACTGCGAAGTATACCGAAGACTTAAACGAATTGTACGCACTTCGAGAGTCATTGAAGCTGGGTCGATGACGTGAATCTTATTTCTATATCCGCACCATACAGTTTTGCCGCTAACAGCAGTCATGCACCTGATCGAATGCTGCGGGCTACCCAAAGTAATCACATGATACTGGGACAGATCCCATTGGCCGTCTGCGCCTCTTCTGAATATCGCGACAGTTCCATCGGCAAGAGCGACGAGGACCCGACCTTGCACGTGCCTGCAAATAACGGCAATGCGTTAAATGTACGTCAAGAGTGGAGTATACGATCGTATTAAGATGCTGCAAGAATTACGTACACAATAGCTAGCGCAGCGTCCTTCAATTTAACAGAATGCAAGCAGACCGACCACTTGGCGACAGCCGAGTGAACGAACACTGCACCATTCTGAGCCCCGAGCCACATAGTCGGTTGTATCGAAGACATGTTCTCCATTGGCGTATCATCTTCACTCTCGTCAGTCTCTTTCTCTTCGTTCGTCCCCTCCTTCGCATTCGCCCGCGCTGATGATACTTCCGAGGTGGCTCTCACGTAATGTACTTTTCCTAGATTCGCCGTCTCGCTATCTACGCTGTCGAAACTTTGCGGCTCGGCGGTGGCATTCTTGTTGGTGTCATCCGACTTCTCAGAACTTTCATTACTCTGCTTCTCCGAGCCACTGTCCGACTCAGTTTTATTCTGCTCCGGCGAGACCTGGGCCTCCTGCTTCGGCTTCTGGTTGTTCTGCTCAGTGTACGCACACGCGTTCACTTCGTGGCCATCGTTATTGTTCACGCCGTTGGCAGTCCGAACCCCGTCCTCGCTGACAACTTGAGCATAGTCACTCTCTTTGGCTCCAGGCACACTCGCGATGCAAAGTAAATGTCCTTGGCAAACGTTAAAAACTTCCAAAATGTCGGCTGGATTGTTAGCGTCTATCACAGTAACCTTCGACATCTTCTGAGTCGACGTGCAGATCCAGACCAGCGAACTAAGCTGCTCCTCCAAACGCTCCGCCTCCAATCTCTGGTTCTTGTTCTCCTGGAGCTCCTTGTCCAAGTGTTCGATAGCGTCTTCGGACTCGGTCTTTGAATTAGTACCTACTTCTCGCGCCTCGGCTGCGTAGAATACACTGCCTCCGACCATGGAACCACCGTCCCGCGTTTTACCACCGCTCAGATTCACGCCAGCGCCGCACCATATCTGCACAGCAGAAAGCGAAGGGATTTGGAATCCATAATGTCTATCCGTAAATCCGTAATGTATGGAATGTACCTTCATGCCGGGTTCAGATTCCTGTAAGGGCCTGCAATAGACTGGCACAGGAACAGGCTGTCTAACAGGAGCACTGGGCTTCCCTGGTAAGCTCCATCCGTAAGCCTGCAATCGACCATCTTCTTTCCTAACGTGCGCGCGAACTTGCCGATATTGTTCCCTCCGTTCATTTGCGTGCCAGGCAGCGAGCTTCTCGGACGATCTGTAAAAATGAATTCGTCACGAATTAGTTACAGCCTATTCTTAGAGTACTTCCGATCAAAATGGAATGTTTATACTTGTAGAAGTTAGTAGATTTAGTGAACACTCTGTCGTTTGCTCAACCATTTGTTCCTACGAGGACTGTCTTGATGACCGGACACTCTCTTGAATTCGAACGAAGTCTTAATCTGACTGTTCTTTCCCTCGTATCTAATGTTCAGCGTCGCTACTACTTCCATAAAGGAAATTTACATCCAGGTTTAAAAGCGGAATGTTAGAGATAGAACAGAACAGATTTACCTGCTGGCCAATAAGCACCCCCACCGATAACCAGAATAACCAGGTATCTCTTGATAACAGCCACGAAGGAGGCAAGGACGAAACCCGAGCGAAAAATCAAGTGCAGAGCGAAAGTGAAATAAAAGCCAAGTTTATAACATGGTCAAAACTTCGTTTATTTGTTGACGAATAATGATCTTATATTATTCTTCCTTCTAAAATGTACAATCTTTTTTTTATTTACAAAACTACTGCTTCTCAAGCATGACTCTTGGTAACAAATAATTTACTTTAATCATTAAATTAGCGATTACTTTAATCGAACCGTATGACCACTGTTGCAAGTGGTAGATCTCATATTATAATATACACATGATAATGCACAATCCTTTTTTTATGTCCGAAAAACTATAAGAAGAACAGACGTTCTAAATAGTAATAGCAAAATTGTCAAAAAGGAGGACATTCTTGTCTGTGTACAATGGACCATAATCGCCGTTACATGAGTATACGACACCGCGCTTACGATACACACTCGCTGTCTTTTGTCTCATTAGGAAAGAAGCGGCAGGTGAATATCGTCGCGATAAATTTGTTAAAAACCATCCCATTTGTGACTCGTTGAGGCAACAAATTATTTAGAAGTGACTCACATTTCTTAAGAGTGATCAAGGCTAATTGAAAGTCGCGAGAAAAGATTATGGATCCCAACTGACCAAAGAGGACTCTAATCTGCAAAGATGAGGTCGATTCAACAGAAAGTCACTTGACAATCAAGATATCAAAATTCCGTCTCGCGCAGAATATAAAACTCTGTCCTTTTTGTTGCTGCAATAGCTCTAATAAAATAATATTAAGATAAAACGTATGTGTAAAACTTGTTACGATTGTGCCCTTGTGTAAAAACTTTCGTTGTACAAACAATGATCACAGCATCTTAAGATTGCAGATAAAAGAGAGCATAGCGATAAAGAAATATATCTCTATTTAACCCTCGCACACCGAATGTGGGGTCACTTCGACCCGGGCTGTAGCTCGCCCTCGCTTGCATAGATACATGTATATATGCAAATAATATATATAGCCTTTTCTAGTATTGATGAATAAGATATTAAAAAATAATAAAATAATGCTAAAAAATAACGACAGCAAAATTTCTTACAAAACCTCCCTCCAAAATGTACAAATATGTCTGAATTTTTTACGATGGGTGAAAATGCCCCGGCAGGACCCCGCGTCTTTCCTCGGGCATCCGGTGTCCGAGTGTTGAGGAATAGAGAGAAATTTGGCAGGCTTTTAGTGTCAAAATGACATAGTAATACCTAAGTGCGTGTATTAGAATTTGATTGATTTCTCACATGGTGTCTCCCTGGTCGAAAAACTCATGGCGACCTTTCAACGTACGTCTACGCATGGTGTCCAAGGGTGGTGCCGGAACAACTTGATTTGTCGGCGCACTGTATCTAATGTGAGGTAAGAGTGTGTGTGGTCCTCGAACCAAGGCTCCTCGGTCTGCAGGTCCTGTGAAGAGACTACTAAAACTACAGACAAAGAAACAAAGGACAATTGTAAATTAACTGATCCAGTATTAGATTCTCTTTCTGTGCAAGTGATACTAACAACTTCCACACCGAACCTTTTCCCCTTGATATACTAGTAGGATCAGTCTTGTAGGCTCTTATCAATTCTGTCCATCTGACTGCTTCTTGAAGCTCCATAAATCGTTCTTTGTACTGGTTTCTCTCCATGAGCACTCGGGCCATTTCCACTCTCGTAAACCTCATCCTCTGCGCCAATGGTAAATCTTCCTCGTCGTTGCTCTTGGTTGCCTTCGCCGCTGCCTCGGCTTCTTCTTTCACTTTCTTCAATTCCTTCTCAAGTGCGGCGACCTTCTGCCGTAAACGTTCTCTGGTTTCTTGCAAACCCCGAACTTCTTCGCGTAATATTTCTTGCTCGCTGTAAAGATATTCGCATACATATGCTTGTACCTGCACTATTATCGAATTCATCGAATGAAACAATATTTCACGATTATTATTCTACCTTGTCAGTTCATCCACTTTGATGATCAAGTCATCTTTAACGACGTTGAGAGCATTTCTGAGAAAAAGGGTAACGTAGGTGTGAGCAAGTGGTATGGTAAATATTAAATACATTTGCCAGACATTAACGCAATACTCACTTGGTGGCCAAAAGCTCATTATTTTCCATAATAAGGTTCTCCACCTCTTTGCCCATTCCTGAAAAAGTACATTTTGTTTTGGTACATTTAGTAAAGCATAATGAAACTGTGGCTGTGAAGTGAAACTAAAATTAGTAGTATCTTACCAAAGAAGTTGTCGTTGACTGCATGGAGGGTTATTTAAATCATGCAATTATATAGTCAAAAGATGACCATATCCAGTAGATGTGAAAAGGCAAACAAGAAAACACAGAAAAATGCATTAGTGTATGAATTTCTATACAATACAATTTAAAGACAATAGCTTTTTTCGACCGACATTCTATAATTGTAATTATAGTATTAACCCTCAGAGTTCAAAGTAATCAGGTACGATTTAATATCTGACAATTTATAATATGCAGTAATGATAGTAGAGATTTATTTTAATGAAATAGTACTTTTTTTCACAAAATTCGTGAACATTAATCTATCACTGTTAATGAAGGAAAGTGGAACATGCTTGTTGAACACAAAACGAGTACTGTACTATTCGATTCGTCACTGATCAAGTATATAGCGGTACAGAGTATGAATCTTTCTATCGTATGTAAGAGTAAGTTGGAACTCAAAGAATTAATAAACGGAAGATGCCAGATTTCAATGAGTTTTTAGTTATTTTATGAGACATACCCGACGAGGCATATTCTCCAGGATGAACCCAACTACCTAAGATTTTAAGGATTAGGTATTAGATTTAAAAACAAATTCCAGAACTATGCCAAATCGAATGATTACCAGTGATATCTGCTCCTTCGTCCATTTCACCCAATGCGTCAGCATCCTGAAAACTGAGTTCCTGATACAGTGTATTCCCGCTTCGTTGCTCCCTCTCCGTTCTACTCCTTCCGCTCAGAGGAGTAGCTACTTTCTCCACTGCAGGCGATGTGGGTGTAACCAATGGCGGCGGTACTTCCGTCTCTGGACTTTCGTCTATGAGTAATACGGAATAATAAGTTACGAATATCGCAGCGCGCTTAGTAAATAAGAGCTGAGCGTACAAGATAAACTGTAGATTAAAATTCAGTAATAGCTGGATCAACGTACGTCTTGAAATTGCTGTTGTCTTGTTAGCTTGTACTGGTTTGTCGGTCAACTGACTCTTATCAGACGTTTCAATAGCCGCTTCGCTACTACTGTCCAACATTTCAGTTTTTAAATTAGCAGCATTTAGCGGGCTATCGTCTTGAACATCGTCCGCATTCATACTGGCCTCTAAACTCTGAAAACCATAACTCAATGGTCCAGAACTTCGAGACATGTGCCCTAGCCCAAGAGACGGTAACCGGGATGAGCCACGACCACTAGCCGCATTTTCTAATCGTTCCGTACTTCCAACTAACATCTTTGTCCTTTCCATATAATCTACATGCGTCTTAAATAACTCTGTGTATCTCTCATGCAGCCGGGTATATTCTCGCTTTAGCTCCGCCTCTTTTTCTTCAAGACGTATAACTAAACAAACACAAAAACTGATATTCCATACCTGCTATATTAATTCAAGTTTCAGGATTAATTGCAACAGAACACAAGCCTAGATAAATATATCTATGTACAGTGAAACAAATTGGTATAACAAATTATAACATACAAGCAAATCAATCCGCTCTATTAAATACCCTGATAACTGAAAGCACTTAACGGTAAGAAGCAAAATACCGACGTAAACCTTCGTAAATGTGCATGCGTACATCCAAGTCCCAATCTGTCCAACCAAATTTGTCCCACTGAATAATTAAACAAACATATAACGAAAAAAAAATCATTCTACTCTACTGTGAAGGGATGTTCTGTGAAGGGATGGACTGGGAGAGCCATTGACTTTTGTACCGTGATCGTGTGAATTCTTTGTCCTTAGTTCCAACATTCTTACAATTGACTCCAAGCTATCAATTTTCGATAAAAGTTCTTTCCTCTCATCTTCCGCGGCGTCTTCAAGTTCAAGCAGTTTCTAGTTAGAAAAAGTTTAGGTGTTAATTGTCTAACAACAATCGCCGTTAAGCTAATCGGAACGTCAAGATTAAGAACGCCGATATTGCAAAGATTTAAATCACACCTGATCGGATGTTTTTCTTAACTGTTTCTCCCTTTCGTACTGCGTTATCAGTTGGTCATTGTCCTCTCTTAATAATTCTAATTCTACCTCGCGCTCTTGGTTCTCGGTGTAAGATATATCTAGACATTCTAGAACATTGACTACGTAGGGCATTAAGTCCTTCACTACGTCCTCGTCATAGCGGGCTATCATCTTCTCGAACTCCTGGTAAATACGGCCAGCCAGAGACTGCACCTTCTCCGACATGACCACATGGCTGTCTTCGTGCGTGCCATATACCGTCTCTTGATCCATCTCTGTCTGACTCATTTGTTACACCTGAAATAGACAAGTTCCGAATAAGCATCGAATCGTACCCATTCGCTATCGCGCTCCACGCTTCTCCCCTTACGACACATCCCACATTTTTCTCCCAAATACCCAGCATTCAGCCTCAAACTACTTTTTAGGCATTTTGCCAAGGAGCTAATATTATAAAGAATGACACGTCAGAAGCATGTTATTGCACAACAATAGAAGTCAAGTCACTATTAATTATTACACAGACCTGACGAACTGCGTTTCTACAAAGCGTTAATGTAACATTAAAACGATCATTACACTGAACTCTGAGCAGTACTTGGTACTTGGACTGTACCGGGGGCGGTATTCGAAGGGGTCGTATCAAAAATGAATCGAGAGACGAGGCATCGTTAGAACGCGCGAATCGCACGCTCTTTGCGCGGTTCCTAATTAATCGTGACTCGGTGTCGCGCTAAATGCCAAATACGGCCAAACGAGCCGCCTTGACGAACGTTCGCAGAGTCCAAATGTCAGATGCATAACTGCACATAACGTTGCACGATACGCGGCTCAAGATCGGGACATACACTTTTAGAACGACCACGATTGAATCAGGTCATCGCGACTCCACCGCGGGGATCCGCCGAACCTCGTGATACTTGGTCGCTCGCATTATCGCACTATTTTTACTGTATAGAGGAGGTTGCCCCCCTAGAACAAGGTGGAAGGTGGAACGCCTTGCCTTGAAGTGGCCCGTTCCGTGTTGTGATTAGTGACGTTTCGCAACCACCTGGGTCTCCTGGATCCCCCTTTTTGTATCTATCTATCTCGTCGCTTTCACACTCGAGCCTCAACACTGCTCCCGAAGCGGCCCAGCCGATCACACGAGACGCACCAAGACGGCGCGGACTAGAAGCAGCATCTCTCGCCCATTACGTTTGTCACATTTGACAGTGGCCAATTTCATTAGTTTCTGTCAACTCTGTTGACGATCGTCTTTACACGCAGGCCTTCGCCATTTTTCTACGCGTTCCACTACACCTGACCACCGACCAATGCTACGGACGTTATATGACGTTATACCGTGCTCGGTCCCTGACGTGTTCACAAATAGACCTACGAAATCACGAGATACGGAAACTTATTTCTCTCTCTATTTCGTTCGCGCCCGTTAGATGGCCGTGGGCATTACGTTTCCGCGAATCTATTGGACGGCAGTGCCGTGGTGCGTTTCACGAAGACTTCAATTGCGACCTTACGTGGCGCATCATTAGGGGATACCGCTTTTGAATCACTGCTTCGCGATATTTGCAGAATACACTGCTTGACGTTTTACTGGACACTCAAGAATCAATGGGATTTGACGTTTTATTTGTACTGTTATTCAGACAGAATACATAAGTGGTATTCATAAAATACATAAATGTGTGCTTGTTTTAAAGGAAGGTATTATAAACATAAATATACTGTGTTTTCAAATACATTGTCAAGGTGATATACAGTCGTACGAAACATCAGTTATACACTGTAGTAAACTTTTAATCGCTTATTTTGAAGATTATTAATACGTTCGCAGTCCTGGTCTCCATGCGTTTGATAGAAACGCATTATTTTCTTTTTTAAATGTCATACACGAGCAGGTAGAAGCAATGTAGCAGCTGTTACTCGTGCAATAGTTCCGTGCTAAGAAAGAACGAAAAATCAACACCGAATGCACAATGTACGATAAAGTGCTTTGTCCGAAATATGTTGGAAATTATCATTCTTAAAAGTAACATCAGTTTGCGAATAAAAATAAATAAGATCCATGCGTTGCATCTATTAATTCCAGTGTGTGACCCACGTGCAATACTAAGCCATCTACGGATCAGGACGGTTTTGTTTCACTCATCCCCTGATTCGAATATGGATTAATAGCGACCACGGAAACCTCTACCGCCCCAATTTCCTCCTCCACCTCCTCTTCCACGTGAATTATGCATCCCGTATCCTCTATTCGCACCGCCCCTGTATCCACCGTAGTCATTTCTTGAGTAGTCACCGCCACCGAAACCACCGCCGCCACGGGGAGATCCGCGGAAACCACCGTTTCCTCGCAACATTTTCGCGCAGTTACCGCTGTCCGATTGAAAACCAGTCGAATGTCCCCTTGGTGGCCTTCGCGATTGGAAGCCACCGCCTGTAATCTGATCCAGTTCGAAACGGCAGGCATTCATTCCGCACAATGCCTTGATTAAGCTCAATACCTATAAGAAAGAAATAAGATACGTGTCATTCACTCGCGTCGCTTGTAAATTTCATTAAAAACATTCATGGTGGCGATGGTACTTTTTCTTCGGTGGGACTTAATTCCAGAATAGTTTCTGGCTCCTTCGCGGCTTTCACAACAAGGCCTTCCAAGGCCGGCCGCAAAGCCACTATTGCCGCCGCGTGAACTGGATTCATATCCAAATTGACCCAGTTGTCCAGTTTCACTAGGCCATCGACATACTCGACTTTTCGAGAGCCGAACAGTAACAAATGAATCGGAGATACCATGGTCATTTGCTTACAAGACACTGCCCGTGTTCGAATCTGTAAGAGAGAATAAAAGTTCCCGTCAGCGTGCAATTATTAAGTTTATTCGAAAGAAGGAGATTAATCATCTACCTTTTCTCCGAACACGAAAAACGGAAACGGGAAGTTTTGCTCATAGTTGCTACAGTTCACTGACGTCTTGTGAATCAGAGCTGCCTTAGATTCGGTAGTCAGGACCTTCCTTTTTTCTTTGTGGAAACAAACATTTGGATAAAGACCCATGCATAATAAAGCAGTAATTGTGTCGAGGCGAACATCAGCGCCAGCCTGGTAATTCAATGGTGTGGGACAAAGGGTTTCTTCTGGGAAACCAGCGCTTTGAAGAAGTGCTTGCAATTGATTCTGCGAGTGAAGCATATCATAAGCATATATTTTCTTAAAGAATTAAATAGTAACGGGTATGTGGACCTACTTTAGCTTCCCATGTCACCCTCAACGTGGGCATACTTAAATTTTTCGAATCACAAAATGCTTGCTCCGCGTACTCTCCACCGCCTCTAGCTTCCTCCCACGCTTGGAATGCATGCAGCATCGCCACATGATCGCTGTACCTTGCGCCAGCGAACCACTTTTGTTGCGCAGACAATCGTCTCACGTCCGGTCCCATATTATAAACCTCTGGGAACGTTGTGCTATTCGCAGCCATTGTGGAAAGCGCATCTCCGACGCGGAACATGCAACCCAGAATCATCATCTTGCCTAAACGTGGCTCTATGGGTAAACGAGCTAATATTTTACCAAGTGGCGTTAGCTCGTCATTCTCATCTAGACACTTCATCTCTGAAATAAAGGGGCATTCAATGTAAAACAAGTCTCGAGATGGCAACGTAACAATGAAGCGGTATATTAGAAACCTACCTCGTAATATAACTTCAGCTTCAATCACAGCATCTATCGGTGGCGGTTCAATTGCTTTCGATAAGAACTTTCCAATGCTACCTAATCTTAACAATTTAATGCTCAACGCTAGCTCGTGTAAAGGCGTTCTAAACATTTCTGGAGTCATATGTTCGTCCATTCTATCGAAACGCGCTCTGGAGCATAGGTGGAAACAGAATCCCGGCCTAACGCGACCAGCACGGCCTTTTCTCTGTTCCAAATTCGTTTTACTAGCCCAGACAGTGGCGTAATTTGTCATGTTGTTGTGAGACGTGAACAGCTTCATTTTGGCTTTGCAGGAATCTATTACGTAGACTACGTCGTTAATCGTAATCGATGTTTCAGCGATATTCGTAGTTATGATGATTTTCGTTATTCCCGGTGCTACGGGATCGAAAACTTTACGTTGATCTTCTCTAGGCAATTGAGAATGCAACGGTATAATTACGTATTCCGATCCTCCGTACATGGGATGCTGTTGTAGGTGTTTCATTAATGCGAATATCAAGTTCCAACCAGGCAGAAAGATCAATACAGCGCCTGAAATACCTTGGTTCTTGATGTATTTCAGTAGAGCTTCTATGAGTTCGAAACTTATCTCTTTCTCTGCAAGTTGCCCCATAGCGTTCTTAGTTTGTACAGAGTAATCCGTACCAATGACTTTATTCAGATTTTCGTCCGGCTCTCCGTCTGCCGGAAGATCATCCGAATCCCGAGTCTTCCGTTTCCTGGTATCCATAGGCGGTACAAAATTTGTTAACTGTATGCAATCTTCTAAGAAATATTGTTGCACAGGATACGATCTACCTGGTATTTCTATCACTGGGGAATTATTGAAATAATTACTGAACAACGTTGTGTCGATAGTGGCCGACATCAGAATAATTCGCAAATCCGGGTATATGTGAATCATATCACGAAGAACAACCATAATGAAATCAGAATTCACGTCCCGTTCATGAATTTCATCAACTATAACGTGCGATACACCCCTTAATCCACCTTCCAGTTTTCTCAGAAGCACGCCAACAGTGCAGAACATTATGCTTCCGTAGGGCCTCGGCAAACATGATTCGAATCGTACAGAATAACCAACAGATTGTCCCAAACTTTCGCATCTTTCGGCGGCTACTCGATCAGCTACAGACACAGCAGATATTCTTCTAGGCTGTGTAATTGCGATACTGCAAAATGCACCTTGACCGGACGCAATGTAATCGTCCAAGATGAACTGGCATACTTGTGTCGTTTTACCACAGCCGGTGTTTCCTCGGATAATGATTACAGGGTTATCGTTGATGGCATTCATTATTTCACTCTTCTTTGTGTAAACTGGCAAGGTGGATCTTTCCTTCATACTCTTTTGCAGACTACTGTCTTGATGCAATCTTTCTCGTTGCTCGTGTTGCAAGTCTTCCGACATTTGATCTAAAGACATCGTGGCTAAGGGCCCTTCATCTATGTTACAACCGGTCCATGGATTCCAATTTTGTTGAGGCGGAGACCAACTTACTACACCAGCAGGTTGAGGCACGGACGAGATAAAGTCATCCAGCACTTGATTCGTTAATAAAGAAACAGCAGCGTTAGATGTTTCTTCCTTTACATCTGGTGCCTATAATAGAAATTCATAACTGTTACCTCTTCTAATGTAATCAATGGAAATGGTAACGAGGAATCATGAACATGATAATTATATTTAAAACGTACAGGATCTAATTTCACCGACACAGGTGTTATATTTAAACTTGACAGAACATCGGATATCTGAGTTTCCAGATCTGGTGAAATTCTGACTGGATACGGTTTAATTTGCTCTATTTCTTTGTTTTTCTTCAGAGTACCACTGAATGCTTCAATGACACCAAGATGATACAATTGTCTGACAAGAGATAGAGCGCAACTTTTCGATGCGGTCTGCTTGTTCGAACCAGTTTCACGACCAGTAACATCTGAAAGAGGTTCGATTAAAATTAGTTATCATTAGCTCCTTCAAAATGTTTCAACAATTTATGAACATACTTCTCCCAAGTTGTTTCACGTAAAATGTCATTTCGGCCATGAAACTCCTGAGGGAAAATGGGAGATACATATATGTTTATTATTAACGTTTTACGTACGCATGTTCGTATTTAACTACAACGCATCCAACAAATAATCATCGAAACATAATTTTAACTTACCACTTGAAAATGTCCAAGACCACATTGGAGCACATTGCAATAAGTTCATATGATTGATTGCACCAAAACTGTTATTAAATCATTTCAATAAAAGTTTTGGTTAAACATCATCTCCATCTGTGCACAAGAGAAAATAATTTCTTTCTCTTGCACCAGCGTTGCGCACAAGTAAATAGTGTACTCCAGTATGGTCTTATCGACTTTCAAATGGTACAGTCACTCGAAAACACAATCTGGGAGTTCGAGTAGTATCATGATATTGCGGCAATAAGTCCAATCCGATGCATAAATAAAGGGCTACATTGAAACAACCCATACCTCGTGTGATCTGGACCAACTGGGGTATACTTGTAATCACTGTTAATTTTGTTAGTTTGCATAAATTGATGAAGCTTAGATTTAGCGTTCTCTATGGTCCAGTTCCCGTGAATTCCAGAATTTACATCAACATCTTCCGCATCCTCGACTCTTTTCTGATCTGCTATTCTATCCATATAAGTATAATTGCCTTGGCCATGTTCGTTATAAACTCTGTACGCATGACCGATGTCGTTCGGCCCCATCCCGTCTTGGAAAACAGATTTTAAAGGGCTAACAGTTTCTGTCTTAACAGGTTCCGCGTCTCGGGGTTGAACCATGCCCGCTTCCTTTGGAACGTCGTTAGGATTCACGTGTCCCGAACGGACTAAATAATTGACATAATCTCTGGCTGCGTTGCCCTGTGCATCCTTTTTGTTAGTCGAGTTCCCTGCACCCACATAATCGAATCCAGGTACGCGTAGCTCACAGAGGAAACGTTGCCGATGTTTCGGCCCTAAAAAAAATTGCGAATATTTTTAGAATTCTTTCTAACACGAATGTAGCATTACAATGTATAAAAAATTATACCTGTTGGTCTAACGTCAAACTGAGGTTCCTTGCTGGTTTTCGCGCACCATTGGTGAAAGAATGATTTTATATCACCCATTTTGTGATTCTAGTAATACGCCAGAAACGAAATGTATATCGTCTCGCGTATTAATCGAATGAAACGAATATAACCTATATACAAATCAATTCCCCAATCAAGTTTCTAGCTTCCATCGGCTTCTATGGCATAAATGGCATTAAACGGAAAGGGAAGTACCTGCCAATTACGTGTATGTATTCGGTGTATTGTAGATGGCTTCCCTGCCACACCGATTCTATACATTTACGTAGTGATGCTGCAGGGAGTGATCGGAACAACCTGTAACGTCGCTGATTGGGTGCCGCCATATGTGGCAAAAGCGGAAGTAGACACAGAAAGAAATTGTAAAAAAGAAAGAGACAGTAACACGGATAGAATGAGATAGATAAACAAGCAGCTTGGAAAGCAGACGATTTAATGAATGTTTAGGTTATGTTATTTCCGATTTTGCTACAAATGGCAGCGGTTGGACCGATCACTCCTCGGAGGATCACTGACCGATTCGTTTGTATGCAACATCCTTCATTCGCGTCGCATTCTTTGAATTACAAGTTGTAATTTTAAAGACTCTTTTTGTGGAAGAAATTATTATAAATGCACATTCTCAATAGGACACACACACACGCGCGCGCGTAATATATAACGGAACTGTGCTCTTACAAGGCATGTGTATACGTTTCGTTATTACTTATTAAACTAAGAAGATGTATAGTGTTATAATTTTTGTAAAAGTTAAATTTTATTTACAATATTACTCTATAGATACACTATGAATGCAATAATTATGTGTTATAAATTGTACTGAATATATGCACATACAACAGATTGCAATTAAATAGTAAAACATGAAAAACACATTAACAAACTAGTAATATACATACAAAGAAATAATATCAATTTATAATACTTATACAATACTTCTTTATGTTATATTGCTATATAACATAAATGTTGGTATAGAGTATAAATACGATGTACAATTATCTCAATTAATAGTGAAATTATGTAAAATAATTGAATTCATGTTAGTTTCATGGTAGTGTTCGATAATAAAATTAAAGTATTTGAAAAATATGTTTTAGCATGCGAGTAATATTGGTAATTATGGGAGATGATTCTGATTGTTTTATAAGTACTTTAAAAGATTATAGGTAGCTGTGTCGACATGGCAGCAAGCCTTGTAGATTGTACACCTCTAGGGCTGCGAGGTGATTTGTGTGATTGTGACAGCTTAGTTGTCGAAGCTGTAGGCGTTATCGGTAGTAGTAAATTCTTTCTTAACGGTTTCACCGGCGTTCTTACAGGTGTCTTCATTTTCGATTTGGTCGCATTTGCTAATACTTGTTCTGGAAGTAACGAACTACGTAATTCCCTCTTATCCTCTAAATGCTCTTTAAATTGGTTATACGTTGTGTCTGTACCAGCTGAGGTTTGCGACACAGAATTCTCTTTCCTCTGGCTACTCTTAATTCCCTTGCCCGCAGATTGCAAGAGGTTTCTGGAAACCTTTCCGCTTCTTCTACCTTTAGATCCATTAGCTATCGCGGTTATATTTCTACGCTTTGCTGAATTATTCGGGGAAGGACTAAATAACAACTTTCTCTTCGAGAAACTAAGCGGCGTATGTCGACGGGTGCTCAGTAGAGTCGGTGTTTTCTTTGTCGAACTTAAGGCACTTTTTTTAGACGCGCTCAAAGTGATTTTCTTCACCGATTTATCTTTCGCCTCTTTTCTAGCTTTCTTTATAGTTTCTTTCTCTTCGTTCAGATGTTCCCATGATTCTTTCAATAACTCCTCTATTGACATTCCATTTATCGTGAATTCTTCCCCGTGCATGCCTTTATATTCATTTATTAAAGTTCTTAGTTCGTCTTCTATTTTCGGCAACTTCTTCTGTATGTTCTTTCGTTCTTTCTCTTCCATCAGTAACTGACCGCCGCGATTATAGAAACGATCTGGATCATTAGCACGCTGCAGTAATTCCTTCATCTTCGTCCACAGTTTGTTGCGCTCGTCTAAGAGCTCGAATATAGATTTATTGACTTCGTAAAATTCTTGCAATCTTTTAATTTCAAGTTCGTGCAAAGTCAGCAAATCTTCTGTGTAGGTTTGGCAATAGAAGTAGTTAAATTGTCGCCTCTGTTCGTCGCTGAATTTACACAAATCCCATAACTTCACCAATTCAGATCTTACTTGCGAGACATATTTGGCAATATTCTGTTTCCTCTTCTCTTTGCATCTCTCTACTTCTGTCTCTAATGCATTGATCGTGGCAACGCTGTATCCCACATAGCTGCTTAGAAACGACTGGCAGATGCGTTCGGGCTGATCGAGATACTTCCACAATGCTATTAAGTCTCGCTTGATATCATCGACGTGTTCCTTTGCTTTGTCCACCTGATGCTTAAGCTCGTCTCGGAATTCTCTTAACTTGGTCATGTTACTGCTACTAAAGACAAAGTTCTCATTGTCTTTATATACAAAATGCTCAAAATTCGTGGACGGAGATATGCCCAAGTCATCCATCATTTTAACAATCGCCCTGCGCATTTCCTTAAAAATAGATTCTAAGCGATTCTTTTCACCCTCCTGAGTCTCTAGATAAAGCCTAAAGCTGTTAACTTCCTCCTCGGTAGGTAATTTCTCCGATATATTGATCGGCTGGGTGCCCAGGGCTTTGCAAAGGCATTTCTCCTTCGCGAGTAACTCTCGCATATGCTCCACGCGCTGTTCCTTGCAATATTGGAACTTTTGCACGTCGCTGCGCAGCACTTGTTCCACCTCCTTCAACGGTAAATCTTCGTATCCATTGATTTCTATATCTGTTCCCAGTTCCGCAGCCAATGTAGCAATCTCGTTCATTAATGCTTTAACATTCCTGAGTATCATTTCCTTCTTGAGTTCCGACTCGGAAACCATATCACGCAACAAGTCGTTTATATGGTTTAAAGCCTGCTCGCAATATATGGAGCGGTCGTCGTCGGTGAAACCGATCTCTTTCCATATTTTGTGTAAATAACTCAACGTACTTCGTAATTTCGTTACTGTCTGTTGTATCAACGGTTCGCATTCAACCAAATCGGCCATTTTCGTGTTTCCTTTCTCGCGATTTAACGAAATACTACGGCGTCCAGCGCTCAACAGACTAACTGCTACGAAGATTCGTTATACCGATTTGTGTATTTATCCCTGTTACAAAATTGACCTGTCGAGACACGATTGACCGTTGTTCTTTTGAATTCATATTCCACAACGCCACTATGCACACCTGTGTAGCCTGTGCTGCCACTACACGACCTACCCCTTTTAGGAATGGGTGTATCTGATTGGTTAAAAACCTGTAATCAAGAAGCGCGAGCCAATGGCGTGGCTTTGCCTTCGTCCATATTCACGGAATTCTGTAGAAGTGTTCGAACAGCACAATATCAACCGTGTGAAGCTGATTGCGGCGGATATTTAAATTTAATGCATAAATTCGTGAAACTAATATACACTGAATAGTGATTAACTGGAAATTGTTAAATAACGATAAAATATGAAATATTTGTTAACGCAGAACATTTCTAGTTGTAACTTGTAGTAACACGTCTTCGTATCGAAAGTCTCCGTCCTTTCTCTTGTAGGGACAATGTTGACTCGCACTCCTGATCATTCGTTTCTTTGTTTATTTATTTCTATTACAATTTTAATGTAATCGAGTGTAATAGTATCGAATATGTTGTATTTAAAAGTATTTTAAATATTCGCTTAATTTACGAAATGAGAAACTTTTTAGACATCTACCTAGGTAGCAGTAACACGTAGGAATTTAAGGTCCTATTCAATACGTGCAAGGGTACAAATGATTTGTTTATTTTCGTGTCTAATTGCACTTTGTGGATTAAGGCATCTTACAGAGGCACTGTAACTTAATACGAGACGATCTTCAGCAACGATATTGCTTTGATACTTGTATTAATGAAATGTTTAATTCATTTCCCTAAGTCTATTTAGTTAAAGGGTTAAGGTTTGGGTGATCGGCTATTAACGCGTAAATTGTTATTTCTATTCTTACATTACAAATATTATACATATATAACTTATTCTGTGAACACCGCATATTTTTCTTAACAAAAAATCATTAATTTAGACATGTTCGATGCAGTGCTTCATCACCATTCATCACGTGTCACGCTGTCACTAACGCGAGGGATTTAAAATAATTTGAAAAGAGTGTAAATAATTCGTACACGAAAACTAAATTAATAGTTAATCAGTTTGTTATAATAACGTTTATTCGTTATGAATGATTGAAGCTGCTACTTAGTACGGATATATTTACATTTTAGGTTATATCGATTTGTGAAGGCAGTAGAAATTGAAACACAATTGCAATATGACTGATGTTAAAGAGAATTCACATGGTCATGTACCGGAACTTGTTAAGAATGCTGTTTTAGTACATAGTTCTCCACTGCCAACTGGAACGCCCACAGTCAAAGGTTTTCTAGTTTAACGATACAGTAAAATCTGTCAGAAATCTGTTCATTTTTATACATAAGACGAAAATGATGAAACTGATATTCATTAGGATACGACTGGAACGAAGGAATCGACTATCACAGTTTGTTTAAATCGTATAAAACCTCAGGATTTCAAGCAAGAAATTTTGGACTAGCTGTAGACGAAGTACAACGAATGATACACGCAAGGAATATTCCACTCAGAAGCGAACAAATCGATAATTTAGAAGACGACGATTTTATTAGAAGGAGTTCTTCGTGCACGATATTTTTAGGGTACACATCTAATATGGCTTCATGCGGCGTTCGAGAAACGATAAAGTTTCTTGTACAGCATAAAATGGTCGGTTCAAATATTCCAAATTTCGATACGATCGTCTTGGTATTTTAGCCTGATATTTGTATTATGTAGGTCGATTGTGTCGTCGCTACGGCGGGTGGTATAGAGGAGGATTTAATAAAATGTTTAGCTCCGACCTACGTAGGAGATTTTCATTTAGAAGGGAAACATCTCAGAGAACGTGGTATTAATAGAATAGGAAATTTACTAGTGCCAAATAACAATTACTGCCTGTTCGAAGACTGGGTGATGCCTAAATTAGATGCGATGTTGGCTGAACAGAAGGAGAAAGTGCGTATTTAAAGGAAAGGAATCGTTCGCACACTCTTCGAAACGGCATTATTTTAGAGCGTGACTTTCAGGGTACGCTCTGGACACCGTCCAAAGTAATAGCCAGGCTGGGCGAAGAAATCAATAACGAAGAGTCAATTTATTACTGGGCTGCGAAAAATAAAATTCCAGTTTTCAGTCCTGCTCTAACGGATGGCAGTCTCGGCGACATGATGTACTTCCATTCGTTTAGAAATCCAGGGCTGGTCATAGATATAGTATCAGGTCTCAGACTTTTTTACGAAATAAGCTGCTTCCTTTTAACGGATTGAAATCATTATTCTGCTGTTGCATTACAGACCTTAGACGGCTGAATACAATGGCTATGAAAGCAGTTAAAAGTGGCATGATCATTGTAGGGGGTGGCGTTATAAAGCATCATATTTGCAACGCAAATCTAATGGTAAAAAGAAAATCGACGAAAGAGTACCACGGACAGATTAACTGAGAATAAATTCTATTTTAGAGAAACGGCGCTGATTATGCTGTATTCATAAACACGTCTTCCGAATTTGATGGAAGCGATAGCGGTGCTCGTCCAGACGAGGCAGTTTCCTGGGGTAAAATTCGAATGGAGGCGAAGCCAGTGAAAGTAAAGAAATTTCTATATCTAAATTAAACATTCCAGGGCATGCGATATATTCAAACACCCGCCGATTAACATTCCAGATTTACGCCGAGGCATCTCTGGCGTTCCCATTACTTGTAGGTGAAACGTTTGCTCGACATTATCATTCCACAAAAGAAAAAACTGTATCAGACGTTTGAAAAGAAAAATAAAATACAAGTATCTAACTTATAATCAACGCCATACCACTTCCTATTACATTACTCACGCTGTATATCTCTGCATCTAACCATCTCTATAAAACTTCTGATCCATATAGCACGTGTCCTCGGAATGAACGATATTGAAAATCGCTTTCTTTCCCGCCTAGCATTCTATATGGTGCAAATCTTCAAGAACAAGTCCAGAGTCGATTAGGTAGCAAGTTAATTCCGAACGCTCTCGACCACAAAACATCCGTCGACTGCATTAAGCATTAAGTAATTCGTGCCACATTCTAATCCCCGATATCTAAACATATTCTCTCTTCAATTTCAGGATAATCCTTTGGCGGCGCGCGCCTGCGCAATGATAACGTTCCTGCGCGGCAAGTATCGGCGGCGCAGGTTTACAGGCGCCGCACGGTGGTTGTTGCCGGTGGGGGTAACGTCGCTTGTCAGTTGTTTTCCGTAAGCCCGCGCTTGTGGACGGGCGCACGAAACCAACCCCCCAACCCCTTGCCAAGTCCTCCGACTTTATGGTTTCGGTTCCCGTGAGATCGGACGCGGAGAGGCCGGCGGGCCTGGAAAATCAGCCATCCTCACCACGCCACCCCCTTCCATTCTCGTCCTCGTTGCCGCCGTCGAAGTAATCCCCCGTTACATATACATAAATCTGACGTCCGCACTGATCTGTCATCGTCGGTATGAATGATGATGGACGTGGAGGAGACCACTACCGCCTCCACCGCGAGTTCCTCACCGAGACCCTCCAGCCCAGCGGCAGATTCGACTTTTATAAGGTAGGAATTCAGGATTTCCTGTCGATTAAGGTTAGGGCCTGTACGATTCGAACGGGGGTAGAGAAAGAACGGGGAATACTTCCAGTCCCTGTTCAACAGTTGTTACTGAAACCATCGTATCTGTATACCTCCGTGTGTTCTGTTTAATGTAATACGCATTCTACATGTACAGCATATACAATGTTTAGACAGATTTATATAGAAATACACATACGCTCGTATGTAAATGTAGTGAACAGGCATTAGACGGGGGCTGAATGGTTTCTAACGCAATGGCGGTAATTTTTAAACGGGGTAAATTGACAGTTGAACTTCGATGAACTTTTCCGATAGTCTTGTTATTGAGATTTGCTGTATTAGTCATTGTGAAAGAGGTAATGTTCTTCGCATTAGAGAAAAGCTTTATCTCCGAAGCCCTGCCTTTTCATAATATTCAAATGTATAAGGCCATAACGTGTTCGAATTTTTTTTTTTAACCCGAACGTGATCTTTTAAAGCGTATGCTGAGACTACTGAGAGTGGCTTTGGAGCTGTTGATACGGTACCCGTATTTCTGAACATGAACGCAATCGTGCACCTATCGTTTAATAATGCAGTTTAAAAGCATCGCGTCCCATTCCCAACGTTTCAGCGTTTTTCTATTCAGTCTGCTTAAAAATGGAAATAACCAAATCTTCGCTCTCGCGGCCGTTCAATTGGGTCTATTATTTCTAAGCGACTTGGCTCACTTTTACGTAGTCGTGCGCGAAATGTAATAGGAAATTTAAATTTACATTGCAAAAAAGATAAAATCAGCACTCTTTCGTTATTATTAAGTTGCAACGAAAAACACGGCGGAAATCGCGCGCAATTAAAGCGTGAATAGAATTTTTGTGAAAGGGCCAAGTGGTTCTCCTGTGTTCAGTTACCGTTTTTCAACGTAAATTTTGCGGAGAATTTTTTATAAGCGTTAAACTTCGTTTGCGGCCCGCGAATAAACAGATTTCATTGGAAACTTAAACATTGCCTCAAATGGACATCATTAACTGTTCTTTGGCTATGTGACAAAATACTTCTTCGGGAGCTTTATTCACGGAGTATTTAATTACCAGTATGCTGTACCTACTTACCTACTCAATAATTAGTATTCGGGTCTCAGAGCTCGTTGCTTAATACTTACAATCAGTAATCAGCGTCAATATTAAAATTTTGCTCAGAGTACTCAAGTTTAGTATCTTCTCATCTTTCATCGTATATTCACCGTTTACAAGAACAATTTTCCACAATTACTTAGTACTTATATGAACACAGATTTCCCTTTGTAGAGGCATTCTCCACCTTCGGCACCTTCTCTGATTTATCAACCCACTTCTGGCCTCCCTTACCTCGCGTTTTTAGCCACGCGAAAATCCATTTCCATATCTTTCCATGCCATCTCCGTCTGCTCATCATACAATCTTTATTTCAAAATGAGAGTTCCTCCCAGCACAGCGAGCACGAACTGTGTTTACAACGTTGCTAACTTTTTTCCCCTCTTTATGCGCGCATACTTTCGGCTCAAGTAATTACCATTAACTATGTATCTAGGCGGCGAGCTCGCGGGAGATTCTTTATTCTCGCACTGCTCGACCCGAAGTGTAGCAACCTGTTCATTATGGTCTTCTATTATGTTTTATTAATCTAGTCTGTACATACATTCACGTTCAGCTTCTCATTCTCGCGGTCTTCCATGGAGGATGCAACAAAAGTCCATTGTAAGATTTCGTTATGTTTCTCCAAACTATGCGCTGGTCTCGTTATTATATAGATCGTAACAAGAAGGTCTGTTTGAAGAATTTTATCAAGGAGTGACAAAACAGCATCCACCGATTCTTAAAGATCGCATTTCCATTCGAATTCCTCGAAGTATTCCTGCGCCACTTTCATCCCGCAACACTAGTTCCCTTTTATCCAGTTTATAGATATTCAAAGGTCACAAGAACAAGGCCTTGCATCCATATGAATAGCTGATTGTATTCAGTGTTGGCTGGTGGAAAATTAGGCGCAACTTAAAAGATGTCTCCTCCGTTTACGTTGCTAGGATCGGTCACTGGTGGCAGCCGTGATCCGTCAGCTTCGCGTACAAATGTTTTCCTTCGACCCGTTCCGGTCTAATTATTCGGGGGTTGCTAATTACCGAGGAGCACTCGGCAGAACTGGAGATGGCACTGTAGTCTCGTCGGTTCCTGAGATCGTCGCGGCGCAAAGTGGTAATGTGAACGTCGTTTGCCGCTCGATAATACGTACTTCGGCTTCCGAAATAGGATATCTATTCATAGAGGGGCTGGGTGCCCCTCCAGAAGCCGAGGGTGTCGATCCGTGTCCCATCCTCGCGGATCTATTGGTTATTGATGGGCTTCGATCTTCTTTGAAGGAGCCTCAAAGACGCCGGGAAAATATTTGCCAGAAGAATTTTCCAATCTGGCGACTCCGGGTATCTTGGGGCTGCTACCTTGGCGTCCTCCGTAACGCGACACTTGACTTTCTCACCATTTGATGCAATCTCTTAATCGAGTCCCTCCTGGTATCGTTCTTTCTACCAGGCCATATTCCATTAAACTTCACTATATTCTATTATAAAATTCTCCCCATTCTTCATAGTCCACGGTGTCATTAAATACTTTCACACGTAGATTCTTCAGAACCTACAGATGAAAAAGAAATGATCTTAATACGTTCTTAATGACGCTACATTTCTACGTAACTCTCTGCTTATTTTCAGATAGATTCCTCTATCTAAGGTATCTCTTCACTGCAATCAATCAAGCCCGTCCCACGGATCTCGCACAATAACACAATAGTGCATTCGGTCTTGTTGCTTCCCTGCAAGAACACATTAAACAGAATCTGGTTAAAAGCAAAGTCGATTGAAGCTCGCGCGAAGGTCGCATCCCGCGACAGGCTGCACCCCAACGAGGTTGTACGTAGCGTACAATTAGACCCCCGCCAAACAATTAATCTTCGATTTTTTTTCTTTTTCCCGCACCCTCGGTCCAATCCATTTTCATTTCGGCCAGCTTAAGCGAAACGCGCGCGGCTTCGCGGCGCAAATTGAACTCAAAAACTGGGTCAACCCTGATTGCTGGGATCGAGTCAGGGCCGTAGTGAAAAGGACCTCACTTACGCGCAAACAGAGCCGCCCCGCGATAAGGAGGTATCCTCCGAACAAAATGTTTCGGCTGCACGGAACGACCCTGGCTCGAGGACCCTCGCGCCCCCGATCTTGGACTACTTTCGGCTCTCGGCTGATTTCTGCCTCCTCCCTCAGCCTCTGTCTCTCTGCTCTCGTCCCAGGTTCGATTGAATACATAATAGATGTTTCCATTTCAGCGTGAAGAGGGAGCCGAGCACGGAAGAACCCAGCAGCCCCCTCGAGGCGACGAGTCCTGGTTCCATCCTGCGCAACAACAACGGTGAGTCTTTATTATAAATGACGGCGAGCCGTCTACCCGCGTCCAATTTAATCTCGCGGCTTATTTCGTCAACCGACACGCAACGTGACCTCGCCCGATCAGCACCGACACCTCGCGAGCTTATCACGACGGTCTTTCGTGGTAAAAAGGATTTTCCGCGTGGGACACTTTGAACGATCGTACTCGGGGGTAAATATTCTTTAGTCTTGAGATCGAAGCGTAGGAACTAGGAACTAGGAACAGTGTAGTTTTATCCACTCAACACATCAATCTTCGTAAAGTTCCTTTTCGAGCAATCAGAATCTCCAGTTTATTGAAACATTTTTTTTATCCATTAGTGGACACCCTCGACAGTGTTACTCAAATGAAATTATCTTCCCGTTTTACATTTTACCACGATCGAATGCACACCGTCGCTTCGCAGCGTCGACGAAAAATGGAGCACAGGATATTGTGTTTCCACCCTGCAGCGTTCAGAACGTTCAAGGACGTCTGTTTGTCCGCTTCTCCGACAAACCCTCTAATTTCGTCGTCGATTCTGCTTCATCCCCGTGGCCAGGCTCTCCGAAGCGACAGTTCCTATTACTGTTCATCGAGAGGAAAGTTCTCCGGCAGTTTTGCCATTCGATCCGCTGGAATCGACTATTTCCGCCATCGGCGATCTTGCGAGCGCCCGCGGACGGCCGGCACGGCTCGAGATCGAACGAGCCGATGTCGTTCGCGCCTACGCCAGCAATTGGTCAATCACTCGCAATTTAATCGACAGAACGGTTGGGTGAAACACGATTCTCTCCCAGCGCCAGAGGGGTAGGGTGAGGCTAATAACGGGCAGATTATAAAGCGCGATCTTGATCTATCCTGCAGGCCATTGGAAATCGACGTCCACGATGGGACGACGACGAATTAATAACCAGCCGCCGCTCGTATTCGAGTGGTTCTGGCTAACAAGTGTCCTCAAAGCTCGTTCATCCGTGCTCGACACGTACATGCCCAGGCACGAGCCCCGGACCCGCGACCCAGTTCACCCCTAGGAGCTTGATCTCTCGACAGTGTCAAAATCGGCGTTAATCTAAATCCGATCGCGTTTGATATATTCTACTAATCATACTGGCCAACAGCTACGCGCAGGAATAGGCACTCGAGTGTTTTCTCTCCCGGTCGGAGCCTCCTAAAATCGCAGGTCGAAGGGAGCTTTCAAAGTGGCGTCCTTCAGCGTGGAAGCTGCTACTGCAACATTTAAGACATTCACGCAGAGGAACACCCTTAACAGTTTAGTCAACCGCTGGTATATTACCGCCAATGCGCAAGGAAGCACTCGCGGGTCCATCTTCCCATGGCGTTGCTGTATCAATATGATTAGTGGAACGTGGCCTGGAGGCCGTGGTCGTGATTCGAAAGTAGCCTGTATAGTACAGGATTGTATTCGGCCGCGATAAGGGTGAAACTAGGGGGATGGAGAATGAGAACCGCTGGTCGGGCCTGGGGGGATGAGACTCCAGCTGTAGCCGGCGTTGGATCGATTCAAAAGCGGCAGCAAAGCGCCCCACCCTATTATGTGTTTTCTTCAACCTCCCTCATCCCCCTCTTTACCTTTCCCCTCTTGCTATCCTAGCTCTGCTACTTCTCGCGCTAAACCCCCGCCCCCACCCCCCATCCCTCCCCTCGACACGTAGCTTTCCCCGTGAGCTTTCTTCCCCCCTCCCGTCCCGCCGCCCTTCATCCCCCTTTCTTTGGCCTTCCTTTTATGCCGGAACGGTTTACGCCGAGCCGGAAGATCCCGGCGACCGGAAGTTCCGCTCTCTCCCGTTTCGCCCCGCGGTAATTGAATCCCAGCATTTTTTCCTCCCCTAAGACACCGCCATTACCGCCGTCGAGTATCCAACCCTTTCTACCTCGACAATGAAACACCGTTCATTCAGGGAATTGTTCGTCGAGAAGGGGTGGCACGGGGGCGGGAGGTGGTTCGAGAGCTCGCGATTACGATTATGGGGCTTTTTAATCCGAGCGTAAACGGGGAGGATTGTGTTTGCAGCGGAAGGGAGAGCGCGCTAAGGGATGCCCGCGGAGGCTCGTGGATGGAATAGGGTCGATCGATCGTTTGAAATTTATTTTGATCTCGTGGGAGTTTGAGGGCGCGTCCCGGTTATTATTTTTACTTTTTCCTCCTGGCTTTCCTTCGCCGCGACAGCTCCATCTTCTTCCTCCGAGGGGGAGGACTCGCGGCCGAATATATCTTTAGGCCGCCGAACGCGGGCAGAAAGGGTAATTGAATACGAATAAAGTAGATTTAGTGACCGCGCCAGATGCGCCGGTGCAGTATTACTTTTTCAACGGCCCGCCTCGGAAACACAGCGGCTTGCGCACGGAGGATATTATATCCCGGGGGGAATGAAAATGTTGGGAGCTGAAGTGTGTAACATTTTTCGGACACGGGCTCTGCTGTGTTCCCCGCGGGGCAGGAATTTGCCCCGAACACGGTGGAGCTCTCGCCGCGGAAGTTTAATGGATCACGGTAGGTACCATAACATCCATTATGGTACGAAAATTGCCCGAGACGCTGGGAGGATTAAACCGCTCGAAATTCGAGCGCTCGCCAGGTTAAATCTATCATTCGATTATTCGATTATTCGTTCAAAGTGCCGAATACAGTTAAGTACTAAGAGCTTCTTCAAATAGCCGCCGATATTCGCGAGCGTGCTATTGTCAGGACACCAGCGAGAAACAAGTCCGTCGAGATCATAGAACTTTAAATCCGAACGATTAATCGCCTCGAACTGAAACATTCCCCGGCCGTTGCGCAAGCTGCACGGCTGCATAAGGGTGGCGCACGCCTCGCTCGATCGCGGGCAGTAGCAACCCGCGTAATGTAACGTAAGTAGAGGCCGAACCGATCTGTATATATACCCCGGCTGGCTCGCGCGCGGATGTAACCGGTTTCCCAGGTTCATTACACCGAGTTGCGCATCTCCTTTCCCGACAAGTGTGCGGGCCCTGTGGTCACCGGTGCAGTCGACAGAGTTACTTGCACGGGGACCTGATCCCTTCCCCGTTGAACGCTGCCGCTCATCCGCCATCTTCCTCGGTCCAGCCGCGCGCCTGGGCCGGGTCGCGATCAGGAAACGCGTAGTCGCCGTCTCGTTGCCCGAACGAGATAAGTCATCGAACCGATCGGCCCTAACGTCGATCGCTCGCGTCGATACCACCGCGGTGGCTCTCCGCGTTGGCCGGGCCCCCGATAGCATCGGCTCTAATGGCCTATCGCCGATCGATCGGTCCCTTCCAGCAATCTGTACGATGGTGCAGCCGCGAGTAGCTTCCGCGCGTATCTCGTACGGAACGTGTCGAGGATAGTCCTATGATTCGATCAATGGTAATAGAGTTTGCAGTGTCGAGGGTGCGCTCCGGGTGTCTCGTAGCCGTTCGTTGCTCGCGCCCGTGCTCGAGCGGTTAGCTTGTTCGACGGGAACGTCATCGACGTAAGTTGCAAAGTGCGGCCGGTTCCGACAGACCTCGTTCCCATCCCCCTCCCGTGACGGTGTTGACGAGCTACCGTAGCTCGGCGAACTTCGCGTTAACCCGCTGAATCGTTACGCCGGTGTAATTACGCTCGACGACACGGTTGGTACCACTGCTGGCTCGCCTAACGAGATACGCGAGATCTGCGTATACATCCCCCCTGGTGACGATTAACCCGTTCGACGGGCCGTGTACCTTGTATGTGCTTGTAACGAGATGCTTTTTCATGGTGGTAGGAACTTCCTCGATTTCGTTGGTTCGGTGGTCTTTAGGATAACCATCCCTTAAGTGTCCTCTCAATGACTTTATAAATCTGCTGGTGTACGGAGTATCGTTAACCGCGTGCAACCGTCATTGAACAGTAGCTACTCCGTGACCGTTGTTAACGGAGCGGCTACGCGAGCCCTGTCTCGGAACATTTCTCATAATGAAATCAATTGTATTAAACGATGTCGGAAAGTGGTGCGCGCCTGTCTCGCGGATGCTCCGCTATCATCAACGAGGCCGGTTCGTTAAGGTTGCGCCAGGAAAAGCGGCAGCACGATTCCTCGTAGCCGTCTAATTGACCCGTCAGAATTCGCAGCATCTCGGCGGAGTCGTGACCACTTTGCGTCCACGTTCATCACCGGCCGTCCGTGCCCGGCCGCCGAAATTCCTGCAGCCTCGTTTTCCACCGCGGTCCCGTGTGCCTCTACTCGCAGGGGTCGCGGCGCGGTTGATTCGGGAATCTGCTCCCTCCCCCCCCGGGCCGCGATTCCTCTTGCCGCGCATCGCGAAATCTCATGCCCCACCCCCTCCCCCGGCATCCTCCAACCCCCCCAGACCCGCCTCGCTCTAACGTGTGTCGTCCGTCTCGGTCGGGTTTCGCGAGTCGCGCGTAGATGAGACGCGCATAAAGTGCCGGTACAAATTCTGTTTTAGCAGCGGGTCGAACACGGCCGACCGTTCGGCTCTCCCGGCACTTCTCGGTCAATGAACCGCGGGTTGCTGGCGAACCCAGTTGGTCCACTCGTGTCCCCCACCCCGGGGTCCACGGTTCGCGTTTTGTCCCCTCTCGGCCCCCGCCTCTCTCCTCCCATCCCCAAGCAGCGTGCCTTGGTCCACGCTACCCCCACCGGACACGATACGAACGACACGGCTCACCTCCAACTTCAGCTTCTCTCCCCCCTTCCCATAGCCTCTCTGTCGTGCCACCTCAGCCGCCCCCCTCCCCCCTGTAGCCCCCCTTTTGATACCACAGCCCCTACCATCTCCAGAACTCACCTCCGACCCAGTCGCTTAATTCTTCCTTCTCCCTTTCTCCCCCCTCTCTATCTCTCTCTCTCTCTCTCCCTGCGTCTTTTCCATTCTGTTTCACTCCCCGTAACGCCACCCCTTTCCCCTTACCCCCGTTGCTGCATTACCATCGCTACCACCTCTTCCTTCTCCTCCACGTTCCAACAACACCACCACCACCACCACCGCCGCCGCCGCCGCCGCTACCACCACCTCTTCCTCCTTCTCCACCCTTCTACTTCCCCCTGCCCGCCCCCCCCGTGCCCCTCCCTCGGTCGTAGCAGGCCCGCGGAACCCCGCGTAGTGGCAGAGCGTGGGGCTACGAGTCGGGCGAGTCGCGCAATGCCGTAACACGTACGACCGAACGCCGGTTTTACTTACCTCACAGGTAAGACTCCCTCTCGCTCGCGCGAAAGATAGCGGCGGGGGGCGAGGGGGGCGGCCGACAGCCGGCGTGGAAGCGGCCAGATATCGCGGGGAGAGAGGGCGATACGGAGCGAGAGTGGAAGGAAAAGTAGAGGAGCGAGCGAGAGGGAGCGCGAGAGAGTGTGAGAGAGAGAGAGAGAGCGAAAGAGAGAGCTGGACGGTGCGCGGAGACGAAGACGGAGCACGGGGAAACACACAGAGAGAAGCCGGCCTCGGCACTCGCGCGAGAGCGAGCGAGTCGGCTCCGTATACACCACCGCGACTCGTGACAAACGCACGTGATCGCGATAGGGCAGCTCGCCGCGATCCGCCCCGGTGTTCCATCCCCTGGTACCACCGCTCAGGGCCGTTCATCCCCTGTCTTTCAACTCACAACACGCAACTTTCCGTTCACGTGCGATTGGCGCGCGCGCGCGCGAGTCGTCGCGCCGGACCCGCGACACCCGTCCGTGGACGTTTACCCCGTGCTGTCGTCTGCCGGTGACCGCGAAGACGATCGCCGATCGCGGCAACCCGGTGCGAGCCGCCGAGCACGCGAGACCTCGCGACCGTGCCTCCCGTCGAGCTGATCGGCGACGACGATCGGCGGGCGCCCCGCTCGTGTAATTCATCGTCGGCGGTTCCGCGATTACCCGCGCACGGACAATGATCCCGGTGATCGTTACGAAGGTCGAGTGACGGTTCAGTGTATCAGAGCGAGTTGATCCGAGTGGGACAGATCGTCGGGGCCGAGGCTCGTGTCCTGTGGCCAGGACGTGTTCTTCTTCTCGCCCGTTAGCCTCTCCATCCTGCGGAGGAAAGTTTCCTAGAACTCGAGGATAAAGGGGAAGAGGCCTGTTCCGTGCAGTCGGCGGAGGGAGCACGCGGCTGGGATCGCGCGAGGTGTGAACGGGCCTTTAAGCGGAACCAGTCACGGTCCCGCGGTCTCCGGTGTCGTCGTTCTCCTCTCGCGGTGGCATCGTCCTGTTATCCTGGAAGGACGAGCCGCAACCTCGCCGCTGAAACCCGCTGGAGAGGCGCGCTCGCGTAAAGCGTGCGGCTGGACGCCGGCGTGCTTCCAGCATTGCCTCGCGCAGGTAAAACTCGACGGGCGTGCGTGGCCCTCGCGCGGCCTCTTCCCAATTTCTTTCCGCGCGGATCGCATGCCGCCGCGACTTCTTCTTAAAACGGGAACGATCCTCGATGTCGCGTGAATCGAGGGTCGTCGCGCTTCTTAACCTTCGCGGGACAAAGTAGAAAAGTAACCGCTGGATCCGTTACGCCCTTTCGAAACGATCGTTGGTACTGGGAACACCGAGATTGCAAAATCTATTAAGAATCGCAGACAGACGTTCTCTTCACCCTTGGACGACTACTCGCGCGAGCTCATTTGGCATCGATTTCAACCTAGAGTCTAGACAAATGGATCGTGAATCGGTATTTCGTAGGTGGAGTTTAAAGAGTTCGAGAAGAGCCGGGGGGGAGAGAGAGGTAGTAGCGGGAGATTTATTTCGCACGGTTTTCCAGTACGTCCGAGCACGTGGCGCGATCGAGATCCAAGAATCCGAGGCGTATCGCGTCGGATCCGATTTTGATAACTCGAGGCAAGGTGAACGCACTGACTTGTGACGCGGATGGAACGCGGAACCGAGCAGGCGTTGCAGGAGACAAATGACCGTCTGCGAGGCCGCGAAACCGCCATTCGGCCAGCCTTCTCTCTTGCTCGCTCACTCTCTGTCTCTTTCTCTCTCCCTCTCTCCTCTTTCTGTAGCGCTCTCTCTCTCTCTCTCTCTCTCTCTCTCTCTCTATCTATCTGTTGCTATCTCTGTGGAAGCGCGGTTTACGCGAGCGCGAGCGATTTGTCGGACAAGGGCTTTCGCCGTGGCCCGATACACCGATGCGCCGATGCAAATGCTAATTCGCGATTACCCGTTTTTGCCCCGTGCCAAATCATGATTCACTCGACTTATAAATCATCCGCGGCGGATTATACCGCGGGGTAATGCATATCCCCCGGCGTGTACGCTCCAGCGAGACTTTGAATCATAGCCCCGCGGTGTCGTGGCTCGCGTGATTCCGCCCTTCGCCCAACAGCCGTATCCCTGGCCAGCTGCTGGAAAAAGCTGATTGTTGCAACGCGATGGGGGACGGTCGTTGAAGCGCAAAGTAGCCGTAATGCCGCTTTACGGTGACCGGTTAAAAGGAGATTTGCCGAGGTGTTTCAATTGCATCGATATTGCATCCTGGGGAAGGATGGGGGCGTGGAATGTTATTATGGGGCGGAGGGAACAGGAATATTTATTTATTTATATACGGAGCGAATTCCCCAGTTTCTTCGGTTTATTTTGCTCTTCGTATGAGATATGTGATTGCTGCGCGGCTCTTGGAGCTTGACATTGGTACGATAGTGTCGCTGGTATGGTAGACTGTAGTGAGTAGCGATTAGAGAGTCCCTAATTAGAGGAACCAGTCGAATGGTGACTTTTAGGGAGGGTTGAAGGTGTTTACCCGTACTCGACACGGAGCAACGAGTGATATCGGCTTATTAGATTGCTGAATTTGTCCACTCCGACCTTGGCAAATGAATTTCGACTCGATTCGCTCAAATATGATATAATATATTCGGCAGGATGCTGGAAATCGAAAGCCCAGAATCGGGAGGATTGTAATCCAGCAATCTAATCTGCGAGCCTGCTTCATCTTACCATTAAACATCCATCGTCACGAGCCCCGATCCCTTAATCGGTGTTCCTGAAATTTTTAATGAATTCCATGCCCAATAGCGCGAGCAGACGCTCGTTTCGAATTCACAGCGTGGCCCGGTTGACGGTTGTGTCATACTTCTCCATCGCGATCTCTTTCGTAATATCGTCGTCTTATTACTTTCGATCGGGCGTTTATTAAAATATTCCACTGTGCCGAGGAATTTCACGCGCGAATCGCTACGAAATATATTGGAGACTTACGAGCCTCGCGGTGTAACGAGCCTTGGCGAAAAAAGACCTACAGCGAGGGAGAGAGAGAGAGAGAGAGAGAGGGTAGGGGGAGAGGGAGACAGAGAGGAAAAGAGGAAGCGAGATACGCGGGTAGAGAATCGCGAAGGAGAAGGCACAGGTGAGAAGGAGAGGACAAAGAGAGCGATTGGAGAGGGGCGCAGAGCGTGTGTATGTGTGCTTGGGAGAGGGGGGCACGTGTTGTTGGAGGGAGGGCTTGTGACCAAGAGGAAGGAGGGACGAGCCAGGAGGAAGTCAACGTCCGAAGATTACGGCAATGACATTCGCTTTTTCTCACTCTCCTCCTCGTGTTCCTCTTTTGGCTCGCTGTCTTTTTCCTTTCGCGATCTTTTCCTCTCTGTCGCGCTGGCCGCGCGCCCCACCCATATGCCCGTTCCCGTTTTCTCTGGCCGCGCGGGAAACGGCCAGGGAAAAGCGAAACCTCCGCCGCCGATGCTCGGGCGATCGACGGTCGACGCAATTATCGACGGACTCGCGGCACCGTACGAACTGTTCGCTCGCAGCGGGCGTGCTTGACCCCCGGTCTGAGCATCGGCGCCTCGCGACGCCAAGCTTGTCAGCGGGCGCCGTGATCCTTCGGGACGATTCCGATCCCCCGCGGCACGGCGGTGCCTCGCGCGCGGCCGAGGGCAGACCAGCAGGTAGAGCGCGCACGCGATCCGCGCGAGACCCGCGCGCTTGCATGCCCAGCGTTGCTAGCGGTTTTTCGCCGTTTCCCACGGACGCCACCGGGCCCCCCCGCGACCGTCAGCCGCGCGGTTTCGCCTTTAGTTTCTGATTTTCGTTTCGCTTTGGTTTCTCTTTCAGCGATGGGTCACGCGATAAGCCAGGGGACCACGGATCCACTGAAAATCGGCGGGAACGGCCGTTCTTGTTGCGTAACGCGAAAAAAGTTTTCCCCGTAGAGGGTGCGGGCGTCCCGCAGCGGGACAAACGGAGAGAGAGCCGGACGTGAACGGAGAGACAGAGGGGAAAAAAGGCCGCGAGGGGGAGTGGGATACGAGAGGGGATTAGGCGAGAGGAGCACAGGCGACCGATCGCGATCCCGACCCGACGAGCAACAAACACCGCCCGACGAGACCAACAACAGAGGGGCAGGATAAACAGAGGAGAGAAAGAGACGGGAGGCGCAGAAAATAATGGGTTGAACCCTCGTATCGTTTCTTTTTCATTTCTGCATTTTCGACCGGCACGCCTGGAGATAGGAGCCACGAGGAAAGCCGCCGAGGGAAGATAACGAGATGCCGATGAGAACATGCCGGCGCACGAAGACGATAACGCGCGTGTTCACGAGCAACGCTGAGCCCGCGCGAGGATCCCGATCCCACGGATTTTCGCAACCCGCGGGCGACTAGCCTGAACCAGGCCCTACTTTTGCCCTCGCGTTGTGACACGGTGCCAGTGAAGTGCGAATCATTCTCGCCCGTGATCGGGGCTAGGTGCTCCCCCATTCGTCGCCCGTTTCGGTTCACGACGTCGCGTGGCCATACGCTTCAATTTCCTTCTCAAACGTTTGCGCCCACGAGCGTATCGTACTTTCGATCGTCCCCCTTCTCGCTTCGGGCCCGGACAGCCACGACTGCACTCGATCATCTTCGTGGCAACCACGTCGAATCCGCTCGAAGCGGCCGCGCGCAAATCTGAACATCATTCATCGGACGCCTCTATTTGGAGCGCAGAGAGAGAGAGAGAGAGAGAGAGAGCTGCCAAGCAACAGCGACCGTATCTTCGCCCCGAAATTAATTCCCTTCGATCGAGCGATAAAAATCGAGAGGATAAAGGGAAACGTCTCACGGCACGGTAATAAAGCGTCCGCGCGCGTAATCGTATCAGATTGAATAACGCGGTTGCTCAAGGCTACCGAAAACCATTGCCCCCAGCCAGCCTTGTCCCTGTGTCTGGGAACAACGAGGATCGCACACGATCGTGTTCCCTCGAGCGGCGTCGAGCGGAGATTAAACGGATAAAACGCGCGCGCCTGGGTGTACCGATCGGCCCGTCGAGGCCCGCCGAAAATCGCCTCGTCCCTCAACCTGTGGACAGTTTCATTGAGCAATCCGCCGAGAGGAGTGACGGGCCAGTGACCCTCCCCGGTGGTTAAACCGCTCCGTTCGAGAGGAATGCTTTCTCGAAACCGTAGCACCGCGAAGCCCGCCGCAGCCGCTTGAGGAAACGCGACCGCGTCGTCCTGCTTCTGGCGGATCGGCACGCGAAAGAACAGGATGCGCTCGAAAATCGTTGGCGCGTGAAGCTTCCGAGGGACCTGGACGGTGGAAGCCGATGGTAGTGAACGAGTGAACCGACGGAATTGGTCCCAGGTCGGATCGAAGGTGGGCTCGCGGATCCTAGAAGTGCAAGCAGCTCTATTCGTCGTTGGTGACGGTCGCGTGCGAGCCAGGGACGATGAAAGGGGCAACGCATGGAGCGTGGACGTGCGACGTTTTCGTGGACAGCGCGTGTCCCGAGTAAGTGAGCACCGAGGCGGCACGGGATCGGCGGATTTAACAGGAGCTTCGCTTATGAAGGCACGACAGGAGACTCTGCCACGTCGCCGGGCTGCTCACCTGGATCTGCATCGCCGAATTCTACATTGCGCGTGCAGAGGTCGTCAGTGGTGACCCGGTCTTATGCGGAAGGACGTTTGGAAGAAAGTGCAATCCTACGATCGGCCACCCAACGGATTCCCTTCAGGACGTCCGACGAAGGAGCCCCGGTCAGCCTCGGTATCGACAGTAGTGATGAGAGAGTGACCGCGCGAAGGTCGTGACGCGAATCGATTACAGTAGCGCGGCGTGTACGCGAATGGTGGCCGTGGCTGGTATATACCGAGGTGCACCATCGCCGGCATCATCTCTTTCCCCGTACAATGGACGTTTTCAAAATCGACCAGTCGCTGAGCGCGGGTCTGGGTAGCGCCCCGGCGCCAGACACCCTTACGCCGGAAGTGTCGTTCGACGCTGGCAGTGAGTTCAATCTGAGCTTCTTCGACGGGCCGGAGGAGAACAGCACCCAAGGATTCAGCGACCCCGGCTCCGTGGGCAGCGCCAGCGCCTCGCCGCCGCCAGGAACACCCGGGACCATCCCCGTAAACCCTTCCAACACCGCCCTACCGATAGTCCAAGTGCCCTCCGGCATCGTCATTAAGCAAGGTTTGTTTCATTTTTCTTTTTCTTTTCTCTTCTGTTTACATTTTTTTTTCATATTCTCCGCCACGCGGCCTGGTGTCATTCTCGCGAATGTTTTTCACCTCCACCGATCGCCGATCGTTGCTTCCCGTTTCTCCCGCGCCGGTCGGTTCCGCGCGCCTCTTTTTACCGCGACGCAAATTTTCGCGCGTACGTCAACGGTGTCGCAACGTTTCCGCGTCGGTTGCGTTTCCTCGCGCGGTTACGAAAGCGAGCCGAGGGGAAAAAAAGCTGCGATTTCGTTTGTAGAACGAGAAGGGGTGTAATTGATTGATTCGATTTCATGGTTGACGATCGCGGGGAGAAAAAGAAGAGAGTTGGGGGCGCGCGCGATGTGGGCACTACTGAAGATATTTTTTTTCTGGAATCTAACATTGTAAAAGCCGGTCGTTAGAGTTTTTGGTACCTGCAAATGTGAATAACGTTTGTCCAGTTGCAATATCCCACGCAAACCTGTACGCTGTTCACGAGTTCAGTTTCCGTCCCAGTAAGAAGTTATAACAAATATCAATTCTGTGCACACTGGGAGAACCTCTTCTTAACTTGCTAAGGAGAGGGTCGTTCCGGACCATATTTCAGCAGTTCGAAAAACTCGCGCCCCGTGAAGTTTCAATTGTCCTAATGATATCGCTTTTCGCTTTGCGAGTGAAATTCGCGAGCGCGCGGCGCGATTATCCGCTTTCCTCGCCGTCTCGGGGACGGGGGGGGCGCCCTGCTTTCGCAAAGGTTGCGATACAAATTGTAAAGGTCGGTGGGGCGTTTCGCAATATTCGCAATTCGTCCTGCGGGTCCGCGCACAATGCTGTACGAGCTGGCTACCTTCGGCCTACCGATTTCTCTTTCGATTGAGTTTTCTTCGCCCGTCCCCATTGTCTGGAGGAAATATCGGATCGAGAACTGGTTTCTTACGTCCGCGCTGTGAATCCAGCATCATGCCTAACCCCCGTCTCCCCTCTCTATTTGCAAAGAGAGCGGCTGACATTTCACTCGAACCGAGATCGCATAGGTGAGACACACTGGTTTCGTCTTCGAATCCGTGTACTTCGGATCAGCTTCAAGTTTCTATCGCAATACTGCCCCGTTAAACGATACACAGTAAAATCGCTTCTAACCTTCCCAGAATTCATTAATTTACCTAATTCATACTGCTCGATGTAGCTCACGATAATGCGAAGGTGGGAAACTATAATTATAAACCTCCGTTAACGTTACTTTATCGTGGACCTTTACCAGGTCGCGATTCTCCTGGCACAGGAGGCATCACTTTCCATCGCCGAGCAAGCGTACATGGAGGACCACGTTGGAGGTCGTCGTTTAAATTATACATTCGTCTAAGAGGCCCGCGGCTTCGATCTGATGGCAGATGCCGAAAATCCGACTTTGAATTTCAATCTCGGAGCGGTCAAGGTCTGCCGCGCGTGATTCTATTCAGGACTATGAGGTCCCCTTGAGGGACGCGTTAATATACACGCGACATTAGATACCATCTGAAATAGCGTTGCCAGAGATATCTCCTTCCTCCGGAATCTTCGCGGACCTCGACTTCCCCTCGCGTTCAACGGATCGGCCAAATTTTCCCCAGAGTCGGCTGCAGTTTATTTCTGCGAACGTCCATTCAAGTAGTTCGTTTGTTCCAGCATCCACCGCTCCTCCGTTCGCCCTTAAACTTCCCCAAGAAACTCGCGTCTGCCTCAATCTCGAACAATGAACTTCGGCCCTTTTATGAAACTCGAGAATTCACTTAATCATCCCACGATGCACCGCAGCGATCCTTTTTAATGCGAAATTCCCTTTGTCCGGGGAAGATTGCACGGCGAGCGGGGATATTTCGAATTTCGCCCCCGGAAGTCAGACGACGCTGGGGGACCGGCGTTTATTGGCGCAGCGGAGTGCCGATATTAATGATCGTCCCTTCCCGCTGGATATTTTTTCCTCCGTTGTTCTGCTTCTCGGATAATGAAAGGATCGACCTTAATTGGCCGAATCAGACCGTGTAACGGGGATCGGTAGAAGAAAGTCAATTATGAATTAGAAAAAGTGCTCTTACCGTTTGGTTTCGTCGATTGCTTTTTAATTTACTGGCCACGATAGCGTATTTTTATTGCTCTGGAGTTCTCCTGGCGACTTTCGTTAGAAAGGCTAACGAGTACTCTACGCGTTTTATGATGTGGAGTAAAAACTAGTCCGCGTACAGTTACCTCCTCCGTGTCAGTGGTTCAGAAACTTTTATTCAATTCACAGAGGGACGCTTGTATATCGATGGCTGTGGTTTACGTGTGTCAAGTTTTAAATTCGACTGAACCGTCTGCGGTGCCCAGTTCCAATGTTTCGTCCATTCTTCAATGGCAGTGGTAAAAGTGTCCGAACAAATCCGAAGTTAGTTTTTTCCACGTCCTTGCTAGGACGCTCGAAACATGTTTACTTTACCGCCTGGATGGTCTGTGACCCACTTCCCTATTTCTCTTCTATTCGCGCTACATGCGTGGTCAGGGAAATCCCGGACGCCGGCGTCGGCGAAATCATCCAGGCGTTAAAGTAAACATTTTCGAGGTTCCAAGGGTGGGCGCTGAAAAAAGTGGGGCGTAGGGTCGTATAGAGTGCACGTCTCACACCTCTCACTCTGTCCCCGTTGATCCCATTGATAGATGCGCGGTAGCTTAAACTAGAACCCCATGGATGTGTCTGGTGTAGAATCTTCGATGTATCCACCGTTTAACTGCTGAAAGCATTCAGTTAGTTCCAACGCCCAAGATACGATTAGCAATGGCTGTACACAGATTTTATAAATACTAACTTCTCTCCAACTTTATCTTTGAGAATCAGTTTTTAAGATTCCCAATAGATTAAACAACTGAGGAGTTGAAATTTAATGGTAAATGAGGTGTCCGAGTGAAAATCTGCAGTATTTTGCAACAGTTCTAGAAACTAAAATAAAACTATTTACACTGAAAAAAAAGAGTTTTCACTCCTTTGGCACTTACACCGTTTACCATTTTCATAGTACCGTTTATTGAAATAGAATGATTCATTGTGACAGAGTTAAAGTAGAGATGGACAGATCGCAAGCAGGAAGCCGTGAAAACAATCGCTCCGAAAACGGAGAAGCGCGGACTCGTGTTGCCAACCACGCCCATATTTGGAACCAGCTTCGCTATATTTACGCCGTTGCGTAATCCTTTCACCGACGTGTCCCGAACAATTCATTTTTAAGAGCCCCTTGCCATGGACTACGCGTCACTGCGTTTCTACGGGTGTACACATGGCTACTTGCTTAGTTCGTTTGAAGCACGGCGCCTGTTTCGCGGCAATTCGACGGGAGGATTGGCGTGGCTCGAACGTGTAGCAGCGGCGATGACCGTTCGCAGTCATTGGCGTCCTCCTCGTGTCACGTAAATCGTCTTCCTGGAACGAAGGCCACGAGAAAGTTCGTGCCGCTGATTCAGTGCCACGGTCACGCTACGTGCGTGGCATCGACACCGACGAAAGTAAACTAAATCCGAAGGATTACGCAACCCCGTTTTAAAAGTCGCTTAATGTACTTCGCTGACTGCCTTCTTCCTCAGCCCTTCTCCACCAATCGCCCTCCTGCTCGATGCATTTGGTCGATTCATACACCTTGTCCAGCCAGAGTTAGATAAATTCTGCCCACAGCCGCAACTTTTTATCGTAGACAGCGAAATTGCCCGTTTCTATAAGTATTACATGCTCCGAGAGATACACAAATCAGCTACAAAGCAACACTTTGCACAGTTTAAAAGTACAGCGAGACAAAGGAATTGTAAATTTTATTTCCACTACGACCGCGCGAATGTTTTGCATAAACGTTCGGTTATTTAAAGGAATCGGGGGGTCTTTTCGCGTGGTCATACGTTTTGAATAATTGCCGGCTACTTCCGAGTGTAGTATAAGCACGGCCGGGCCGCGTGTCGAGTTAACGCGCTTTATTAATATTCATGCCACCAGATACACGTTTCTTGTCTCCGTATGGCGTTCACCTTTCCGATACGTTTCCGGATTTTTAGCGTCGACCGGTGTCGCAGCCGCGATTTTTGATAGTCCAGTACCGCGAAAAGTTGACGGGGCTGCTTTCAAATTTATCGCAGTCGTCGAAACTCGGGCCCCGGCATATCGCTACGCGGTTGGTCGCATCGTGGAAAGAAGAAAGACCAGCCTCGCTAAAAATATAAAAGACAGGTGGCGAACGAAGATGAGCGTGTGCGTTTTTAATCGAATAAGTCCGAGATTACCAGGTATAGGTCCATCTAAAAATACTTACAGATTCGGCTGTCCTACTTGCACGAACTCAGTGTTCTATTCGCGTTCAAACCGGGTATCCTGCGATACCCCAGTTCTCAAGCTTCATAGATCACCAGCTTCAGAAACTGGTCGAACGAGACACTCGATAATTTACTCGCTCCTCGATTGTTGCCTGCTCGCTGTCATTTGACTAACGAAATTACAGCGATCCTACAAATTCAGCGGTCTCACTGATATTTCTGTTTGCATTCGCGCTGTACGCGGAGCAAAGTCGATCTCGCCCCTTGCAATTATAAACATATTCCCCCGAAAAAACATTCCTTCGTCAAGAATTCCTACACGCAACCAAACAGCAAAAAAAACAGTTAAAAAACTCGCGGCGCACTTCCGCGGAACGAGGGAATCGGTTGACGCGCTGGCGCCAGGCACGCAAAGTGCGCCTCGAACCTCGTGTACCGCGGTTAGGTAGTACGTACCTGGCGCTGCTGCGAGGGGAGAGGAGGCAAGGGTAGAGCCGCGCGGATATTAACGCGAGGAAATATTCCGTGCACCGGCAAAAAGTGACGCGGTATTCCATTATCCTCGTCGGCGCGATGCAAAACCGGTCGAAATGATTGGATTTTTATCTTCCATCTCGCTCGCGCACCTCTACACCCCTGCCCCTGTTCCGCGTTGCAGCGCCGCGCACCTCTTTCTCCGTTCGGCCCGCGGCTCCGCGGCGAGGCTCGCCCAGCGTCGGGCAGAGCGGGGCGCGCGCGCACACGAGCGCGAGCCGCGGCCCGTGGAGAGACGCATGTGCGTATAAAACACAGCTGTGTGCGCTGTTACCGTGTGACTCATCCAGGTACATTGCACCCGGTACGTGTCCGGTACGAGCACGGAGTCGGTACGGTGGACGCGCAACCGCGGCCAACATTTCCCGATTTTTCTTCGCGGCGCTGCACCTTCGACCTCACCCGCCCCTGCCCCGATCACGGGGTGTCGTCCGGAGGGACACCGCCACCCCATGAATTTAGCACGAGGCCCTGCTCGATATGGAGCACGGCTAGGTATGTACGTAGTCGCACTTCCCCGCGAAACGTGAACGCTACGACGCTTCGAGTTTCAGCCCTCTCCACTGAGGGGCGCCCGCGAACGTTGGAATCTCAGCCGAAGGGTTGATCGTTCCTCAAGGAGACTGAGGCGGTGGACCCGGAGGCTGATTAAGTGTAAATAGTATTTCTCGAGGATGTTTGCAATAATCATAACCGATCTCTGGCGCGATGGGTATGTGCACGTGGCTTAGTCAAATGCACCCCTTAATGCGCGCACCCCGGGGGCGGGGGGGGGCGCACGTCGAATCATCTTCACAACCCGTCCTTGTCACTCGTAGCGACCATACGCGCGGTACAGAGAAGGAAGCCATCGAGAGCGGTTGATTTTACTTGGAGTGGCGCGTTGGGAATCGCGTGTGAATTATTAAGAGTCTCGCCGAGGCGTGTGGTAAATACTCCTCGAGCCATCTTTCTCGCTCCGCCTTGGACCCTTCAATGCTTCTCGAGTATACGTCTCTCGCTCTTTCGCTGTCGTCTTCCGTGCAGCGCCTCTCCGTTTCTACATCTCTCTCTCTCTCTCTCTCTCTCCCTCTCTCTCCCCCCTCTCTCTCCCTCTATATAGTTGCAATGCCAGTTTCTATCTCCTTCCATCTCTGCTTCTCACTTGAACGCTCGTTCGGATCCCTCGTCGTTCTCCGTTCCACCTCAAGAGCAATGAACTCTTGGTAGGGTATATCATCAGTGAAGTGATGCTACCAGCGCGCGCGCGCGCGCACGCTCTCGTGCTCGCGTGCTCGCGAGCTCGAGCGTGTATTGGTGGCCGGAGAGACCAACACAGGCGCGGGCGGGCGCGCGAGCTAGCCATTTCCATCGCACCTTTTCTCTTCCTTTCTTTTCTCCACCGCATACGCGTCGAATAAAACGAAATCACGCCGTACGGGATATACGCGATGCACCCTGCGAGATCGGTGCACGCGCAGCGGGCAAACGCGGCACGTGCAGAGTGCATACGTCGACCCTGGACCGCCGATGCATCTCGACCGGCCTCTCCGTTATTGTTGTTGTCGCGGAACGATTGACCTTCCGGGTATATTTTAACGAGACAGCCGGAGGAGCGTGGTAATAATAATCGAGCGTTGGCGTTCGCGGCTCGTAATTGAAAAGGGAATCTCATCCTATGCTCCGGGTATTACAAGCGCGCAGCAATTCCCTCTCGAAACTCTCGGTTGCCGGCAAATCATCATCCATTCCGCCGCTTTGTTTAACCCTGCCCGCCTGAGCGAGCTTCTACGGCGTTGCTGGTGGCGAGTAAATGAACATCGAAGGTTCATTCGCGAGAAAGTTGCCGGCCGGCGTGTGTCCGGTCGCCACTCTGGGAAGAGGAGCGCGAAACAGCGACTCGCGTTTATTATATCGGAACGGCGGCGTTGGGGCAAGAGGCGTTTCGAGTAACGACGCTAAAAGCGTGGCCATTACGTAAACGTAATTACTTTCCCATTGGGCTCGGGGGGGAGATGAAAAGGAATTGCGTAATTATCGGGGATTACCGAACGTTTAAAGTTTATTCGCAGCTCGAACGGTAATTCTTCGTGACGTACGAGACTTTAACTACACGGCGGCGATGCTAATGGCGATGCAAGTGGCACCGAGGAGCTCTTTAAGGGAGGAGGTAGCACCGGGCTGGTGTCGGGTAGTGGAACGCCATTGAATCCACTACTGTGCAGCACCGAGGGCCCGTGCAACGGTAAAATCAAGGGAAATTGATTAAGATCGGTCGCTTCGAGTGTATCTGATCGAACTTGCACATTCAGGCTTCCTGGTGCGGCAACAGTTGCACGTTCGTCACGAATTCAGCCGCGCGCGCTGCCCATCGTATGCCGCCTTCGCTAACCCAGGCCCGTGCGCAATATTTCCCGCTAATTTCAATATAAATTCTCCGCGATACACCAACGATGCCCCAAATTAAGATTCTTTGCCGCAGTTCGCTTGCCTTGTTCCAAAAAAATCCACCCGTTACATGTTCGCACTGCGCCGGTGCCCGAAGGAATTCGCCACTGCCGCGTTGGAACCGTAACATTTAAACAGGCCCGGCGAGCATAGCGATCCTTGCTGCAATGGGATCGTCATTCACGAGACAAAACCCTCGACGGAGGTTACCACGAAGCGATTTCGTTGCATCAACGAAACTCGTTCGGCGGGGCACAAATAAGCGCATCGCGCTCGCACGTGCATCTCAGCCTGCTCGTTGTGTATGTTACATCACACATATTACGTGTCGTGCACCGTCGCGCGTACTTACACACACGTGCACGTCCGTCGACGCGTTAAACGCACACGAAGAGTGATTATTTCCTTTCTTGCTGACCCGCTGGTAGTCCCTGCCTGTTGTACACTTGTTTTTTGCACGCTGGTACCCACGCGCACCATCGCGCGCACGACACACGTACACAGGCGCGCAACGACGACGACCAGGCGTCCATACGTGTGCCGGCGGGTGCATGAGAAACAGGAGAAGCGGGGAGAGAGAGAGAGAGAGGCAGAGAGAGATAAATCGTACGTGTATGGGGCTCACTGTGAGCGAATGCTAATAATATTCACTTCCTGTAACTCGGTTATATTAAATCACTGCAACCGCCTCTCCCGCTTTTCTGCGTTATTACCGTTTTCCTCCGCGTATTACCACTACCTCCTGCCAGCAGCGCTGCGCTCACGGGCGCCCGCGCACGCGCAGGCGCGCAAACGTTCGGCCGAGCGCCGAGCGAAAAGGTAGAAGAAACCGCACGTTTCCTCTACGCGTCCTTTTCCTCCTTGCCCGGCCCGTCGCTTTTCGTTATTCGCGGTATCGTCGATCGGCCGGCGTTCCCTTTGCAAACTTTATTACCGTCCCCGTCTCGCTCTACATACCTGCCGCTCGCCGCGCGGCATATAATGAAGCAATTTGTGAAAATAACGACCCCGTTGTTTTCGCGCACGGCGAAAGCTTCGGGAATTATATCGAAACATCTCCGGCAAATGGGGTAGTAATTACCAGCTAAACTTTACGGCCGTTTCTTGGCCCGAATTAAACATTTATTCATACGGAGATTTCTAAATCAGCATACCGCCGCGTTTCGGGCTTCCCCGCCGTTTCATTCGAAAGGGATACCTGCCTCGCTCGCGTTTCACTTATCTTTTACCCCCGCACCGGTACGAGCTGCATTTACAAGTAGGTACCACTCCGATTCCCCCGCTTATACCAGAACGTTAAGCGCATGATTGACGAAAAAGCGACCATCGCGACTGGCCAGGCAGTAGCCTCCTCTCGAACCGACCAAACGGAATCAGATTTTTGCATCTCGACTCCCACCCCATTAGCGTTTCCGGGCGATCCGGTTTTGCGTACCGGTCCACCATCGGACGCTCGACTTTCGTCCTCCTCCCATGCGATATTCGATAACGTCTACCCTTATTCTGTCGCCAGCCGCATTGTCCTTTCCCTTCGCTATAATCGACGGATATTCCACAATAGTAGATCAAAGGCACAATTTGAAAGACCACACATAACTGCGACGGAACTAGGTTCAGAATCGAAGAAGAACCTTTTTAGTTTTTCGGACTTTTCTCGACAACCGTTTGTCGCACTAGAAAAAGTAATACAACATAAAAGATGCTCCTTGTCCGGATCTACAACTTTCGTCTGACATATCTTTTGATTTAATCAATAACTTCGAGGATATTATATAAAATCGACTTCGCGAGCTGTTAAATAATAATTAAATGTTTAAGGGCCCAGGGGCACCCTTTCCCGTTATCCGATCGAGCTCAGACTTAACACGGATTTTTTTTCAATTATTTGAAACTATTCTGGAGGGTGCCCCCAAGAAAATCTTGAAAAAAATCTTACTTAGAGCAAATAAGAGCCACCCTAATGCAGATGATTGAAATGATAGCAAAAGTAGTATATAACTGAATCGACTGAAGGTATACAGAGTTGCCGGAGCAGAAACGATGGATGCGATAAGCCTGTGAAGCATTTCCCTCAGAAGAAAATATTTATTTAGCAGAAATATGCGCGTTACGCAGCGCATACGCGAACAGCGGCCGTGCACGGCAGCCGGCTGTGTTCGTGTGTGGAACGTACACGTATCTAGCGGTAAGGACGCAGGCCTTGACCATGAATACGAGTTGGTGGATTGCATAACTATAGTTATGTGCGGTGGCTCTCCCTGCGATCGTAAACCGTCTCTGTGTGTGTGTGTGGTGCAGCACGCACACGGCTTGCGCCCTCCCTCCCCGTGCATGCGCGCGTGTGTTCGTGCGCGCGCACACGTCGGTCGATCGGCTGGCGAGTCCTCTCGTAACGAGCCATCCTCGTGTGCGCGCGCTGTGGCGGATACGCGCCGCGAGGTGCACTGCACTCGCCCGACGTGTCACGCACTCGCTGGCGCGCACGCGCTCGCGCCGCCACACGCAGGAACCAGCGGCATTGCGTACGCAGACGTAAGGCTGCGACCTTGCCTTTAAGCTTCAAACAGCTGTTCGAGGCGGTGTTTTGAGCCTTCGTGAAATGGGACGCGCTTAGCGGTCGAGGGGGTTGCGGGCCGCCGCGGGGAGCACGTATTCCGGTGGCCTAGATCCGCTGCCCCGTGCCTAGCGTCCTTTGCGAGACCGTAACGAAGGAGGCGCGAAAATATTTTCAATTTACTTGAGCAATCAGCTGCGCCGTCCTTAATCCACTCGGACGTAAGTGTCCGCGGAGAGTCGCGAAGTAAATACCCTCGTGGCAATTACGTTACCCGCGACGCGATGGAACAACAACGATAATATTCCCCTTGTCTAATCGCGGAGAATCTCCCGACAGCTGTCGCAGTGACGGATGAAGAGACACTCGATGGCGCATAATGATTCGTGCAGGGTCGCGCCAACTTGCACGCCCCCGGGGAAACGGGCGCTGGGGGGAAATGAGAAAATAAGAGCAACGAGGGGCCGGGGAGGCGAAAGGACCTGGGAGTATACTTAAAGTAACGTTGAAAGGGTAAAAAGGTGGAAGGAGCGTGGAGAGAGAGAGGGCGGGAATGCATTTAACTCGCGCTTTTGAAAATGAATAGGACCCTTCTTCAACGCGCCGGGGATGTCATACGTCAGCCCCTTGTTAAACGCTTGTCGAGAATGTCGAGCTGGGGAACTGAAAGCTGCCTTCTCCTTGCATCCTTGCTTAATAAATAAACTCCCGTCGATACTGCCTCCGATGGCAAACAAAACGTCAAAAATATTCCGCTCGATTCTTCATTGGACGGTGCTTCAGAAAAAAAGTGGATAAACTTTGGAATTTTATTCACTGATTCTACTCACCAGCGTTGAATGTGAGACAAGATGAGGGATTGCTGGAAGCACCCTGTATACCTGAATCGTTCCCATCGAATACCTGACGCTGCCACGTCGCAAGGGCGGGAATTGGGGACCTGTGTCGACCTGGTGCGAATTACCCATAAATTAGCAGCGTACCGCGTCACCTGTACCCGCCAATTCTCACGCTTGGTTCCCCGAAATAAAAGTCGAGGGGGAACACGGTTCGACCCTCGTTTTCTCTCGGTGGACGTGAGTTATCGGCCGCGCCACCCACCGGGCCCTGATTTTCCACCCACTTGAGCGCACCTCGGATCTGCCCCCGCATAAATTCACTCTCTCCCCGATCCTTATCCGCAGGATGTTACGGGCTAAAGTTGCTCGCGCCGAACGAACAGCGGATCCCGGGTGAAAGAGAAAGTCCGGCTGAATTAAGACGTTCCGATTAAGCAAGATTTACGGGCAATTATTTTTCACTTAACGCTCGTCGCTTGATTAATATTAATTCGCTGCTCTGGCCTCGAATCGTTACCCGGCTGCTTCCATTAGGGCCCCCGGTGCCGCGATCTGCCCCCTCGATTGATATCTACGGCGGAACGGTGCCGTTCCCTTACTGGCTCCCAAATTAACGATCACCTTCGACTGAGAGAATCCCTGGTACATACACAGTTATGCTCGTCTTCTTCGTGTACGAATAAAATGTCACTGCGATCGGCTCTCCCGCTCGGAACCCTCGACTTTTCGCCCCCGTTACGGGACACCCTGTATAATCGACGCTATCGTCGGACACCGTTGATTTTCCACCTGCGCGCACCCAGTTCGAGCTGTCGCACATAAATTTGCCCCACCCTCCGCGCGCGCGATGCCTATCAACGGGAAGTTATTCGACGCGGTTTCACTCTACGAGCGGCCGTGATTCTTCGCCGCGGAGGAGAGAGAACCGCCGGGACAGGGCTATCGTTTTCGCGTATCCTCGGCGGCCAGGATGGTCGCGGCCGATCCATCGGCGCGGGACAGCTTTTGATCCGTCGATTCGCCCGCGGTTCGAGATACGTGCATGCATACGGGGCGGGGTGGGGAAACGGTGGACGGTCCGCGACGATGGCCGCGTTGGCAGAGTTGCGGCGAAGGAGAAGGGAAGGCTCATCAAAGAGGCATTGAACTCAGGATTCCGTGCGAGGACCACCGGTGGAATAAGAAGCCGGCGAGTCCGCGCGATTCGTTGATTCGAGGGACGTGCGAATCACCGGTTTTCGCGCCGCCTTCCTCTTCGCCCGCCTCGACGGTCGAGGACCCCCCTGTTCCCAACCTCGCGGGCACCTCTTCCGCCTCGCGGTTTGACGGACGTTGATGCGTTAAAAAGGTTCAACGAACGCTCGCCGGGGGGATACCGCCCCGCGCCCGATTCCTCCCGCGGGAGATTCTCTTTCTGCCCGGGAACACGAGATCGCTTCCTTTCTATTGTGAATCCATTTCCTGCTGCGCCGAGGAATTTCGTTCCCCAGCTTCGAACGCGGTTGCACTCTTTCGTTCGCCTGTCGCGGCGTGTAGGTGGTTTTTATTGCGAGACGGAAGAGGCTGGCTAGTGATTGGAGATACGTAACAGGCCGTATGTTTAATTTAGGAAGGTTGCGTTCAAAGTCTTCCTTGCTCCTTTGAGTAATCGGGAAACTAGAGCGGCATCGATCCCCTGGCAATTCACTCGTCAAGCCACTGAATCTTTCGAAGCGTTTCTGGCCAGGTGGTTCGCGGAGCCCAGCGTTCTATGCCTCCGCGAATTACTGTCTTGCTAACATTCCCAGCATCCCGACCACTCGTTGAAGTGCAATTTTATCAGGCCCATGTAAGAAGATCTGCCTTTTTTCCACCGTACGCGCCTTCGCTCATTGAACAACCTTCGCGTTCGAGAGTGCAGCGTCATGGATAGTAGTTTTACGGGGCGTTTGGAATACAAAGCAGGGGGCGTGCTCGTTCAAATTGTTATACACAATGACCGAAAGCCCAAACAGGCGAATCACGTAGCCAGGCTTGTATCAAGTATTCTCGGTACGTCACGGTGCGCTGCAACGTGCAGTGGTCTCCTGCTAATTTAACGCATTTGGTACCTGCGTCGACCACCTTTAAATTTCAGGCATCGCCGTAAGTTCATTAGGTTAGCCGACGCTAATGTTGCTACAGATAAATCAAATCTAAATTCCACCGATTCGAACGCCACCGTCGCTGCCATTGGAATACCTACCACAGGGAAACTCTGCAACAATCAATAATACCAATGCACTCTGATGCATTATGCAAGAGAACTTTCAACGAGACCCTAAATCGGCGACTCATTCCCGACCATTAATCATTTTCCATGACGAACGCTTAAATAAGCGACGCAACGTTACGCTCGTCGCGAGGCGATCGAACACGTCGTAAGCAGAGGACGATAATCGTTAGAATCCATGATAGCCGTGATAGGGTACAGTGCGGTCGATCATGCACCTGCCTGTGACGTTGGTCACTGGCCAATGCACTCGGTGCATTATTATCGAGCTAACAAGCGAACGTAAGCGAACCTTCGTCTTTTCTTCCACCCTTCGTTCCATCTGCCTCTCTCCACCTCGATCGCGCGGCAAACTACGGCCGTCACAATCGATCGTTAGAAAGTACGCTCTTCGCCGTCCGCCTGGGCACCGTCTTCATCTACTGCAACGGTCAAAAAATTCTCACTGCCTCGTCGCTGCGGCGCGATCCTGCGCCGCCGGAGCAAAAGTTATCGGGCTCGCTGAAAGATTCGGACCGGTCGGGCTGGTTGCACAGATAACGGATCGTGCCGCTGTTAACAATGATCGATCGAAGTTGTTCGCACGTGACTCCGTTCTATTTTCGATGCTTGAATCATTTCGTTCGGATGAAACGAGGCATTGAGGACAAAAACGGCTGATCCAAATTTTTTGCGAAATTGAGTCAGCAGCAATAATGTATTCCAATAATTATATAATCATATAAAATGGGAAAAATACATTTTTTTTTATGTGGGTTAGTCCATGTTTGCTTTGAATGCCTCAAATGGGACTTATTTCTTAGGGGAAGTTTCGATGCATCGATAATTGGAGATAGAGCTTTGAGGGGTTTGCGAATCGTTGCAATCTTCCTCCAACGCTAGGATTCCTCGCACAATTTTAGCCTATGACTTGTTCCAACGTTGTGTATGTCCAACGGCCCTGAGCTCGCAGTATCTTTTATTACTTGCAAATTAAGTCGCGCGAAAATAAAACGGGGCTTAGAGCTTTAAAATGTTGACTACATTTCCCATTAGACATTGAGAATAACACGCAGAAGTTGCGGACGGATTAATTATTCAGAGTTTGCTAACCGAAGTAGTTAAGCGGTTACGATACACCAGCACGTCATGCAACAACTCTAACAATATGGCTGTAATGTGTAGACACACTGTACACGTAAATACCCTTACGGATAGCGGCGTGACTTGTATAAGTTTAATCGAGAACAGTGCCAAAGTGAACTTCGTTATAATATCTACAAGCTGATCACGAGATCGTGGTGCAAACTTTCCGTGGCTATAGGATTCATCGAAGCACAGGAGAAAGTGATGGTGTACATTTGCGCCCAGAAACGAGTTGTAAAGCGAGAAAACTTTTATTTCACCTCCAGAAGTGTTCTATCCACTTAGACTTAGGTGTTTTTATAGATAAATAGACAGTATCTCATAATCGATATCTCTTCGCGCTTTAAATTCCCATTCAGCAGTTTCAGCATACAGAAATAATTGGACCACTTTCCTGCCCACTTTGCTAAGTATCTCACGCGCAAAGTTTGCACCGTGAATGCACAAAACCCCCGTGTAAGAACGCTCCGGAATCGCCTAAACTCCGCTTAATGCGCCGAGCTACGTACGCCGCAGTGGCCAGCGAATAGAAAGCAACGTCCCACGGGGGGAAGCCTCCCCTTTATTTTTCAATTCCATGGAAATCTTGAATCGGAGCGAAGCAAAACAGAGCCAGCGACTGGAGAAAGCTCGCCAGTTGAATCTGTACGGCGATAACGGGCAATCCTGTTTCGCGGACCGCGGGATAGCCCCGCGGTACGGTCGAGGAATCGTTCATGCGATTCGCCTAGCCGCCGCGCGCAGTCGGTATCGAAGCTTCGCCAGCTTACCAGGCACCGTGACAAAGAATACCAGTCCCGCGGATTAGAGTGTCTGCACGCGACAATTCGTTACGCAACTCGGCTAAGTGAATCCCCGCGACTTTCACGTCGCCGGGCGGCTGTCTCTCTGTCGTTGCAGGTGATTAAGAGCCGAAAAAAAAGGAAAGAAACGCCGCGCGGCTGCTGCGTCTATCGGCGAGGCAGCGTCGGTGACGACGCGCTCGGGGCTAGTCGCCACGCGGTGGCTTAATATGGTTACGTAAGGAAAGAGACAGCGTTACCGTGACGGTCTCCCAGCCAGGCATGCATATACGATCGCCTGGGTATAAGCCATAAGCGGTTGCGCGAACACGGAAGAGAGCTTGCGTCTCCTATACTCCCCCCTGCCTCTTCATTTCCTCCTCTTTCTACCCGAGACGCGATCGGGAAAAGGCACCTTTAGATAGTCAATCTCGTCACGCTTTGCCCTGATTCGCTCTGGAGGGGGTGGAGATGTTGGCGGGCTGACGCCTACGCGCGGAAACGGAGCGTACGTACGAGGCGTAGAGTTTCCTGCTCTTGGCTACGAAGGTAAAGTATCGCGGGTAATGTGTAGGGTGGACTCGGAGTTAGCACCTCGGCCCATGTCGATTTCTTGCGTTCAGAGGGGAGCGTGAATAAAGATGTTCCTCTGTATGAAAGTTGGAAAGGAAGTGAGCGAGGAAGATCGATGCCCGTCGAGGCTCCTAAATATTTCAAGAAGGTCATAACACATGGCGTGCGAACTTGGTCGAGGCTTACCCGCGAGGGCAACGATTCTTCCTGCCGTTTATAAGCCGGATTGTTACGCGCGCAGAGTTTCTCGAACGGATATAGGTACCTCGGAGCTGCGGAGCTTCGGCGAGAAGCTTTACCATTTCCGCAACCAGAGCCCTGCCAAACGATTCCCCAGCACCGATTAGTCAGTGGGCCCGTAACCGCTGCACGGTGTCGTCCATTAGCGAACGATTGAAACCGATTCGTTGGCACCGCGCTGCGCCTCGGTAGCCCGCCTCCGGGTATTCCCGCGGACGTATAAGGTATCCGACATTAGCAGCGGTGGAAACGCGAATCCATCAAGGTATCCATCTAAGAAACGCCTGGTATCCCATTTCTGCCATTCGTTCTACGCCCGTAGGAGCGTATATTTCAGTAGCGTATCATCTCGTACCGATGCAGAAGCCACTTGCCGCTTTTACTCCTTGGAGCAGCTCACGTAACGCGCTCCCTCTTCCTCTCCCTCGTTCCTTTTTCCATTTAACCCTCTACCCAGCGAATCTTCTCCCTCTCTATCGCGCTTGTCCCTCCATTCCTCTCTGTTCCTCCGCGCTTCCTTACCCTCCGTTCCCTCGCTCTCCTCCTCCTCTCTCCCGTTTTTTCCTTTCCTCCTTTTTCCGAGCGCGGCGTGTAACAAGGGTGTGCAGGTGTGCAAAGCTTTCTATCTTTGCTCTCGCGTGCACACAGCCGCACGCACGGACGTGCCTCGGAGAACAGTCGCGGATTCATACACGGTGTGCCCCACGCGGAATCGCACGCGATGCCAGGCGAGCTCGTTTGCCGCCATCGCTGGCCCGATCCCTCGATAACGCCGCAACCTCGCGCGCGAAACACGGAATTAATCCCTCTCTCCCTTCGCACCCCCTCGTGCTCGCCCGTGATACCATCTCCCTCGACGGTCTCGCGTCCGCTGATTCAAACACCGCGGGACGAGGCTTAACGCTTCGCCGTTTGCCGTAACGTCTAATGCAGGAATCGTTTACCCTTCGCGACGCCTGGCCACCGTTGTTTGCCTATTTCGCTGCGGCGCAGGGGTTGCTGCAGGGCTTACCGAGCATCAGCCGCTCCGTTTGCGTTGCTACGGGTGTACGGACTGGAGTTACGCTAAGCCACCTTTCCGCGTGCAACGTGGGAGACACTCGCGTATCTCGCAGAAGGTAACTACTCGAAGGTACACGCATAATCGGAATATTGCCTTTCGGGTCGAGGAACGCATAGGAAAAGTGGGAATTTAATCTATTCAGTTTCCAATATCCATTCCCTTTTGCCCTTGTTTAAAAGAAGAGTTCAAAAGCGTGGTACTATCAAATTTATTTTCACTTTGTCGTCCATTTTGGAAGATGGTAGCTCGCCAAGTTCGCGCGTCACACCCTGTAGATGCGGCGATACGAGCTCGCTTGCTCGCGCGCGCGCGCCCGCGCCTGTGTGATTAGTGTCCTCGTGCGTCGTCTGCGAGCTTACGTCGTGATCCATGGCCTGTCCCAATCTATGCTGCTAAGGCAAAAGGAAGCAAAGCGAAACGCGGGCAAACACTCGGCTTAACCCAGTGAGGGGGCCTCGGCTACCCAGAATAACTTGTTCCGCATTGCATTATTAGACGGTTATTTTCGGCCGCGTCTCACGACTCATCCTTCAAGCAAGGACCTCGTCTCCTTTCGCCTCGTCCTCCGACTAGCCCTCCCATTTCTCTCCGAGCCACAATAGATTCTTTGCACAGGATTCTTTTCAAAGACTCCTATGGAACCGAGCTGATACGCAATTAGGACGGTTCAATCGGAGCGAGGGAAGTGCCTTTTCTACGGTTTTATTAGATTGCCGCGAAACTTCAGTCTTCCAGGGAGATTAAGACAAGAGTTACTCCGTCCGATGTACTTGCTATTGGATTACGTTCTATACAGGTACAGGCTCTTCGATATCACCCGCAGCTTCCAATCCTTGCGACAACTCGACATCTACAGAGATACTCCGCAAGTTGTTCTAATATGTAAAAGAACACGCGCGGAATCTGCCTATTAAAATTCCAGCAGACACTTTCCACATCACTCAAACATCACGCTTTGGGATACATCCAAATCTAATAAAACCTCTCGCGACATCGCATTAGCAAATCTTGTAGAGTTGCTTAAATGTTCAGAGTATGTTGCTCTCTGTACAAGCGAAGTATGATATACAGAGTCTATTTAGCGGATTGCCTCCAGGATTTCAATTCAAAATTCGGAGTCGAGCCGCATCGCGCAGTCCAGCGCACCGCAGCGGAATCTTCGGTAAGCCAGAACTTTCTCGGCCCGCGATATTTCCTGAAATATCCGAATTCCTCGCACTGGCTAGGCGACAAGCCGCCGCTGGCTGGGAAGGTGCTTCCTTCTCGGGGCCTGTGGGCGCGCTCGAGCGTTCAGGCGCGCTTCTTTTGCTCCACCCGAGGTCTCCTCTTCGGCGAGAAGCGTAACCACGGCCGTAACGCGCTTAACGTTAAGCCCCGCCGGTCCTGGGATACATGGGTGTGGCTGGCGCGGATCTATGGGAAATGGCAGAGGTTAGAATCCGTGCACGGAGAGAGCTCCTCGGCCAGCCTCGTATGCAGCCCATCTGATACACTCGCGGTTACCGATATATTGCATTACACGGGTATCCGTGGCGCTCGCCGCGGAGCAAAGGCCAATTCCAGCGGAGGCGAGCCTCCTCCTCGTCGTTTTCGGAGCAATCGCGAACGAGATAGACGAGAAAGCCTCGCTTTCCCATGGACAACGCTCTTGCACCACCGATAGAATTCGCGCTTTGATTAATCGATCGACGATACTTTTGGAGTGAAATTGCGCGTACGATCGATGCTCGTGCTACTCGCGATCGCCATCCGCGGCTGAGTAATGCTCGAGGAAAATGACGTTTAGGGCTAGTCGTTTATCGTTGCTTTTACAGCGCGCAGCGTGGAAAGTCGCTGCCCGTTTGCTTCATTTTTCGTTACGACGGCGAAATATGGCTGATGTTCCTGAAGAAAGTTTCATGCGTGGTATGTACATAGCGCGGTTGGTTAAACCGGGTACCGACCATGTGAGTAATTCTGACGATGTGTTTTACTTGATGGATTGTCGGGTATATCAAAGTGTGGGGGTAGAAAGGTCTGCTCCCTTCTTGTAATCTGAGACTTTGTTTTTGAGTATAAGTTATGGTAAGGGATTTGGCCCACAAGCTCACACCACAGTGTGAGCTGTTTAATTGTCAGACGGGAGGGCGAAGAGGATGTTGATTTATACCCAGAATGCACGTAGGTACAGGAAATGAAAGGTAATTACCAAACGTGGATAGTCATTTCGACTATCAAAATTATACGAGGGGTATTAACCATGCGTCTTGTAAGAAGAAAACGAAAAAGGAAGAGTGAAAAATGCACATTTCATTGGCCTTACTACATAATCAATTTCCCAGCCAATGATAGAAACCTTGTATACCTGGCCTCGTGGCACTGTCGGTGCTCCCCATCCTTCTCGACTACCTACCTCAAAGTTTCGGTACACCGTAAACAACTTCTAATACCTTTTTATGTAAAACCAAAACAGCCTCGCGCGATCAGTATTATTTCGACCGCCACCGCGAGTACACCTTCCTCGATGAACGCGTTATTATTTGAGTGATGTGATTCCTAAGGGAGAATCCATGTCACTTTTATCGCGTGCAAACATTGGAATCTACCAACTCGCTCGCGAGAGTTTTTTCTCTGTAAATTACACAAGTGAAAGAAAAAGCGATCGTTCAGATGTGTGCGAGTGCCCGCACTGCTGAGATTTAAGTCTGGAGCGCCGGAAGTAGAACCTTCTTAACACCCATCGCTTTGGGAGCGAAGCCACAGATTGGAAAATGGTAAGAGACTTTTCCATTTCCTTTACCTCGAGCAATTTTCGTATCCTCGATTTGTGTGATAATCGTGGAATATTCAGTCTATACCGAAATACTATTAAATCGCCATAGAACACAACAGTACCGTAATCGACTTTTGCACGCCAGTATCGCTATCGTTGCACCCTGCATTCGTTCTCTAAAATCGGGAGAAAAAAAATTTAATCGCTTCACGTTCGTTCGGCAATCCGGTTGCGTCAAACGAATCTACAGGTATTGGCCAGTTGGCTGTGTAGGAGCATCGTGGCAAAAACAAAGCAGCCAGGTAATAGCGAATTAAACTCGATCGATCCAGCGGCTCGGTTAGGAATAAAATCACCGCGAACGTTGGCCCGATTTGCGTAACAAACGTACCGCCTCTGTGTGAGCGCGGATTTCTACGATTGGAATAAAGCATAGAGGAAAGTGAAATCACAGAAACCGTATGACGTGCGCTCTCGGGGGACGTCAAACCGTGGCAGAGTCGCGGTGTGTTTCAGCCTGCTGGCCAGAATCCAGCCATTATCCAGAGTTACGTTAATTAATCCTCGTTAAGCCGTTTGACATCCCGCGTTACGTAAATCAGATAGAGCACGTCGATTTCAATTTAAAAAGCCACTTTCACGCTAGCTATGCAACAATACCGCGAACGTGCCTTTTTCCTAACTGAATACGATCTTCGACGTTTCGCCCAACAGATGCTCCGTTCTGGACCCTCTAATACTCTAATCGAGCGAGCTCCCTTAACGCCAAACGGCGCCTAATACCGGGCATTAGCTATATCTTGTGATATTTGAATCGCTACCGTTATTCCGCGTAAACCGTAGAGGGAATAGAAAACAATGATTAGGTTTCGGCACGTTTCAGTCGCACGTGCACAGCTAAGGAGATTGATTTAATATTATCTCTTTCCTCTTTCTTGAGAAAAAACCTTAAGCGTCCGACACTAGGGGAACTCCGCCTGTCTCATATTCTCGTTAATTCATTGTAAGGGATTGAGTGTGTTTGGAGTAACAGTGGAAGGTCGAGGCTTGAACGGTCTCGTGGAAGAAAGAAGTGTGTCACGAATCTCCCTTTTACGGCTCCCATTGTGTCCCCCTCAGCGAATTAGGCCGAACGAAGGGGGTAAGCGGCTAATTCGCGAGCCGTAAAAGCTCGAGTTTATGACGGGAAGAGGTGAGAGGAGGATCCAGAGACGAGCACCCGGCGACGTTTCTTTAGACTGGCATTCAAAGAGCCCTTTTCGCCCCGGGGTTACACCGCGGCACAAAGTATCCGCCCGTGTACAGAGTATCAGTGTATTAAGAGGGTTGACGTGACTCGGGGGGAGAGGAACTAAAAGCCGTGGAATTCGCGAGCGAACTATTCACCAGCGATGTCTATCTATCTCATTTGCGAAATTTACCTTCCCTGATAAAAGCGAATGGCGCGACGCGGGGGCGCGGACGGCGGTCTTTTGTGCGCTTCCCAGCGTGGCAAGGGGATACGTGAGTTATGATTCTATTACGCAACGTTGAAATAGTTAATCGTCCAGTGATCCTGTCACACTTGAGGGAACGATTGTCGCGCGTGGATAACAATACGTACAAAGACGTCTGTTCTTATAAACGAATTCTAGCTTGAATATTGGGATGAGGGCTCTCATCCACATTAGTATTACTATTAGTATAGCACTAACCAGGGCCGTAGTGGTGACCATACAATGGTATGCAAGGACTGTCAAAAAGAAATTAGAATATTTCTAATATAATAATCTAATAATGTAATATTATTAAGGATATGGTAATAAAGAAAGTCATATATTTAAATACGTTAATGTTTATCTGTTTATTTCTTTTACTTTTTTTATTATTATTAGTTTTTCTTGGAAAAAAAATGTGATTTTTTTTACAAGGGGTTGAAAACAGTTATGATATCGGTTTCGATTATGGAAACAGTTATAAGAACCGGAATAATCTTGAAACAGTTACGAGTGAAAAAGGTTCTGGCCTATATCGATTTCAGGTTCTACAAAACCGATATTATATCGGTTCCATAACGGTTACACGATCGGTTATACAGTAAACTCTCGCTACAGGCTTGTGGCACTACGGCTGATATTGATTTCCTACTAATCCACTTAACCAAAAACCTGCACCAAAGCCACCATTCCCCACATCCTACTCATGTCAGCCTAGACCGATCATTCTCCCCCAGTCTACATCTACCATGTCGAAGTTATAGCGGCAGGCCTCGGGAACCCCGTCATCGTTGGCGGGACAGACGTCGGAGACCCGTCGAAGTTTCCGCTCGCAGCAGGAGCGAGCGGCAACTCGCGGGCCGCGTTTAATAAATCGACGACGACGTCGTGGCGCACGTTCGCGGCACAGCAGCCGAACCCGGAAATCAGGACGATCTCGTGCTCACGGTGGGTCCTCCGCGTGACGTCACGGACTGGTTCTACGTGTTCGACGTGTGCGCGCGCGCATACCTGTGTGCGTACGTGCACGTCCCACACCCGAGAGCGCGCGCTCATCGTCCCGGGTGCCAGGTCGAGCCAGGAAACTGCAGCTGCAGCTGCGAGCCGACCGCGGGAGAGCGGTCATCGAACGACAACACCGGCGACCGATGCTGCTTGACCAAACGTAAATCCTGCCCAGGTGAAATATAGAGAAACCAGCGGATGCGAGCAGGAAACACCTGAAGCGGAGACGCTGATTCGCGGGGGTGGCTGCGGGGGGTGGATTTATTGCGTCGCTGTTGAAAGAGATGTAAGGATAATGGACCTGTATAGTTGTGATTGGAACAATATTTTGAGTGAGGTCAGTTGGAAGTAGGGTAGGACTGGGATTTTATGTTTTTGAATTTGATCGGTGCTAAGATGGGGGCAGGGTAGGAGCTTTTTCTGGGATTCTATTTCGATGGGATTCGTATAATTTGATTGATAAGGGAATTCGATTAATATCGCTAAAGGGGACGAAGCGTTAAGTACCTACCATTTTCAACTGTGACGTAGGAATGGCAGTTTTGTGGGGGATATGAATACAGATGTAATTCCTGTTTAGCACACCCCGATGCTTTCGTTAGCATTCGCCATTCAAGCATTCTTTCGACCATCCCCCTATCTCCGCGTTTCGCCCTTTCGGCTCTCAAGTGCCCGCCACTCGACTTAACAAACGAAAGGTTCCGCATTTCGACGATCATCCTCCAATCTCCACTTCCCCTGTTCACGGTTATCGAGGCTCCACGCCATCTCCAACTGGAATCGTCTGCCGGGATCGGTCAGCCTCGCCTCTCCCCGCAACACTCGAGATTCCCGCCGGCACGGGGAAGTCGGGGTGGACGCGCGTCGAAAGGGAGAAAACGAAGGGGGTGGCAAAAGAAAGGGAAGGAAGGTGGCCACCAAGCCGTGGCGCTGGCCGGGCACAAAAGAAGCTGCTCGGTCGATTCGAGGCGTCCGACGAATCCGTCGCGACGCGAGAGGAAAAACGCGAGCGAAAAGCGTTCCTCGCGGGAGAGGGGGGAGCGTCGCGTCGCCGCGACGCCCCGATGGAACTCGAGCTCGCGTGAGAAAGACGCGGACCCGTGGAAAGACCGAGACGGCGGATCGCCGCGGCGGCGAAAGCAAGAGGAGAAAGAGAAATAGAGCAAACGAGCGAAAAGAGAAGAGGGAAGATTGAAAAGAGAGGTATAGACAGAGGATAGAGAGGGGGGGAGGAACGGGGGGAGCGTTACGTAATGCCGGGTTGCAAGGGATAGATATAACGAGTTAATTACGCGACTGCGATCCACGGGATCAATGCACCGAGGAGAAAGAGGAAAAAACACGAATAAGGAAGAGCGGCGAAAAGGGGGATCGAGCCAGACCGGATCGACGATCGAACGCATGGCCAATCGATGACGAGATTCCTCGTGCATACTTCGAAGACGCTGCTCGAACGACGCTCTGCGACGTACAGGACCAGAATCTTCTCCGGGCCGGAAGATTTATCTGTTCGGGGCAGGTGGATGAAAGTCGTTAGACTGGACATAAGAAATTCTTCTTTTTATGATATGGAAAGCATTCAGACGATACTGGCGATATAAGCTTGAATTACTGCGTGCCTGATGTCAAGCGTCGCGTCACTGTAAGATCCTCTCAGAGGGATTAATGGACCGAAGCCCCACGAAGGTGTACCTTCATCCCCCTCAGCCAGCTCCTTTCGCTTGGATTTCAGAGGAGGAAGCGATGATTCGAACTTTGACACGCGAACCTCTCTCGCCGACGCCAGAGATCTCTGGCAAGCCCCCCCAGTCTGGATGTTGGAAACTCCGGGGGAAACTCGGAATCAGATTTAGAACGTTTATTAGAGTTTGGACATTCGTGACAGCGGTGGCGCGTCGGAGGGTTCGCGAACGTACCCTAAGAAAGGTGCTTCCTGCTCGTTTTAAAAATGTAAAATCTATCCTCGCTCGCTCCTAGAGCTTAAGGGGTTATTCTACTTTGATCGGGCGAAAAACTAAGCTGTTTGAAAAGATTTTTTCTCAATAAATGCAAAATATAATGAAATAAATCTTTTTGGTATTTATTAAGCTACTCTTATATTATTAAAATAAAAAGAATTTTGCAATTTGTTTTAATTGTTTTTTACAGGATCAATATGGCATAAAAAAGAGGTATTGCCTCAGGCTTATCCGAAATAAAAAATTCCAAAAGATTCTTAATCAAATATTTCTGGACAAAAATGGTGAATTGAGCTATGTAGGAGCTATAGCGACACTCATACAGATTAAACTTCTGAAAACGCGAACTCGCTTGAACTTCTTCGCCACGTTCTTTTGAAATGTTGCTCATGAAATTCGAATTGCGATTCAGTTTACGTTCGTTAAAGAGTCCTGCTCAGATTTTCGTGCCTTTTGACACTTATAAAATCCCCTTTCTTAATAGAAGTTACTCCATCTCGTAAATCATCTATCCATCAGCAGGAACGAGAGCTTTTACGCTAATAGTGTTCGTCAAAAGCCAGAAAAATCGGGAGCCAGGTGCCGAAGGGGATTATGCACGCGCCGTTGCAAAATGGGCGTCCCTTTAAACAGTTGAAGGGAACTTGTCACTCGAGCTAATGAACCGTTTCGACGCACGTATGTATATTCGTAATAGCCGAGCGCGGCCAAACGATTTTCAACGATGAAATATTCGTCGCCCCTTTGCCCAGCGTACTGCGAACGCTAAGGTCGCCGCTCGAAATTCCCCCGAAAGACACACAGCGTAACGAGAGGTATAAATTCCGATGGGATGGGCTGCCGCAAAATTGCAAGGAAACATCTGCACTCGGCTGCATCGGCACGCACACATCGATCCCGTCGCCGTGTGTACGTAGGACACGTGTATACACAGTGCTCGCGAAGTTGCTGTGTATTTTATTGAGATCGAGCAATTTCAGAGCGGCTCTTACCAGCTGCACGCGGAAGCGTGTTTGCAAATGAAATGCAAACATTCTGCGGCGGTTGCGCCGATTAGGTTTCGCGAGCCGCGCGCTCAACCCCCCCGGCTGATCGCGCAAGGACGTTAAGATATCCTTTTTTGTCCAACTTACCTGACACTGTAAGCCTTTAGACTCTTTTCGCGATGAGAATTTCGCCGCATAACGGGCAGTTGTCTGAAAGCTGCACGTTAGAACGTTGGAAATGTTGAATCGTTTTTATTATCTCAAAAGGTTTTGCTACTACTACCTGTTACCTTCTGTGATTTTTTGCCGAGTTAATTATCGCGTGCAGCGTGAATCGCATATTTTCTAACTGGGGCTATTAGATAAGAGTAGACAAGCAGTTAAGGTTGATTAATCGAGAAGTTTATCAGTGTTCGCTATCGGCTTCTGTACACTTTCTCCCAACCGACGAAACGTTGCAAACTGTTCCGTTCCCCGTGATTTCTATAGCGTGGCGTTGTTTACCTTGCGCATCAAAGTGTCAAAGGCTCGTTCGATATCTCTTTGGCACTCGAAGAAGTTTGGCATGGAACTCCTTACAGGATGCCGCCCAGCCCTGCCCGCACTGCGGAACGCATTTTGTAACATCTCCAACATTCTTCGGCTCTCCCAAGTCTCTCCCTAGCGATAAACGTCTAGAAAGCGTAAAATGATTTCTAATTACTTCATTACTTAGTATCTTCGTTGCTGACGAATGTGCTTCCATGTTGAACCTTCATCGCCTTCGTCGTCTCGGGAAAAGCCTTCGCTACGTGGCTCGTCCCGAATTCCTCCACCAACTCTGATCCCATTCGACTCGAACCAACGTAACTCAGGTGTCCCTCAATAATGTCCTCGCCGCGAGTTCGGCAAAACTGCGAAAGGGCATTCCTCGAGTCTGGCGCCACTTAAAGGGTTAATAATTCAATGTTACACCACATCGATATCGTTGTGACTTCTGCCGTTGTTCGATCAAACAAAGGGAAGCTTTGAAGGAAGCTCGGGAAGATCTCAGCCTAGCGCATCAAAGAGAACAGATACCGAAGCGATTCTCCTAGCCGCGTAATGGTTATTATTCAGAGTCACGCGAGCGTGTCTGCGATTCCCCCGCGGACGCTTCGCGGACACCCTGTGCATGGATCCGCGGGGATGCGCGCCAGCCTTCGGCGCCATATGTGTAAACCATTTTCTGTTGAACGTCCCGAAGGGGGTTTGACTTACGTTCCACGCAACCCCCTGTTCATAAATCTGCGCGTTGCAATGCCCGGGGCGCAATCGCAATCACTTTGTGGGACGGGGCCCGCGGAATGCTTTACGATGCAGCTAATACCGATATCAGGTATCCGGCCGCGCACGAAAGCAACCGACTATCCCGCTTTATAGTTTCGTTTCGCCACAGCGACCCGCTCTCGGTCCCGACGCCCGCTAATTTCGCTAACGCTGATCGAACATCGACCTTCTTCATCGCTGGCTTCGCCATTCGCGCTCGGCTGCGACCATGACAACGAAATCAGGGAACGAGGGAAAAGAAACGGTGTCGGGTTCATAGTTATGTACATATATTTATAGAGGCGAATGTGTTTGCAGGGAGGAAAGTGAAGGAGAAAAGGCGAAGTGTGTAGAATCAGATAATTGTTCGAGGTTGGATTAAATATCAGAGATAAAAGTTAGAAGTCAGCGAGGTGCGAGAGTGTAAATGGTTTAAAGGAAACAATGAGAATTGGTTTACTGAAGGATTCTGATATCAATTATGGCCCGAATAATATCAGAGTAATATTATCAAGAAATTCTATCATTTCTAACTACCACGGGACAATTTCTTTTCAAAACATTTCGAAAACGTGGCGCGGAACTTCTCACTTTGTGCCCCAACTGTGCGCGTATTTCTAAGCTCCATTAAACTTTTGAGAGCGCAATAAGTGTACTTTTCAAAGAGACGTCGTTTGCATTGCAAAGTGGAACGGGGCGGCGGGACTTGCACGCAACGTCGCGTCGACTGAAATAACTAGAAAATGAATTTGATGGCGATGAATGATTATGCCGTGGAAAGCTCGGAATGGGGGTAAATCTTTAATCGATATCTATAATACATCTAATGGGCCCCGCGTAATTCCGTTTCCCTCGCGACTCCGCGAACCCTGCTGAATGGCATTGAGGAACTGCACAACTGCAACCACAACGGGAATCGATAGGGGTCGGCTTTTCTGTGGATCATCAATATTTATAGACGCTGAATGGTCGCCGAGGAAACGGAATCGTAAAACTCGATCGCCCCGGTGTCGTTCGGCGGGCCTTTGTGCTTATTACTCGGACCGCGCTGACGGGAAATTAATTGTGGATTTAGCGGGGCCAAAGCCCGCGCTGAAACTTCCTTTGACACTTCGTAATTGTGTGTGCAGTTCTGAGGGAGGCCTTGCGTTTCCGACGTGCGCGCACGTAGACGCGTGGAATAAATTCGCAATTAATCTGGATGGCTCAAAGTCGCCGACTGCGGGGTGCGGAGGTCCGCGTTAACAGATGCGAGTTTCGTAAATAGAGCCTTTTTCGGAGCGTCTCGCTTGTTGCTCTCTTGCATCAGTTAATTGGCAGCTCCTCCCGTGTGTCCTGCTCTTGAATGTTTTAGCCGTTTACTTTTCATCCCGCTGCTGGATCCTGTAGCGCGCATGGACGTGACAAAGGCCAGCAACCTGTTCAAATAGATATTGCTTTGAGAATTTCGTAAATTGAAACTGTCACTTTCTCGATTGCCTTTGATGGAAATTGATTCGGGATATGTTTTATTTACGAAGATTAATGATATTGGAGTGAGGTATTATCGCCGATACAGTGGCTTTCTGCCATAAGAGTCGATAACGGAACAACCTTGCCGGGGAGTTTAGTTGAAGCAGAAGTTTCCGTCGCTTTACAGCCTGTGCTCGTTACTTGGAGTCGCTGATATGGCCTTACAAAAGTTTCGCCCATACTAGCCTCTCGGTGCCGAATCGATATCGAAACAGTTGTATTGTTTCGCTGTGCAGCGGCCTTACACCGGTGAAGATCGCGCGAATAAACAATTACACGAATGTAAACCTAAAAGTGACGGTGCTCTTAATCAATTACTCGTCGAATCGTCACAGAAGTTTCCTTCATCTTCGAGTTTCGATGCATCTTCCACCCCGCCGAAATAAATTCTTTCTAAAACATCCCAGTTAGAAATGTAAAGTTTACATTTTGCTTACACTTGCGTCGAACTTCCTACTTCAGAAAAAAAAGGAGAAAGCCAGTGCCCTGTTTACAATCGTGGACAGATCTCGTCTGAACGTACTCGATGCCATTCCCGCCCACGAGCGCCCAAAGTGAGCACGATTGCTCGCGATCTTTTCGAGAAGAAGCAGAACGCAGGGGGCCTCATCCACGTTTCCGTGACTGGCGCATTAGAAAGCGTTTCGCCCGGCGTTTTCACGGTACGATCGTCGTGCCCCGTCCTCGTGAGATCGTTTAACGCCTTACGCCGCGAATCGTACTGCCATAGAGCAGCAACCGCAAATTACGGCACGGGGATGCTGAACTTTACGAGCACCGCGAGTTAGAAAGTCCCTCCTCCCGTTATGCCCAGAATCGCGATCGATCCTCCTCGCCTAAGTGCGCCCGGAACGGTTCTCCAGGGCGAATCGAAACTTCTCTCCCCTTCCTAGCTTTATTCTCTTCCCCTCTTTCTCTCTTTCCATTACCCTCTGCGTTGCATAACGCAGCGAGAGATAAGGGAACACGCTCGGCACGAGTCGCGGAGGGGAAAAAAGGCAGCCCGCTATCTGTAGGGAATCGAACAATAGCGCTGTTAAACCGCGAGCTCGAACCTCAGCGCTATATCGAGAGTTCTCTGCATAAATAATAAGCGCTCGGGCTGGTGCACTCGAAATGATACCGCGAGGCCGAATCGCGCGAGCGTAAAGCGTCCAACGCCCCGGGGAGTATCGTTAATACGAGCGATCCACCTTTTTAATTCGCCGATCAGCTCGAAAACGAAAACGATGTCAACGTCGATGATTAAATAGGCATCACCCTCCTCGGTCGTCATCTTGGACCACGCGAATCGTCTGGAAACTCTATTTATTCCATACTCGTTCGAATCACGGTGAAAGTCGGCAAACGGTGGAACATTTCGCGGACGCGAATGTGTCTTAACGGATTAGCAGTCGTTAAATGAACACATCTCGCGAAAACTGAAATGCTATCGGCGGCCTCGACGGGGAACGGGTTTCTCACTGTGCCTGAAAGTGGCGTTTGCACGGTGTTCTGGAAGTGGCGGGATGCTTCAGGGCGATTAAAGTGTCGATGCAGCGGCGGCAGTTAGATGGACGTGTAATTACCAGCGTTTCCCTTTGAAGAGTGGACCGACCGTCGTAAAAACGGAGCCGCGCTCATAGTGAAATTTCATTTCTTAGCGAGGAGTTTCGCGGAATGCGCCGAGCCCCGGCTCGTAAAACCTTTTACATTAAAATCAAGCGCTAATTGATTATTTTCTTCCGCGCCCATCGCGCGGCTAATTTATTCACCTGCGCGCAGCAGTGCAATTTCCTAGAAGCGTTTCGTATTCTCCGTGTTCCGCGCACGGTTCCGAGCATTCAGTTCGAAGCGAAAGTTGCAGCGCGAAAAGAGTTCGCGACGGTGCTCCACTCTTTCCTCTGTTTCCACTTGGCCAGATCCCTTGCCGGCGCTTTTAACACTGAAGAACGAAAATTAAGTAACGGAGATTTCAATCGTGAGAAGTTAGCGAGCGGAAATGACTACGTAGACGAGGGGCAGAGAAATATCTTCATTTCTATACTTCTAGCTTCGTATTGAACCGGCACGAGTGATTGTATTACGGTGCTTCGTAATGACGAAGTCGCTGTAACTGGAATAGAATCTTGATTTCATGTAAACTTTGAACCCGTAAAAATAGGTGCACGGACAAAGCTATATATAAGAATTACCTATATCTGACTTATTTCCAGCATCTCCAATAATATCAAATATATCATTTCATCCAATGTCTGAGTTCACCTGTGACCTCGTCACGATTAAACTTGACATGTGACAAGCTGTACTACGATCTTAAACTAACTTCGTACTACTGAGTTTCTAAACGAACGAAATCTACCCTTTTCTATACAGTAAGTATAGAATTCCATCTATCAAATACTTGCATATCGTTCCCTTTCTAATAAATCAGGCAAGCTTACGAAGAAACCCAAATGCTCCGTTGGAAAAGATAACGATTGCCCTCGGAGTACACCAATTAGCGAACCAGCGACTAAGAAATTTCGATCCGTGACTTCCTCAACAGGCGTTGGAGCAGAAGTTGAAAAGGGCCCAACGATCCTGTCGATAGAAAAATAGCCGCGATAAATCGTCCACGATTCGCCGCTGTCCACCATAAATCATTTCTAAACGGGGCCGGCGTTGTTGCTGCGGTAGTTTCCAACGATTGTTGCTCCAGCAACGGCAATTAATTCGTACCGATGCGCCGCTTTGTAATCGCTCCTTAATAGACGCGTCGTGTATTTATCGGCGCTCGGTTTATAATTAAACGCCGACGTCCACGGGGACGATCGGTTGCTTAACGCGAGTCGATCCACCCCCGACGTATTTATTGCCACGATTGCGCTTTCGTGGGTGGACTCTTTTGCCACCGCGCCGTGATTTATGCAGCCTCTCGGGCTTAGGGAAATCTCCACTTTTCTGCAGTTACTGCATAGCTTTTCAACCGATAGAATAATCACTGTGCGCCGGGGGTGGTATCAGCGGAATTTGGAGCAGATGAAAGAGTATGAGAAGTTTGCGATCTAGGATCAACGATAACTAACTAAATACTAACTTGCCACGTTCATTCCACCACAAGATATTATTAAACTCAGAGTCCCGGAACTTTTGACACATACTGTACTACCCACCGCATTAAATAATATCCGATTCATATTAAATACATTTTTACAAATTCAATTACCCTCCAATAATTCGATTAATTAAAATATTTTGAATAAACCACTGATAGTTGCACAAACCCCGATACTAGTATCAACCACTCATTCACCCTCCAGCCTACATCATCGTCACACTTCGCAGCTAATCGTGAAAAGCGCGAGGCACCTCGGTGAACAATGAAGCTCGCCGATCGTACGCGGCTGTTCCATCGTCGTCGCCTGGAGCGGCTGCCTCCGGGTGTCGAGCGTAGGACGACGATACGGAACGTGAATAACGGGAATTCGAAGGTGAATGCTCGGGCAAATTGCGAATTACGATACGCAGCGTCGTCCCTCTGTCTGTGTGCGTGCTGTATCTCCGCAACTTGGGCGCAGCACGCACCAGCGAGTAACCGAGTAACCAGTAATTGACTTGGTACGAGACCAGGGTCCCGAGCGTACGCAAATCAGGCACACGAGGGAACGTAGGGGGACGTGGTCGAGGGGCACGGAAGCGCTGGAAACGAAGAAAAATCTCCGCGCAAGATTCATCCCGGTTGCCCGGGGAATTTCGCGGGAACGATGGGAAACGTGCGTCTAAGAGCGTCTGCTAAGAATACTCGTAAATTCTTAGCGAACAGTTCTCTGGTAGAGCTCGAGGAATCTGTAATGCACGTGACCAAGGATCGATCTAATACGGTGTACCGTCAAGGACCCAGTTCCTGATCAGAACCCAATTCCTGATCAGTTTAGTATATAAATACCAAATAATAAGTTTATCACGATACAAATTTATTCCAAAAAATGACTAATTAATTATGAAGTATTTTTAAATTTATACGCAAACATTTGATAGCTCATAGTAAAATGTTTTAGGTTGATCAGAAACTGCTCCCTTTGCATCTTAAGTGATCAGGAACTGGGTCCTTGACGGTACCTTCGACAGAATTCTAATGTTGGACTCTCAGCGTATTGTTCTACGAATAATATCTGTCCAGCGTCTTATATTATAGTTTAAGAGCTTGAAGGGGCGGTCTGCAGATGAATTCGTGCAGCTCCATTTTTATTGCAAATTTTGAATCAGCACCGATTAGGTACTGTTTTGCGCAATAAGAATGCTCCAGGTTTGAAGAATTTGCCAAAAATAGAAATTAAAACTTATCAACTTGATAAACTACTACCTATTGTGTGAAAATATATATTGTTCAATTAGTGTTTTTTTCTTTAATGTCGAGTCAAAGCAATAATTTTAGAAACATTTTTTAAAGATAGTGCTGCTCCCCTCTTGCTGCGAAGTCCTCAATTGCAATCCAGCTATCGCGGCATCTAATTTCTCTATTCCTACATATCCCGCGGTAATTATTTCGCAGCTGTTAAATGATTCGCGAAATTGATCATCGCCGCGTGTTAAATGCAGCGGGCAGGCGATGTCTCCAACTTTCACGTCGCTGAACTTCCGTTAGTGTCGAATGGGGGAACCGCGAGCCGTGTATCATCCCCTGCCAGCTCGTGCATTATCGATGAGAATATACATCGGGTATTTAACGATCGCGGTGGCGTTGATTTATCGAAAGCCCGTTGTCGGCTGGTCGATACAGGCGATCGGGTGAAAGCGTCAAATGGTAAAGCGAAAATAAAATCGCGAGGCGGGAGCCGCACGCCGGCGTCGGGCACAATAAAACCAATAATCCCGACTCGCGTGGCCGATGCAACGCGACGGATATTGCTGGCCGGGATGCATGGGGTGGTATATTCGTAGCCTGGCACAATGAAAACGGAACGAAGACTCTAATGCCCTGTTTAATAGAGATTACAGTGTCGTGGGACGTTTACTCTCTTTATCACGTTCTATAATTTTCCTGGAAAACGTAAGCTCGCCGTGCTTTGCGCCTGCAGTATTTCCAATTGCTGGATGCTTTGCAGAGTGGAAAGCACTTAGCCATTGGGAACGACAGATTTGTTCTTTCATGTGAGATGGGGTTGGTCAGAACGATGGGAAACCCGGTGATTGTCTACCTACATACTTAGAATGTTAAGAAGCTATAATTGGGAGATTGAAGGGTATTGTGCAGAAATATAGGAAATCCTATAAACGAGGGTGGTGTGGTAATGTGTTACATATCTTGTTTTGGAAATGCACATATTAGTCTTCACAGTATGGTATTTAATATAAGGTTCAGTGACACGTAGGGACCCTGGTATTTGTGCTTTTGCAGAGTGTAAAGTTATAGGTGCTTTAGGCCAGTGTCTCTGAAACCGTAGAATACAGAATACAGTGACTGGATTATTGTCGCGTTTTGGTCGATACGAGGGGACCTTTCTGTCGCGATTTATTCCTGGCGGAGGAGCGTGGGTCACTTTCGACGATGAAATGTGGGGCAGACGGCATGGAATGCATAATATGAAGTCTCATAGGTATCAGGCTTTATACAGTTTATTCGAGCGGCATTTCAAAATAATGTGTCTGTTAAAAGTTGGGGTGGGTTCGAGGAGGCGACGCGTGGCTTCGAATTTGAATGAACAGTTTGCTCCTTTCCCCTACGAATTCAATTCTTCCCTTCTGTACGTGGTAATATACACCCTGTGCATGATAGGAAAGGGACAGCATTAATTTCTTGTACGCCTCTGGAGACTAGCGCGTGCTCACGTATATTCATATAGATCAAATTAAAACATAAAGATAGCGCTGTGCATTCCGCGGAATTGGTAATTTTAGTTGATTGCTTAATGTGGTATCGCGCATAATGTACTCGCCAAATACCATTACCTCTATAAAAATTCTCCATGGCAGCCAGTCGCAGGAATTAAAGCCTTATTAAAACGCAAATGAGTGTTACTGTCAACAGAATACCGATTAACTTCTACAAATTGACTTTAACGTGATTTGATTGCCTCGATTGCAGCCGTTTTATAAAACTGAACATCAATATTAAAATTCACGAATAAATTAGGGAGCGTTAATAAACTTCGATAAGGATCAACAAGAAATATACGAACTATCTAATTTCGAAGGAATTTGTTGAAGCAATGTAACCCATTAAAATGTGTAATTATAAAAATTCTTTACGCTGCTATTAAATCGCAAGAACAGTTTATTGCACGTTTTATGTAATAGCTGGTGCCTGTGTGTATCGCATATTTCATATAAAAAGGAAAGAAAGTTTCATGATTCTCGTCTTTAATTGTTTTCGATTCCGTGTTATACAATCGACGTTGCGCAACGACAATGAATGCTGGTTTATTTCAATGAAAGTGGTGAAGTTTTGGTGAAGATTTCTAAAAAGAAGCAGCTCTGGATCAAGTGGAATCGCGAACTACGTTTGTTTCTAGTTCCAACGATAATTCCAAGGAACTGGGGTAATTTCAGTTTAGAGCATAATGGTAATTTATAATTACACGCTGGCTCGACGAAAGCAACCGACGATCGTCTTCGTACCTCGTTTTGGCCGCTCCCATTTATTCTCTAAATGCAAGGAGCAAGCTCGTTACGTCCCTTGCGTTATTATTAATAATTACCGAGGACGTTACCCACTGTTTCCCCGAGGAGCCCTTTTCGTGACTCTATTCGGTAGCTGAGCCGCGTATAATCGCGACTTCCTTTTGTTTAACCATAATTCATGGAAAGATAAGACTTGGAATTAAACAGTGCTCGATCGTTCAAGATATAGATTGCAATTTAAAATTTAAAACACGAACATACCATTTTCAATGAAAATTTCAGCTTTCTAGAATTAAATAGAATATTAAGTAGATCTCAGAACCACCTTCGTTCCTCTAATTACCCAGCCACGGTTGCTGCCATAATAGCTCCAAATAAAATACTTCCACCCGACGAAGCCAATCGAAAGTGGTGACGTTACAACAACCACCCCGCACACGCAAACAGCACGGAAATAATCATTCACTAGGGATTGAGTCTTGTACGGAATTCTGGAGAGAGATTAATCGAGAAACTCCCGTGGGTCGTTGGAAAGGGTGCGGAATAAGGGAGGGAAAGAATAATGTCGGACAAAGAGGGTCAACAAAGGAGAAAACGTGATTCCGGCTGCGGCTCTCAAGCCGCTCAGTCCTCAGACTGTAAGTAGCGTAACTTTAAATCTATAATGGCTACACAAAAATCGTAAAAGCGAACGTCGGATGCACCAGCTACAGGGGAGATAGTTATTCCCCTTAGTCTCGAGGGCTTGCTTTCATATCTGATGCTCTCCACCCCCCTTTTCGCCATTATTTTATTGGTCCATCTGATTCGTCCCAGTTCGCGGGGGCATTCACGCCCACCCAGTCTTCAATTTCAAACGCATCGTGAAATTGAGAAGCTTGGGGCGCAGTTTTCGGGCAAGGCTTTGATTCAATATCAGCGCCGGTGTGGAAGGGCTTAGTCAAATATTAGATATCGCGGCAACGATTAACGCCAGCCATCCGGCGGTAACCCAATTGTGTATTAATCAAGTGTACGAACGAGTTATGCGAGGCTTTATTCGAGAATTGATGCGGATTATAGTGGATCCTTGAACCCCACATAGAATCCACTGCAACGTTGCTAAAAGTTGCCGCGGAAGTCCGGGAAGGTAGCAAAACAATGCGAAGACAAACCTGCACGCGTTCTTAAACATACTGAAACAGTAAACGCCACTTAATCACTCAGGAATGGCCTCCGCGCGCGGTGCATCCTACAATTTCCTTGGAAGTCATGGGAATAGTTGCAGGCGTAAATAACTGTTTCGAACTACCCCTAGCTGAATTCTTAAAGCACAGAATTATTTATGTCCACGCTGTCAGTCGCCTATCGTTATTTGAAAATAATACCCACTCCATCGTCGCCGAACAGAAGACAATGGCTCACGTGCTCCGTTGCTGTCGAATTACTGATTAGGAATATAATTAAGTTGAATATCGAGCAGTGGCGGTGCTATTTCAAAGTGCTTTCGAATCGACAGGGTTCATTCTTCATAGGCAGTTATGATAAATGACGTTCGTATTCGTGGGCAAGTGGAGCGACTCGCTGTTGCTCCGGCTATATTGCAAGGCGATTCGACGCGCGCCAGTTGTCATCGAGCAATTTTGGAAACGGAGTTCGCATTGCGGCGGACGCCCGCTAACTGGCCGACGAACTCTCCGGGTTGCTTCCGGTTGTAGACGGAAGCGGAACTTAATTAATGCGGGCTCGTTACGCGGCACGAATATACGCCGGGGTTTCCAGAATTTCGGATTAAACCTAACTGGAAGCTATACTTTCCTGGGGGAGTTGCAGCATCTCGCAATAAGGCCAGGCTCCTTGGGCGACTCTAATTAATTGCAAGCTACGGCAACAAATACTTCGGGGAGGCAAGGAACATGGACTGTCTGTCGATAATTTCTATAATTATCACTGCTGATGTCCACAGGAGAATATCGAAAGGTACCACACGAGTTCTTTCTACATAAATATCGGTGCCTTGTTACTAAAGCTGCAAAAGTTTGGTGTTTACCAAAGGCCCAAGCGTATGATCTTTTGACGGAGTGAAGGCCGTCACAGTGGTGTTCCCCCTTAATAAACCCCAAAATCTCATTTTTGGAAAGAGCGGACTCGGTCAGTTTCACCGGCAAGGTGAAATTAATTCGGTTCGTTACCTTCAATCACCCAGAAACACTGTCCACCAATTTCCCTGAACGGTCTAATCACCTCCGCCTGAACCCTGAGTATATCTATACGGAACTGAGAATCGTTACATCTGGTATAAATGAGGGAGGATATACCAAGCTATCGAGACAAAGGAAGTAGCCAGCAAAGGGGTTGCAGATCGTCGAGCACCGTGCTTCCCTTCCCGCTGATTAAATTATTAAGAGCATTAAACGTAGGTACACCAAGATCGTTACAGGCGGATGCTGAACAAAAAAAGCTCGCTTTATCGTTCCTATGACCTTGCAAAGTAAAGGACGGTTGAACGAAATGTCGCTGTGAGCCGCGATAAAATGCCAGTATAATTTGCGCTTTACTATTGTCGGTGGATTTCGCGGGCCGGCGTGTGGCGTTTGTTAATTTTTCTTAAATGGTTTCCTAGGGTGCCAGGGGGGAGGCTGGTTGTTAAATAACATTCCTGGAGCTTTATCGTAACGGCAGGTAATAAAGACCACTACAATTGTGGCCGCCGCGGCGTACATAAAAGGTATCCCCCCGTCGCCCCTCATTCGTGATCTTCGCATTCCTAGCAATACCACGGATTCCAGCTTTTCCGTTAATGAGAATAATTAGCGGCCGGGGGTCGTTGTACTCGCGTATACGGCCTAAGGTCGCGCTAAAGTTTCCATTGAATCGAACGTGGGACCCGCGGTGCTCCCAGTTTCCGGGACCTTCGAGATTAAATTAACGCGAACCGCGTCGGACCACGGGCAAGAGCCTCTGTCTTTTAATTACTATCATTCGTTATTCTTGCGGCTTCTCTTCCGAGGCTGCACTTTGTCCCGTGATTTTTCAACGGGGATGGGCTGCTCGCGCTTTCCGTCCTCTCTGACTCGGCGAAGAATAAATGTTCAGGATCGCTGTTGAGCATTTCATTGCTAAATATTAGCGATCAAGATCTACTCTGATTTTTTTATTAATTTAGCAGGAGGATAATTTAGGATTTGATTATTTTAGATTCTTTGTTAACTTGAGATTGAGAAGCAGAATGGTGGCTCTACCGTTGCTGAGTATTTGATACTAATCCTTCATTACTTCCATGGGTTTTCCGTTACTTCAATGGGTTTTCTATTGTTCCCACTTAAATATGAAATTTTTGCAAACTGTGCAAATTGAATATTCCTCAGGATTTAAGGATTTACTTCAAGCATGATTATTACTCAGAAACGTGTCCTCGATACGTTCCACATACCTATTGTTATCCATAAAACAGTATAAAGTATTCTCCACTGGTACTTCGATGGCGGTTCGATCCTCTAAACTCCTTCTCGAGTACTGTTTTCGCTTTCTCTCTCCACAAGTACTTTCGAGAGCAATTAATTATCTTACTGCAGCGTAAGCTCCCCGCGCTACCCAATTAAGAGCTATCAATCGACTCTAGCGTTCTTTTCGTAAAGACGATTGCGGTCCCAGCCGAGCGAAGTCTTTCCGGGCAGTTCCCCGCGGAATATGCATAACCGCGAGAGAAAATTGATCCAGCGAGTGCAACTCGCGCCAACACCCGAGGTCGTTTAATTGGCAGGTCGGCAATTAGGCGATTAATTAAGCGCGATTAAGGCGTAACAGGAGGAACGAACGGTGTAGACTCTTCTTGCGTAATAATGCTCGTGGCAGTGAACCTGAAGCCGAGGCAGTTCGTTTCTCACGTCAGCCACGCGAGAAGCGCGTACACGCGGAAAAACTCGTACTCTTCCGTCCTCCTAAAATGTGCTCTGAATGGAGAATAGATTCTTTACAGGGTAACCAGAGAGTGATTGAGAAAAGGTAGCTCGTATCCATTTTAATTACAATATAATCCGAGGATGAATCTTGAGAACTCAAGCTGCACAAGTTCCTTCCACGTCCATCAAGAAATATTCCTTCCTAATCATTCTTTCTCCTGCGTGTCCCTCGAAACTGAACCCGTTATCCCAACAAATACATAATTCGTTTCACTCGTTGGACACCCCACGTCCCATCACACTTTGTCGAATCTATTGTACCGTGCCTCTGTTTGCCCTTTGCCCCACGTTCGGCCCTCTGTGCCCCGTCGAAGCGCTCCGTACTCGTCTTATTTCACCTTTGTTTTCGTGCCAACAAACGCCAGTCATTTTTCTGCATTCCGTGCTGTTTCCTCTTCCTTTTTGGTCGCCCCTGCCGGGCATTCCGATACTCGCGTGCGAACTGAATCAGGCAGGAGATTGTTTGAACGGTTATTTACCGATCAAAGGAGAATCGCTGCGGGCGCAGTGGCCCGCATTTGAGCTTCAGTCGAAACCTAATAGCTCTTCGTACGATTTTTCGAAATTTCCCGCAAGCAGACGCCCCTTGGACGTTCGATTTCGCGGGCTCGACGCTCGCTGGGAAATCCGGCAGGGATAATGTGCTTGGACTGGATCACAGCTTCGTATTCGTTCGCTTTTATGTAATTCGTTTATGAGATATTTATTATGTAATTTATTAAGACACGCCTGGCAGAGCTGTTACGCAAGGCCTTGCACGGAGCTCGACTTGCCGCGCGAATTACGCGCGGGGGCACCGCGGCCCGTTCTAACGCCTCGACTTGCCATTAACGTTAATCCTGATTTTTATGGGCCTTTTATGCCAGTGAGGTGTTTATAAAAATGCGGGGACTCTACTTCAGGGAGCTTCCGCGTATCTTGACAACGCGGAACATCCATGTATACTTGTACCTTGATGTTAATAGTACAGAGTATAAAGAAGCTGTTTCGTGTATCTCTTCTCGAAGAACCCCCTTTTCTTTTTCCAAATCGGACCATCGTTCTCGCGACGCGATCCCGTAATTCTCCCGACGAGTGGATCGTAGCAAAGCAGATCTTTCACGAGCATGGTGGATCGCACGATTCGCACAGTGCCCTCTGTAACGACACGAGAAATCGCGATCGAAGTGAATTTCTATACGATTTCACCGAGGCTGGTTCGTGTATCGCGACGCGATATCTTCAGCTCTCCGCGGATACACGGCCCCTTACACGCGTCGATCGATTTCTCATTAACGCGTAAAGTGCAGCCGCTGAGCATCTGAATGTAGATGCTCGAGGAAAGGGGGATCCGCGTTGGGAGTGCGCTCGCGTGCACGGAAACATTTTGCAGATGTCCCTGGGGTTGGAGAGAAAAGAATTTCTTTCCTCTCCTGTCATGGATTGGCGCCAGCTTCGGATGAGGCATCGTGGGAGACGCGTTTTTTCCCTACTATTCCCCGACGAGGAAGCGCTTACAAAATCGCAGAGTGTTCCGCGCGCATCGCGCGGCATGCATGCAGAAATATTTCTGCGTATCGTAACGGGAAGAAATGGACATGCAACTAATATCAGCGGACGTCGAATGACTGTAAGCAGGTGGATGCACCGTCGCGGAGGTATTTATTCGTTCTTTGAGACTGGGAACAAGGGAAGAGTTCGCTTGGACTCGTGGTGCTTGCAGAAAACTAGCTTCGAGTTTGCGCGACAATACGAATACGACGAAATATAATTGTCTAATGAATTTTTGTAACTTTAGTGGATTCTATACGCGCTACATCTTGTATGTTCGCGAATATTAAACTAGTGTTCCCCAAACATATTTCAAACTCTCTAGTTCGTCTCGATATCAAACCCCAGCTTGCAAACTAAACAAATTAGCGCACCCACGTCGTCGTGGAGGGGTCCGCTCGTCAAAGTTGAAAGAATCCTCAGACACCCTAACGAGCACAATCTCAAGTACAACTGCTAGATCAATCAAAGCAACACTATTCTTTCCCCCTGCTCGTCAAGCTTGAATCGATCAACACTCGGATGCCTCCACCCAACAGCTTCATTCATGTCGATAGGCACGCTATTCCCACCCTCTCCCCCTGCAGCTAAGGTTTCTACGTCCCTGCAGGCCGCGCCGTTCGCCGAGACCCAGGAAGCCCTCGGTAATTATCCGCTCGGAGGCGAGGTTTTCTCGAACTTGTCAAAACTGCGAACTTCCAGGCGGACAGTCGCAACGGGGCGCCGTTTCCACGCCCAGAGATATATCCAAGCGCATTAGTGACATAATTTTCCCCGGTGTATTTCTGTAACGTGCCGAGGAAACGGGCGGCGAAGAAAGGGGAGGCACGAGTGAGAGTCTGGCCACGTCAGTCGTCTGGGCCTCTCTCGCTTAGGCGAGTTTATCGACATGGCATTTCCGCGTTTTCGTTGCACAACACCTGTTCACCCGCCCATGTAGCTCCCCCTCGCCCACGCCGATCTCTGCTGGCCAGAAAATCCGCGGGATCCTCCTGGCATTGCCCCTCCGCGCACCTCGGCGACACGAGGACCCCGGCTATTTCGCCGCTCCTCTCATCGACCACTCGTTTCATAAATTTCGACCGCGGTTAGAAACGTCGTCGACGGGCGTCGCCTTTGCTTCCAGTATGGGTTGTGCAGCGGAGATGCACTCTTAAGCTATGTTTCTACACGAGATGCACTTTGGGCTGTCTCCACGCGAGAGAGCCACTTTAAGCCACTTCCCCACGCGCGGCGCGCGACGCACTTAAGCCCGCGTTTCCGCATAAAACGCGGGGCTACTTCAACTGAGACGCGCGTAGTGGGAAAGTGTGCGGATATAATCGTTACTCCGCGAGAAATTGGGGGATGTGTCACCTTTCCTCTTCCATTCATACCTTCATACTTTCCCCATTAACCCTACAATGCACACGTCGCGCCTGACAGTTCTCGTGATATTGAAAAAGATTCAGATAACGATAGCTAGTAAGTGTTAAAGATATATTTGTTCAGTATTTCATTTTTTTATTAAACATTGTTCTTAATAAAGATAGAGCGCGATAGATTGCGTGCGGTCTAAAAAATTTTTCCGAAAGTATCCCTGCATTTCTAGATTCGGAGATAGGGGCCTGTGGGGCCGAACGTGTGCAATGGTGGAATTTTAATTTACGCGTGCACCGTAGGGTTAATTCATTTCATTAGCCAGCGCGGAGAGAGGATTCTCACGAAACTACATAAGTCGCTTTTCACCTAAAGATTTTGAACGCCCATTACGTTGACCTCCTTCGTAGGATGGTTAACAGTTTCTTTGATAATCTATTACCGAGCTTTAACAAAGAGATGGAAGGCAGCCAGCGACGTTCGTATATTTCACCGATATGACAGGGGGGGGCTTGAACCAAAGCGGTGATTACACCGAAGAAAAATTCCAGACGCTCGTCACGTAATCGAAGGTATCTAAGCGCGTTGGTACCCGAGGGGGGCCGCGGAGACTCAAAATCGCCGTGGCCACCCGGTAAATGGTTGGATGCGTGAGACCGCCCGAAGATATTCCTGAAGCAACCATATATCTTTGGAATTGCGTAACGTGCACCGACACGGCTGGAAGAGGGAAAAAGGCGGCTAGACCGAGTGCGCGCGAGAGAGAGAGAGAGAGAGAGAGAGAGAGAGAGAGAAGGAGGGAAAGTAGGAATCGCGGGGAGGAGAGAGCGAGAGGATAGAGAAGGAACTGGCTCTCTCGTTGCAACGAGAGATCGGCCGTAGAAAGTGCATTGGGAAAGCGAACGAACGAGCGGCATAAACGCGACCATAAATTATTTGTCTCGCCCGTGTATGCACGGGGAATGCACGCCGCGTCGTCCCTTCCACTTTAGAAGATTAGCGTGGTCCATCCAGCGAGGAACGGTGCTCCTTGTTCAGGCCAGCCTCCGTCGATTCGATAACTCGAAAGCTTCCACTGTACGTTTCACCAATGCCGTGTGCGAGATCGCGGTGCAAGCACGAGCGATTAGATTTCCTCCGGTTCTGTTATCGAGGCCTGTGAAAGTTGAAGGATTCTTGTAGTTCCTGGTATCTTAATAGTCATCCTGGTCTCCGGCGTTCCAGTTCCCACAGTTCCATAACATTGTTGGGTTGCTCGGAAAGTTCGTAGCGAAATTGCAGGAAAATTCGAAGGCAATGTTTACGTGCCAGCGTGCTGCGCATAATGAACAAACCTCTTCCAATTCCACGAGATATGGAGTAGAATCCTATTCAGTCGCAATCCTTCATCTGTCTAGAGCGCCACGAACTTTCCAAATAAAACAGTAAGACCGAATAAAGTATTGCATTCACAATGACAAACAGTTCGCACCTACTGAAGCTGTACGAGAAAATTTTAGACGCGAGAAGGGCCAGTTGGTCGGAAATAAAGTGGGTACCTGTAATGAAGCTTTTCGGAGAAGCGAAACCGATAGACAATGGTTGCAGCGCGATACCAATGGAGCGATCGCCTGGACGATGTCAATGAAACCGTGTCGCCGAGACGGCCCTCGAGGTGGCTACTGGAGGAGGGCCTCGGCCTGGGATCGCGCGGCTCGTCGCCGTGCCAGCACGTATCGACACTAGAGGCACACTCGCACACTGCATTCATGCATGGCGGAGTACGAACGGACGGGGCACACAGTCGGCTGGAATACGAATGCTGTGACCCAAGCAAATATATGCGATGCGCGCCGTTTCCTTGTAAACAAGGGCTGCTAAATGCCGTGAAGTGGCTCTGCGACTCGGGTCGAGGCCGCGTTACAAACTTCCCCGTCCGAACCATCCGTGTCCTCTTCCTGCCTTCCTACCGCCAGCTCCTGCCACTAGGAGCAACTCGATCAGCGGGGGCGGAGGTTTCTCGCGCTATTGTCAGCTCGCCCTGACCAGGCGCTAATTTCATTATGCCCGGGCCCGGTCCGATAATGCCAAGATGTCGGGTCTCCTTCGTGCGTGAACAGTGATTCCTAAGCGAACTTCCTCGGCCTTACTTCCAGAAAATGTGCAATCTATGGGTTGCCATTTATCGTGCTTCCCGAATGCTTGGAACGTTTGGCACGGTAAAGACGGAATTGGATATCCCTCGTTGCCCAGCCTTTCCAGGAATCGAATCTCGTCTCGCAGGTGTACAACGGGAGCAAAAGCGTCGAGCTGGCGAGCTCTTTGTGATTTTCTCGAATTTCCGCGGCGCAGCTCGCGATCCGCCTGCAGCAGCCAGCGTGTAAATGCGTTGCGTGTCGTGCCGCATCCCATTACACCGGCATTACATCAGCATTACAGGGACGCGTACGTCTCTCCCGGTGCACGTTGAGCCGCTTCGTCGCGGAACAGGAATCCCTGGTAACGAACCTATCCCCAGAAGTGCTTATTACGATGGTGCATCGTTGATGCGCCGAATCCTTTCCCACGGTCCGCCGATATCGCTGTTTTATCGTAGCTGGTCACTGAACGTCGCGGAAAGGTCTACGAAAGTCTGCAATTAAGTTACATATACCAACAGAGGCTATCCACCCGGCGAATCTTTCGACTCTTCCTTTTAACGTCCAGCACATTTGGGTATTGTTCGTGCAGAGGGACTTCTCGAAGCAACGTTAATTACAAAACAGTGGAACGTTCCCGTTTACGTGGCAATTAGATTGAAGGGCAGGCTCAAGCGACCTGGAATCAATTAAGCGTGAGCCTTCGCTTTTCTTCACTTTTTCGATTCCCCCTATCAACGAGCCAGTGCCGATTTCGCCGCGAATTTTCCGATTCGACCCAGTTCCGTGCACAGTTCCCGAAACTGAATTGGAACGATATGTATATACCTAGGTGTCGAGCCCGTGGGATCGATAACGTTAACAAGCCCTCGGTATAATATTCGACAATTAATTCAGCGTTTCGCAACGGGGATGCCCAATAAGCGGCGACGTTAAATGTGGAGCGTACTTGGCTGCCCGTTATTGCCGTGCATTTCGAGGTAATCCGATGGCATGGAAGGGATAGAATTATTTCGTTGCAATTAGAGCCGGCGCTCGTGAAATTGCACATCCCCGATATACCGAAGAACGAATATGCAATTTACTTTATGCGATACGTTTATCATATTCTCCTAACCCGATATGGAACAATCGGAAACCTTCTGACCGACGTCTTCAAAGAAGTCCTTAGAAGTGGACTTGCAGCCGTGTTGAGGTCAATTTCGTACAGCATTGTGACAGGTGTGTAATTACTAATAAGTAAGTCTCTATAAATTGGGCTCATTACTTTCACACAGGATCTCGCAGAGTCACGGCTTTCGTTGCGCCGTTTTCGTCGACTGGAATTCGGCGGGCCATTCGGCTACCTCTTCCACTTGGACTCCGCGATGGCCAGCGTTATTTAATCGACGAATCGTCTCGTTAGCGATCTAGGTCACACACGAGCACGTTTCCCGGTCTTTCACGGTTGCAAACGTAAATCTCTTCCCGCTCGGGTTTCTGCTCCTCCTCGATCACGCTCTCTCCTTTCATCTTCCCCACGCTTCCGGCGTGTCTGACGTCCCAGCGAGCACGCACCGCTGCTCCTCGACAATGGCTCGTCTTCGATGATCCTCGCGTACGGCGTACAGATCCACCGTCAGCGATACCGAGTCGCGATACAAATACGCTTCCCCATTGCCACGGGTATCCGCGCATCCTTCGTGCAACCGAGCTCCCCAAAATCCTTCGACCATTTAAACTATCGATCCTGCTCCATTCCTCCGCTCTCCCCATGTCTCATCCCCTTCAAATTAAAAGTACATCGATAATCGTTTAGAGGGGGAAGTACCTACTTGGGTTAATGATACGAACGACGACTCGAAAATCGAGCCGCTCGAAGTAACGGTCGGACGTACCAGCGTCGATTGATGTATTTAATTAAATTACTCGACATAATTAATCGCCCAGAGGGATTTGGTACGCGGAAAACGTTCCCATGCGCGCGGGTAGCTCTATCCAAAGACCATTAATTACCGCGGCTCTTAATTAATTAGTCGTCGTAACGCGATAGCCCACCGTCTATCTCGACTGTACGAGACATCTCGTTCGAGTGCACGGGTACCGTCTCCGTGTCCGTTTTCTCCGAGGGAAAAAAATCGTCGTCTACCGAGGAAATGGTTATTATTTTCGTCGTAAACGGCCGTGCGCTTGGGAAATGCAATTCCGCGACGGGAACGGCGAATCGGTTTCACTCCTGTTTATTAAAACCCCTGACGCTGAAACGAGCTCTTAACCGTCTTACTCGTTTTCTGATTACGGTAATAAGGAACGTTCTTACTTGAAAAAAAAAGTGGTTGAGGGTAACGGGGCGAAAAGCTTCAGGAGCTGGCGATGAAGGAAGCGCAGCTATGGAACCTGCGACGCCCAACTGTTGAAATGTTTTCAACGCTGGGTTAATTGTTAAAAAGGTTCTAAAGGGTGTATTATGAATCACTCGGCTCGGCTTTGCAGCCACGTGAAGAGCTCGAAATATAGTAACTTGCGGTTTATTTCTGTAAAAACGTCTCTCCTCTACAACATTTTATATACTGCATCAAATGGTGTAATGCGGTCCTCGTGGTTCTCATGATCCGTGGCACATATACAATTTGTCGAGCTCGGCTTTCCTACAACATCCCTCGCAGCAAATCTGCAGGAATTTTATTTTATTTAAATAGATTTCACTTGAGACACGATGAATGATTGCCTTGTATCCAACTAAATATAAGTGACGCAACCGTCGGCATACGTACCCATTCTTCCCTTCGATATTCCAAGGCGATAAGTGATCAGCGAGGAAAACGGTTTGGAAAAGGAGGAGCCACCATTTCGAATGTAATTCTTTCCTCATCAGAGTTAATGGCCGGCGCGGTTCCGTGCAGCGGGGCCAGCTCGCGAAATTCCCCGCTAAATACGCAGGAAACGAGCTCGCATAACGATAGGAATCGATAACATCCGACGCGATAATATCGCCGGTACACCGTGACGATAGTACTTGCTGAAACGCGGCCGTGCTTTCGCCGCGCGACTGGTTTCGAAACAAAGCTGAAAGGGCCCCGATACTGTCATCTCTATATTATTCCTTTGATGGATTATGGAATCCATTGTGACCAGCCCCGGGATTATTTTCAGCGTGGAGGCTCTCGCGGGGGGAGCTATTTGCAAACGGAGCAGGGAACAGCGATAACTTTCCAAAACTTTGTACCTCATCAACGGAATTATTTAGTCTACTTTTCGCGTAAACACATCCGAAGCTTGCGCTTTTAAAATTCCTTTCGAGTTATTCTGTACATATCGAGTAGTTTTCCCGGGGAGGATCTAGACGTCGAATGTCCGAAGGGTTGCTAGCGCCGAGCCTCGCTGCGTTCCGCCAATACGATCGACTAAAGAGTGAGAAAGGGAGCAGCGCGGAGACAAGAGGGCAAGGAAAACACTGAAGAGCTGGGCGACGTCGAGGATAAGGAGAAAAGAGCAAAGGCGGGCAAACAAAGCTGAAGGTGAGCGTGAATGAAAAGGCAAAGACGCTAAGGGGCTACGAGGAGGGCTGAATGGCGCGAAATGTAACTAAAAGGACGCAGCGGGGAAGGGAAACCACCGCGAAGATAACAAGTAGAGAAAAGGGAAAATGGAAAGTCGAGGAACGCGAACAAACGCGGCGAGAAAGAGAGCTGGGGAAAAAGAGCGGTCGTTGCAAGGGGATAAAGGGGTAAATGGAGAAGGAGCGCGACAAACAGTCTCGCGCGAAAGCCACCGAGCTCAACGACCAACAAACACGTTCGTCTTTGTGCTTGAATGCGCGTTGCACGACAAAAGAAGCTGCTTCGCGCGAGCATAGAAGGTTGTTTCAGCGTTTCGCCATGTCTAAGCTCAGTCTCTTCGTATTCGCGCGGTCGAAGGACGAAATACCGCCACGCACGGCATTTGGTGTAAAATTTCACCATCCACAGATTTGTTCGTACACAATCTAAGGCCGTGCTGGTACGTACTCGTGGCGTTCATCGAAGCTCCGCTTCGGGGTAACGACGTCGAAACGCGACACGATAATTGAAACGTGTATATACGGTATACCTTTTTCCTCGTGAATAACAACGGGGGAAAGGTCGCGTGAGCACGTTTCCGCGTCGGGAAATAGAATTTCAGTCTCGTGTTCTTGAAAAGCTGCAAGCATAAAGCCGCTTGTTAACATGGCTTTGTTAACCGCCAAACGATCGCTAATCGTTCTTATCAACTGAATACATCGGCCTAGCAAGGGCTCGTAATGGTACGTTCTCATTTAATCATTGGCGAGCTAAGCTCAAGGATCCAAAGGAACATATAAACACTTCATAAAGACTCGTTTCGGACTACTATGCTGGGCATAAACGCACCACAGGCTTTCTCCAATAAAGGTCCAATATAGGTCTCTACTTCTGAGGAGTCTGTCATCTCCTCATTCTCCTTAAGGTCTGGTCATTAGTTTAGCCTTGTTACTTGTTTGTTGACTGTCATGTTTGTGTTCTTTATATCTTCTGGTTTCTTTATCTATTTTTTAATTTTATATTTTATATTTTTATATTTCATACTTCTTGTACAATATGTTTATATTTTGTATTCTAAAGGGTTCTCCCGTTTATATAATAATAATAATAATAATAATAAAAGCACTGATCCTATTTGTAGAAGCTTAACAAGAATTTTTAGAGTAATTAAATCTGACAGAAAACTGTTCAGCACACTCACACACTTACTCGAAGAACCATATTCCTTCCCCCCCGAATGGAAGCTAAACCCAGGAACAAGGGAATCGAGCATCGAAAAATTACCCATCGCGTTCCAAGCGTAACACCCAAAAAGGCGGAGCTGCAATTCATCGGTACGCGTACAAAAAGGGAGCGTGCCTCTCGTGGGAAGGCTGCTTGGCGAGCAGATGCGGCCTTCCAGGCGGGCGAAATCCCTGAACCTCGCTGGGGAGAGAAATTTAGCTGGAACTGCTCTGGCTGGCGAGAACCCGCGGTTTTACTGTCTCGCGTCCAATCGGTGTGTACCGCCCCTCCCACGTGGCCAGGCTAGTAAAATCCTTAAGTGGCGGGAAATACGTCGAATAAGTTGCGAAGACGAAGAAGCCCGCCGCGGCGTTGGGTGGACGGCGAATAAAACGTGATTGTTTACGGTGCTCGCGTCTACGTGGCCCGCCATCGCGGACACCGCCGTGAAATTTCATTTTGTTCCACTTCCGCCGGATCCTAGCCCCCCTTTCGGCCCTCTGGCCAGGCGGAGGCGAGCTTCTACGAAACGTGGACGCGTTTCTCCGCTCGCCCGCTGAAATATCGAGCGGCTTTCACTTCTTCTTGCGTAATCGCCCCGCGAGAATTCTACGATGCCAGCGCGTGCTCCGCTGCGAGCAGCATCCACGAACTGTCCCACGTCGGTCTTGACGAAACCGTACATTCTGTAGCAGTGACGTACTCAGGATTTAATCTCGAGGGGAGTCGAGTTGAGGGGATAAAAATATCTCATTGGGTGGTTAGTAAAATTTGTTTAAAGAATAAAATCCAGTTTTCTTCACTTTTTACGAAGCTCCTTCTTTGAGGGGGTGCCCTTTGCCCCTCTGGGCGCGCCACTGTTCCGTAGGCTAATTCAAGCAAAGCTGTACATTTTAGTCAAGGTGACTTTGGTTTGGGGGTTGAAGTGATCCCAGCCCTGTGATGTCTAGAAATCTGTTACAATTACTTGTGCCTCCTTCATTTTCGTAGGTATCGAGATGAAGATTAAGAGATTAAAAATCAAGATTCTCTTCAGCATCGCGCTCACGTATCTTCGCGAAGCAGATTACGGCGGATGGCTCGGTAATTCAGAGGTCGAGTAGAGAAAGATGCGTGGAACTGTACACGCGAATGTATGGAGACTAGTGTACAAACTCGACGGTTTAAAAAGCACCCTGTGCGGCGGTTGCTGCATTACGACTCAGTTGGGGGATCGCGAAGGGAAGAAGGGGGAACACGCGGGGGGGCGAGCTTACTTTCCTACCAGGGCACCGTGCTAGCTTTCGAACTCGACCGCTCAAAGCGCTTTTGAATATATGCAAGCACCCTGACGGAATTTATGTATCATATTCCCGGCGAAGGGGGAACTGCCGCGCGGGTGTTTGCCGAGCTTGCGCGCCGCGGGAAGTAATATTTCGCTCCAACGATCGACGACGGGGATCGCTGGATCCTCGCCCCGGAGCGAGGAGGAATACAAATTTCTCAACTTCCTAACAGGGAAATCCTGGAAAATGGAAGCGCGCGCCATGATTGGCGTCGAGAGCCCAGAAGAAACGCAGACAGGATTTCCTCCTTACATTCTAATTCGTTACATAATATTACCGGCGAATTAGACACAGCAGCGTAACTTTAATACGCTGGATTCCGATCCCCGATATGATCGGGCTTTCACGAGCCAGCGTCTAAAACTCGTTCGACATTACACAGTCATGTATTACGTGTCGATCATTGCGCCAGTGGGATACTTACGGCGAGTTCCGACGGTCTTTCTTCTAAGAATACACGTAAAATAGTCGTGAATATATTCCACGCGACTCATTCTCTTGAAATAGCGCCTCAAAACGACTCCTGCACAACAAAGAACACCGCGAGCAGAGGTTTGCCGAGGAGCAGCATAATTCGAAGGTGGATGCTGCATGGAAGTATTGATTCGATTCCGGTATTGATGTGATTCTGGTCTTCCTAGCAATCTCATGGCCACTTGGGCCCCCCGAATATCTGAAATATCGACAAAGCCTAGTCGGCACGACAAATTGGCTTCCAATTGCCAGAGGTAGGAGGCGAGGAAATCACTCAGACGCGACAATTAGCCACGAAATAATGAGAGCACGATACGATGCACTGCAGATGTGGCAGGGAATGTATGCGAATATGCTTGAGGTGGGGATAAAATGCTGGGAAATGATTAATTTAGCCCGGTCCGCCCTCCTGTCGCGGCTTCGATGCCCACTGCTCGACGGTTTGTTTTAATGCACATTGGATGCCGGCACACAGGGCCGCCTATAAACGAATAGGTGTTGCATCCCAGGCTCGAGCGCATCGATTCGCCCGCGACTATCGTGTCGAAGCGATTCTATAGCTTGTTTACCGGCCCCGGAAACTGATGCATTCTTGCCAGCGACAGCTGCTTCCTGACGCGGAAGATCGCTTTCCGTGGGGAAACCGTCGCGACTCTTGGAGTGCGTGTGGAATGTCTGGATTGAGATGAGTTTCCTTCTTCTTCGATTCACAGACTTTTCATACGAATTATCACAGTGATCCCCAACTGCGCCGTGAAGCGTTTGGTTTTTTTTAATATTATTAAGTTACAATTATATTCTGAAATACCTAAGTTTAATGTGTTTTCTTTACCTTATTCTATTTATAAAAGGGTATCGCGACTAAAAAGGATTGGGAAACGCTGAATTATCATCTATTCGGAAATCTGTGAGGATAAGATAACTCGATAATACTATTCATATTTTATCACCGGTGGTACATATGTATATATATGTCTTATTGCGTCCCTACTTCTAGAGTCTCTGAATGATCTATGATTATTGCAAGAGAAATGGGACAGGCTAGCTATGGTTAAAGGATAATAAGGTTAGTCGTTACCCAATCAGCCACAAATATCCTCCCACGAAAACTCGGAGAATTCTCTAGAAACAGCGGAGTCTAAAGACACTTCACTGTGTCTGACCATTCCCAGTTTTTATCACTTCTTCGACGCGTCAAATTACTACTGATACCTTCATCAAACTAGCTTGTGCCACGCGTGAGATACTTGCCTGGCCCGCAACTGCCGTTCCAGCCACATTCGCGCTTTCCTCTCTATCTCGGCGTTATCTCCGCCAAGCGAACACGTCCGACATACCAATCTTGCACTCCCGCAAAGGTGTCCCCCGGCGGAAAATGCTCCAACGAGCGATATTGCGCGGGGAGAAGGGATACCCGAAGTGTCCCGCGAATTCGCTTTATCTTGTCCGGCTACGTTTTCACTCGAACCGAATGAAATATCCCCGACATTCGGCTGCACGTACACCGTGTCCATCAATTCGAAGTACTCCCGCGAGGAGAAAGTTCGCTCGTACGGCCGAGCGGAATTTATAAGCAGAAATAGAAACTGCGGCTCCGCGCCGCGGGAGTAACGCCGGCCCCCGCGGTAAGTGAAAATGTTAAGCCGTGTATGATTACAGAATAGAATATACGGCGGCCTGTAAAAGATTTACGGTCGCGCGATACGGACCGAGCGGGCAATCATCGCCGCGTGAAAGCGCGCGCGGGCGAGCGAAGACGCAGGGCTGCGCTGCAGTTTCCATTGGGCGACAACTGTAAAATTCTCGAAACCGCTGCTCCACAGAAAGAGATACGTCGATTGCTGTTGTTCGAAAGGGGGTTATCGTTACGTAACTCGGGGAAACGGGATGGATGTTGAGTTGTCTGGTTTAACAAACTGTTTGCCTTTGCTGAGGTAGAGATGTGATTTGTGGTGTTCTTCGGGATAGGCAGCTAATAAGCAATCGGTATTTTATAACGATCGATTTTTGCTGGAGTTGTTTCGTTTAAGAATTCTGACTTTACTCGGATCAGATATGATTCTGAATAAGAAGTAAGGAGAACAGCTTCGAAGTAATAACTTTGCTTTCACTAATAGTTAATTATACAAAATCTACATTATTAAGTATTCCGGTGGTTCACCCTTCGCACACTGAATATTTGTATTACCCTTCCCGCGCACGCGAGACTCTATAATTACGTTAAACTGTGTACAAAAGGAGTGAAAGATGGGAGAGCACAAAGCACCGTAAAACATTCGTAACCGTACGATTAAGGGAAAAGTTATCGCCGTTTGGTGGACGCGTTCAGAAAGATCTCATTGTTTAAAGGCGGAAGCGGGCACTCGCTGGAGCGGGAACTGTTTTGTAACGCGGGCAAATTTCTTCGTGCACGATCGTTTAAGGCGTCGTTAGTACAGCCTCGGCGAATTCCCATGAAGTAGAACCGAAAAACCTTGGCCTCGCTGTCGAGGAACGGTCGCCGTGCACGTCATTACGCCGGCCACTTCCGCCTTCGTCTCTCGAAATTACAGGCCATCCCCCCCGGGTTGGGGGCAATAAATCGCGATGCATCGGCGTGCGAGCGCGCCCCTTACGCATTGCTGAATCGTTTCTCGGTACACCCCTAATTATCCGGCCCCCTTTCCATCAAATATTCCGCAGGCGATCGGGAGCAACTCGTGCAACTTTGAAAACATTGTCTCTGATACCTACAAAGCTTTACCACAGATGCAACGAGAAGAAAAAGGCACGAACATTATTATCATTACCATTATTAAACGCCTTCATTGCACAGAAGACCGATAAAGAAGCTAATAAGATCGGAAGAAAAAAATGACTTTAAACCTAAGCCTGAATGCTAACACTAGCGCCCAACTATGGAGATGTAGCACGTGACGTTAATGAATTGGAAAACTGGACGAAGAGTGGATCCTGGCGGAAGAGCGCCTTAAACCAGCAGAAACAAAAAGTTGAAAAAGCAAGAATCCGAGGGAAATAATTCGCCTGCCTCCGTCCATGGAAATCACCGTCAAGTTTCTTACCCGCACCGGAGGACAAGGGAATCACGACGGTAGAAAAGTCGCAGCCGCGCACACTGGCTGAGGAAAAAGTCGCAGCGGCTTCCCTTCCCGTGGTTATCTCGCGTTTCCGCCGCGCTGGGGCCCGCCCGGAAAAGGGGCGAGCGGCGACGAAGGTGGAAGTAACAGGGTAGCCAGCTCCTGGACGTCTTTGTCATCGCGACGGGTGCAGGGGGAGTACCGTTCGATCCCGACCACGTTACGGGCGTCATAAAATCGCATCGGTGGCCGTGGTGGATCCAGGCCCCGTTTCCAGACGCTGCAATCAACCAGGCTCTCCTCCTCCTCCCTCTGTCTCGGTGTTCGTCTCTGCCGCTTCCAGCTGCTCGCCTATCCTTGCCCGCGGTCGGCGCGGCTCTCCTCCTCGTCGCCTCTCTCTCCCTCCGACCCGTTGCACGCGTAACGACGGCTTCTGGGCAGAGGGGTTTCACGGGAGTCGAACGGTATACTATACTCCTATACGGCTCCCTCTGGCTCTCTCTCCCTTTGCGGGCGGCCCCGTTTCGTCTTTTTCCTCTTCCTTTTTCATCGCTGCCCCCCGTTCGCCGGCCGCGCGGCGATCTTCGTCCTCCCGTTTCCTCCCCGGGCCGTGGCTCTGTAACGGTGACGCGGGCTTTCCGTTAGACGAACCGCCGCGCGGCACCGTGGCTGCAGCAGCCTCTGCGGCCTTTTCCCTTCCTCGACGGTGCCGCGCCGCGGCTCCCCGTCCATCCGTCCGCCGCGACGCGGCCGTTGCATTATGGATGCAACGGGTCGGTCGCGGACGTACGAAAGAAGCCGCCCGAACGTGTCCCTCGCCGACGAGGGAACATCGCCATCGCGTTCCCTCTTCGCTCTTTCGCTAGATCCTGCTCCATTCTCCCCCGCTGTTCCCCGCCCGGCCCCCCCTTTGTCCACCCCCTCTATTTGGTCGCGAGCACGCAGCCGCGCTCTTTTTCCTGGCTCGCCGTCTCCGCCGCTTGTTCTGCCGCGCACCGGCCACCCGTTTCCATCGCGCACCGATGCCCCGTTACCTCCACGCACGCCGTCCACGTTTTTTAGGTTGTTAAGGAGCAAGACCCCGCGCTTCGGTGAACCGTGATCTCATCCGCTTTAGATCGAAGGGGTCCCGGTATGAAGCTGTCTGTTCACGGGGACTCCGTTGCTCCTTTCTCCCTTTTGGAGAACACGGCGGATGGTTGAGGATGATTGGCCCCGCTAGGGGAGCGGGAGGAACGAACACGGCTTTTGGGTTTCTCGAATGCTCGGGTACTCTGTTATCGCGTCAAGCGCAGCTTGTATCGTAGAGCTGAATGTACGTTGTTCGGAGATTTTATTTTCCGAGAGACTTAATCGGAATGTTGTCAGGGCGCGCGTACTTTTCTACGCAGGGATACCCAGTTATTGATTCCTACTACTTTAAAGCGGAGTAAGCGCCATTTACTAGCACCGTAGTTGGAGGTAATAGAAACTTGGAGCTTGATATTTAATCAGCAAGTGATTCCAAGCTAATATTAACTCGGAAGCTTTGAAGTTGTCGCGTAGTTCGTAATAGATTCGATACGAGGCACGGCGATATGTGCTTTCGTTTGGGATCGTTACGGCGATGGTTCCTGCGCGGGCTTCCTGCTTCGGCGACGAAGCGGAGAATTGTTGGCGGAACGTTTGCCTACTTGCACCGATGACGTTACGTAACGTAGCTGCCTGTTTTGTTTTCCAGAACAACACTACGCGGCCGCCGATTCGAACAGTTCGACGCCCGCGAAGAGTTTCGTGGCCTGTAGAGTTTGCGGTGACAAAGCGAGCGGCTATCATTACGGCGTAACCAGCTGCGAGGGTTGCAAAGTGAGTATGCAATTACAAAATCTTCATTCATCCCCGCGGAGAGGTCGAGAACCACCCGGCAACGATATTTGATAAAGATCGCGGCGCTCTAGCTCTCGACATTCTTCGCGTCAACTTTTAACCCCGTCGAAAGCTAATTATTAAGTCGCGAGTGGACGTGCCGCTGTTTCACGGAGAAGCCTTCCTTCAACTTCTTCGGTCGACTCGAGGGAGATACCTGAACGGAACTTTCTATACCGAGAAACGCAATTATATACCGTAAACTTTTCTTGCCCTCTGAACACGATCCTCCTTCGACGCATCGCTTCCCTCGAGAAAGTTGCCGGCGTTATAAATACAATTTTTCTTTCTGATCGGGTCCGCGCATTACTGGCTTCGACTACTTTCGGTTTGTGTTAGGTCGCTCTCTCCGTCCTGCTGCTTCGGCAGCGCTCTCCTATATCGTTAGTATTCCCTCGTCCTCCCCGTTTCGGTTTCTCTAGATTGCACTTTATAGTTTCACCGCCGCATCCGCTCTTCTGTTCTCCTCCTTCGACATTACTTCTATTCCTCCAGTCACCATTTCTATTTCCCCGATACTTCTGCCGTCTTCAGCTTCTGTCTCTCGTATCTCTTCCATTCCTGTTTCCCCAACCCTTTTTACTTCCCCCTGTCCCCTGACACTTTCTTTCCCCCCGTGAATCTTCCTCCAACCTCTCTCTCTTCTCCCTTTTTTGTTCCCTCTTTACTGCTCCGGCGTCGCCCCTCCCTTCGCCCGTCCTTTTCGGAAAGGTGGAACAGACGAGGCGTCGATCGATCGGCTTTTCAGCCAGCTCGGTGCAATAAATCGGCGCGAAGGAGTAAATTTATGGCCGTGGAGATACGACGCCTATGATCGTCCCTACTTTATTAGCCTTTCGATCTGGCAAAAAGCGACCTCGCCCGAACCTGCACGCGCAAGGACATTCGGGATGGAGGATATTTCGATATCTCTGCGAACAACGCGCTTCACGACGGAAAGCTTCAGGTTTGAAAGTTCCATTGAGGTCTCGTTTCGCTTCTGCCTCGAACCGGCGACGTGCAGTATCGAGTTTCCATAGTAGCATGTAAATCGAGCTAATTGGTCCTTATTTCGAGGCACTCCGAGCACGCTGCTCGATCTTCCTTGCGACGACAACAAATCCTGGACGAAACAACCTCTTCTTCGCAAAGAAGACGAGCGCGAAAGACGTGCTCGCAAAATGAATAACGTCTTGGCGTTCTTCGATAACGAATCCTCCCTGCCATTTACTCAGTGAAAAGTGGAACCTCCGTGCTTCGACAAGCCTTATCGCTAACGGCATATAAAAATTCGGTAAAACGTTACTTTCCCCTGAGTCTCGGATCTGAGTAATGTCTCGTATCGTTATTAATAGTACACGGCATGCATCTCGGCCAACGTTTGACTGTAATTAACGTCGCGGGCGTTGCATCGAGTGGCGTGGAGATGGGAAGCTAGTGAAAGAAGCGAGCGACCGTCTATAAGCACGCATCAACGTCAACGGATCGTTAAACCTCGGTCGGGGCGTGGTGATAATACATATTTCAAGTTTGCGAATTATCGACTGTACAACGCTGTACTTCCTGCAACGGGCAAGTGGCCTTCCATGCTATTCTTAAGAGCGACGGTACGCGTAACATTTGCACTCCGATAAGGGAAACGCGAATACTTATTACATTAACAAGAAGTACTTCGTAATCGCAACAGCGCATTGCTGTTACACGGAACCAAGTACCTTCTAATTCAACTCGACTTCGGTACACCTTCGCATCTACCTTCCGACATATCTCTCGCGAAGTAAAACCTGGTTTCCACCTCGAAGCCCCATGGAGAGACAGGAAGAGGGGCGATATATTCAAATAATTCGTTCAAGTTTCCAGTTCGGAGATGAAATTTGGTTACCAAAATGTCCGCCCAACTTGCCGCTAGCCAGGAACGCGACCGGAGGTCGGAGAATCCGTACGAAACTGAAGTTCCATCGGTCGTTTGTCGGATTCTCTGGGAGTCGGGGATGTGTGCCTGGAGAGGTCCAGGAGGAGGATCGAAAAAAGAACGAGGCGATTCGGCGGAATCGTTCGTTCCGTATTTCCCGGCGGGGCGCGTCTCCCCGTGAAGAAGTGCACTCGCGGGGCCGAGGCTCGCGATGTGTACGTGCCTTAATCTTCGCAGCGAGATGCACATCCGCCGCGGCTCTGCCCGCTCAGATTGAAACGCGGAAGCCCTAAGGCCACAGTTAACGGTGAATTGGTACGTTCTCGCGTTCCTACCCACACATCCTCGCGCGTTCCTCGCGTATACGTGGCTCGTACACACGCGCGGGGCACGCAAGCTCGTTCGTTTCCAATATGGCAGAATTAATTTCCCGGCCGGGGAAATAAATGTGGAGCCGTTCCTCCGCGCTTGGCTCTCGTGTCGACGGATATCCGAAGGGTGCTTCGCGGAGAGGGCGAAAAGATGGGCAACATGTGTTGCGTTCGGGCGAGAGTACACGTGGAATTATTAGAGAAGCGGTATAAAAGGAAGGATGGAGGTAACTAACTTGTAAGCCCGAAGCTGGTCGAGTCTGGAAAGTTTCTCAGGAGCATCATATTTTCGGGGCGTCTCTGGAAACTTCCCTGATACATCGATCTTACTCGGCCGCTTTTAGAGATCTCCGAAAGAAGCCACAGAACCTGCGGGCCCCTACTTCGTACTATTGATCCACATTTGTTTCCGCGCTGCAATTGGAATCGCTGTGCAGGGTGGGACCGTTCAAGCGACGGAGGAGGGAGCACATGCAATCGCGAAATTTAAAATGAAATTCACGCACACGTGTGCCATTAAACGTGCTCGACGAGCAAACTGAAAAAATGAAACGAGTATCCAGCGCTGCAGGGGCGCGAAAACATCGCGAGCAAACGTTTCATTCGATTCCGCGAATTACAAGAACCGTCCTTCCATTCGTCACGCATTGGATGTGATTTAACTCCTTCCTTAATTGGCTCGTTAAGGAACAATGCCAACGGAGTTCATCGCCGTCTCGTGCCGCGGGAGGGAATGAAAAAAAAACAACAGAGAATCGGACGCGTCTGACTACGCGAGGGTCGTTACTACTGCGGCCCGTTCGTCACCGCTGCGATCCATAAAAATTCTTACACCGCTGGATCGCGGATTACACGCGACCCGTTAATCGCTGTAGACGCTCCCATTTAATGCAGCATTCGCAGAGAGGCGTTCCACGCGACGACAGGTGCGCGATTAATAAATAATAAACCGCCGCTTACTGCAATTAAACTAGCCAACCGTTCCTCGAGCGAGACACAGCGAAGTGCGACTACTTCTTGGCCATCCGTGAAATGTAATCAGCGATAGAGTCGATCTGAGGATTACATTGCCAACAAGGATTGTGTTACGCAGCTATTTTCCCCGATAATGCTCGCCACGGTTCGGGGAAAATTAATTAATTAACCGTTCCTAGAGAGGGCTGCGCATTTACAAGCGCCGCCGAGATTCGATTTCACGGATTGGCTTCGCTGGGATGACGGAGCGCGTTACCAGAGGGAAAACCGTTGTCTCGACTCGTCCGATTAAACGTAAGCCTTTCTACTGGCCAGAGACGTCGGCTCCCCTCTTTAAGCCTGATTTATTGCGCGTCGTTCTACTGCGCTGCCTCGCGTATCGGAATTCTACGGCGGATTAATTGATATGCTTCGGTAATTCGTAATGAACGCGTCTGGCATCGAGCGCCCGCCCGAGCATAAAATACGTTCAATTTTGGTAATCGGTGCGCATCAAGTAATTCCTACGGCCGCGTGTGTTAGCCACCGTCGTAATTTCGGCAGAATGTTTCGCTGAGAAGAGCAGAAAATGTGAACGGAATGGAATTATATCGTGCCTGAAAATCTGCGCAACGATCGCCTCGTTGCGTGATTATTGAATATCCGGTCAGGCGGAATTGCGGTGAACGTAGACTACAGAATTACAGAAATTCCATCGCGGCGAAATCATAGAAATTCCACATCAAACGCAGTATCTATTTAGCAGAAGGTTTCAGTCTCCCTTTTATACCTTGTAACGTTCCTCTACAAAGTAACTCCGCCATTTACGCGCTTTACATTCGCGCGTTCCCATCACAGGCCACGAATATCCCAGCTGGCAAATTACAGGCCGTTATTCAACGAATCAACCTACAATAAAACTCGCGCATAGCGTTAATGCGCTCGCTTGGAAACGAACGAACTCGCCGGGGGGGTATTATTGTTTCCTAATGCGCTGGGAGGCTCGATTCATTTGCTGTGCAGTTTAAATGCGCCGAAAAGCAGCGATACGTTATTTAATCGCAGAGAAATTACACTCGCTTCCGGTCGTGCAATCGGGCGAACATTTCCACCCTCGCTATTACAATAATTACCGCCACCCGACCACTCCGAAACGAACGACCACGTTAAACACCTACACACTCTAGGCAACGAATTTTCAACTAAAACACAGCTCCGGTACGGAAACCCTTCACCCGCTCGAAGCCGCGAAGATCCTTCGTTATTCGTACCCAGACCGACAAAATCTTCCCGAAAAGTTTGCTGCGATGCTCGCCGCGTATAAGTTACAGCGCCCGCGTCCCCGTTCCCCTCGTTCCCTGGAAGCTCGATGCCGAGAAGGCGCGTTTCCCTTCGCGGCTCACCCTCGAACGGAAGTGTTTATTAGTACTTGCCAAGCGGCGTCGCCGTAGCCGTCGGAGGTGCAAGCTGATACAACGTCACGTATCGATTTTAGCAACGAGCCGAGGTCGGGCCGCGGTATCGAATGCTGGTATTATTGACTGCGTTAGGGTACAACTGGTCGCCTTCCACCCTCCGATCCCCCTCCGTTTCGCGATATCGGCGGATATGCATCGTCGTCGCTGCGGCACAGCCGCTCGTATGGCTTTCATTAATTAATACCAGCCGTTAATAGACCAATAAACCGATACGGCTCTGCTGGCAACGAGCAGCAGACGAGTGGAGCACCGTGCACGAGTCCCTTCCACTATTTCGCTGCTCCATTATATTCCGATGCGCCCGTTCCGGGAGCGCTCTTCACCGGCTGTCACTTATTGTTTCTGTTATCTCCGCTCCTCTCCACCCTCGCTTTCTTTTCTGCCTGTAATTGCGTTTCGTACGCCGTCCGCGTTTCCTCGCGTCCCCGGGCACCGTCGACGCAACGGCAGAGGGTGGAACGTCACCCCCATTTGAATCTCTGCAACAAACTTATCGATTTCATTTCCCCGAGACAAATTACCTCGCCCCGTTTATTCGGATTTAACTGTCGTCTGTTGCGAACATCGGGGCCACTCGCTGGTCGGCGGAAATATCGCTGCTATTGCCAAGTGAAATTGACACTGGATACAGTGAATTTTTGACGAGAGCCGCAGCGAGGAAGGTGGCGGGTCGATGCGCGACGCGTTGACACACGTACCCGTTCGTTTTTGTTAATCTGAATGCAACCGCGCGGCGGCCTCTTTTGTGTTTCGCGGGAAGGGTGTCGAGACCCGCGGTGCCGGGCGAAAGTTCTGGGTCGTTTCCACGCGGGGAGCGCATTAATCATAATACGTCGCTTATTAAACGAGCCGCTCTGTTGGCCGCGGCAACGAGGTCAGCCCCGGCTAACGCCGGAACTCAACCCCCCGGCCGACCCTCGGTTAATTTCGAGGTAACGTGCACGCGTGCCCCTCGGTATATTACGCTCCGCGTACTCGCCAGTTACAATTAACTCGGGGCTAGGCGCAACCGTCAGCCACGGGGCCCTTCGCTCGCCGTCCAGATTTCTAGAAGATTTCCAAGCAACTCGGGCGCACAGCGGATGGGATCTGGATATTACGAGCCAGAGGCGGCTAGACCTTACCGACACCTTCAAACCTTTGGGACACACAAGGAATTTCTATGTTTCGGTGGCCTTAAAAGTTGTAAAAGCCCTGGTAGGGTTTAAGTGGCACGAGCATTTTAAAAGCCGCGGAATGTATAAAGGGTTTGGAAGGGTTGAAAGGCCTGGAGAACTTGGAAGGTTCGAAGGGATAGAGGAATGTGAAAAAAAATATGGAGGAGCTGAAGAATCTGTAAAACTTGGGACAGAAGAGAAGTTGTAGGAATGAGGGGAACTCGAGGAACCTGATGAACTTTGCTATTGTGAATAATGAAGGGAACGAAGGAGCTCGAAGGATATTAATTATGACTTTGTGGAATACTACTTAACACAGCCGAGTTCCTCGATGCATATTTCAAAGATGATTGTGTAGGTATGCGAAGGCGCCGGCGAATGAAAATTGGAAAATGTCGCTGGAAGGCGGCATCGATCTAGGTTCCAAGGATACCGAAGACTCTGTTCGATCGGCGATTAATTCTGCCCGTCTCAGCCTGGATTTAGGGCTCGTAAAAATGTCGTTTGCGGGGAGAAGCGATAGGGAAAAAACGAGCTTTCGAAAGCGCCAAGATAGTCCTGTATAGCCATTACCTCAGCGTTTCTGGAGGCCCGGTATCCCGACTGATTTATGTGAGCCGATCCGTTTATCGCGATTTCCATGTAAACGCTCTCTAAATAAACCATTGGAATTACCGTGCCGAACAAACCAGAGTGCACTTCATACGCGACGCTTCGCTTTCTTAAAACGATTACATTTCACCTATCTTGTAAACGTCTGCAAAATTTCTCGCCAAACAACCCGGCAGTATTCGAGGATCACAAGAATATAAAAAACAGAGAACACGTTTAAGTCCAAGTTGGATAAACACGAAATTTCCAACTAGAAAAATTTCCCGTTGAATGCATTAAAGAGAAGTTACTTAGAAAACAGGAGAGAAGCAACTCTATACTTTGCATTCCTCTTTATCCGCCTCGCTCGGGCGCCATTTCCCTGAAATCTGAATCTCGTTTCCTTGAATCAGCTTCGAGCCTAATACGGCCGCAGAAAGCTTGGCGATAAGAGTGGACCAGTGGCTGCTTCAGCAGTTGCAAGGTATCCTGGATACCGAGGCGCATACCTCTGCAAGTACTTATACCGCCCGTTAAGTATCAACAAACCTGCGGAATATCCAAAAGCCCGTGCACCAGGAGCGTTATCAAGCGTTCAGCGTCTGCGTGCAGAGGAAATGAGAAAAATTGGCGAGCGATCTGAGCCCGACTTGCTAAGCAGTCGCCTGTTCGTGCACGTGGCGCAGGACTGCGAGTCACATGGCGGCCGATATCCTGGCGTCAGGTAGCAGCCGAGAGATCGGGGCAGGCTTATCTCCAGCTAGTAGGAAGCGAATCTCGCGTAATTAATTTCAAGCCGAGGCTGCGGCGCGGCTGCACCACGCCAGGCTGTCCCTTGAAACGAAAGCATTTCTCGATTACCGTCCAACCGCGATGGATCTGAACTATCTCGAACGTTTCCTGCAGACAGAATCCGCCTTCAGACACTGTCGTGTGCGTACTTTCTTTTTAAACGCGAGTGCTCTTAGAACTCCGCGAATTATACAACTGGATCGATGTGTTGGGGATTTTCACAAAGACTAAGTAGAATCTTTTGGTCGGTTCAAATAAAGTTTCGCGAGATCCTGTAACTGGCCAGGCATTTCAATGAAAACCTGCTACGTTTTTCATTCCGCGAGGGAACGCCGCCGACTATCGATCGTCCTAGGGAATTTTCGAATCGGCAACGAGGGACGCTGAATTATTTCAATGCGCGGCGAGTCTGTTTCTTTCGAGGGCGTTCTATGTCTCTGGGTCAACGAGGTTATGCATAATTCAATTTTATTCCCCATCTTGCGCTCTGAGGAAGAATATCGACGCCCGATAATCATGCTCCGAATATCGTTTTTTTTCTCTCTCTCTTTCTCCTCTTCCTCGCCAGGCTTTGCGACCAAGTCCCATCTCCCTGAACAAGGGAGAACGGAAACGCGACACGTGCATCGTTTGCAAAACGGAGCCGCGGCGATGGGATAATGAAAATCACGTGGGATCGTCTAGGGCGAGATTCCTTCGTTCTGTTCAGAGATATCGGTCGCCTTGTCTTCGAGCCTTTGGCGGTCTAAGTTGGATATTTCTTAGACGCTCGGGGGACGAAGCTTGGGAAGAAGTCTGAGCGACTGATTCGAGCGAAATGCGATTGGAATTGAGGTTTAAGAATTTAGCCGACCCCGTCGCTCGACGTTGTAAGATCTAAATGCGTCCGTCAGTCACGGTTCAGATCGTGCCTGTCGAAAGTGAGCTCCAGAGATCGAGTCGCTCCTCCCGCCGCCTCGTATCACACAATGAAAAGGGATTTCTGTTTCCCTTAGAAGATGAAGAAGAAGAGGAAGTTGAGGAGCTCGGCGTATCGAGGGGTTTTCGAAGCTCTAGCAGCCCCTGCCCGACGCAACTCGTCGCGGCTTTTGATGTTCCGAACGTGCCTCGGAGCGTTAGCGTTCGTGTCGGCGATTTTTTTCGGGCACGCTTAAAAGCTCCGCTAACGGTGCTGCGTTACTGGTTACCGTTGTCCGCGGCAAGGCGTTGAAATTACCGTGTTAGACACCTGTTACTCGATTGCCTGGAAAGCGAAAGCGACCGCGATAAACAAGCAAACGGCAGCGGGGAGCATTGGCAGCGAGTAGATCGTAAGGAAGTGGTGTCCACCCTTTGGCAAAGCGCATGGCTGCTGCTACAACCCCCGTTCTTCCTTTCTTTTTCCAGGGCTTCTTCAGGAGGAGCATTCAGAAGCAGATAGAGTACAGGTGCCTGAGGGACGGCAAGTGTCTCGTCATCAGACAGAATCGAAACCGCTGCCAGTACTGCAGATTTAAGAAGTGCCTAGCTGTCGGCATGTCCAGGGACTGTGAGTAACCATTCACTTTGTACCAGAATTTGCCCCGAGCAGAATTTGCGCAGCTGTAGGGTTATAAATTAGTCACTTGGAGCTCGCGACTCGCGAGATTAGAATTGGTAAATTCTTGGAGCTGAGGTTAGCTGCCAGCGGACTTGGTTGCTCTTGAATTAATATTTCGTTTATAGGAAAGTTTTCAAAGCTCCGCTTAGAGTAAAGAAAGGGCAGACTTGACACAGTAGTTAGGTTATTAGAGGCACTTTCAATTCAGTTCGGCCGAGGGAAGTATCACTGGCAGTTGGAGCAAAGTAAAGGACAAAGTAAACGAGAGTGAAGTTGCCATGCATAATTAAACGTCAAAGTTTCAGCGCGCAATATGCGGCCGTGTATAATAGGCAACTCCCAGAGCTCCGCGCTAGCATTGTCGGCTCGAAATCGTAATAAACTTCCGTATCCCTGTGATCCGCTTCGAAAGGGACGTATTGTACGTGGTCGGGTGTAACGCTGCCTGAAAGCAGCGCCCTCTATTACCCGGCATAATACTCCCGAGCACTATCGAGGGCTACCTAATCGTACTCCTCAATTTCATAGAAAACATTCATTAATTCTTCATAGACAAATTTATTCAACTCACATTACCTGTAGTCTTCCTTTCAAGAAATCATCGAGCCAAACACGAGTGAAAGTACACATTTATGAAAGAGGAGAACCTGTAGCTGACCCAATTAACGCACTCGATTTTCTTTCGCGTCTGATTATTGTCCCAAAACCTGTCCTGTGCCATTTAACAACGCGAAGGCTTGCCAACGATCGCTGCTGTCGGATAGTTCGCTGCTTAGTTGCGTATTTAAACGCTCAATGCGCTTGTTCCAGCGGTGAGATACGGCAGGGTGCCGAAACGTTCAAGGGAACGTGGCCCCGAAGACGCGGTTCCCACCACCACGACTACAACGACGACGACCACGGGCGTCCAACAACTCACGTCCCCTGGCACTGGGAACAACAACAATAATAACAACAATAACAACAACAACAACACCAGCCAGAATAATAACAACAATAACCAGGGCCAGAACCCCATAGCCTGCGTGCCACCAGCCGCGGTGGTGGAGGCGGATCAGTCGGACGCGGACGTGAAACAGTTGGCCGTGTACGACGTGATACTTCAAGTGTCGCAGGCGCATCACGCTTACTGCGGCTTCACCGAGGAGTCAACGAGGGGGATCGTTCGGAAACCGATGATAATACCGGTGAGCTTTAGTAACGTAACGCAGATCGATCAAGAATATATGGCAACACACTTGACGAAGCTATTTGTGAAAGAAAATTAAAGCTAAATTGTATTATACCTGAGCCCTGTGCAATTTGAAAAAATGAAATTCTATAATCGGTAGTTTGTCAATAGTGACCGCGTTCTTAGTTAGGTTCTAGGCCAGTGATTCCCAACCGGTGGGTAGCAGAGTGTTTTCTGGAAGGGTCGCCACGGTATTTTGGTCTGTTTTAAATATTATTAAGTTAGAATTATATTTTGAAATACCTGTTTTTAACGTGATTTCGATATTCAGTTGTTTGAATATTATAAAAGGGGATCGCCACTCGAAAAAGGTTGGGAAATAATGTTCTACTTAGGTAATCTCATGTCGCGGTGCAATGAAATTAGAGGCTTATTCGTTTTGCTTGTTGTTAGAACCGGAAGAAGTCCCTTTGTTATAGACCATCGCGGTTTATCAACTTCTAAGATTATGTTAACGTGAGAGTTACGTGAATGTCTGCTGAAATTGGCAGCGACCGGCTATTCCTTTCCCGCAATCCCGCTAATTAGGCGGGTACTTGTTCGCAGCCCGCGAGCCCCGAGGACCCAGAGGCAGCGTCCTCGACGGCGGAGACGGTGGAGTCGCAGAGGATCTGGCTTTGGCAACAGTTCGCCACCAGAGTAACGCCGTCGGTGCAGGGGGTGGTGGAGATCGCCAAGCGGGTTCCAGGGTTCTGCGACCTCTTGCAGGACGATCAGCTGATCCTGATCAAGGTCGGTTTCTTTGAGGTCTGGCTCAGCCATATCTCGAAGATGACCACCGACAGCTCGATGACGTTCGAGGACGGCACTTACATCACCAGGCAGCAAATGGAACTGATGTACGAGGTACGAGAAACGCAACCATGCCGGAGCAGCTGAGGGCTCGTAGCTTGCACGGATATAAATGAAAACGCGCGCTTATATTCAACTCTCCTCGCAACATACGTTCACTAAACCGTTTCCCGTGGAAATCACTCTTTTCCGTACGAAGGCATCAGGTGTCCTTTACCCTGCATGTCTGATCGAAATATTAATTATACTAGACCCTGAAGTCTCGATTAATAGAACCGCCCCTCTGCTTCACGCCACTTTTCCTTGCACGCGATGCAAGAACTCGCTGCGCGTTTTACCGACAAGTCTTAATTAATCGATGTGAACCAAAACAGCCGGACTTTGTGTCCGCCCTGATGCAATTCACATCCGCGTTGAACGCCCATCAACTGACGGACACGGAGCTGGGCCTGTTCTCCGGCGCCGTTCTTCTGGGCGAGAGGCCGGGCCTGAACGACGTGAAGGCGGTGCAGAGGCTTCAGGACCGTCTTCTGGAGGCCCTGAAGGTCCAGGCGTTGCGGAATCACACGGTGCCCGGCGAGACCACGTCCACGGGGGGCTGCTCCAACGTCTCCAGCGTTTCACAGAGGATACCAGAGCTGAGGGCCCTGGGTGCCAGACACGCGACCCTCCTCGACTGGTTCAGGAGGAATTGGACGAAGCTCAAGCTACCGCCCCTCTTCGCTGAGATATTCGACATTCCCAAGTGCGAGGAAGATCTTCAGTGAAAAGGTGATCTACGGTGGTCCTCTTAAACGCTGCCCCACTATTTCATCCACTCCCTTCTATTCCCTGATTCTTGCCTACAAACTACGGCCACGCCCGCTCAAGTACCTACTATAAAACTCGCGACTTAAAAAGCGACTCCACCCTCGGACTTCCTCTCCAGCTTCTTGCCGAGGCGTCCCGCCGCTGCGTTCCCCTTGCGCCCCTGTAAATCCATGTTTGCATTTTAATCCGCGCCCCTCGAAAGCCGCCCCTATTTGCAATTCAATTGGCCCCGTCCGGACGCGTCCGCTCGGCAGCGAGGAGCGGATCCTAATCGGGCCACCGTCTTTGAAGAATGTTACAGAGGACATCGTGTTGATTCGACGAAAACGAACGGCCCTGCCTGCCAGGGAGGGGGGACGGGGATCTTCTAATTGCCAGCGGTCGTCGACGGGGTCCGTCACGCTATTCGCGGATCGATCTGGCCAGATCGCGTCGGGCGCTGTTCGGTTCATTGATGGGATAGACGGGTGGTTTGGCGGACGACGGGTATGGATCGCTGATTGAAACGCCCCTCGGCGCGACACGCATGGTGGAAGCCGATGCCATTAATAAGAAGAATGACGTGGAGGCTCGCCCCCCCGACTCTTGCAAAATTCGTAGAGCTCGGCAGGGGAGAGCGGCGAAGGGAATTCTGGCTTTGGAGCAGCCGTGGCGGTAAACGCTCTTAAACCCACCTTCCTAGCTCTAAATCGCGCACAGGTGAGTAACGGCCGGGCAGAATTTCTATCGGGCGAGGAAGGGCGAGCCCTGGCGAGAGCATTTTAAATACTCAATGGACGAGGGGGTGGAAGGAGGACAGTCTCGTGTCGTTAGTCTCGTGCATATCGTTGTTGCAATAAAGCGGCGCAGTGATCGAACACCGCGTCGCGTCGAAATGATAGCACAAAACCGTGATCAGTGTCGGTGGGCACGTGCCGTGTCCCGTTCAAACGATTCCTCGGGCGAACCTTTCGGAAGCCTCGAGCGGAGGTGTTCGATGCAGCATTCGACGGGGCGATGAAACGGGCGCAGCAGGGAGGCGTGCAGCGCTCTGTCGAGAACCGTTCAATCTATTCGCGGATATCTGTGCAAAGCTCGCGGACATATCGAAACTGTAATATCATATTTTTCTTCCCCGTAGAATTATCAGGCGATCGGTGCGAATCCTCTTTCCGAAACGAAGCTGCGAATCGACAGACGGCTGCCCGCTCTCTCGGGTAGAACGCGCGACGGGGCACGCGCTTGCGAGGTGCACCCGTGTTACGGCTGCAACGCGAACAGCGGCGCACGTGCGTGCGTACAAATGAACACTTATATACATATTATACAGATATATACAAAAGGAATAAAAAAAAAAAACGTTTCACGCTATAAAGCTCAAGAGGAAATCTTTATAGGGCGTATCTCTTTAGATGCATCCGCTACGAATCTCAATCTATGCAATCTCTATTTTTATTACTTGACAAGTAGCATAGTGAATTTACCTTTATAGATATTGTTGCATCGCTTCAGGGGGTTCCGTGGAAACGGAGATGCGCGCGGGGGCGTGTCTTTAACGGGCCGGGTCGCTTTCTCGTGGGAATTAACGTAACTAATGAAATTAATCGGAACCCTTCGCGAGTCCTCGATCGGCGAGTGGCTTTTTTTAACGTGGTGTTAAATCTCGCGTACGTTATGAAAGGGGAGACGATCGAACGTTATGCGTATCTGTCGTGCGTGAAAGAATGTACTTGTTGCGTTGAGTTGTTACGTTTGTTAATATCGAGCCGGTCGACGGAACGATCGTGGCCGAGCTCGGTTCCCGTTTGTTAAAGGAACCCTGGGGCGAGCATGTTTCGAATCTTCGAACTCTTTGAACGCTAATAATTCTCTGACAATGACTAGCACGTAATTTGCGCAATCGATATGTAATATATATATACATATAAATACATATATGTATACATACATTCGTCGTGAGAAAATTTCCGGGGGAAGAGAGAACTAAGGTTTATCTAACTAGAGAAGAAAAATTAATGTTTTATCCTAGCGTCGTACTTAAATTAATTAAAGTATAACGTCGGTGAATCGTTATCGCAACAAAAAAAAACGAAAGAGGGAGGAGAAGAGACGGTAGAGGGGAGAGAAGGGGGAAGAGAAACGAGTGAACAAGAGACTATTATTATCTTCGCGATACACTAGAAAAGGATAACGAAATTCCAACTCTAAGCGCTCACATCAAGTTGTGAATAAACATATCATACCTAATTAATAATATATTGAACAAAGAAGGGATATCATCGTTTAATATAATATAAATATGAGTCTATATATATTACGAAAAAAAAATATATATATATATATATTATAAAGATTATAAATCTATTATGCAAGATGAATAGCTATTATACGCATTGTGTCGAACGAGCGGTAGATCTGCCGTGGTAGGCCAATCCTTCGCAATCCGCTAATGCAACAAGAAAACGGCAAGAATTTACACGCGTGTGTAAAACGTACGCGCACAATAACGCAGCGTCCTTTTTCGCGATTTCGATTCCTAACTAGAAAAGAATGAAAAAGAACCGAATGTTTCTCGGCTCTCTTACCTAATCAACCAAAACGGATCCGGCGCCAGAAAGTGACGCAATAATAGCAATTAAAAGGGACAGAAAGAAAGCAGAGGCGCCCGCGCGTTCAGCGAGTCGCCTCGCCCGAGTATCTTTTAAATAAATTATTAACCTCTCGTCCTCTTCGCCGCGAGACATCCGGAGGGAGGTAATTCTCGACGAATGACGAGTCACTTGGTGTATAACGTATGTATGAGAGAATTTTTAACGCTCGTGTACATAAATTCTGCAATTCGAACGATCTAGTGGCTGTCCTAATTAATCGATCGTTTTTAAATATAAATCACGAAAGGAAGAGAGAGAGAGAAAGAGAGTGTGTGTGTGAGAGAGAGAGAGAAAAAAAGTTGCGATATTTTCCTCCTGTGATATTCGAATTGCGATTCGTTCTTTTTTTTTCAAAATTTCTAGTCCCCCACGACTTATTGTTCGCTGAGATAGCAATCGTGTAATCTGCGACACTCTCGTGAACGTTGTTGGAACACGTTAATCGAAACGGCCAAATACTTAATAACGATATTATTGTAGTATAACGATATATTTCGCCCCGGTGACGATGGTCGATCGTTCGCGCTGTACCTTCCTCGACGCTCTAACGACTCCACAAGGGCTTAACTTCGCTTCGTACGGTCCAGAGAATAGCCTCGTCCAGATGATTCCTCGTTAAAACTTTCACAGGATGTCTGATGACTGCGAACTCGCGAATAGAATTTTGTCCATTTCACGGATTCTATTGCCCAGTTAAGTACATTACCTGTAACATATGAAGCACCTTGTATCTGTGTTCCAACTCGTCGCGAAGCTGAAGATATTTTTCAAGAGCAGCGGAGCGATCGACCGGCGCGATCGGGAAGCTATAAGATTGATAATCGAGGTATAGTATCCCTTAAACTCAAGCGTAGCACACCCCCTCGCCCCAAACACAAACACCCTTCTTCTTTCCCACCTCTCGTGTTCCGACCGAAGCGCAGCATCGCCCCGCCCTGTCCCTTTCACAATCCTCCGTACCGAGTAGCCTCGACGAGCCTCGTTTCCGGTTCCATCCACTCTTCGTCTCGTGTAACGCTATTTTTTAACCTTGAGATTTCGGTCATGGTGCTATATAATATCTGTACATAATAATACTTGTGGGAATCGTTGCGTAACGTCGATGTACCATTATCATTAACATTATTCGAGCTAATGGTAATTTTTATTATTACTATGATTATATCATTATCATTATTCTATTGTTCCGTTATCACCGATATCGATATTATCATCAGCGCTACGTTTACGGATTGTACGCCCGACAATTAATTCGTCTCGTGGTGTCCGCGCGTTAATTGGGGAACGCTAACAAAGAAAAGTATGAAAGGCGGTTCCTTTAATTTCTTTTTCAGAGATAAATATATAGGGTGAAGTAGCCGAATATGAGACCCATTTCTTAAAAACATCATAACTCTTGACTGAGAACACATTTATTAGAATTCGATACACGTTTTAAAAGTAGAATATGTATTCTTTAGCAACCTACTGGAAAGTACTACAACAAAAATTCGGTTACTTCGTAATAAAAGAAAAATGAAAGTCGTTCAAATATGCAGATAAAGAAATCAGTTCCTAATATGAGACCCAGTTTGTTTTTTCCTTATTTTTTCTCTTTTTTTTATAGAAATCTATTTCTTAACTACCGCAGTCTTCGTGGGCCCACCACGCCCATTATAACACTTTATATTATACACTTAACCCATTGTTCGCCTAGCACATCTGAAGAATAAAGACCTGTGCAAAACAAGCGTTCTGTATCATAATTTTCTTTCTTAATCACTTTCGTCATTCAGAACAATTTCTTCTTCACTCTCATCAGTAGAACTTTCAGGGGCTCATATTTGGAAACAATAACATGATAACTACTAAGTAGCTTCGAAGTTAAGTCTTCATCATCTAATGATATACAACTAGTAAGCCTTAAACTCCATTGCAAGCACTATACAACAGTATTTGTGAAAATCATTATACACTTGCCACTTAGAGGTATTCGTAATTTAATCGAACCACTTCAAAAACTTTCTGCAACGTATTTCAGAAATATATGCTTGCTCAAGACGCTCAATTGATTACAATGCCACTGTGCGGACAAAAAGAGTTCTGTAGCGGAGATAAGCTGAGGTCTCATGTTAGGAGAAGTCGTCATATTCGGCTACTTTATCCTATACACACACACACACACATCTATATATATACACATACACAGATATATACGTATATTCCGCCCGTATGACAGGACTCTGCAATAATCACGATTTTTGTTTGATATTGATTCTATGATTGTATATTTATAGATAAGTTGAGCTCAAGCGCGCGTACCTCGTTACGTACGCTGTATCGCGTATATCATACGTAATCTTCTTTTTTATATAGGCGAAATATCGACTGCGTATTATACCTATTGCCGAATGTTTTATAGATCGCAAAGCAGCCAACAAAAAGATAGAGGATTCCATGGTCGGACGTAAGACGACTGTAAATCGACTGGGCGGGGATATTTCAGATCGGTACCGTATAGCGCGAAGCAATGACTCGGGGAGCGACGAGTGGCTATTTTCTTGATCGCGCGATTGAAATGGTCGTCTTCGCTCCGGCAATGGAATCGCCGCTTCTCTTTCCGATCGATTCATTATTTACGAAACAGCCTATGTAACACGATTATGTCGAGACGACAATGATGACGACGACGATGGACGATGGCGTGCCAAGCGAGGCGGGAATTGTTCTTTTAAACAGAAAAAGAAACAACAAAAAAAAAATGGAGGAAAGGATGAAAGGAAACAAAAAATATAATATTACATATATATGTATAAAATAATATAAACGACGATAATGATATTAAGGTTAAATAAGTACGACAAAACGACTGCTCTATACTGCTAAAGTACAAATGTTTCATTTTAATTGTTTTATAAAAAAAAGAAAAGAAAAGAAAAACGATATCGATTTGTTAGAGATTAGGTTTAATGCGTGCACGCTCGCGCGCGATGTACGTGTAATTATATTTATTTGTTAATCTCTCTCTGTCAGCATGATAACGTGGCCCCCTTCATTACGCATGTGTAAACCGTCTGACAACCATACGCTCGCTCACTTTCGCGTACACACGACATATACATAGCTTCTCATGCAGGACACGCAGACACGCATACGCAATCTTTCCTGCCGTACTTACACAAATCACGCGGTGCAGGCTGAATCGCTCAATTCATCCATTACGTTCATTCTTAGCGGAGAGACTCGAATTTCTTTCATCGCGAACAACTCGTTCCGAAAAAAAGGACACACCCACATCTTTCGTCCGAAACTTCGCATCGGACAATGGAAATGAATATTTTTTTGTTACTTCAGCTGAATTCGCGTTAGAAGCTCCGTTGTGTCGTGTTATTCAGAGATGGGCAGAAATTAGGTCGCTCCGCTGACAACGAATATAATTAGACGAATTATATGATTCACCCTACGTGCATATTTGGCCCGAGAAAAGCACAAGTGCGTACAGGCGCTGAAAATAAGATTCGTCGTTCTCGTCGTAACGCGCACAGATTTCGAACGCTTTCCAACTCGACCCTTTGACGGACAATCACCTCGATGGTGTCTGATGATCGATGCTGTACGAGGAACAGAACTTACAAACGGTGGCAGAGACAGTAGGTGTTTTGTACAGCGTTTCCCAATCGTTTTCACTTTCGCTATTCTATTAATAACGCGGTGCACGATTGTCTGGAGATTTTGTTACGTTTAACGAAGCCGTTAACGATCGTACGATCCGTCTGTAAAAGGTTTTACGATACTTTGTTGGAATATATTTTGGATGAAAATGTACGCGAAGCAAGGACAATTTCAATGTGGACCTACGAACTGCCTTCCGAACACACAGATCTATTTATTGCTTGTCCTTTCTAAGCGGCTCTTGCTAAAATAGAATAACCTTTTCTATGAATGGAAAAGCTGTTTATCAGATTGGGAAACGTTGATTCGTTCGATCAAGCCACGGCAATAATACGTATTTAGTACTAGCCAAGGAACGGTGAATTGCTTGAGAATCGGGTATAAAGATTTCTACTTTACCGATACAGCATGTTCCAATTAATTTGTGCCCGGTACCTTAACAAACGGTCCGTCAATGTTTCAGAGACTATGACATTTTAATTTGAAAGACTGTTACCGAAGAGCGTAGAATATTTTTGTAACAAAACAGCGCCCTAATTTTAATACAATCCGCGAGCATATTTATGAATTAAGAGGGGATCGTATGAAACAAATCTGAGCAGGGGTGAATTAAGAAGCAGGACTACTCTATGTATCCCACGATTCCAATAAATGCGTTATTATTGTCGTTGCTTGATTCGATCGCATATTCAGCAATGTATCCTCATTTCATTCACGGATGTTCATTAAACATTATTTCCTGTTTTACGTAATTGTCATACTCAAGAACGTACTTAATCACGCCAATATAGTTTCATCCAATTATCGTTTGCTTCCACACATTTCATCATGCCCCGACAAAATTCCAAATCTCTGCGGTCCGATACGCTCTCCCTACTTCCATTCCGGCGGCTTTGTATTTAATTCCGACGAGCATGTATCACGTTCAATCAATGCGTGTCTCTAAATATCTATTACCGCGAACTATTTTTATCGCATATAAATATGTTTTTATATTATTTTAGAAGTAAAACTAAACATAGTTAACCGCAAAGGAGTTTCAACTATCTGCGATAGTAATTCTGTAATACCAATGGATATTCGCGAATGGGGAAAGCAACGGTGTAAGGAGTAATTAAAGAAGGTTAAGTGTCGCGATCGAATGGATTGCAACGATGATTCCCGAAATCATAACCCGGCGATCAATGCCACGAGAGGATTGTTTCGCGTCTCGTTTCAATCGGTGCTGAAGAAGGAATAGAAGAAACTTATATCCTTGTCATTGCATATCGGCGCAATAATCGATCAATGTTTTATATTCTTTCCTGTAAGACAAAGGTCTGTCCGCTTTGGCTGTTTGCGAACACGCGTGTCGATCCTCAATCGCTATTTTTGTAAGTCCGTTGTATTAATCGATTTTGTCGTAAGGTCCAAACTGTCGATGGAGATGCTTCATGAAACTGTAGTTGCAACGAATCGCGACAAGGCAGAACGGTTCGCAGAAAGTTAAACGTGCCCGGACAACGTTTCTCGACGACTTTAACCATTTGAGTGCTGGGGTTCGCGATTCGCGCACCTCTGCGGCACCCTCGCGGAAAGCGCGGGAAATACGAAAAGCGCGGCAAGTGTTCCTCGCGCTTCTACCTTCGCCGAGCAAGCGGTTGAACGCAACTAATTTCGCACGTCCAATAGTCGGTCCTCTCATTGAGAAAATCATTCGTGACTCACTGTTATTTCATCAGTATCGGTTAATAAACTTTTTAAATAGTGTTAAACTATAAAGGTAACATTTCTTTCATTCCGTGACCCTTCATTTCGCCCGAATTCCCGACACAGTATCCACGCAGGCGTACACGTATGTACGTGCAATGTGCATGCACGCGAAAGCTGCCGGCTGCACTCAAATGGTTCTATCGATTACGTAGCACGACCGGATCGATTATCGTGATAAGATCGTTTTGAAAGCAAGCGAGTTAAAATTATTTGGACGACATCAATAAAAACCGCAATAATTCTAATTTGAACCTGAAATCGATTAGATAGATAGTATACAGTAAATGTTTTTAGATGAGTATTTATATAGATAATGTCAGGTTTCTCAGCTGTTGATAATCGTGGCTTTCCTTCGTCTTTCTTACTCTTCGGCATTCTTCTTCGCTTTCCAGATGGATTAAAAGTGTCGATAACGCTCCACTACCAATTCGATTACTCGCGGAACTAACGCCAGATTTGGATAAAATATGACCGTCGAAAACTGGGTAGTAAATAGGTCACTTCATTTCCGTCTAATACATTGCCAATTCAAATGAAATAATATTTTGTTTTACATTGAACTTGTGAACTTGTATTCGAAAGTACGAATTTTATTGGCATTACTGTAAGAATAGAAATATAACGAAGTACATTACCTGGGTACCATTGGAAGTAGAAATATTTGAAATGCTATTTTAAATATGGATACCATTGTAAATATAAATAAAATAGTGTTTCAAGCGTAATGAGACGACTTATGAAACAGAATAGTTTTATTTGAATAGTCCGAGAATGAGATGAAAATATTATATTCCAGTTTATACTTCCAAAGTGCCAAATAGAGTATTTTATTTTGAATCTTAAAAACCACAGGCAATATTCTGTTGAGAGATAGGATGTAAACGAAGATGCATACGTAGTAATCGTCTCTTTTATTTAATACTTATATTATAAAGCTTAGGCGATCATGAATTCAGGTTATCATCTAACGCTCCATTAAATTGTTCTAAGTATGTTATGTCTTCCTGCCGTTTCAATACCATCCTTTCAATCTTTGACGGCAAGTTGACTCCGACCAATGCGGACACCGCGCTTCTTTTACGTGTCCCGACATCCTTTCTCCTCTTGCGCTGTAATACTTTGGCCCTTCTTATCCTCCTCTCCGACAGGTGTATTTTATGAATATGCTCTGCTAATCTCGCTTTGGACGACAGCAACACCTTGCACACGTCGCACTCGTACCTCTGCCCTAAATGTTTAATTCGTATATGAAGGTCTAGATTACTTTTTAAATAATAACTTCTATCACACCCGTCGTACGGGCAAGGCACAACTGATCTGTTTTCCAGGTGGACTCTAGAATGCGTCCTTAAACGATATTTGTTGGTGAACACTTTGCCGCAATCCTTAAACTTACAGTCTAAAAATAAAAGTGATAAGTTAGTTAAAGATATCTCTGCGAATACCCGGAGCAACAAGTAACGTTATGCTAGTTTATGACGAAACATTTCGCCGCTACATTAATAAATATATATTAATTTTAATAAATACTTACTAAATACATGTGTCTTTACATGAGCACAAAGAAGCAACCATTTCCCAAAAACTTCAGCGCATCCCGGCGCAGTGCAGGGATAAACTTTCGTTGCCTCTGTGTGACTGGCTTTGTGTCTCTTGAATTTCTTCACGTTCGTAAAGCTTTTATTACATCGATCGCAGTTATACAGCTGTCCAGTATGGGTCGACATGTGCGTCGCGAGTTGATACTTTTTAGCGAAGGTTTCCTTACATTCTTTGCAAGTCAGTTTACTACGATCCCCGTGCATGGCGTTGTAATGACGCTTCAAGTTATGTCGATTACTAATGGATAATGGACACTCGGGACATCTTGAATCAAGGTGAGGGTAAACTTATATTCGATCGGCCAGAAATTCCACTGATACAAATTATACTTACTGGTATGTCTTCTTCTGTAAACTATGAGTTTCCGTATGACGCTTCAGATGAGAGGAATTTGTGTAGGCTTTATCGCAGCCAGGATGATTACATTTATAACTTCTCTGAAATGAAATGAAACTATTCAAAGCAGCTGAAATTGAAAAGGATAAAGTAATTAATACCTCTCCAGTATGAAATCTAATATGCCTGGCCAGTCGGGATGGCCTATTGAAAACTGCGTCGCATCCATCGTATGTACATTTATGCCTTTTTATATCCCTCTTTGTCTGAGTAAACTGAATGTCGGTTTTTTCTATCGCACTGCAATTCTCAGTTTCAGTGAGAACGCTATCGGACTCTGAGGTTTTCCCCTGTCCCATTATATCGTAGTCGTAGATGTTGCTTTCCTAAACATGTCTCCTACAATTCATAATTGCTAAATGTTCCTCGAAAGTAACAATGTTCTAAATATATTTGCGTGTAATAAAAGCATTGTAAGATATAAGTAAATTCTATGCTCTTAACCTATTACATTAACTTCGAGTGAATATTTCTCCTATTTTTTAACATAAAAAAAGAGTGCACATGTTACCAAAGGGATCTCCGAAGTTGTATCTTTTCATAAAGTCTATTTAAAAAACTTTTACACCGGCAACTAGATTTTTCATGCAAAATTACATCCTTCAGAATTGCACGTACTTTTAAGGAACTCGTGTCACCCGAACTGTTAAATTAGGTTAGGTTTTTCATTCTCTCTTGTACACAAAAGATGGCGTTCCAGGATCCAGTCCTATATTGCCCAACGAACTTTGAGTCATTCTGTCCCCGACCAGGTATAGGATAGACCTATCACGCAATGTAATTTTGTGTCACACGCTCGGGGGGCTCGCGGCCCCCTTACCATTTTTGTGTCACGTGCAACGTTACCGGTGAAGTCTCGGAACAGAATGTAACGCTACGCGTGGTAGAAATTAGAATTCAACACGCGTAAAACTAGGTCATTCGAAACCCGCGATTTACAATTAATTCTGCTAGAGTAAGAATTTAAAGATCGTTTTATAAACGTATTCCGTGCAACGACCGAGAAAGAAGGATCGCAACAAAATAAGAACACATACGCCTTTTAACCTTGCCGTTCTATTTGGATTTATTTAACACAAAACAAATTTATGTTACATAAAAATTTATATAAACCACATTATTTGTGGGACACATGCTTTCATGATGTAACATGGTAAACCTCGCCAAGGAATTGTAACCTGGTATATTTCAATGAGGTGCTGAAGCAGAGAGGACTTTAAAAATGGTCAAAAACCCATGAGTTCGAGTATGTCGCTGAAATATTTCAACTTGCACTTATCCTTCCATCTTAACACTGTACTCGTGTTCTGGGGTCCGATAGGAACAATCGAATAACATTTCAACTTACTAATTTTATTCTTACATTCTACCATAGTATTGCAAGTTAAAGAAATTCTTATATGTAATTAGAATATTTAACAATCACAGCTATCAGCTCGGTTCTCACCGATTACCAGGTCTCACCACGAGGAGGTTGCTGCGTTTCGAGACCCGTAGAGAGATAGATGGAATTAAAGTTCCATCGATCTCCCTGTACATGATGCCTACTAAACCAAAGAGATGGATGGAAACAAAGTTCCATCGGTCTCTTCGGTTTAGACGTAGAAGCTAGGGAACTGCCAAGCAATCACGCGAGTAAAAGAAATTCAGGAAAAAAGGAAAGACTACCGGTGAGCATGAAAGGAGTATTGGACGGCGCAGTTCCTACCACCCTGTTGTCCGAGTCGAAAGGGAAGAGCACTCGGTGCCTCCCAGACGATTCCTGTTGCACCGATGCGACTCGCCAGGAGCAACACCAGGTGTGACCTGACTTGAGCCGTCCAACACGGAGACTGGGCACCGATGCGACTCGCCAGGAGCAACACCTGGGTGACCTGACTTGAGCCGTCCAACACGGAGATTGGGTAATCGGACCGGGTGACTTACGCAGGCACTGTACCAAAAGGTACACCCCCTACGCCCGAAACTTTTCCCTTTCGACAAGAATACCAAGGGATGAAACTGATCAACCCATTCCGATTCCATGCTCAGTCGCTTGTTTCCGCAAACGGAACCAGCGGCGACCTCCTCATCACGGATGAGGAGCCAACAAAAGCGCAACAAAGCTAATGATTTAGTGACTACTTCGCAATTTTACACGGGGCCTTAAATACTTCATGTTATAATACACTTTTCACTATCACTTTTCACTGCCACTTTTCACTGTCACTTTTCACTATTTTGTTTTAAATATATTATTTTACTGTCTCCCTTCCCCGCGGAAGGGTGAACCTCAAACTCAAATCCTGAAACAATCAAATATGTTATATTAGTAATGGTGTAATATCTTGGGAGGAACCTAAGAACATACATAAATCGAATAAATGATACAAAACTATCGAAACAATACATAAAATCGAATAAATGACGCATAATCATCGAAGAAATACATAAAATCGAATAAATGACGCATAATCATCGAAGAAATACATAAAATCGAATAAATGACGCATAATCATCGAAGAAATACATGAAATAAAATAAATCATACAAAACCACCGTAGAAATACCTACCTGAAACAGAATAAAAATCTGATTAGTTGCCGAGACCGAACCAAACTCACTGAATGTAAGTTTGGCTCGATCTGGGCCCTTAACCTAGGTCGTAGGCTTCAGCATGATTCCGTTTCGCAAGTCGCAATGCTTGGGAAACGTTACCAAGTATCCGAGCACACCGTCATGGAGGTACCTACGAAAGTGACCCATTTCTACTAATTATTTGTAGTCGCATGTTCGACCATTGCTTTGTGCATTTTGAAAAATTTGGAAAAAGTCGTACAACTAAAGAAATTCTAATATCTAATTAGAATATGTAACAATCACAGCTATCAGCTCGGTTCTCACCGATTACCAGGTCTCACCACGAGGAGGTTGCTGCGTTTCGAGACCCGTAGAGAGATAGATGGAATCAAAGTTCCATCGATCTCCCTGTACATGATGCCTACTAAACAAAAGAGATGGATGGAACCAAGTTCCATCGGTCTCTTCGGTTTAGACGTAGAAGCTAGGGAACTGCCAAGCAATCACGCGAGTAAAAGAAATTCAGCAAAAAAGGAAAGACTACCGGTGAGCATGAAAGGAGTATTGGATGGCGCAGTTCCTACCACCCTGCTGTCCGAGTCGAAAGGGAAAAGCGCTCGGCGCCTCCCAGACGATTCCTGTTGCACCGATGCGACTCGCCAGGAGCAACACCAGATGTGACCTGACTTGAGCCGTCCAACACGGAGACTGGGCACCGATGCGACTCGCCAGGAGCAACACCTGGGTGACCTGACTTGAGCCGTCCAACACGGAGATTGGGTAATCGGACCGGGTGACTTACGCAGGCAGTGTACCAAAAGGTACACCCCCTACGCCCAAAACTTTTCCCTTTCGACAAGAACACCAAGGGATGAAACTGATCCACCCATACCGATTCCATGCTCAGTCGCTTACTTCCGCAAACGGAACCAGCGGCGACCTCCTCATCACGGATGAGGAGCCAACAAAAGCGCAACAAAGCTAATGATTTAGTGACTACTTCGCAATTTTACACGGGGCCTTAAATACTTCATGTTATAATACACTTTTCACTATCACTTTTCACTGCCACTTTTCACTGTCACTTTTCACTGTCACTATTCACTATTTTGTTTTAAATATATTATTTTACTGTCTCCCTTCCCCGCGGAAGGGTGAACCTGAAACTCAAATGCTGAAATAATCAAATATGTAATATTAGTAATGGTGTAATAGCATTGGGAGGAATCTGAGAACATACATAAAATCGAATAAATGATGCAAAAACATCGAAGCAATACATAAAATAGAATAAATGGCGCATAATCATTGAAGAAATACATAAAATCAAATAAATGACGCATAATCATCAAATAAATACATAAAATCAAATAAATGGCGCATAATCATCGAAGAAATACATAAAATCGAATAAATGATGCAAAAACATCGAAGCAATACATAAAATAGAATAAATAGCGCATAATCATCGAAGAAATCAGTTGGAAAGGACCAAAACTGAATGTTGACCTGCCCAGAACAACAAAACTCGTATTAGTTTTCAACGAACCCCAAAAGTCGGTACCAATTGAATCAGCTACCTCGGAGCAGGCGGCTGAGCGAGTGGGGGGGAAGAACCAGCCTTGAGAGCCTGTCCAGGTGTCCAGCAAGTCCAGTTCGAGTAGCCAGCGTTGTGTCCCCGGAGATCCAAGAGGCGCAGGAGGCTCGGGGGGTCCAGAGTGTCCAGAGTTTCCGGGGGGTGCAGGGGGTGCAGGGGGTCCAGGGGGTCCAGGGGGTCCGGGGGGTCCAGGGGGTCCGGGGGGTCCGGGGGGTCCGGGTAGTCCAGGTGGTCCTGAAGCTCCCGCGTGCCCGGAGGTCCTGCCGTCCCGGGCGGCCGACGACGACTGATAGTCTAGGGATGCGTGTTAGACTCCCCACTTTGGGCAACAACAGCCGCGATCACAACAAGGTCGACGGTTGACTTCAATTGCGAAAACCAGTTAATTATTCGACAGAAATTGATATTTCCGCTAAAATATTCATTCCAGTGGCTATTACTATGAAAAATCATGTTAATAACATTTACCCTAACCGCCCACTATAAATAATTATTAACTATGAGCGATATAATTCGAGAAATCACGCAATTAATAACATTTGGCCTGGACTTCGAATTCGACAGAAATTGATATTTCCGCTAAAATATTAATTCCAATAGCTATTACTATGAAAAATCATGTTAACAACAAATACCCTTAACCGCCTAGTATAAATAATTATTAACTATGATCGATACAACTCGAGAAATCACGGAATTAATAACATTTGGCCTTGGACTTGGAAATGATTTTCTGCGCCGAATGAATTCTCTTTTATTTTGAATGTTTAATCGTTCGATAAATGAATGTTAATGCTTATACGTATTACACAGTATTAATTATTAATGTTACATTTTACAAGTAGTTGAACTTGTTGTAAAGTAAATGAATCCCTAGTAGCATTTTTGTTGGCCAGCGGTTGCCAACAGTTGGGAATCAGTTGGGATATAGTTAGTGTTTTTGCCTACAAATTCCCAACATAGGGCCACGGCAAAAAAGTTACGACAGTTTGCCAACGAATATTCAATGTTGGGCCTACAATTATTATCGTTGGTGAATTAACAAAAAGTTACGACAGTTTGCCTACGAATATTTAATGTTGGGCCTACAATTATTATGGTTGGTTAATTAACAAAAAGTTACGACAGTTTGTCTACGAATATTCAATGTTGGGCCTACAATTATTATGGTTGGTTAATTAACAAACAATTTACAACGATGATTAAATGTTGTCTTACAAACGTCAGAAAATTTGCTACATCCTAAAACTTGTTATTATATTCCAAGTTGTGATTTTTCTTTTGTTATTTATAAATACGTAACGAGGACGTCTGTCTTAAGACGAATGTGAAATTTTAAGGAATGAGTCGAATGATGATATTTTGTCGAATATTTCGCGTCAGTGTGCAGTTTTTATAAACAATTAATACTATTTATGTAACTAGAAATTAAAACTGTTTGTAAGGAAATGTGTTGGGTAGTTGCGAACAGCGGCTGCTTCGCAATTGGAAAGCCCGTGTTCGATTCCTACTCACGGCAAAATTTTTTTTTTTTACCTAAACCAGACCAGGCAGTCCCTATAAATAGTTGGGAAACAGTAGGGAAGCCTATCTTGGCCATCTGTTGTTGGCCCAGCCTGAAAAAAAAGTGCCAAATCTAACTGTTGGCCAACTAATATTATGTGCGTGGCCCAACTGTATGCCAACCCAAAATGCTACTAGGGATAGTTCCAGGAATATTTGCAGAAATATTTCGAAGAATAATTCTGAGTGACATATATACTTGTTTCTTTAGTTACTAGCAGTTACTAGCATCAACACACGATTACCGAAGCACTTCAGGTTTTTAACCTTTTCGCGACAGCGATGCTAGCCGTCAATATACATATTACACATATATACGTATGTATTTTGCAATCGTTTCGTGGACGTCGGATATATCCGACGCTAGGCGCGAAAGAGTTAAACGTCCTTCAGTTTCTGAACAAAATCGAGCCAAAGCGCAGCGTAACGAAAGCCTGCCCTCTATGCCAAACTCTCACTCTAAACAAGTCACACGTATACAAGCAAGCACACACTTTTCAGCATTTTAACACATTTCAGAGTAGTTGCTGAGTTGGACGCTGGTCATGAGCAGATGCCACTATGTACATTCAGTCCTCAAATTATGGGTCGGTAACACAGTTTGGGTGGCGACACGAACATCCATAAGGTGATAGGTCTATCCTATACCTCGTCTGTTGTGTTACGTCCTATGTTACCTATACTACATAGCATCGGTAAGGTAGGTAATGACATCAAAATGGTAAAAAAATTCAAATCGCCAAAACTCCTTCTCGCAAACATTATTTCTATGTAAAATGAAACTGTTTCCAAAATTTCAGCCAATTCGGAGCATGGGGATTTTCGGAAGTACAGCCCAGGTTGGTACTAGGTACGCTTTAAATCGTCGTGCGTCGAGCACTTGAAACGGTTCAAACTAAAATAACGCATCGTTATACGGATGAGCCGGCGCGGCGCCGCATTACAAGCCTCGACCACCAACTCAGCGATGGCGTTAGTAGGCTCGATAGTATAACGTTTAAGACGCGCCTTTGTAATCGTCTCGCCCAGGCCCCGTTCAATTTCGGCCGCGAAACAATTACGAAACATAACTGATATGATCCAAGTTCCGTTGCGCTTAAAGAACTTGATTACCAGCTTTACCTAAGTAAGTAGTTTATTATCGTGCCTATCCACTTGTAATTACACGAAAATGAGTTAAGGTGGTGAAAAAAGAAAGCTGCGATGAGCGTAAAAGGGGAGGAAACGGAGAATAAAATTGATGCGACGGTATCGAGTGGGGATCGATGGGGGGCTCGAAGGGAAATGGATTCGCCTGAAAGCAAAGCGAAGCGGGCCTCTTAACGTCGCTCGAGAGCCGAGGTTGCCCGCGCGAAAACCCGACGAGTACAAATCGAGCGATTATGCAGGAGACGTGACGCGTCGTTCACCGCGAAGCGACGCGACTGTCTGCTCTTGGGGAACGCAATTGGATTGATTTCAGTGATAAATCGTCCCTCGGCTCCGATTCACGTCCAAACTGAACTCCACTGCCGGGAATTTATTTTCTAATCCGGCTAGTACCTACGTGGACTCTTCGCGCTGGAAATTTAACGAGATCAGGGAGAACGAGGCGCCGGCGCTGAACAGGAGACGTAAGACGCGGAAAGTTACGCAAAATCTCGGCATAATCAAAATGGAAGACCGGCAACGATAGGGATCCCACGACGGGCAGAGGACAATAAACAGTTTTAGGAGGCTGCGACGGCTTTGATAAAAAGACGATAAGTTGACGCAAGTAGTTGGAGTAATGATAATATCGGCAATGGGAGTAGCGGTGGTAGTCGTAGGAAGGAAGGAGGTAAGGAGGCGTGTGCGCGTGGTGGCATTGTAGATATCGGCATAGCACGCATACGCGTGCGGACCGCGACGCGACCCGACGTGCGCGCCTCCAACTCCATAGGTACATGCATATACCGAGAGTCGAGAGTGGTTATCACGAGACTGCGATTGGTAGTGCCCTCTGACCCCTTCGGAGCCATGGCTCCGCCTCTCGGTTACGCGCCTCAACGTGCAACCGTTAAAAACGCGGTTTCTTTCATTCGGCTCGCTCGCGGTCAACCTCATCATCCCCTCGTTCACTGTAGCCGCAACTGCAACACGCAAGGATCCTTCACGGACAATTCATCCCTCGCTCCGCTTCAGCTCGTCCTCATTAGGCTTGGTAGAAACGCTTCGATGTTCGCATTCGCACTGATCAAGGATCGCTTCCTGACCACCGAGTGACCAGCTTCTAATCATTCGAATCTCTAGCAGCGCGTTTCAGCACTTTTTCAGCTGTACAAAATAACAGTCGCCGGTTCTGATGCTCCGCGAAAGAACGATTTTAAGATGTACCGCGACAGAGAATCCTGCTCGGCTTGGCGGCAGGTCTCGGCTCTCGCGTCCGAGCTTCCGGAAGCGCGTATCGTTGGTCGAGGAAGCTCGGTTGTCGGTAGACGAGGGACTTTCGACGGGCGAACCGAGGCTTTGTCGCAATTTATTGCGTGGGTCGCGAATACCAATTGGAACACAACGAACGCGCATTACTCCATCAAGAAACGGAAGACACGGAGCCCGGTTTACCGGGGCGCGTTCCCTTTGATCAGGGGCCGGCCCCGGCCGATTGCTTCGTAGTTCGTCAACGATGATCAACCAGCTGATCGCTCGATCGAGTAGCCGATCGAAAATAAGGCAGCCCCGGACGGCCCAAGCTGTTCGCCGTATCCAGTTTTCCACCTTCACGCTTTCATTTGCGAACGGTGTTTTCAGCCGTCGCCGTCGTCGTTATCACCGCGACGATTAGGAAAGGCAGAAAAAAAGACGGCCATTTACTCGGTAGATCGTGACGCAATCGTGGACGCGATACCACGCTCGAGTATCTTCTCCGGTTGGTCCGTTTTGAATTTTTCAACACTCCGAAGCGTCGCGCTCGTCGACGATGGCTGCCAGTAGTGCCAGTGGTCGTCGAACGGCGAGATATTTTATTTCGTTCGCGGCAACCGAAGGCCCCGGAGAAATTGGTACGGTTGTCCATCGGCAACACCCAGTTCGCGACTCGAGGCGAACGCGGTTGATGAAAAAAAAAAACACTCGTGCACCTACATGTAGGGGAGAGGTGGGATGAAAGGGACATTTCTGTTTAGGACCAGATTGTATAAAAACTAAATAACCATTCGAGTTCTAATTGGTCACATTAGAAAGGCCAGTTATCTGGCTATAAGAGTACACGGTCCTATTGAGCTTCTCTCTATATTTACATATCTTATTTTTCGCTTTCCAAAAGAGTGTGTTTTGTCCCTTTCATAAATTGGCTGTATTGAAAGGGACATGGGTGTTTATGAATGGGACAGTGTAATAAAACAAGGTAATATTAATATTATTCTTTTAACTATTATTTCTGCTGGTACCGAAATCGCAGTATTGATGTCGACAAGTCTACAAAGTCGACGTTTTTCGCAAGTTACATACATAAATACCACGGTATTGCCAAAATATTTGTAACAAACTTTACATTAAGCATTAAGCTTATATACTTAAATAACAAAAAGTAATCCTCACATTAAAAAACAATGGATAATATTTTCATTAAAAACCAAACACATAATCCTTAAATTAATCCAAACTATGTTAATTAAAAGATCTTAATTGGCACCAAAATTGATCAAAAACATCTTGATGTGTGGTAAATATCCCTTTAATACCAATGTTCGGTTTATCATAGTAAGATTTTGAAGGGAACACTTAGGAAAAGGGTGTCCCTTTCATAAATATTTCTTGTGTCCCATTCATAAATATGACAACACAATTGAAAATCTAATCCCTACAGTTACAATATTAAACAAAAGATTATTTAACATATGTCTTATTGTTCCTGAATAAATATCAGTCCAGATGTAATAATAATGAAATCAGTCATTGGTAACAGAACTTGGCAAAACGTTTCGAAAAAACATAAAAAATTTTACTTTGAAGCGTGAAAAAATTCAATCGTGTATCACCGCCATCTATGAAATGGCAGCGACTTGCAGTTAGGCGTGTTTGGGCATGTATTAGTGTTGCTACAAAATGAAAATACTTTCGTCGTGGGAAGATCCTTTATCTTTCAGATAATTGCAATGTCCCTTTCATCCCACCTCTCCCCTACTCGTGTACGCGTATAAGATTGAACTGGCCCGGCTCGGCCGGGCGGCGGAGGGGTTATCGGAACGGGACCCGCCAGCGTATCTCTTCCATGGAAGAGATAAACCGAAGGAATACACCGATCCTAACCCGGCCCAACTGCTGCTGCATCGCGAGCATCGGACCCGCGCTGGATTCCTTCCAAAAATCATCGCCCTCGGTCCCCAGCGAGAGGCCACGACCGCAAAGTTTCCTCGCCGGGCCGGAAATACCCTATTGCGCACGCTGACACGTAGGTAAGCGCTCCGATAACGTTGCCCCGCGGCCAACCACCTTTACCTTTTCCCCCCGCGATGTGGCGACACACCACGAGCGAACGTTTTACCTTCCCTCTGGATCGTCGCTGTCCTCGATCTCGATTCGATTTCGTCCACGTTTACAGCGTCGAGAAAAGAATCGAAATTTTTGAACCGCAGCCAAACCGACTCTGCCTACCCAAAAAGGCTACTCGTCTTTGCCTAACCCAGTCTCTCTCTCTCTCCCCCCGTCTCTCTCTCTCTCTCTTTCGCTTTGTTTCGCTTTCTTTCCCCTGCCAAGTTAGATTTATTGAAATTCTAAGCATCCGGCTGGCTGGAGGCTCTCCGCGCGCACGCCACCGCTCGCGATCTTTTGCGAGCCACCCGGGAACAGTTTTTGCCTTTCCGTGCGCGCCTGCCCGGCTCGCCACGAACCCGTCTTCCCCGTGATTTATCCGCGATTTATACGCGCGCGCCTCGACAACTCGCGACACGAGCCAGGGGACGCGGATCGGAAAGTTTGCGGGATTTCACCCCTACTGGCGATCCCTCAAACATCGATAACGTCCCTATCGACCCAGCTGTCCCGGGCATACCTAATATTCTTCTCCGTTTTATGCGTCAAACATTGGTGCAATTGAAACAATTTGCAACGTTCCCCGGGATCTTTCTGTCTACGCGAAACCGAGTGGATCGCAGAGTTTGCGCACGCGTTCCTGTACTGTTAATTACTTTAGCGACGGGGTGAAGGCAAGAATGGGAAAAGGAGTCGAGGAGAGTGTAAAGGCAGGCGGACGAGCAGGAAGACGAGCCAGGAGGAAGGTTGGCAGGCAGGCAGGCAGGCAGGCAGGCAGGCAGCGAAGCGAGCAAGCAGCAGGGGAGAGGATAAAGAAGGATCGAAACGAGTCGCGTTCCTCGAGCGAGGGCACGCGGGGTCGCGCTCGCAGACGGAGGCATCGCCGTCACGTCGGCCAGAAATCACTGCCGTGCGTCGGGGAAAATTCGCTCGGCGATTGTTTATATTGAAATACGTTCGTGCAGGAATGCTCGGAAACGGTCGGGCTGGGTAGATCGCGCTCGGGCGGATCAGCGTAAGGTTCTCTTACGAAAAAGAAGTCGCCGCTGCCACCGAACCATTCGTAGAATTCTCCGTCTCTCGCGCTCCCAGCCTCGCCCTCTCCCTCGACACTCTTCCTGCTTTCGCCTGCTTTTGCACCGTTGATAGACTTACAAGGGAACAATTTGGTCGGCGAGCGACACCAATGCGTTTCGCCTCGCGCCTCTAGCATCGATTCCGTGCCAAAGAAAATAGTTGAACAGTCGTCGCGCTTACTCACCTGCAATTCTCATCGATCAAGCCCTCAGAAACATGTAGGCGCTTGTATGCAAGGATAGTATATACTTTTTCTTGTATTCATATACATATTCGTAGCTGCGTTTATATTTATAATCATATTTATATTTGTATTTATATATATATGCATATATATTAATTATGTACAGGTTTTTATACAAAAATGTTCTCGCGCCTTTATACATAACTCTGTATAGATATCTTTTTCGTTCTACGTACACATCCAACGATAACGCAATTCGTGCTCGGTATAATACAATTTTCCCGTTCCGACGAGCAGCCGCGCTCAACCGGGATCTGTTCGAAGCAATTCAACGTTAACTGTTCGAAAATCCTCGCGTTCTCGCCCGATTCGCCAATATTCGCTCCCTCGATTCCACGGAATTTCAGTCCACTCCACTTTCGCTTCTTTGGATTCCGGTCGAGACGCGTCTCTTTCTCGCTGTAGGTGTCACGTGTGGTGGTGGCGATAGTGTGTATTTGTGAGTGAGTGTGTGTGTGTGTGTGTCTGTGTGTGTGTCGCTTTTAAGAAACGATCGCTGCTTAAAAATATTAGAAATATCCCATATACCCCTAAATGGTACTCTAAGTAACTAGCTCGACATTGCCACAATTATCGTAACGTAGTATTCAAACATTTTGTCTCTCTCTTAAATGATCCGTCGTCCTCTTGCTCGCACAGTCCCATGCATACAACATACAACGCACCGTGCTCCGGTAGTATCGTACAGTATTTATAGAGTAAAAAAGAAAGCACCGTCTCGAAAAAACCGGATTTCAAATTTCACGTATATACGTACATATGTATATCACATTGCATTCGCAGAGTCTCCTCGGTATCGTTCCCCTCCGATCTACCTACGCGCGCAATCGATTGCTCGGGGATCGAGCGACGAGCGGCCTGCGACGAACAACGTTTTGCGAAAGAAAAATATATAGGTATTTGCCTGCGCATCGTCGCAGCGCCGCGCCGTCGCGCCGTTCCCGAATGCTTTCCCACATTTATTCCGCCACCTATTCCGATCAGGAAATATCGCCACGATCCAATTTCCCCTGCCACGCGAAACTAAGCATCCTGCGGAGAAACGAACGGTTTCGGGCTCGATCGGAGGATCGGTTCGATTCTGCTGCGCGTCGCAAACCTCGATGGGCGTCGGGGAGTTAATCTTCAAAGGAATCGTGTATATTATCTATTACATCGAACAAATACACGGTGAGATCGTCGCACGTTCGTTCGTTGCTATCGCGCCGTCGTCGCCCGTCGCCGGAGACTCGGAGAGACTTAAAGGCAAAAAGGAAATACGGCCAGAGATCGCCGGGTAACGTCCACGCTATCGCGACTCGTGCAATTCGCAGGCAAATCGTGGCTCGATGCGTAACTGCGCGCGCTGCTCGTCGAAGGAAACGGGGACGACAAAGCCTAAACGACGCCGGCAGGTGCCCTCGTATTACGCGTCTTACGCATTTCGGATAAATCGGTTCGAAAGACTACCCGCATTACAACGAAACGATTGGGATTAAACTTTAGAATCCAGAATATCTTAGCCTCCTACGCAACGATCGTCCTCGCAGAGAAGAACATAATTCTTTTAATAAATAAAACACAAAAGCAAGTCGTAAAATTCGCTTAATTCTTACGCTCCTCATGCACACGCATACCAACGCTGGGATTTATATTCTTTCGAAGAATAATAAATAATGTGCTAGCCGCTCAACTGTTGCGCTCTCTCCCACTGTTGGCGCGTTAATCGTTTACAAACAACTGGTCCATTATTTCTCGGGAATAACTGCTTGGCGACGAAATTCATGGAAGTCGTCGTGGAATTTAGCCGAGCCGTTCTATGGTATTCGGCGTGTCCGCCGAATTCACGAGACACGCGGGAAAATCGCTGTAGGTACCTACCGGGCAACGCATAAACCGGATATCCATTTAAATAAAGGGGCCTTTTTTCCTCGTCGGCTTAGATCGTTCCCCCGACGCAGGGTCGTTAAAATAGCGTCGCGAGCTATCAGCTATCGGCGACGCACGACACGTTAAAAATAATTGTTAAATTTCCCTTCGCTCGCATTGTTTACAACGAAAACCTCGAAAGCTATTTAAATGTCGGATAAGAAACAAATAGGAAACGTCTACACGACCAATAACGATAGCTTATGAATACGATACCTACGCTGGAACGAGGGGTCCCTTTTCCGGAGAGAGCTATTAATTATTAAGTAGTCCGGATATCGGAGAAGGAGTAAAGCTGCGGACGCCGGGCAACTGGCCGAACAAATATTCCGCGGGAAGCGAACGAACGAACGAACGAAATGACGACATAGGTAAGTAAGTACGAACGGTCGACGACGCTACCTACCACAAACGTTCTCCTACACCAGCCACCGCCGGGGCAAAATGTACCAAAACCTGCTACCGTTCGCATCGGTTGAAAGACGTTCTCACTGAAACGGGAACTCGCTGCTAACTAACACGTTGGACGAACTCTGCAAGACGCGGGTTAAGAGTGGTAAAAAGACGGAGTTGGGTAAAACAACGGCTCCCAAACGGCTCTCGCCGTCGAACGTAACGGGACGTAACGCAACGCAAGCTTAAACACGTAAGAGGATAATGAGACGATTCCGTGGAAAGTATGGTTTCGCGTTTGACAGACGCGTTGACGGTGAATCGGGATGGGCAGAGATCTCGAGGAGAGGAAGATTGCGAGATTCCAAGCCACGCGTCTTTTAAAGCCGGAGAGAGGGAGAGAGAGACAGAGAGAGAGGGAGAGAGAGGGAGAGAGAGAGAGAGAGAGAGAGAGAGAGAGAGAGAGAGAGAGAGAGAGAGAGAGAGAGAGAGAGAGAGAGAGAGAGAGAGAGAGAGAGAGAGAGAGAGAGAGAGAGGGGACAGGGGTAGGTGAAATTCTCGGGAACGCGGGCAGTAACGTTCTTCGGAACGAGACGTCAAAACGAATGACTAAGAGTTTCGGCATGACTCGACTAACGGCAATTACTCGACTCAGAGATCGATGCGAGATACCCGCGGAGGATCTAGCAGATCCCCCGCCGTCGATTACAAATGCTAATTTATGATTTCTTCGCGCCGAGTCCCTCTCTCGCTCGCTCCTCGAACCCTCTTAGCTCCCATTTCTTTTTCATCTCTGTCAGCGAGCGTTCCCGTGCCGTGGCAGCGTGGCACAAGACGAGAATCGAATGGTTTCACCGATTACGTGAGCGTCGCTCGAAATAAAAGAGTCGCGGAAGAGAGGTCGGCGCGCGGGGACCGCGCTCGCGCTGGTTTTTATCCGCTCGGTTCGACCGGTTCGGTGCGCGCGCGCGCACGCGCGCGGCTGAAAAAGGGATTTAAACGCGGCCGCAGCGCCGCGATTCCGGCCGTCCAGCTTGAAAAGCCAGTTGGCGCCTCCGATTCTTCGCTCGAGCAACGTCTTTATCGCGGCTTTCGTTCTCTCCGCCCTTCTTTTCTCTCGAGCCTGTTCTCCCGTGACGCGCGCGCGCTTCGCCTCCTCCGCCCACTTTTCTCTCCGCTCCTCCCGCACCATCGTGCAGCATCGCACTACACCTCGCACACCTTCGCGTTAATCACCGGTCTCCATTCCTTTCGGCCCCCCTGCTCCTCTGTTCAAAGTCGGACAGTCATCATGCGGCGCGGGAGATTAGTTCCTCGCGGGACAAATTCCCCCTTCGAAGCTGGTCAGCGACAGCTACTGGGGCCTCCCGGCTCGCGGCTCTCCCGGCTTCCGAGTTTGGTAGCGAAGAATTAATCTAAGTAGGTTGCCCGAAACTCGAACGTCGTTCGACTTCGTAATTGACGTTGCACATACGTATCTCGGCGCGGCTCGACGATATGCCAGTATTGAACTACGTTGGTCGCATTGGCACATAATTGTACGATTAATGCGCGTATACGTGGAATCGCGAGAAATCGTGGCTTCCCTTGAAAGGCAGTACGAGACGGCGCACGCGACAGCTTCCGAATATCGTTTCACCCAACGCCAAACCCACAGTCTATTGCTTTTCGTTCGTAGTCGCGCCTGCTTCTCGATCCCCTGCTCGATCGTTGCCTCCGACTCGGCGAGTAACGCACAGGTTCGTTCGCGCCCGAGGGGAGAGCGAAGCTCTCGCCGGACTTGTACGCCAAGCGTTCGCGAGCGTGGTCGACGGCGCGGAGCGGCCGCGACGGCCGCGGCGGCCACCACGGTTCCCCGGGCGATTGGGGCTCTCGCGAGGCATCGGTCTCCAGATCGAGCGAGCAGAACGAGGCGCGGCTCGATGGCGCGCCGCTCGAACGGAGGTCGCAGGGAAGGTCGAGCGGCGGCGTGGGCGATCGAAATCCGATTGGACCACGGGACGAGACGGGAAGCGACAGTATTACGCGGATGCTAGCTGCCGCCAGACAGAATGTCACATCGTGCTCATGTACGGCCAGTTGAAGCTGCTACCGCTCAGCAGCATGTCCCTGATGAGCGTCTCGATCGGCGTTTTCCCAACGAGCCGGACGAAAAACAGCTGCTCGATCACCTGCGAGGACACCGTTCTCAGGGATGGCAGTCGGAGCAGCAGCTTGCCGAACCTCGTCGGCTGATTCGGGTACTGGGTCCTGCAGTATTCCTCCAGGGCGCACTGCGACTTCTCCTGGAGGGACTCGATGTGCGCCACGTCCGACAGCCCGCACGCATCTGGAACAGAACGCGGAGAGCAACTCGTTAGCCGATCCGATTCACACACCTTCCTACTCCCGCAGGAGTGAGTAGGCCGGGGCATTTTGTAGGGGCGGACGGGAGAGACGGGGGTTGCCGCGAACGCGAATGTCGCCCTCGGGCGAGCAGACACGCAGTCCAATGAGAATCGGGAGCCGTTGGAATGCGTGCCAACTAAGTAGCGAGACGCTCTGCCCGTGCAACGTGCAAACGTCGGACTAATCATGCGGCCTGTCCCTTGATTTCACCCTACCGCGCGAAACCTTCCGCCTTCGCAAAACTTCTCGCCATTGTTTTGCCTCCCCTGCCGTCCAATATCCACCACCGGCACCCTTCCTTCTTTCTCGCCATCGACACGCTTCAAGCTCCAACTACGGCCTGCCAACACGGAATTCGGAGGCCATACCGCGCTGCGCGACAGCCCTACGTTCGAGCACCGATCGACGCTCGGGTCCATGAAACGGTTAATCGTTTCTGCTCCCGAGACTCTTCTCCCATCCATTCTCTTTGCCGCGACGGTCCCTGATCCATGGACCTCCTGTTCCTTCTGCTCGGTCCTCGGCCACCGTGGACGCGGACGTGGAGGTCTCTTTCGGAATGCAAATCGCATTATTTCCATACGTACGCGTAATGGGCCATTACGCGCACGTGGCGGCCGGGCCGCGACGCGTAAAGCGCAAAGGAATTCGCCCCGATAGCTCGTATCGCGTCCCCGTCGGTCGCAACGCGGCACGCGCCACTACCATTTTTTCCCTTTCCCGGCCCTTAGCGTCCTCTCCCGCAAAGATAAGCTCCGCCACGCATCGACTCGTAGGTATTGATTCGCGATAACGATTCCGGAACGCCGCGCCCGGCTCTTTCCACCGATTTTTCGCGTAGCTACAGTTTCACGCATCGCACTCTCGATCTTGCTTGACTCCTGTCCGCTAGGTCAACCTCGACGGGCAGCTAGGAGATATACGTGGATATTAGTTTCATTTACGATCGACGAGGGTTCAATTAAAGCAAACCGCAAGGAATCCGCCAACGCGCGACCAATAAACAAACCGTCGGATTGCCTCTCGGATGTCGTCAGCGCCAATTCACCGCATCAATTCGAATAATGCCGTTGAGTGGCGTCTCTGCTCCTCCACCCCTTTCCCCTTGGGCCACTCGATCACGATTTCTCCTACCCCGTTGCTTCTCCGCGCGTTAACCGGCTAAATGCTCTGGCGCCTCGTTGACCAGCCTCACCGTAAATTAACCGATTTTAAACTCCAGCTCCCCGCCCCTCTGCCTTCGTGCCTTTCTCATTCTCTCTCCACTCATCTTCTTCTGACGTCTCCCTTCGTTGTCATTGCGACAATTAACGGAATTAACCCGCGAGCGAACGCGCCGCGTGCATTTCTCTCCGGTTATTTATACGTGCGAGTAGATGTCTCGTCGAAATCCTTCGAATCGTACCGTGTCCTCCGTTCATCTTTTCCTCCTCGGCAACGGACACACTTCGCGTATTCGTGATTTCGACGAACTTTTATAAAAGAGGACGAATTCGATTACACTGAAAATGTTAAGTCTTACTGCTGTAGGTAGTTACTTAAGTAGTACCGTAAACTGGGGGAACATTGGCACGTTTTTGGAACATTTTGCTATATAATATAAAAATTAACATTTTTACATTTGCTTTAAGTATCCTATCATAACATTGCATCTTTTGTGAATGTAGTACAAGTGTCAGAATGCATAAAATTTATGTCCTTATCCTTCTTTAATACATTTTAAATATGTGCCAATGTTACCCCGTACCCGGTTAACATTGGCGCATCATATATAAATAGCACTAAAAACTTAAAGTTTTACCACATCTGAACTTACATTAACACTTAAATTTGTTTCTTTATATGTTCAATGCACTCTATTTTATATTTAAAAAATTTTTAATATTTTAATTTTTTTAATTATCATTTTCAAATTTGGTTTAGGTATCCTATTATAACAGTGGATCGTTTCTGATTGAACTACAAGTGTGAAAATGCATAAAATTTGTTTCTTCTTCCTTTTTAATAGATGTTAAGTAGATGACAACGTTACCCCGAACTGCCAATGTTCCCCCAGTTTACGGTACCTAAGAAGGTATAGTAGCAATGGAATGGTACCTATTCTATTCCGAATTGATAGCGGTAACGCATGTAAATGCGAAACAAGAGTAGTATGGGGACTCTAAACGTCTAAAGCACCCAAGCTGTGCGACAGAAATTGACAGAAATTGGATGTTTGGTCTATCCTATACCTAAGTAGTTTACACCTTGCAAGTGCAGTGAATTATAGTTGACGCGACGCAAGTGTCCGGCTCCAACCTCCGACCCGCGCCCCATCTCAACGAAAGGATGCTTTTCGTCCCTCATCGGTCAATCTGATATTTTTCGCGTAAAGACTGTAACGAGCGAAAGGTCGCGAAACTCGCCGCGTACGCGCACGGTGATCGAGTTCCTTCCTCTCCTCCCTGGAACGAGGAGCAATCGTTTAGGATCGTAAACGTAAGAGAGAGATGGCCCCGGCGGAGGTCCTGTAAGGAGAGCGGGCATTGCAGTGCGGGGGTGGAAGAGAATAGACGGGGGCGGGAAGGAAGAAGAGGTGACCGGGGAGAGAAGAGAAAGACAGTGGCGGGGATTCTTTCATGCCCTTCGGAAACGTCATATAGCTGTCTGGTGGCGCGGAGGCAATATTTCACGCCGGTAGGTCCGCCTGTCCCCCTTTCCATCCTTCGTTCCTACACTTTTGAAGGAGTTTTTACGGAGTCTCTCGATCTTTAATCACAGCTCGACCTTCCATTGTCGGTGACGTCACCTCCGACTCCGAAAGGGTGTTCGGGGGGGAGGATGCTTTGTGTCGAGCTGCGCCGATCCCTCTCCGCGTCATTTGTCTCTGGATGCCTTATTTGTACGCGCGTACAGTGGAGCCCCGCGCGAACGCGCTGGGAATGTAAAGGAGACGGAACAGAACGGTGCGGAACAGAAAACGGATAAATCGGCGCGCGACGCGAAAAGCCGAAACGGGGTAAAAGCTGCGAGGCTTCGAACACGGACCGAACGAGTTTCGGTTTGCATCGTTTAAAGTTTATAAAGCACGGGATAAGGTTTCCGGTGGAACGGTGGATGCGAGACGAGCCGCGAAATCTCCAGCAATCTCCGCGAGACGACGGATTCCTAAGACCTCCCCTGCTCGCAAGGAGAATCGTTCCATCGATTCGCAAAACCGTCGGATTATCGCGAGAGGACGCAACGTAAGCCGAATGTAATACCTATACCCTAAGTAAGTAGGAAGAACGCTCGGTTATGCGGATAAAGAAAGACCCGCGTATCGATCGTGTCCCGGGACAAACTTTTTTCTAAATATTCTGTCGCGACGTGGTCGTTCAAGTACTTACGCGAACGAGCGATCTGCGGCGGTATTCGAGACGAACGATTCCTGGCGCAGGAATTCTATAAAGCTGCGATTCCTTGGGCGATTAAGGAAATAGGTAGGTATGTACCTATACCTAACGCAGGGAATATGGAAGAAATGAAAATCTCCTGTTTCTCTCCAATATGTACCTATAGATAGTATAGAATTTAGAAGGAGTTCCTTAGCCGCGTCTCTAAAGCCATTAAGGTATGAACCCAAGTAGTAGATATCCACTTATTCCACGGTCCGAGATTCAAGGCGTCCGAATAGTGGCGAGTTTTCTCTCCGTTGGCTTTTAACTTTTATCCTTCGAATTATCCAACACCAATCTGGAGGAGGCTCTCCTAGGACGAAACGCTCCTCGACGAAATCGTTGTTGCGCTGGCAATTATAAGTTTGATGTACGCGGTGGCGCCTCGGACTTCCTCCTGGACGGCCCGCGGCAGACGGGTTCGCGAGTAGGTATGCTCAAACACAGACGGTTTATTTCCTATTCATCTAAAGTAGCTGTAATTATCGCGGGAAAGAGTTGCGCGTGGTCGATGCCTCGTCGCTGGTTCATCGAGATCGAGGGTAGGCTAAAGTAAAAAGCGCTATTCTTGTTGAAGTGAAGTCTGCTCGCATCCTGGCATCCCTTTCCGTACAGAGGGTGAGTAGGGAAGAAAGGGTAGAGGCGGCAGAAGTTCTCGCGGGATCATAATGAGTGCAGAGATGGGGGCGCGAGCAACGATTATCATAACAAGGCTCGTATTTGGAGATGGGACGCCTCGTGGTCGTGCTCGTGCTCGTAGTCCCTATCTCCGGTACGCATCGGGCCGCGACGCGACACGCATTTAATCGGCACCGGCATACGTGCCTCCTAGCTGCTACCTATACCTACCTATACCTACATCAACCGTATAAGCGAACCGTTTAGGACCTATATTGTCATGTTAACGACGACAATGCCAATCCCATTAGGGCATTCGGGTTACGTGTCGAACCTTTAGAATTTAGAACTTTAGACCCAACAACAAGCAGCCCTCCTCGCTGTCACCGAGACGGGGGCCAGGTCCTCGCGACCTTTCTCCTCTTTCCTTTCTTTCCTTTCTTTCGCTCCTTCGCTTCCTCAGATCCTGCAATCTACTCTGATTTTCGACTACCACCTCGATACTCGACAGCCACACGATAGCTGAGAGCAAGGCTTCCGTTATCGGCCCATTGAATCGGCGCGGCGCATTGCATCGCACGAGAGTCGGCGAGAGAACTAAGTAGAGGTGGAAACGCCGCGAACCCTCTCAGACGGATTATGACACGCGGAAAGTTCACGACCTTTTGTCTGGCGTTACCCCCGACGGGCGAGCACCGGGGGTAATCCTCTAACTGGGCCGTTACGCCGTTGTTGACATTTAGCCCCCGCGGCTGCTCTCGAAACCGGTCCACGGCGTTACGCGCGCAAACCCGGGCCTAACCGAGAGAGCTACGGAGCCAGAGGGCAGAAGAAAAGAGACGGCCCGAAACGGGTAGACCGTAGCTTAGGCCTAGAAGCGTAGAGCGGTAGAACCCGCCGCCTGCCTATTCTTCTATTTCACGGCACGAGAGCCCTCGCGGACTGAGATCGGGAGGAACAGGAACAAGAACAGAAACAGGAACAGGAAGAGGTGGGGCGCTAGCAAGAAAAAAAACTTGACCTTCGCGGTAGGTACCTGCCCTGATCTACCTGCGAATACAGAAGCGGCCGAAAGCCGAAACGCGAGAGGGGCGACTGGTCGGACAGACGGCCTGGTAGGTGGTGATGCTAGGGACGCAACGGGTTAAGCAAAAGCTCCTCCTAGTGGATAGCTAACAATAAGTAGCGCGCCAATTTTTCTCCGTGTCTTCTTCCTGCGTCCTCGGTGCCCTTCGCCTTGTCACCTTCCAGCTTTCAATCTCTCCTATGACCGATCTTTAATCCAGCGATTCCTCTAATTTTATCATTTGCGCGGCAACCGGGGGACTACTCGGATGTGCAATCACGGGCCTAAGCATCTACGCCTGATTTCACCGTACTCGATCCCCCATTCTGAATTTATCAAGAAATTGTTCGAGCACTAGAGAAGCTGTCGCTATTCCAAGCTAAAGATCGAGAGGCATGGAGAGAATCCGAAAGAAGAGAGAACGAAGATCGTGGCAGCGTTAAAGGCTGTTTAAAATAGCCTCTCGTTTGATTGTTTGCAGCGCGATGAGGGGGTTATCGCGCTGCTCGTCCCCGCGAAACTATGAGAGAACGCGAGGGGCTGTTTCGCGTGTCTGGGAAACAGAGGGAACGGTGCCGTGCCGCGCCGCGCCGCGCCGGTCGTCCTACAGCCAATCTATTGATAAATTCACTGGCCACTGTAAACAATGCAGCAACAATGTCAATTATGCGGCCGACGATCGCGCGGCACACGCGGTAATTAATTGAATACGAGCGCGCGACTTTACGCCGTAATTAATTGCAACGGTGCGCGGTGGTCCGTGCGCGCGGGGACCTACCGTGTGTCGTGTACTTACAGTAGGGTGGATCAGATTTTTTTTCCATATCGAAATGCTAATAGTGCGGAAAACTTGCCCACCACTATCAGTATCGCCTGTGTGAAATCGCAATTATATTAAATAATATCTTCTGTTCTGCACTTGAGCTTGAAATTTCATAATTTTGTTTACATCTGATGACATCTTCATAAGTAGGAAGCTGGAAACCTGTCAAATTTTCGGGAGTACCAAAGACAGGACAAAGGACCGACTACCCGGAAGAAAAGTTAGAATGTGATATTGTGATATAAGAAGACAACTCTGTATGGAGTGCTATACAAGACACTCTGAATGATATAATAGGTACTCGTATTCTAATAATGGCACCTGTGACAAGTGTGACAGAGCGAGGTAAACTTGTCATTACAAGGGATACAGAGGAAAATAATGGAAATCTTTCCAACTACAACGAGCTAGTGTTAAAACAAAATATTTGTATTTTTGTCAAAATATCGAAATTTCAAGCTCAAGTGCAGAACAGAAGAACGTAAGGGAGGTAGAGAATAAAAAGGAGCGCCCCTGTGAATGGCATCAGTAGGTACTCGATACTTGTGTCACTTTTGGTAGGTACTAGCGCAACAAGCACAATTGGCACTGCAAACATCCCCCCGTTAATAACAGTATTTACATTTACCTACAGCATTTCGAAGACGTCGACGTCGAAGACGACGACACGGCACGGCGCGGCGCGGCGTTCGCGCTCGTGCTCGCGCGCTCGCGGGATCGCGTGGGCGCGTAATATATTCTTGGGATAGACAATGTGCCGAGCACGTGGGCTATAGAAGCCAAGTCGACCGGACCCGAGGCCCCATAATGAAGCGTTGACGCGAGCATAAAACGAGCGCCGCTCGAGACAATGGAGTGATTGAGCGCGGGTAACGCCAAAGGGTTGCCCGCCGTCAACCCCGGGGTGAAAATGTCAGTAACCAAATGTCAGGCCTCGCCTCCAGCGCGCTCTACAACCATTCTCGTTTCCGCGCGACCTCTCTCCCCGGGCCCGCCGTTCACCCACAACCTACAACCTACACGCTCCGTCGCTCGCTGGCTTCTCAGTCGCGCTACCTCATTTCCCGCCACTTCTCTCGGCTGTCTCTTTCATCTTTCTCGCCTGCCTTCGGAATCTCCGAATGCTGCGTCGCGGGGCCTGTCGCGTCCGAAACGACGCGCAATCGTGCCGCAACCGGAACTCGTATCTCCTCGCCGTTGCGCGAAATCCAGTTTAACGGCTCGCGCTGTGCAAGCCATAGGCGGTAATTTTAAAGGCTCCCCCGTCTCGACCGGTAGTTGTCAAAGCGGGACGTAACGAAAACGTAATCGTCGCCAAGATACTTCGCCGCGACAAAGGGTTGTCGTCTACCCTCACCCTCAGCGTCGCCCCTCGCCCTCGTGAAAGATGGCTCGCGAGAAAATAACTCAGCCCGATGGTGCGGGCGCGGGGCGTTGCGACTGAAACATGCTTCCGTATTATTTTATAGCTAGCGAGGATTTTTTTTCTCTCGGCCCGAGGTCGAAAGATTGCTTTCTCTGCTAGTGTAATGCCATCATTTTCGGCTCGCCGGATCGACGCGAGAACGTTTCGGCCGAGGCGTTCCTTTGACGCGTCGCAGAACGGGTTAAGTGGGTTTTGCTCGTACGGCATCGGCTCTTTCAACGACGTTTCGAGGTTGCACTACCTCCTCTCGTCCTCTTCATCTGCCATTCGTGCGAGTCCCATTCGAGCCTCTATTTCACCGCGGCACCAGGTCAACAATCACACGGGACGAACTCTATTCTCTTTACGAATCTTTACCGGATCCCGATCCTGCAACGTTAGTCACTTAGGTACTTGTTCCGAATAAGTCCTCTGTCGCGAAACCGAGCTTTGTTTCCGCTTCTCTTGTTGCAGTCGTTTAAAGATTTCTATAGAATTTCATGCATTCGCGGGCTTATTCGTGGTTCGCGTACACGTACACCGTGTCTCCTGCACAGGACTGGCCGACCGAGCATCGAAACGCGACGGGTAGCCACGAGTAATGACTAGAAAACCAGTTCCATACCGGCAAGATGTTGCACGATTCCGCTCGCTAGTATGCGACCGGTGAATCGTAACCTACCGTAACCCACCGCGGGAGCACCGTGTAACATGTTCGATCGTGCTCGAATTAACGTAACGATTCGTTCCTTCCAAACCAATAGCCGGCGTACTCCGCGTCCTCCCTTCTCTCTCTCTCTCTCTCTCTAAATTCAACTTTCCTTCCTTTTGCTTTTAATAATAATAATAATAATTTATTCACGGGACAAGCCCATTAAGAACAAGAACACTTAAAAGAAAAGATAACTACAGTAAATTACAAAAACAAAAAAATCGCTCTCGTGTTTCGAATACACCCTGTCTGGTTTATTATTTTTATTATTATTATTATTATTATTATCGATAAAATAAAAAGGAATAAAACCCTTCGATGCATTTCAACGATGCGACGTAAGATCGAAATCGTGAGTCAGGAATTTGCGCACAGATCGATTCGTACCACTTATTAGGTAAAATTAGTTGGACCGCAGTGACGTGTTCGCACGCATCGTGAGCAAACTCTAACTTTTCTCGCGGGTAAAGGACGAAGCTCGTCCATCTCGCAAAGTTGCCTCGGTTGCAAAAACCGAGCCTCCGCCGGAAACTCGAGAACGACGTCACCGCGCGCTATCTTCCGCTCGCCAACTGACGAACAACGCGCACATTTCCCCCTAACGACTTCCACGTCCCGTTATCGCTGACAATCGCAATAATGGGATCAAATGATTTTCCAGGAGTGTTACCAGTTCCTCTAAGTGGCGAACGCCATCGGTTTGCCGCGAATCGGGCCGCAACGGAGCAACGGGTAATCGAAGATGACGGGGTGGATCGGAGCGGAAACGCGAATCCTTCGCGATAATACGCTTCCGGAGACGATAGCGAGGCGATGACGAAACCGAGGCGACGATCTCGTCGAACGGTGCAGTCCCAATGCAGTCGAGGCGGGGTTGGGATCGCAGAGCGATAAGCCGAGGACGGCCTGGTCTCGTCCCACTTGTTCCAACTTCCAAGTGGAGCGAGATGAAAACGATAGCGATGATGCACGCGCCGACGGTCTCGCTGGACGCGCGATATGAATCCCTGGAAGACGTCCGAAAACTGCCTCTGACCACCGAGGGCACGAGCAGTCGGCGCTTTCGCGTTACGAACTTCTCCAGAGTCGTAACATTACAGCGGACCTGGTTCTTTCGTAAGCAAACAAATTACTCCAGTTATCGGTAGGTACAGTTCTCTTATTGCGCGACGCGACGAGACCGAAGGAAAACGGGGACGATCGGCGTGGAATATATGTAGATTTGCAGATGAAAGGCGAGCGTCTCGGCATGGAAGAGCGAAGGTAGGAGAATCTCTTTGCGTTTGCCCCGCAATAAATTTAACCAGGCGTTGCTTCGAGAGACGGGTTTCCTTCCAACCTCTACGGTGTCTCTCCATGTCGGTTCCGCCCATCGCTGATTTATACGGGTGCGAGATATACTGCCGAGCACCCACCATACGCACCTCCTACCAAGGACATCCGAAACGCGTAAGGAGGGACAACGGGGGACGGAAGAGGGGTGGACCGCATGGAGAGAAGCTGCAAGGAAAATTCGCGCGCCACCTCGAGGTCGCGTACCTACCTACAGCGAACGCGAATCGAACCTCGGCGAAAAGTCGAAGGGGATAAACGAAGTAGGCGCGCGAAGCTGGAGTCCCGCGAAAGAAATGCTGAGGGCGCAGCAAATCTTTTCGTCGATGTGCCAATGCGTTAGGAGAAATTTCCAAAGACCGAGCGAGAGAGAGGAGGTACGAAGGTTCTATAGAGGCTTGGTAACGCGATAGATTGGACGTAATTAGGGGCTTAATAAAATTCGCTGGCAATCTAGGAGGAAGCGCGACGCCCCAAGGCGGATTCGTATCGCGGCGCGCGGGGAGAATGGAACGGGCCTGGTTACTCGTAACAAACCGCAGACACCCTGACCGCCCTTGAGCGAAACGTGCGCGCGTCATTCACGCAGACCGCGATATAACCTAATAGAATTATTTTCCAAGTACGAGGGGTCGTGGCTCCCCCAGGAAGCGACAGCAGCCACAGCAGCCGCAGCAGCAGGGGTCGCAACCCAGCGGCATAAGGGATGGGATGTCGCGTCGCATCGCGTCGCATCGCCCCGTGCTTCGATATACCCTACTTTGCTCGTTCCGTGGTTTCACGGGCTGGGATATTAACGACAACGGCGAAGAAATAAATAATATCCGATCCAACAGTTTTCCACGGATTCTCAGTCGTCTTTTCCGTACCTATCAACCCCCTCATCCCTCTCTGTTCATCTGCGCTGCCACTGCTCGGTCGAGAATGTCGAGATTGCACGATCCTCGATCGGCCGACAAGTACAGATCTTTCCAAAAGGACTATCAGCGACTCTTAACCCAGCCCTAACGCAACGTCCCTCGGGATCTCGCAAGTTGGATAGATCGTGGAGACCACAGCGTGTCGGCAACTGGCACGCGTGGACACCTATGTAGCTAGTCGAATGTAGGACGCTGTTTGCGGCTCGCCGCGAGTTGTCTTCGTTACCGTTCGCGTGAACGTGCGCGTAATGCAATTATTGTAATTAGTGGCCGGCTGTGTTGCAGGCAGCGCAGAGGCGAATGTCTTTCTGCGTAGTGGCGCTCGCGATGTCCGCCAGCCACAATTACGTTTCCTTTGAATAGCGTGGCAAGATTGCTCGCGACTACTGCTCCGCCTACCGTAAAGAGCGTCGCGATTTCCACGGGCCGACTTGCGTGTAGTTAGCTCCGATGACTGTGCACCTTTTCCACGATCCCGAACAGTGTGCCCGATCCAAGCTTCACTCTCGGCCGCCATCTGCTTCGCGTCATCTGCAATCGCCGCGCCGCGCCGTTTACTTCCACTAATCGACGAGATAACGCTTCCCCGATTCTCACCGATTATCCTTTCGGCGATTCCGAAACGTGCAAACTCGACTTGTAAAAGAGAGAGAGACGCTTCGACTGCTATTTCTCGAGAAGAAGGAACGAGACTCGAAACAGATTATTGGATGGATTGTTCCGTGGAAGCTGCAACAACCGTCGTTCAATGAAATAGCGGTCTGTAACGAAAGGATAGCCTTCTCTCCGCAAATACCTTCGCTAATATCTTTTCCGTTATTTGTGAAAAGGCGGAGCGTTAACCTTGTATCCGTGGTTCGGGGCATCGTTAAGGGGGAAAATTGCTCCGACTAATGGCCGATGTATCGACGATGAGCAAAACGATGAGGTAAATGCGACTTGGCATGGCGGTGGAGAAAATCGTTGGAACGTTCTTCTCTAATCGGCGTTAAGCAACGCGGAGGGTCATCGACGCGGCGATCTTCTACGCTCGACGCGGTAACGGTATTAGCTATGGGTAGCGCTCCTTTCAGCGTGTACCTACAATCTACATACACAGCCACGTATACATATATGCTCTCTCTCTCTGCCGTCTTTTCCCGCTCGACCAGCTCCGAAAGTAATCTCGATTATCGCACGGCGCGGCCGCGGGCCGCGGCGTACACGTTCCGTTCGGCCGACCTTATCTTCCTGAGACAAGACTAGCCAGTATGGCGCGGTATCGATTATCGTCAGGCCGTTTAACTCGAAACTCCGATTAGACGGAAATCTTGTTATTCCGAGTATGTAAGTGCCTGTGTACGGGTAGGTGTCTACCTCGCAACAGCCTTCCCGAAAACTTTAAGTAGAATAACGATGATGGCCGAGGCTTTCGCGGGATAAAATTTAAAAGATCTGAGGAAAGTTGAGCCTCGCTTCCGTTTCACGCCGCGAGCGGTGCTCGATGAGCGAGGATAACTCGTGGAAGAAGCAGGAAGCGAGAGACGTGCAGCGTGCAGGCTCGATCGCTCGCGCTCGCGCTCTCCGATCGAGCCGGTCGTAATTACGCGGCAATTTTTCCGAGGGTTCGAGCTCGATGTATCTCGCTTTTTCTTTCTCCTCGTCCCTCCATCCAGCCGTCTACGTTTATCTCCGTTTCCATCCCTTTTCCCTAGTCTCCCGGTCCTTCTCTAACTATTATTAGCGGTAATGCATGCCATTAGCGTCAAGGTTCGTGCGCGAGAACGAGTCTCTCGATATACTCGGGGGAATCCGCAGTTTTATAAGCCGCGCGTGCATCGGCGCATCGGCCTGCCTACTTGACCGGCTGGCTGCTCCTTGGTCTACTTGGTCGACTTGGTCGTCCAACCCGGCTGACTGACTCGCCGACTATCTAGCCGGCCGGCTGACTATTTGGCGGCCGTTTGCCTGCTCGACCGGCCGACGAGCCTCCGTACTTCGCCTGTACCTTCTTCGTACCTTCATTCCTTGGTTGGTTGGTTGGTCCGTTCGTTCGTTCGTTCGTTCGTTCGTTCGTTCGTTCGTTCACTCGCGTACACCCCCCGCTCTTCAGCGACAGCCAACTATCTCGACGTTTGGTACGAAGAGGAAGGAGCAGGTAGGTATGTGCCTACGTCGAAGCAAGAAGCGCCACGAACCAGCCGGAAAAGAGAAGAGATCGTTCTTCCTCGCCATCCTTTTCTCCTCTTCCCTCCTGTTCGAGAGGCGAGTGTACGCGAAGCGAACCGTGTCGCGGTTGCATCGCGCCGAGGTGCGACTACCCACGGATCATCCTAGCGAAGGCATCCGCCTCGGCGATCGAGTGTTCTGGCACTCGACGCAGCCGACTGCTTCGATATTATCGAGTAGCCGCGGCTGAAAGTTTCATACGAAGCCTGGCTGGATTATTCCGCCACTCGGAATGTCCGCGGAGCGATGCTCGAGGACCCTTGCGTCCTCTATCGAATTCCAGCAGACTTGGAGCGTATCGCGGGAGGATGTTTTATCGCGGCAGAAAAACCGTAAAATCGTGGTCCACGCGCTCTGCGTCCGCGTCGTGCGCGGCAAACGAGATCGTGATCGCGACCACGAGCGCGAAAATTTATCGCGGCGAGTCATCCCGATGGTCGGGCGCGCGTGCTGGAAAAAAAAGCCGGCAAGACGCGAGGCGGTCAGGGCGGAAGAAGAGGAACGGGACTGGAAACAGGGGAGACTTACTCCGGGCCATATTCCGTGGTCGCGTCGTTAAGCAGCAAAAAATAATAAATCACCGCGATTTTTAGTCTGGCTCGAGAAGATAAATTTAATAACTTAACTACCGCGGATCGTTCCTCCAGAGGACACCGCGGCAAACGACGAGCCGGCCATTATTTCGGGGGCAGTTCTGCGCAAGAGTTACGAGCGAGGGTGGAAGGAGAAAGAAGATGCAGTTTTTTTCGAGAGGCCGCGAGAGCTCGACAGCCTCTAGGAATTAAAGCGAGTCCACTGCTTAGTTCGACGCTTTTATCGAATGGAAAAGCCCAAACAATCGAGGATCCTGTCGAAACGCACCCCTTCGAGCGTCGCCACCCCTATCTAACGTTTTTCAGTTGAACGCCAGCTTGATTGGCAACGGGTTAAACTCGGGCATTGCTGGCTCTCCTGTTCGGAGTTCTGAGGTGCGGGCGATTCGTAAATTAGTCACGATTCGCCGAGCTCTCGCTCGTAAAGCGCGCGAAAGGACATATTAGAATTAACAAAGGATTACTCCTTCGAGTCGCTACCCTCTCTAGCGCACAGGCAACAGTACGATAAATTGTACGGTAATAAAAAATAAGTGCTTCTCCGCCCGTTTGATTTTTATGCGTCGCGTTGGGTCCGCGCATTCGACGGGAAACATTAGCTCGAGATATATTATCGTAAGTCCCAAGTCGCAAGTATACGCAAAGGGACGTAGCCGTGTCCAGCACGGTGGGTAAGGTAAAGGTAAAAATCGAGCAAGGGAAGCTCGAGAAATATCGAGCACTATATCGCGGTCTCTCGTGGCCCGGCTAAAGGTGGCTCTCGACTCTGGAAGAGGAGCGGACCCTGACTTTGGCCCGTTCCCGTTTCCGCTCCCTTTCCCTCTTGCTCGCCGTTTGAGATACGACCTCGATTCCATATGGCTCGTGAATCGCAGAGGAACGGGCGGACGATCCTTTTTGCCGTCCTCTCGTATCTGGCCCGTGGCTGGAAAGGGGGCGGGAGCGGGGGAGAGGCACCTAAATCGGCGGTTAAACGCGGCACTAGGCTCCGCGTTCGCCGCGATATTCACAACGGCATCGTATCCAGCTACTTACCGGCCGTGAAATATGAAATTAAATTCATTAGGCTTCTCGCGGTTATAATAAATCGAACGATTGTGCCGGGATAGAAGACGTATCAGGCTTATAACTCAGACGGTCTGAATGGGAAATGATGAGAAATGTCTCTCATTGAACGCTGGGGGGTCCAGGACCCTTTCCCCTTTCTCTTCCTCTCCTCCTCTCTTCCTCTTGCCTTTCGACCGCCGCGGCGCGGTACACGAGAGCCAGCTATCGCGCAATCTGAAACGCTTCTCGAGCCTGGGCCGATCTGGCGACAGAGACGCGGAAACACTGACCGTCGGGCAACTTGCGGCAAAACGGATAGAGATAACGATAAAGGGAAGAAACAGGTCGGAGGGCGGTAGGCTGAGTTGTCGCGCGTGATTCACAGACTTCCGAGGTCTTTGGAACTGGATCGATCGAGCCGTCCTCGCTCGTTTCAATAACCGAGCGGTACCGCGAGTACCAAATATGCAATAGATAGGTGAGACAAAACGAAAAGGAGGTGGGCAGTAGGTATATAACGGTGCGTCCGAATCGCGTCCGCGTTCGCACTCCTGTCCTCCGTCCGATCGTTGGAGCGTGAGGAATGCTCCTCGGTCCGCTCGGGAAACGCGACAGCGGGCTAGTTTCGCATGGACGTTTCTTTTTATCGCCAGCGCCGCGTGATCTACTTTGCGTTCCCCCTTACTACTTAATTTATCCGACAGCCGCTTCACCCTGCAAATCGCTCGATGGAAAGGCCAGGCTGATTTATATCGGTGCATTTAAATAGAACAAAGTAACCGGTCGGCGGTCACCGAACCAATGCGATCGACGATTTGACGAGCCCGGCTTCGATTTCCTAGCGCCGCGGCCCGGAAAGCCACGAGGCGCTGCCCGTTTTCGAAGCTGCCTGTTCCGCTTGGAAATTGCGCTGCTTCGCGAGAAGCAGGCACGCTCGGAAACGCGCGGCTCCATTCGAAGCAAAGTTAATCTCGGTATGCACGCGCCAGTCGGGCTAGGGGAGTGCAGCTGCGAACCTGTTCGATCGGCGAAAGGCTTATCTCCTCCGCGTGCAATAAATTATATCTATCTGTCGGCCATCGGGACGACGACTAGGAAACATTTATCGTAAGTTGCTCTTCGCGCAGCGATTAAACCAACGGGTTTCCAGCGTTAAAATCGATGCACGTTGGTAGCCGATGCTGGCCGTGCGAGTCGCGTCTAACGCGAAAGCGATGCTCGATCTCTGGACCGTGGGCTTCGTAAGCTTCGAGCACGCTCTCTCGTACCTATCCCCGCGTCGCCGCCTTCGACTTTCCACTATTTAGACCTCCGGCTGCCCGATTTCTCCAAGTATTTGACAAACTTTCCAGATGCTCCGCCATTTTTCCTTCTCCTTTTCCTCGATCCTTCCGATCTATTGCGCGTTTGCATCTCATTTCAGCATCAGGCAGGTAGTAATAACGCGGCGGATGAAACTGCATCGCCACCAGCATCCAATCTTTCACTGGTATCGATGAAGTACGAATATAGGATTTCATCGAGCGCGTAAAAGAATGCAACCCAATTTCCATTGAATCTGAATTAATTTCGCGCAATGCCACTCGCCGCGGTCGTTCATTATCGGTCGGAGCCGTTGCACGGACGTCGATACAGCCACAGTCGCGTACACCTGCACAGCTGTGCGGCAGTGTGGCACGCTGCCACGTTAATTATTACAAGCGTTGATCGATATTGGTAAGGACTGCAAAAAATGCTATCGTAACCTTGTACAACATTTGCCGCTCCAGGCATTTCTAACGTTCAGGAAAGAGTGGCGATCTTTTGTGCGAAAAGGTCCACGCTATCGAGGCGACAGAGAAATGACGACGCGGATGCCGACAACAACTCGTCTGTCTGGCGAGGAAGCGTAATTAGCGTTAGCGCGAACGAACGAGCGCGCCTACCGACAAGAAAAACGCGATCGTAAGTCGTAAGTTACGCAGCTTGTAAGGTGAGCCAGTACCATCTCTGTCCATCTAGCGCGCCTCTAAATCGTCTCATCTACGGGCACACGATTCCGTTTTGTAATTAGAGGGAGCCTAGATAGTAAAGTAAGTAAGTAAGTAAAGTCAGAGCACTCGAAACTCGGAACGCCACAGCAGATTTACGTCCGTCGCGCGTTTTTTCCAATGTTTCGGCACTCGTCGGACAGTCGCAACGGTATGTACCTAACCGAATAGAATGGGGAAAACGAGGGAGAGGAGGACAGACAGGTTGGAGAGAGAACGAGAGGGAGACGCCCGTACGAAAATTTATGACCAAGCTTGCGTGTCCGAGTGTCGTTAAACGAGCGCAGCCTTTCAATGGGGCAAATGGACTGTGATTTGTACATTGACAGGCGCGTAATGCCACAACATCGGAGGCATCGGCATTTCTCTTGCTCGAGGAGAAGTGTCGAAACGGGCCGAGTCGAGTCCGGCCAAAGAATAGCTCGTGTTTTGGTCGAATCGTTCGCTTTTCGCTTCCCCTGAAAGAGATAACGACCTCTCGAGTGTTCGGTGAAATATCCATTCTACGCTGTTTTCCTCTTTAAAACGGAGTCCCCGTAGGCGTGTCGATTCCTGCCAGCTGCGCTCTGCGACCCGTTCGACCAAGCTGCTCCTCCAAGCGTTTCTCTCTTTATACTTTACACTCGGCCCTTCTAAATAGACAGGCTCCAGACACTTTTGGGACAATTTTCCAAAGCCGGTCGACGGTCCTCGCAGTCGGTCGCCGGTAGCTAAGTAAAAGCCAGCGGCCAGTGGCCGGTGGCGTATCGCCGCGTCCCGTTATCTCGTTTCATCGATTACGAGCCATTCACGGATTCGCTAAATGCTATTGCGTGCCCGCTACTTAAGCCCTGGTGTCGAATATCGAATTTACAAAGAAGCCCGGCCAGTACCGAGAGAAGAGATACCAGGGCAAGCATTCGCCAATCGGGTTGCGGCGATAACCATTACTACCGTCGCATCGGCGTCGTCCGGTGGTGATCGCTTTCGCCAATTCGAAATAACGAATTTAATTGATGCGACAGAGGTGTACGCGTCTCGTATGACGGAAGAGGAAAAGGAAGTAGCGTCGCAGTGTTCCGGATCGAATCGACCGCTTTTTAACAGATCTTAAATACCTCTGGAATCCCGAAGAACGAATCGTGTGATTGGACACGGACTGTCGTTGCCTCGGCGGAGACAGCTGGTGGCTCTTTTTCGGTCGACCGGCCCCCATCAAGAAATTTCGTTTCACGAACGCCGTTGCGCCAGATAAAGATCATCCTTGCGACTCTCGGCCCGGTCCAGAAGAATATATGGTTTGTTGTCGATTGTGTATACACTCGTCGGCTGATTGGGCTCATTGTGGCCGATTCGGGCGTGCACTTGGCCCGGTGCGACTCGTGCCGACCCGCACCACCACGACCGCGGCGCAGCCTTCCCGTTTCCGTCTCCGCGTCTCCTTTCCGCCCAAAACGACGGCTCCCTTCCTTTCTCCGGACTCTGTGTCAGCGGGGACGGAGCAGGCTAGCGGCATCTAAGCTATCTTCTCTCCCTCGCTCGGCCCGATTGTCTCTCTTTTTTTTCTTCCCTTCAAAGCGACCCGTGGCTCGAAAAGTGCTCTCGCAGGCCCCATTGTCGCGCGAACGCGTCGTCGAGAGAAGAGCAAACACGCTTAACCTCCCGACCTATTGTCGCGGCAGATTATCCGATTTGCAGTGTGTGCCCAATGGAATGTCTGTTACGAGCGCGAACGGAGGAGCAGGAGGAGCACGAGCAGCGCAGGTTACTCCCGTCATACCGGCCGCGTTTCCTCCCCGTTCCTCTCGCCGTTTCACTTGGCGCAACGCAGAACGCTGCTGGGAACGACTAATAATCCGTAATCCTACCTGTTTATTGGCCGCTGCACGTGCGAGCATATCCTTAACGGCGCGGGACAATATCGAACGACTATACTCGTTACCGAGATGCCGTCCGTCTCCGTTTACCTTAATATCTCGTTATTACGAAACACCGAGCAGCACGGGGACTGGCCGAGCTTTCCATAACCGGTTATCGTCGCTCGATATCGTAATTCACCCGGTTACTTTGACCGCAGCGCCTCTCCGATCTCGCTGTTCCGAATTCTCCAGCCACTTTTAGTCGAAATCGATCGCTGCGCATGGTAGGACCGATATCGCTCGACCGTTGGCGGTTGCGTCGGAGAAGGACGAAAGGAAGGCAGCGCCGGTCCGCGTTTCGCGGAGCTCTCGCGATCGGAATTTCGCAACGTAACGCGGACAGCGATCGCGGGGTCGGCTCCTTGGTGGATGGTGCGGACCAGAGATCTCCGGTTCGTACTAGGGGGGGCGGACGAGGGTTGGGCGTTATTGGATTACGCGCCGACATTGTCCCCGAAGCGGACAGCTGTTCGTCCCGAAGCCGACGCAAGATGCACGCCGAATATGAAAATAATATTTCCCTTTGGCATCGCTATGATCGATATTTATTCAAGCGACGGCCCCGCGCGTCCGGTCGGCATTGTACGTATCGCGGTCCCGGGATCTCGTTCGCTTCGCATTGTATCCGAAACTTGGATGCACCGAAAGATGCTCTTCTCTCGAGAGATTTGCGCGCACTCACAATACGCGGCCCGAAATCGGCACGACCGATTGCGAGACCTTCGTCTCTTTTCTCCTTGGATCCCGTCGAACCCCCTCGATCAGCAAAACGGAAAGTCATCGGAGGCTTTTCACGTCGCGTCGACGCCGAACAATGCCCGCTTTTATCGCGAATCGTCCATTCTCAAGTCGTGCGAGACCCGGCGTCGCGCAAGTGTTTTAAGCGAAAATTCGGAAAACCGACGCGCATTGCGGATTCGCACTGTCACCTCCCCGACTCGCAGCTACGGGAAACTTGAAATCGGTATCACGCAGACTTTCGTCCGAGTCTGTTCCCTTTTCCCTTGCCGTTGATCTTCCATTCAAACGATATTCGTGCCGAGTTTACGCGGCGAGTTTCGATGCCGCGCTGTTAGCGGAGACGCTCGCCGAACAACGACGGCGACGGCGGAACTTCAATCCCGGTAAATTGAATTCGGCGGCGAGACTGAATTTTAAAGTTGCTGCGGAGGCGAGGAAGAAACGGTGCAGGGGGGCGGCTGCCGGTCGGCCAGGCCCGGCCCGGCCGGTTGCCACCGGTGCTCCCTAACTTTCCGATTCCCCGGTCCGAAAGGGTTTTCGCATTCTCTGCTAAGTGAGAAGTTTTATCCGACTCTCCTTACATCCGGCTGCGCTCGGAGCAAACGAGAAGGCCGTTATCGCATTATGGGGAGCTGGGAACGGAGAGGCCCCCCCATCAACCGAGCACGCTTTAAATTACGATTTCGCTGGTATTTCGTCTTGGACCGATTCCTCGCGAGTCGGACATTCGTTAGACTCGAAAGACGAGCAGGTAGTCCCGAGCGCGCGCCGCGCTCGAGTTGCACGAACGGGAGTTTGGGGATTTATCAAGAAGGTTGTTTCGCAAACACGACGAGCAGGCAGCGTTCCGGGAGCGTTGATTAACGACCGCGCGTGGTGCGCTCGAGTACGCCAAGTAATGTCAGACGCGAAGTCGATAACGGTGGGGCAGGTATCGCGCAACATTTTATCGCATAGAAAGTTGCAGAAATATTTTCAGGCAAAACTTACGCGACTACGTAACCAAGAGAGCGCGTGCAAGCATTTCCAACTCACCTGAAACCAAACAAAAAAAAAAACGTCTCGTATTAAGGTTTATCGTAATATTACGAGAACTCCGATTAATGTAGTAAACGAACCTACATACGACGACCCCCCGCTTCGAGTTACAGGCGTGTTTCCGAAAAGGTAGAAAAAAAGAGGAGGAAATTGCAAGCGTTCCAACCGGTTAACGCAGCAAACTACATATCGCGTTGGGTAGAGATAACGAGGGAGGGAACGGTCGTAACGGTCGTAACGATCGGCCGGCGAGTATCGTCCGATAGATCCGGCGAGTACTCGAATCACGAAGGGGTACAAATGTCGTGGCCCGTGCAGAGTAACCTTTGCTTTCTCGTACGATCGAGGAGCTTCGAACGTACGACACACCCTGCCGGGATTCACCGGCAAGATAACGACGTCGTGCTCGATCCTTCCTCGATATCCACCGATTAATTTCCCCCTTTTCTCCTTTCGCGTCGATTCTCTCCCCCCTTCGTCCCCTTCTGCCTCCCGCTTCTCCCGCAGCTTCTATCGCCTCGGTCGCGCTTCCGGCACGCTCGATCGAGCGCGGCGGCGCGATTTTTCCGAGGCGAGCCGAACGCGGAAACGCAACTCGACGCGCGCGAACGCTCCGAATGAAATAGCGGCCGGTGCACGCCACTCGGAGAGCCAATGATTGCCCGGGCGTTAACCAGATCCACGACAAGTTTGCAAGTCCGCTTCATTGGCAGAGAGCAGACGCGGCCGACGCTCGAAGGGGAAGAGCGGCATGGGGAAGGGAAAGGGTGGATAGAAAAATTGAGCGGTCCGGCGGAGCCGCGAGTTGGCGTGGTACCTGCACCGCGCACCGAACGGCTCGGCGCGGGCGAACGAGAATATCGAAAAGAGGAGAATACGGCTAAACGATGTAACAGCCGAGCTAAGTCGTATCCAACCTTTCGCCCTCTCGCTCCCCCTCGCTGCTGCTCCCTTCGCGGCTCCTCTATCCATCCATCTTTCGCTCCATCCTCTCTCTCTCTCTCTTCTTTTCGCTCGCCTCCACATTCTGCTCTGTCTTTCCTCGTCCGGTCGAACGGCCGATAGATAATTGGCGTTGCGTGCTTCGAGATAAACGGCCGTGATTGGCGAAAATAACGATTAATAATTATCCACTCGCGGGATCCGAGGCGGCCTGCCCTCTCATCTCGGATCTCGAGAGAGATCCGAGCGAACCGAGAGAGAAGGCGAACCGGAGGAACAGAGGACGATGGCTATTCCACGCTCGGATCTCCGTTCTATCTTCCGCACTTTCTCTCTCTCTCTCTCTCTCTCTCTCTCTCTCTCTCTCTCCCCAGCTCTCGCTCCCTTCCCCGCGCCTCTCTTTCCTTTTTTCTCCTTGCACGCCCTTCGAATCTTTTCCCAACCAGTGCTTTACCTGTTCGGAATCGACGCGAGTTATAGTCGTCCGATGCATCTCCGTTCCATTCCGTTCCGTACCGCCGTTGCGATTAGTCCCTCAGTTTCGCTCTGGACCCACCTCGAATCCAGCCGAGGACACGGAAGTGAATGTTCCTGCGTGGCTGGTATAGGTATACCGTTGCGCGTTCAAACATTTTGGAAAATGGACCCGCTCAAGTATCTTGTCTCCCAACTTGCAACGAATTTACATTACAGACTCGCACTAAACACAGATGCTACTTCGACTATTCGGAAACCAGTGCATTCAGCTACGTTAGAAGCACTGCGTTGAACATGGAACGTGGTCGGTGTCGCTTGGAATGCCGGCGAAGTTGAAGACCGATCGATGATGTTCCCTGGACCGTGCTTCTTTTTCAGCTCCCCGGTACTTAGCTCTCGAGAAGCCTCGCCTCGGCGAAAAGATTCTTTCGAGTTGCAAGTCTCGTTTGGCCGACCGAGAACGGGGCGAAAGGGAGAGGCATACAAAGAGATTTCGGTAGCGTATCGCTGGAACACCGAGGGGTTCAGATTACACTCGAATAATCCCGTCGTGTTCTCTGTCGGCGCCGGCGGTCGTTTCGCGATGTTCGTTGGCGTTCGTTGCCGTCGTTGTCGTCGCGGAACCCGATAAACGAGCAGACGAGTGGCGCGTGCCACGCGTTACGATTAACTGTCATTCGCGCTTTGCCTTTGACTCTCGCGCTTCCATCCAGGCCCACCTACGTACGCGCTCCGCCAGCTTGCCAGCTGGCCAGCTCGCCTCTCTTTTTCTCCCACCCCCTTTTTCTCGTTTCGTTGCGTTTACGCCGCGCCGGTCCCGCGAGCCTGCCCCCCCTGCAACCGTTATTATTATCCTTCGAGATTCATTGCAGAACGAGAATGACATTTATCCTTTCCTCCGTGTCGGGACGATTTCGCTGGATCGACGACACTTTCAACATCCAAGCGCAGGTAACCATAAAAATGTCGCGGATATTCTCTACGCGGCGACAATGTTCTAGCCGGGGCGCAGGATGTCGCCTCTGTTTGATGAGGAACGTTAGAAAAATCGAGGACTGCTTATGACTGCCGAGACAGTTTGCATTGCACGCGATTCGAGTTTCCGTCTACGCTACGCAAACACGTAGCCGGAGTTTGGGATCGCGGTGTTCCCTTCTGCTCGTCGCCCTCAAAGAGCCAAAGTAAACGGGAGAGTCTCGAACGACGAGCGATATAGGTATACCTGCGTACTCTTTGGCAACGAGCAGAAAGGGCGGTAGGGGCGAGAAAAGAGGAGAAGAGGAGAGATGCGAAATATTCCCTGGCAACCAGTTTATCGAACTGCATGGGAAAAGGAGGAGGCAGGTAACGGGCGGTGGTCAACGATCCATGCTTGGATTGCACGGATCTGCGCGTGCTTATGGAATTGCGTGCATCCACGCTAGGATCGGAGATAAGTTAAGCGCAACGTTCCCAGCTGATCTTCGCGAGATTTTTCGGACTCTCGCGTTGCATCCGCTTTGCCGGCTACCGTGGCGCGCGATTCGATAAAATATTTTACGCGTCGCGCGTTAAAAGTGTTCCCTAGTTGCTGGGGAGCCGGGGCGGGACAGCGCGGCCGCGGCTGAGCGCGATTAGCTGATGCAAAGTACAAAGTCGAACGGCTCGAGCGCCGACAGAAACATGTCGCAAGAAATCGAGAACGTTTGAGCGGCCGCTTTTCCGCGACTCCGTTCCTTGCGCAGGCAACGAGGATCGATCCGATCCGGCGGATGCATCGACGAATGACGGAGCAGCAGACACGGGCAGAAAGGGCTTGCAAGAGGAGAGAGAGAAAAAAAAAAGCAGTACAGCGGAGGTACCGGCTGGTGCCTTGGTACGTAGGAAAAAGCGCATCCCTGTTTAATAGAATTGAACGGTGCCGCGGCGCGCGGCGATGCCTGGCGTGACGTTGGATCCGTGACGCGATACGATTTGATAAGTTGTGTCAACTGCTCGTTAGTTAATTGTCGGTGCGCGACACTCTCGCGATTCCACTGGCTCTCGTTCGTGTACGCAGTCGCAACGAACCCCCCGAGCTAACTTTGTCACCCCTTTTCGGCACCCTCCTGATGCTCGGACCTCGCCACCGCCAATGTACTGGCCGCTGTCCAATGAATGCCCTTCATTTCCATACTTCGTTCGACGGTCAGTGAGACCAGCTAATCAGATTATTTAACCCTCGTTCGACCTGCCTGTTCTCTTCCTCCTCCTACCCTCTCATGCCAGTGCTCCCCTGTCACTCGCTCTTCCCCTCTTCCCAGCGTCCTCGTCTCCTCCCCCTACGTTCACGGCGATTAAGAGCAATTCTTTCTTCAGCCGGCAGAAAGCGAACGTCAGAGGGCGAAACAGTACGGCTTTCTAATCTCTAACCAATCGGGCGGCTCCTACGAGTTAACGTACCCAACCGCCGCTAAAGCTCACAAAAACCCACTAAAAATCTCCCTGCAAACGTTTCCGCCAAACGCGGGATGATTTGCTCAGCCGGCAGCTCGTTAATGTTGAAAAAAAAAATATCTGGTCACCCCTTTCCCGTCGGAGCCGTCTCCGGGACTTGCCCGTAATCTAACCAAGGCCGTAGGAATTCCGTGCTTGCCGCTTGGAAATTAGTCGACATTACCATACGTTAATTCCGGGTACGTGATAAAAAGCAGCGCGCCGCCTTATTCTCCTCTTACACGCGTTTCAGTCGAGTCGGTGAAAGATTGCCCGCGGAAACTACCTCGCGAGTGACCGTGCCTGGCTTAATTTAACTGTGCCGAGCTATTCAGTGCTCAGCAGCAGGAAACATTATCGTATTTTCCGGTTGTTGCGCGGCGCGGGGCGCCGCGCGCGTAATACGCTCGATCGGTTTCACCAGACAGCGCTGAATTTCGAGTGAGAAAATAATTTGCAAAATAATGAGCCGCACCGCCCGAAATCTATACGTCGGAGGTTACCTCGTCCAGGATCGCAGGTACACTCTCCTCTCTGTTCCCTACGATGCGACGATGCTCTTAACGATGGACTAATTCTCCAGCGCGAGACGAGAGAGCCGATCACCAGTTGCACGGCTCGCGGAGCAGGGCGTGATTTATTCGTGACCACAATCGGGTTTTGGCTTTCACGAATCTGCCACGCAAAACAAATTTTGCGGCGGCGAAATACGGCGTGGCGAGGTGGAGGTTCGAAAGGCGGGGAGATCGATCATCGTGGGCAAAGCGGAGTAAGAGAGAAGGAGAGATGAACGAGTCGGCAAGGGGTTACAACGTAATTGTATTAGTTGGGTAGGGTCCATGGAGAGCAAAGGGGTCCTGCCGTAAAATTAATGCCTTTGGCTTATCAGTGGCCTGACACTTGAGCGCCAAAAGTCCCGCGTTTCGAGCAGTGGCGCGGATTTCGAGGGGCATCCCGAACGAGAACAATCCCCGACGCGGTCACCCGCTAACTGCCAGCCAACTTGTAGGACACTCCCGGCTAAATGAGCGTTGCGACGCGCAACGTCGGGTCGCGTCCCAACGAATCATGTCCCGCCCGCCTCGGTTACAGTGTCGGTGTACCTACTCGCGTCTCGGTCTCAGTTGGACTACGCCTATACCTCTCCCGATTACCGTATATTTCCGTTAATTGCGCCCGCTCGATCGCATTCTAATCCTTGCGCTTGGTCGTTTCGTCGCACTGGTACCCCTGGAGCGGACGGTTGCACGAGAAAGCAGCCTCTTTTCGGGCAAAAGGCGCGTGTATCTCTCGGAAGCGTGGACGTTTTCGGTGGGTTATTTCTCTCCTAATGAGAGCCCCATTAGGAAGTAACGGAAGGTATGCACCGCGGGCTCTGTCACGGGCGTAGAGAACAGATCCTGCTCGATGTAAATCGGATTAATTAAAGGCCAGCTTAGAGGAGGAAGGGAGGTGAGGAGCGCGAGTTTTATTCGGTTCGACGAGGCGAAGCGAGGCGAGGCGACGCGAGGCTAGGCGAGGCGCGGCGAGGCGAGACGATCGGAGGATGACCGTGTGGCTCGCACGAGGCTGCCGCTGGAACGAGGCCGAAGCGGGAACACACAGCCAGAAAAAAAGCACGGGGAGAAGAAAAGGAAGCGTAAAGATCCGGTGCGAATCCCGTGGAAGGAACTCGGAATTCTGTTTGCAGGTGAACCACCTAACCGCGTGTCGTTCGTTTTCCGTCCCGCGACCTTTCGTGGGACTAACGACGCGTTCCGAGCCGCTCGAGGGCCACCGATTCTACGTAGCTATATAAAGTACCTACCTACAACAGCCACGATAGGTAACAAAGCCGACAAAACACAGAGGCGAGGGAAGGAGAACGTTGAATAGTTGATCGCGGAGGTGAATCGATCGAGCGCGGGGACCTACGGGGAATCAAGGGGGGCGGGTTCCCTTGCAATTACAGAGAATTCGTCGAATGGGAAAAGCGAGACGTTTAAGCGGAATAAATAGGTTCGGCTCGAGCAGACTCCGGCCCGACGCCGACGTAAAAGTCGAGAGCGCGTCGAGCGTGACGAATCTCGTTGGCAAACCCAATACCGGCGCCGACGATGTTCCTGATTGAGAAGTCAGAAGGAGGCGAATACGAATACGAACGCGAGCGCCAGCGCCAACGGGATTGGGAACGGGAACGTGGACGTGAGTGTGCGAGCGAGTGTTCGTGTATCGAAGCGTGGAGGAAAAAATTGGATCGGTCACGGACACGTGGTACTATACCACCATCTCGTTCGTTCTTGATTCAAACCAAAAAAGAACCCCGATATGCTTCGCCTCGGGAGCCTTCCACCCCTCGCCGCTTCTCCTACGCTTCGTCACCGAAACCTCTCTCTTCCCTCTTCCCTTCTTCCCCGTCTTCCACCCCCTGCACCCCACTTCCGCCACCCCCGCGTCCCGAAGGTCCCGCGTGTAGCGTATAACACGGCCAGCCTCTCCTCCGTCTCTCCTCTCTTTACTGCTCCCTTTCTTTCCGAGGTTCCTTCGGCACCCCTTAAACACCCCTAAGCGGGGTCGGGGTACGACAGCGGTCGGTCGCGGTTAGGGGATGCTGAGTCATACAGGCCAGTCGGCGTGGTGCGGCGTGCCGCATAGCGGATACATGGCGTGTCACCCCGAATATTATTCGAGTGCCTGACAGCGCAATCTGTGAATGCGCGATATTGTCTGGTGGTGGCGGCAGTACGTTCCGACGTATGGCCGGCATGTGGGACTAGGAATGCCACGCGTGTAACCGCCAACACCCTCCCCCGCCCCACGCATCCTACCCTTATCCCGGCCTCCTGTATCCACCGAGCTCTCCGTTCTTTCCTACGCCTGCGTTCCTTCATCCTTCGTCCCGTATCTTCCTTTTGTCGCTCCTCGCGGTTCAGAAAGAAAAGTCTCGCGCGCGCACCAGCGGCTACTCGAAAGAGGAGCTTCGCGGAATTCTGGGGCAAACAAAATAAGAATTTACCTAGAGTGGCGCGCTATAAATTCAGGCTCCGTTTGTTCTTAATTTAGAGTTCGACCGAGCCTGCGGGGAAAAAACGACCGCAAACGCATCGACGCCGAAGCGGCGCGGCGCGACGCGAACCCCGTGACCTCGAGGCGCCTTTTAGGCCGATTCCTTCGAAAGAAAGACGCTGCTTCTGTCGGTCCCGATTCGCCGCGCTTTTGCACGCCTGTCGACTCACCCAGCACCGGGCCGCGTATGCTAGCGCAGCTCTCATGTTATTTCAAGGCGGAATTCGAGATTTCTCCGCGAAGAAATGGTGAGATATCGAAGAGAACGGTCGTCGAACGTTGCTGATCGGAGGACTCTGGATCTGCGACGGGGGCATCGACGCCGACGTGGAGAGGAACCGGGGGAAGAATGCGAGGGGTGCGCGCGCGTGACCTGCGGCTAGAAAGAAACGCGTACGGTCTGTCGCGTGTTTAGCGGCGCGCCCGTGTCAAACGTGGCCATAAAACACGCTTGCGCCTAAATAAAATCCGGTCCCCCCAGCGCGGCGCAGCGTCTGTTCGGTGATACGCACCAAGCAATGCGCGGTCCGTCACGGACACACTGCTCGCATCTTCACCCTCTTCCATCCCGTTCTTCCAGTTCGCGCCAACTCTTCGGCATCCTGAATCTCTGTACCAGCTCGATTGTATCTAGGTAGTACCTCGGAACGAATTACGATGCGTACAACCGAAATGACTAAGTAGATCTCCGTCGTCTTCTGAAGGAATTTTACGAGGCAGAGCAATAAAGTCACCCGGACGATGGGACCTGGAGTTTACGAGCGTCTCTAGGTAGAGGTGCGGTGTACTAGGTATAGTAGACTACTGGAAGGTTGCAGCGCGGCCTAGAAAACGGAAGAGGTCGCGCGGAGAGACAGGTGCTGCTATCGAGACGGCTCGCTACGCGAATCGGCCGCGAACGTTGCTTCTTTACGACGGCTATTAAGCGTCCGAGCGACGCAAGCCGCTTAAAAAATACGCCGTCCACATTCGTTCACGCCATCGCGGATTGCAGCCCGTTCGTTCCTTCTGCTTTCCAGACTCGTCCCTCGTCTCCTGCCGTCGCGACAATATTTGTCTCATCTCCTGGCTCATTGTCCTTGCTGCCAACGCACAGGTACGTACATGTGGCAATAGGTTAGCCGGGAAGGAAGAGAGCGCGAAATTTCGGAGCAGCGGTGTCCCTTTCGACGGTATTTCTGTGGAAACTGCGAAAAGGATGGGTCTTTGTTTCGTGGATGGCGTGGTCGGCCGATATCGCGGTAGAACGAGTTTTCGGGGGTAGTGGGAGGACGGAAATAGAGGCGGGAAAGCTGGGAAACTGGGAAGCGCATGCTGGGCAGCGAAGATCGGCGCGGCGCGGTGTAATACGTAGGTTAACCGATGGACAGACAGAGGCCTCGGATGAACGCAGTTCGTTCAGTTGCTAGCAGCGAGGTGGGCCACCGAGAAGCCGTGGCGAGGGTTCGTTTCGGCCGAGGACGTCGATAAGCGGTTCGCATTGTCCGACGGTCACGTGGCCACCCTCGCCATCCTCCAAACGACTCGGTGGCCCCGGCTACCGTCGTTTATATTAAACTCCGAGGTTAATACCGTGGCTTACTCTAATACCGGGGCAACCCTTTGCCCTGCGATACGCCGATAAGGGTTGCGCGCCCGCGAATACCGGAGGATCCAGCCGCAACTCCGATAACATCCCTGTCCCACCGTTGTCTTTATGTACCGCGAAAAACCTTCGCCCATCCCTTATCCTTCATCTCTCGCTCCCTGTTCTTCTTTATCTCTCGTCCACTTGGCTTACGAACCGAAACTTGCCCGCTTGCAGATTCACAATTAGACGTAACGTTCCTGCGACGAAAACGCGCAACGTTGCCGACGGTTTCCGCGTGCCGCGCTCCAACACGCCACGTCCCCGTGCACGCGGGCCGTAACGTAAATATTGCATTAACGTATTACAGCAGGGATTCGAAGTACGTTCGATGAACGTTTTAATCGGGATTCGGGAGAATTAATATCTCGTAAACGCGTCCCGGGCTGTTGCGGGGAGTGAGAGCCGCGCGACTTTCAGCCACCCCCGTTTTGATGGTCGATAGAGGACCGCGTGGACGAGCGTGCAACGAGAACGCGCACGGAAGAGGGCAGATAATAAAACGAAAATGGGTAACGCTGAAAGTCAAGGGTTGGGGGACGCGACCCCAACTCGACGCCAAGTAACAATGCAAGAGATAGAGAGTCGACCGCGAGGATCGTGGTCCCGGGTTCGCAGATAACGCGTTCTCCCCTTCCGCGGACGATCACCGTCCCTTCGAACCACCGCTCGTTCGTTCGTTCATTCGTTTCGTTCGCTCACTCGCCCGACGCGGCACGGCGCGACCCGGCCCGGCCCGGCCCGGCCCAGCTCGTTCTCCCTTCATCTTCTCGCGCACGTATGCACGCGACACGCGAAATCCATCCGTTCGACACCCCCTCGAAACTCCCTTGCAAATAGATTGCCACGATGCTGCATCGGCGTCGGGGTTTCGTATTGTTTCGGTGCCCCGACCACGCGCCTCGTTCTCGGCCAAACCACCGACTTGCAATATTTATGCTCTTGAATCTACAATTTCGAGTAAAGTATTTTCTCCTTCTTCTCCTCCAATCACGGTTCCCCTTTAATGAATCTCAACCACCGAGCAAAGTGTCCAACGAACGCCTCGTACCCTCCGTGGATATAGACACCGCCGAGCGTGTCTTTAGCGTAGAGAGATGCAATTAAAGTCAATCAAAGTAGTCTCGCGACACGGCCGTTCAGTTGCGCAACGCGATGGTCATATTTTTGTCGGTGGATCTTTACCGATCGCGAGGTTAGGAGTGGTGGAGGGTTAATGCGCCTCGCGATTATCCATCCATCCCGCTGCCTCGCATCGCGGAAGCGACTCGCGTTCAGAAGCCCTCCCCGAGAACTCTGGACGGTTCTGTTGGTCTCGTGATAGACGCTGATTAGACCGTAACGCGGAGAATCTCGCTGCGTTCAAGTCCCGTCTTTTCATTCTCTCTGGCTGCGGCTGTCGCGCATCCATTTCTACCGGTTCTCGTTTCTCTGCCCATCTCCGGTCGACGTTTCAAGAGCGCGACTGTGTCGCCGCTCGTCGATAAATTATTCGAGGTTAACAGGTGAGCGTGGACGACAGGCGGCGATAATAACGACAACGATAAACACGTCAATAATACCTACGCCGCGCCGGTGGGATCGGATCGAGAACGCGGTACTATTGGTAGGGTAAACTCTACTTAGTCCGTGATAGTGGTTACTCCGTGATACTTTTTCATTTGCCTCTAACTCGAAGTTGCCAGACCCAGTTTAGTTAAAAAAAAAAACTAATAGACAGCTTTGATTTTCTAGTTTATGATGCGGTAAAAAAATCAGTCAATTGAAGTTAGTGTGATAGACTGAGAGCGTTTTTGTTCTAGCAGCGCATTATTTGGGGAGTTCCTCGTGCTAATTGTGGACGGTAGCTTGTTTATGTATTACATGTGCTTTGGAAGATAAATAGCAAATTAAAACGGCAGGTAAGTGCTGGTAAGGTGACACTTTAACAAGACTTACTCTTGTAATTATCATACAGTAAGGCATCAGTGCTATTTTTACTTATGAAAATATCTAGATTCTTATTTTTCGTGTGCCTCAGACTGCGCTGTTTGAGAAATTCTGATGGCCAATACCAGAAACAATGTTTCCTTACGTCTCAGACATTTAACGATCACGAAACGATTGATTATACACAAAATAACAATAATATAAAATAATATAAAGCAGTAGCTGGTGAAGAGCCAACCAGAGTATATCGTAAAATATTTAATTTTGTATATTCTCAATTAAATATACTTAATAAATTTCTGTTAACCTATTATTTGTTTGTACGATGCCTGACCTATCATTATATCCTAGACTCACTTTCAGAACGTGTGAATATTTTCGGATGGCTTTATGTAAAGGTAACCTAGACCTACACTGTGTTTTCTATGTATACTAAGTATCCCACTCCAATGGTCACTTTTATGCTGTCTTTATTGTTCTGTTAAACATGATGTCGGTTGGCTGTTCTGTCTATTATAATTACTGTATTGGTATACTTTGTCTTAATGGGCTTGTCTTGTGAATAAATATTATTATTATTATTATATTAATATTAACAGTTCATAGACAAATTCTAAAACTATCACGGACCTACCCGAGTTTACCCTACCGGAATTGTATGCACTCGCAACCGTCTAGCTCCGATTTAGGTTACAAGACCCACCGTGTTCCTGCTGGTCCGGTCATGCGCGTTCTTTTATCCAGCTTCTCCCACGAGCCGCCTATATGGCAATTATGATAATAGTCTTGCTCCTCTCAGCACGACTACGCTCGAGGCGCAAAGGAAGATCGTTGACCCAGATTTTCTTTTCCCCATTCGTAGCACCCCTATTTCGCTGCTAAATATTCAATTTTGCCGACAGTCGCACTCGGCCGTCGAAGCTGCTTTCCCAAAATCATCGTCGATCCCATTAAAGAACGAGGAACGAGCCGATTAGCGGTATCGAATAAATCCGGTTGCCCCTTATTCCTATCTCGCCGAATGCGAACGGTTGGAATATCAGTTTGGCCGAGCTAGAGCGAACAACGATCGCGGTTACTTTCTCCTTGCGTCTCCGCAATGCCCCCGTTTGCGCGTCCGTGTCCGCTTCGATACGCCATAGCCTTCTCGCGATTGGACACGACGCATGGAATCGTTGCTCGATGATTGCGCGCTAACATCAACGAGGATACGTCGGAGTGTAGACGCCTGTATCGTCCATGCTTATCTAGCCGGATCGTTTGAGGAAAAGAGCGGTGCTTGCGAAACCAGTGTATGCATACACCGTAGGCACACCATACACCGTACACCGAAGCCGACGGTACGTCATAGTTGTCGCGGGTTTCGACAAAGATCCGCCGCGCGCGTTATTTACGAGCAGGACGACGCCGTCGATATATAGGTACGTAATCCTTAAGAAAGTCCACTGTCGTCCGGCGAAAATTTATGGAAACTAGAATCGGAATGAGACGCGTTTCGCAACGACGCGCGACGGTGGAAGATTAATCCTTTAATAGGATCGTCGGAAGACCGGTATCCCGTAAACGCGGCGACGCGACGTTCGTCGGGTAGATTCCTCGCGGCCGAGAAAAAAGTCCCCGGTTGCGGCTCATATTCTTAATTACGTCGTTAATCGGGAGGGGGAGGAGGGGGGGGGGGGGGGGAAGCCGCGTAGAAACGAAAAGCACATGGTAGCGAATACGTGGGTCCGTGGTTGCTCGCCGCGCCGCGCCGCGCCGGTTGGCCAAGGCAAAGGGAATTGCATCGCATGCCACATAATCGTGGGAGTGTTTCCCATCAAGATACACGTAGGTACCGCACTCGCCGTAATACCCTCTCGCATAAATATATCTGCATCGTAGCGTTGCATGCCTCTACGCCTCTACGGGGTGGCCTCGAACGGGCGAACGCCGCACCGGAAACTTTCAGCCGGCGGGACGCGTTGACGCTTGGACAGCTACGCTATCACGATCAACGATTCAACGTATAAAAATCTGCGGTACCATTTCCCATATTCCCCTCCTCTCCATTTTATTTGTAGGAACAAGCCTGCCTCGCGAAAAATTCCTACAAAACCTTTCGGAGGAACGTGACTTTGCGCGCCAAAGCAACTCGAGCCCCGCGACTTCTCCTAATCTCTTGCTCGATAGATTCTTTAGGCAAGTTCCATTGATTCGATTGCTGATCGAGGACAGCTGGGCCATAGGATATTTTCGCGCCACCGGGTATGCGTCTTGTATGCACAGGAGAAAGCTGAAGCGCTAGAACGGTCGATCTAGCGAGCTAAACGTACTTTATGCACCGTGCCCTCGTTCCACCGTTTTATCCGAACAATTAGACACGTGATCCGCGGTTACGAGGCGTGTAAAAAAAAGTCGCTGCCCTCCGAGATAGAGATCGCGCCTGTTGTCGAGATTAAAAGGAAAGATGAAACGAAAAGCTTCCATTCGCAGAGCTTTCCCAACGCCAATTACCACGAACATAGCTTCGGATTCTGCGAAAACTGACGCATCAATAGCGGTGGCGAATGTCTACCTAATTGTAAGTAGCTGTTAATCAGTCTCCAAGTGTTTCATCGAGGAAACACGATAGCCAGCTCTATCGGTCCGAGTTTCAAACTGTCGACCAGGCCTAACCTTGCCAGTCGTCTGCTTATCGGAAGCTCGTCCCTTGTTTTTGCAAATTGTTGAACAGGATCCCAACGGTGTTGCGCAACAGCGCGTTTCGAGCTTTATCTCGAAGAAAATGGAGAACCGAGTGAGGGGTGGCAAGCAAGGACCCTGTGTCACACGGAGCGCAAAAAGATCCAGGCAGTCCCCCGTATAAAAGGAGAAAAAGAATAGGGGAAAGAAGAAGAAGAAGAAGAAGAAGAAGAAGAAGAAGGAGAAGGAGGAGGAGGAGAAGAAGCGAGTGCTCCGTGGCCAAGGAAAAGAAGAAAAAGAGGGTAGCCGAGCGAAGGGGTGGAAGAAGAAAGGCCGAGAATCGGGACATTAGCATAAGCTAAGCCAAGCTAAGCGCGCCCATATAGCACGGAAATAAATAGCCGGTTGTCTCGTATCTACACCGAGACGGTTTAGCATGGGCCAACCACCACGTCGTCCTCTTGGTCCTCGTGGCCCCCCCAAAAAACTGAACGCGCGTGCGTTTGCTTACGTTCCATGTTGCACGACCGTGTTCGCGTAGGTACTCACGCTCGGCCAGTGGCCACCCACCGCAAACGTAGCGAGAGTCACGTTTGAGCCGATCGCGAAGGAAAATCGAAACGGACATGTACAAGCGTGGCCTTTCCAATCGCCGATAAATCACATACATAAGCAGGTTGTATACTCGCTCGTGCCAAGCTATATCACATACCCATCCTTTTCGATTCGCGGCGATCGGAGGCGAAAGTTTGCTGTGTACAGCGGCGTCGAAAAACGATCCATGACCGGCGAAGAGCACGACGCGACACCGAGAACGATTTTAGGTGGCGATGGTCTTGGACGATCGTATCGGGGGTGCGCGCTGAACCGGTAGTCCCGCCGCGCCGTGGCGATGCTGTTCGCGATTCCTCGAGGGACGGCAAAAGAACGGGAGTAGATGGGCCGGCAGATAATTACCGCGCGCCTCCGTTGTCGTCGGATGCGAACATACGAAACGAGAGAATTAAACGGAACGAAAGAGGCACGGGGGGGTGTGGGTGGATCGTTTAAAGGTAACGTCACTTTTAAAGCATTTCGAATATTCTTCGCACGGCAAAAACGTTCTTACCAGACGCAAATGTGGTAGGTATACCCGCAGCACGAGAACGATACGACGTTCGTTAGTGAATACCTGCATAATATTCCATCAACGTTTTATAGTTTCCAAAACGTTATCGTAATTATCGCGAAACGATTTTACATCGCACGCGACACGCGTAAACGCGTAAACGCGTGTGCTTGAAGAAGATCGTGGCGACCATATAGGTGGTAGCGAATGGTTGGGTAGAAGAGGCTGATGGGGGAGAGGAAGAGAGAGAGAGAGAGAGAGAGAGAGAGAGAGAGAGAAGCGAAGGGAAGTAGAAACACAAGCATTGTCTCCGTGGCTCGATGACGATCTCCGCACCGTCGACGAGCGAGCGTTCGTCGCATTGTTACGTCGTCGGGGCGAATCTCGTCCCTGGCTAGAACGGGTATCGCGTCCTGGATGACAGTGGTGGCGGCGATAACATCTTGCCGCGTCGATTAGACGAAGCTACGCGAAAGCGCGATCAACGGACGGTCCGAGAACAAGCGAGCGAGCGAGCGAGTGGCGAGCGGCGCGCGTCAAGAGACCGTCGCGATCAGAGTTCTTCCGGCGGCCCTGCCACCGCTCACGGCTCACGGTACCACGCTGTGGGAAGCATTGTCCCCTTACTAAGCTCCTCTAAGCTCGTGCAGGATCGACGAGCCGCGTGACAACAACGACCGTCTTCGAGATAGCATCGTCGCACGCCGGTTACGGAAAAGACGGTTCCTGGTGCGATACGACAACTGGCGAGATCATCTCGACCCGACGCCGGGGGAGGACGCGGAGCGCCGCGGCCAAGCTATATGTATTTCGAATACGTGGTTACCTGTGGTGAAGAGGACGATGGCCTTGAGGCAGCTGTACTCGGCAGAATCCACGTGAAGAGCTTTCAACTTCTCCACCTGTTCCTGAAAGATTCTGATGTGGTCCATGAAGGCGACCACTCGATCCGCTGCCATCGGCGAGGCGTGAAGACCGGCTGCCGCCAGCAGCGGCGCCACGTGAAGGGGCATCGAGCACTGGCTCGCGTTCAGCACGAACAGCTCGCTCCAAACTAGCCTGAGCAGGGCGACCTGGTCCGTCACCTGGAGGTCCGGGAAGAACGGGATGTTCCTGGCCCATTCCACCGCCGAGAATAGCAATCTCGCCGCGAGCTCGCAAATGTTATCGATTCCCATGATATTGTTCGGCTGCATGCACTGCCCGTATCTCGAGGTCGGATACGGCTCCGCCCTCAATAGTAAACTTATGTACGAGGAGAGGTAAGAGTGGCCGTTCAAGCTGGCGCACGCGACAGCGTCGCCGTTCGTCAGGGCGAACTGTCCGGGCAGGCCTGGCAGCGACGGTTGCGATGGTGGCACTCGACCCCTCTGCACCGCTGCAACAGAAAAAAAAGTAAACATCAATGTCAGTTTACGGCCCTCTTCCAATCCTCATGCTCTCGGTTTACGTGCTCGCTCAAGTCCGAGACCGTTCGCGAAAATTCCAATGAACCTGCTTCGCGATCAGCCATCGCATGCCTATCGGCACGGTCATGCATCGCCGCGCCGCGCGACGCCGGTTCCGCGCGTCGACGTCTCCTTCTCCTCGATCGAGATGACACCGCCTGGATACTGGATACCAACGTGCCCTACCCGAAACGAAGATAAATGCCTGCGCGTACCGTCTAAGTAGGCGAGATGCTGACCTTCCTCGCGCATTTTCACCGAATCAATCACTGTTTCGAGCCGTCAGGGTTTTCGCCAACTTTTTCGGTCGATGAGATCCGACGAGAATGACTTCTCGTTGCTCTCGCGAGAAACATCGCGGCCAGTAGTACGATTCGTTTCTCCCGGTTTGCCGAAGGCTGAGTCAGTCGCGCGGTCAAAGAATTTGCACGACTTCATGCTGACTGAACGGTATACGAAGAGTACATACATGTATGGATATGTATACCGAGTCGAGAGCGCCGCGCTGCGAATCGGCAAATATTGTGCAAAGGCAAACGCTAGAGACGAGACGTTTCTCTCTGAAAGAGCATCGGTAAACGCGTGAAGAAACGACCGAGTTGGACGTTTGGAGAAGGAGAGAAAGGGAAGAAGTTTGGCCCACGATAGTGACGAGCGGAGATGGCCAACTGGATGAAGAGCGGGTGCGGTCGAGACAGTGACCTCAGACCGCAGACCTAACCCCCGACCAGTAGTGCACCGGGTTGCGCGAAATCTCGCGGCACCGGTTACCCGCTCGAAACCTCTGCCGCATTCCCCGTCCACTCGACTGCCACCCGCGCGACGTCGACTAAGTAGTCGCCGAGCCTCGTTCAGATTGCATCGCGCTCGTCGAGTTTACTGTTAATCTCCGGTAATAACCATACCCTAGGCCCAGGCCTGGTACCGCGTTAACTGTATCTCCAGTTAGAGCTGCGTAGTTCTCCGATAATCGTTTATACTGCGCGTCGACAGAAAGGCGATCGCCGTGGAAGGGTTAAACGAAAGGCAAAGAGATAAAGAAAGCCAGCGACAGGAAGAGAATCTACCACGTAGGAGACTATCTCTCGGCCGTTCTCTCTTCCTCTGGTTCCTCTCTACGCTGCCCGGTGTTTCTTTTTCTGCCGAGTCCCGACGAGAAACGGCACCCTGCTGCGCACCGCCTGAATTCCAACCTCCGCCCCGCGGCTAACGAACACCGTCCCTTCTATCTTCCCACACACCCACCCCCCTCAGCCCCTCGCCACGCTCTTCGGTTCTGTTAAAAAACCGAAAAGTCCGAGCCTACTGCACCGATTTCTTACGGAGCTCGTGTGCGAAGAAAGCAACCCGCGCACGCGACCGAAAGAGCCTTCCCTTCTCCGGCAGGAATGATAAAGTTACGCGGTAGCCAACGAATACCGCGGAGCCTGGTAGATACCATTTCGAGTAAGTAATATAAAGTTTCAAGTAAATTGCACAGCCAATGAACTTTGAAGAGAACGATGTTCCACGCGCGGCAATCTGCTATAAGTGCGGTGTTATGCAGATTCGGTACCGTTATCGGTCGGCCCGAACACGGATACTCGTTCGCGCGGCTCGCTCGAGCGGAAAAGAATCTGCGGGGAATCCGAACGCGGCATCGCGTCCGTAAGGTCGCCTCGAACGTTTACGCTTTCCGTCGCTTGTATCGCAGCGTCGTTGCATCAACGGTCGCTCGTTTCATCGAGTTTCTCCTCGTTAGAAGACGCGAAGGAGCGCCAATTGCAACGGATGCCCGCCGTGACAGATGCGCGATACCTCCTGTATAACTGTTTCGTCCTCGCTCGCTGCGCGTCTCGCTCATTACTTATTCGCTCTGCCAATTCTTCTCGTCCCGAAGGACATTTCCTTCGGCATCCGTGGTTGAAATGGACTTCGGCGTGTAGCGGGCATGTAGGTACTATGTATTTAGTTCAACGATCGCTCGAGCCACGAGCAACGCGGAAAGCGTTCAATTACGCACAGAGAAGATACGCAGAAATGGTCGCGGGGCAGAGAGATCGGAGGAGAATTCTGCCGACGAGGATAGTCAACGCCAGATTACGAATTATCACCAACGCCCGATTCGCGTGTGTGTGTGTGTTTTTTTATTTTTCGGCGCGACGATCAGCTCGACTCTACGCGCCTAAATTCCTCGATTACGCGACAGCAGCGAATAATTTCTCGGCGCGGGTCAGGGGTCACTCGATTGCCGCAAACAGCCGCGATTGCACGGTGGCTTTATCAGACGCCGGCGCATTTTTTACTGGAACACCGAAGAAAACGGCAATCGCTCGATTCGTCGCGCGCCGGGGATAGATTTGGTCGCCCTCCGGATCCCTCCGAAAGCGCTTAGGACATATTTCGAGTTTTCGAGTAGGTGGTATATAGCTTGGCGTGCGCAAGGACGCGCCGGAAATTATTCGCTCCAACGGTCGAACGGAAGAATGAACGCGCTCTCGGGAAAAAAACGCGTCGTCAATATCCCGATAAAGTTATCGGAACGGCAATAACACACGTTCCGTTCCAAAGTCCGCGTCGGCCGGGCAGCAGCGAAGCAACATTTTCGCGTTGTTTCTCTGCCGCTTGGAGAAAAGTGGTCGTGGCGTGGTTCGATGCTGTCCCAAGTGGCTTTCTCACGCGGGTTGTCAATTCCAGTGCCGGGCCGTTTCCCCTGTGGTGCATGGAGCGCGATTCGCGTGCGAGTAGATCGCCCCTCCGTAGTAACCGCAGTGTGGGTACGAGAAATCGTAGAAAGGCCAGGTCGAGACTAAATTCAAGGCGTTCGGTTCGGACGAGTCGTCTCGAAGCGGCGCGTACACACTACTTAAGAACGCAAGAGCCCGTGCACGGCTCGGATCGGATCGGATCGACTCGGCCCGGCCGCAGAGAAATTCTCGGACGTGGATTGATGATACTGACGCCCGCTTTGAGAGTTTGAGGGACGAGAGAGTGGTAGGCAGCGGGGTGGTGCGGCGCGGTGAGGGGATGATGGTGGCCAAGTGAGCAGAATAGACGGAGATAGAGCAAAGGAGAGGAGAATCTATGGCCATCCTCGTTCCACGCGCGTACGCGTCCGTAGGTATTCCAGAAGAATATCCGTCTCCGCGCGATGTACAATGAGCGCCCGGCGTCGTTCAAAATAATTATAAACATCGAGAAACGACGATCAATCTTCCGTTCCTCTTTGATAGTAAACGAATTACGGAGAAGACGTGGACTCGGCTCGACTCGGAAATGAAGAAGCGAGCAGGAGGAGGATAACGCGAGAGGAGACGGTCGAGAGTCGGAGGGGGATGCGGAGGAGTGGAGCGGGAATGTAGAGGCAGGCAGGAGCACCCGCGGAGCGCGTGATTTAAAATGCTAATTTTTTTCCTCCGCAGCGACAGCGCGCTGATTAAGACGATCGCGCGGGGACGCCCGCGCCGCGCCGGCCCGCGCGGAAAGGAATTTCATTAGCTGCCATGACGTACGGCTTAGAAATTTCACGCGGTCGCCCGATAGGTACGCGCGGGTGCCATTACCTCCGACTGCAACTGTGCTCGCTGGGAATCCGCGCCAAGTGCGACGCGCACCCCTTTCACCCTTGCCCGTTTAACTCCGTGTTTTGGCTTCGCGATAAAAGTTTTCGCTTGCTTCTCTACGAAAGATGCGAGGGGTGCCAGGGTTTCGAAGGTTGTGGTACGGAAACACCGGTGAAAGATACCGTGAAGATCCCAACTGGTGAGAATTTCTCCGCTGACAGTACAGGCCTAGATGGGCACCGGTACCAGGTGATTGGGTTGTCGGTTAGGCATTCCGCAACGCGGCACGAGCCTCACTTGGTAGTCTCCAAAGAAAACACAATATATGTAGGACCTATTCGTTCGAGCCTGCCCGCGCGGCGAGTGGAACGTTCCCAAAACCAAGTTGTCCTGCCGCCGGCACCGCTGTGTCCTCCCGCTTAGACACTCTCGAGGGCGTCACCTCCTCTGGACCAGCAGAGTAGGTATTTGTATACCGATGAGGGTAACGGTACACACGCGTTATCCGGACGAGAGTCCATCCACGCTTCGGAAACTTTGAATTCTCCTGCAGAGTTGCTTTCGCGAGAAGACGCGGGACTCTGGGATTCGCGAGGTAGGGAGTTACACCCAACCAAACATTACGTGTCCGCATCTCGCGTGTCCTTTCTCCAGCAATAAGTTAACACTCAACCTACTTAATTGTCCTCTCTACTTCTCCCCTGCTTCGCCAGTTGCAACATTCTCTAGAAAATACTCTGCGGCAATCGAAGGATCAGTCGTTGGTTACGGACGGAAAGTCGCGTGTCTTTGCAATGCGGAACTCGTACGTATTAACGAGAGAAAAGACGAGGGCTCGAGGAAAAGAGGGAATAGAGGAGAAGAGAAAGAGGCGCGTATCGCGCGGAGATGCAACACGAAATCATTTTTACTTGGCTAATAAGCGGGTGTTCGTCCCCTGGAGCAAGAGTTCCGGCTCGAAGGTGGCGAGGCAAAGAGTTAGGCAGTTAGGTGGCCGCGCGGCGCGGCTCGAGTCGATGCTATTAAGATTTCCGTATCGTCGTCCCGTTACCGCGACGCCGACGAGGCAACGCGCCGCGGCGTGAGGTTACGCTCCATGCTCGCGCGCGCTCCTCCGCCTCTTCTAATTTCGATCTCTCGCTCTGCTTGCCAGCATCGGGCTATTCGCACTCCACCGTTCATTCTTCTCGTTCACAGTTCGTTAGTAAATCGTGTATAATCGCTTCGAAACGTGTTATCAACTTGTGCATTCGTGAGCATCGAGGAGTCATAATCTACCGAGGTCGTCGAATCTATCGTCAACTACGAGCCGCTCACGAAAGAGGTGGACATGAGGAAACGAAGGACTTGAAACGTGTCATGTGGAGCTGCTTTCTATTCGACTTGTAAACGCATCCTATTAAAGGACGAATGTGCAGTTTTGTGGGAGTATGCGAAAGGCTTGCAAAAGAAGGAGAACGAGAGAGAATGGAACACAGCTGGACACAAGGAATGAGCGATACGGAGAGGGAGAGAGATAGATATAGGGACGCAAGGAAGGAAGGAAGGAAGGAAGGAAGGAAGGAAGGAAGGAAGGAATGAAGGAAGGAAGGAATGAAGGAAGGATGGAAAGAAGGAACGAAGGAAGGAAGAAAGGAAGGAATTAAGGAAGGAATTAAGGAAGGAAGGAAGGGAGGAAGGAAGGAATGAAGGAAGGAAGGAAGGAAGGAAGGAAGGAAGGAAGGAAGCAAGGAAGGAAGGAAGGAAGGAAGGAAGGAAGGAAGGAAGGAAGGAAGGAAGGAAGGAAGGAAGGAAGGAAGGAAGGAAGGAAGGAAGGAAGGAAGGAAGGAAGGAAGGAAGGAATGAAGGAAGGAAGGATGGAAAGAAGGAACGAAGGAAGGAAGAAAGGAAGGAATTAAGGAAGGAAGGAAGGGAGGAAGGAAGGAAGGAAGGAAGGAAGGAAGGAAGCAAGGAAGGAAGGAAGGAAGGAAGGAAGGAAGGAAGGAAGGAAGGAAGGAAGGAATGAAGGAAGGAAGGAAGGAATGAAGGAAGGAAGGAAGGAAGGAATGAAGGAAGGAAGGAAGGAAGGAAGGAAGGAAGGAAGGAAGGAAGGAAGGAATGAAGAAAGGAAGGAAGGAAGGAAGGAATGAAGAAAGGAAGGAAGGAAGAAAGGGAGGAAGGAAGGAAGGAAGGAACGAAGGTAGGTAGGAAGGGAGAACGCGAGCCGTAGAAAAGCGTGAGCGAGGCATATGAAGAAGGAGAAGGAGATTCAAAATACACCTGCGGATCGAGACGGGTAGAGAACCAGTCGACGCGGAATAACTGGTATTAATACGTCACGTAATTACCGTGCGCGGGGTATACATGTACCTATATACGTAGGTGTGTGCATATGACTGGCATTGCCATGGCAGAACAACCGAGGCGGGTTCGCGCGAGCACACGTACCTACGTACACACATATACATACATATACCCAGTGGTCGAGTTGGGTTGAATCGAGCGGACTGGAGTGGAGTGGAGTGGAGTGGACTCTCTTAGACTCGCGAAAGATGGTGAGAGAATTGTATACATCGTGGCAGGCAGTTTCCAAGCGAGTGGAGGTCGCTCCGGGCCATGCTTCTGTTCCGAGCCATTATGATAATTTCGCCGGAAAGAAGGTTACCGACTTGGGCCGTCGGCGAGTACCCTCGATGCGCTGGCCTTCCAGCGAGGATCTCACCCGGCCACGGACGAGAATGGACGCGGCAGCTCGCCATTATCCTGCCGTCGCTGATTCCACGCTATCGGCCTTACCGCGCGAACAAACCTACCTGCTTGCCGTTCCACTAAACCTCCACGCTTCGCTCTCCTCGTTCGTCCTTAATTCCATCTGACGAACCCACTCGAAATCTCCGCGATGCTCGCGATCTAGTTCTGTATCGCGATCCCGCCCGCGCAACTCAACTGTTGCTCCGTTGTCGCCGTTAAGCTAATCGCGTCGAGTACTCTACGAGTTTGCCGTTCAACTCGCTAAGAACGCAGGTATGCGCGAGAACGAGAACGACGGAATTCGCGGTTGACAGAAGCGCCTGCGACAAAAGTCGCAGCATCTCTAGGCATACGGTGGGTTGTCAACAGAATTGACAGGAAAATTTACTAAGCAGGTATGCTCTGGCTTCCGTTACAGCGCGTCGATACGACGATGCGCGAAACTCTATAGAAATTGAGCAAGTCTTGTCACGATCGTCTTTAGCTACTTGCATGCGAAAGAAGCCATCTGTCGCCAGGAGGACGCCGGACGGGATTTGACAACTACTGCAAGGTTACCCATAGGCGTTCAACGTCAAAGTACAAATTAGAAGATACAGAGTCGAAGAAGGTGTGAAACGGCAACAAGAGCACGAAGGGTCCGAGGGTGATGTCGAAGATAAAGGGGGAGGACGAGAGAGGCGGGCGCAAAGTATCGAAAGAGAAAGGATCGGATGGGGTTACGCGAAGTGACGCGCTCAACGGCGAAGAGAAGAGAAGAGAAGAGAAGAGTGTAAGGTAGAAATGTGAAGAGAGAAGAGAGAAGGGAAGAGATGCGAATAAGAGGAGAGAGGAAAGGGCAGCGTGCGCGCGGCCAGCGGGCCCGCCTAACATTCCCACGGTGTCTGCTCGCGGCGAGGCCTCTGCTCGCATGCTATTCGACGTTACGGTCTTACGTTATGCGAGCAACATTAAGATCGAGGAAGGCGCATCGAACGAACCGAGAAGATGAAACGGAATGGAACGGACCGAGAACGAGACCGAGATCGAAAGGGGAACCGGGTGGACGAGTCGGGCGTGTCTCGCGAAAGAGAAACATACCTCTACCAAGGGGGGCGATAGGATAAAGGGTGGTACACTGGTACCGCGAAACAGTCGCGTACACGCCGCGTTATTAATATCCCTTTTCTCCCCTTCATCCGCGCTCTCGTCAGGTCGATTCGTAAATGCACGCAGGCTCCACGCCCGAGCTGGTAGTCCAAGTGGTTTATGCGAGTAACGCGCGCCGCAGCCAGGGTTACAAACGGCACACACATAAGTAGGTATGTAGGTACGCGTGAAACGTGGCAGTTTGTCCAGCGCCTTTCAACTTTCAAGGAACAGCGGTACAGATCGGATCCCGGCTTCCTTCTTCTGTTCGTTTCTTCTTCCAAGCAGGCCTGTCTGCGGCTAGACTCCGAAGACACCGATGCGCTTCGTTCCCGTTTGTGGCACGTGACGTGCTACGTAGCCGCGCGGCCATGGGGGCCAGTCTCTTTCTCGAAATCGTTACCGTGACCTCGATGAAAAGGTCTGGCCGTCTTCCGACGAAACTAATTGCTCGGAACGTTCGGTGTCCTGCGGGCTGCGACTGTTGCGAGATTCGCGTCCGAACCCCCGATTACCGCGCGAAAACAGTGCGCGTAATCGCGTGAATCGTCCACCGCGCGTGGGAGCCTCCCGGCTAAGGAATTTCTCCCAGCAATGTCCTTCCTCCGTTCCGGTTCGCGGCCGAGGGAACGCTCCTTTGACCTACTGTCTTTCAACCGGACCCCCTCCTTGCCCCCGCGTCCTACGCTCGCCTCGCCGCTACTTTCGGAGCGTGATTCACCCGGACTCGGACGCGGACGTCCAATTCTCCTTGCTTTGCCCCCTTCGCGACCCTCGAAAATCCTTGGCGCCCTCGAGTTTCGATCCGAACGAAACAACTCTGAGACCGGTGCACCTCGTGTCTCACCGCTCCTGTCATCTGTCGCGATCACAGTTGCGAGCCGAGCGACGAGCTTGTACGCGCGAGATTTCGATCGAACACGAAGCAGTGTTCCCCTTTCAAGGCTGGATCTATCGTAAAATCGAAACGCTTCGAACGTTCTCGTTGCTGGCCGTTGGATCGCGCCCGAAGCCCAGGACGAGTCCGCCGCGTATCTGCCCACGTCTATCGGGGACTGGTTCGAGAGATGCAAGACAGGTGATTTTCTGCGAGTCGTATAGATTCAACCGCTCTTCATATTCCTTTCTCATAGTTTCTTCCGATAGTACACCAATTCATCATTCATTTCCTCTCCGGATACCTGATTCTTATTCCTGTCTCGTGGCTCGCAACTTAAGCGGCACTTGTATCCTCATCAACCTCTCTCGCGGCATTTATACTACTGAATTCTAAGTAGGCTGGAATGGAAGCCACAATTTTACTAAATTCAGAGAAAAGGGTGATGGTCTGGTCGCGTCGGTAGGTGCGCGCAAAGCCAACTAACGTAGCGCTGACCGCCTTTTCCGAGTGAACTTTCACATTCTGATCGCGCGAGAGCTCCAACAGCCTCGAAGGTCGCCTCCGGTCGTTCCAAGTCGAATGCAAGCACATAAGCCACTGCCGAAACAATCCCAGCGATCTTTTCGGCACGCGTTCATTCGTGAAATCTGGCGCGCAGATTTTCGTCTCACCGGTAGCCACTCCTGAACAATGTCGCCGACTTGCGCAGCATTCGGAGAAACTTCGTGAAAGCTCGCGCCTTAAGTTGGCCGGCTCGAAAGGGGCATTAGCGCTACTAAAACTCGTGGCTCCGCGGGATGGCGAAGGTAGGGGACCGGAGTATGAGACGCGAGCCGAAAGGAAAGTTTACATAGATGTCGGGCAGGGGGAACGAACAAAGGGTAATACGCGCAACGGTGAACCTCGCACCGTTCTGAATATGCATAACCAGCCCGAGTTCCGATCGCAATCCCCCACGAATGGTGTCAGGTACTCTTGACCCGACGACAGTTTTGTCATGGTAATGCGCCTACTTTGTATTTTAATGTTCGGAAAGAGATTATGCGAGTAAACACGGCCGCGTGTTAACGATTCCATTTCCATTGGTAGCCTCGCGAACCAGATTTTTTCCCCACGCTTCTAAATAGAGTTATAATGGTAGGCAGCGGACAGACGGAACCATAGAAAACGAGCGGCGGGCAAATTTTTCCAAAGCCGATTGTAGGATCGGTAGGAAGAGAAGGGCGATTCTCGCGAATCGGGCGAGAGAACGCGGTAGTTGGAACGACGCCTCGCCGCTATTAATTCGTAATCAGCGCTGTCTTGGAATCCCGCCGACGTCGTCCACCTTTCTACAGAGCCGTCATACTCGAACCCCGTTGCCTCCAGGGATCACGCGAATCGATTCGATGGTAATCGCGCGTAACGGACCGACAGCTTCCTTGAAAATCACGAGGTCACGCCTGTTTTCTTCCACTTCTCTTCTCGCGTGTCGCGTCGCGTTTTATCGGCGCGAGGAAACAACAATAAAGATACCTACGGCCAAAATGGGTCAACCGAACTTGTTTCCGTCCGAGGGCGACTAACGATTGCTCGCGAAACATCGGAGCGGATGCTCGAGTTCGCACTGCTAAGACTCGGATATCACTAGCTCGGATTCTATCTGCTCGCTCTGTTCGGTTTGTTCTCTGCTCGAATCCCCCGGAGACGGAGCTTTATCCGCTGTTATCGGTCCTCGTCCCTTCGGAACACAGGCGAAGCCGAGCACTGGGAGTTTGCAGGGCGGAGAGGAGCCAGAGAAGCTTTCCCCGTGCGCGGAGAATCAAGAAACGACCGCCAGCCGGATTACTAATCATTTCCCGGGTCCGAGAAACCTCGCTAATTGATTAAAGTCACGATCCTGACCCTGCCGTAATATCGGCAATCTCTTCTTGGCGTACGTTGGGGAGAAAGGTAGACATTGGGGGACAGAGAAAAACGTACTGGGGAGAAGGAAACGGCGAGAAGGGGAGAGAGAGAGAGAGAGAGAGAGAGAGGTGTAGAGCACCAGATGAAAAAGAAAAGGTAAGAGGTAAAGGAGTAGACGTTGCTCTCTCCTCGTATGTTGGCCTCGCGTAATTTTTACCATCTCGCTCCCGTCGCGGTCTCTCTCGTCTCCTTTTCTCCCTTTCGTCGTTTTAGTCTGGCCCGAACGTTCTGTCCGAACAGGCCAACTATCCGCCTTCGTCGTCCTCCCATTGTTGCATCGTACCAGCCCGGCAAGGGAAACAATGTCTAATTTCAGTTAATGCGGCCATAATGGCCATCGTCGTTGCATCGCCGCCGAGAGATAAGTGAAATTCACCTTGGCACACCGGCGCGGCGCGGCGCGGCGTCTACCCTATAGCTGCGCCGATACCTCTTCCTATACCTACCGGGTCGTTCACGAGATTTATCTTCGCGGCCTCCATCGAGAATTTCCTGATAGCTCCGCTGCTTGCCCTACGTTCGATGGGCCCCCAGGATTACCGATTAAAGTATCGCCTGGACGGTTGATCAAGTGGTCGTACACCTTGCATCGACTTGCTTCGGTGAAATCCGATTAAAAGGCTAGCAACGAGAAGAGGATGGACCCACTCCGCGACTACTTAGATAATACCTGTTTCGTTCACCCAGAGATACGCGATCCGCATCACGTATCTCCGACTAATCGTAAGAGGTTTTTCGGAGCAGCAGTTTCTATCGCGGAATACGTACCAACGCAGGAACGTGATCGAAGAGAACTGTATGAGCGCCGAGCCGCGCCGCGCCGGCAGCTTCTCGGTTCGGTACACGTAGGTACCGAGCAACCAAGTCACGGTCGTTTTCAAACCTACCGAGACGAGGAAGAAGCAACGGCAGAGCTCCAGAAAACGTAACGTGGTCATCGGCCAGTCGCAATTAAGGGTTAATTAAATTGAGCGGCTTCCTAGATTTCTGTAATCATCGCGGACAGTATCTGCAGGGTAATCTTGAGCGCATCCTGTCTGCCTCGGGCCTCGGGGGCTTCGGGGGCCTAGGGGGCCCCGGGGGCCCCACGGAAGGAAGGGGCCCCCGAGGTAAGGTCATGCACCCCGCTGACCTCGGACCACCGAGTCGCCTCCTCTCTTCCCCTCTACCCTCCAGCACTCTTCTAGCCCCTACCAGCCCGATCCTCACACTCTACCCCACCGCGCTGAGCTGGTCGACCCACCACCAACCGGCCCTCTTGCCTTTAACCTTCCTGCTCCTTCTTCCTTTCCCTCGACTCCATCCTTCTGATCTTCGTCTTCGTCTTCGTCTTCGACTCCATCCTTCTGATCTTAGCCTTCGTCTTCGACTCCATCCGTCTGATCTTCGTCTTCGACTCCATCCTTCTGATCTTCGTTTTCGACTCCATCCTTCTGATCATCGTCTTCGTCTTCGTCTTCGTCTTCGTCTTCGTCTTCGTCTTCGTCTTCGTCTTCGTCTTCGTCTTCGTCTTCGTCTTCGTCTTCGTCTTCGACTTCGACTTCGACTTTGACCACGACCACGACCACGACCACGACCACGACCACTTCGTCCTCCCTATTCGCTCCACCATTATCACCATCGTCACCACCGCCTCTCGCGGGTGCATTTTCTTCACGGAGGTCAACCTTCCCCTCTTCCCGCTCTCCTTATGCTTTTCTCCAATTTTCTACCACCCGTGACCCTGTCTGCTCACCCGTTCCCAACCCTGTGCACCTTACCTCAGCCTCTGCTCTAACCTCTTCGTATCCGGACCCCGGGATCGAGCAAGTGGGTACGAAGTCGTTGCGTGCTCTGCGCGAGCCAACGTTTCGAATCATTATCAAAAGTCGAGGCATCATCTGGGATAATGAGCGGACGTTGCCGCGACAGGGCAGAAAACTTGAGGCGTCTTTTCGTGGGAAAAACGCAACGACGCCGACTACATACCGAGGTATAGCAGGTACGTGTATAATACGGTCGCGAAGAAGCAATCTTTTCGTAGCAAGTACGTACGCCCGCCGCGCCGCGCCGTGCCGCGGAAAAGGCTCGAGCTCGTAGGTACCTTACCCCGTGATATCCTGCGAGAAACCGCGAGATTTCTTAACTCTCTCTCTCTCTCTCTCTCTCGGTCTCTCTTTCTCTCTCCCTCTCCCCCTCCCTCTCAGTCTGCTTCCCTCCTTCTTCTTCTTCTTGCTCTCTGACCGTTCGTGCCGATGACCGTTTCGCTTACGTACGCCTCAAACAAGGTCAGATGGTATCTAGCGACGGGAGGACTCGGAATCGCGGTAATTCTCGGGAACAGAGTGGTCAAGAGCAAACCGAGACGTGGGAAAATTGGCCAACTTTCGCCAGTCGGAAGCAAACGATCGACGGAAAGTCCGATGAGCGACGGGACCCGAGAAGGGGCCCATGAAGGAGGAGGCAATAGATGGAGGAGCGCGGCGCGAAACCTCGGACGGAAATAAGTACATACATAGGTGCGTGCACACGTAGCGCGAGCCACACCTGGGCCATCCGCGAAGGTGACCAGTTCGTGCGCGCTCCAACAAGGTCAGATGATATCGCGCCGCGAGCGGTCAAGTTCAAGAGCAGGAAAACCAAGAATCGTGGATGGGGAGAAGCGTGGGAACCTTCTCGAGTTTTCGAAGGCGAGTCGATCGCGACATTGACGAAGCTCGTCGACCCAACGAAGCGAACCAGCGAACCAGCGAAGGAATGAACGACCGTCGAAAGCGGAGAGTATCGGTATCGGTATCGGCCAGCTAGCAGCAAACAGACGTCGAGGAACTCGAGCGCGACCGAAACGAGAACGCGTACAGATATAAATACGCGCACTTGTCCCGCGTTCACGCGACGAGTTCCAAGGATGCTCGAGCATTCGCGCGTGACGCGTTGCAAATCCGTTGCAAATAAATAGAAGCGTTTCCGCCTCGATGAACTTTGATCTTACGAAGCGCGGCGCGCGATTCGCGCTCGTTCAGAGCTCTATTTTAATAGCCGCGACGCAGCGCGACCGAGCAGCGGAAACAAGCCGGATCGATTCCCGAATCGATGGCGAGCGAAATTGATCGTTACGTACCTTCCCGTCGCATGCCCATCTTCAGGCACTTTTTCAATCGACAAAACTGGCACTGATTCCTATGGTGTTGATCGATGGGACAGTTCCTATTCCCTCGACACGAGTACGTTAGGTTTCTCCTCACGCTTCTCTTGAAGAAGCTTTTGCATCCTAAAAAGAGGCAAAGTAACAAATTAAATTCCTTCCCTTTGCTTATTCGTTACGTTCGAGGCGTTCGCGACAACTAACTTTCCAACCCAGTCGATCCTCTCGTCCCTACTATCCAGCGAACAAACTACTTCAGCAGGTATTATAGTAGCTATGTAATTCAATTCCTAGGAATCGTGCGTCCCGTGCGTTTCCTCTCTTTACCGTACCTACGTACCTACATATCTACACACGATGGCCCACGCTGTCTATCTATCTGTCTGTCTGTGACGCGTGCGTTGCATGCGACCATTGCTTGCGTTTCCCGCTCATTAAATCGAATCGGCCGGGCCGCGTTAAACCGTGTCATCGATCTCTGTCACCGCTCGCTCGTTCGCTCGTCTGCTCGTTCGCTCGTTCGCTCGTTCGCTCCTCTTTTCAGTGAACGATCGCGTCATAATTCTCGTTGCAGCTGCTGCGCTCTGCCAATGAGCCTCGTCGCCTGGAAATTCAGCCCGGGCTTCTTCCGGTTGGCGGGCAAAAGGTTACGCGCGAGATTGCAGCTACCTACCGCGAAGAAATAACACGCGCCGCGCCCGCCGTTACGAGCACCGATATCATTCGAGTCAGTCTGGCGTTACCCTTCCTAGACGACCTTCTCTCTGTTCAACGTCGATCGGGTTATCGCGGATACGCGTACCCTTGAGAGATAGCTTGTTCGACGAAAGTATTCGGATTCCGAGGGGCCCCGGTCGGCTACGATCCAACAGGATCTGGTCCCGAGGATTCGATTGCTGCGGCGATCGGGATCGAGCGGCATCTCGGTGGACGGGTTGCCGCAGCAGCGCCGTACTCGGACTACTTGGAAGCAATTAAGGGGCAAAGCATATCATCGGCAACAAAGCGTCCTCTGTATCGAAACGTTCGGATTCAGATAAAGAGAACATCCTCGATGGTCTCGACGATTCTGGTATTCTCATCGACCACGCAACTCACCGTTTCGACCGCGCGGCCCATTTCCCTCCGTAGCGTTGTTTCTCGCGGCCGAGAGCGAGCGTGTCAGTGGTAGGTATCAGTACGGAAGAAATAAAAGTCCGTGGCGGACAGGATCGCAGGTATTACTTAACACGCGGCTTGTGGGAATAAAAAGAATTTCAATTCGTTCAGTTTTCGAAGCGGCACGGATTTATTAGCGCATATTAAAGAGGAATTTAATTAGAGAGGCGTTCGCGTCGACTCGAACAACCGGTTTCGTAATTTCGCGTAGTGCCTGCCTACTGAAAAAGCTCGCGGGTAGCAACGACAGGCCTCGCACCTCGACACTGCGGCGCTTTACGACAAAACAAGGCCAGACCGCCGAGCGATTACCGTCTCTGGGTCAACGCATTTCAACCCCGCTCGGAAAACTAACGGGGCTGGGCTGCTAGATGGACAGTGCAGCATCAACTCTGCGAGACTCTGTTAAGCAGGGAGGATTTCGATTCGTTGGATGGGGGTTGTCGCGCGAGAACGCGAATCTGCGGGATTCGAGCGCAAAGGTTAAAGCACTGCGACGAATGCACGGCAGTGAGAGACAAGTTGGCTCGGCAAAATCCGCTCCGTCCAGTTCGAGTTCGAGTTCGAGCGAATCACGCCAGACACGCGCGAGCAGCGAGCTCGCCCGGCCATCGCACTATGCAGTTTTCAACTTGGCGGTCGTCATCTTCTTCGTCTTTATCGTTTTCGTCGATGCTGTCGCCTTCATCGCCGTGGTCGCAGCGTGTCGACGCTCGCATCTTTGTCGTACTCGTAATCGTTGTCGCCGCCGATGTTACGAAAGAGATTGCGGGGTCGGTATAACTACAAATTGCATCGTTACACGCAAATTACGCGATTATAGTGCGCGAGTCAACCGCCAAGAGACACTGCATGCGTGCACTGTGGCAGCGCGAGAGAAAACAGAGAAATGGTCTCGGGGAAAGGGCGAAACGGGCAAGAGCTAGAGAGGGAGAGAGCGAGAGCGAGAGCGAGCTCAAACAACTACTGTTTATACTTTCAGATTGCAGCTTGCGCGGCCCTAGAGAGCTCGAATTGCTCGCGTCATTGAATTTTCATTGCCCTGTCTGGTTCTCAACCATTCCATTCCGAGTACGTAGTAGGTAACTCGAAACAGCATCCCTTCGTAAGCTTCGAAAGCATCCCCCCGACGAACTTCGGATATCGTTTGCCGATCCACCAGCACCTCTGTCGATTCTAATTTCCCGTCAACACTTTGATCCACGCAGTGGCAAGAAGACATCGTCACAGCTCGTTCGAGCTGACGCAATTTCACTGGATCGACGATTTTTTCGCAACGCTTTCGTTGACGAAAGCTTCCTGCTGGGCAGTCGCGAGACGATCGCAAGCAGCACGCACGCGATACCTCTATCCAGGAAATGGAAGGGAAATGAAGCGCCGCGTTCGGCGGAGGGCCGATCGGCCGCGAGCGGCCAGAAGCGGGCGCAAATGGCCACGAGCGGCTCATTTGCATCCCGAAGCGGCAACGCTCAAGGTTGTTGTTCGATAGAATCAAGGGCGAGAGGAAGAGGAAGACGGTGATGGTGAATGAGGGAGGGCGGAAGGAAGAGGGAAGCAGGATAAGCAGCAGAGAGGAAGCGGATAGGCGCAGGCAGTAGGTAGGTAGCTAGAAAAAGAGCGGCATGACGATTCGGTCAGTAACGTTTCGAGTCGGCCGCGTAAAATTAACGACATTGTTATAATTAATTAGCCATCCGGCGGCGTGTTGTTCGGGCAGAGCGGCGAGTAGTAGATAGCGCGGTTTCGCTGGCGCGAGCTTCGTTAGCGAGATAATTGGTCACAGAGGATGCGTTCGGGATGCGTCGCGGTTCGTAATTCTATGATCGATGCATGTGCCGGCGATGTACCTACGCGCGTCCAAGATGCACACCATCACCGTCGCCGCCGCCGCGCCGCGACGCGTACCTAAACGCATAGGCAGGTAACAGCTGCGTGCAGTCTAAGCGTAGGTAACACGCTTCTCTTTTCCAGATCCTGTTGCCGTTAGCCGACGGCTCGGCCCTCGAAGGAAGCGACGCGACGCGCGCCACAATCCTCTTTCACCTACGGCTCCGTACTTCTAATCACACGCCAACGCAAGCACTTCCCATCATCGCGCTAATTGTCCAACTATAACCTCCAACTGGCAATTAGATGCTTTGCTTCGAGCATTCCCTAACAAATTCACTACACGGAGGGTAGTTTTCAATTTCGCCGACGAGACAGAGACCCCCAGAGATCTCTGCCTGCCTGAGCGAGAGCGTCCTCGCTTGTTTCGGGAAGAGGAGTTGTTGCGGAGGAGAATCGCGACGCACGCGGCTCCAAGAGAAATGAGATTAATAAAGATTAGCAAAGTCGGAATAATATAATATGATCTCATTAGACCGATTAGCCCGGAGCGGGCTGCAGAATGTCTGGCTTCTTGCTGCACGCGGTGGAGTATGCCAGGCATAAGTCGGTAAGTCTGTAAGTAACCGTAAGACTCGGAGGGAGAACCAGAGACCCCGAACAGGAAGCCCCTTGCTCGCTTACTTGCTTGCGACTGTAGGTAGGACCTACCTCAGACCGCGAGACCAGAATTAAATTTCCCTTCCTTCTTTCATCCAACAAATGCGAAGGGCTCTCGCCCGCAGAACTCTCTCTTCCTTTCCGCGCCACACTACTTACAATTAAGTAGACTCGTCCACCTTCTCTCAGTAAGCGGTTTAGTTCGATCACGAGCATCACGAACCTCCCGGAAACACCCGGTCGCAACCCTATGAAACTAACCCTTCAAAGGGTTGTCAACTGTCAATGACAGCGCATAAAATTGTGGCTGCCGTGACAGTCTGGAAAGAATCCGACGTGCGAACCTCTCGCAACAAACCTGAACCGAATAGCAAACGCGAGTAAGGTAAACGTACCTATTATGAAACACCTTCCCAAACATGTCCCCTTCTTGAAACAGCATCACAAATAACGAAATAAGAAATAGTTATGGCATATATAAGCAACTGCCAAACATTCTATCGATATTTATACATTCTTTTCTGTACAAATTCACCAACATAAGTATTATTATATAATAATCTATTACAAAAAAATGGTTTTAATGTAATTCATTGATAAAAATAACCGTTTCATATTGTGTACCTCAATTTTTTGAATGTCCCGCTTTATGGAACGGTTCGGAAGCGTGTTCCAAGACCACGGACCCGTGTTCACATACGGGGCGTTTCATTATAGGGACATTGAATATGAAACACCGGGTCATGGTACGAAAACAGTGTTTCATAATACGTACAGGTCCTTCATTTAGTTTTTTAGTCATATTATTTTTTATTTATAATAAATATACATTTTATGGCTCATTATATAATCACAAAACAATGGCCTATCGAATGGTATGCAAATTTTCAATGCTAACCCACTAAATTTTATAAATTAGATGACAATTGCATAACCCCATCGAAAAGCGTTTCATAATAGGTACGTTTACCTTAGTTTCTTTACCTATTAGTCATATTTCACATCGCGCCACGCCGATTCAACTTTCCGACGAATGCTACTTAAGTAAGCAAGTTTCCCTAATTCACAGAATAAACGTGAAAAGGAAGCAAATCGTTTCGTGTTCTCCGCGATCGCTATTCCTCCAAGGACGTAAGTGACTTTTCGACGTTCCGTGTAATTCGCGACAAATACCAGCCGTGTTTTAAACGTTGGTTTACTCGCATACCACGAGCAATTACTATAATCGACACAGCAGGCCTTTTTAAGTGACGTTCGTGCCGAGGCAGCGAACACGAACCTCTACCCTCCTTCCTTCCTTCCTTCCTTTATCTGCCGAATCTCGATCGAGGACGAAGAGATTTCGTACAGGATTATTCAACAGAAGGTGGAGTAACGAATAGTTGTTATACATTATTGCGTAGCGACGGGAAGAGGCGTAAGAGATGAAAGAAATAGTTCTATGCGAAGAACTGAGATTAGATACTAAAGAGAAGAACGATCGCGTTCCCTCGTAGAAGACTAGGTATCTTTCCCCTTGGAACGTGTCGAAAGATTCGGAAAGTTGTTGGTTCGTTAAAATCACTTGGTTGCGTAAAGGAAGTGACTCGATCGAAACAAGCTCGAAGTCTAACCAAGGAATTAACGTTATCATCGTGACGCGTGGAAAACATACATATGTACATATGTAGATACGCAAGTAGGTACCCGGGAGTATGCGCGCGCGCGCGCGCTCGTGTCGCGAAGGAATCAATTTACTCCTCTTCATTGAAATCTTTCCAAACGATACCCTACTAATCCATTCCGTCGCGCTAAAAAAGTAACGACGCTGATGATTTGCGAGAAAGCAACACGCAACACTCAACACGCAACGCCTATCCTAGGCGAAATAGGTACGTCTCGTGCACTTTCAAACGCAACTCCATTTTACCGCTGGAACGGTTGCGATAAGGCGCAAGCAAGCTGCGACCGAAACTGAAGTTCGGAAATGCTGGAGAAAATACGAGGACACCGCTCGATGATCCGGGTGATGAACGCGCAGATGCGTCAAGATGCGACACCCCCAGAAGCAGGGGGGTTACTACAGTCGGAGATGTAGGTAATAATAGTAGGTTGCCGAGGGTGCAGCGTGCAAAACAATACCATAATTATTGGGGGAGGTTGCCAGAGGGATATGTTCCTGGGAAGTGTAAGCAACCACCTACCTACCTACTGCCGTTTCCTCGTGGAACAGGAATACCTAGCGAGGATTTGCGAAGAAAAGTTTGCAGACCGGACGACGAGATTCGGCCAAGCGGTCGCGGAAGAAAGGGCAGAGTAGGGTGCGGTGATCGTTCAGATAGCGGAGGTCGAATCGCGAACGACTATTGCGCAATAATCAAAGACGAAGAAGCTTGTTCCAGACGCGGTACCGCGAATGGGAGGTTCCCGAGCCGCTGTAATCGGCAGATTAATGTTCGTTTCTCGAACCTAATCTCGGGTAAGTCCGCTAGACACACGCTAGTCCGGGGCCGGGGACACTGGCTCGGTGTGCGCTCGGAATCACCAGCCAACCAATTCCTCGCTCCTTGGTCGTAGAAGAATCGATTTCCATCGACGGCACAAGCTTCCCCGCCTTCCCGGCTTCCCTTCTTCTGCCCCGCTGCGATTCGTTGAAATTCAAACGCAATAACAGCAATGTAAACGCCGCCAATGTCGAATATCGATGAATTAAAGGAGACGCTATTTTCCGCCCCTGTCTCTCCGCAGCTACCTACGCGAGCCAATCGTCGGCGTCGGTCGTGCAATTCCTCCGGCAACGTATTACCGATAGTAAACTTGCCGATTTATCAACTACGTCGTCACGATTGCGTCGATCGAGCGCATCGAAAGACAGTCCTGGCAAATTGGCGATAATTCGCGACCGCTTGACATCGCTTGACATCAAAATCAATTCGTCGTAATAAAGCGATCGCCGACAATCACCGCGATTACGCCAATGAACGTCCAATGTGGAAGGCGTGTGTGCTGTGGCGTACGGGCGCATCCATGTTTCTATGATTCTCAATAAAGCGTGTCGTCGATCGTGCCAACCGTGGCGCTGACGCGGTGGGTTAGTCGTCGTCGTAGTTTGATCGCCACGATTCCTCGACGGCGATCTAAATCCAGGCTCGAAACTAACTACATACCTAATAGTATACACGTAGATAGGTAGACGCTACAGAAAAGTTGAGCGACCGAGCGACGAGAACGGAAAACGTCCGGTTATGCATGTAACGAAGCTTGCGATTGTCAGACGTGACGCGTCGCGGCAACTCCATTGGATGCGACGCGATCGTGAGAATCAAACACGCGACCATCCCCTCCGATAGGTTTTGCCGGTTGGTCTTTGTCGAGTATGACGGGAAGGGACTATAATTAAAGCGGTAGTTGGATTATTACCGCGCACCAGAATCAGGTAATGATTTTACGATGCCTGCGGCAAGGCCACCGCTCTGTTCGTCGACGAAACCGTTGCGTTGGCTCGCGCGTTCTTGACACGCGCCACGAGTCGCGGATCGAGCATCGCGGAACTCGATTCGAAGCGTGGTCGGCAACGAGCGCGACGACAACGCGGTCGCAATTTCATCTCCTTGACAGGACAACTGAGGCGGATGGCAATTCAATCAGCCGAGTCGATGGAATGTTGACGAGCAACGCTTAGATTGAATCGTAGCTTGAAATCTCGTAGGTGCATCTTACTGGAAATTGGGGAACAGAGATTACGTGGGCAGGGAATTGCAGAAGACGCAAGGAGAGAGAAAGAATGGGAAATGTAGAGTGTTATAGCGTGTGGCGTGCTGGTGTGGTCGACTGTCGACGCTTCCCAAAATCGCCGCCGTGGGAAAATCAGGGAACAAGGAGTAATTAAGATTACCGCGAATAGAGATTATCGCCATCGCCGGGTAAAGGGCGTTATCGCGGTACCGCTAACGGCGCCAAAGCGACAGAGTAGCAGGACTTAACAATGGTAAATATCGTTAGCGCGGCTGTAATTGGAACACCAGGGAGAGAACTCGCCGCTGTAACTCGAGCGTTCAATTAAGAGACGGACTCTTAACCCGCTGGAATCGCACGTTTCCACGCGTCGAATCTTCGTGCAGCCTGAACCGGCACAAATTGTTGGAAATTAACGAGCGCCGAGGGTGAGGGAGAGGGACCAGATGCCCACTGCTTGTCCGCCGCGTATTATTTTTAGCGGCGATTTAAACGCTAACGTCATCGCTCCTTCTTCGCCAACTATAAGAACGAGCCTAACCTCTTCTCTCGCCTGGCGAGTCGTGATCGCGCGATATGTACCGCCGTGACAAATGATGGCGAAGCCCTGATAGCCGACCGCTATGCGAATCAAACTCGAATTTGCGATCGACGACAGCGTCGGGGCTACACTTCCGAGAACGGGATCGCGCGTAACCAATGAAATGGTGGCAGCTCTATTAAATCCCATCGCCTCCTACCCAACCCAACCAGCGTTCACTCGTTTCCATTCTGCCGCAAGCAATCCCGTCGTTCTTCGCGCATCCGTTTTACGCGGTGCCTAAAGCCTACAACTTTCTAGCCAAATAGCTGCATAAATAGTAAATGTAGCTACGTAGGTTTAACTATCTGAAGAGAATACGCAGGTATGCATAGAATTCGATTGCCATCGTCGGGCGAGTGACTTCGCCAGCGATCAAACAATATTTTCCGCTTGAAAAAGTGGCTCGCAAATATTTTACGCAACCACTTAGGTACTTAAGCAGTCTTCCGACGACCCTTGATGCGTACACGAACGCGTTGTACGCACCCATCCTATAGGTACCTGCAGTCTGCAGTATAGGTACACTGTGCTGACTACGCGGTGTCCAGAAGTCGACGCGACCGCATCTACTCGTACCCTATGCACGTTCCTATACATATACCTATAGTATTAGGTACAGCTTTCGAGAAGGAGGCAGCAACGTGGCGAAAGGGCGGAGGAGGGACAGGTATTCATGAATTTTAATGAGAGTTCGGTAGTCGAACGACGAAGGCGACCCATCCGGGGTTGTTACATGCACCAGAAGAGATCGCAATGGTCACCCTGCGATACTTGTCAGTGGAACCGAACAAAACGAAAGAAACGTATGCGAAACCTTGGCTTAATAATCGGGCGGATTGAACCGCATTCGTTAGAAAATTCCATGTCCATTGTTCGCATTAACGGTGACATTTTCTTTGGGAATGTCACTGTCCAACGCCGCAGAAAATCACGGTCACGCGCAGAGTAAACGGCTAAACGATTTCACGAATCTTACGGATGTCGAGAGATAGGGGAGAAAGTGAGCATGGGATGGGGAGAGAGGGAGGGAAGGAGGAAGTACCTGTCATCTAAAAACTCAACGAGGCGTCAAGGTTTCGTCGCTCGCAAAGGGGTGCGCTCGCACCTTGATGTCACGTGTAGCTGCTTATTTCAGCGGGACCAGGTGTCTGGCACTTGTTCCGCCACTGACGTAATAATAATGTCTGCCTACGGCCAAACACCGGCAACAAGATCGAAAGATACGTGTTCGCGACGGAACCTCGGACTATCCACGCCAGATTTTTCCCTGGTCTATTTCGGAGAAGAAGGGAATCACGCGAAACGAGCGCACCCTTAATCAAGGCGTTCAAACGCGATATAAATTACGGCCGGCAATCCGGTATCAATAAGGAGTAATTCGGGAGAATAGGGAGCGAGTGAGGCGGAGCCTATCGAACTCGGGCCCGTGGGAGGATATATAACTCGTGATTTCCGAGAGAGGTCTATAGATTTCGATTAACCCCTGTCTGTCCGCTAGCAGACAGAGCGCGGTCCGGCCACGACATTTTTCTTCGTTACGACGCGACGCGCCGATGCGTTGCTACTTGTCTCTGATGAGAAAGGAGAAACGAGGGCAACGCGGACGCCGCGTCTCCGTAGTTAGCGATAAAGCAACGGCCAAAGGGACAGCCGTGTTTTTCCCGATCGACGCCACGCTGGACTTTGCAGCGCAACCGCTTTGTAAACGAGAGCGCGCGAATATGTTAGGTGGTGTTACCTATTGGCGCGACGAAAGCACCAATGCACCCGGTTTCCAGACGCGAGCGAAAGAAAGGAAACCGTTCAAGTTGGAAATCGATTTGTTTGCTCACCTCGTGTTTCAACGAGGTTGAAAAAAAACAGCGACAAGGAACGGAACAAACTGCTCCGTTCGCCGACGTTTCTCTCTCTTCCTCTCGGCGATAGCTCACCCCTTGGGATTCCGTTCTGGTTTCGCCCGACTCATTTCCTCGGCCTCATTACATTGTTATTAGGCACGTAACAGACCCGTAATCGTCCCGAGGAACACCCCACCGTGTTATTAATGGCGAACCTTTGTTTTTTTTTTGGTTCGCAGCGTCCGCGGGACCCTGGCCGCTCCTCTCCTCATCGTTCTCCCGCATTGTTTCACGCGGTCGCCCCCCGGCCCGGCTCGGCCGCACGCTCCGTCCGCGACGCAAACAAATTAACCTAGCCGCGAACCGGTAATATGGAGCTCTGGAGGCCTCCCGACCCGTTCTCCGCGGGACTACTTAGATCGCGGCGAAGTCGCGCGTCCAGATAGTTTGGGAAAGCTTTAGGAAAGTCTCGGAGAGAGTAGGTAGGTAGGTAGGTAGGTAGGATAGGGGGAATAAACTTACCCTCGCAGGTAAACTGTCCGTAGTGCTTGCCGCTGCTCTTATCCCCGCAGACGACGCACTCGATGTTGGGGGATTTGTCGGTCTGCGAGCTACCGGATTGCGAGCTGTTGGCCTGGCTTCCGGGCGTAGTGCTGGGCGGCAAGGGGTCTCTGGGCGTGAGAACCGCTCCGGCGGGCACCAGACAGGTGATGTCCTCCGGCGTGGCGGAGGGTGTCAGGTGGGTCGGGGGCATCGGTGGCGGCGGGGCGATCTGTATGGGGCCCGGTCCAGCGGCGGAGGCGGCCGCGGCCGCGGCGCCCGCTGCGGCCGCCGCCGCGGCGCCGGTGGCAGCCAGGCTGGCCCCGGGGTCCCGCGAGGGCCACGAGGGCGGCGCGGCTACCAACGCCATGGAGGCGGTGGTGCCGCGCGCCGGGAACCCCACCTCCAACGTGGTGGTGAACTCGGGGTGGTGGTGTCCAGTCGACACCCGGCCAGGGAACAACGTCGCTGTCGCGGCCGGGTAAACCACCCCGGCAGTCGCCAGGGCGTCAGCGCCTCCTGTCCCGCCTCGAACCACCCTGCCGGCTTCCTCTTCGCGACCGGGACCACCGGCACCGCCAACCACCCCGAAATACAGCTGCCGGCCCGTCCTTGCTTCCGCTCTTCGGCGATGATCCCTTATTTCTATTTCCTCCTCGGCCTCGTCGCCGCGCCACCCCCCGTCACACCCTCTCACCGCCGCGACTTCCTCCCACACTTTCTTCCGCTTACGTTCGTTCGTTCGGCCGTTCCTCGATACGGTCACGCACAGCGATCGTTTCTTTCCGTTTTGCTCACCGGTCCGCGGGCGCCACCGACACTCGGTCACCGACCAAGCAAACTCTCGCGGCACTTTTCCTCACTCACTCGCGCACTGGACAGAGTTGGCGCGATCTCGAGATCCGCGTCCCGAGCAGCATCGTCGTTCACCGGGCCGCGACCACCACCACCGTGATACGTGGGCACTGGCCACCCCGGGCCTCGCTTAATCTCAGGACAATGAATTTTGGCGCTGCGTGGCCTGGCCGCGACGCGCCGTACCGTTCAATTCGTCGAACTCGCGGACGAAAACCGAGCGTCGACTGAAGTTTACCTCGGCCCGTGCGAGGAACACGATGCTGTTTGCGTATGTATCGCGCGTACTCGGGGACCAATCGACGGTCCGACCGTTTAGACCGTTTCTCGATCGCTTCGAGGCAACGTTCACGTTGGTACCACTCGGCGCGCGCTGTCGCACGATATTCAACCTAACCAGAACTCACGGAATCACCGTCGATGCCTTGGATCTTGCTGCACTTCACTCTCACGAGACCGATATCCCGCGCGGAACCGTGGAAACGAGGGAACGGGGGGGAACAAAGGATCGCTGCTTCGACACCACTCAACACTCGACCAAACAACTCGGCGAAAGATCGAGCACCGAGATCGAAATCGAAATCGGGATCGAGATCACGATCGCGCGCACGCGGTAGATCGGTCACGTATCCCCGCGGCGGTGTATCCACGGTGTCGTGGTATATCGACGCTGGGTGGATGCGCGGTGGCGCGAGCCACCGAGACACAGGGCGGAGAGGGTGTGAGCGCTCGTACACTCGAGGGCGAACCGAGGGGTGAGGCGGGAAGGAGGAGGGCAGGGGGTGCTACGGAGTGGGGAACGAGAGAGAGAGAGAGAGAGAGAGAGAGAGAGAGAGAGAGAGAGAGAGGGGGTGACACGGAGGCAGGCGAAAGGTCGCGGAAGACACTACGAGTGTGGGGTAAAGTGAGGTGAAAAGGCGGGTAGGGGAGACAGAGAGAGAGAGAGAGAGAGAGAGAGAGAGAAAGAGAGAGATAGATAGAGAGAGAGAGAAAGAGAGAAGGAAGGAGAGCGCGCGCGCGCGCGCGGCCCAGTCGATAAGCTGCGCGTGCTTCTATGCTTCTCGAGCACGCTCGTGCCGGCACAAGCAGGAGGAGGAGAAGAGAGGTGATACTCGACTACCGCCTCGATACGACTATACTTGGGGCCGACCAGAGACCGACTGCCGACTAAGACGACCCCTGACACCGACCTGCTCCCCACCAGGCCAAACTCTCTCGTGGGGTTCTCGCGGGTTTTGCCAGTTGCCATGACTACCGAAGGTGGGGTCGAGTCCCGGGCGCGCCCCGATGCCTCTCTCATTGGCTGCGGACCTGCCCTACCCTCGCGCCCTCCGATCCCTCTCCGTCATCATACCGCCAAGCCGAGCGTCCTTCCGTGGCCACTTTGCAACCGCCGACGTTCAACAGCCTAGCTTTCTATCTCCCTCTTTCTCGCTCTCCGCTGCCCTTCCGCGCTTGGTTAGGCTATCCTTTTTCCCTCTCTCGCTCTCTCTCTCTCTCTCTCTCTCTCTCTCTCTCTCTCTCTCTCTCTCTGCCCCGCTCTCCTCTTCTTTCCTCTTCTATCGCTCCCTCCCCGTTACAGCTACGGTCAAGCGCGCGATCCTCCGTCTCTTGTTTCGCGATCTTCCTTCGTTTAGGGTTACAGTGTGCCGATTTTTTGATACACCCGTCGAAATCGAACCAGTTTCGTACACCAGCCGAATAACTCGGGTCTCTCTCTCTCCCGGTTTAACGAGCACGTGCTTTAACGTTGATGATTGATAATCATCTCGCTCGAAACGCGTGGAACCAGGCGAATTGATCGACGGACCGTCTTCAGCAACACCACCGTTTCTTACTCAAATGATTCCCTTTAATCTGTTTACGTTCTGTGAGAATTGCACGAAGTAATTTTTATTCTCGCGCGGAGGACAGGGTTAACGTTTTATCTATAGGTACTTTTGGACAGCGGGAACGGAATTAAATCGGGAACATTTTTCCGTTGAGACTGTATCGTGGAATTTGGGTGTCTAATATCTTTTACTGAACACGAGACAGCTATCCGCGGGTCGTTAAGACCGAAATTGCGACGACTCGAGAAAGCGTGATATTCGTGGTGGTCGAAAGGCGAGCGGTAGGTATGCACCTAGGTATATACCGTGGAACGTCGTCAACGGAAACGGCGCTGTATGATATAAAACGATAAGCGAGTCGTTGCCCCGCTTTCACGGATTTTCTTCGGTTTCCTTGGATACTTTTACGGACGGGCATCCTAGGTGGAAGGATGAGAGGTCACAGAGTGCGAGGGCGCGAGGGCGAGAGGGCGAGAGGGCGGCAACCAATGGGGACGAGGAGTCAAGTGGGGCGCGAAAAATGGGCCGGCCCGGTTTCATCCACCCCCGGGGCTAAGGGTGAGGGTAAGGGTGGCCGTGGAGTAGGGTAGGCCGACAGCCTAGAAGACGACCGGGCCGAGGACGGAGGGTCAGTCGGGTCGCAGCCCTGCACCTTTGCACCTCTTCGCTTTTGTACCTTTGCTCTTTTACGCTTCCGTGTTCTGCCGCTTTTCCAATTTTATCCTCCGCTCTTCATCCTTCCACCATCTCCCCTGCGACCGTTTCCAGCTCTATTTCAGCAGCAGCTGCGCTACGACGCGTGTTAAATAGGTATGCGTTGCGACTGGTAGGTACTTAGCGATTATTATACCTTCAAGCTCAGCTTTGTTTCACAAGGGTTGTACCTCTTTGATGCTCAAAAAAATCGCGCACCGTCCAACCATGTTTCATTACTGTCATCATCCCTAACGTAGATGTTCACGAAATTCCTTCGCGTACCTCTAATATTAACACTTGCAGGTAACTTTATACTTTTTCTACCCTTACCTTTGTTCTTTGCTCTGCTGCCTTTACCGGTAATGCCCTCCTAACTGAATTTCAGCTAGTTTCTCCCCGACAGAATAGACATTGCAGATACCTAACGTGTCGCCCGCCACGTGCCGCGTCCGCGCGACGATTACAAGCCGGACGGTGGAAGGAGATTCACGTCAGGTCGTCGGAGACGCTAACCGCGAGAAGTAGGTAAGAAGCAGCTGTACCCGGTTGTCGATAGCCGGTAGAGCGCGAGCATCAACTCGCACCGGGGAGATTGAGAATTGAGAGAGATTGAGGGAGAAGGCTCGAGCGCCTAATGGCCGTGTCGGGTCTCCAGTATGGTCGGTGAATCTGTGGCGTACCTACATAACGCGAGGAGGAGTCGAGGGTGGTGAATCTAGTAGCGTGGTTCGGGGGCCAGGAGGGGCGGCGGGGGGTGGCGCTGCGTACAAGTGCATATCGGTGAAGGGGTGGCTGAACAATGCGCTCGTTCAATGCGCTCTAGATATGATTACCGGAAACCATCCCATAATTACTTTTTGTACGTCGAAAACGTAGCGAGCCCCCTCGCTTCGCTTCTCTCCCTCCTGGCCGCCGGTTCTCTCCACCGCTAAAACCGCCGGCCTCCCGTTCCCGTTCCCGTTGTTCCTTCTGTTGCCCCCCGCCGGTGAACCACCGCCGCCTGGCTCGTCCCCTACGACAGCCCCCCACTTCTCCAGCGCGCCCTTAAAACGCCCGCGACGCGCGGGGGCCTCCTTTGCGCTTCAACCTGACACGCGCGATGCTTTTAAAGTGCCAGCCAACGTTAACACCGCTCTCGAGATGATTTATCGAAATCGTTGCGCCCGCCGCGCCGCCGCCACTCTTCGCGCCCGATCTCCTCCTAGACACCCCGGATGTAGGCACCGATGTACCTGCCTACTCCCGCGGCGCCCTCCATCGTCACGGCAAACTGAAACCTGTCAATTACGTCTTTTACCAGAAAATATCGAGCCTGATTGAAGGGGCGTCGTTCGACGAGAGATCGTTAATTCGTTACCCAACGTGAAACAGACGTCGAATAGGTATTCGTAAGTAGGTACCCGCCTACCTACACATTTAGGATCTGACGTTGAAACTGGCGAATGCGGAGCGTCAAGGAAGATTCGATACAAGAACAGCTATCGGGGACGATAGCTGCGCTCTGGCAACGATAAATACCAAACTTTGGATCGCTTTGAATTATAGTTGGCCATAAAGGGAAATATAACGATGCCGGTCAACGATCCGGAAATATCTCTCTGGAAATTGTTCTACGTCTTTGCCTGGCTTCAGGTTATTATCGAACCGGTCGCGGCGTTGAATTGCCTCCCCCGTAGCAGCGACGCGATTTTTACCCACCGCTTGGATAACGGGGAAACGATGAAAGTATCGAGGATATTCCGTTGGCTGGATAACTTGAAAACAGGGGGAATGGTTCGATTGCAATTACCTAGGTGTATGATAGGTTATCTACGCGTTCTGTTCCAAGTTAGATATAGGTAGATATTTCGAAGCTAATGTCGCCGATGGCTGTAACACTTTGAGAGAATCGTTGGGGATCTCACCAGCGGATTATCGTCGGTTAAAAACCGGATTAAAAATACGGGAACGGAAACGGAAACAGGAGCAAGAACGGGGAGCAGAGAGAGAGATAGATAGAGAGAGAGAGAGAGAAAGAACGGGGAGGGGAACGGGAAAGGGGACGGGAAGGAGAGCAGGAATAGAACGCAAGTTCGCGACAAAGGGGAGAATCACTGTTCGCTCGGAGCGGTGCGGTGGTTACGGTCGCGACGGCGGTCGTGGCGGAGGTGGTAGTAGTGACGGAGGCTGGCTACATTATGAGTGTGTTCATATTTCCTGCGTTGCCTCCTTCCTTCCCTTATCTGTCTTCTCTACCCTCGGAGCCCTTTTGTTCGCACTCTTTCGACTGTTAATGCCGCGAAATTAACTCCGGGCAGGAGCGAGTTTAAGAACCGCTACAAGGTATATACGGGCTCCGGTCCCCGCCCAAAGAGCACCCGAAGGCGATCTTCATTGTCCCGTCGGCGTATTATTTTAACATTATCTGTTACTCGACTGCCGCTTAATTAATTTATTTATGAACCGCCGCCGCCGCCACGTCCACCGAGGAATGCGCGCGGGGGAAAGGGGTAGGATGGGGTGAGCGAGGGCGATAGGAAAGAGGAATGGAAAGGAGTGGAAACCGGAGAAAGAATGGAATCGTCCCGGTAGAAGATTTGTCTCCAGAGGTTCAACGGTTCAACCCCTTGTCGCGGTGGTCGTCGGCTCGGGTCGACCGGGCTTCTTCCACCGAACAACGTAGCCCTAATAACGCTTCCTCCTTTATTGCCTCTTCGCTTTATCGCCGACCAAAGTAACTACCCCCCCGCGAAGGGTGGTCGACCGAGGGAGCAAACGAAGACGAGTAACACGCGTCTCTTCTCTCCACGAGAAGCTTCTCTTCCACGCGTATTACGCGTTTACGTCAAACTTGGCAACGCAAACGATCTAATGTACCCTTTTTTTCTAAACATTTCATCCCTTGGGCAGTTCTTCCACACTCCAAAGTGAAAGAAGGCGAGAGACTTAAAGAATAGGAACGTTTCACGATTCGCTGGGAAACTGATGCTCGGAATCGTCATCTCTCTCTCTCTCTCTCTCTCTCTCTCTCTCTCTCTCTCTCTCTCTCTCTCTCTCTCTCTCTCTCTCTCGTGGATCAAGCAATATATCAAACGATTCCCCCCGAAGGGAAAAATCCCTCCGAAAAGGGAACGGGGCATTTGCATAGGGGAAGTTCGAGGCTCCGTCTCGCAAGTTGGTCGAACGGACTGGTCACTCAGCCGGCTCGGGATCACCTGTCCTACGATTATCCGGGGTCAAGATTGCGAGAGGGACTTGCCCGAGAACGGGCCGAGCGCGCCGGGCTGGGCCCCTCGCACCGATGTCTCTTGGACGTTCGAGTTTACGATAAATTAATGGTTTTTCGAGGGTCAACCTTCTCAGTAGCCGGTCTCACGCGAAAATTCAAATCGCCAACTGTCCTCTAATTATTTATGGTCGTAGACTTTCTGTCGGCCACCTTTACACACACACACACACAACACTATAGATGCGAGAAGCCTGTTGCCCTCTGCCCCGTGTGAGCGATCAAACGCTTCAACACTCGAACACGAGTTCTCTCTCGCGATAAGATAAAACGAGACTTTCTGCGTGGATAGACGATTCTTGCGATAGTTGCGGGCAGACGAGTCGGTTCGACAGGGGCGAAAAGACCGAAACCTCCGTTGGCACTTCGAGCGAATTACGCGCATTACAGAAACTATTAGGGTGCACAGAGTTCGTCGGTCCATTCACAGATTCGCAGAGGCTGGCGTTCAAAATGCGGAGACGTCCAGTCTATTCTATTCGCAAACGTCGAACGACCCGAGGCGAACAATGCTCGTAGAATCATTAACGATCCCAAGCCGGGGTAGAGTTTCGTAATTCCGCCGGACGAAAGAAAGGCGGAAAAGCGATCCGTATTGCGTGGAGCGCAGCGCAGCGCAGGTGGGAAGCTAATGGTCTCGCGTCAAACATCGGCTGACCGTCGTTTCATTAATCTCCCGTGAAATTTTCTCGTGTGTAAACAGCTTTATTGACAGCTCGCTCGATTCTTTGACCCTGCGAACTCGCCGAATTGCAAAATTTCACGGAAAATACCTACGCTTTCCCGCATCGATCCGTTCGAAAGTGTCAGACGCAGATGCCGCGGGTAGCTCTCGGTAATGACCTCGCCTTTCCTTCACGATTCCCTTCCGAACATTTAGGCAGGACCTGGATGAACGCGAATTTCGAGAGCAGCTCGGTAAACAGCGCAACGCCCCCGGTCCGCGTTACCTGGGCACAGGCACGAAAATAAACGTTGCACGGGCTCCCGCTTTTGTTTTGCCGGGCGAAACGATGGTAACGATCGAAGTGATTCTTTTAAAAATCGTGGGACGTGGGTACCGGTGAATAGCGAATACTACGCCGCGCTGTCGCGTATCCCGCGCACAAAAGAGAACGAGGAACGTTTCCCCTCGATCGCGCGTGTACGCTTGTACACGCGTCAATGTTGCCTGCCTAACATATGGCCGAGACCGATGGTCGGCGTTTCAACTCTCCAGTCACCGCCAGCGAAGCCGGATTCGTGAATTTGTCACCGCGAGAAATCAAGAACGATAAAAACGCCAGCCATTCGTAAGGATGCTCGTTCGTCGGACTCGAGCCAAACGACTCCCTACTATTGCTGCAATCTAGCTGCGGAAATGCAGTTTGCGGCCACGCAAGGTTCGCGGAAGAGGCGAGTCTAGGAAGGCTCGTACGGCGGTCGGCGAGGACGTAGGGCGAATTAATTGCGTGGAAAGGAAGTACCCTATACTAATGACATACGATGTACTCGAGGATGAAAACGTATCGCGGGGGAAGGGTGATCGAAAGCACCTACGCGGGGGGATGGCAAAGAAAGGTACTGCCACGAGGGTGGCGGGAGTCCCCCGGGGAGATCTATTGTCCGGAATACCCTGATTAAAAACCCATTCCCTGGTTACGCGCTTTAGAAAGTCCTTGGAACCTGAAATTTGAGAGCGCCGCGCGACATGGCGCGTAATGCGTATCAGCGATCCGTTTACGATGAATCTGCAAGGAGCGAAAGAAGGCGCCCGCGCGTGTGTATCGCGGAGCGGCGGGTCCTTGCCGTTCGAGCGAGCGAGTCGGCTTCGGTGCCTACTACTTGGCTACGGAGGTTGAGTTTGCCGGATACCTACGTAGTTGGCGGCGTTAAAAGCCACTCGACGACGTAATTAGCAAGAGCGCCGATAACGGGGCTACAGCACCCTCCTATCCCGCTGCTTCCCCGAGCGAGAGGGCGAACGACTGTTTTTCTGGTCCATGAATCTTTTAACCGGGCACGGTTGGCTGATGGCTCGCCGAGGGAAGCCCCTCGCGTGGAAAACGGTAAGCGGATACAGTTGTTTGTCATCTACCTGTTCACCTGTACGTTTTCTCGAGCACGTGAGTCGGCGTCGACAAAGGGGATGCCGCCGCCGTCGAGAGAAACCGGCCCACCGGCCCACCACCCCAGCCGAGCAACACCCCGCTACGCGGCCAAACGATCGAACGAGTTAAGCCGAGCGAGGGTTCGCTCGGTCGGCTGTACCACCGTGTAAATCGGCAAATCGCCGTGTCGGAAGTCACGTTCGGGTGTAGGTACTTAGGTATAGGTAAGGCCGCCCATAGATATCTGTCTGAAATGCTCGAGAGGCAAGGGCTATCGGAATATAAGTATGTAGCTAAACGGGTACAGGGTGATGCATCGAGCCAGACTCGATAATCATCGGAGAGACTGACGGTCAGCAATTCGGGCGGGGGCCTATTCACGCGGCGTTACGCGGCCTTTCACGGATATCGGGTTGCCCATTAGCGACTAGAGAGCCTGTCCAGTAATTACGGCTTAATTAATCCTCCGAGGCTCTACTCCGAGTCGACTGATTAACGTGCGCCACTCTCAAAGGAAGAGCCGGCAATACGATGACCTTCCACGCCGAAAATCCGCTACCGTGACCCGTGCTCGCTTCTCCATTCCATGCAGCCCCTACCTTCCTCTTCTCGTACCGGTGTTCGTGTTCGTAGCTGTCACACCACGAACAACTCCCCGGTCCTTCGTCTATATTCTCCTTGCCGTGGCAAAGAAATGCTACATTTTTTTCCGTCTGTTGCGGGGGAAAACGGACAACGCTCGTCTTTACGCCGTTGCGACAGCTCGAGGTGAAATCGCCGAAAAAGTCGCAGAGGACAGTTAGCCGCCGTTAATGTAGTAAACCGGGACGCGAGAGCAAGGGGATGCGAAGCGGGACAGTCGGGGAGGAAGGAAAAAGAAAGGGAAACAAAGGATCCCCTCGAGTCGTTGGAGCGGACAAGAATACGAGGACGGTGACGTCGCGGCGCGCGGCCGGCATCGAGGACAACCAAGACGAGATCCTGAAAGGTAATTACTTCGCGTTAGGTGCAAACAATAGGTAACGTACCCTTTGCTCCGCGTGAGAAACAAAAACCGCCCGTTAGCTCGAATGCCGGCTCGTTTCGTATACCTGTTTCGCGGGAACGGATCAAGCAGGGAGCAGTCGGATTACCGACTACCGACCACCTTTAACGTCTTACCCGATGAATTATATAAGCATTAATCAACCGCATGCCCGGACGGCTAGCCAGAATTGCTGCCGGTGACCGTGACAACTACGCGAAATCTCAAACGATCGCCATGTACGATCGAATATATGAATGCTTGGCTTCATTATTAGGGTATCGGCAGATTTCGTTAATCCGGATACCTTAAGGGGACTAGGCAGTCAGAAATTCGATTTTGTTTTATTGCATTTTTCGAAAGTACCACCCTTCCCGAGTAAAATGCCGTTTGGTTTATGTCAAAACTCGCAAAACTAAGGATTTTACAGTCGAAAAGGCCTGCGCGCACGCAGGTAGATTAGTTCCTCTTCTGAAACTTTGGACGCGTTTTTCTCAGAATCACATTTCCTCTTCGTTTTGCAGTGATTGCGAGAAAACGGAGGTCCAAATCAATTTGAAAAAAATTGAGCATATGTAAAACATGTCTTGTTACGACCCAAACCTAAGCATAAGTCTGTGAAAACTTCTGTTTTGACAAAAAAAAAATAAAATGGCTGTTTTCCCTGGCGAAGAATAACGTTTCTTCAAAATTTGCCGTTTTATAGCCGCCATTTGTATAATTTTGATTTTTTTTCTTTTTCAATAGGTTCAGGGCAGAATGGGGGTCAGGGCAAAGTGTGAATTTCAGAGAATACGTCACAATTCAATTTCTCACGGCCAAAATCACTGCAAAATTACAGCGGCTCCAGAAAAAATGCCGACACATCAGATGACTGTAGCGCTGTCATACATATGCATATATTATTCAAATCATTTTTTTTCACTGTTTTATAGTATTAATAAACATTACCCAAAAGTACTAGTCACAATTTGTATTCATCTCCTTGTAATTAATTCGCAAAAAATACTTGATTTTCGAGCGATCTGACTGCCTAGTCCCCTTAATCACCCTGTACAATGCATTAGTCGTTCCCCACTTACTGTACGCGTCTCCTGTGTGGAATCCCTGTCAGGAAAAGTATGTTACATTAATGGAACGCGTTCAACATAAATAGGCTAGTTGACTGAATTTGAGACATTGGTTGAAACATTATTTTCATGTCTATTCTACACGAAAACTGTATTTATTTTCGAAAAATCGTACATTTGCATGATTTTTTTTGCGTTTTCAAAAACCTATTTAAACTTGATTCGGAAACGCGCCAGACTGTCCTGTATGACGTCACGCCGTGTAAAACAAACCTAAAGGATCGTGTCTGTGTATTGCTATTGTTAGTTTTCGGTGTTGTTTTTAATTAAAAATGAATTCCTCGTACTACAAGTATTCTATAGTGCCCCAGTGTAAAAGCACAACTATAAAGACGCCAAACAAATTATTTACGAAATAACCTGTTATATGAACCTGTCAACAACAACATACAATGGCGTTGGTATTTTGCACGGCGTGACGTCATGCTTTCTGATTGGTGTTCACTGTCACGTGACTGAATGCCTAATTTTGCAGAATTTAATTTCCAAAAAATATTACCAAACTTTATTTTTTATAATAAATAGTTTATTTTTTTGTTTCCTCTGTATCATGATTAATCGTTAGAAACTCTAATCCATGCAAATTATTCTTAGTGGATACAAGCCTATTCTTAAGACTGTTGGCTTTTAAATTCGGCACTCCGATGTCTCGACTATGTCACGACTATAGTTTTATTCTGGAAGTCAGCGGTCTTCTCACACTTGAACAACGTCGAAGTCTATCCGATCTTACTCTCCTTTTCAGTATTATTAATGGCTACACCGACTCTGCGGACATTTTGGCATTGGTTATATAGCTTTTGTGCGCCTATTGTCTCTATAAGATCGCCTTCTCTGTTTTACTTATCTGGTCACGACACATTGTTTGGGATGAATAACTCCATTAACAGAATATGTAGACTAGCGAATCGTTGCAGAGAACATGTGGACTTTTTTAACGGCACATTGGCCGCCTTCAAATATCGTTTGCGGGCTTTGGCTCGCAGGAATGTCATTGTACGCGCCCGTTAATTCTACTTCTAATTTTATTTCTATCAGGTATTAGTTTCACTATTTTATTGTATTATTGTTCGTTCATGTATGTACTGGCTTTTCTTCTCTTTTCTTTTACATTTTTTACTCGCCACTTTTGAATCATTATTGTATACTAAAGGGTCTCTGCCCGTTGAAATAAATAATAAATAATAAATGTAGCGGGTTGGTCCGTTTCGTCGACCCCTCGATTCGGATCGCCGGACAGTTCTGACAGTTTTGAGAGTCCCGATCGAACGGCGCCTACAGAAGGAGCGTGCGGGGCAGCCTTCCGCCACTTGTTCCCCGAGAACGAAAGCGAGACGAGACGCCGCGTCGTTAAATATTCACGGACCATCGGCGGTTTCCCACCTCGCGAGGATTTTCTACCCGGTGAATGGGAACGGTGAAAACGGTTGCATACTAACCACCCACACGTTAATCGTCAATCCTGTTAGTAGCGCCGGCAGGGCGCCCTCCCGCGGTAAAGGATCATCCCTTAATCTGTTCATTCGCATCCCTGCGGCTCTCTGCCGCCCAACCGCGCGGAGAGGGACGGCCTACTACGACCGAGTGATTTCGAAACTCGCACCCCGTGCCAAAACTCCCCCACCTGCTGCCTCCACCTCGCCACCTCGCCATTTCGTCCCATGTCTCCTGCATCCATCGAGCCCCGAGCCGCGTGCCCTGCCACCGTCGCGCCCCCTCGCGCTTCTTCTCGTCTAGGTTACCGCGCGCTCGGCATTCCTGCTCTTCTCTCGTCTAGGCCCCGTCTGCGCCCGACGCGCGAAAACCTACAGGATTATTCACGCTTACGGGATCCCGCTGGCAACGAGTCTCCTCGTTCGGGACATCCGCTCGCTAACGAAATCCCGCTAATCGGTGCAACCGGGCGGATGCGTAATGGTCTCGTTGCCGTCGGCGCGAGCGCCTTCGCGAACGCATGTCTAGGTACCTTCCAGATGGAAAATGCAAAGCACGAGAGTGGGCACGCGAGTGATCTGGTCCCGCGGGATCCCTCGACCTCCGACCGGGAGCCTGCAGATCCGACGGAAATAAAGGGCGAAAGGTGATACCTTAATAAACACGTCTCACAACATCGACCAACTCCCAAAGCCGCACGAGCCGGCGTGCCAGGCCGGCGAAGAATAGCCAGGGACGTGGATGCAGCCAGAAAGACAGGTAGATCTTTATTCTTTCGTCTTCGTGGCCCCTCTTTCGTGCCACTATCGCCCTTCTCTGGATTCTTCTCCCCGCTACTTTCGGTTCTCGCGCGTCGCGTCGGGTAACGCGGCACACAATGGATAAATGAGATTTTTTGCGAGCGATTGAGATCCAAGAGCGGCGAGGGTAGCGGAGAGGTGGATGAAGGAGCGAGTTGGGCGCGCCGAGGGAGCACAGCAACGGGGCATCATTGTCTCCCTCGGGAAGGACAGAGAGTGTACCGATGATAGGGTGCATCCCCCGAGACCGAGGGCTCGAAGAAAGGGTTGACAGAGGAGGCTTTTAATACTTGCGGTATCGTCCCGCTATTGTCGATAAAACGCATCGACTGGATTACCATAAATACGCTGCGCTCTGCTACGCGATATACCTATCCTCGCTACGTCCATAGTTTCCGCGCGTATCGTAGGAAAGCAGGAAAGAAAACAAGTAAGTATATAGGTATGTATCTACTGCCAATCAGCGTCACCACTATCTTCAGTTTCTTTCAGTCGAGCACGTATGCCCCCCCGCCGGTGTGACTCTCAAACCCCCTATTATTGTCGTGCATTCATTCCTGTGCGTTTGATGGGTGCCGGTCGCGAGTATAGGTACACCACTTAGGGTGGACCTTAGCTACTCTTGGTGAAAATATTTTCGCCGCCCCCTAAAATTGTTCCATTAGCTAAGAAAACAATTTCCGTAAAAGATGAAATTGATCGGGTAAGAGGGAGTTAAAGAGTCATTATAGGTAGTCCTGAAAATATAAAATATTTCATTGAAATTTTCAGAAACACGACACTCTTTACTAAGCTTAGCGCGCAGTTACTTGTGTTTGAAAACTTGGCACGCGATGCGCCAGGTCTTCCCGGCGTTCAATCGATCTCAAATTTTGCACAAATTATTTCTTCACGAAATGGAAAAAGATTAGGGGGCGGCGTGCAAAAAATTGTATGGTCGAAAAATAAGGTACCCGTACCTGGGTAGGTACTCACCTATGTATTTGAGCCTTGAAGACGCTCGCATCCCGAGGAGTTCTGAAACTTTACCGTTATAAATGCGAGTTGTTCGCTCGGTGGTTTCGTGTTAGCAAATTGGCGAGCTGCCGACACCGTCGCGGAGCACGCCGACAGGAAGCAACTACGACGAGCACGAAAACGGTGCAAGGTTTCGACACTGGAGCGCGCGAGACTGGCGGACACGCCTAATTAGGGGAAGCCAAGCCCTCGCGTCATAGCGGGATAATTAATTGAAACGTGGATTAATGCCAGAGAATTAATCTCCCCTTCTCCGTCTCTTTCTCCCTCTCCAGCCCCCTCATCCACCTCCTGAACGCCGTACCGCGCCGCTTTCACACCTACTTACCCTTCCCCGGCTCTCCTAACGTGCAACTCCAGTACCATTCGATGTCGAGGATGATTGCGTCTATCGATTGCATCGAGAACCGCGAGACTTGCGTGTTCCATTAAAAGGATTACGCTCGTCCGGTATCGCGATCATTTTACAAATTACGCGACACTTGCTTGCTGCAAAAGCACACCGTCGTATCTGGGTGGATGCTGCTGGCCCCGAGGAGCGAATAACTTGACCCCGAAGGCTTCTCGTCGAACATCGGCTCGCGTCTAACCGCGGCGAGCGCTCCTCTCGAACCAAGTGCCGCGCCGGTGTATAGCGGTGCGGTAACGAGGACCACGAATGCGATCCTTGACACCGTACCGTCGCTGCTATCAATGATGCTTAGCAACGCGGAAGCCATTAGCCATATGGCATACGCCGGCCGTGCCACGCTGCATCGCATCCTCCACTCCTGTTCGCCCGTCAGTGGTCGTCCAGTAACCCTGCTCCGAACCGATACCGTGCATCGTGCAACAGCAATACGATAGTAGCGGATACGTAGATTCCGTAGGTTTCGTAGGCTAATTCGTTGGAGGAAAGGTAACGAGGGTTCCCGCGTCTAAATACGCGACACGTCCACCCACCGGTCAGTTCCGATTCTTGGACGATGCGATGGGCGCGTTCAGCGATTGGTTGGGCATGCATCTATAGGTATCGGCACGCACACGTTCGTACGTATCCCACAGACTAAGCACTGACAGGCCAGCGTATGCGTACACGCGTGCATACGTTAATCCTCCACAATGGGATCCTCCACAATGGCCTTTGTCCGCGTGCCCGCGGAAAGAAATGAAAAACGAAGCTCTCTTCTCCCCTTTGCCCCCTTGCCCCTGTCTTCCACCCTCCTCCGTCTTCCTTCCTCCGTCCGGCCATCTCGCCACGGGTTAGGTTCACTGCTTCACGCTCGTTTCCTCCTGTTCCTCCGAATCTGCTGCTTACTTGCTCGCAATTAGTTTCTTCGCGCAAAGAGTCGAAATCCAACGCCAACAACTACCGACTCGATATGTAAGTAGATATGTAGGTAGTCGAAGAGGAAGGAGGTGAAAGATCAAGTCGCGGAATATTCTCGCGTCTGGGAAGACCGTTTTCCGCGGCTGGGCCGGGCCGGCCCGAAGAGCCCAGTGGCGGCAGTGGCTGCCGGCCGTCAAACTATCGAGTGGAAAATTGGAAGGGAGCGTGGTTCAACTCGCCTCGCCTCGACTCGACCGCGACAAAAACTCTGGTGGATCTCGTTTAGTTTCCGCAATGTCACGCACCGAAACTCGTTGGAAAAAAAGTTGGCTTTCTGGGGGCTTCTTGCCCCGAGTTGTCGTGGGACGCACAGACGTCCGAGGCGAGGGTGCCCATTCCACCGCTCTCCTACAGGACGATTCGACTCGGTCTAATTACTAGCGACCCTCGACCTGAACGCTGGACGATCGATCGAACCACTTTACCGATTCCGCCTGCTCTGACGCATCGCGCAACTAGCCGCGCCGCGCGGTGTTAGCGGATAAATCCGGCTAACGATTTACACGCTAATGACCGTCAGAGCCGGGCGAGAAGATTGCGACACAGAAGCGTCGCGATGGTCCGTTGGAACGTCGGAACGTCGCGTGTATTCCGTTACGTAACACGGGACCACGCGAGGCGACACGTTTCCTTCTTTTTCTCGTACGGTCCCGTTGCACGGTTTTGCAGTACATACCTAACGATTTCGCGCGCGGTCGCCCGCGCTCGGATATCGCCGGTGCATCCGCATCCCCGAACATCTTCTTCGAGGTGTGCACGTCGAACCGAACAACGTTGCCGCCGCGAAGCAACGGCTGCACGGCTGGACGATCATATTAGCCAGTAACGGTGCCTAATTCGCCGCAAAGCCGCTAATCCGGCAGAATTAATCCGGCTCGGTCGGTTGCTTTCCATCAATGTGTCGTCGTTCACGAAACGCCGGGAGAGCGGCGGAACACGAGCAGGTTCGGCCCTTCATTCTCCGCGGCGCGGCTCGGCGCGGCGGCCCCTGATTCCCGACCAACCCCTCTAACCTCACCCCTCCTCGTACACTCTCTCTCTCTCTCTCTCTCTCTCTCCCACCCCCAGCCGTGGCATACTATTTCGTTTCACTCGCCCTTTCAGCCCTCGTTCTCTCTTTCCCGTCCCGCCGAGGCTCGTCACCATCGAAGCTTCCTCCACGGTTGCACGGCTCCACGGCTCGACGACTCGGCTCGGCTCGTTTACAGTGGGGCGTCAAGTTCGGCTTGCGAGCGTTGCCGGAGCTCGGTCGGTCGCCTCTCGACAAGGATGCGAGCCACTCGAAACGTAGCGTATTCTGCGCGACGGATACCGCGCGATCTGACATAATGCCCGCCCTCACCCTTCGACGCAACCTCAAACCCACCCCCCACCCCCCCACGAAACCCTCGCCGCACCGAGTGCGCGCTCGCGTTGGTTGCTACGGCGATGAGAGAACCGTCCACGAAAACCATTCGCTTCCATTCTCCAGCGATCGGCTCTCGTTCGAAATCTCCTACCGTGCACGCAACTGCATTATTAAAAGCCGAACGAGTACTTTGTAACGAGTTACCCCGACCACCCACCTCCTTTCCCTACGTCCCTCAATCACGAATCAGATTCCCGTCGCGCCTCGACGAACGCGGCGACGCTGCTGCACGACAGCGCGAGACCTATTTATACTGGCTACCTACACGCGAGCAGGAGAATGCGCACGACGCACACGCAGCCGCCGATTTACTGTTCGGTAGAATCTCCCCAGCCACGGCGATCGGCTGCTCGCTTACCCGTTGCGTCGCATTCCGAAAATCCAATCGCTTACGATAACGCGCAAACTTGATCGAGCAATGAAATACCGAACTTGCTATATTGTATTATAGGTATATCTGCTTAGCTTTTCTAATTTTCGATTTTTTCCCTCCTAAAAACTGCGTTTGCCGTGTAGCAGTCTGCATTACAGTAGGAGATGAAAGGGAATTCTAGCCGATCTGTTGGGGATCGGTTTGCCTCCGATAACTGGCGCAACGTACATATGACGCTCGTAACGATCGAGTCGAGCCGTCTCCGATGATACATAGGTACCTACTTGACGCGGTTACTCGGTTCGAACCTCTTCCTTGTTCTCGGTCGCCGCTAAATCATTCTAATCGCGGCCCATTCCCGGCGATACCTCGCAGCCGCGACGATTTTTCGTCTCGCGAAGGATTTAGATAAGAATCGGGAGGGTACGGACGGGAATGAGTTAGGCGGTAGATCGAATAGAAAAAAAGCCGAGTAGGGTGTCGACGACCTCGCCGCGAGGCTCTAAATAATATTTAAGAAATTTGTCGATTGCCGTTGCGTTGCGGAGAGACGAAACAACGACAGGAATATGGGGGAAGAAAAGGACTGAGAGGGGCTACCTACCGACCGACGCCGACGTTGAAATAGCGAGAGTGTAATTGGGGTTTTCGGTTCGCATGAATACTTCAGTGATTGCCATCGAGAACGAAATGAAATTTGTTCGAGCGACAGTCCGGGTAAGATTTCCAGCGATTCGTCGGATTGATATTCTCGGCGCTCGTCCCGCCGCGGCCGGAACGGCTCGATAATGGCGTATTGTTTTATTAATTTTACCCGGAGGACAGCTGGCGTAAACTATCGGACGAACCGTGGAATCGTGATTCGCGACTCCGACGAATCTCTCGCGTCAATTTTCACCTGATTTCGAATCCTCTTCTGAAAGGCGAGTTTTTTTCTCCATTCCGTTATAATCTAATTCAAGTGCCCGGGGCTATCCGGCGAACTCGGATCCGAAAACGAGGTTACGATCAATGACTGGCACCGGGCGGCGCGGCGCAGCGTCGAAGTCGAAATTTTATTCGAGTTCGGCTCCGTTCCGTCTCGCATCGATGAACGTCCATATAAAGCGCATCCGAAAGAATAGGGTCGACAACCGTACGCGGTCACTGCGTCCGGAATTAAAACCGGCAACTACTATCCCCCAGACGTTCTAAGCAACAGCTAGCCGCAGGTTCAGTTGGTCCGTTCGATTCGCCCGCTCGCAACCGCAACCCCCCGTCTCGCAACATCTCCTCCTCACCCTGTTCACCGGCGCGGCGTCCCCTCTTTCTGCGAATTTAAATTTCCCGAATTTCGTTTAAAACGTTTATGATCCGTATCCAGGGGTCGTCGTTCCGATCCCACGAGAGGTGGCTACGTTGAAAGTTTGCGCAGCCGGACGGTCAGGTCCTCCGCAAGACTGGGGTGGTGACCAAAGTGGAAAGCGGAGACGGCGAGAAAACCCACCGATCTTCCCGTACCCGAGTTCCGCATACCTAATAAATTTCCTTTCTCTCCATGGAAATAAAATTTCCTGTCGAAAAGGCGGAGGGGAATCGGATAGCGTGCGTGGTCGCCGCTTCCTCCGCTTCCTTCTTGCACACGGTCATTTGGTCGCTGCAAATTAGATACGCGCGAAGACAAATGTAGCAAGGCATCGACCACTTTTTATTGCAATCTTCATTAGGCAACAGTTCGCGGGAAAGAAAAGCCAGCGTTTATTTCGTAATCGTTGGGCCGGCATAAGTACCTAGTTGCCGCAACAGCAAAAGGTAAGAGGTAGCCGTGCTGCGTCCAGCGGGGGTCCACAGGTAATGGTACGTATAATAGCAGTTAGCACCCCACTGCGGCCTGTAGTGGGTGTGTTGTGACACCGAGACCGGAACAAACAAACATCGTGTCCAGTTTAGGAGGGTCCAGGACAAAGTGGCGGTTAGGCGGTGACCACTGGCGAGACAACCGCAAGTTTGCGGGTCGCGCGAACCTCTTCGAAACATCCCCTGCCTCTCCCACGTGCTGCTCTCCAGCAACTCGAGACACGGTCCATACAGTCCATACAGTCGACGCAGAGAGCAGCGAGGGCTCTACCCTCGATTCCCTCCAACGGTCTACCGCCACGCTAAATAGGAGAACGATACACTCCCACGATCGACTCGATTCCATTTTCCTCCCTCTTAGCCGCACCCTACTCACTTCTCTTCCGCGACATTAGCTCCGGCTCGTCCGTTCTGCCAGCACCGAGAGCAACCAAAGCGACCGTAAATTCAAAGTCTTGCGCCTCTCTATTGACCACGATCGCGTCCCCCTTTGCATTTCTTCTTCTCGTGCGGGGAAACATTTTTACGACACTCGATCCCGTTTTTAACGGAACGGACAATTTGGAGTATTTGGACCGCACAGCCCTGGGACCGGAATCCTTTTCGGGGTAATAGGAACCCTCGAGGATCGAAGAAGCGTCGTTTTACGGGTCGAAGAGGACGACGACGACGACGACGACGTGAAAAAACCGCTTCAAGGAACCGGACCGTTCGTGACCTCGATGAGCATGGTGGGTCGGGACCGACACGAGTTCCCGGGCTTTCTCACCCGGGAACAAAATCTGGACGGGAATACGGGTTTCCAGGACGATCGACGACTGAAATCGAGTTTGTCCGAGGACCACGATCCCACGAAAAGCAAAAGGCAAGCAAACGAGTCGCTGCACCGCGTCCGGGACGTCCCGGTCCGGAACCCACGGGAACTCGTTCTCTCCTTACTTCCTGATTCTCGTTTGCTTGCTCCCTCGCGTGATGGTCCGTCCGTTTCTCGAACCGTTGGAACCTGGCTAATCCATATTCGCTATTCCAGTTTGCCCTTTTCGCTTCGGCCGATTCGAGGCGAACGTTCCCGCCACGATTTCCGTTGCGCGACGAATTGCTTCGAGTACTTTAAGCCGGGAATCCACCGGGAAGCTAGGCTAAGCTATGCTACGGGATGCTATGTTTTAACGTAGCTTTTGGTGGAAACGGTTCCATAAGAATGTGTTGAGGCTAATTTTTTTAAAACGTAGCATGGCATAGCTTAGCATCGCATAGCATAGCTTAGCTTCCCCGTGGATTCCAGGCTTTAGACAAGTACGTTGTCGTGCGCGCGCGAGCCACGGAAGACGCGAGCGGCAAAGGGGCAGGTATGAAATTGGGAGCGCGCTTGCGAGGATCGATGGAAAGGTGAACGGATCACCTCCGGAGATCGTAATGGAACACCTTGCGGTGACCGTGACGCGTGGGTGGACAAGTGGCCTGGCCCGGCGATCCGTTCGCGGTTAAAAGCGAACGAAACCGGCTGCACTCGACCGGCGCAGACCGGGAATCGAAACCCTGCCAGTGTCGATGCCTCGACTGAGTACCACTTTACCAACCAGCATGTGTTCCTGTCTCGGATTTCAGATTCTCCTCTCCTCCTCCACTCCGTTTCGAGGAAGTCGACACGCTCGCTTTTCGTTTCTACTTTCAATCGGATCGGATGCAAGCGACACCAACTTCTCGCCCCGCTTATCCGTGCCTTACTTGCGTAACCGAAACGACGATAAAATTGCTAGCGATCAGATCCCGATTGTCCAACGGGAGGTTGCACCTTAGAGTCGGAAACTTTAGAAGATCGTAGATGGGAACGCTTTGTCATCGAACGTTTCCCGAATCACCAAGGATGCGGTCTCACGGGTATTTAGGTAGATTTTCCCCTCTATTCCTGTCGTCTCGAATTCGAACGCACGAAGGCACGAACGCATAAATCACGATCCATGCGTAGTAGGTAGGTATGTTGGGCGCGTCGCGTCGCGTCGCACAAACGTGCGCGCAGGTTCTTGAAACGAAACAACGGCAATCACGGATTTCACGTCGATTCAACAAGTAAGGTAAACGTACCTATTATGAAACGCTTTTCGATGGGGTTATGCAATTGTCATCTAATTTATAAAATTTAGTGGGTTAGCATTGAAAATTTGCATACCATTCGATAGGCCATTGTTTTGTGATTATATAATGAGCCATAAAATGTATATTTATTATAAATAAAAAATAATATGACTAAAAAACTAAATGAAGGACCTGTACGTATTATGAAACACTGTTTTCGTACCATGACCCGGTGTTTCATATTCAATGTCCCTATTATGAAGCGCCCCGTCAGGTTAGGTTTTTGATATTTATTAAAAAAGTTTGAATTACGCATACTTACTCGTATTTATGATGAAAACGTGAATATAATATATTTTATAAACGCTCTAGGGCAGTTTAAATAATGAACTATTTTTCTTTTTCACTGGAAATATCGTGAGGCGTGTGTTTCATGAACTGGTACAACTATGTGAACACGGGTCCGTGGTCTTGGAACACGCTTCCGAACCGTTCCATAAAGCGGGACATTCAAAAAATTGAGGTACACAATATGAAACGGTTATTTTTATCAATGAATTACATTAAAACCATTTTTTTGTAATAGATTATTGTGTAATAATACTTATGTTGGTGAATTTGTACAGAAAAGAATGTATAAATATCGATAGAATGTTTGGCAGTTGCTTATATATGCCATAACTATTTCTTATTTCGTTATTTGTGATACTGTTTCAAGAAGGGGACATGTTTGGGAAGGTGTTTCATAATAGGTACGTTTACCTTATGTGTCAAAGTAATTGCGTAGACGTACAGAGGAATACTGAATAATTTTTGATCCCAATAATTTGAGAAGAGTAGCAGTCAGACTTTCCTAGCGACACTGTTGGTATTTTTATCGGTGATTCGTTAGCCACTTTGCTTTAATGTCGGGTAGACATGCTCGATCATAAGCATAAGCAGACCAGTATGCGTATAGGGAAAGGACGGTCACCCCCGTGAAAGCCTTCCTCGGTTCGGTTCGGCTCGCCTCGGCTCGATGGGACGGAGGTGCCTGTGGTCACGCAGCTGTCCCATGTCCAGATGTCCGGTTTTCGTCCACGGGACCACGGCTCCGCTGTGAGAAAACCAATCCTTAGGGTCCCTTCTTTCGTTGCCTTTCTTCTTTGTCTTCCTTCACCCTCCTTCGCCGTGTCACGTTCCCTCTTTCCCGTTCCGCTTCCTCGGTGGATCCCCAACTCCCATTAATTACCCCGCTCCGGGACGATCCTTCTGGATTATCCGAAATTTAATACATGACCGTACACCCCGTTGCGTTAGTTCGCATACGAAAACGTTGCGGCCGGCCCGTTCAAACTTTCCCGTTTCGAAAACTCTCAGGTGGAAATTTACAACTTGTCGTCCTCCTGATGCCGAAACATTGCGCCGCGGCGAAGCTGAAAACATGTACCTACTTATCGAGTCAATGATCCATAATCGGTCCATCTGCCGAACGAGGACCATTGTAGAGAGAATAATCAGAGGACAGGCGCGTAGGTACACGTTAATCGATCAAATAGAATTCGTTGCGAATTACGTGGCCATTATCTTCCCGTGTACTTTCAAATCCTCTTAGTTAGATACGACCTCAATCGTCCAAATCGAATTTTCGTCTTCGTTAGCGTTCTTCCTCTACAGAGCGCGCCCTGCCTCGTCGTTTACTTCGGATAATTCTTCGTAGCTATGCTTCCCATCCAGTTAACGAACAGGTACCTATGTCGGTTTTTGGCTTGGTTACAAAATTCTTATAACTCCGTCTCAAGATCATACATTCTCTTCTATGCAGGGAATATTCTAGTTAGGTACATTACATAACTGTAAACACGCGACTTCAGTCGTGATTCAGTCGTAGAATCAACGTAGAAGGGTAGGTACTGCACCTATCGAGCTCCGGTTTTTTGTGCCCGCAATAAGTCAAGCCGCCTGAAGAAAAATCTGTAGCGGCTTGCAGCGCATAAATCACCTCCCTCTCCTAGCGCTCGGATTATCGACAACGATCGGCCTAATCTTAAAAATAATAAAGTCAGGCTACCAGCTTTCGAGCGCGCGGGATATCGATTTTATCGATGTCGTAACTCAGTCCCTTATCTCGTTACGGTCGCTCGGCGATGAGCACTACTGTACAAACTAAATATGGGATACTGATATAATGTTCCAGGCGACAAGCTACGTATAAAAACCAATCTGTCGGCCATTTGAAATCAAGGAGACCATCGCGCATCTCTACCGTAAATACATAACGCAGGCACGCGTTCTTGCAATTATGGCAGGATTTTCGATGGAATACAATTTTCGATTCTGCTGTATACGGCTAATTGAAAGTGTAGCCATTGCGAGAGCATGTATCACGTTGCTGGTCAGTGTTCTGGGTTAGCCAGACTGATCGGAAGATTTCCGTCTGGGCTGTGCCAGAGAGTTGGCGGACAAGGGACTGGAGGTACCTAAATGCCCGAGCATCGAAGGTGTTGGGTAGGAGTGGTTCGGCTATTATTAATAAGGCGCCCATTACCTGCAGAAGAACGATACAGGCTGAGGGATATGGAGTATAGGTGTTGGGGCGGCGCGAGACCCTTCGCAAACAGAATAGACACTGTGGTATCCTTTCACGCACCTTCGCGTCTGTCTCTTGCAAACTACTTGGAGCGCGTTCTTCACTTTTCCGTGTACTCGACTGTACAAATACTTACATTAGGGGAGACCGGGGCTGGTAGGCCAGTTTTTCAGTTTTGGATTTTTCATAAATTATGTAGATGAAATATCATTAAACTGGTTAGTATATTTGGTCGGGCATACATTTGGCTATCTGATTAAATTATTAAAGTTGAGTCAATGTGACAACAATCAAGTTAAGGTATTTTAATGTTTTTCTAACACCTTCCATGCTGATCGGGGTTGGTTGACTTACAGTATGGAGTAGATTGACTACAGGTACAATGAGTTAAGAAAATGTTATTAATAACTTATCTCAGTGGTAATAAAATAACACAATGTCACAAGAGTTGTTGCATTATAAAATATTAATTTCTTTCTTTCATATTTCAATAATAAAATGAACATTTTTTCAACTTAAACATAAATTATAATGTACTTATAGCATAGTGAAATTTAAACAAAAAATAAAAATCGCTTTCTGAATGACAAAATAACAATTTAAACCTTATTAACGTTATTAATCAACCAGCCCCGACCGATCATTTTGACTTCAATACTCTATATAACCTTCAATTATTTATATATAAACAAAAATTCTATGTCAATAGATCGTCAATTAAACAAACTTTAGAATTGTCCCCTAACATTGTTCTATCGTAACTATATAGAGCGTGAAAAAATAAAATCTTTAAAAACAAATATTGACTTACGTGGTCAATTTTTCGACAAACGCTGATAACTGTTAAAAAACGTGCGATCATCTCGCGGGGTCGGAAATAAATGCATGGCATAGTAGAAGTGACTTCTTTCTACAGTAAATCTTTCCGCAGTAGAGCATATGTCGGGGCAAAGTTATTAACAATTAGTCAACCTACCCCTTGAGACAACCAACCCCAGTCACCCCTATACCTGTTTACCTAAATAATTGTCAAACTTGTAGTTGTTCGGCTAAAAGGACCCAAGGACAATAAATTCGACAAATCATCGATCGTGCGTAGCGTGCCTGTAGGTTTGCCGAAATCTCGAGAACCCCATAGAGTCTATAGGCGATGCTGTTTGGGTATCCACATACCGCGTTTGTCCAATCGCGCGTGGAGATGCAAGACGTTCCCGCGAAATCTTGAGTCGGCTATTAATTAGGGACCTGATGCACTATAATTAGGCGGCACGTAATCAGATCGGCGAATGGAACACCTCTGGTCCTCTAGTTACGTCTAACGATCCCCCTGGTGACAATACATTAAGGTGTCCGGGTGGCATTAAATATTATCTTTACCGGGTCCCCGTCACAGACGTAGTCGGAGTCGATGTCGATTGTCGAGGCCGAGGGTTGCAAAGAAAACGAAAGGCGAATGAAGCGAAGCACACCTGAACCGAGAAGTCGTTGCTCGTCTCCAAGTGCATCGACCGTTCCGCGCGGCAACGTGAATTGCCAATCCGAAGGGCACTTACCGCCCGGGCCAATTCTCGCGCTGATTAGTAATATTGTGGCCTGATGAACCGAGGGCTCGAGTCGTCGCGTCGGTCGAGTAGGAGATGAGTCCGTAACCTCGTTACCAACCCGCGGGCGATGCTACTACCCCAACTATAACGCGAGGATACGCTCTTCTCGCCTCCTCTCCGGACCCCTAGAATAGTGCAAGACGGAGTGGCGCGCGGAGAAGCAGAGAGCAGCGAGAGTAGATGAACGGGCTCGAATGGTTAAATGGATGGATGGGTGTAGAGATAGAGATAGGGGGTTGCAGTAGGAGACAGCATCTGCGTTGAACCTCGATGACGTGGGATCAGGGTATAATTGCATTCACAACCAGTTGCACGCACCCAATTTTTCGCTTTCACCCTTACCGTCCAATTCTAACGACCGGGTGCAACGATAGGTGCAACGCTCGATCCGAGGGATCGCGGATTTATCAAACAAGTAGGCACCTATTAATTCGGAGAAATCCTTGCACATTGCACGGGAAACGGTAGACGACGAAGTATTGAATCGAAATGGTTGAGATTTGAGAGGCGTTGGACGTTGCGTCGCGTCGTGCAGGCTGCACCCTCTATTTTGCCGAGGCCTATTGTAAGGGCAGCTAACGCGAGCTATGGGTGGTGCGTGATTTCGAGGCGAAAGGTTACGACGAACTCGTCACGATCGCTGGATCGGAAAATAATGAGCGGTGCCGATGGCTCGATTCAATGACTGAGAAAAGGAAGCGGGTACAAGGGTTGCGACTGCGACCGCGGTACGCCACCGCACCGGTTACGAAGAGGTAGAAAACGACGGGAGTAACTGTGGGGTGAGTCGCGACAATGCTCTAATCAAATGTCACGAATCAGCGCCATTATGCGCATCTGCGGCATGAATTCATAAATACGCCTGGAGGCGTTCGCCTTTGCTCCCCGGTGAATATCCATCGAGAGATTTGCCGGCGCGGCGAGCACCGCCTGTTCCCAGCTCCCATCATCTCCCACCTCGCAGCTCCCAGCTACATGCTCTCGCGGTGATTACAAAAATATCGATACGGATATCGGTGCGCGAATAGGTAACCGGGAAACGCGAGTACGCCAATTCACGTGCCGCTTTATCATCGACCTTTCCGCTTTTACCGGCAAAATTTCGCTCGTCGATTTTTACAGCTTACGAAATAATTATCGCAGACGCCGATAAGCGAAACGCTTCGCTCGCCAAACAACTCTGTTGGCTAAATACTTGTTTACCTTATCGCGCGATATCCCAATTAAACGGAGATTTTCTCCGGTGAAACAAACACCCGTTGTGTCTTTTTATTTATTTCCATAACCAATCGCAATACCTACCACAACCAGCTTCATTTATCAACCTAATAAATGGCAATGGATGTACATAGGTAGCGTTAATAACGCCTGGTCGGTGGCTGTGTAGTTATCGTAAGCTATAATTAAACAGTGAGTGCCAGTGAGGTTGACAGGATGCAAAACGCGTTCTTCTTTCGCGCAAGCCCGCCAGTAGGTACGAATAACGAGGGCGCAAATCCAGGGAAAAAGCTTTGTCAGGTTCTATCACGAGGAATGAAAAAAATCCCAGAATGCCGTCGTAGAACTTTTCGTTTTCGCAGGACGACGCCGCGCCCGCGTCGACGAGTAAAAATAATGCTTCGTTCTAATCCGAAAACTGGAAATCCTGCCGGTATCGCAAAACAAAGTTTTATGGAGTTGGCTCTCTCCTTCGCGTAGGTGGTTTTTCCGACGGAAGCTTTTAGCTAGTACTAAAAATTTCCACGGTATTTTCGGCGAGTGAATGTCTGATCCGAGAGCTACGAATAAAAGTACCATTGTCTGTCGTCGAACGATTCGTCCCGTGAATTTAAATAGAAGATAGCTAATGCGGAAAGGTCGAAACTAGGTAATTATTACGATACCTACTTTGGTATAGGTATGCAAGTATACAGTGAGTAAAAAAAGTATTAGCACACTTTTTAAAATCGCATAACTTTTTTAGAATTGGTCCAAACGACATGAGTTTTTTTTAGAAGGTAGAAGGATTAGTTTGCTAAGTGACGTATTTCGTAGTTTTGAAAAAAAATTCAATTTGTCGGAATAGCATAACAAATAGTAAAGGCCGTTTTTTCAACTTTTTTTCTGAGCCTGTAACGAAAATTCAAAAAACCCGTTTGTAGATTTAAGTAAGCTGTATACATGCTGAAAATTTCATCAAAATCGGTTAACGGTGCTCTGAGTTACAAACATTTAATGATCGCACAATAAGTTCGAAAATCGCTTGATTTCGGGAATTTCGCGATTAATCGATTTTGATGAAATTTTCAGCATGTATACAGCTTACTTAAATCTACAAACGGGTTCTTTGAATTTTCGTTACAGGCTCAGAAAAAAAAGTTGAAAAAAACGGCCTTTACTATTTTTTTTGCTATTCCGACAAATTGAATTTTTTTTCAAAACTACGAAATACGTCACTTAGCAAACTAATCCTTCTACCTTCTAAAAAAACTCATGTCGTTTGGACCAATTCTAAAAAAGTCATGCGATTTTAAAAAGTGTGCCAATACTTTTTTTACTCACTGTATGTACGCGTTACGTATAGAACTTTAACGTTATTACCTATGCATGCAACTAAGAAGAGACGTATGGTAACGTGTCTGCACGCCGCGTCGGCGTGGTAAATCGCGTGTGCGGTCAGCAATATCGAAGGAAAAGAATACACATATTTATAAGGTACGTAGAATGGGATGGAGATGCATCTTGCAACATAAATACTGTTAATGCGCACCGAATAAAAGTCTTTTTACCCATTTTTCGTTCCACTCTTCCAGCGTATCGAGGAACCTTTCGACCCCTTTCGATAACCCAAGAGTCAAGGGTACACGCTCGCGCCAAAGTCCCCAGACTTTGATAGTCTTCCACGGTAAAGGAATAGAGTAAGGTGGGGAGAGTGGCAAGCACGACCAGCGGAATTGTAAACGGAAGTGTGACGGAACAAGCAAGCGTCTCGTTGCAATAGATATCGCTGCTCGACGATGCTTTAGAATTGTTTGTAACAAGAGAGTAATCAGATTACGTGGCGACGCAACGTTTTCGGCTGGAGCGTGACACGAGACACGAAAGGAGCGCGCGTGCGATGTTTAACCGCGGGCCTACCTCTTGGAAAACGAACCACGCGTTGCATTACCCGCTTTGTGGTCGCATGCTCTTTTGATCTACCCCATAATTAATCCGCAGAGGTAACCGGAGACGCGTATGGGCGCACCAGGACCCACGGGGCCGCGCCGAGCCGAGCCGAGCCGCGCCGCGCCGGCTCATTCACCGACGAAACTCTGGACCGAGTTATTGAAAGGGTATCGGATAAGAGAGGGGAACGGAGCTAGCGGGAGAGCGAGACTGTGTGTGTACATGCGTCCACGAGACAGAAAGACAGAGAGACAGAGAGAGAGAGAGAGAGAGAGAGAGAGAGCGAAAGAGTGAGGGGGGCTCAAAGAGGGACCCACTGATTAACATTTTAATCAGACCGAGTCACGTGCCACGCGTTCTGTATCTCTAACCGTAATGATCGGCGCGACAATGCGGCAACCCGACAAGCAAATATATAATCGCGGCAAAGAACCGTCTACCGTTACGCTGGCTAAATCCGTCCACGGAAAAATCCGATCCAGCGTGGCGATTCAAAGGTCACGCGCGCGCCCCCGTTAGATACTTTTACCGAATCTTTTCGACGGAACAATTCATTTCCCTTTTCTCTCGAATATCTTCACCATTTCTGCTTCATTTCTCATCTCCCAGAGCTCTGTGCTAGGGTGAAGGACCCAATTACTGACACCAAACCAATTACTGTCACCTTAAGCTATTTTACTTAAAGTAACGAATAAATAAACGTTGTAAAGTCATACAAAAAAAAGAATTATGTAATTCAACCTATAATGTATACTATAAATTTTATACTATAGTTTATTTATTCGTTATTTTAAGTAAAATAGCTTAAGGTGACAGTAATTGGTTAGGTGTCAGTAATTGGGTCCTTTAGCCTACAGCCTTCGCCACTTCGCATTAATTTCTCCCTTTCCCTATTGCTGTAAATATTAATAGCACCTATCTCTCCTTACATTGGTGGAACCATCAAAATATAGGTAGGTACTTTCCTATACTTACAACTGATTTTCCACGTCTGATTTGGTGAAGCGGACACGAGGGGCCGCGCCGCTTAAAAACAGTCACCGCTTTAAATTCGGGAAAGTCATTAACGCGCACCTGCCGCATGGGTCTTATCCCGTCGCGATCCTTTCCTCCATCCTCCCCAACTCTTTTTCTCTCTAATGCATTAAATCGCGGTTATTTTGACTTGCGCGAAGAAATTTTCGAACAGCATTACGATACCATCTGCCGATTTGTGCATCGATACGAGCTTCTTAATAAAGGGCGTCCTCGCCTCGGCTCGTTTCGTCCCCGTCTTATCGGTTTCTGCCCAAAACGGCGCTCGTCTCGCTCAGGGGCTACATATGTAATTCGGAGATGACGATGCTTCGTCTCGTCTCGTTTCGTCTAATCTTATAAAAGTGACGCCGCTGCACCTTTCTCGGGCTAACGCGCCTCGCCGCATTTGCACATTTGAACATGTGCACATTTGCATAGGTCGCAGCTGCGACAAGCCTGTCATTCCAAGTTTTTACGAGAGAGGTCAAAGCGGTCGCCGGGAAATTTGGACGGTTAGCCCGCGAAAGAGTCGATTCCGTGAATCGCGGTGAATAGAGTCTGTTGCGCAATGCGCTTAGATGCGACGCGATGCATCGGAAAGCAGTGCGAGATGAACGCGAAAACATATATAGGTACGAAGCGCTACTCCCGATCACGCTCTCGACCTCTCAACGCTTATCACCCCGACCCGTTCCTTTTTCTCTTTTCTCCGATTTCACGCTCTACCATCTTTCAACTGAAACTCAGTGGCTTCTTATCGAATCGGGAGTGCCTCAAAGCCTGTAGCCTGTACAGACTCAAAGCAGTCCCAGAGTATTACCTACCTACTTATAAATATACGACAATTTAGCTGCAGACGTACATGAAATATACGTCCGACCAGAGCTGAAATCGTCTGCAATTAGTGGTGCAACATTAATATAGCATGCAGTGCATTGCAATCTTTAGTCCGCCAAGGAGATTGCGCAACTGGCTTTATGCAAGTGCCGTACGACAAACCCGCGCGTGTCTCCAATGTCATTGAGACAGTGGTATCCGACTTACTCGTCGTGCATACCTACGACAGATCGCGCGGAAAATCATAAGGTCGCCTGCCGGCCCTTTTCCAGCTACGATACTCGTCTCGATCGGCGCGCGTCGTTTGGCAGGATAGTCGAGCGCGTAAGTAGTTGAACGTTAAGAAAGGGAACAGGAGAGGAGCGTCGGAGGGAAAAAGTGTCCGGTTTCCAGGGCAGGGAGTAGTCGCGAGGCGGGGTGCACGTGGCGTTTCTAACGTTATCAGCGGCTAGTAAATCGTATCGAGACAGCTCAGAATCCCATTGACATGCGAGCCTCGATGAGAAACATCTGCCGCCGGGGTAGGTGCACCGAGCACCGCGCGGTTTCGCTTCGGCCGCGTCCAGCTTCCAAGGGAAAAGGTAGGTATGCGCCTGGTGCCGTAAAAATTTTACTGCAAAAGTGGTTGGACGCGAACCACGCGACGCGAGGGGAGAGATGGATGAACGGACTGCGAAAGTGCGAACGGTTTAGCGGAGGAGAGAAATCGAAGATCAGAGACATGGAGAGAGAGAGAGAAAGAGAGAGAGAGAGAGAGAGAGAGAGAGAGAGAGAGAGAGAGAGAGAGAGAGAGAGAGAGAGAGAGGAGGTGAGAGGAGAGACGGAGGTAAAAGAGAAGAGAAAGGGAGAGAATACGCCTAAAATAGGGAGCAATAAATTGTCCACTATCTTCGCTGGGTTAAACACATTAAAGCGTCTTGAGATAAGGCCGGCTGGCGGCCCGTTTGTTCACGGGGTTCCTGCCGACCGGCATGAAGGACTGCAACGTGTTATCCGCGCCAGGAAAAGAGAGGAGGACAGGGTGGAAGAGCGACGCGATCCTTCGCAGAGGGGAATATCCACCGCCTGCCCATCCGTTGCGTCGCATCGCGTCGCTTCGTGGCGGGACGGGGTAAGGGAGAGAACCGAACATGCCCAGACCGCACGCGGTTTCTCGGCTGGGAGATATTTTTCCTGTTCTTATGTTGGACCACGAAACCGTTCTCGTCGTGACAACTGCGGACGAGTCACTTCCACCATATAGCGATTAAGTCGTCCTGACGGATACGAGGCGCGTTAGCTCCGACTGAAATCGAGTCGGAACGAAGGGAATCGGCGCGGTACAAACGGATAGACATCACGTACGTATACCTACTTAAATACTTGCGTCCTATCGTCGCGCTCGAGTCTACCGACGAAGCTGCTCGATGCTTTCTAGAAAAAGTGTCAGAATCGCCGGGAAATATTCTAATGCCGAGGGTAATTCTTCGAGGGGTTATGTCCAAGTTGTCGAGGAATAATGGAGGCGACAGACGGCGACAGTTTAAGAGAGGCTCGCGAGAAGAAGGAGCGCTCCCTTCCCTCTCGAATTTGCAATTACTCCGCAATTAAGAAACGATTATTTTGCATAGACGACAGCGTGCTCGAGGCTGGAAGCGTGAATCGCGCCGCGTGTCACCAGGAACTTACGCCCGACTAATATTTTAACGAGCCTCGTAAACCGATTCCAAGACCGAGCCGAGCCGAGCCGAGATCTCGCCTCTCCGCGCTTACTTCCCTTATCCCTCCAACAACACCCTCCAACTCACCGGGGAAGCCAAGCCGTTGAAGGAAAAACGTACTTTGCATATTCACCCCGCTCCCTAATATCTTTGAGGCGATTAAGCCTGCAACCTCAGCCGAGACACCGATTATTCGCGATCTCCTCGCTGATTCGGTCGTCCAATCATCAGCTCCGCGACAGAGAGCGCCGCCGTATTTATCGCAAAACAGATTAAGCAAACGGATTCGAAAGGTAGCTGCGCAGCTATCCTTTATTCTTCGAGCGGTTTATCGTCCAAGGGTTACGACTCGCGACTGACGACGCCACGCGTTACGTTACGACGCTTCCCCGAAGCGTTTGTGGCCTATGCGACGCGACACGAGTCACCGTGAAAATATGTCCAACCGACTCTGCGAACTGGCGTGAAAGTCCGTTTTTATGTCGCTTCTCGGGATTTTATTGCAATCTTCAACTATCCCGAACGAATACTTTTTTTTTCATCTGGAACGCAACGTATTCTCCATTCAATATGAATTACCCTCTTTATCGGGAGAATCAGAGGAGGAGCATCCGTGAGATCCGAGATCGATCAAGTTTCAAGATTGCATCGGCTCGAGTGACATCTGCGAAGCAAGTCTCCTTCCACGGGACAAGTCCGTGCTACGACAGCATCGCGAATGCGAATCATCATTATTCGTCGAGAGCTCGCCAGGACACGGAGGCTGGACCGAGACGAATCAATTACGTAGCGAGCACGTACGACTGTTACGACTAGCCGTAAACGTGACTCGTGAAGAGCTCGTGATAGATATGGGGCAACCGCCACGTTAGAACGTGGATCCGGGCCGCAGAAACTCCACGCATTGCACTTCCCACTATCATCGCCATCACCGCCATCACCGCCATCACCACCACCACCACCACCGTCACTGAGTTCATTAATTAGCCGTAATAAACCGCGCAAACAGTAGGACCAACTCCAGACTACCTTGCAACTACCATTTTCAGCTCGTCTCCACAATCTACAGCCTTTCAATTCGAAAGTTCCATTGTTTCCCAGCGGATTCCCCCGCTCTCGTCTGGTTCGAACGACAATCGTAACTCTGCAAAATCCTTCAAATTTATAGGAAGAGCATGGGCCTTCGAGAAAAGTGACGCACGCCGCGAGGACGGGAAAGACAACGTGGATGTCGAACGTGCGAAGGGCCGCGTTGAGAAATCTTTTTGCGGGCGGAATATTAGGACGGGGAATCCAGGATGATTGCCAGGATTTTCCGTACGGAAACTTGACTAGACTTAGCGAGCCTCCTCTCTCTTGGCGTTTCCTGCGGCAGTTTTAGAAAGGGCCTTTTTCTTCTCCGGTACTTGCCTGATACTCGATACTCGGCACTCGACGTCGATCGCGCGTTCAGGCCGTTCAGCGATTGCCTCTTGACAGAGCCGAAACGAGGGTACATGGAAACTTTGCCGGTGTTCTCAATCGCGTTCGGTATGCTTCCACATTGCGTCGCGTCTGTGCCCTGCCGCGATACACGGATTTCTGTTGGCTTCTATCTCCGGAAGAAATCGAGACGCGTGATAATTGTGGGATACCTAACACCTACCTACGCTCTACAGCGAATTTTCTTAAAATTTTTATGCCGCTCGCGTGGCGCGCGGCCGAGGCCGCGCAAGCAAAAGGAAGCGTCGCGGCGCGGCGTGAAAAACGATCGATGCCCACGGTTTCGAGACGGGAAAAGAAGGAAGGAATCGCGGACAAAAAAGAGCAAGGGGTGAAAAGGTAGGAAAGAAACGTTCGCCCGCTCGGTTGGAACGCGAGCGGAACGCGGGAGGAAGAGCCGACCGTGTCGCGGGGGGGTTACTGCTAAAGAGGCAATTATGGGACTCCTTGGTAGAAGACGCTCGTAAAAGTTAGAGCGAGCGAAGCGACGAGCCGGCGAACAAGGAGAGTTCTCGTCTTTGAGAATACGAAACGGGAGACGAGCGGAGAATAGAAAGAAGAAGGCAGATAAGAGGGATGAGCAGAGTAAAGGCGAGGCCGATCTCGAGCCTCTCTCGGAGATTTTGGCCCGAGGCGGCGCGGCGTGTCATCGGTTCGCTCTTCTCGTCATACCTCGCTCGAACCTCGAACCGTGCCGAATCTCTCGGCGCGAGAGCCCAACAGCCCTTCTCTCGTCCTCTGCGGAGGCGCGAATATACGCACACGTGTAGATCGGGATCGCCTGCAAGCGTGGCAGCTCGATCCGTTGACCTTGAAACGTTACAACCGACTTTTTCATGAACCTACAAACGAGACACGTTTCCGATAGAAATCGCCTCTCGTTCGCGAAGAAATAACGATCGAGGGAGGCGCGCTGATGTCGGAAGACGATAGGATCACGTTGGGGCTAGCCAGTTTAAAGTTTAAACGTAGGAAGTTTTAGTGGAAGTACGATGCCGCGACTATGGGCGGAGTCGATAATCCGGCGCGGCTCAACTTTCCGGAGCAGACCTCTCGGCCGAGGGAGAAGACATCAAGCTCGGACCAAGGGTGGACGACGGAGGGTGGATTGATCCGTGGTCACCGTGCAACTCTCTCGATCCTCCGTCTCTTTTTCTCGTTGGTTTGCGCGGTGCTCGGCCACCGAATCTCAAACCCTCCGCTTTCACCACTCTCTCGTCTCCTTCGCCCGGTAGTCGGGCGTCTCTGAGAACGCGTATATATATACATATGTATAGGTATGTATTTCGGTCGGAACTACTCAGGGTTCTCCGGTTCGTGTTATACCAGGCAGTCACCGGTCCACCCACTTCATTACGGGCACCCGACGAGAACGACAATGACAGCGAGGATGCTGCGACTACGACTACGACCACTATTCCCTCCAAACTTTCCCTTCGGCTGCGCCCTTAAGTGAAATCCTGGCATCAATCTTGCTAACGACCTAGGATTAACGCTAATTTGTCGACCGCGCGATATTGCCGAATCGCCGAGATATCTCCGTCGACTCTGCCTCCGACCCCTTCCTTCGTCTCACCGTCACTCTCCACCCCCTCCTCACCGTTTTCTCGCCCCTCCCGCTGATCACAAGCTTTCCCCGCTCTGCCAATCCACCCGCCCTGCCGCTCTTCTCCATTCCCTTCCCCCGCTTTTTTTTTCTCTCTTCTCTAATCGCCGCGATTCCTTGTCGCGTAGGCCAGTATTACGCGGCACCGTCTTTCTGTCTTCCCCCGTACAAAATTAGCCTCGTTGGTTAATTAAATGAAACGCTTAAAGCCGGGAAAAATCGCGCTCCGCCCTGCTGTCGGGAAAAGAGCCCTTGAAGAGTGCGACCCGCCCGCATGCTCGATATCATTCAAGATCGTTGAAGATCGCTGAAGATCGTTCGCCTCTCCACGGTGACACGTACACGTGTAGCCGCGGCAGGAGCTACGAGTGGCTCCACTCGAACCTGCTGATGACGCGGATTACCACAATGAACTTGCGATGCTCACCTGGCTTTTTCCACGAGAGCAGCGAACGTCGAGCTACGTCACATCCACCGCCACTCCAGCAAGCCTTGTTGCCCGAGCATCCAGCATCCATCGAGGAATCAACGATGCCTAAAAAAAGATTTCATCTGCCATGCGCCTCTTCTGTAAAGCGTTTCTCTAATAGACTTTCCCAAACAGACGTCCACGCGTGTACCCGATATCACTGTGCGCGACATTTATTATTTAACAGACCCTATAGAGTATGGAATCTCGCGCTCTTACCGCCGCGCCGCGTTTCCTTTACCTCTTGACGTTCGGGCCCCTTCCGTCGCATCGACGCGAGGCGACGCACGCGAGAGAAATTCCTCGGAACATTTCCGACGAGTCGACCAGAAACGATACGTTCCGATACCGACGTATAGTAGCTACGTACCTATATAAGAGCGACGAATAATCAAGATCCGTTACGGGCTTCTCCAGCGGAGATATCATTGATCGCGCGCATCGGTTTGACGCGTGACGCAGATAGCGACCAGTAGGATATTATTCCGAGCGTTGCGTCGATTCTCTGCTGCCGATTCCAAGCGACTCGACTCGACACGACTAAACAGCAGGCAGCAGGTTCGAGCTCTTGTTCCTTCCTCTGTTTGCTGACGATCGACGCGACGACCATTCCTTTTCAATCAACGTCGCCAAATGCACCGCGACCGCGACGTGGCGAACCCATTGTAACAATTTCGATCTCCGACCGCGTCATGCCCACCCAACCATCTCCTCTCTCTTCACCGATCTAAGTGCTTATCGTTAGACACATTTGTCTTTCTCGCGCGAAGCTCCGCGTCACGATCCCGCCGTCTGCTCGATCAGGTTGACGGTAGCGGAATCCTTCGAGTCCTGGATTCTATACAATCGCAGGGAGAAGAAAGGATGGCCGTCGGAATACGCGCGAATGCTGAGCGGGACGAGGCGCTTACGACACGCTTCGATAGTATTACAGTGTGTAAGTTATGGCAACGATCCGTCGCGTCGCGTCGAAGACAGATAGAAAGAAGCGGGTAAGTAAAGGACGTGTCGTAAAGGGAGGGAGGGAGTATGGTGCCGCGACGGCTATTTCTGAATCTTTAGTCGGTTTACAAGTAGCGGGGTCACGGGCCGGCCCATAAACAAGCATGACTTACATTGCCGCAATGTGGGCGCGCACCGCGAAACTCTCCCATCTATCTCCAGAGTCTGGCCGGCCAACCCCGCCAGTACGCAGTATGGTGTCTGTGTCTCCTACTCTCCTGGCGTACCTATACTCGGCCACTCTGCGCCACTCCGAGGCTTGCCAACCGGCAACAAGAACAAACCGAGCGACCCGAGCGAGCAAAGACACGGGGAAGGGAGCATACTCGACGAAACGGAAACGCACGAACCAGAAGAGGCGAGAGACTCGGGAGAAGAAGCTACCACCTACCACCCCTGGAACCACGGCCATTCTCACTCGATATCGAACAACCATTACGATCTACCACGATCATCGTAATCACCGCTTCCCGCTGTCTCCACCCGCGAGCTTCTTTTACGAGCACGTATCGTCAACTTTCGTCTATCTCGAACACTCTTATTATCTGCTTAGGTAGCTATTAAACCCGCTCTTCCTTCGAGACGCGATAGAATAGTCCACTCCTAAGTGGTCTACTTTAATGCGAAGAAATTCTAAGTAGCAAGAGTCGCGGGACAGAAGAGCAGACGCCATGCCGTAAAATAAGTGGATTCCTTCTATCTGGAGTGCGGTAGCCGGGGCGTGCCGCGCCGCGCCGCGCCGTCTAGAGAGCGAGATGAGAAAAGGAGAGAGGGGATGGTAAAGGGGAATGAGTCTCTTCTGGTTACACGAACCGTACAACTATAAGGAAGAAGCTCTTAATCGGGGACCTGGACCTCTACGGGGCACCGAGGTCTTACCCCGTGGCTTTTGCCTCTTGTACATCGCTGTCGTTGTCGCTACCGACACCGCCGCGCCGCGCCGGTGTATCTTGAGGCGGCTGACCTCAACAGTCAACACCCCACCATTCGCCACGCATCTCGTCATCGTAGATCGACAGCCAGGGAACGCCACGCACTCCCCTCGGATCGACCTTGTCCTCGCGCTTTCGTTTAATCGGTCGACGATCACCTCTCGGCGAAATTATCTCTTCCCTTCTTCCGTCCATTCTCACTTGCCTTTTGCGCCTTAAGTTTTCGTGCTCCAACTAAGTAGGCAATTATCAAGCTCTACTGCTGGATCTTCGGTTCTCGTAAATTGAAGATTTATGAGATTTAGCCGGGGCCAGTCGGCGATTTTTCGAGGGCGAACTCGGATGGTACGTGAACGCCCGCGTGATCGTTCCGGAATTGGTTGGACCGTCTAACCTACGTTATGCAAAAGTTGGTATCGATTCACGTTGCAGGGGCGAAAGGAACACGGCTAGAAGCGATAGTGGGTAACCGTTGACAAATAAGTACTGTACATAGTAGGTATGTAAGTACCTATGTACTTCGGCCAGGCGGGAATGAATGCAACGAGCGGTGAAGAGCGAGTCGTGGATTGCGAGTGGTGGGTAGCGATGAACGAGTAGCGAGCGGCGAATAGCGAAGAGTTAGCGGTCGGTACGTGGCGCGCGGTCCGCGGTCAGTGGAGGGTGTAGGGTTGAGTAGGTGGCGATGGGGGTTGGCGGGGGTTGGCGGGGGTTGGTGGGCATCCCGAGGTATCTCGGTAAGCCAGTAAAAGGGGGTGCGGGTCGGCGTAGCGAGGACCGGGCCACCAGGGGCCGGGACCACAATTACACAGAGTGCGGTGCCGCAAAGCCCTTTCAGCCTCTCCTCCTACAGAGATGATGGATTCGCGTTGTCTTTCCAGGCTCCCCGACACATTGTGCGCTTACCGGCCCGTGTCGTCCTCTGTTTACCACTGCGTCTACGTGTACGCTTTTCGAGAATTGCTCGTTTCAATGGAAAGGAACGCGAACACGCGCCTGCGCCCCCAACGCCAACGTCGACACTCGACTAGCTACTACCTAGCTACCTGTACACAATCTATATCTACGTGTATGCGTAGCTAATACATAGCTGCATATAGTAGGAATATAGGTGCGGATACCTAGTTACACCTATACGGATAGACGGACGCGATCCGGAAGACAGAGGAGCAGGGCGCTCGATGCCCTCGCTCCACTCACACCGCTTTTCATCCAGCTTCCCTAGATTAATCTGCCAACGTTAAATGAAATTGCCCGTGGCGAAACGTTTCGACGCACTTTTCGTCCCGAAACCCGTGCTTTACCTACACCTATCCAGAATCCGCTGCTCGCATTATCCTCGACTACGGGATACTTATCGTTAGGAACGAATAACCGCCATCTTCCGAGATCTTGCTACATCCGTAGGTACTAAATAGGGTGGCCCTTATTTACTCTTGGTGGCATTTTTTCAAGATTTTCTTCGCGCCAAAAAGATAAAGAATTTTTTTTTTCATATTTTCAGTGTTCGATGTGTTATGAATGTTTCCTGAAAATTAGAGACCGAAATTCGCAAAAATATCGATGTATAGACATTTTCAAGTCTCAAATTTTACACAGATTTTTTTTTAATATTTGGAACTATTCTGGGGGTGCCGCGAAGAAAATTCAAAAGGCGAAACTAAGAACCACCCTAATAAGTTCCTATAAGAAATCGGTACCTGGCGAGTCGGAGTAATCAATTCGTAACATAAAAGATAACGTAAAACAACGGCAGCTACTACTTGTGAGGTTCTTTGTGCCCTTTAAAATACCCGGGGTTCGGGAAAGGAACTGGACGAATGGATTGGAAACGAATGAGTTGGAATAGAGAGGAGAATAGATAGGGGCTACATCGTGTCGCGATGTTCCATTGTTCATTTTCAACGCGCGTGTAACTACCTACTATCCATTCCCTTCCATTCCTCTTCTACGTCGATTCTCTCTGTCTCCTTTCTTTCACGCTCGCGAGAACGTGCCAGCGAGATGTACACCTACTACATGTGCGTACGTATGGACGTGCTTCCACGCGTTATGACACGGCCCATTGAACGCTCCATTTTTCTCCGTTCCTTCTTTTCTTCTTTCCCCTCCTATTCTCTTTCTCTCGACTGCGAACATAGCAATAGGTAGATATGCGGTTCAGCCATCGAATCATAATCTTCTTTCGCTTTGCAACAACCAAACAACAGTATATACTCGTTTTTTTTTACCCTTCCCTTAACGCCAACGCCGAGAATGTATGCTTGGTGGTAGAATTCCATAGTTACATGCACGTACGTAGATATCAGAGTCGTCAGCAGATCCGTCTGGGGTCTAGGGCGTCCCACCTTAGGATTCCGTGTTTCCTTCAATGGGATCAATGGGAGCTGAATGGGAAGGAGAGCGGGGCTACACACTTGGTACGACCCCAAGTGTGGCTCAGGTTTTCCCACGTTTTTTTCGAACCGATCGTGCTGGCGCTCGAAACTTGTTTACCTGCACGCCTGGCTGATTTGCTGACTCGGCTATTCCTCGTCCACTGGCCACTGGCCACACGTGCACGCTGTAGCAAAAATATAGGGAACTAGGCCAACTGATGCAGGTGTCAGAGTAAACAGCGCCTCGAGCAATCGAGCGACGACCTTGCGAAAAAAAATGTTTCGAGGTAAAGAACCGAGGCTTGCTTGGGGTCGTACGGATTCCATATCGCCAGTTTCATTCAGTTTCTGTGCAGCTTTGGCGTTTCCCCTGCACTCACTTCCGCTATTTAATTGCCGTATTTACAACCCTATTGTATGTTTAGCTCCAACTAGGTACCTATAATTTCGTTCATTTTAATCACACACTTGGAAATCTGATTTCTTACCGTTCACGTATCGATTGCTCGATAAGCTTGCACAGACCGCGACCGCGACCGTGCCGTAACAGAGAATTCCAGGGGAAAAATCTGCACAGAGAGACAGGGGTAGTGGGTGAGGGCTAGAGCGAGGGCGAGGGGGAGGGAAGTTTGAGAGATAGACAGAGAGAGTAAGGGCGTGCTCGAGCTTTCTCTTTCAGAGCGAACAAACGCAGATGTAAAAGAAGTCTCTGAATGAGCGATGCCTACGGACAGTATGGAGCTTCTCCGTTATTAGCATCTACTCGGTCTCCTTGTGTCCGTATCCATGTGACGCACACTCTGGTCGAAAGAGAACTGAGCGGTCATTATGGAGATTGAAACACCGTTCGGTAACACGTCCGTTCATTCTTTCCTTCGCTTCGTTTCGGTTCGTTTCGTTTCGTTTCGTTTCGTTTCGTTTACTCATTCATTCGCGCTCGCGTAATCATCTCGCGAATAAAGAGCAACGGTATGCGTGCAGCAACATAATGTTTCGTCTCCTTCGTTTCGATACACAAACAATCGTTTTCTCCTGTCTATTAACGCACGAATCGTTCAATGTCCATCTGCCGCGAAACGATTTTTCATCGTGACATGTTTGGACTTTAGATAGTTGCGAATGAAGGTGAAAAGATGGAGAGAAGTCGCGGATAAAGGTGGTAGGTGGCTGTAGTACTTGAGCTGCATAGTTTGGACTACGACAATAGCGATCGGTTCGTCTGTTCGCGTTACGAGTTATGGACCGTGGGCTATGTGCTACACATAGGCATGGGCTGTGGGCTATGGATTACGGGTTACAGGTTACGGGTTACGGGTTATACTGACCGGCAGAGAAAGCCAAAGTGCACGGCATCCAATATGCAATAAACATACGGAGCTTTGACGTATTTAATAGTAACGTGGTCGTATAACGCTTGACACGCATGGAAGCTTTTATGGAGGATGGGTGGTATCTCTGGACCCGTCAGACCCTACCGTGGCTCTCTTTCGGTGTTTCGCTACGAATCTCGGGCTCGCCTGCCATCTACCGATCCCAGGTCCAGCAGAATCCGGACCGATACGAGCTGAGAATCGCTGAGAATCGCTGAGCTGCCTCCTCCTGCCTCCTGACTGCAACTCTGCCGTCGCATAGCGTCGCGTCTTCTTCCCTCCCTTTCGTCGTACCCTTCTCTTTTCCGCCGGAGGAATATAGCCCGCGGTTAATTGCGTGTCTGCGCCCAAAGAAGGATCCTTGAGCTGTGACGGCCGCGGCCGCTCGATCCTCGCTACGAACCCGAATCGTACCTTCTCCCGCGCCGTGCCGCACCAGGCTACTCTGCTTCCACGAACACGATACTAAACGGGCAACGTGTCCCGTCCACCCCGCCTGGGCCACGTGTTTATCAAAATGCATCTTACAAATCCATCACCCATGACTTTCACGTTCCGAGAGATCGTGCTGAAACAATACCTGCCTACCTAGTGTCGTGGGACATGCCTAACAGCAATAAGTAAAATATACCTACTTATCGTTAGTAACAAATGGCTCGGAGAGATCGTCAAGGATCCATAGCCAGGCGACGGCAGATTTATCGTTGAAAGAGACGCGATTGGCTCGCGTTCGCATTGCTACGACCTGTAGCCGTAGCGTTTACCGTAATCTCGCACCGATGAAGATAGCCCGCATCGATAGCGGATCCCGATCAAATTGACAAGTCCATCTATCATTCGACATATGCATGGTATGCATGGGAAAGGAGAAGGACACCGGTGTGCCCCGGCCCTGACCATGCATAATTCACGATATCTCTGTCGACCAGCCTGAAATCTCGAATAATAGCCGGACTCGCCTTTCTTTGAAACTTTTCCTGGCCGATCGATCGAGGGACTGCTCTCGGACCTCGGACACTTCTTCGCCCCATTCTCATCATTCGCCGGCTTTTCCTCGTACCCTCTTGCTTCACGCGATCAAAATCATTCCGAATAACGAGCTGTAAGCTTGCGGGGCGTAGGTACGAAATAAACGTGGATGCATATTTATACCGGAAATCGGTACTCGCGTTTGGTAAACGGTGACCACCACATCCTGGCGATTCTTTTTCCCCAGCGTACGCCAGCCGAGACTCTCGTAAAATCTAATCTTTATCGTTCACTCGAAACCCTCCTGTCCACGAGGCTCCCCTTCTTCCGAATCCTAGATGAAAATCTTCCTTACCTGCGTGTCTACCCTTTACTCGATCGTCACTCAAGTCTAGCCGACACTGATATGCACGATCGATTCAACTACTATACCTACATGCATATATGTACCTAATATAAACGCGTGGAACAAAGGAGAGATTGAAAATTAAACTAGCTGCAAGAAGTTGTTTCGAGCAGTGTCTCCTCGATACTAGGTACCCTGGGACGGGCAATTTCTCTATTCGGCTCCCTCTTTCTTTCGCCGAGACTCGAAACAAGCGTCTTTTACTCGGTCTGTCCGGGAATTAGGTTCGGAAGGTTTTTCCTTGACCCCTGCTCTAATTTCTCTCGGTCCATCGAATATGTATTCCGCCCAGTGAACACTTTGTATCCACGAGTCCTCTGCACCGGTCAACCGACCCAAACCGACCCGATCGACCCGACCTCCACGTCGTGTCCCAGGCCGACCCAACTTGTCGCTTTATTTTGGGCGTGACAGCAGAGGTCTCGTTTGCCTGTTTGCCCGTTCGCCCGTTCGCAAGCACGCGCGCTCGTTTCGAAAACTCGTTCGCGCCGTTGTAACTCGTTCTACCTTGCCCCCTGAATCTGGGTTATTTCGTTTAGGCTGTGGAGAGCGCATGGAAGCTTCGTAACGAGCGGAGTTCACCGCGCCAAAATGCCTGCGCGAGATTAGTAGGTACGGTGGTGAGTTTCGGCAGCAGAATAGAAAGATGGAATTGATGACCCCCGGGTAACCGTAGCCAGAAATGCCCGTTACGCGCGGTAAAGGAGCAGCGTGGAAAAAGCAGTGGGTCGGATGAATATTATATCGTCGCTGTGGGGTCTAAATCCGGCCACACTTGCATACGTAGTAATGGCATAAAGCTGAGGGGTGTCCTCCAGGCAGCCTGGTCCTTTATGCAGGACATTTAGTATAAAGCTGACAAAATCACAGGCACCGAGTCTCCCTTCTGGCACGGAACCCTCCCCCTGACCGAGAGAAAATCCAAATGGTCATCGTAAATAGAAAATCCGTTTTTTCCTCCTATACGCGTGCGAAATGCGGCCGGGTTTATTCGTACATATAGAGTCGGGCCGCGTTTTTCCCGAGCCGTGCAAAGCTATGCGGCGCGGCCCATCGTTAGGGCTAGACGACTGAGGGTGAGGCGAATCGCCAGGATCCACTCCGACCGGCGACCCCTGAAAATCCTGCCGACTACGTTCGCGCTGAAACGTCGAGCTGGCTTTTGTGTCTGTATTACCTACAGGTACCTAGGTTCAAATTCAACGTTTCGATGAAGTTTAATCTCTTCATCTACACGTGAACAACTTTTCTCAACTATGAAAAATTCGACTCACAATTCGAAACAAGTTGGAGGAAACAAGACGAGGAAGTAGTATTGTTTATGCAAATTACAGCTCGCGCGACTGGCATCTGTTTTCGCGTATATTCCGCGAAAGCCCGCACACCCTGGCTAAAGGTTTGCTGCCTTGACAGTGCAGTTGCTCGATTGGCCGAAGAAAAGGAAAGAACGTTCGAACAAGGTCCGTGTTCGTTGCATGACGTAACATTGGATTGGAAGGACAACGATCCAGCAACATCTGCTGTCCGGCAGATTTGTCGCGGTGTGCTCACTGCTTCTTATTCGCGATCGAGTTGGTCAATCAGCTGCCTGCGACGCGGACGTCGCCGTCGCGTCGTTACTCGCTGCGATTCGAGGCTGTTTGCTCCACGTCTTAAGTTCACGGGTTCAGACAGATGCGAGTGGAGCGTTAACGAGAACAATTAGGAGTTCCACTTTGCGCTAGCTCAGCTCCCTCTAAAAATAAACACGACCACTTAATGGCTCGGTCTGTCATAACTCGCGCAGATGCGAGCCCTTTTTAAATTATTCCCACGAACCACATTTCGTTTCTCGGAATGCCGCGAACGCTCCGAAACTGGCTTTCAACCGCTGCGCCGCGCGGCGTGTCCACCTTAACTGGCAACTATCTAGCAGCCCAGTGAAATTAGATGGAAATATGCCCAATCTATAGAATAAATCCCAGGAAGCTGGATTTCGGTGTGGGCCTTTATTTGGTCGCTATAAGCAATATATCAAAAGTCCCCCATCGATCCGACCGCCGCTAAAAAGGTGTCAATTTCACCCTCTTGGAGTGAATTTAGGCAGCAACCAAAATTGCGTTGCACTCAGGTGGACATCCCCTACATACTTACAAAGCTTCATAATTTTTTGAATTTCGGGATTCGGGATCTTCTCTTGTCAAAAGTGTGGGGGTTGAAACTTGGTAACCCGACATACACGAAAACGACAACACCTACGGAAAAAACTCACGCAACCTTTTTTGTAGAGAATTTCCTAAGTTACAAATTTTATCATAACTATTTCTGTCATAAAACTGCTAGATAACGAGATATTTGCGAAAAATCGTTCTTTTTTTACCCACTGTAAAAGTTTTAGCGACGGTCGGATCGTTCGGTCGGAAAATTTAGCTTGCTGGGATTTATTCCGAAGACAGATCCTAATTTCACTGGACTATAGGTAGTACGTATATGTAGGTAAGTAGGTACCTATCTGCTTCCCGCGTCTCCTGCTCTTTCACTTCAAGTCGCAACTGTAGCAAACGAATAAAAGATAAGACTAAGAAGCGAGGAAGAAAAACGATAGAGTGAGGATTGTAGGTAAGGAATATCGAAGCGGGTTACGAGGGGGGCCAGATTGGCTCTGTTGCCCGCGCTCGTGCCACCATGAGCCCCGAAGGCTCCGCGCTATGCATGGAATGCGTACTTAACTGTCCGTTTAATTGAGGCTAATGGGGCGATATTAAGTGGACGCGTACGGGTGTTACGCGCATCCCAGAGTGTTGAGTGTCGAGTGTCGAGTGTCCGCGATGCGTTCCGAAGATCGCGCATCGGCACGAGCTCCGCTCCGCCCCCTCCACCCCCGGTCGGGCTCCGCTTTCCTCTTCGTTCCGCGTTGGATCCAGCTCATGCGTGACCGATCGTGACTGATCGCCAGCGAATAATCGGTTCGCCAAGCGTTCAGCCTCGTCGGCAAGTCAGCTGCATCTCCAAAAGGGACTCGGAATATGTAGTTGCAGTGCGGTGGCTTATCTTCGAGCAACTACCAATACCGATGCCAAGACCAGTGTGAAAGGCGAAGGGTGGTTAGACACCTACCTACTCTAAACTGAACTGATTCAAGTTCATTTGAATGGTAGACGAAGAGAAAGGGTAGCGAGTGGAGGATTACGCGATGATCTCGAAGGGAAGAAGGAAGGGAGGAGGGGCAGAACGAAAGCCGGTAAGTATAAGAATGAAAGAAAAAAATGGTGGGCCGCACGGGTGCGAAGAGAGTTATGGTTATCGCCGCGCCGGTTTCAAGGGTGCTTCGACGCGACTGCGGCACGAGAGAAGCCGAGAATGCGACCGGGACAAGATACGCGGGAGGCTGAAACGAAGAAAGATGGGCAAGACGCGAACGAGAGGACGGACACTTACTTGGAAACGAATGTAACTTTATTGTGAACTTATCGCTGTCAGAAAGCAAACAATGGTACGATCTTTACGCCATCTGCCCTTGCAATCTTTACCTCCTTCGTCCTTCGTCCTTCCTCCGCCTCGCTGCACCTTCACCTCCACCTCCACCTACACCTCCGCTTCCTCTTTAATCTTTTTACTTGCCTACAGCTTCTGCGCGTCCCGTCTCCGTATGCATGTAGACGTGCACGTGGTGTGTAGAGGGTTTCGGGGAGAAGGATGCGGGTGCGATAGGTGGACGGGGTGGTTGGCGCCGCGGTATCGCGGTATCGCGGCATCGCATCTATCGCGAGCGTACAGCTCACCGATATGTAAAAGAGGGGCTGCCGCGAGAAGCCTCTCCACTCTCGACGCTCCATCGCCGACAGGTATCTGGCTATCTGGGCCGCTACGCGCATTCCTTTCATTCTTTCCCCCACGTTTCCATAAATTTCCGGCCGTCCTTCCATCCTGCCCGATCCGCCGCACTAACGATCCTCTCCGATCTCGTACGTATTTCAATTGTGTTTCGCTAAGTCTAATATCGGCCGCTGGGTGGGAAAGTCGTTGGCCCTGCCCGACATCCTGACGCGGTAACCAGCAGCTTTTTGCAAGCATTAGATTAGACATTAGGCGAAGGTCGAGGCACAGAAAAGTCGCATTACCAACACTCGTTGCTGGGTCGTTTAATTAAGGCTCGACATTACGGAGGGGTCGCGTCGCGTTACGATCCCTGTTCGGTGTCTCGTTGCCTCCTCGAGCCTTCGGTTGATTTACGGGACGCGACGTTTGCCACGGACAAAGACTTTCCCGGCCGATGAGCCGCCCGAGATACGCAACGCTCTTCGAGTACGGCTTTCTTCTTTTGGAGGCCGCGAGGCCGCGAGGATCGTGAGAGAATGCGTATGTAGATACTCACCTATTTCAGACTCAAACTCCGTGATCCTGCATTAGCTGCAGGTACACATTCTTGATAGGTGTGACTATACACGTTTCGCTACGAGTGTATTGATGCGTTTCGCGCGACGTTGTAAAATGTAAAAGGAACGAAATGAAACGACGAAGACGAAGGTGAAGAAGAGAGAGAAAGTGAGGGAAGAGATACAGCATATGCTCTGACGTTCAGCCCGGTCGTTCGTTCCTTCATTACGTATGCGAGTTACGTAGAGAGTCGGACCGAGAGATGCAGCCTGATAGAGTTTTCTAGCGGCTGCCTTTTCTTCCGTACATCCGAGGACCGGCACTGCGCAATCGCGGGCACGTGTTTACTCTCGACGAACGATCACCGGCGCGATAGATTTCTAGATCGAAGCCTCGAAGGTAGGTAGGCACACGTACGCACACGGCCAAAGGTCCAGTTGACGTTCACTAACAGACGTTCGCATCGTTTGAAAGAGTAAAGTTCGCGGCGTGCCTATATCAGAATTCGGGGTGCTTTCAGAGAATCAAGTGGCACGTAATGGCATGTAATGGCGCGACCGCAAAGTAGCCACCAGCATGTGCGGTGGCTGTGGCTGTAGCCATTTGGTTTCGAAGCGTCACGGTAATGGGACCGGGATCGTCTCTCCCGACCAGTTACAACCGAGGTTAACCGACCTTCCGTCGACTCTGCAATCGCCACTTATTCAAGCATCGTGCTACACATTCACAAGCTTCGCATCCTTCCAAACATCACTTTCGTCCAACTAATCCAACTTGGCGTGTCTCAAGTCACCTTCTCATTCCTTCGTAGTCGACTTGGCAACAAGTGACAAAGAAAAAGGAGTTGGTACCTAGCTATAAATCCGTCAACGACACGGCTTGGCAATCAACAAAGGAGTCGACACTCTCTCGGTAAGTAAGGATTCGCAATCCACGGCTCTATAGATACTTGCTCCTTTAGAAGATGGTTCGCGTTAATAGTCGTGCGCAACTCGAACGACGTCAAAGGTAATCGCTTCGCGCGTTCGAAACAACAACTGTTGGGGAAAAAATAGAAATAGGTACGCGTACACTTGGCAGGCAAACGGCCGAAGCAGAAAGCGCCATCATAAAGACGCAGCGCAGGGGAAAAACGAGCAAACGTGGATATCTACTCGGTTGCCACCTATTTCTTGCACGCCGCGCTAATGTCTCGATCGACCTCGACTACTGATCGGTCGGCCGATCGTACCCATGCAACATTTTTCCAGCACCTTCGTTGATGAAGGATCAATGGAAGGCGGTGTTGATTTCTCAGACGGAACGCAACCGTAAAACCAAGCGCAGGATTGCCTACGGTACGCAACGCAACTCGCCTTCTCCAAGTCGATCTTTGGATGCCCGAATCATTTGCTTTGAATCGCGAAATCAAGGCCCACCTGGCATTTATCCTTGGTAAATTCAACAAATGCTTCCCCGGCAACTAGCTGCAATTATAAGAATTGCGGCGGTTTCTAGGCTTTTAGTTTAATGTCCATAGTTTTCTATAAAAAAAGTTCTCAAAAATATGTACAAGTATCTTTTGAAAAGAATTATAGATCCATAGGTGGGCCTTATTGCCCGCACTCACCTTACGTGTCGTAACATACCTACGCTTAGTTGAGAAGATCTATGCTGTATTACTGGAGAAAAGTTGACGCGAGTGTCACCAGCAAGATCGTCGCGTCGGTTTTCCAAGGAAACGACCCGCGGTCACGACACGATCGCGAGTGAAACGGTCGTTGTACTCGAAAAAATGTGAACCACGCTCGCCGGCTTGCTCGTTTTCGTCCACCTAACCATCTCCAGATCTTTATAGCGTCATTAAACCTCGCCTCGAAAGATGACCCGTCCTCCTTCTGGATGCTGTTCGCCGGGCTACCCGCGTCCTTCCACCTATCTATTCCTCACGCGCTAGGACCCGCGTGAGAACTAGACCATCGTTTAATCGTCGCGTTGTTCCGTCTTTCTGTTACCACGAATCTGCCTGAACCAACAGGCCCGACCCGATTTCAAGCTCGCTGTACCGGTAGGTACTTTCCCTCGTACCAGAACGACACGATAAAGGAATAGGTGCTACCAGGAGGTCCTAATAGGTGTCATTGCTGGTAGAATCGAGCGACCGGCCGACTTGCTGTTCAGCGTACTTTTCGATCCAGGATGTTGAAACCTTTTCGTAATCTCTTGAATTAAACGAGAACGACGAATTTGGTGGTTTGCCTGGGCGAATGTAAACGAGAAAAGTTATCCTAACGTATGGCCGCTCGTGGGCAAATACAGGTAGAAAGGATCGAGATTCGCTATTCGGTGGTTGGCTTGCCGCGGTGCATCGTGTACGTCGTCCCTTGGAGTCCGAGTTCGGTGGTAGGAGACGGTGGATCGTGGATCGTGGATCGTGGATCGAGCCGCTCGGTGGTACCGGCGGGGCCAAGTCGGAGCACAGACCGAACAAAGGTCACCAGGGTCGTTGCACCCGTAGGTAGGGCATATCTCGACGATGCCCCTAGCTCGCTACGCTGTGAATGCCTGTACCTGTACCTGTGTCTGTGGCTACTATGCATGTGCTTGTACTTGTACCCGTACCCCGTACCCGGGCTCGTACACCGCGCCGCGCCGAACCTCCGTTGCGCTGCACTGCACTGCCTTTAAAGAATCTGCTATCGCTTTGCCTCGCACTACCTTCCCTTCCTGTGTACCGAGATGCCTTGGATTTGCGCGCACCAGAGTTGGGCATTGTCTAGATAAAAAATTATTCACATATAACGGTCGAAAACACGCTCAACGCTGACGAAAGTTATTCGCAGCTTTATTCGAAGGCTTCGAATAAAAGATAAAGCTACGGATGAATAAAAAAATGATCCTTATTCGTCGGATAAATTCTCATTGAATAAACTTATTTCTTCAAGTAAATCGAATAACGAGTAAAGTTTTTTCTCTTTTATTCGTTATTTAAGACTTTTATTTAGATTAACTTCTTGCTCAATTATAAGAATAGATATGAATAGAAATAATGTAGGCGTTTGTTTGGCCCATAGGCGGGGCTCCGTTACGTCGAGTTCGGAAGAGAGGAATCTCGGGGAATCGGCTGAGGCGGCTGGCCACTGGCCAGCACGCAGCGGATCCGAAGATCGTGGGTTAGAGTCTCCTTGCTTTTTCGAGGCTTCCTCTTAGCTAGAACCGAAATTTAGCTTCTCCAAGCAGGGCCCTTCAATATAGGTACATGCACATATGTATAGTTATCCAAGTCCGCGAACCGTCCAGCTTTCTCGCTACCGGCCAATCGGGTTTATCAATTATCAGCCACATCGAGAGGACTCTGCTCCGAACTCTACTTAACGGAGCGCCACCTGCTAATGGAAGAGCAAAGTGAATAGGTACATAAATACAGTCCCGATGGACCACGAAGGACCTTCGATTGTGACCGTTCGCGACCATTCGCGCAAATAGGGTAGGTAGGAAGGATTTTCGTCTTCGCCTTACCACGTGGCGATACGCGACACGCAGTTATACCTAACGCTGCACCGCGGGAGGTGCACGATTCGAGAGAATCTAGCGTTGTACCGAATAAAAGAAGCAACCTAAAAGAGAAAGGGGAAGAGAAAGAAAGCTGGTAAGGGACAAAGGACGCTGTAAAGAAAAGAGAGAGATCATAGGTAAAAAGGCACGGTGGTGGTTGCCCGGTCCCGAAGACACGAGTTGTGGTAACAAAGGGCAATCTTATCTCGCGCACGCATCAAAACCGGAACACGAGCCGACATAGCGAACATATTCAACATACCGCGGGCCGCATAGCGTACAGTGTACAGTAGGGTGGACCTTAGCTACTCTTGGTGAACATTTTTTGCTTTAAATTTGTTTCACGCCGCCCTCTAAAACTGCTCCATTGGGTAAGAAAATAATTCCCGTAAAAGATGAAGACGATCGGATAAGTGGAAGACGCGGCGCATTCGCGTTAAAGTTGCAATAAATGTGAAATTTTGTTCGAACGAAAAGGTACGCGGAAAATATTTATAACGATGATTAAACGTAGGTACTTTTTGCGCACAAATATTTACGATAATAGTACTACAGTATGATTTTTCCAACATAATAACTGATTAATATTTATATCTTTTTAATTATGTATATTAAACTTTACGTATTTTATTGAAAGTGACCATTCTTTTAATTTCTTTCTTATATTATTTACAAGTTAATAATGATATTTATTTTAAAAATGGAGGAATGTTCGACATTAATATTTTACCTATATGTGATAAGAAGATAATATTTTTAATATGAAAGGCGAATATTACCTATATCCAAAACAGGCGAAGAAAATAAACATTTTGAAGAAACAGACACTTTTTGATACTCGCGTTTAAAAACAATTTACAAATATTTCATTATCGTAGTTTTTTGTGTCTGGATAGCGCTTTCGGTAATCGGATACCATTTGCATAATAATTTATTTTTCCTCTTCATTTCGCGCGAGTACATTATTAAACTGTTGTATAAGTTTGACTCCTCGTTCGACTGAAAATATAAAATATTTCATTGAAATTTTCAGAAACACGCCATTATTTACGCTTAGCGCGCAGTTATTTCTATTTTACAACTTCCCACGTGATGCGCCACGTCTTCCCGACGTTTAATCGACCTCAAATTATGTACAAATTATTTTTTCATGAAATGAAAACAATTAGGGGGCGGTGTGCAAAAAATGTTGTGGTCGAAAAATAAAGTCCGCCCTAGTGTACAGTGTACACACTTACATAATACATATAGGTATAGGTATGTCTCTCTCTCTCTCTCTCTCTCTGCCCTAGAACGCCCTAATACATTAAAGTAGGTACCTACCCCCATTGTGCTCTTGAATCTTCGATGCGCTATACCCCTTCTACCCCATCCACCCACCTAGCCATCTCCCCGGCACTACTTCGTGTCCAGTCGATAGTTAGCTACCTACTTATTCTTAGGTAGATGTTACACATTGTTGCGCTGTGCTTAAACTGAATACGGTGGCATAAATCATTCAATTCATCTGTTGCCACGAATGAAAGGAAAGAAAGATGGTGCCAAACAAGGAAGGAATAATAGCACGTAATATCCACCTACGTAATAAATGAAAGAGAGATAGTCGCAACGTTGGATGCAATTATTGCGGGCGTGTAGAAAACGGAGGGTTCATTGTTTTTTCGATAGGGTGACGGTGGAAACTGCTATGGACGACGGGAGTTACGGGAAATTAGCGGAAAGCACTGGGTCACAGCTGGCCGAGCGCGCCCCAATCTACGTCCTGTGATTTAGTGGCGCGCGCTCCAACCACGTACAGACTTCATTACTAAATTACACAGTGGCCCAGCCGTCGACGGATCAATTTTTTTCCCGGTCTCAGCGGGGCCTCGTTCGATTACCACGATCCCCGGTTAATCGGGAGGACGCGTGTGCGCGCACAACGCACCACGTACAACGCACAATTCCAGTAGGTGTCTACCTAGAATCGGCTGTTTCGTCGCCGAATCGTCAATGGACGCGGCGAAAGTGTGGAGGACGAGAATGCCCGCACGCTGGTGTCTATCGAAGCTTGAGCTTAGGGGCTGGATGTGGTGACCGAAAGCTAGATAGGTACACGGAGATTGGGGCGAGGTGGCGGGCTGGGAATAGCGAGGCGCAAGGTTGAGAGCTACCGCTCCGGGGTGTACGGGGTTGAAGCAGAGGGAGCCACACGGGTATTAGCATATTAATTTCGCAGAGACTGCGACGCGCAGATAAAGCATCTTAGGTAGGCGAAGTTCGGTGATGAATCAAGCTCATACCCGCTGTAATTATTCAGAAAGTTCATCGCCAACGGGCGAACCGCACGGGACGGAACGAAACAAAAATATTTTTCCTTCTAGGCCCTTAGTAACGTTGCTCGCCGCTATCCGTCTTTTCCCCAGGCTCTCAAGCTTTTCTCCTTTTCCTCCGCGGCAATTTCCATAACGCGGCAAACTTTCTCGTCCGAGTGCTCTTTCACCTCTACCTGCCTTTGTCGCGAGCCTACGTATGCATATACCTACCTACGGTGCGGGCCATTCAATTCTTCACGCTCCAAATTCCCATATCTCGAAACTGACAATGACAAGCATACCTACAGGAGGTTTTACTTTTCATTGTGCTCCTCATCGAATACTCGGATCCAACTACAATTCTTCCAGATACGGACCGATAACGCGCAGTCAAAATAGGTATTAGATACCTACCTGCCTATGTTTCACCTATGTGACATTCTATCAAATTTCTTATCGTACGAATATCCGCGATGCCACCCCAGGTCCAACGATTTTCTCCCTAGAAACCACATTAATCTATTTACCAGTCGACGAGACGCGGCGCGGTGCCCTTCTTTCCCCCTGCTCCAAAAACTCCAATTTCAAGCGTCTTTATCAAGCTCGTATTTCATCAGGGGCGCCCGATTATGAGCGAACGAGAAATTAACTTTTTCGCTAATTAACTCCCTAGAGCCGCTAACGAACCACGGCCAAGTCGAGCATTGCCTTCTCCTCCTTTTTCGCTATCGAGAGCGAACGGGAACAGCTGCCTCGTTCTTCGTCGACGAAAAAAAGAGACGACCGAAGAAACTTTAAAGCGAAGAATAGTCTTGTCTCTCGCATCCCTCGCGCCACCCTTGGCCTCCTCTCTTTACACACGTGTCGTTTATCTTCCTTGTCATAGACGCATCAATTCCTTTCCGTATCTGCAATACCTACCTACCCATCTATCTGGCGAATTGAATGGCTCGAAACATACCTAACGCACGTAGGTAACATCTTGGTCACGAATACTGGAGCCCTCCTTCCGACTCTCTTCCTCATAAATATAAATCGACTTTTTTAATTACTTGCAGAGTATCTCGTAAAGAAGGCCGAAAGAAGTGCGTGGCACTCCACCGCGCCGTCTCCTCTCCGGCCAACAACGATAAACGAATACGCGTTATTCTCGGCTTACACATATCCTACACAGGCACTACCTATCTACTGAATATCAGCAACGTGTCGAAGAGTAAATCTACCTGCTTATTGTTAGTGTGGTGACTCGCGGTGAAAAAGCTCGCTCTATCTTCCGTACAGTCAAATATTGTCCTTGTACCTACTACGACTATTACTATTCTCCCGATATCCGTGCACTCGCGTCACCTCGTTCGATCTTCTCGGTCTCCGTCTCCGTTTCAAACGGGCGAGCAGGGTGTACGAGTGTCCGCGAGCTTTCTAACGTGGAACGTGTGCAAGAGTCGAAAGGCAATCGATAGCCAGCACCCGCATTCACTTCGTCCACCCTTCTTTCATACATATGCTGATATCGGCCATACGTTTGCCAGGGACATGGACGATGGGGAATCGTCCACCGACTGGTCGGTCGGTTGGCCGGTTGACCGGCAAGCAGGCAGCCTGGCTGTACAGATTGAACTTGCTATTTTGATTTTTTCACCATCGATCCAAGAGTTGGACAGTGCCTAACGACTCCTCTCCCCTGCGAACAAACACCTTCCGAACGTCCGGTCGAGCATGACAGGCGCAACAGAGGTAAACGTTCCGCCAACTTTTTGCTACGCCAAAGAGAATCGACGAGCAGAGAACGAACCGGTGAATTGAACGCGGCCGTTCGCCCTCGCCCTTCGTCCTCGCCCTCGCGTCCGGACGTCGACGAGTTCTTTCTCGCAGCTAGCGTTCCCGGCGACAATGCGTTTTCAATCGCAACGATAAATGCCGACACCGACGCTGACGCCGATGCGAGTGGCAGTAAAAAAGGCAAAGATGTCACGGCAAGGAACAATAGGCAATAGGCCCCGAAGAGAAGCATTGTCGCGGTTCACTTCCAGAAGTCCGTCGCGAAGGAAAAGCTCGCCGAGCGAACCGCCAGCCCGTGTGAATGCGAGCTTTTAATTACGTTCTGAATAGACCAGTCTCGCGCGCGCCGCCTTTATACGCGCGAGTCACCGCGAGCGAGAGTTTGCGATACAGCACACCCGTAATAGGTAATACGGAATAAAGCTTCGCTGGTAAACACGAAAAAACGTTGCGCCTCCGAGCGGGACACACCTCTCTGTCGCGTGAGAATGGAGAGCCTACCACTCTCTGGTAGGTGTATTTTTTTATCCTCCTTCCTCATCACCGCCACCCTACCGAACTTGGCGCGATTCTTGTCCTCCTATCTTCAGAATGCGGCGGAAAAAGCCAAGAGAAACACAAGCCTGCGCGACCATTGGTGGCCGCAAGCGTAACTGCAGTTAAATACCCGCGTTGACCTCGAGTCATGGTCGACGCGGTTATTCGTTTGACGAGACCACGCGACACGGAGAAATCAGGCAGCGAGACTCGTGCTTCTTGCGTCGCCACGTCGATCGCGGAGTAAGTAAGTAGATCGCGCGAGAATCATACGGGAAGTGTCCTAGAACGGTAATTTCGCGCCTCTACGAGTAACGCTCCTCGCTGTTTCAGAATAAGAGGAGCGACAGGAAAATAGCAAAACAGTGCGAGCAGAAAGCACGAGGGGAACTTTTGCGGACGTAAGCCCCAAGCCAAAGCAGGTAACCGTTGCGAAAACGTGCGAGGTGACGCCGACGCGATGCTGCGTCAAGATCCAAGTCGATGCGAGCTAATGTTTCATTAAGACGAGCAGCTGCGTCGCCGTCGCTTAACTTATTAAACGACGCGCTCGTCTCCTCGAGGAGCGGCCCCGAAGAGCGTGGCGCGTCGCGTCGCACGGTGGCCGTAACTCGCGCGTCGCCATCGCCATTACAACCGCGCGTGAATACCCGCTAACTCTCTACTCAATTACTCCATTCTGCCCTCGTACTTTGTGCAAACGTACACTTGTCGAAAACATTATTCCGGATGGGGGATCCGCGACACATTCCGATTTCTTTCGCACGATCCTCCCTGTCGGCGTTGCGATTGACTTGCGGGCGAGGGGTGGCTCGCGAAACGTTGCTCACCTAGGCGCGTAGCTGCGGCTCGCGGTGGCCTACAGCGACGGCCAGCCGCAAAACTTTCCGAAACCTGGAAATTTTTTAGCTCGGGGTAAAAGTAAAACACTGCCACGGTCCCACACCGTGACACGTATATGGATGTACTCCGGACAGCTCGGTAAAGCGGTAACTTGGTAACGCAGTAACGCGGGCCCACCTGACTTTCGTAAGCGGATCACGCTCCCCGCTGAGTGCTTTACGGCATCGCTTTTTTCCTGCACCCACTCCTCCTCCCTCCTCTAGCTTCTCTACCGACTACCACCAACATTCCCTCGACCTCATCCTCCGGGACTTTCCTCCCGCGAAATATCACTACCGACCTACCCTGTCGCTGCCTCTTTCGCCCCCTTTTTCCCTCCCCGGCGTAAACTACTTCATTTTCTTCTCCTGCCGTTCCACGCTCGGCTCTCGACTACCCTTCTCTCTGCGGGTACGGGTACGTATATCGTCCATCTAGCCTCGTGTGGAATCGTGCGGCCTGCACAAGTACATAGCTACTCCGAATAACGGGACCGAAGTGACTGGCCGGTATACCTAGGTGGCACGCGGACAAGCTGGTCAGAAAAAGCGAAACAAGAGTAAAAGTGACGAAGGGAATAGTACGAGGAAGGAGTAGAGGGAAGAATGATTGCGAATGAAGAAGAAAGTGTCGGGTGCGGGGAATAGCGCGTGGTCGCTGCCGCTACGCGTCTCGGCCTTGGCACTTGCTTATGCAGCGTGTGTCGTTCCGAGTCGTCCCCTGCTAGCGAAACTACCGATATCCACCTACCCTCTTCTATCTCGTCATCCAGCGCGAGCTGCTGCCTAACAACTCGATTCCATATTCCCGTGGCGGTTGTCGGCCGTGAAGAATTGAATGAAATAAAATAAAGCTCCGGATTCTCGGTGTTTTATGGCGAGGCTCGCTCGCTCGTTCGCCTTCTCCCATCCGTAGCGCCAGTGCCAGCGGTGCGCCGCAAGCTTTTCTCCGCAGCCCTAGCCAGCCGTCATCCTACCAGCGATCCAATTTTACCTTGATTTACACCACCGCGCGATTAACGTGACAACTGATTTACAAAGTGGTCTGCCCATAAAGGAGCAACCCTCCCTCCCATCGTGGCCCAGCGATCCTAAGAGGAGAAAGATCACCGTTGCCTTCATTCTTCACGAACACGGATGATCGTTGCTAACGTCACCGGCAAGTAGCGGTCAAGTCGAGAAGACGCAGCCCCCGGGGCCCGGAGGACAATACGTTTCGCGATCGGTGCGTGGTTCCGTTGAGAGCTGGAAGGAACGATTAAACGGCTCGTTGCGGCGGGGCGGGGCGTGACTCGACCAAAGTGAGACGTTTGTACTACTCCCATGGAAGTTTGCTGGAAAGCGGCACGCGCGCACGGCATCCGGCACGATTGGTTTCAAATCTTTCCACGGTCCAACTCCTGTACCGTTCACTTCATTGTTGTCGATAGCTGGACATTCGTTGCTCGGCATTGTCCCGGTATATTCGGGAATCGTTGGTCCCTCGTTACGCGATACTCGGCTACCTTACCGGGCAAGGAACACGCCCACGATGGAGCAACCACGGGCACCGGTGCGACAGACAGACGCTTTGTCGGACCCGATGGCGCTAGAATCCAGCTGCCGATTATTCTTTTTCCGCCTTTTCACCATTCGAACACGCGCCGCCGCCGTTTAACACCGTTTATCGTCATCTACCACGTCACAGGCCGCAGCCTCACCCGAGAGTACAGCGAACTCGACGAAACCTCGAGCAATTTGACGATCTCGGTATAGGAGGAATGGAAAATAGTTGGTGCGCACTCCCTGCCCTCGCGCTCTTCGCACTCGCCGTGCTCGCGTGTGCGAATACGGCGACAGGAAATGTCAAGATCACGACGAAGCATCCACTGCGCGGCGCGGCGGCGATGGCAATATCGTAGCTGTCCGATCGGATCTAGGGAACGCGCGCGTTCACCCGTCGCGCTTCCTGTGTCCATATAGGTGCCTAATACCACCATATACATATATGTATCTTCAGCTCCCAATTACACGCCACTTTATCCGGCTTTCCTTTCCTTTCCTTCTTTGTCCCTTGCGTTTATCGCTGCTCGAGGAATCAGCTCTAAAGGGTGCAATTACCCCGAGAACCCACGATACGAGTAGAGCGTCTCGATGAAGAAGGAGAAGCAACTTTCGGACCGTTCAGATTTAGTGAAAATGAGAGTTGACGCGCAAACACGCGCAAGGGTGGTCTCAAGGCAGGCTGAAAAAATCGTCACCCGAAATGGATAGGACGGAGAGAAGAACTTGACAAGCTATCGATTAGCTGTCACTTTATTTGGGAAAAGTAAAAGAGGAACGGACCCTGGGGAGCTTGGCTTGGAAAGTGGACTCGAATTCGAGCTGGCAGGTTACAAGGAAACACTCCTAAAACTGTCCCCGATCTCCACGCTTCCAACCATTTCTTCTTCTTCTCGCTTTCTTCGTAATAGTTGTCATTTGCCGAGTGTCGGGAGAATGCTAATTTCTAACTTCATCATCGACATTTGAACCGTAGACCAACCAGGGCGTTTGGTGGACGTTGAGAGAACAATACAGGCCTATTTGGTTCCAGTGTTGTTCTACAGCCTCTACCTAAGTGGAGCGTATCGATGGATTAACTTAACCCGCGCTTGATCGCCTCCGCGGCCACGAAAAGCTATGATTTTTAGGTCAATCCCGCATGCGCGGCTGCTTAATTAACCGAGATGCTCGTGGCAAAGGTTTATCGACCTCGTGAGAAGCCCGACTTGGACTCGAATCATCCCATCGAATACCCCTATGACACCGTGGCGCCGTTTATTCGTACCGCTTCGTCTTCTTACCAGCATGTCTACAAATTAGTACTCGGCGGTGCAACGTCTTCAGCTCTGCGTATAGATAACTATTCCGCCTCGTTAATGCCTACTTAACACATGAGAAATCCACGTACCGTGGATCGAGAGATACACAGACGGCGAATATTTTATTACGCGATCTAGCCGCTGGCCGCTAGCGTCCGCTCGAACCGAAACAACCGGTCAATGGGACCGGGATACAAATTGTCTTGAGATAAAAGGAGCAGTTTGGGTGGTCTTCAATTGGATGGGACCGTTTGCATGTTAGCAAGCAGTCGACTTAAGCCCTTTGTCCGTCAATTTGTTCTTGAATTGAGGAGTCAACCGTTTAATAATCACAGGGTTTACGTTCGAACCTATCCAGACCGTTGCTAACCGCTAAAAGAATACATAACCGCGAGGGGTCTGTCGAGACTTGGCGGCGTGATAATTTGCAAGACGGTTCAGTTCAGATAAGAGAGACGGTCACATTAGCGTGCCGAAGGATCGTAGTGAAGGATTGCTTAATGTACCTTGAGGACATCGGCCCGTAGAACAAGAGGGATTCGTGCGAAATGATAAAAGCACAATGCGGAGTTCGGATTGGGAGTTCGGGGCGGGCAGAGCGAGCAACAGTGAAAGAGAAGGAGTCGTGGCGTTTGGGAGCGGTGGCAGCCGGTTGCTCGCCTAACAAGATAATTAAGAGTAGGTACCGTAGGAGCTGCCGGACTCGGTTTTTTTCTTGGTCGCGTGCTGATGTCAACTCGTGTCGGACGAGCTCTCTACTTTACGCTCGCTTGCATCCTTCGTCTCTGCATCGTTGAAGAATGCCTCGGCTCCGTGGGAACACGATCCAACAAATGCCACGACAATCTTACATAATTCCCTGTGCCCGCGTTTCTACATGCGAAACCTTTTATCTTCCTAAACAAATTCTTTCCTCTTCGTTCGATGTAGGTACCTATAGGTACGCGGAAGAGAAGACGAAACAGAAAGTTCTTTCCTCCCGCTGTTCCATCTCCTCTCTTTTTCTTCCTTTGCCCTTTCACACGACGGCCTTTTCAGCTGTTTTCGTTTTCGTTTTCGTGGCTTCGGTATATTAAATCTGAGAATTTTGAATGTGTGAGAAAGATATAGTGGCGACAGGAGGGAGAGAAAGATGCCCCATCTCGGTCTCTGCTATCTCTCTCTCTCTCTCTCTCTCTCTCTCTCTCTCTCTCTCTCTCTCTCTCTCTCTCTCTCCCCCTCTCTCTATGGCGATACTGTTCCCCGCTAGGTGCTCGGTGCTTTGTTTCGAAGCACGCGGAAAACTTTGGCTCGAGAAAGAGCTCAGTTTCTTGCCGCGGCTGCGTTCCTGGACAATGCACGAACTTCTGTAATTAAAGTTATGTTCCCGCGTCGAGGCTAAGTTACACGAAAGTTCTGCCTCTCGGCGATGCCTCTTTGAGAACCGACGGCGGTCCGCAGACCGCTTGTCACTTATAAACTGTCAGCTTCGTTTCAAATCTTATCTCGGCTGGTGAAAAGAGTTTAGGCGGGGAAACTGTGCCTTCCTCGACCGTGGATGCGAGGCGCGTCGATGGCCCGATACAAAGCCGAGTCAACGTCACAGTTTCGCCTTTGGCACTCTTCGAGCAACCGGAGCAACGTGCGTCGTCGAAACAATCGTTGTAAAAAGTATACGTACGGTAGATCTTGTGGGGAGTTGTCAGAGAGGAAAAGCTTGAAAATCCAATGCCTGAAACTCCTGCATACCCGATCTAAGAAATAAAGGGAAGGTAAGGGCAAGAGAGTAGAGTGTGGAGGTGGGCCGGGTGTTTGCGAGATAACGACGGGGAACCAGATAAGAACCAGGGTGCTTCTGGCAGGCCCAAAGGAGAACGTCTTCCTCCCTTTCGCGACCGTTTACTTGGAACGAGTGAGGCTGCGTACCGGGCACCTAAGGTGTCTCCAGCGTATCCAGAATGGCAAACGTCCGACTTGTATTCTGCTCTCTCCTCTGGCAGACTGTTTTCTACGGGTTTACGCGTAACCGTTCGCTCGTGCTCCTGCTCTCTCTCACTAACATCAGCACCCCCAAAGTTGTTCGTTTCAAGCTACTACCGGCTACGACTCCCACGCCCCCCTTCCGCTCCATTCTCACCCTCCAGTTGTCCTTCATCGCGACCACTGCGACATGCGCACCTATTTGCCTTTAGACGCTACGAGAATACGCGTTCCACGTTCCCTTCGATACTTCGCCGTAGAACGTTGGTCCACAGGTCAGCGATCTCGTTGGTTACCGACTGTTCACGACCACCGTTTACTGCTGGCCAAAGAACGCACGACCCGGAAAGGATCCGGAACGCGAGAACGCGAATAAGCGAACGAAAGACACAGGGGAGAGAGAGAGAGAGGGAGAGAGAGAGAGAAGGGGGGAGGGGTTGGGGATGGAAAGGGAAAGGGAAAGAAAAGAAAAGGTGAAAGAAGGCGAAGGAAAGGTTGGTTGGCGCCGCGAGGCGGAGCGTGGAGGTGGCGAAGGCGGGGCAAGCAAAGTTTCAGAGGCGTGATGTATCGACGGAATTTCAAAGCCAGGAGGTACTCTCGTTCTAGAGAAATTGCACTGTACACCAGTGCTAGAACATTTCTAGCTTCTCCGAACGTTGGAGGTTTCGTCGTGGTCTCACCTTTACCGAGCGTTTTCAAAATGTTAAGGGTGCACCTGCTTACGAATAGGCCTAGAATTTAGAGTTTAGAATCTAGGATCCAGAGAGAGGAGGCTCGCAGCGGCCTCGCCGGTTGGAAGGAGTAAAGAGTAAAGATAAGAACGCGATGCATAATCCATCGGACGGGATGAGAAATCGAAGGCGAGCAGCGTAGGGTGTGGATGGTTCGGACGGGGTGGCAACCGGGACAGGGGGTGAAAAACGGTGGAGCGAGGGAAGAGAAGGAGCGAGAGGACGAGAACCGCGATCCATCAAGGAGATGCCGAGGGTTTGGGGTGATGTATCCGAGGATAGGTTGACCTCTGCGCCGGACACTATAAAATTGCCCTTAAACATTCCTTCCTAAAACGATCGAGCTTTTAACGGGACTCATCCTTCCAAGTCGTCGCGGTGCAAAATGTTGCTTCGATCGGGCGACCAGAGGTCAGCGCTCGCCGAACAGTAGGTAGTAACTACGGATGGATGCGACCGCGGCCGGCGACGAGGACGAGGACAGGCACCCGGAAAAGAAAACCAGCCGGCAGGCTGGAGAAAATGCTGGCTCCGCCAGCGTATGCGCGGAACGCGTGGAAATGTCGAAGCGAATGGCGTTTCGCTGTATCGTTGGCGTTCCATTGAAACCTACCCTCCCTCCTAGAGAAATGTCACGAAACGTCGGAAATTGAAAAGCTTATTCATATTTTTTCGATAGACGATAATGCGCACCGCGGTGGATCGGGCACTTTCATTCGGCATACGTAATGCGAGAACCGAGCGAACGAGGGATGAGAGAAGCCGACGTTGGTCGATGGATGCGAATTCCTCGATGAGCAACCCCAACTCCAACTCCAACCTCAGCCCCCCCGCCCGACCTAACCCAGACCACAACTCCAGCCACCAGCCACCGACTACCAACCCTCAACCCTCAACCCCCAACCCTCCACCGCAGACCCACGCGTCGCGGTTTTTCGCTCTCACAGCTTTCGTTCTCGTTAGTCGCGCAAGCGCCCCGATTCAACCGCAGCTTCTTTCATTTTTACCCGACGCGAGTCGCAACGGTCAGGATTTCCCGATGGAAATCAATGAAGACGCGACGAACCGTACCGTCGTCGTCAGTGTTTGATCCGATGAGATCTCAGTGCCTGCAACAATAGGCGGGAAAGATACTTTTCCCGCGACTACTTGGGTGTACACTACCCGTACTTATTTTCGACAACGGAAACTGTCTGCGGTTGGTGTCGCGTGAAAGTTAATAGGGTGCAGAGAACGGGCCGAGAGAAGGGAGAGCGATCCGCCGCGCCGGCCGTGTAGGTACACTATACACCGCGAACGGGCATTGGAAATTAGACACACGTTTCATTTCCTGGAGCGACTGCGGTTTCCGTCGTGGTTTCAAATATTGGAAATATCTCGCGCCGCTCGCTGTACCGCGAGATTTCATTCCATCCGATTTTATGAATCTGGAAAAACCGCTCCTCGCTACTCAATTTACTTCTGAATTTTCGATGCACACATAGGTGTTGCCTAAGTCTTAGGTAGTCGCGATACCCGCTCGAAAAGCGAAGGATTGCTTCTCTAAATCGATCTGCGAACGACAGCCACGCCAACTAGAACTATTCAGGCAGGGTGACCGTTTAGAGCGGTCGCTCTGATAAAGGCAAAAGGTGCCGTAACGAGAAGAGGCGACACCATCTTGCGCTTCGGGTGGACGGAATTGCGACAGAGAGAGAATGTCGCGTTCCGGGGGCAGGGGGTAAGACGTCAAACTCAGGCACTCGGCTAAAAGAGACGGTGGATCGGGAGGGCGGAGTGGTGTGAGAGAAGGGTCGAGGTGTGGTGGGTAGAGAAATCGACAGTGCACTTTATCGGTGCCATAAAGACTAATATAATCCCGAGAAGGAAAAAGAGCGGCCGAAACGCGATAGACCGAGTGGCGGGTGTTGACACGCACACGAGTGCGGGCGGTCGCCTGAACGCGTGAACGCGTGAACGCGCACGGACGAGCAGCGGCGTACCAGGCTGTTTTTTAGACGGAGTGGCTTTTTGCGGACGACAGGGCATTTAAGGGAATTGCTCCCTAGCGCCTTAGCTCGATCGCACCGCACCGCACGGTCTGCTCTCCCGCCACGGTCTCGGGAAAAACGCTCCTCGCACCCGGCAGTAGTCAGAAGGATATGTACAACTATTGTACATTGACTTGGCCACTGAACGAGTAACGCGATATTTATGCCCGTTCGGCACCGATACCTATCAATGTCCTGCGCGAGAGATCGGACACCTTGCCTCCCCTCGGGAAAACAACAGCCGCTTCGTAGTCCGCGACGATATTACAATTTCCGAGATGAATTCACGTTGAAATCTTGACTCGTTTAGCCCGCTGTGAATATAGCATTATCGCACCTCCTATCGCCCCTGTACTGCGCCACTTTCCTCCTCCTCCCTCGCTTTGGACGGTCTCCGTCAGTTCCTCTTCCTATTCCGCCTTCTTCTTCGACAGCGTAGACGGAAAGCTTGGAGAGGGCCGCTGACGCGACGACGGCGATGCTTGGCGTTCCTCTGTCTACGATCCGTCGCAATCTTCACCCACGTTTCACGGCGCGGCGGCGTGGCACTCCCCCTCGACTTGTAACAGCTTCCCGAATGAAAGAGAGTGGTCTCGCGCCACGCGCGAATATCGCCGCGGACGAGCCCTTATCGCAAATGACTGCTTCCGCCGAGCACGGAGAGATTTAGAGAGCGTAACGACGTTGCGGTTCGCTCGGCGATCGCAAGGCAAGTGCCTAATCCAGACGATAATGGCTCGTCGCTGCCGCGAAACGATCGAACAAGGACCCACCACTCGGACCTGCTCCCTTTCACGCCGCGGCTAGCCTCCTAGGACGGCAGCCTGTCCAGCGCGTCCGTTTGATAGCGGCTGAGGAATTTGCGTGCCTCGCGTCACGCACCCTTAGCAATCAAAGCAAATGGGCTTATATATTAGAAATCTATGTGTATCGAGAATCGATATTGAGATAAGGCTGTATCCTCCGCAATTACTTAAACAGGTGTGTACCTATTTAAGTAACGCGAATAGATATGCGCCTATTTAAGTAATTGCGGAGATATAGCCTTATCTCAATATCGATTCTTGATATACATAGATTTCTAGATTCCGAAGAGTACCGGTACATAGTTACTTGGTATACTACTCGGGACGAACGAAATTGCCGTTGCGTTGCCGCCATCCGCCGACATTCGTGATATCCCTTCGCCAACTTCGGACTCAACGGTATCGATTACGCGGCTGGTAAATGAATCCGCGCGTATAACGAGTAGCTGGATTATCTCTTACGAACACAGCTCTGTACCGGTTACATTCATTCCGCGCTATGGACTCGATGATAAACGAGAACCTCACGCGGTACCAATAAACTTGTAGTCTCATAACCGAAACCGTTGTTCCTAATAGTTATAATATTACCTAAGCAATGAACGGCATCGATTATCTCGTCATCGGTTCCTCGCTGCTCGATCGAAGGTAAACGTGGGACAGGGACGCGATAGGTATGCACGCAATTATGTATCCCCGGTGTCGGACGAGGGCGCGAGTTAAAGAGAAGCGATCGATGGAACGAGGACGGTGACGGTCCGTGGCGGTCGGTTCGGGCCGGGACAGGCCGAGTCCAGCCGGCCGTCGCAACGAGCATGGTTTTAATTGAAACAGATAGAGCGATCAGCGAGTAGCGGTTAAACGGCGGGTGGCAGGCGTAGCGTAGGCCGTACGCCACGCCGCGCCGTACGCGTCGCGGACCCTCCGTGGGGAAGGGTGCTCGCAGGCGTCGAGGTCGAGGGAGTGTCTCCGCCGCGCTATACCCTTTCGTGGGATTATTCGGTGGGTAATGTATGGCGAACATAAATCACCGAATACGGACGCTCGGTCGAATCTATGCGAAACTCTCTGTCGACGATGATCCGGTCGGCACGCGGCACGGCTAGACTAATTGCTGGCCGGCAATCCTCCGCGAGACCCACACCCTCCGATTCACTCCCTCGCGCCCTACGCATACCATTCCCCTGTCTCCTCTTCAGATCCACGTCGCGATCCAAAGCTTCCACATCCGCAGAATCCTCGACGACGAACGGAACGGATCGATGAGAATCGTTGCGGGGCTGAAAAGAACTACGAACGACCGAGGCTTTCGGTGGAAAAACGCCGAAGGAGAAACGCCGCTACGCGGGCCAGCATGGGCGCGCGCTCGCTCTCGCACGTAGTTTGACGGTCGGGGGCGTAATTCTAATTATACGGAGTATCCGTTACAGATTTATGAGGTCGCCCGTACATGTGTACGGATCGGTCGCGCGCCCTTTCCGCCTAGCCCCGTCACTTTTCTCCCGTGCCTCGCCACTTCATTTACATATGAATTAAACTATTACGCCCCGCGCGGCAGTCGCAGCGGCAAACTGCTCTGTACTCGTCGTCGGGTCGTGAGTGAATCGTCAGTGGCCGAGGTCCATTTCTCCATCGATCCGCGCCACCGTTGCGGTCGCGTCGCTGCTGAAACACGATCAAATACAAGCTGCGCGCAAAGATAGCTACCCTTTACTTTACATCCCAAGCGTGACTCGCCGAACCACCCCTTTGACTTTATCCTCGATAAGTATAAACCGGCCCGTTAATGGAAAGCGCTTGAATATTTCATCTGCTCGTCCCGTGGCGGCTGGAGCGGCGCGGCGCGGCGCGGCTACTCTGTCACGAGCGACTGACAAATTCCCTGAATCCTTTGGATTCAGTGATTCGCTCGAGAAGAGAAATCTCGATTCACCGGCGGCCTGACGCTAAGAACCCAAAGTCTTTCCTCCTTTCGCATCCCTGAGCGAGTTAACCGCTTTTACTTCATGTTTCAAACTGCACGCGAGAATGCAAAACTCCAAGGTACCTATGAAAATTTCTTGCGGCTTCTCGAAAGCTCGATGCAACGAAGGACCGAGATGGTCAAGACGGTGAACTCGTCCGTGCTGTGTGTTGGTCGAAATCGATATCCAACACGGCCGAAGCCAAGTTCGGTGCAAAACACTCGTGCTCTGTTTAATATTGCAGGGCGCGAGCTAATGCGCGCTGCTCTCGTTAATGCCAGCCCTCGTCCCTCTGGCAGAGCCGATTCCAACGTCGTTGCAGGTTGCAGCAGTCTCCAGCATCGCCAAATGACGACCGTGCCTCTGCTGCGTGGAAGATTAAAGTTGTTTGTAGACGCACCAATCCGAAGGAGGAAAGGCAAAGGAAAAGGGTGACGAAGAAAGTTGGATCAGAGGCACGTAAGAAAGAGCTAGAAGATGTTTGCGCATACGTGCGCGTAGCTAAATGGCAGTTACCCGTTCGTTGGGCGCGACGTTTCGGTGGTCGGCTTCAGTGGTAAGTGTACTGGCCGTGGTTTGGGTTACGCGGCCCTTCGGACGGTAACCACTCCATGCGGTATCGTACTAATTGCAGCCACGGATGCCGGTTACTGCTCTTCAGGGTTAATCCGCAGCGGCGTAAGAACGGGAAACGTAGACGATCGGCCGAAGCAGGTACGAGTTTGCAGCATTCGCTACGCCTCTGCGGTCAAAGAGTTGCGGTAAACTCGACCGGGGAGACGCTTACGAACCAGCCGTTGGCACCGTTACAAGATACTCGGCAATTAAGCGTGATTAATGCCACCAATTAAAGAAACGTGGCAGAAACGTTTGTACCGTGTGTCGCTAGCCCGCGTTCCTCGAATTCCCTTAGTTTACCACATCCGTATTCATTACCGTCTCCTTTCTGCACGTTTCATCGAACGAAAGCTCACCGATTCGCGATCGCTACCTACTCGTGGCTCGCGGCTGGCAGATCGTGCGGCGAAGGGAACGAGAACACTTGTTGGATGATTCGCTGCAACAACGCGAACATAATAGGATACTTTCTAAAGCAATCCCCTTGCTCCCTGAGAGAATCTTCCGCTAGCATCGAACCCATCCGTCCTTGAGAATTTATGCGCGTTTCCGAGGGGAACGTGGACGTCGAAGAGGAAGGGACCCCACCCGAGTCAGCCTATCGTTTACCCGTTATTTATTTCTCAAAATTTGAAAATTATACCGCATTTAATACATCGCCCATCTCCTTCCTCCCCTTCTCGTCCTGCTATCCCCCGTCCGCTAGCTCCGTGTTTTATTCATGTCGCAATAAATAAGGAACAAAAGAGTAGTTTGTGAGAAATTCCGATGCCCGACCTCTTCCGCGAGTCCTGGTTAGGTAAGTACACAAGTAAAATACATACATAGGTATCCTACGGCTCGTGCCATACCGTTCACGGATGCCGAGTCGTCGCGATCATCGATACCCGTCAGCCCAATTTCTCGAAGGAAATATTAGTCGAAGGAATTATTGGGAAAAGAGAGTACCTAATTGTCCTAATTGTTGGACGGTTAGGGAGAACGGAGACAAGGGTAGGTGGCGGACGTTGCTGCGCACAGCTTATTAACTTTTCAAGGCAACGTAGGACGTACGAGGCCGTAGCGACAAAATAGAAGGTCGGAGAATGGTAGGAGATAGAAGGAGCGGAGCGGGCCTTGGCAGATGGCACCCGAGGGGATATCCTTGTCCAGGATATCAAGGGTTACCCATCACCGCGGGGACGGCAAACGCGCGCAAGTAAAGGGTAACTGATTCTAATCGCGCGCCCTCCGCGCTGTAACCTACTACGTTACTATGATGAATGGGCAAAGTGCCTCGTGACTACCGAATGGCAAACCCGACCAATGTGCTCCGAGATATTAAAATCCCTACGATCGATCGCGCTCCGTCGTACGCTTTCCCGTGGCACGGCACCACCGCCGATTTCACGACACTTGGATATCGCTAACGATTACCATTACCCTGCCAAACAGCCCGGCGATATCCTGCCATTTGCACGTGTCAATTATTCTGGAAACCCGGAGAAACCATCGTTCCCCAATGAAAAAATCGACTCGTCGAGAAAAACGAGCCGCATAAGCGTATAAACCTACAGTGTGCCAAACAACGGATCAGATACAGAATTGCGAACGATTTTAATACGCCGCCTCTGCCCTCGCCTCCGCCTCCACCACCACCTCCGCCTCGTAATTCATGCAACGACCGAGCCGCGTATTTTTATTGGTACGCGCCGATCGAGATCGCAATCTAAATTGAATCGGATAGGAGGGTCCTGGCGCGCCGAGCCGCTTTCATAAACACGCTGCGCACGCCAAAACACGCGGACCGGTCAATGTTTTTAAGCCGCTACTTTCCACTATCAGAGACCGCGAAACGTTCCGAGAACCCTTCCGCGAGAGCTTTCGTTGCGAGTCGCGGCTGGTAGACGCTGGGCTACCGAGAACCGGCATCGGTTCGACTCGGCTCCGCTCGGCTCCGTGATCCTGTTCCCGTGAAACGGTTCCCGGTACGAAACAAGGATCGAAGAATCGTTAAAGCGACGACCGGAGATAGCTGGGATAGCATCTGCTAACGACACGCGGACGAGCGATCCGGCGGATCCCCGAAAGAGGAAACGACCAGCGAAAAAGTACGTCCCCCCCTTCGTTCTCTGAGCGCGGCAGACAATTCTACTTGGGATAAAATCGGTCGGGAATCCTCCAAGGGCCACCATCGACGCGGCCAAAGAGAAGGGGAGATGATTCAGAGATATCGTTCGACATAAAACCCTTAAGGTTCAAATTTGCATGTTACAACCTGCGTACCCCACCTTTCGGATTTTCCCCCGCGTTAGACTTTCGACTTGGGCTACTCGTACGCCCCCACCTCTGCCCGCCTTCCTTGTCCGCATCCCCGAGCTTACTCTTATCCCTGCTATTTTGAATGTAAGATAGGTACGCGCGCCCTTACCGTCTGCCTCCCTCCGCCTCCCTTTCGCCATCGCGCAGATTCCTCTGTTTCTCATCTCTCTTCCTACGTCAGCCTACCTCCATTCGTCCCCTGCCTCTTCCCCTTTCCCCGCTCTGCTAAGCTCCCGCCTTTTCGTTTCTTTTCTTCTTTCCCCGATTCTGTCTATCGCGTTCTCCTGCCGTTTCGCTCGCTCCCTTTAAGACGGAGTCCTTCGGTCATTCCGAGGATCCACCGCGCTTAAATCAGCCTCCTTGTTTATAAATAAGACTATATAACACCCTCGGCGGGTTGTCGGAAGAAAGCTGTGGCAACGCCACCCCATTTACCTACTTAAGTGCGTGCACTTGTCTGCATAATCTACGTGCTTGCGGAAAAGATGGGAATCGAGGATCCCGGCGCCCGCGACCCGCGCGGTCCCTGAGATCGAACAGCGCACCAAACATAAACTATTTGCCCGAGGGCACCCCTTCTGTTTGCACAGACTGGGCGAAAGCGAGAGTCGCCCGCAAATGATGACGAATGGTTGCGAATGATTTTAGTAACGCTATAATGCATCAGCTACAACATAGCTAAACACATGGATAGGCTGTCGTAGTGACGTCGTGCCTTTCCACAGCTTCCAGGGCATTACACGACGACACATTTCGCGGCGAGCATCGAAACCAAAGGAACACGGCAAACGTAAGGACGACGCGCGGCTACCTCTACCCAAACAAACTTCATCCATCTCCCTTGTTTGACTACACCTCGTCAAATTCAACCACGCTGCTACTCTCTGCCCCTATACATTCGTACATCTAACTGTCTTCGCCGTAACTGTATGCGTATGTATATAATATAGGTAGGGGAAGAGGGCATGATGGGGAAGCTAAGTAAGCATGTAAAAAAATTGATAATTACACCTTTTATTTAAGTTTCCATGAATTAATTTTCTTGCACCCGATTTTGGCGCTTAAAACTTCGTCTACATAGGTATTCCTTCATAACTTCTTTCGTGGCGTGGGCCGAAGGAAACAAGCGGATTTTCGCTGGCTATCGATTCTAGGCTGGAACGACTCTCTGGAATGACGAACGATCGTGCGTGGTACTCGAGGACAAAAGTTTCGTATCCCCGCGATATCCGTCAGGCGTTATTTATTTCGGGAGCGTATTATTGTTGTTTATTATCTGAGGTTCGGTACATTTAACCCGTGCCGCGCCCCGCCCCGCCGCTTCGTCCTCGAGGACAATGCAGGACAAAACGATCCCCGAGTAGGAGAATTTCCGTCGGCTGAAACTTCTCCGAAGGGATGGAGTAGTCTTCGATCCGTCTGCCTCGCTCCGCCTTAGTGCTCTTCTCGAGAGACGCGAACGCTCGTCATACGCGCTGCAAAGTGTGGAAAAAAGTCAATTTAAGGATCCCACTGGAAACGTGGCTCGCGGCGTGGCTCCTCGTCGCATACCTAACTAAGTACTTTGCGAATTCCACGAAGGACAGTGTTCGGCGGTACCCTATATACGTACGAGGTATGTACCTCGAAATGCGGGAAAGTTCGTTTGCCAAATTGCCCGGTTGCCTGGTTCCCACAAGCCGCCCGACCGGATGAAAATAATGATCAAAGTTTTCCCGAGCGCGGAAAGATACCTGAGCAGGAAGCTCGATAAGCCGTCGAACATTGTGCGACTACGAAACAAAAGAAAAGCAGGAACCACGATCGCGATGGCCCGACGATTCCACTCGATGCGACTCGCACCGCGTGCGCACGATAAAATATCGATTATCGCGTGAGACCGACGGCGACGTGATCGCGGAACGATCGGTTGTCGCAGTCGGTGATAAAGTCGCGATAGGATCGAAACAGATGTTCGGTAGAAAATCAGGGTGCGTTCACACGCGTCAATTCGCAGGCAGGAAGGCACGCAGGTGAGTAGGTGCATGTATATGTACATGCGCATACAGTGAAGTGGAGAAGTGGACAGGTAGGCAAACGTAGTTTTCGCAGGATTTCGGTGAACGAAGTGAATAGTCCCGCTCGCGCTGCCCTCGGTCGTCGAGCTATCTGTTTGGATGCTTGCGCGCTTTATTAATTTATTTATTTAATTTATTTATTTATTTATATACGGGTGGGCACCCTTTGGAAAAGGAATTAAATATACATGAGCCGTAGACGGAGATATGTACAGGTGACAATACGTAGTATACGCAAATACAAAAATTAGTTAACAGAATTGCTGCGCATTAACATTAACAGCTGGTTTTTAAAGGACTCGTTGGTGTTCGAGAAAAAGTCAATAGCGTGACAGAACTTATTGGCTAATTTGCACAGGCGGTTTATGAGGTTATTCTCACCGAAGGCGGAGGTATGGTGTGATAAATGGAAGACCGGAAATTTCCTGAGATTCCTAGGTGGCTTTATCGCGCAACTGTTTGATCGCGAAGAATAGATGGCAATCGAGAGAATCGTAACCGTATAGGATAGAGCATAGAACGAAGGGAAATGAAGGCACAGATTACAGGTGAAACCACGAAGGTGTCGTGGTCAGCCATTGAAAACCGATAACAGGCACGGTCACTCTCGGCTCGTTCTTGGAATCGAAGGAAAAGGAAGGTAGGTAGAGAAAGAGCAAGCGGTCGCCCGTTACTAGCGCCGGTTAGATCCGCGTGCACGATCAACAGAGCCGCGCATACGTGTATATACGCGCCGCGCCGCCCAGGGGAGGAAGAGGGCGAACGGCGAGATTTACCCTAGAGCCCCGGGCAACCGCAACCCCCGAAGCGATTTCGATTATCGATAGCACTCGTTTTAAAACACCCTGTGTCGATTCGTCGGTCTCTCTACTGGCCCTCGTCTCCTCCCACCGAGGCAAACCCTCCCGGTTCTTTTTATTCCCTTCTCGTTGACGGACGCGACGCGATTGTCACGTTGGGGATTCGTAGCCCTCGCAGATGCCATTCTAGATTCGTTCGATCGGCTTCCCGATTCACGCTTCGCGATTCCCGATTCCAGATCCCCGATCCTCGGTTTCTCGGTTTCTCGCCCCCTAAGTAGACACCTGCAACTGCCGCTCATACGAGGTAGGCACATTCCCGGAACGCTCGGTTCTCCTGTACTATAAGTTCGACTATCTAGAAACAGGTACAGGTGGGTACAACAAGTGCCCATGTTTCTCGCGAGAATCAAGCAAAAGCCTCGGCCATTTTCTTGCCCGATAACGCTTATCCCTTGCCGCGCGAAGGTCTAGGGCAGAGTCGATACTCGTAATACTCGCCTCGCGAAACTATCTTGACGAACCTCCTCGAGATTCGTCGAGTGTCCTTCCATTATAGGTCGGGCGGTGGATCCGTAGATGGTGGAGAGATAAGGCGGACGATGACTTCGGATGATGGGGTGGCAAAGCGACGGGCGAATGTTGCCGCTTGTGTGTCGTCTCGTTTCGTCTCATCCCGTCTCGGGGGGGCGATCGCTCATCTCGGAATAGCGTTTGCTCACGGTGCGCGCCCGATGCGCTCGGGTACGAGAACGGGAACCAACCACTCAAACCGACATCCCCTCGTAATCTTCGCTATTCCGTGTCAACTATCTTGCATCGATCATCCGGCCAGTTCTATTAAATTTTTCGCCACGCGACCACCGCTAAGCTCGACTTGACGATTCATTCTTACGCGGGTAAGTACATGTGTACCCCAGCTCCGTTTAAACGTCGACCCGCGCTGTTTACACGCGCGGAGACGCGGTGCCGGGCTAGGTGCAAGGCGACGCGGCGAATCGAAACGGACGGGGCGTAATGAAATGAGGTGAGCTCCGCTAAAGCGAGGTAAGGCGAGGATTTAAGCGAGCGGAAAGTCTCTTATGAAAATAATGTCGGAGGGAGAATGCGAAACGAAATAAAAACTAAGTAATGTATGCGAATGGCTGCCGGTGGAGGAAAGGGACGGGAGGTGAGGAGTGGCGGTGGATGGAATGTCGGCAGGATTTACATAGACCGTGCAGGGTGGCGTGGAGCGGTGCGGAGCGGTGCGAATCACCGCGATCCAACGCGAAACGAAGCGGGGAAACAGCAGGCAAGTCCGCTTCTAAGAATGTATCGCCGCGCCGTTACGTAGACTACATAAAATTGCTTTTACCTCTTATTAACAATTCATATTCCTTGCTCGAAAGTCACTCGCGATAAAAAGTTATCGGTGGGGAGATACTTACTCCTTCACGACAAACTCGCGACTCTTCGCATCGACGCGACGCGCCGCGCCAGCGCCAGCAAATGGTCGGAGGGATTGCTAAATACGAACTGCGGGCAGTAGCCATAGGTCGGCAATTTAAAGAGACGGGAATGTTCGCTAGGGGCGCGACAAATTTTCGTAATATTCCCTGCCCACGAACGCTCGGCATTATTCCTCAAATTCTTTTCAAACGCAAGCCTTCTAATGCGCAATACGTTGCTTCCTCCCGGGCCGAGGGAAAAGTGACTCGGGAAGTATCGTTACTCCCTCGCCGGTGTTGCGGTCTACCCTTCGCTCGCGTGTACTAACGTTCCTCTCCCTCCCCGTGGCCACCGCGGCCACAGCCACAGCCGCTCCAGACACCCCACTCCGCCTGTCTCATCCCATCAGCAAAATGCTGTCCGATGCGGAGCACGACGCTTCCGGGGGGAGCTTTGAATGCGGATCTAATTACTTCCGGTCGGTCGTTCGCACCGCTCAATACACGCATATCCGGCATATTACGAGTCGAAGGTCCAGCTCGCGCTAGGACGCCCTAGCGCGCCCTCAACAGCTGCTCGCTCCAAACTCCTCTCCTATCGTCCACTCCACCCTTTCGATTCCATTCGATTCGATTCGACGACGTTGCCTCAACCTGTCTCTGTTATCCCCGCTCAGACGTTCAATCCAGGTGCCTGCTGTACACTTATCCGATTCCATCGACGATCTAGCCGTTCTCGCAGCAGTTATTCAATCGATCGGTAAAGGCTCGAGGAAGCGAGATTCGAAACGAACCGGATCGAGGGTGCAACGGAGGCAGGGTACAGGGGTTAGGAACGCTTTGAGCCTGCCGCGGCTTTGTCGCGACATCCCTTACGCGTGCTGCGTCCACCGTGTTTAATATTTCCAAAGTGCTCCGACAAAAACCCGCTGAATTATGAATTACCATAGGAAGAGGATACTTAGGCGTAACACCAAACTCGGATTTTCGATCGGTGCTAGGCTGTAATAATAACCGTCGTAGCCACTGAGAATGTTGTTGTTTCATCCGTTCTGAGATCGCGTTCGTGCAACCTCGATTCTTCCGAAATCGCGAATAATAGCGATTAAGAGGGTAAGGGTGAGAGGGGGTGAAGGGAGGTAGACACCGCCGCGTCGCGTCGCATCGTCGAGGAATCCCCACCAAGCTTTGACGCTCGTCGCTCTTCGGGATTACGGTTAAGATCAAGGTGGTCGTTCAACTTCATATCTCCCATCCTCACTTTCTCAGCCTAGTCGTCTGGAAAAAGCGAAAAAGCCAAGTTTCACACGGTCAAAGCTGGAGTAGACGGGACGCGCGCCCGAGGTGCTTTGATCTTTCCGGATATGTATCGCGCAGACGGTGTAGGTGCCTGCTTAAGTACATCAGATGTCACGACAACTTTCCAAATAAATCGCACGTCAAATCTTCCGAACGGGCAAGAGCGTAAAATATCAGATAATTGGAGAAAGTTCCACTTGCCTCCGTAGAGTAGGTGTGCAGGTACTTGGACGCATTCGTTTCACGTGTTTTCGAGGGGGTTCCCATGTTCCCGAACGATGCAGCTCTAAAGCTTCTACGTTGAAGGAGCAGGATAAGCAGCCATTTTTCACGGATGTATAAATGCAGGTTATTAATACGTTCGTATTACGAGGCACAGAGAGAAGGTAATTAGCCGACGGTTCATCAGTCACTCCGGCACATAGCCGGCATACCATATCCCGGCCGCATCTTTGCCGTTCGTCAGAGGAAAAAAAGGGTAGAGATCCTTCCCGAGCGCAACAACGACCTACAGGGTACCAGACGCATTAGAGGACTAATGAAACGTCGGATCAGACGAGAACCTTTCGAGAAAGCCTTCGAAAGGCGAAGGGATCCGTTAACGTTAAAGCATCTCCAACGCCTACCAGAGGGAACAAAAAAATCCTACCTACAATACTTTCTCTTCCTCTGCGCTCGATCGATAAAAATACCTACTTGGCGTCTCTCGCGTGTTGGGTCCGAGAAAACCACGCTTATTCGAATTCGAATTCGACGTACCTAAGTAATCCGTCGCCACTTGTCCTCGGATGATTCGATTCCATTGGCGAATGACGCGTAGGAAGAGGAAGGATGGATCAGCCGAGGCGAATTATTTATCGAGCCGGAATTAGCAAGAAACACAGACCATCGACGTACCTATTCCCCTGACTGGACCTAATATTCCATGACATCCGATGAGCGAGATATGTATCTACCTCTGTCAGAGACGTAGGTAGAGCGTCGCGTTCTACCGCGCCCATCGCGCGTGCGGCCGGGCAGGGGAAAGGTGAGGTTTCACCTTTTAGCATCGTGGGGGTGGTTTCTCGGTGATAAAGTGCAAGGAGAATCGCGCACGAGGTCACCCCGTCGGCATCCCCATTGGCAGCCCAGTTTCCAGCTGGAATCGTGATTGGTCGAAGGTCGTGGGTCGCCTCACCTACCCCCTATCCGACGTGACCTCCCACGCCAACTCGCGAGATAACTACCACCCTTCCACCTTTCTCGCGTCTCGCTTGTAGTCTGCCGTTCGCCTCCTTCTTTATCTTCATTCCGTAGATATTTCGCTTCGATTACCGCCACCGAATATCCCAACGATTAACCGGTAGAAAATCTTTGGATCCATGGTTCATCGGCTTCGGTTGCTTCATTTGCAACAGCTCGCTGCTGCTGTTGTTGTCCTTCGAGAAAGTCCTCCCTTCGCCTCTCCTGTCTGTACATCGTACCTATAACGTAATTACTTTAACGTAATTACGCGCATCTCGGTGTGGCCTGCTTCTTGTCTCAGGAAAATGGATTACCTACCCTCCAACCGACTCCATTAACGCGATTTCGATACACGACCCGCCAATTCAACTAATCATCCACCAATTTTTTCCTTTAATTCTCCTTCGCGACAATATTTGTATCTGCATTTCTGAGCATTCTTTTAACGAAGTGACCATTCTTTTAATTTCTTTCTTATATTATTTGCAAGTTGATAATGATATTAATTTCAATAATGGAGGAATGTTCGACATTAATATTTTATGGGTGATAAGAAAATAATATTTTAAATATGAAAGGTGAATATTATATCTAAAATAGGTGAAGAAAAGAAACGTATTGAGTCGGAGAGTAGAAGTGACTTCTACAGCAAATCGTTCCGCAGTAGAGTATATGTCGGTGCAAAGTTATTAACAATTAGTCAACCTACCCCTTCAGACAACCAGCCCCGTCTCTCCCCTACCCTACCACTTTAGCGAAGCGAAGATTTCAATACCTCCGGTAAATCTCATTTTCCTTTATTGCCATATATTTTTCTTAACAAACTTTTTGATTTCCTTATAGTCTAAGGTGCACTTAAGATACCTGTTGAAGTCCCATGTCTTTTTTTTCCTTCAGATTTTATGTTATCACCCTCCAAAGTTAAGCGTTCCATTCTACCCTACTCTCCCCTACTATAAAGTAGCGCGCCTCTAGATACCTACATATTTAGAGTAAGCTGTTTCCTTTGATCCAATTAATGTAACGGGATTACGCAAGAATCAGCTTGGATAGTTGGACGCGGAAATGGGACGCGCACCACCACCTCGCATCTGTATGATAAACTGAGCATACGCATAGTGTATGCACATACTTCATCGCAATCAATGGAGCTGAAACGATTCCCAATTACAGCGTAGTTAACACTACTTAGGTATTGTTAGCGACATGTCGCCGTTACCTGCATCGAAATCCCCTCGAGTGTAAACTGCAAATTGTAAATCAAAATCTGATAGAAAACCACTATGTCACCTCGAACGTTTCCTTCCGCTTTCAACGTGTATCTGCAAAGATCATAGGATTCATAGAAATGAATTATCATGATCCGAGCTACTTACTTACGTAGGTACTCGGGTGTTTTATCGCGGAGAGGACAGCAAGGTGAAAGCGAAGGTGTCATTTTCTTTTCATTTGAAAAAAAAACTGTCGAATCAATTGTCCGGAATTTTTCTGACAATTTTCTTCAGCGTTTGGCCTGTTATTTCACTCTTAATTCTGTAGTCATATTTCTCAATACTGCGTTTCCCCATAAAAATAGGTACACACATAGGTATGTAATCGAAATGACCAGTAACGTAAACATACGAGCCATCGGGCGATTGTTTGTACGATCATCGTTCATACAGTCATTGCCGCTATAGTACAACATACGTACATGTATGTATAGCTCGCAATGACAATTTAGCGAGACGAATAATTACTGGAATTGCTACTACCTGTATACTTACTATAGGTACTGCAGCCGAGGTTGCCGTGGCTACGAAAAGCGTTCGCCGTGCGTCCATTTCGTCGCCATCCACGACAACCTCACCGTCGCGTCCACCTCCACGTCCGTCGATTCTCAAGGGAAACACACCGACGTCGATTGTGTTTGCTCCAAAGACCAAACCGAATACACCGAAATCTTCCAGTCGGGCGAACCGAATTCGCCGCTCGCCGCTCGCCTCGTCCAACCGCATCACTGTTTACATTCCTACTGCCACTCTAATTAATTATCCGCCACCCCGATAATACAGCCCGCCCGGTGCTTTATGCTCTTCCCTACTGCTACGCGCCATTCTAATCTCAACTTTAAAAACTTGCTTTCTGCTTGTATTACGAAAATACTTGGGACAGAACGGATAAATCCTTGTACATAAGTACCTAGATAAATAATATTACATATGTAAACAAGAGCAAACAGAGCATACGTTTACACGCACGGTTTTCTAGCGTTTTCAAGTGCTGAGTCTATTCGCAATATACCTATACCTATAACTCGACTCGACTTGATTCGACCGGACTGCAGCGAAGCACGGGCGTGACTCCAAAGCAGCCTGTGTGTTTCAAGTGCCACTTGGGTAACGTAGAAGGCTAATAGAAGATGTCATGCAGTGTCATTGTTGGCAGACAATATCGCAGATGGTTAAGTCCCGCTGCCCGTGAATAGTTCTGATTCATAGAGCCATTCAGGGCGGAACCCGACATACATATCTATCCTATCGCAAACGTAATCCAGCCTGACTACAAACCACATACACATACATGTGATAAATACATGATACCGGAACATCACCTGTATTAAAACCTTAACTTGTTCAATCTGACTACGTTTACCCTCATCGTTTATCCTTCCTAAAACGTGCCACAAGTCACGTTGTCTAAGTAACCGTAAATTTATTACGATATGGGTAGGTACTAACTTGTGTCCAGCAATATTCTACACCGCTTAGTGTTAGTCCGATGAATATTTCTTTAAATAAAGGCTGCTGTATGCATATACACAACTAGGTGCACTGGAATATCCATGATTATCGAGTAGACGAAAAGTGCTTGGAACAGATTGAACAGAATACAATACCAAAACAAGAACAATTTTATTTACAAACAAAGTTGTTGAATTATATGTGAAATGTGTAGTTGTGATTGCTTAAAAATACTCAAAAATTCACGCGTCGATATTTCAATTCTAATTGCACGTAACGATAAGAAGAAGAATTCATATTCCCTGTAGCATCCAGAGCTCAACTATTACAGATTACGATATCGGTGTTACGCAACGGTATCCTCGTAGTGCAGTTACACACAGCGTTTGCGCAATAAAATCTTAAAAGAGAGAAAATTTTCCATCGCGACGTTTATCTCAGGCACGGTAAGAATAACAGCCGATCTACATATGCACATATGTAAGTTATACATACGCGTACCCGTCGCACGCGGCACACTATCTTTCAGCGTAACATCTATGTTCTATGTACATATTAACGTACAGGGGATAGTATTCTAAGAGGACATAGAGTCATAGAATGTACGTGCATTATCGGTGCCCTCAAACGATTCAACTCTAGTTACAGTGTATCATGACCTTAATGACACCACCTTGTCCTGATTTAGAAGTGTCGAACGCCTTCACGGTCTCCTCCAGTTTGAAATTGTGAGTTATTAACGGTTTCACGTTTACTTTTCCAGAGGCCACGAGATCCAGTGCGTCGGCGTAACTGCAAAACCAGAAGAATAGGTTAAACATATGTACCTGCACGAAAAGAGAGTAAAAGGTTTGGGTGTACGTGAAAGTTCGACCAGATGCACAACTGTAAGAACTTATTGTATAAGGGCAAATGCGAGTAAAATGCATGGGTAAGGTACAAAATGGTACATGCAGAACGTACTCGTTTACGTATCGAAATACTCCTCTGAGGTCAACCTCTCTTATCAGCGCATGGATCAATGGAATTTGAACCTCTGGTGCTCCCATCCCCACAAAAACTGCCACTCCACCGGGTTTGGTCGCCTGAAAATACATATAGAAAGTGTCGGTGAGTCCAGTCGGATCGATGAGAAAAAGAAGGCGAACGAGGTGAAACGTAAAACTCACGAGGATTGCCAAGCGGATGGAGGCCTGAGCTCCGCTCGCGTCAATCGTTGTGTCCGGTTCTTCCCCGAAAAGCTCGTGAACTTTCTGTACGGTTTCGGCCTCCGTGTACTCCCTTTTCACTAAGAGGGTCTCGTTAGCGCCAAGCGTCTTCGCAACGTCCAACCTTGATTGCAATAGATCTGAAGAATAAAAGGAATTGAGTTTTAAGTAAACCGACTACAGGTACGAAAGTTGGAAAATACCGACGTACCAGTAATGACAATTTTACTAGCACCCATCGCTTTGGCCACCAAGAGTGTTACGAGGCCGATCGGCCCGGCACCCAGGATCAACACCCTCGAACCGATCCCAATATTCGCGCGTTTACACGCGTGTACTCCAACCGACAGAGGCTCCAACAGTGCACCTTCCTCCAATGTCATGTGGTCTGGTAATCTGCAGCATATTGGCGCGATACGTGAATTTCTTACAGGTGCTTACAATAATTAGTTTAATAATAAGATTAAAAAACACGAGCAGTTAAAGTTGTAAATGAAGTCTCCCGAATGGTATCTACATAATTTCAAGTTGATTGTATAGTTTACTTGAAACAAAAGTCCGCTGCATGCTTGTAGAAACGTCTCAAACTGCCGTGAACCGGAGGCGTGGCACAGAACACTATATCCTTACACAAATTGTACCGTCCTTCCTTACAAAATGTACATGTTCTGCAGGGTACACCCGGCTCGATAGCTACTCGGTCGCCCACCTGAAATCGGAAAAAGTTACGGTAAACGTTACGAGGAAAGTAAACACATGTTACAGATGTGCTGATAATTGCGCCACAAGCATTCTATATACCTAGCAACCACCAAGCTGTATGTACATAATACCATAAGTACGTGAGTACATGATACTCGAGTGTACAACGCGACGTCGACGACGACGCACGGGGCGAACGCAATGTCACGAACAAGATAAGAAACGGGAAATATTCCATTCGGTCCATCGTTTAACCTACCTTCAAATTCTTCACGTTCTTGCCGAGCTTGCAAACCGTACCAGAAGACTCGTGGCCCACGATCATAGGCTCGCGCACCACAAAGTCGCCTATTCGACCATTTACCAGATAATGAACGTCGGAACCGCAGATCCCAACGCAACCCATTTCTACCAGCACCTCTAGAATTACCAAATAATGTTTCTGCGTTAAAATCGCGACGTACTAAATAGGTAGGGGACATGATGGGGTAGCGAGGTAAGATGGAGTATCGTAGAAATCGCTATTAGAAAAATGCTAGACATTTGATGAAAGTACCAAAAGGAAACCATTGTATAAAAGAAGTTATAAAGAAATCTGTAGATGAGGTTTTAAGCAACAGAATGGGGTACAAGAAAGCGACTCGAGAATGTTGCATTCCACAAATAACATTGTAACGTTATGTCCAAAAATTGAAATAAGGAAATGAAGTGATTACCATTAGGTGCAATTAAGAGTGAATTTTCGCAAACAGAAGAGGAAGAACTTGTCGAATATTTAAGACATATGGTCCCACAACTCCTGTGCGAGGGTAGGAAGAAAATAATTTAGAAGAAATTCGTATTTGCATGGATTGTGGAAATATTTAGGGGAACCGGCTTGCCCCATTCTCGGTACCTCGTCATACCCCGTGGCAGGGGCAAGATGGTTTTTCATTACTTTTTTTAAAAGCTTAATAATTTCAAATTTTGAATTAAATGTTGCTCAACCAAAGGTTAAGGTATTAACTTATAATTATATATTGAGTCATAAAAACTTAAATAAAAGGTAGGTATAATTATCAATTTTTTGCATTTTTGCTTAGCTACCCCATTATGCCCCCCTTTCCCCTATCGTTGCCTACTGTTCATCGTCCGGGCATGGGACCGTTACGAGCAACGAAAAGCTTGTATGGAAGCATGTAGGTTCTTAAATTCCACTACTACTATGCCTACGACCTCATCGTCATTCCTTTCGTACCTGTTCATCCTCTTTACCCTCTTTACCTGACAATGAGGTATCAGCGTGTGTAGTGGACAACCCAAGCATAGCAACAAATATATAATAATCACTTATAAATTTATATAGCCGAATCGTATCACCTCGCGAATACGAAGAGGGGTAGAATTTGTCTCGAAAAGGTGAAAGGAAAGCTTGATTTCATTAAAATAATTACATTTCCGAACCATTGCCGCAAGTATGAATTTATACGTACTGTAGGTCGATTAAAATCAAAGGTCACTTACCATCCTGACTGGGCTCCTCGATAGGGGTTTGTTCCTGAAAGTAGAAAGATGCAAACATTCAACGACGAAGAACAATAAACCTTAAATTTTAGTTTAATTTTAGATGATACCGTCCTCTTTCAAACTACTTAATGGACCGGGCAGACAATTCGATAGTGGACAGAAATTTGATGGATAAAAAGTTTTATTGCTGCAGCCGAGGTCTGAGAAACTTGGATTGAAGAAAAATGAAAGTAAAGCAAGAATTGATATAACGCAAGAGACGATATTGTTCGACTTCTTAGCGCATCCTATTTGCATGGAGCATGATAGACTCTAATGCAGTAATGACACGGAAGAGATTGAGTATAACAAGCGAATGAGGACAGAAATAGAGAACCTTGTCCTTCTGTGAGCGTATGAATGATTCGGCTCGTCTCATTTGGCTCCGTCGCATAGGTGTGTGTACATCTTAATATATAAAGCTGAAAGCTTTTATTTGTCTGTCGCCTAAAAACTTTTGAACGATAAATTCTGGGATCACGAAATGAGCCTCAGCTCATTATGTCTTACTAATCCAGACGAATGCGACTATTTTCACCAAAAAAATGATTTTTTTTTTATAAAACCAGAATCTAAATTTCGGGCGAGGCTGAGTAGTAAAGCTAGTATCACGTATACCGTGCCGCCTCGTCCTACCTCACGCCTCGTACTCAACACTAAAGGTGTCTATCTGATTAATCTAGAGACTCCGCGAGGCGTGCCTCGCGTACAATTCTCGCGACGTCAATACACACCTTTACAGTGGCTGTTGAAAAACTTAATCGCGCTGATGGCAACCATCGCTTAAATTAATAATTGAGAAAGAAAGCGAGGAAATGAAATTGAGGATTACTTTCGGCAGGGTAAATATTTATAGACGCGCGTAGGTACCGTACAGTGCCTATTTAATGTTTAACTTTCCTTGTTATCAATCGTGCTCGAGTTCACCAAGGTGAGAGACAGTAACCTTTCAATCACACTATCCACATAATAGGCATGTATCTACATCTCGAGATGTACACAGTACGAAATTCCTAAAAACTGTTGGCTAAAGCTAAAACGCGTATCATAATAAGTGTTTACCGATGTCAGAAAGCAACTGTGCAAGCTGTGATAGTGTAAAAACAGATAAGTTTCGTGGAATTGTGTTTCGTTTAGTACCTACCAATTACCTACATGGTAGAATGCTGAATGATAAATATTTTATTCATGAAAACAAGCAGATAAAACGAGGAAAAGAAAGGACAACCATTTAGCGCTTACAAAGCGTTGAAAAAAGTTTCCCGATATGATAGAATACAATAGAAATAGAAATTAAAAAAGGTGAAATTTTCTTCAACAATTGACACTATTCATTTACTTATGTACAGTACACAGATAGTAGGTTTGCGTGCAAGTTATTGGTTAAAATTCATACTGACCAGGCGAAGATCATTAATGCCGTAGAGAATAGCGGTGAGATTGTCCTTGGCCATGATCGAAGACGATGGTTGAGATTCAAACGATTCAAGTTTAAAGTTAAAAAGCCTAACGGAAAAGTTTCGCAAAGAGCGCTGGCACCAGACTCGAACTAGGGAAGAAGACGCGCAGTTTATATATATAAACTTATGCCTTATATAAGGCAGCCGCGCACGGTTCTCCCTATCACCACGACGAGCTGTTCTTATCGTTCCTACCCTGCAGAATCGTTTTCGTCATTGACAAACATCTCTCCGCTAATTGCTCGAGATAGCTATACTTTCCTCTCGTCCCTAGCGAGTTGGTAGTAGGTATGTACGTACACGTATAAGTACACATCGTTCGACCTCTCCTCGGCTTTTTCGTTTCTCTTCCGAAGTCGAATAAAAAGACCGAAAGCACCGATCGGTCGCCATCTAGGTAGATGTGTACATATTCGGTTCAAAGTTCAGGATCGTTGATCCCTTGCGAAATTCTGTATATATTTATACGTATGTAATGTGCACGTTTGTGGAAACTAAAGGGTTAAGGCGATGACCGGACAACAAAGCAAACCATAAAGGCTATAAATAACTTGTTCGTAAAAACTGGAACCAACACCAACCGAAGTTTTGCTATTATTCAAGCTCTGCAGTGAACCTGCAGAATACCTGCTACGATGCAGAAACCCCGTTCGACAATAGCAACAACTTTGGAGATACGGGACTCGAAGCAACTTTCGTCTCGAGTAACCTGAATACCTATAGCGTGCAAGCTTACGAGCGATATATCTTAATCCTATATATATCAATTAACGACGATTCACAAGAACAACACCGTCACTCGCCGATATCAACTACTGTTTCCCAAAACGCGCTCATCTATTTTAAACAATTTCTTATGTTTCTCGGATCTCGGGCACTAAGTAGGTACGTCACCCACGAAGATACGCAGAGTCAGAGAGGAATCAAAGGATTTTAATTTTGCAGAAATTTACGAATTCAGCATTTACCCATAAGCAATCATCATTCTTTGCACGTACATACTTACGTAATACTACCTCAGTGGCGCACCCAGAACGGGGTATTCTGGAAATAAATTCCAATAATCACCTAATGAATTTTACTGAATTTGGATTAAAAATATGTCTATCCAGATATTAGATATTAAATTAACATTTGCTCGCATTATCAGAATGTAGGTGGAATTTAAATTCAAAATGATTGTTCTTCCTTCTAATAAACGTGGGATCATTTGAAAAGAACAATTACCGAAAGCATTGATACCCCGTAACCGTGTTATCCTTACGCTCTACGAGTGGCGAGATAAAATTGAAAGCTTACAAAATTACCAATTCTTGGTATCATACGTCGATAAAAGCCAAAAACAAAAACACTGTTTCGATTATCGAGCAACAAAGATTAGATAAGTGGTACTTGGGAAATATCAATGTCTCCGCCTTCACCGTCATCTCCACCTCCACCTTCGGCCCCTTCTTCGATCCTTTTACCCCACCCTTTATTTCTAACAACCTACTTGAAGCCGGGCCCGTCCCCCTCGCTCCCCCCAAAAATGGACAAATAGGAAATTAGGAACGGTTCGTACATTATAGTTTTAGCTCTGAACTCTCTTGTCAGATAACGATATAATATATACTTGTTATATAATGTAATATAATAAGTTACACAAGTTCGTGTCTCTGACTTTTCGGCTGTATGAAAAAAGTACACGATTCCGATGAGAATCGGATATTCTTCAGAGTTAATAAAACTACCTACATAACTCCAAAGAAATCGATCGATTTTGGTTTTTTCCTCTTACTTTCACCCTTTCACCTTTCTACACAGACTCGAGGAATGTAGTTAAACAAATACATATATACATATGTACTTACGTACACAGTTACAAAGGAATTGGACCGCCATTCGAGAACGGAAAGAATCTAATGGATTAATGAATAAAACTTTATTATTGTTTGCATATCTTCTCGTATGTTCTGGTGCTTTTATTCCCATCCCCATATTCCAGTCGATTGCTTAATCGTATCCCTGGTCTCTCTTCTAACTCTAGTTACCGCGTTCGCTTCCCCTTTCACAACGATTCTTCTGGATTGTCCTCTCTTGTCGCGTTTCTGCAACGCCACCTTCACCTTGCTTTTAATGAGTTCTGGAGCTATGGTAGCGGTTGTTGTCGCGCTATAAACACTCTTTGCCTGTTCGTCTTCGGAATCAAACATTTCTGTTCCAGATTCGTTATGGCGATCAACATTTATATCGACGTATCGAACATCTCCCTCTGTTATTTGATTTTCACTCCCGTTTCTCGCTGATACCGATGGACTAGTCTCCGACACGCAGCCAAATTCATTCTTCATGGAGTTCTCGACTTGCAGTTGTAAATAAGCAATTTCATTTTCGTCAACAGTTTCCTTCCCATCATCTATTTCTCTCTTCAACTGTTCTTCAACTTTCGCTTCCATCTGCTCCTTGTCCTCCGCCTGCTCCTGCTCCTGCTCCTCCTCCTCTTCCTCTTCCTCTTCCTCCTCCTCCTCTTTTGCCTCGACCATTCCCATTTCTTGTAAAACATCCTTTTCCATCTGTTTAGTAAGGCCACTGGCCTTAATTTCTACATCGATGCAATCCTCTCGTCTAAACATAAATCAACTATTATAAACAAATACGTGCGCGCGAGAACCAAAGAATCGTTCTTCCACTTGCTCGTCTCAACATTTAACACTTACGAAATGTCTTGAAACGATGGGTATAACTCGCTTTCATAAGCGAAACGTCTTTTAAAGAAATCGCGAATACAGTTCACGTCCCTGTCGAAATAGATCTTGGCATCGACGTGCTCGGTGGAGATCATTTGTGGAAAATCTATAAGAATTGATTTTCCGCTGCTGGTTATCATTATGTTAAATTCGTTGAAATCGCCATGAATAACACCGTGGTTTCCAAGTTTTACTATCAAATTCATTAACTCGTCATAAAGCGATTCGATATCGTTCACTTCGTACACGCCACATCTGGAACGAGAAATGAAATATTGATTAGAACTCTTACCGATACGTCGAATAAGATGACACGAAAGATAGCGAGATATAACAGTTTACGTACAGAGGTCCACCTTCGACCAGCTCCATAACGACGCAATGCCTGTTAAGATCGATCGGCTTTGGTACTGGAAATCCTCTATCGTAAAGTGCTTTCATATAAGCGAACTCTCTTGTCGCAGATATTCTTGACAAGTATAACCACGACACCGATTTCCTATGCTGATGATAATCTCGTTTATCCTTGACGTTTCTGAAACACGTTCTCCCTAATCTGTGCAGCTTTAAACAAACTGGATTCCCCTGTTCATCGGCAACTATATAAATGTTGGATTCTTTTCCCACACCTATTTGATTGCCGAAAGAAGCGACGGTACCTCTTTGTGCCAAAACTTTTAGAGCTAAATAATCATAGCCAGCATTCGTCAAGCGATAACCATCGTCTAAAAAGACATAAGAAATACTTTGTCATTCTAGTTTCCATGCATACTTGTTGTTCTCTCTCTTTGTAAAACATTAATTCATTTTTATAGGCAATTGAAACTATGCGTAAAGCATTATACCATCGAATGATCTTTGGTACCAACTAACAATGTTTTCCACGTTCGTAACTGAGAAGTCTGTGCTTGCACAGTTCCTTCATTAACTTATGGACTCCGCCGTAACGCAAATTTGCTATCTGAGCAGCGAGCGATGCAGGAACGAGTTCATGATTTTTCATTCCCATCTCGATCTGTAATGTTAAACACTGGCGTAGAAAAGGATTCGACGCAGTCTTGGAAAGTTAAAAGACTGGTTAGCGCTAAAATAAGCATTAATAGGCATTAACGGGGAAGCATGTGCTTTGTAACAAACATCTTTCTTCGAGGCATAATTCCTCTACTCTTCCTAAAGTTAACAATTTATAAAATCACGGCAATTCAATTAAACAATTAAACATACAAGTATATCATTTCTGTAGAAATTTATTCCAGTGTATTGTATGTGTATGCAAGTATGTTGAAACGCCAAGTACCGAAACCTGAATACATAACCTTAAAATACATCCAGCACATTTAAAAAAAAACTACACACATAAGTACAAGTTTAAACTATTCATAGTATACAAATCCATACCGCTGTTAAAACACGGAAATCATCCCTGGTTAAATAGCGTAAAATTGTGACGTTCAATTTCCCCATCTTGGTTCATTTGCCTATACTCGCTACCCGCCAGAATCTGTTCCAATACTCGTATGTATATAAGTAGGAATAGGTATGGTAGCCATGTATATATGCATGTATAGATACCTATAATCTATATTCTATGTAAAAAAAATCAAATTCTAAACCGCATTAACGTGATCCGACTACACCTACATAAGAAAGCATAAAATATATTTTGGAACACCAGAACAGGAGGTGATTAACGCAGCAATTTCAATTCGTTTCTCCAGCTCCAGACGGCTCCAGCCTCAGTCATGTAGGTCATGTATATAAATGTTTGCTACATATATGTACATGTTCATATTTTAAATCAAGGGCCCCCCAAGTGTAATAAAATACTAAAGTATTATAACATTGTGTACTATTCTGTATAAATAATTAATGTGAATTTAATTAATTAGGCTATAGTATCAGATAGAGATATTAAAATATGAATTACAAGCAAATTTTAAATCTTGTAAAAGAAGGTTCAAAAATGTACTTACGTACTTTTACATATTTCGCCCCCTCCAAGAAAGACTCCTGAATCCGCCACTGTTTTAAATGTGGCTTTCTTTGAAAGAATGAGTCTCAATATTTGAAATATTCAATGTAAAATTTATTCGTCTTATTTCGTATATACATATCACAATTGAATTATTATATGCACCATTTAACGTACTATTTTCCAGTATTATGCCAAAATATACCGAAAATGTATAACGTATTCGTATTACTATATGTTGCTTCTTTTTAACTATAAACCTATAGTTTGAAATCTAATAATCGATTATTAATTATAAAGGTTCGATCGAATTACGATTCAGGAAAGAATTATTCATATTAGGTAGTATTTATAGCATTGGAACAATATATGGTATTCATAGGTCCTCATTTTCCGATGCTACGAAGAGTCACGCGCTCATTAAATCAAGGCGATATGAAACACGTTAGATGTTAAAAATACAATTGGTATAAGGTATTGAAGCCAAACTTGAAGCAATAGAAAACAGTATAGGTACTTCATCGAATTTATTAAGGTTGATAGTTTAAATATTATTGATATCAAATAAATTTACTTGAATTAAGAATTCAAGTGCCAGAGTGCGTGCAAGTTCATTTAACGTTTAAGCCCCGTTACGCACTTGCGACAAGTTGCCGGCAACTTGGTCGACAAGAGACCAGAAACCTTTGTTGCTCGCCGCGACCAAGTGCGTACGAACTCATATATCCCCGTGTACCTCGTGGTCGTCGGCAACTTGTAAATGCGTAACGTGGCTAAAGGATAGGACCAAGAATTTGGGAGGCCTTAACTTATTAAGAAGACGACTATCTTACGCGAGAACAACGAGAAATATACCCAGACCTTGTATCTTACTTCGCTAACACGTACAATGTAAAAATCGACGTTTCATTCTATCAGTAATGGAATTAAACTTACAAAAGTTAACATTAGCATGCGAAACAAATGAAACAAGTATAAAGGAACGATAATCATCACGTAGTTTCAATAGATTCTTTGATGATGTCGGAAGAGCATTGTAATCGCACCATTTCCCATAGAAATTCTAACGCGGGTCGATATTATAACAGTAAATCTATAACGATATCAAACTTTGATATTCTTAATAAACTTTCATAAAAAATACCTATTCTAATTCAATTGTTTAGTACTGTGTCAAACCGTGGCATGGCATTCAAATAATTAATTACACTAATCGACTATACCACATTATACACACATATGTATAATAAGTAATGGAGTTCTTTCAGTCGCACTTTATTTTCCTCTTTTCTGTTGGAATTATTGTATCTATTGTTCGTCAAATGACGCAAAATTGCATTACACCTTGAGAAACTTTACAACATCGCAGGATAAAGTACAAATTCTTATTTATGCATATAGTATAACTTACGTGTATATACTAACTGTGCAATTTTCAATAAACTCTAATGGAAGGATAGAACTTCTTCCAAATATTATTACACTTATCAGCTATTTAATTATTTAGTTCATATTTGATCGGTTTACACGGCGGAAAACATGCTCACCACTAAATAATTCCAAGTATATAACGTATACCTACACTTAAAACCGTACATTGAAATAATTGAAAGCAAACAACTTTTACGCTTGATATACTGTTACCAAAACATTTTATTTCATTTCAGTGGAAAGTATTTCAATAAACGACCAGGGTAGCTATATGTATCGATAGGCTTGGCGAATGCGACCTTTTCTTTTCGTTTTTCCTGTCGTCCTCACCGATATAATGCGAGATTAACGACCCGCAGTATTTTATAAACCGCGGAGGATGCAATGCCGCTTTTATTCTTATCGATACATTAATTACATAAATGCTATGAAAATTTAAACAGAATTCACACTAATAACAATGTTGAAATAATCGACAAGAAAACACGAGATCGTCCTAGTCATTTTCCTGTTTAATCCTAAACCTGCCGTATACCAACGTACCAAGTAATGCAGTGTAACATGTGTGTACTTATATCCTTGACAAGCGGTGACGTGCGTAGAGTCCAGTGTCGTAAATGAAGTCTTATCAGGTTCATCAACAGATAACACGATTTTATGATTCATGTTGCAGAGCGCGCGCAAATTTTTCCCTAGATTCCAACCAAAATTCGGTATTGTCACTTTGAATATATGTAGGTATGTTTGCACGTATGTGCATGCATTCTAACGCATCGTTCTATAATTTCTGAACATAACTGTAACACCGTAGTATGAACCAGTAAGTTACATTCAATTGCAATTCCGCAATTCTATATGAAAGTAAGCTTTGAAAAAAAACTATATTTCGCAAGGCAAAAGTCAACGAAAATTAGTGGGAAATTTTCCACGTACACGCGTCATAGATTCTCGATCGCGCGAGATTATTAAAACGACACTTACCGCATTATTATGTTATCTGTTTCTTTCTTGTTTTTTTTTATTTTTTCAAAACATATCAACCTTTTGTTTTAATAAACAATTAACATCACTCTTTAGTAAATTGATCTTCGGTAAGAACTAATTTTTCCTCATCGCCGAATATAGATCCATCATCTGACAAATCATTTGTCTCAGCCGTTAATAACTCGTACCTTTTCTTATCCCGGACTTTTTTATGCGACCTTTTAATAGACGTTTCTCGTAACAGTTTGATATAATTTCTCGTTTTCAAAGAATTTGGCGGCGTGATATTCTGTAATAACTTTTCTGTGCTCGTGCTCGCCAAATTTTCATCACTTGCGCGACTACCAGCCGACCTTTCTATATCTATATCTACATCATCATGGTCGATTGATTTACTCGTATCGTACACACCGATACAATCGTCCGAAGATTCCAACTTATCGTACGTGTCGTTTTCAATTTTCTTTGACACAGCCTGGCTGTCTTCATCGTAACAATTATTTCTAACCAACTTGAAACTTTTCCGCGAACAATTTTCACGTTTATTCTTTTTGTGCGATTTCTTAATGGAATCTAGATTGGAGTACAATTCTACGGTTGACATATTTCTCGGCGTTAACCTTCCAGTTGTATCGTTTGAATCGTCGCAATCGTGTATTTCCGTTGGCACCTCCTCGCTGGCAATGCTGCTATCAAGTTTTACTGCCGCGAGAGAATTCTCGTCCGGAATTCTCGTCGTGTAATTATCATGAAAGTTTGGAACAGGCGTTAAACACCTCGATAAACTGATGTTCGCGACGACTTCATCCGAAATCTCATTTGTCCCCAAAAGTAGATCGTAATAATTCTCTTTCACGGCTGGTGGGATCAATGGGCGTTTTCTTTTAAGAGGTGTGAAGATCTTAAATTCTTCCGCGGCAGACGCATCGGATTCTTGTAATTCAGAATCGCACGATACATTATGAATGTCCGGATCCAATGACACGTCCAACGGTATCTTTCTTTTACTTGGAGACAATCTATTGAAAGATGCGGTGTCGTCTACATGCGTCGCGGAAGAGGTAGAATCATTCGCATTTGTAACAGCGTCGAATTCCGATGAAAGACTTCCCATACTCTTGTTGTACTCGGGTCTACCATCGTCACTCTCCACTTTAATCTCAGTATCTCTGACGAAATCAACCTCTTTGTTAAAATATTCTTGTCGTCTCAAAAATCCAGACACTATTTTGTTGTGTTTATCTTTTCGGTGGGACTTTTTAATCGAGCTATATTGCGACAGTAGCAGCCTACTAGAATTTATATTCTCCGGGGTACACGCCCGCTCCAGATGATTACTCTGTTGACTGACCATTCTACCGTCTTCAGGGTTTTCCTCCTGTTTCACATCTTGCCAACACTTTGTATCTTCCTCTTCCTTCACTTCCACCTTACATTGCAAAACTTTTGGATTAAACAATTTCCTCCTATTATCACCTTTACTCTTGCTACGAGATTTTTTTATCGAATCTTTAGCCAAACTTCGTATAACATTTATATCATTTTCAGGAGTAATTGATTCCTGTGATTGTAATACGATATCTGTTGTTGGATCTGGCGTCACAGATCTAACCTCGGTCCTCGCATTGTGATAGCGAGCAGACATACTGCTCGGCTTAACGTCATTAATTTCTTCCATTATTTCATTGTGGTTTGCGGTTTGGCTTTCACATAAATTCCCATCACTTTCCTCCGGTTTTGGTTTTCCTTTTATATCGTATCCGTGAAATTTCGATGGGCCGCTATCGCAGCTTAGTATAGAATCCAATACTTTCTCAGAATCTTCCGAGATATGTTTCCGTTCTTCCGTATAATCAAAAAGTGAGCCAGTATCTGAAATACCATCTTCAGAATCGCACACTGGTATGTCTTTCAAACTTAAGCTTTTATCAGAATATAGGTCGACAGGAATATAGTCATAATCTTCCACAGTGCCGGTCTCGTTTTTAGATATGCCTGCATCATTTTCAAAACCATTCGCAAATTGTGTTGCGTAATGCTCGCTCCGCCTCGATGACCTCTCCTGTACATTATAATGTAAAGTGTAGATTATTAAACGCATTAAACAAGTAATCATGAAAGAATACAAAAAATAAAAAGAGAAAATCTTAACCAGGAAGGATAAGGGTCAATAAAGATCCCATTCAATTACCTTTTTGTGGCTCCTTTTGATAGCGCTCATACTCTCAGGAATTATACGAATGAAATTTTCGGGTGTATGTGGCCTATTATCATCGCCGTCGCCGTCGTCGTCGCTTCCGTGGAATTCGTGAAACAAATTCCTCGATGTATTTGTTGCAATATTGTCCAAACATTTAGGTCTTCCTTCGATGTATTTGGATGAATGTGGATTAGGGGTAGTACTACTACTACACATATTATCGATAGTTTCTTTCAGTCGACCGGGTGATGCTGTCGCGAAGCTGGTCGAGCATAAAGATTTTCTGCTTAATCTTGTATTGGGTGTAGAATAGTGTAATGTCCCGTGTCCTTTCATACTTTGTTGCGACGGTGTCTCATTTTGGTTCTCATCGATAGACTCGGAGGACGTAAATGTCAAACTACTGTTCGTAGTATCAGGATCATCGTCGTAATCTAAAGTTTTGTTCGAGCCAAACACGGGCGAACTGAAGCTTAAGCTTAACGCCTTCCTTATACCTTTTCTCGTAGGCACAAATCTTTTCGGGCTCGGGGTTAAATTGAAATTCAGCGATTTCTTTATTTTTGTCCTTTCGTAATACGCACGGCTGCTGCTGACATTTAGAGCTCTCATTATTTTACCAGACCTCGAGAGATGTTTATCTTCTACGAAAGAACCCTCCCCCGAGCTGGAGTTACGAATATTTACATCAAGGTACAGCGATCGACTTAGCTTATACCGAACAAATCGTTTGTTCTTGTTTGGAGCTGATCTACTACACGAAACGTATCTATGCTTCGATAAGAATTTGCTCTCTTCCAAAGGACTCCATGGAAGAAAATATTTTTTATCCAACTGTTTACTATGAATATCATTATCATAGTTTTCTTTCTTCTTATCGTCGTTCATTTTTATAGCTGCAATACCATCGTTAAACATATAATTTCATGGGTTATGGTTTAAACATTAAGATCGATATATAAACATGGGCATAAAATCACCATCGATCCACGGCTCGGTATCTGTTGCAAAGATTATTCCGTCGCTCTGGGTAGATCAATGAATCTTAATACTCGATGCTTATTAAACAATGAATTGGTATTCAAAGTATGCCATGACACGTTTTCAAGCTAATAAAACAGACATCTGATATTAATACTCTTCCGTAGCGCATAGAGTTGTTGTTTTGTAACACTGTAACAGAACAGAAAATGAGGGATATATTAAAATATAATTACAGTTCGAAATACCTTAAATGCTTAGATACAGATACGAGTTAATTAACAATATGCAGAAACTTATATTTTATAGAGGTATCATAATTACTATTTCTGTCAATGAATTTGTCAAAAAAGGGAATAAACACAAATGACCCGAACGTAAGTAAATAGGTGTGTGCGTTATGACGAACGTAACTTGTTTAATCGTAATTCAGTACGTAAGTAAGTAAGTATGCATGTATGTATATATATATATGATTTGAAGAAAAATGTTTGTGAAATTCGGTGGATTATTACGCGCTAACACGTGCCATGGAATATTTATTTATACACAATCGTTTACTTATTATTGCCAATAATAGTATTAATAATGTTTCAAGTAAATTGTAATGCTCGAGTACGCACTGTATGTTTATTACTATTGCACGTCAACAGAAAACGTAGGTTAAAATTTGTAATGCGTGCACCCGAGAGACGCGTCTATACGTGTACACACACTCGTAAATACAAATGTATGTGGTTTGTAAGTAGGCATCAGTAGGCATCTGTAGTAATAGCTTTACTGCCTAGGCATTACGTATTACGAAATTGAAGAAAATGTATGTACTTACAGTTCCAGATAACTGATCTCTTCGAAGTAATACCAGCTTGTCGACGTGGTCACAAATAAAGCTGAAATGTGATACTGGAAACTAGAGTCTACACGAAACTACAGTACTATTTACACGGCTGCACCATCTCCACCCCTGCAGAGCTGTGGATTGAGTCACGAGCGCGTTTAGCACGAAATACTTTCCAAGATAGTTTCGACACAGACTAGGAACTTTCAACTGAAATATCACACGTTATAACTTTACACGCGATTTATTAGTATGGCTTCGCACATCATTTACGAAGGTTCAACACTTTGCGGACTTGCTTTGACTTGCTTTCACTACGTGAGTCAAATCACAAATCCTTGCGGCTTACGCTCTCTGCCTACGACCAATCACCAATCGTAGTTGCGCATTGTACACACCCTTCTTTGCATGTACAGCACTAGCACAAGCATAGCCTTAACTTGCGTGTGTGCGCCGTCTCGCACATCGGCACAACGCGTTCCGCAAACGGCGAAACCCGAGCGTATGGATTTCGATGCGGCGGTTTTACTTTTCTTCTTAATTACGTATTCTCTAATTTCATTATCTCGCTTCTCTCGGGACCAGCAGTATGTATATACTTACTTAAGTAGCAGGCAATTGTATTGCGAAGGTATAAGTATGTACCTTGAAGTTTTAAACGTTCTTCGCCAAATGAAGTGGATTTCATTCCAATGAAATTATTCCCCGCAACTTCTTTGGGAATTAGTCGCCTTAGGAAAGGTAGACAACATCGTTTCATGCAATGTTTTATTATAGATCTTGTATATATAAATTCATGTTAAATATAAGTACTATGGAAAGTACCCACAATGGTAAAAGATGAAAAAGTTTGTTCTTTCACAGCTGTTTCAATTATTTACATTCATTTTTCACGTATTCCCATATAACTATCTTATAAAACAAATACCTTGCTAATTGAACTTGATGATTAAATATGTCTAAAGTTGTTTTTTTTAACACCGAACACCTTCGATTTGAATCGTGCCAAGAATCGTAAGAAATTACAAATTTTATCAATGGTTGTTACTTAATTAATAAACTTCGCCGTCTACGATTTCGTGGAGTGGTTTTCAAGCAATCTATACTCTATAGCATTATTTACGACTACTTGAGACTGTATGTACAATGAGATCGTTTTTATTGGAAAGAAGATATACTATGCAGAGGGAAAAAGGGGGTGACGAATGATAATAATCAGCGATATCTCCATATTCCGATGGAAGCTTAAACGTGTCTGACGTGAAAACTGACAATGTATTCAGCATTCGTCCGCTGAACGGATATGGCAAACGGATCCGTCGGATGGAACGTAAACGCCACCAATCGCCTAGCAGCCGTGGGTGTGGTACGGCCCAGCATCCCCGCGTACATTCGAAACTTTAAAAGCCCAGAATCGCGAGCATAAAACCTGGAATAAACATTTGATTTTAATGAAAGTAAGCGTGATATTAAGTTGAATACCTATGGAGTATAAATAGATGTGTATACCTTATAGGGTGTTCTCCGCACGCTTTGGGACGCTCCATCATAGATACCCATTTATCATCGTAACAAAATAGAGACAAGTCCAAATACGGCGAACTAGAATAAGATTGAGCGCAGATCGGCAATTGAGCGAGCAATCTCTTCGTAGCCTCTGTGACACCGCCGTATCTAGCACTTACTATAGTTTGCTTGAATCTTTGTTGTAACAGTCTGTAAAAACGAATTAAGGTCACAAATGACTGTCGCTCAAGTATCGATTCTTATTAATTAACAATAAGTTATATGGGATTGTCTTATACCTTGCGTATATATTATTAGACGGCGAACACATGTATTGACAGTCGGTACTCATCCTAGCATTTCTGAAGAAATCACTAAAGTTCTCAAATTGCGTTAACAGCTGCGTGGATGCGTTATCGTATGCGGCTAATATCTTGGCTGAAACCATATCATAAACCACCAAAAGTGCAGGCTGCGCGTTAGGTTCGTTCGCTTGAAGCGTTGCGACTTCTTCACTGGCAAACCTTACAAGTATATGATTCGTGTCCAATAATTGCATCTTCCACATTCGTAGCGCGTTTAACTGAAACGTTAACTTGTTAGAATTACACCGTACACGTTAGCATCGTACAGTGATCGTAGCGAAAGCATAGCGATACCTGGTCAAAATATTGATAGAAACGTCTTAATTCGAACGGATCGTTCGTCGTATCACTAATGTACGCCGCTCTTTTGTACAGATAAACTAATAACTTGTGCTTGAGGCTATTTATTGTAACGTCTCTAAATGGACGGCAATTTACTCCTGGGCAAGCACTTGTAACCAAATAAGCATCATCTTCTAAACAGAATCTGTTGTAAATTAGAGATAATCGCCAATAATATAACGTAGCAATTGCAACTAATACAAGTTAGAGGATACACTTTTTAGACAAATGTTACCTTCCTATCGTTCTAACATTTATAAACATCCCGTCAAGGATTTGAAATATGTGAATAGTTTGATGTTGCACAGACAGCACCGCCAATATATCTTTATACAAATAAAGACCTGCATAAAGAAATACATATGTATATATTCCTCTTACTTTGTTTATTACATGCTCGAAACAGAATGTTTCTTGGCAGCGTTTAATCTTTAATCGGATAGATTATGAATTACCTTGATTGTGGGATAAATATATCTTGTCTACTTTAAAATGTCTAGTGTCGCATAATTTCCCTCCGCGCAAATCAACCAGATGTAAACTGTAGTCTTCGAGCGGTGACCTAGGATTCGGAGTTAACGCTTCATTGTTGGAATAAATCTTGAAGAATCAAATTTAATTTTACGCAATGGTTCAGGAAGCAGCTGGTAATTAATATTCAACAGAAGCATACCTGATAGAAATGTGGCCTCAATTCGTCCGGAATATGAGCAGCCGATCCGACAATTACGTACCGACCGTCGTCCGTAAACAGGCTACATTCTCTATTTAACTGTTCGTTACTCTGAACAACATTCACGATCCATTTAGCCTATAAATGTTTGTTACACGTACGGTTACTTATATCTAATTCAATCGGTCGGTAGTAATTCAAAGCACCACTTACCTTAAAAAAACGATTGAAAACATTACTTCTAATTTGAAAACTATGTTCATCATTCTTATGTCCAATGTATTCACCTTCGCAATTCGCTAATAAATCTGCAGCTGCGGACGCGCCGCGATATTCATAAACCTCTATGGATGTTTGATCGGCGCTGAAAGCTATTAAGTAACGTCCGTCGGGGCTAAATTTCCTGAGAAAGCACGGCGGTTTCTCTACGTTCATAACAGTGAAGTTCGGAAATACATTCTGATAAAATTGTCGAGCGTTGTGCACATGTGTCCCTGGGTAAAGGCAACCAAACGTTTCCCGACGCTTTAGGCGTACCACTATGTTTTGTGGGCCTATTTTACGAGGCTTGATGGGACAAGGTTCTGTCACATATTCAATCTTTGCCTCTTTCTCAGCCATTCCTTATGAATGTTCGCGATATACATCACAATACGCATTTCACTTAATTTATTTGAACGTGTAAATGTCGCAACGCGCAAACATTCTTCTTTTCCTCAGCTATGAGAGAAACACTATTCATTCGAGTAGAGCCTGTTTATTGGTTATGTTGGACCTTTCACGCGATTACGCGTAACATCAGAATTATTAACCAATTTCACGTTATTACATCATTTATTAGACGCAGATATTTCTATGCGTACAATCCGCTGATAGATAGGTACGACGATTCTTATCACATAAATATTAAATAATAAAAAGCGATTTAAATATATTTTTGTGCAACATATATGTGAGCTATACGGGCTCTGAAACACTACCGCCACATAGCGGTGATAGGTATCAACTTATCCGTGTTGAATTCTAATTCCTACCACGCAAAGCGTTACAATCTGTGTCGAGACTTCACCGGTAACGTTGCACGTGACACGAAAATGGTAAGGGGGTTTGCGAGCCCCCCGAGCGTGTGACACAAAATTACATTGCGTGATAGGTCTATCCTATACCTGGTCTGTGGAAACAGTTTGGACGTTCACGAACCCCCTTACCTTTTTCGTGTCGCATCCAGCATTATCGATTCAGTGTGGAACGAGATTACAGCGCCACTAGTGGTGAACTCTGTGACTAAATACTGATGCCTGAGGCATCATGCCTCGTGAAAGTTTCGCTCGTTCTTTTAGTGCACGCGTCGTGCAGGATTTGTATTAAATGGTTTGTGTACTTTTGAATTGCACTGAGGTGTATTATTATTGCACAATCATCGATTAGAAAATCCTGAAATTATGTATGCCTGGCGATTGCTTCTTTAATAATCATCGGCATTTTTTTTCAATGTTGTTCGTTTTGTAGGTTACAAGTATGTACAGGGGGATACTTCGTGAAATACCAAGAGCTTTAAAACATCCACGTGGATGAATATCAAATATTCTGTACAAATGTTTTGTGGGACAAAATATCGTTTTCTAACCAATTTACCTGTTTTACGTTTATCAAACTTCCAATTCGGTAAGCTAGTAATACATTTAATAATAACCAACAAAGACAAACAATTACTTAGATCGACGCATGCGACCTATAATTTTTGCTGACGATACAAGTTCAATGATATTTCACTATCGACTGCTACACGCCGGATCACGGGAGGCGTTCGTTTCTCATGTCTTCTCGTTTATTCGCAGACAATATATCGTATAGAAACATGTCCGTCCAAGTGGACGATAGTAACCCAGACATTGTTGAGAAATCCAACAAAAGACAACTGGTCGATGAGAATGACGAGGTTGTAGCCAAAGCGCAGAAGGTGGAAGAAATAACTGAGAATGTTAAAGAAAAGCTTAAGAGGAGAAATTTCGTGCTAATGTTGGGTTATCTTGGCAAAGATTATTTTGGTATGCAAAGAAATCCTGGTAAAAAAACTATAGAAGAAGATTTATTATCCGCTTTGCTAAAGTCTGATTTCATTACAAAGGAACAATTTGAAGATGTAAGGCAAATCAAATTTCAAAGAGCTGCACGTACAGACAGAGGTGTGTCGGCAGTTAGGCAAATTGTTTCCCTTAGGCTGCGTAAGTTACACGTCATTTAATAATATACGCAACGCAATCGCAGCTCGATATATTCTCTAATAATACATTAGTGGCGATTGGGCTGCCTTGGGCAAGAACTGGTTCGATTCGTAACTTCGTAAACATTCTCCACGTTAAATATTTCAACTGAAACTTTCTTTCAGCGGATCACACGAATAAGGAAGAAATAAATAAACATCTTCCACAAGAAATTAGAGTGTTCGGCGTGAAGAGAGTGACTAAAGGTTTTAATAGCAAGAATCAGTGCGACGCAAGAACGTATAGATATGTTATTCCTACATTTTCTTTGGCCCCGGAAGATCCAATCTTTCTACAAATTGGCGAAGAGCGGGAACTAGATGTAGAGAAGCGACTCGAGCAACTCTCTACTATAGATGGAAAACCGTATAATGAATTTCGATTGACCGCAGATATGCTAGATAAATTGAATGAAACTCTAAAATTATTTGAACGCACGCATAATTTTCATAATTTTACATCCAAGATGTAAGCTGTTTTAAAGAGTAGAACACTGTTATATGTATCGAACGATAAGCCCCTAATTTTGTAAATTCTTTTACAGAAGACCGTTGGACCCAAGCGCTCGACGTTATATCATAAGCTTCTGTTGCGTCGAAACGTTCGTTGCAAACAACACGGAATTCGCAGTGTTGGAAGTGAAAGGACAAAGCTTTATGCTGCATCAGATTAGAAAAATGGTGTCTTTAGTAGTAGGAGTTGCCAGAAATATTGTTACAAACGATATCCTTAAGGATGCGTTTTCGTTAGAAAGAATCGATATTCCTACCGCGCCCGGCTTAGGATTGAGTTTACATCATGTAACATATTGAAATCTTAAATTACTGCCGAACTCTTGTGATTAATATTTACTACAAAATTCCGTATTTCACGTTATATAGGTACATTATAAGTATTACAATAAAAGGTACGGGACAGATGGAATTCACGAAACGCTAGACTGGGACGAATGCAGCGAAGAAGTAGAGAAATTTTATAAGGAATACATCCTGAAGAATATAGTAGACACGGAAGTTTCAGAAAAGACGTATCCTTTTTTCTCTGCAGCTATTTACTTACGAAACATCTTGCACAGCGCATGTACCTTAACTAACGTAACATAGGACGTTAACTTGGTTGGCAAGTTTTCTTACGCCAAAGAGATTCGCTTTCAGAGACCCTGTTGCAACTTGTGAATGTGATTGATAAAGTATACCACTGTATTTGCATACGTCAAAGCTGTATTAAATATGTTTCTCACTAATCGTCGTCCATTATTTTGTAAATTACGAAGTACATTATGCAGTAAATCGTCGCAATGAAAATGTGTTACCTTGAAAATACAGTCGAGCCTCGATAATTCGAATCTGAACGGAAGGGAAAAATCTTCGAATTATAGAGGTTTCAGCTTATCAAGTTTTCGAGTAAGAGAGGTTCAACAAACGAAAATTCGACTTAGAGAGACTTTATACCGCTTGATTTTTCGACTTGTGAAGCTGTAAAGCAAGACAAATTCAAGTTTTAAAGGTCAATTGTTTATTGTATACCTATAATCAAATGTATCTACAACTTGTGTACTACATATATACCTACGCATATAAGAATAATTATAAGACTTTATGCTCGAAATATTACTCTTTATTACATATTAAAAAAATTTGTGATTTTGCTTTGTGCTAGTCTTTTAGGGTATTCTAAATCGATACCATTTTCAATAGTGAATAATGCAGAGATAACATTTTCCTCAATATTTTGAGATCTCTTCTACGAAATTTCGTAATGCACATGTGGAAGTAAACTTCGATTTGTCTGTGTTCTTCTAAATTCGAGTTGTAGAGGTGAAATACATAAACATTTTACATTTAGCATGCAAAATATAGTTCGAGTTAAAGAAGCATTATTTCGAGTTGCAGAGGTGTCTACAGCGGAGCGGAAGGGAATGAAGAAAATTTTCGTCTTACAGAGATTTTCGAGTTATCGAGGTTCGACTGCATAATTAATTTGAGATTGTTCGTTGATTAATCGTAATAATCAATTGTCCTGCTCTTTCTTATATCTCTTCTAAATATTGTGACATGTTAGCTGTTTATATTATTTACATTTTTGTACATACGCCGTCTTTAAATAGGGGTATGATGCATATGTACGTCGCGTATTTTCCGTCGCGAACGAACACATACAAATATCTAACAGATACGGCTGCTAGCTTGTGTTTGTGTTCGCATGAGACGGGTAATTCCAGATTGCTTCAGGAGCAGTAGGCGATCGGCGAGTACCGGGTCGAGACGTGAATCGCGAAATTTCTTTAAATTTCGCTTCATTATTATGAAGAACGCTATAATTATAATTATTTTTACAATTATTTCTAGTAAGTAAACCCATTTATTCGGCAGCATAAATTTTTGAAAGTGTTCCTTAAATTTAATTAAATTTTTTAACGCTGAAAAGTGATAGGAAATTAGAATTAATAGAAAGTATTAATATTTAATATTTTCAGTAATATTCCTAGTACTCCGAAACTTGATTTAAAGTTAATAAATTTAATATACTCGTTAATAAATTTCGTTGCCAAAATTATAGTAAATTGCTTCTGATAAACATGGAATCATTAATTTCATTATACTCTAAAATAATTTATTTATAATTATCCGGGGTATTCCAATAATTGTGAGGTAGTAACACAATCAGGATAAAGTATGCAGCAGATTTCAAAAACCAGTTTACTGAAGGCCTTGAACTCTAGAGAGAAAGAAGATGCTGACACATCTGAACCAACGATGATGTATTGGTGTATGATAACAGAATAGTTATATGGAATAGTGCAGAATTATGAAACGAAATTTCATGATTTTAGTGGGGGCAATTTACTGTAAAACATTAAGGATCATAAAAGGATATATTTTGAGAATATTCAAATAAAATACAAGGATTGTATGTGCATTTCTTTACAGATCGATTAGAGTATGGATATGGACAGAGTAATAAATGTGGGTAAGTTAGCCTTGGATACTTCGTGCTACTGAAGCATCTCATGTAATCTATTCGTAATATTCGATAGCAGGTTTATTTTAGTAATTAAAAATGATAAATTAATCCGTGCTTTTTTCTACAGTTTGGAAAGATTTCAATGCAAGGATGGGCAGTGTATAGCAAACGAGTTGTTGTGCGATGGACGAGCGGACTGTAAAGATCAGTCTGATGAAACGGTTGCAGAATGTACCAAACCAGAAATAACATGCCCTGATTATGCATTTCGATGTTCATATGGTGGATGCGTAGACGGGGATGCAACTTGCAATGGAATACGAGATTGCGTCGACAATAGTGACGAGACGTTGTCTAGATGTAGAGATAGAGGGAATAATGAATCTACAACGTGTTCGCCGAATCAATTCTTATGCGATAATAAACAATGCATTCCTGGAAGCAGTTTATGCGATGGTACTGCCGATTGCGCAGATAAATCGGACGAAACGTTCATTCAATGTGGATCAATCACGTAAGTTGTACGCTGGAGAAATAAAGGAATCCAAATTTATGCAATTCGTAATTACGCAAGAATCGTATTACAATTATATCCATATTGTAATTATGTACTGCGTTTATGTAAGAAGTAGAAAATGTTCGCACCTACGAGTAACAAATGGCTCTACCTTAAATCTCTATACAGGTGTCCACATTTAGTTTTTCGTTGCAACTATGGTGCGTGTATCGACGGTGATTTAAAGTGTAATGGAGTTGCGAATTGTGCAGACGGCTCGGATGAAGATCCAAGGGTATGCAGAGATATCACCGTCACAACTGTGCCTGACACAACTTCTACCACAACTTTTACCACCTCTACTACTCGGACTCCGATTCCAAGGCAACCTTGCATTGCACCTCCCCAGCCGAAAAATGGCTTCTGGAAGTTACATAAATCACAGTGTGCCAGCGGAGAGCATTGTGACGTTCCAGAAGGTGCTCAGATGGAGCCTGGAACGTATTTAGTTTATAACTGTGATCCCGGTTATAAAATTAGAGGCTCTGCTGATGTAGTTTGTGGCCCAGGACGTATATGGTTGAATATTCCAGTCTGTACAGGTACAAGAATGCTACGATATAAAATTCTGATATACAATCATGCCGAGATATCATAAGCAACATTCTGTGTTCTAGAAATACGCTGTAGACCTTTACAGTCAGCCTCGACAAGTGCCGTATGTTTGTACGATGACGAAGATGTGTCGTGCCAGTCTCCCGTTTTACCCAGAACAGTAGCAGTATTAACGTGTCGCACTAGTTATCGCCAGGATACGGGATTATTGTCGAGATCAACCGTTAAATGTAATAAAACTGGTCAGTGGGACCCGGAACCGATACGATGCATCCCAGGTCCGCTAACAATAAATATATACGTTAACGAACCTACTGTCCCGCAGCAGACTTACGTAGAAAGGAATAATTCCACATTGATAGAGATTTCGGACGATAAGATCGTTATTTATAGGAATAGAGAAAAAGAGTTTCATCCGGACATTGACGTTAGAATCAATAATGAAAATGTATAAAAAATCTGCCGCGTTAATTCGAAAGGACGTATCTGGTCAACAAGTGGTTCTGGGATAAATGACTTTTAGTATTTTCTTGTATGCCATCGGTATGCTATATAAATCGGATTAGGTTAAATATTGAATCTGGATAACAAGGTATCGAGATATTTGTGATAAACCCGTAAAATATTTCATAAACTCCAAAGGAAACTTTGGTAGATACGCCCAAAATCAGGCATCGATTTCAAATACGCTCGAAATATACACTGTTATATCTTCAGTTTTAATACAGATATGACTTTCTTATTTAATATACATATAGATAAACTATCGTTCCGCTACCTGGCAGCAATAACTCAATTTAAGCAAAAGTTGCAGATACGGCCATTTGAATTAACACGGCAGAAAGGCCTCGCGGTATATTGATAAATATCCGCGTGGTCTTCAATGTATGATACAAACAATTGCACGAATTAAATTGAAATAATGCGAGTGAATATCTGATAGATCTGTATTACCTTTTTGCATTTATTGAGATAATTCACGTGACAGTATTTGTACATGAGGTGTTGGGTAAAGAGCATTATAAAGTTTTATATATATTTGCCTGTCAGCTCATGCTATATGTATATATATATATATATATGTTTTTAATAAACTTGTTGATGTATTTACTTTCAAATTTCTTATCTATTCCTATACGGCACTGTTACTTTAAGAAGTAAATGTGGATTATCTCTCGTAAACTGCAATTTAAAGTCGAGCATAATATGTAAGAACTAGTTAACTATAATTTATGCTACGCGCGCATGATCCAGCCTAAGCAATGCAATAATTTAATATATGTTTTAGTATGCGGTGTTACTACTCCAGACAATGTGCCGCTCATTGTGCACGGAACTCGACCGAAAATTAGTGAATTCCCATGGCACGCTACACTATACAGAACGGAAAAGCCTGACGAAACCAAAGAATTCATATGCGGCGCAACTATTATTCAGGAAAGGCTTTTAGTCACGGCAGCACATTGCGTTTATAACGAGGTCACCAAACGATTAGAGGACGCTTCGAAGTTTTTTATAGCCACGGGCAATGTTTACAGGGATTACGACTCCCCTTTTCATAATTCGATAACTGTAAAGAAAGCTAAGGTACATACATACACGCAGACACGCTATTACAACTGTATCGAACCAGCGCCAGTGATTCTATTATTAACGTTTTCTTATTTTAGGTAAAGAATATGTACGTCGTTTGTAATTATCTTGGATTAGAAGGGAATTATGCCGGAGATATAGCTATATTAGAGGTCACGGAACCGTTTGTATTTTCATCTCTATTACTGCCGATATGCATGGACATTTCTAACGACCAAATTATATTAGAGTCGGGGTACTTTGGGAAAGTAGCAGGATTTGGTAGAACCGCTCTTGGAGCGTCTAGTTATATCTTACAGTCGATTACGGTCCCGTACATTCCCTTGAATCAGTGCAAAACATCAAGCATGCCTTATGAGACTGAAAGATACATTACGTTCGATAAGTTTTGCGCTGGTTACACGAATGGTTAGTAGAGAAAGTTTATTAATCACGATGTTACTCGTTTTATGATTTTTCTTTTACTATATCCTATGTCTTTTAATACTCTTCTGAAGTACATTACGATTGTGAACATTATAGGAACATCAGTTTGTGACGGTGACAGCGGTGGTGGACTAGCTTTTAGAAGAGGGAATCTGTGGTACCTAAAGGGCATCGTTAGCGTTAGCCTTGGCACAACAACAACAGGAGCTGGCAGAATTTGCGACAGTAACTCGTACTCTTTGTACACCCGAGTTTCCAATCACATGTCGTGGATACAAGAAGTTATCCTTCGATTAGAATCATACAAATCGTATCCTTCATGTCGGACAACATTCTAATCTCTCGCATTCTGCTTCAATAAAGCAAGTGGATCGAAATGTTCTTTCTTTCTTTTTTTTCGTACTAATGCATCGAGACTGTGCATTGAGGAGTAAATATAACGCAGTGTATTCGTCGGATCATATATTATATTCATGTTATCATACATCATTATTACATACAGTTAAAATAAGAAAGCAGTAAGACATAAATTATACAATATTAGAAATACGTTTAATAATACGTTCAGTATACAGTGAATGTAAAATGACGAGATCAGTTAAATACTGCGTTTATTATCATATTAAATACACTGATTATAAGTAAAACTATTGCTCAAATAATAGATAATGCGCTTAAGTAATTCCAAGTACTATTACTGCACAGAAAGAAGGCTCCTGGCAGGCGGTGCAGACCGCCACTGTGCCGATTGGTTTTTGTCGCCGATTGGTGCACACTCATAAAGACAAGGCACACGTATTTTTGTTAGATGCGGAATTTGCCACATCTACTTACTACAATGTAACGGACGAAGGTTCAGGCGAAGCTAGGGGCGGACTGCACCGCCTCCCAGGAGCCTTCTTTCTGTGCATATAAATATCACATTCCGTTCTGTGCTTTATAAATATCAGAGAAAAGCAAACTTTTTACTTGTAAGGGTAATTCGGTATTCATATCGCATTCACGAATATTCAGGTCCCGCTAGCGATTGTTTACTTCGAATAGTTCGCGATGATGATGGCATCGGTGAAGATGTTTTGGGTAAGGTAGTACTTATGGAATAGAGTGTAAGCTATACTATAGCGAATACTTGGATATGTGATATTTCTATTAAAAAAAAATTACCACCAACGTGTAAGTCTCTTAAACTCTGTTCAAATTCATCGACGCTAGAATCTAATTTTGTACTTGATCTCGGAGGGAAAACACTTTCCTCGAATCTCATTAATTCTTCTAATTCCTGTTCTAGGTCAGTATTTGAATCATCATTCTTCAAAGTCTCCGATAAAGTAACTTGCATTTCCCTTTGTTCTTCCAAAGCTTAAAATCAAGAAAATATGCAAACAAATATTAAGGAATTTAATTACATGGATTCAGGACTGTACTCGCCTCGGTCAAGTCATTCATGATATTTTTAACACATCGACGTTTAAGATTTTAGTAAAAATGTTGTGTACTATACTTATTTTGATTGCCTATAAAAAATTCTGAAAAACGGAAATGAACCTGGGGCGCTAGACCGGAATACCCAACCAGGGCCGGCGGAACACAATGCGCCTCATAAGGGCGCCAGCCGAAGGGGGCGCTAAAAACTATATCGCAAGCTAGGAATCCACCTGGCACATAAACAAAATGTAAGTGTAATTATTTTCTTTGTACTGCGTAAAGGCATATAAAATAGAAAACAGGTGTAAACATTTTCTTGCATAAGAGTGCCAAACATCCTCGCGTCGGCCTTGCACCCATTCACAGTATTGGGTATACAGGAATATTGGCACACGGTTCTTTTAAATGACATTCATTTGACCTTTAGATATTTTTTTATTTTTTTTCTAGTCTTTTTTCGCTTGAAACGGGTAATTCCAGATTGCTTGAGGATCAGTAGGCGATCGGCGAGTGCCAGGTCCAGAAGTGACGCGTGAAATTTATTTACAGTTCGCTGCATTATTATGAAGAATGCTATAATTATAATTATTTTAACAATTATTGCTTCTAGTAAGTAAACGTGTTTAATTAAATTGAAAGTGTAATGCTGAAAAGTGATAGGAAACTACTTAGAAAATATTAAAATTTAACAAAGGTGTCCGCAAATTTTTTCTGTGGGGGGGGGCAACTTTGGGATGACGGTAAAGAAAAATACAGCAATGAAAACACAATCTTTGTAAATGAAAGCACAAATTTTGTAGTGCCAATTAAAAATTTAAAATCTAAATTTAAACATATTTATATTTGTAATATAAATTTGATAAAGTAAGAATATGTTATTGCTACTAACTCAATTTCGAAAAAATTGTTGGTCTCACTGCCTCAATTTATTTAGAGTTTTCCGGGATATTCCAGTAGTTGTGGTGTAATAAAATAAATAAGGATAAAGTATGCAGCAAGTTTCAGAAACCAGTTTGCTAAAGGCCTTGAACTTTGCAGAAAACGAAGATGCTGATTAGGGTGGCACTTATATTTACTCTGGAAGAATTTTTTCAAACTTTTCCTCAAGGCACCCGTCAGAATAGTTCCAAATAATAAAAAATAATCTATGTAAAGTTTGAGCTCGACCGGATAAGGGGAAAAGGTGCCCCTGGGCCCTTGAACATTTAAATAATTACAGAGTTCGACAACCATCCGGACTTGTACCATTCAATAGCCATTTCTTACATGTTTTCGTGCGCTGAAAACGAATCCGCCAACCGTTTGTTGCAATCACCCTCAGTTTTTGAGAAATTCGATTTTAAAAAAAAACCTGCAAATTTTCAACTTTGAACATCATTTGTGTTGAAACAGTAATAGTTATTCGGTTGCTCTTCGCGTCAAATTATTCTTTGAACCCTCTCGAATACAACGATATAAGTTATTACGAACATTTAAAAGAGAAAAGTTATCGTTGTATTTGGGAGGGTTCATAGAATAATTTGACGTGACAAGCAACCGAATAACTATTACTGTTTCCATACAAAAGATGCTCAAAATTGAAAATTTGCAGTTTTTTTCAAAATCGAATTTCTCAAAAACTGCGAATGTGATGCGACATCGATTACATAAAAAACATTCATCACACATCAAACACTGAAAATATGCAAAAAATCGATCTTTTATCAAAGATGGTGTATGATAACAGAGAATAGTTACGGAATAGTGCAGAATTATAAAACGAAATTTAGACCGTTTATTTTGAAAGTGGTGTAAGTCCATTTTTGAAAAAAGTGAGATATCACGTAATTCATGCTTAATTTAATGTAAATTTTTTATGTATAACTAGAAAAAAAAACAAGAGAAAATGGACTTACACCACTTTCAAAATAAACGGTCCATTTCATGGTTTTATTGGAAACAATTTACTGTACAACATTAAGGATAAAAAAGTATATATTCTGAGAATATTCATAATACGAAGAGAAAATAATTATAGGATTCGAATAAAGTACAAACACACAAAAATTGAATGTGCATTTCTTTATAGATCTATTACAGTATGGATATGGGCAGATTAGTCAATGTGGGTAAGTTTACTTGGATATTTTGTGCTACCGAAGCATTTTATTTAATCTGTTTATAATATTTTACACGACGTTTATTTTAGTAATTAAACATGATAAATTAATCCCTGCTTTTCTTCTATAGTTGGGAAACATTTCAATGCTCGAATGGGCAGTGTATACCAACCGAGTTGTTGTGCGATGGACGAGCAGACTGTGCAGATCAGTCTGATGAAACAGTTGCAGAATGTAACAGCACAGACATAACATGTGATAATTATGCATTTCGATGTGCATACGGTGGATGCATAGATGGAGATAAAACTTGCAATGGTATACGAGATTGCGTTGACAATAGCGATGAGACGTTACCTAGATGTAGAGATAAAAATGGATCTACAACGTGCTCACCGAGTGAATTCTTATGTGATAATAGACAGTGCATCCCTGGAGGCAGTTTATGCGATGGTACTGCCGATTGCACAGATAGTTCAGATGAAACGCTTGTTCACTGCGAATCAATCATGTAAGTTATGAGCTGGAGAAATAAAGAAAGCGTATTGTAATTGCTGTGTTTATGTAAGAATTATATACTCCTCGCTCCTACAGGTAGCAAACGACTGACAATTGTTGAAATCTGTTTAAAGGTGTCCACAAATATACTTTCGTTGCAACTATGGTGGGTGTATCGATAGAAATTTAAAATGTAATGGAGTTGCGAATTGTGCAGATGGCTCAGATGAAGATCAAAGACTATGCGGACATCTCATAGTCACAGCCGCGCCTGCCACAACTTCTTTCGCCCCTAATATTTGGATTCCAAGTTCAAAGCAATCTTGCGTCACACCTCCACAACCGAAAAATGGCTCCTGGAAGTTACATAAATCGCAGTGTGCCAGCGGAGAGCATTGCGACATTCCAGCAGGTGTTCAGATGCAGCCTGGAACGTATTTAGTTTATGCCTGTGATCCCGGTTATGCGCTTAAAGGCTCGGCTGATGTAGTTTGTGGCCCAGGACATGTATGGTTGAATATTCCAGTGTGTACAGGTACAAGAATGCTACGATATAAAATTTGGATATACCTGTAATCGTGCCGAGATATTATAAGCAACACATTCTGTGTTCCAGAAATACGCTGCAGAGTTTTACAGTCAGCTTCGACAAGTGCCGTATGTACGTACGATGACCAAAGTGTGTCGTGCCAGACTCCTGCTTTACCCGGAACAGTGGCAAGATTAACGTGTCACCCTGGTTATTATCCCTATACGTCAATATTCTACAAATCAGAAGTTACATGTAGTAAAACTGGTTGGTGGATCCCGGGACCGATACCATGCCTCCCAGGTCCGCTAACAGTAAACGTATATACGTAATAAGAAGTAATTCCAGGTTGATAGAGATTGCAGACGATAAGATCGTTATTTATAGGAATCAAGATAGAAAACTAATTGCGGCTTTATAATTCGTAATTAAACGTAATTCTACTAGCATTTCAATTCATATGTATTACTATAATTTATGTTACGTGTACACGATCCAGCCCAAGCAATTCAATAATTTAAATATATGTTTTAGAATGCGGTCTTGTTCCTCCACAGGGTGTGACGACCCTCATTGTGAACGGAACTCAAGGGAAGACTAGTGAATTCCCATGGCATGCTACACTATACAGAGCGGAAAAGCCTGGCGGCCCTAAACAATTCATTTGCGGCGCAACTATTATTCAGAATACGCTTTTAGTTACGGCAGCTCATTGCGTTTATAACGAGGTCACCAAACGATTAGAGGACGCTTCGAAGTTTTTTGTAGCAACGGGCAATTCTTACAGGGATTACGACTCCCCTCTTCATGATTTGAAAACTGTAAAGAAAGCTAAGGTACATATATGTACACGACACGCTATTACAACTGTTTCGAACTAGCGCCAGGGATTCCGTTATTAACGTTTTCTTATTTTAGGTAAAAACTATGCACATCCTTTGTAATTATGGTGGATTAGAAGGAAATTATGCTGACGATATAGCTATATTAGAGATTGCGGAACCGTTTGTAATTTCATCTCTGACGATGCCAATATGTTTGGATATTAATAGAGACCAAATTATGTTAGAGCCGGGGATTATTGGGAAAGTAGCAGGATTTGGTAGAACCGCTGTCGGAGCGTCTAGTTTTATTTTACAGTCGATTAAAGTTCCGTACGTTCCTTTAAGTCAATGCAAATTGTCAAGCAAACCTTATGAGACTGAGAAATTCATTACGTCCGACAAATTTTGCGCTGGTTACACGAATGGTTAGTAGAGAAAGTTTATTCATCACGATATTACACATTATATGATTTTTCTTTTATTATATCTTGTGTCTTTTAATACTCTTCTGAAGTACAGTAAGAATATGAACATTCTAGGAACATCAGTTTGTGACGGCGACAGTGGTGGTGGACTAGCTTTTAACAAAGGACGGATGTGGTATCTGCAAGGCATCGTGAGCATTAGCCTTGGCGCAAGAGAAACAGGAGCTGGCAGAATTTGCGAAAGTAATTCGTTCTCTTTGTACACTCAAGTTTCCCGTCATATGGCCTGGATAAATGAAGTTGGTCGTCGTTTAACAGCAGTCAAATCATATCCTCCATGTCCAGTATAAGTACTAATCTCTCGCATTCAGCTTCGATGAAGCAAGTGGATTGAAATGTTTTTCAGGGGAATAAAAAATATATAAAAAACAAGTTTACGTTAAACTATTTTATTTAAAATGCATTAAAAAATAATTCTTCTCTTGTACCACAATTTCAATAGTGTTTTTTACATTAAATAAAATTGAGGAGTAGAATATCTCAACAAATTCATTTCGGCGCTTGATTCCGTAATCTGTATTAAATTGATTCATATTCTGTTATGAAATAAGTATCCTGCTCCACGATTTTATTTAAAGTGGAAACACACCATCGAAATTGTAGTACAAGAAAATAATTATTTTTTAGTGCATTTTAAGTAAAATCGTTTAACGTAAAATTGTTTTTTATATATTTTTTATTCATAGTAAAAAAGAAGAAAGAACTCGCTTTTAAACGATTTTTTTACACGCTTAAGCAGATTTCAATTCGTTTGGATTTGTGGTTGTGGGTTATATTTATCGATGCTTGGGTAATCTTTTAATCCCGTCGGGGCTTTTTGTCATAATTATGTATTGTCATTATAACTACGCACGCCTGCAAAGTTTCAACTCTATTTGATACTTCGAAGTGGATTAAAACTCAGATTCTAGATTTGAAGCTGAATGAAATCGTTTAAAAACCTCCGCATAAATATATCAAGACTGTGCATTCAGGAATAAATATATCGCAGTGTATTCATGGGATCATATATTATCTTCATGTTATCATACATCATTATTACATACAGTTAAAATGAGAGAGCAGCAATACATAAATTAAACAATATTAAAAATACGTTTGGTAAGAAATGCGAAACTATACTACTAATTTAAAAAGACGAATAAAGTCAGGTCAGGTGTAAACACATTAATAGATTTTAAGTATACAATGAGTCTAAAATTACATAAAATCAGTTTAATACTTTTATTATCATACTAAATGTACTGATTATAAATAAAACTATTGCTCAAATAATAGATGATGCGCTTAAGCTTCTCCAAATACATGTATTGTACGTTAATTAAGTTTCATAAATATCACAGAAAAGCAAACGTTTTACTTGTAAGGGTAAGTCGATATTCATACTTCATTCACGAATATTCAGGTTCCGCCAGCGATTGTTTACTTCGAATAGTTCGCGATGATGATTGCATCGGCGAGGATGTTTTGGGTACTGTAGTACCTATGGAATAGACTGTAAGTTGTACTACGGCAAAAGTTTGGATATGTGATATTTCTATCAAAAACCAATTTACCACCAACGTGTAAGTCTCTCAAACTTTGTTCAAGTTCATCGACGCTAGAATCTAATTTTGTACTTGGTATCGGAGGAAAGAAGCTCTCCTCGAATCTCATTAATTCTTCTAATTTCTGTTCCAGGTCAGTATTTGAATCATCATTCTTCAAAGTCTCCGATAAAGTAACTTGCACTTCCCTTTGTTCTTCCAAAGCTTAAAATCATGAAAATATGCAAACAAATATTAAGGAATTTAATTACACGGATTCAAGGCTGTACTCGCCTCAGTCATGTCATCCATGATATGTTTAACACATCGACGTTTAAGATTTTAGAAAAAATTCTGAAAAATGGTAATGAACCTGGGGCGCTAGACCGGAATACCCAACCAGGGCCGGCGGAACACAATGCGCTTCATAAGGGCGCCAGCCGAAGGGGGCGCTAAAAACTATATCGCAAGCTAGGAATCCACCTGGCACATAAACAAAATGTAAGTGTAATTATTTTCTTTGTACTGCGTAAAGGCATATAAAATAGAAAACAGGTGTAAACATTTTCTTGCATAAGAGTGCCAAACATCCTCGCGTCGGCCTTGCACCCATTCACAGTATTGGGTATACAGGAATATTGGCACACGGTTCTTTTAAATGACATTCATTTGACCTTTAGATATTTTTTTATTTTTTTTCTAGTCTTTTTTCGCTTGAAACGGGTAATTCCAGATTGCTTGAGGATCAGTAGGCGATCGGCGAGTGCCAGGTCCAGAAGTGACGCGTGAAATTTATTTACAGTTCGCTGCATTATTATGAAGAATGCTATAATTATAATTATTTTAACAATTATTGCTTCTAGTAAGTAAACGTGTTTACTTAAATTGAAAGTGTAATGCTGAAAAGTGATAGGAAACTACTTAGAAAATATTAAAATTTAACAAAGGTGTCCGCAAATTTTTTCTGTGGGGGGGGGGCAACTTTGGGATGACGGTAAAAAAAAAGACAGTAATGAAAACACAATCTTTGTAAATGAAAGCACAAATTTTGTAGTGCCAATTAAAAATTTAAAATCTAAATTTAAACATATTTTGTAATATAAATTTGATAAAGTAATAATATGTTATTGCTACTAACTCAATTTCGAAAAAATTGTTGCTCTCACTTCCTCAATTTATTTAGAGTTTTCCGGGATATTCCAGTAGTTGTGGTGTAATAAAATAAATAAGGATAAAGTATGCAGCAAGTTTCAGAAACCAGTTTGCTAAAGGCCTTGAACTTTGCAGAAAACGAAGATGCTGATTAGGGTGGCACTTATATTTACTCTGGAAGAATTTTTTCAAACTTTTCCTCAAGGCACCCGTCAGAATAGTTCCAAATAATAAAAAATAATCTATGTAAAGTTTGAGCCCGACCGGGGGAAAAGGTGCCCCTGGGCCCTTGAACATTTAAATAATTACAGAGTTCGACAGCCATCCGGACTTGTACCATTCAATAGCCATTCCTTACATGTTTTCGTGCGCTGAAAACGAATCCGCCAACCGTTTGTTGCAATCACCCTCAGTTTTTGAGAAATTCGATTTTGAAAAAAACCTGCAAATTTTCAACTTTGAACATCATTTGTGTTGAAACAGTAATAGTTATTCGGTTGCTCGTCGCGTCAAATTATTCTTTGAACCCTCTTGAATACAACGATATAAGTTATTACGAACATTTAAAAGAGAAAAGTTATCGTTGTATTTGGGAGGGTTCATAGAATAATTTGACGTGACAAGCAACCGAATAACTATTACTGTTTCCATACAAAAGATGCTCAAAATTGAAAATTTGCAGTTTTTTTCAAAATCGAATTTCTCAAAAACTGCGAATGTGATGCGACATCGATTACATAAAAAATATATCAAACAAAAGTTGTAGATCCAGACAAGGAGCATCCTTTATGTTGTATTACTTTTTCTCGTGCGACAAACGGTTTTCGAAAAAAGTTCATAAAACTGAAATGAAGAAACAAATTTCTTTTTCAAATTTTGAAAGTTTAAATCCTCGAACATTTTTACTTGTTTATATCTATATTGTCGTTGATGTCTAAATCTTCGACATTTTTGCGAATATCGGTCCCAAATTTTCAGCAAACATTCGTCACACATCAAACGCTGAAAATATGCAAAAAATCGATCTTTTATCAAAGATGGTGTATGATAACAGAGAATAGTTACGGAATAGTGCAGAATTATAAAACGAAATTTGGACCGTTTATTTTTAAAGTGGTGTAAGTCCATTTTTGAAAAAAATGAGATATCACGTAATTCATGCTTAATTTAATGTAAATTTTTTATGTATAACTAGAAAAAAAACAAGAGAAAATGGACTTACACCACTTTCAAAATAAACGGTCCATTTCATGATTTTATTGAAAACAATTTACTGTACAACATTAAGGATAAAAAAGTATATATTTTGAGAATATTCATAATACGAAGAGAAGATAATTATAGGATTCGAATAAAGTACAAACACACAAAAATTGAATGTGCATTTCTTTACAGATCTATTACAGTATGGATATGGGCAGATTAGTCAATGTGGGTAAGTTTACTTGGATATTTTGTGCTACCGAAGCATTTCATTTAATCTGTTCATAATATTTTACACGACGTTTATTTTAGTAATTAAACATGATAAATTAATCCCTGCTTTTCTTCTATAGTTGGAAAAGATTTCAATGCTTGAATGGGCAGTGTATACCAACCGAGTTGTTGTGCGATGGACGAGCAGACTGTGCAGATCAGTCTGATGAAACAGTTGCAGAATGTAACAGCACAGACATAACATGTGATAATTATGCATTTCGATGTGCATACGGTGGATGCATAGATGGAGATAAAACTTGCAATGGTATACGAGATTGCGTTGACAATAGCGATGAGACGTTACCTAGATGTAGAGATAAAAATGGATCTACAACGTGCTCACCGAGTGAATTCTTATGTGATAATAGACAGTGCATCCCTGGAGGCAGTTTATGCGATGGTACTGCCGATTGCGCAGATAGTTCAGATGAAACGCTTGTTCAATGCGAATCAATCATGTAAGTTATGAGCTGGAGAAATAAAGAAAGCGTATTGTAATTACTGTGTTTATGTAAGAATTACATACTCCTCGCTCCTACAGGTAGCAAACGACTGACAATTGTTGAAATCTGTTTAAAGGTGTCCACAAATATACTTTCGTTGCAACTATGGTGGGTGTATCGATAGAAATTTAAAATGTAATGGAGTTGCGAATTGTGCAGACGGCTCAGATGAAGATCAAAGAGTATGTGGACATCTCATAGTCACAGCCGCGCCTGCCACAACTTCTATCGCCCCTAATATTTGGATTCCGAGTTTAAAGCAATCTTGCGTCACACCTCCACAACCGAAAAATGGCTCCTGGAAGTTACATAAATCGCAGTGTGCCAGCGGGGAGCAGTGCGAAATTCCAGCAGGTGTTCAGGTGGAGCCTGGAACGTATTTAGTTTATGCCTGTGATCCCGGTTATGCGCTTAAAGGCTCTGCTGATGTAGTTTGTGGCCCAGGACATGTATGGTTGAATATTCCAGTGTGTACAGGTACAAGAATGCTACGATATAAAATTTGGATATACCTGTAATCGTGCCGAGATATTATAAGCAACACATTCTGTGTTCCAGAAATACGCTGCAGAGTTTTACAGTCAGCTTCGACAAGTGCCGTATGTACGTACGATGACCAAGATGTGTCGTGCCAGACTCCTGCTTTACCCGGAACAGTGGCAAGATTAACTTGTCACCCTGGTTATCATCCCCATACGTCAATATTCTACAAATCAGTAGTTACATGTAATAAAACTGGTTGGTGGACCCCGGGACCGATACCATGCCTCCCAGGTCCGCTAACAGTAAACGTATATACGTAATAAGAAGTAATTCCACGTTGATAGAGATTGCAGACGATAAGATCGTTATTTATAGGAATCAAGATAGAAAACTAATTGCGGCTTTATAATTCGTAATTAAACGTAATTCTACTAGCATTTCAATTCATATGTATTACTATAATTTATGTTACGTGTACACGATCCAGCCCAAGCAATTCAATAATTTAAATATATGTTTTAGAATGCGGTCTTGTTCCTCCACAGGGTGGGACGACCCTCATTGTGAACGGAACTCAAGGGAAGACTAGTGAATTCCCATGGCATGCTACACTATACAGAGCGGAAAAGCCTGGCGGCCCTAAACAATTCATTTGCGGCGCAACTATTATTCAGAATACGCTTTTAGTTACGGCAGCTCATTGCGTTTATAACGAGGTCACCAAACGATTAGAGGACGCTTCGAAGTTTTTTATAGCCACGGGCAATGTTTACAGGGATTACGACTCCCCTTTTCATAATTCGATAACTGTAAAGAAAGCTAAGGTACATACATACACGCAGACACGCTATTACAACTGTTTCGAACTAGCGCCAGGGATTCCGTTATTAACGTTTTCTTATTTTAGGTAAAAACTATGCACATCCTTTGTAATTATGGTGGATTAGAAGGAAATTATGCTGACGATATAGCTATATTAGAGATTGCGGAACCGTTTGTAATTTCATCTTTGACGATGCCAATATGTTTGGACATTAATAGAGACCAAATTATGTTAGAGCCGGGGATTATTGGGAAAGTAGCAGGATTTGGTAGAACCGCTGTCGGAGAGTCTAGTTTTATTTTACAGTCGATTCAAGTTCCGTACGTTCCCTTAAGTCAATGCAAATTGTCAAGCAAGCCTTATGAGACTGAGAAATTCATTACGTCCGACAAATTTTGCGCTGGTTACACGAATGGTTAGTAGAGAAAGTTTATTCATCACGATATTACACATTTTATGATTTTTCTTTTATTATATCTTGTGTCTCTTAATACTCTTCTGAAGTACAGTAAGAATTTGAACATTCTAGGAACATCAGTTTGTGACGGCGACAGTGGTGGTGGACTAGCTTTTAACAAAGGACGGATGTGGTATCTGCAAGGCATCGTTAGCATTAGCCTTGGCGCAAGAGAAACAGGAGCTGGCAGAATTTGCGAAAGTAGTTCGTTCTCTTTGTACACCCAAGTTTCCCGTCATATGGCCTGGATAATGGACGTTGTTCTTCGTTTAGCAGTATTCAAATCATATCCTTCATGTCCAGTATAAGTACTAATCTCTCGCATTCAGCTTCGATGAAGCAAGTGGATTGAAATGTTTTTCAGGGGAATAAAAAAATATATAAAAAACAATTTTACGTTAAACGATATTATTTAAAATGCATTAAAAAAATAATTCTTCTCTTGTACCACAATTTCAATAGTGTTTTTTTACTTTAAATAAAATCGAGGAGCAGAATATCTCAACAAATTCATTTCGGCACTTGATTCCGTAATCTGTATTAAATTGATTTATATTCCGTTATGAAATAAGTATCCTGCTCCACGACTTTATTTAAAGTGGAAACACACCATCGAAATCGTAGTACAAGAAAATAATTATTTTTAGTGCATTTTAAGTAAAATCGTTTAACGTAAAATTGTTTTTTATATATTTTTTATATATTTTAACTCGCTTTTAAACGATTTTTTTACATGCTCAAGCAGCTTTCAATTCATTTGGATTTGTGGTTGTGGGTTATATTTATCGATGCTTGGGTAATCTTTTAATCCCGTCGGGGCTTTTTGTCATAATTATGTATTGTCATTATAACTACGCACGCCTGCAAAGTTTCAACTCTATTTGATACTTCGAAGTGGATTAAAACTCAGATTCTAGATTTGAAGCTGAATGAAATCGTTTAAAAATCTCCGCACAAATATATCAAGACTGTGCATTCAGGAATAAATATATCGCAGTGTATTCATGGGATCATATATTATCTTCATGTTATCATACATCATTATTACATACAGTTAAAATGAGAGAGCAGCAATACATAAATTATACAATATTAAAAATACGTTTGGTAAGAAATGCGAAACTATACTACTAATTTAAAAAGACGAATAAAGTCAGGTCAGGTGTAAACACATTAATAGATTTTAAGTATACAATGAGTCTAAAATTACATAAAATCAGTTTAATACTTTTATTATCATACTAAATGTACTGATTATAAATAAAACTATTGCTCAAATAATAGATGATGCGCTTAAGCTTCTCCAAATACATGTATTGTACGTTAATTAAGTTTCATAAATATCACAGAAAAGCAAACGTTTTACTTGTAAGGGTAAGTCGATATTCATACTTCATTCACGAATATTCAGGTTCCGCCAGCGATTGTTTACTTCGAATAGTTCGCGATGATGATGGCATCGGCGAGGATGTTTTGGGTACTGTAGTACCTATGGAATAGAGTGTAAGTTGTACTATGGCAAAAGTTTGGATATGTGATATTTCTATCAAAAACCAATTTACCACCAACGTGCAAGTCTCTCAAACTTTGTTCAAGTTCCTCGACGCTAGAATCTAATTTTGTACTTGTTATCGAAGGAAAGACGCTCTCCTCGAATCTCATTAATTCTTCTAATTCCTGTTCCAGGTCAGTATTTGAATCATCATTCTTCAAAGTCTCCGATAAAATAACTTGCACTTCCCTTTGTTCTTCCAAAGCCTAAAATCCAGAAAATATAGAAACGAATAGTAAGGAATTTCATTACACGGATTCAAGGCTGTACTCGCCTCGGTCAAGTCATCCATGATATCTTTAACAGTAGTTTCTGGTAAATTACTTTCATTTAATTTCTTTAACACATCCGATCCAGCTTTGTAAGCTGACAATACAGCAGTATTCGTATGAGTGTCTTGTATACTTGATATTAGGCCTCGAATGTTATCGAGCGTCTGCGACCGTTTCTCAATTGTACTTTCTAGCTCTAATTTTTTCCTCAAATGTGTTTTCGCCACTTGCCTTAATCCTTTAGCTAAGTACGACTTAGCTTCATTAATGATATTTATCTTTCCTTCTTCCAACAGTTGTATCTCTTTCATAAGTTCATTTTCCTGCTTCATTAACTTGTATAGTCCTTCGTCGATTTCAGTTACATTCTCCGACGCGTGCGCAGCAATTTTAACCAGTAACTCATTCTCATTTGCATTGTTTGTAAAGGCCACCTTTCTTTCGTGCCTCAACCATATTAAGACTAGCATTACAGTGTTATCCGTTATACCTTTGTCTACTTTAGATTTACAGCTCTTTGCTATTTCGGAAAACGATACAAGAATATTCTCTTTCTTATCCTCCAAAATGGAAAATACAGTCTCTCCTAGTTCTCTGACGCTTTGTAAATGTATGTATCTAGTTTCCTTATTAGTTTCATTGCTTACGACGTAACTTTTAACTTTCGAGAACGACCACGTGAGTGGCCTTTTCACGAATATATCGATCGACCACGCTGTCCACGAGTCGCAAGGCTCTTTTAAAAATTCAGTCTCAAGAATTATCTCACGATTTCTGCAATATTACTTAGATAAATAGTCGTTGCAAACAGTCTACGTAACCGATATAAGAATTAGTGAAATTAGATAGGCGATTTATCGGCTAGAGATTGAATAATAAGAATGCTGGAAACAACATTACCGAAGTAGCTCTTCGACGACAGTTACCAAACAAAGTGGCGTGCACCCTTTCCTCTTAAAAGCACCATTTAGGTCCGTAATGGAGAAACTGCATTGAGCGTTATGCTTTAACCAGTCGTGTATTAAATTCTGCCAAAACTTGTACTTGGACGTCCAATCTTGTGGATTGGCTAATTTACTTCGAAATGGCGAGAACAAGGCGTTTATTCTTTCTTCCTCGGTCCAACACTTTGGCATTTTTCCAGGCGGCAATGGTGAATTATTATCCATATCTTTAGTTTGCACAGTATCCTTCTCCTAAAACAGTTTTAATTGCTTTTTAACTTAGGTTATATACTTACGTGTCTTGTGATATTATTTAGGTAATGTTCATACATACCCTTTCAGAATAATTAATGTTAAATTTCCTGTTACGTATGATTAACACGATTTTTAAATTTTCCAGGCTTTGACAACCTCCTAGTGTTAGTGAATAGGCTGAAAGCTCTCATTTCCTAAAATTGTCATTGCATCGTTATGAACAAGCAACAAGTAAATACAGGTGATACATATATAAGTGCATGATTTATGTAAACAGCTGATTCACTGCGAAGCACTACATGTATATATACTTTCTAGCATTTCGACACATATGAGAGTAAGTAGTTGCTGAGTTGGACGCTGTTCATGACCAGAGGCCGCTAAATTCAGTTCTCAAATTATGGGTCGGTAACATAGTTTCGGTGGGTGATACAAACTCTCATAAAGGTGCGATTTCATGCTGCCACTCGACGCTCGTTTTGAGCGTCAAAACCAGTCACGTGATCGATCCACGTGACTTTCAGCGTCAAGCGGAAAAGCTAAACTCGATTTAGCTTTTGGATCTCAAGATGCGATTTCATGCTGCCGCTCGACGTTCGTTTTGAGCGTCAAAACCAGTCGCGTGAAACTGAGTTTAGCTTTTCTGATGATTGGTTTTGACGCTCAAAACGAGCGTCGACGCAGAAAGTCCCGTGGACCGATCACGTGACTGGTTCTGACGCTCAAAACGAGCGTGGAGCGTCAACATGAAATTGCACCTTTAGGTATTCGACTTTTACACTGATAATAATGCTCAGGGCTAGGGATGCCGATTTAAAATCGATCTTTCAAAGATCGATCTTTTTTGTCGCGATTTTCGATTTTTTAAATCGATTCTCAAGACAGGGATCGATTCAAAGATCGTATCGATACCCGGCGATAGCTAAAATAGCTACCCACGTCCACGCATGCGCGCAATGACGTCACGAGCGTTGAGCCAATCAACGCCAAGATGGAGCGACTGGACGCAGCGACTGGACGCAGCGACTGGACGCAGCGACTGGACGCAGCGACTGGACGCAGCGACTGGACGCAGCGACTGGACGCAGCGACTGGACGCAGCGACTGGACGCAGCGACTGGACGCAGCGACTGGACGCAGCGACTGGACGCAGCGACTGGACGCAGCGACTGGACGCAGCGACTGGACGCAGCGACTGGACGCAGCGACTGGACGCAGCGACTGGACGCAGCGACTGGACGCAGCGACTGGACGCAGCGACTGGACGCAGCGACTGGACGCAGCGACTGGACGCAGCGACTGGACGCAGCGACTGGACGCAGCGACTGGACGCAGCGACTGGACGCAGCGACTGGACGCAGCGACTGGACGCAGCGACTGGACGCAGCGACTGGACGCAGCGACTGGACGCAGCGACTGGACGCAGCGACTGGACGCAGCGACTGGACGCAGCGACTGGACGCAGCGACTGGACGCAGCGACTGGACGCAGCGACTGGACGCAGCGACTGGACGCAGCGACTGGACGCAGCGACTGGACGCAGCGACTGGACGCAGCGACTGGACGCAGCGACTGGACGCAGCGACTGGACGCAGCGACTGGACGCAGCGACTGGACGCAGCGACTGGACGCAGCGACTGGACGCAGCGACTGGACGCAGCGACTGGACGCAGCGACTGGACGCAGCGACTGGACGCAGCGACTGGACGCAGCGACTGGACGCAGCGACTGGACGCAGCGACTGGACGCAGCGACTGGACGCAGCGACTGGACGCAGCGACTGGACGCAGCGACTGGACGCAGCGACTGGACGCAGCGACTGGACGCAGCGACTGGACGCAGCGACTGGACGCAGCGACTGGACGCAGCGACTGGACGCAGCGACTGGACGCAGCGACTGGACGCAGCGACTGGACGCAGCGACTGGACGCAGCGACTGGACGCAGCGACTGGACGCAGCGACTGGACGCAGCGACTGGACGCAGCGACTGGACGCAGCGACTGGACGCAGCGACTGGACGCAGCGACTGGACGCAGCGACTGGACGCAGCGACTGGACGCAGCGACTGGACGCAGCGACTGGACGCAGCGACTGGACGCAGCGACTGGACGCAGCGACTGGACGCAGCGACTGGACGCAGCGACTGGACGCAGCGACTGGACGCAGCGACTGGACGCAGCGACTGGACGCAGCGACTGGACGCAGCGACTGGACGCAGCGACTGGACGCAGCGACTGGACGCAGCGACTGGACGCAGCGACTGGACGCAGCGACTGGACGCAGCGACTGGACGCAGCGACTCTGGTCTGTGCTATAGTCATGTTCGCACTGTGACATAAAAAACCTTTGACTGCATTCATTTTGCAATTTAGAGTGTTCAAAAACTTTAGGTTCCGATTTTTTTACGAATCGATTCTTTGCACAACGGTCTGAATTGAATCGAAAAATCGATTTTATGGGAAAGATCGGCATCCCTACTCAGGGCCCGATTTAGGGGGCGCAACTGCCCAGAACGGCCAGTTTGACGGCGGCAAAATTGGTTACTTATCTATATGAACATTACATTTTTTATAAAATAAAATGCTTTCGTTATTCAACAAATACCTGTAAAAAAATTCACTCGCTGTGAAAAATTATATTTCAAAATAATTATTTATAAACAAATATAAAAAGGGCGGCAAAAATCATTTTTGCCCAGAGCGGCGGAAGAGGTATTTACATCGGGCTCTGATAATGCTAACGCCAAACTGATACGAATGCGAATGTAATATCACAAAAAATATTCATATACTACAAATAAATAGCGCTACGGAATGAATTTTTCAGCACGGATTCGTTTCATTGTCGCATAAATAAAATTCAATTACCACAAATGCGCGGCAGAGAAAGTGTATACATATCTATTACAGTAGATGCCGTCATAGTATGTACATACTAAGTACACATATATGTACACATCTAATATCGAGGAGAATAAATTAGTTAAGCATTGGGCATTCTAATTTCTTCCTTGGCTGTAATTGAGGTTATAGTTAGTTGTATTTACCTATTTCCATGAAACTGGAAGCAATAAATGAGGCAGTCAGAGCAACAACGGACTAACTCACACTTTTTTTAATGTATTCCAATAGGCTCTACTAATCATTTAAACTAGGAAAAAAAAATTTCTTTTTCAATGTGGGTTAGTCGGTTGTTGCTCTGACTGCCTCAAATGTTAGTCAGCAGTAATAAAATAGTTATTGTGACATAATCAATGGGAATCAAAGGAAAATGCCAGTATCTTTAGGTAAGAATTATATCACTTGCACAGTCTTGGAATACAAAATACTTGGTACGAATACAGTGTAAAGTATCTTACATGTAAGAAAAGGAGAGTTTGTTAGTTCGATGTAAATTGCGTCCATTGTATAGGTTCTATAGTATCCCTTGTCCTTGTGGCACTTTTGTGGGGTGGAACCAATCCGTTTATCAAAAAAGGAGCCAAAGGTTTAGAGAATGTGAAATCATCATCCAAATTTGGTCAGTTTTTTAAAGAGCTCGCATTTCTTCTTACAAGTTTGCAGGTATACTTTGAGAATTCTTTTATTCATAACATATAAAACTATTATAATTCCATCGATTCTTTCTATTTTCTAGTATGTCATACCTTTTATCATCAACCAATGTGGCTCTGTGTTATACTTTCTAACTCTGAGTAGCACAGACATATCACTGGCTGTTCCTGTTACTAATTCTCTCACCTTCGTGGTAACCGCGCTGACTGGTTGGATCTTAGGCGAAGAAAAGATACATAGAAGTCTGCGGATTAATTGTTACTTTCTGTCACTCGCCGTGAAATGATTGTTATACGAATTATTTTACTTTTCAGATACATATATTGGAATGACACTGATATTGGTTGGAACAATGATTTGCTGCTGGGATAAAGTACAGCAAACTGTATGATTTGAATTTCGTGCAGGACACATAGTTAACAATTGTAATAAAACAATATTTTTTCATGTATCTTTGCAGTCTGTAGTTCTATTACACATTACTGTTAAAGTAAGTTTCCTAACTGCCCCCTTCGAGCTTCTGTCTCAGAATCACCTTTGAAAGGTGTTACTCTCTGTCACCACTTTCGTCAATGTATTCTCTTAGTAATAAATATTGTAATATATTCGATACTATTAACTTGTTTATGAAGAGAATACGAAAATTCAAGAGGTGTCACGAAGGTTTTTATTTTGTGATTTGAAGGGTCTTTTATGGGCGAATTCCACTTACGCCCAAATCGCCCACGACCGCAGGAATTTTCGTTTTTGTAAAAAAATGAATATCAAATTACATTTTCCAGTTTTCGAGTCGTGATTTATATACAAAAACCTGCATTTTCCGATAAGTAAATTGAGCTTGTATCGAAAGAGTGCAGAGAATCTTGTTCACTTAATTGTAATTCCAGCTACTAGTGGCGTTGTAATCGTATTCTATGGTCTATCGATAAAGTTGCACGCGACACGAAAGTGATATGGTGGCTCTATAGTCTAAAGCCTCTAATCGTATGATAAAAATTTACATTGGATATTTGGTCTATCATGTACCTCGTTTGTGACCACATTATAACCTATAATCCATCACAAAACTTATATGTCGCATATGGTTTGCATTTCCCGAAATGTGTTCGAGAGACAACTTTGACATTTACATGGGTGGCAAATCCGGCGTTTTCAAAGGTAATTATTAATTCCACACGTTAAGTTCACTAATTCTTATTCTCCTCTGTAATTCGCATAAAATTTAACAAATACAACAACAAACTCTCCACTGTTGCTCGTAGGTGTAAAAATAGAGAGAGACAAATATGTAATGGAAAATATTCAAAATCTGGGGTCCATAACAGACAACGACGAGGTAACAACAATTTCGTGGGGCGACGACGAAGAGAAAGAAATTCTAATCGCTTGTGGGGTGAAAGGGACTAGGAGGTTATATATAATGAGTAATTTATCAAATAAAGTACCGTTGGCCTTGTCGTCTCTTTCAAACGTAAATTAACCCTCCACATTTTGCAGCGTAAAGGTTTACGACACGGACTGTTCGACGTTTACGTCTTCCTTCTTTTGCAACGTCGGGAAGGGAAGGATCAACGGCATATCGCGATACAACGAGTAAGTAACCACATCGCAGAGTCGCGATCGAAAAGGCGAAGTAACGCGCAACGTTAATACGCCGCGTCTTCTCAGAGCAATTTTGACCGCAGTTCATTCCGGCGAAGTGAAGCTATGGCGATTCGAGGAACAGGACGAGATCTTAATAAACGCTGGCGACAACTTGGACAGGATGCGTCACTCTAAAATAAATAAAAATCTGATAGCGACGGGAGGTAACGAACACAAACTAAAACTGTTCGACTTGGACAAGCAAGCGCAAGTATTTATAGAGAAGGACGTGCCTCACGATTGGTTGCAGTTAAGGGTTCCTATATGGATATCGGATATAGATTTCCTTCCCAGCACGGAGCAGATCGTTACAGTTAGCAAGCACGGGCACGTAAGATATTCATTCTTTACCAACGTTTTGTATTACTAAAGTATCGACGTCTATGGAACTGCGATTGAACCTTTTCAGATACGATTATACGATCCGAAAACACAGAGGAGGCCAGTTATAAACTTGGAAATGAAGGACGAACCGCTAACGACTTTAGCTGTTACGCCGAGAGAAAAGTAAGCATAGTTCGTGGTAGTATGTACTTGTTCATTTAAATATGAGAAGAATTATATCGATTTTATCGTAGGCAAATCATAGTAGGCTCTGGCAAAGGTACAATGAACCTTGTGGATTTAAGAGAACCAGCTAAGGTATTAAATACGTACAAAGGATTCGAGGGCGCTGTAACTGGAATAGCTTGCAGCACAGTCGAGCCTTACGTTGTTAGCGTCAGCATGGACAGAAAGTTGCGAATACATCACATGGATACGAAGGAATTATTAAAAAAGGTAGAATCAGATATGAGGAAAATAATAGGAATGCTACCTATAAATTATTTATCAACTTACTATTTAGAAGAACCGATGTATGCGTGCAGGAATAGGCAGCTTCTCCTTTTGTGTCTTTAATATTTACGTATGTATTGTCTTTCTACCTTACAGACTTATTTGACGTCGAGGATGTCGTGTATGTTATTGCGTTCAGGTTTCTCATTCGCCACGGGGGATGATTCGAACAAAGGATGTGTACGAACGCATAGAAGTAACACTGAGGATCTCGAAACCAGTGAACGAGAAAATAGCGATTCGGAATACGATACGTTATTCGATGCGATGCCAGTTATTAGCAACAAAGAAGATAGTAAACTGATGAAGCGTAAACGAAAGAAAGCAGATGATTCGTCAGTAAATAAAGAAATTCTAAAAGATATGGTACAGTGATTTTTATAACTAAGTTTTTTACTACTCGGCTTCGCCCGAAATTTAGATTCTGATTTTATAACAAAAAATGTTCTATTTTTTTTGTGAAATTAGTCACATTCGTTTGGATGAGCTAGACATAATGAGCTGGGATATATTTCATGACTTGAGAGTTTACCGTTCGAAAGTTTTTAGGCGACAGCAAACACACAAACACTTTCTGCTTTATATATTAAGATATTAAACAAAAATCATGGGCGTCCGGAGGGGGGTGCAAAGGGGGCAGTTGCCGCCCTGGCTTTTGAGAAAAAATCGCTTGCTTTTCAAAACGGATATTTATTACATTTATACTAAGAAAAGGGAATATTTTTAAATTTTTAATTAAATTGGTACTATAAAATGGGTTAAAAATACAAGGGGGTGTATTTTTCTGTACCATCGTCCCAAAGTAGCCCCCCCCCCCGGGAAAGAAGTCTCCGGACGCCTTTGAAAAAAATCATTAAGTAATAGTCATAAAATAACGAATGTTCCTTGTGCCTTCGATACATAGGTAACGCATAATTCTCCATCAATGACGACCAAGCACCCAGAGAAGATTTCTAAGAAGCTGAAACCGGAATAACTACAAGACAACGAAGTAAAATGTTTCTGTTACGATGTATTTTGTCATTCAGCAATTGCTTTTTTTCCATTTGTAACTTACACGTACGAGGGACACGAATAACACGCTAATCGTTTTTGCCCTGGATATACAGTACTGAGACGCGACTAAATGTACCATCTAATTATTCGATTACTTTATTGTACAATTTATTCTTAATACCTCGTCACTCACTCACTCTCTCCTCTCTCTAAATATATGTATATATTTTGGGACTTGAGAGAAATGGAAAAGCAGGCGAATGAAATGGAGACATTGAAGGAAGAAGAGGAGTATAGAAGGAATGGAGTTAAAAGCACGGATTGTAAGAGCTGCCGAACCGGAATCCGGGTTACCCAGGCTGCCAAAAAGTACAGAGAGCGGGCTACAAGAGACACACGACATTCTACGTCCACAATCCGACTATGGCTACCCGTCCACCGTCGCGATGCGACTTGACCACTGGCACGCGATGGCGTCAATCACTTGCAGGGTCTTGCAACTCGGTCTAATTTTTAATCCTTCAAGGAAAAATCTGAGGAATTTCCTCGAGTTATACCCACATTACATGCAAGTCGGTTCTCGGTAAGATTGCAGTTGCGTCGCGGCGGTGGCCGAGCGGCCTGCAACAAGTGTCGTAACAGTTCTGTAGAAGTTCGAAAGGTAATTTATTTATTTACAATAAAACTACCCATTTTTTAACACAACTAACGTGCATGGAATTTACTGATTTCTTTCAAATTTAAAAACACCCAACCGAGAGATTTGCAAAATGAAGATTTGTTTATAATTCACCACGTAACACGAATGATTTTTCAATATGAAAAAATATTCAGATAGGCGAAACCTTCTGAATTGAGATAGAAAAAGAATGAACTGAATGTGATATATAGTTTGCGAGATAAAAAGTGGTGTAAGTGCAGCTCGGTTTCGCGAAAATAGGGAAAAATGGCAACTCCTACGGTGTTACTGTTAATCGGGCTGCCCCCGTTACGATCCCTAGTTGAAAAGGGAGCCAAAGAACGAGAAAGGGAGGAGTTGGAGGTATGGATAATGAATAAATCTAATCTAATCTAAGTATATATATTTATATATTGTTTTGGTTCGCAAATGCAGCGTACGCCGAGTTCAATGGCTCCTCGAGGTACAACAATAACGATCGAATGCACGTTTTCCGTAATGTTTTTAATGAAATTGCGCTTTAGTTGCGAGATCGCGGCATTGAAATCGGGCGCGCTGCAGAGTGTAGGCTACTGTAAAATTTTACATCTAGAAACTAGAAAAAAAAGAAGGTGAACGTGACAACTCGCAAAGTTGAAACGTATTTTGTACTAAAAGGAAATTCTAATGTACGCAAGCTACAACAAGATTCAGCGCGCTAAATCTTATTCGGCTATTATTCTCTTGGCTGTACAAAAATCACTCTCCGCTACGTCTCTTGTCAATTAATACTAACGCAACTTTGCTTTATCCTGACTGCGCTTACATCTGAAAATGGAATATTTACTCTCTTATCCTCTTGTAAACGTACTTAGGAATAAATTTACTAAATTACAGGCACTGTTCCCTTCAAGATCAAATAGGTGTTTGTTTCCTTTTTTCCCCTCTCTTTACCCACATCTCTACCAGAAAGCGAATGGAGCTTTGTGCCGAACAGGAAAGCATTCCTTGGCACAGAGGCCACTTATATACAAATCCCCGCGCGCAGACCTTTCCGCGTAATTCTTAATTCCATATTTCTCGCGCAGCAAGCGTAGAACAAAAGTTTTGGTTGTTTTTAATAAACGATTTCTCTTCAACGATCGCATTTGTACAGGAATGCCTTCTCTCACTTATTTTTCAATTCATTATTCAAATAATATGGATACAGAGAATCCCCAAATTGTGGCTCAAAATATGCAATTACTAATGCTACCAGGAATCGAAGTCCTCTACCTGTTTGCAATCTGTGGCTTTGTTATCGAGATACAAGCAGTTGATGTTTAAGGGTCGGGCATAAGTAGGGGTGAGTTCGAAGCTAATTTTTAAATTCTTCAAACTCGAATCCGAAACATTGTAAGATTTCGAAACTCTCAAAATATTTTGCTTTAAGAACTAAAGTCAACAAAATCTGTATAATTAAACAAAATATAACAGTATACAAATTCTTGAGGCGCACTGTGAACGATTCTTCATTTATTAATTTCAAATTTTTCTTTATCTGGATTCAGGGATCTCGAATTACGAAAAAAGTGCAAACTTTCGAATTTTCAAAGCTCGAAACTTCGTGGGTTTTGAGGTTTCGGTAGTCGTAAGAAATACTCTTTCAATTCTCATTCAAATCCTCGCTTTCACAGTCGAAATAATACTGACCATTCTAAGCTGCGTTCTACTCGAAAAGGATATTAGTGATAGTCTCGAAGTTCAGAATGCATGAAAAATTTCAACGGTTAATAACGGCGGAGGAGTTGGTGAATGGTAAGAGGTTTAAGCACAATGTATCAATCACTTGTATAGAAGGTTTATGACAAATTGCAGGAAACTATAAAAACCTGTTTTGCCTTAGCTTCCCGTGGTTTCATTTTCTCGAGAATCAAATCCTACTCTGTCGTAAACCTTGTATTAAGCTTGCCACTCATTTAATTTCCTTATCATTCCACTATTGACTCTACAAATTCTCTAGGAAACGAAGGATTCGCACACTTTAATTGCTAACATCTTAAAGACAAAATATCAGATTGCAAGAAAATACAGGACTGCCAGGTTCCTTTTAGCATTGGAAATTTGCACGCTTCTGCTCGACGATTAATTTTAGGATACCCTGTTTCGCTTCAAGTTTCACACGATCGCCGTCGGCACTTTGAACAAAACGATTGAACGCCCGGTGCCTCGCCTAACTTTACATGACACTATTACACAGAGCACATGAAACATTAGGATCGACACGAGAAATAATTTGCGTGGTTTCCGAAAGTATTTTCTTCGATCGAACGTGGATCAAACGCGAAAATCAACAGCGACATACAAATGTGATTACAAAACTTTCCTTTCTCGTGTTTCGCGCGACACCCCAGTTAAGTCTCTCGTCGATAATTACATAATGTACAGAATTTGGTCAGAGATCATATAAAAACTGTATGCTCTTTACACTTCCATTTCTGTTTTGGTTGTTCAATGAAAATTCACAGATAAAACGGTTACTTCGTAAAAAGGAAAACCTCACGCAACGCAGGCACAAACAGGGTGTAAGTATTTAAAAGAGGTAAGATTAAATAAAATTATGTATATATACACACAAATCTAAGGTAAACGTAAGAATGAACGTGTTCACAATCAAAAACTGTTTCGTAAGTAACTCGAGTAAAGTACTGCAGATACTTCTAAATAGTCGAAGCGCTCAATAAAAGATTGGACGTGGCAGCGCAAGCTCAAGGTAAGGGAAAATCCTTTCCATTCTCCGTGCTACGGTAGGCCTGTCACTTAATATTTAACAATATATCCTCGCGTTGTAAAGATTGCTGTACGAAATACATAAAACAATCGCGTACAAATTCAATGACAGATCCGAAGTTTAGATTCATGTAAGTATTGCCTTCCTGTACTCAAAAACAATTATTTTCCTTCAAAGATGTACAGAAATCATAACATAACGCAATCGAATATTAATATCTTATCTATTATTCATATTTCATTGTTTGTTATTTATTATACCCACACTAATTTCATTTGATAGTCGCATCGTAGTCAGTGTCAATGAAAAATCAAAAGCACCATGTTTTTTTCTTTTTTCTCTCTCTCTTTCTCTCTAATTCTCTTCCTCTCCCTCGTTCCCTCCTCCTCGCAAAGTATATCACACGCTGTGCAACCGTTTAAAAACTGAATTCTTTATTATGCACATCACTTTCTAATATTCAGACATCTACTGTGATAATTCACGGACAAGAAGCTACTTTTATAAATAACCATACAGGATATACACCTTTAGAGACATCTGTTTTAACACTGTAGCGTTCGTTTCCGTCAGGGAAAAGCGTGGAAGGCCTCTGTAAGAACGAGGTCCATATTTATTAATTATGGAGCACTCTTCGATATACAACTACTCTGACACGGTCTCTAAGCTATTCTCGCGTAAATAAGGTAAGTTACTCTGTAATCTTTGATCTGAAATAAAATACGAAGGGTGTGTCGGGGTTTAAGGACGAGCGTAACGTCGTTATAAAGGTAAAGGATCGAAACAGCTATTTGTTTCTGCGAAACTCCTCCGAAACATTCCCCCCAATGTACGAATGAAGAAAGGGTGGTGCCGAGAATCCATACCCTGAGCAGATAATGGCGTAGCGATCGTTCCTTGGCAAGAAGCTCGAACGTCTATGCTGAGTAACGTTTGTACCATAAAAAATTAAGCTTAATCCAACTTTATACAGTATACAGCATCACCTTATTCGTTTGTCGCGTCCAGTAAAATTTCGCCCGTTAGTATCGCGCTCAGCGTGACTCGATTATTCCCGACGTAACAGATATACCTTCTCGCGAAACGTGAACTGATCGAACCGGGCATCGAACGGCGTGTCCCACGTGTTTCTCACAGACTCTTTAAGTAAATAGAACGCAAGCGTTAAGAACGGGTGAGAAACTAATGGCCCACGCTAGTTCGTTGCTTGCCGCTGTAAAAATCGATTTTAACAGCAATGGAAACCAGTCACAATCTCGTGCTTAACAGCACGTTAAGGTGGTATCGCCTCATTCTCCTCCCGACACGGTCACTTCCCTCCATGCAGGCTCTTGCGACTGGCTCACCAAAGTTGATTGAGGTTCAGAAATATCTGACGCTGCTGGACTCAGCGGTGGACTAGGTGTTGCGGGTGCATCATCGGGCTGGCTTGCTTCAGCCACGTTTTGATCAGCCTCTGGATCGCAATCAGGCAGAGAAGCCTCCGATTGCACAGAACTCGGAGCCTTTGATACAGAATCCTGTACTCTTAACGATATAGAACTAGTTTTATTGCTACTGCTATCTTCACCTGAAAAAGAATACAACCTCTGTTGTTGCTTCCCGATCTGCATAATATATTAAACACAGTCAAAAAGTATCCTTACCACAAGGCCTAAGAACGAGGTAGAAGAGTAAGTCAGATAGAGAAATTATACCAGTCACTTTGTCATCATCATCAACGACTACTAGCCTATGGACCTAAAAAGAGTTGGGTAATTAGTAACCAAAGAAGCTTCTTTCGGCAAGTACGACTGAGGAATAAATACTGTACCTCGGCCCTAACAATCTTCTCCATAATAGTAAACAGGGTTTCATCTAATTTACAACTTTGAACTCCTTCGAACCATTCATTGCGATGTTCATTTGCTTCTCTTAACGAAACATCTAAATTGTTATATGTCTTTTCTGCGGCTAAATTCTGGAAAGCGAGAAACCGTGATTAATCAAACACAAGGAATAATAAGCATAGAAGCTAAGAAGTTACAGCGTCAGGTTCACTTACGATAACATCAAACTTTGAATAAATGTTAACCAACTTCCCCTCGGCATCGACAATCGGCAATGCTGAGACTCTCCTTTCCACGAATTTCTTCAGCGCTAAAATTATGCTAGTTTCTTCCGTTGCTGTCTCTATGTTGTCGAACGTACCTATCCTTAACTCCCTCAACGTTTTATTCGTGAAGGATGGTTTCGGTAGCTCGTGAATCTGCGTCAATCGTAATAATATAGATTTCCAGACAGGAGTCTTCTCTCTTTCGTAGCACTTTACGCTTCGTACTTACATAAAGGAAGAGGAACCTAAGTATTCGTTTATGCGTCAGGATGTACAGAACGTTTCCAGTGTCCGGGTCTATCACAGGCAAACGATGAATTCTATTTTGAATTAGAGTTTTAATAGCCTCGTACAAAGACGCATCGGGGCTGATGCTCACTAACGGATGATCCTGATCCTTCAAGACTTCTAAAACAATCAAATTCGCGAAATACGTTCGTCAGCGGACTAGGGTACTTAAACTAAAATAACGCGATGCGATCGCTGGACATAGAAACATCCGTAAAAAGAAGGAGGGCTTACTTCTCCATGTATCCAACTCGTGCTCTTCCAATTCATCCATTGTTACAGATGGGCTGGTGTAATACATCTGCAGGATCTTTATGAAGTCCGTTATAGTTAACATCCCAACAAATTCTTGCTTCGTACTGTCCCATAGTGGCGCAGCTCTCACACCTACGTGAAAAAGAAACACCCATGAGCGACGGCGTTACTTCGACTCTTTCGACGACTAACGTAACGATCCTGGAAGTCCAGAGAGCTCGTACGCCGTTCTCCGATCGCAGAAGCATCGGAGAACAGTTTGGTCTTCTCAATTTACCATTGTAGACAAGAGCGAAGAAGGCCTTCTTGACGAGGAGGTGGGTGTCGAAGACGACCAGCTTGGCACTGGTCGGTATTAGGTCGTAACATTTGTGAAATTTGAAGAACTTCACGAAGATCTGTGATTCGTCCTCCTCTGAAAGTCCAAACAGTTCACAGTAGAGTAGAGCTTTCTGATTTCGACGAAGCATTCCTCTTTTATTATTCCCTTTCTCTCAACGATGTCACAATGTTCTTACAATAGTTACGCGCTACTCCGTCAAATTACTCGCAGCGCGCGTTAAACGCTGAAACACTTTTTATCCCATTAATGATTCATGGCGTTAGGCTTTTCGGTCACTGTCACGTTTTAACGCCATACCGAGCCCGAGGACTGTGCATTGAGGCAGGTTATGGCGGTGGGGTATTATTCGGCGCCGCGTTGGGAATTCCGGCGGCGTCTTCGAGTGTTAGATCGAAGTCGCGAGAATGGAACTTGCTAGAATGTCTGATAAATAGAATGATTTACTAAAATTGTTGGGTATATCCTAATACTGATTAAAGAATATCTAACGAGTATCTATTTAGTGAATTATTCATATAGATATTTGTATGTATGACTATTTTAATCGAAACAGGGTGTAAATGGTATATTTGTAATTGAAAGAACCCCTAGAAATTTATTTATTTATTTGAATTCTACTGCTAAAAAACTATTCGCAATCTTATTTCGATCTACGAGCGTGGGCAACGATAATACGGGTGACAAGTACTTAATCAAACGTTCTCGCGAGGGGTGATATGTTATGCAACGTTGAAACAAGATCCATTAGACCTTAATACGATGATGAGGATCAGTTTGTAATTGAGCCGTTCAGAGGACAAATCGATTAACTCCACTTTTTGAAATATTTTAATTTATTATAAATAAAAAAAGGTATGACTGAACCAAGTGCTTTGACACTTGAATTTAAAATATGTCAAAAAGTGGAGTTAATCGATTTGTCCTCTGAACGGCTCAATTGCAAGATTGGCCTTAAAAAAGGATGTTTTCCATTTAGCAAGATAATCGTGGAACAATTCACTTTAAATTCTTAAGCAGAGCATTCTAGGAAGGGGAAGATTGTACTTCTGATTGGTCGATTAAAATTTCAACGTAGACCTGGCCGAGCTAAGTAGATCATCGATACATGTCTTCTTCCTGAACTTACAAGAGAACATCCTGAACCCCGAAATTCATGAAATTATGAAACTTTGGGGACAAGTAGAGGATATATAGTTATGTATTACGCAATTTTTTTTGGTGCCCAAATTCACTCTAAGGGGTGGATTTCACGCCTGAAAATCCGGCTATTTTCCGATTTTCTGTTACAACTCGCGAACTGTAGGAGATAGAAGAAAAGGTTTCAGATATAAGTTACTTCTTTTAATTAGGACTATCAGTTGGTAAAAAAATTATCTTACACTTCGCGAGTTATAATAGAAAATTGGGAAATAGCCGGATTTTCAAGTGAATCTGGGGCAGCAAAAAAAAGCGTAATACATATCTATAACTTTGTAATTTTTTTCAACTTTAATTTGCATTTAAAAGTGATTGCCACCTACATCTCCAGCAGTGTCACAAATCTGCAACATTTAGGGCGACAAGGCTCGAGGTTTGAAATAACACGAAAAAGAAACGAAGAAGAGGAGAGTAAATTCCATTCCAGAAAATTGTTAGAACGCAAAGAGGTGGTCGATTAAATTGCCAGATCGGTATTCGAACCATCTTTCGCTCGTAGGATCACTGCTCGACCAATTGGGTTATTCAGGCCGTCGATAATTCCCTCTTGCTATGTCCGATACTCTTTTACATCTTGACCAGCCTGTTGAGCATGTTCATACACGCTCACAAGTTTAAAAGTTCGAAACAAAAAGAAAACGAAACACAAAAGCACGAGGAAGAATTTGAAAATTTTATGGACTCCAAGAAACAGACTAGAATATTGTTGAACTGAGATGTTAAACCTAGACCTTTCATTTGCCACGTAAATGATCTGCCAAGGGAGCTACTTAGATCCAGGACCACTTAATATACTTATGAATGTATAATAATAAAATAATTGCTACCACTTATACAACAGCCAACGAAATTGTATCAATGATGAAATTTCAGAGACGAGAATATTTGCGACGCACTGGAGGGAATACAGCGCAGGCATCTGGCTACAGGAAACGTTTTATAACTCGGACACGACCGATTTCCCAACTCATGTTCATTAACATACACTGTGTCGATCACCCACGGCATTCATCGTGGAGTAAAATTTTCATTAAATGTGGAAATATATTCCTCGACACCAGGGCCGAATTAAGACCTACATAGATCCTCAGCACTTAAAAGAATTTTGACTAAAAAGTGTTCCTAACAAGAATTAGATTTTAAAATTCAGAAAATTATTTTTTTCTATTTCTTCCACATGCTTAATTCGCTTATTAGCTAATCCACCACTGCTCGACACGGTGTTTGATCTATAAAAGAGGAAAGGGTACACTACGAAGACCTGGGCGCTATTGTTGCTTTCCTATAAGTAAACTTTTCCATCTGTTTGCTCGCTGCTCGTCCGCAGACTGCTCTAGACGTTTTTGCACATCCTGTACTGTCCGAGGAAAATTGCAGTCGACTTGCACGACACAGTTCCGAGGACAGGAGACTGTTAAAACATGAACAACCTATCGATACGTGGCACCAACAACGCTCGGACACAGCGTGTGTTTTAATATTGCGAGCCGAATGGCGGGGCACTTTTTCTTTCCACCGCATTGTTCGTCTTTGGACAGAAAGCAAGTTTTTTCAGGACGCGTGAGGTGACAGCGCGCAGAGGATAAAAGCCGTGGGAAACGAAGGCGAAATGCGAAGTCTCTCGTGAAAGCAAAATTTACGGGGTAAGGGAGAACTGAGGAAGACAATAGGGGCGCGGAAAATGGGGATGCGGTGACGAATCAGGGAAAATAGTAGCATTCGTGTCAACGATGCGATTAAGTGTTACATGTTAAATTAATTGATAAATCTGTTCTAAAGCTGTGCCAGTAAAGTTGGGTGGATTTCTGCAAAAGCAGGGAAGATTTTAATTACTTTTTTATTTGGACAAGGTTCACCATTTTGATTGATTTCGTTTGATCTTGTTCTCTTTGATGGCTGCACCTTTTGAGCGGAAACATTTATGCCCACTGTCGATCTCTTTCAAATTCCACAGCTATTTATTGGCTTTTCAAAACCACCAATAGAGGTATGAAGTGGATTTCACTTATTATATTCTTTCGTTTCCATGTTGCTCCGATATTCCAATTTCGTGGCAAAGGATGGGGATTATAAAGACGACCTCAATAACACAAGTTAATTGATATGCGATTTCCAATTTTATTTCTTTGATACTGCGTTTCCTAGCGAATTGCTCTATTTCGGACGCGATGTGGACGGTGTATTAGAACTTTTTAATTACTTCTGTACGTAGGCCGGCAATTGATTCTTTTTTTTTGGTCTTGGAGCGTTTAAACATGAAATTCACCCCTGGTGTCTTTGTGTTTCATTATGGCACTCAGTTTCGTGAATCGAGGCGCAAGATGATTTTAATTACAGAAAATCTAAACTAATTTAATTGCGAAGAGACCCTCTGGCAGTGAATGGAAAACTCTTGATCGTCATCGGTGTATTATAAGAGATGGCGTGAATGAATTCCAAATTGATTACGTTCATCGTTTGAAAAACATCATGCTTTTGTCCCATCATTGTTAATTAGTGGAACAACACCAGGCATTTAAACGCTCGATACAAGACACGACTCGTTTAAGCCTCGTTCACACTAGTCAAGTTGTATTTCAAGGCAAGTACAGTTGAAGGAAGATCTACTTTACTTGTAGTTTGAAAGAAACGTGAGAAGATATTTCAAGTCAAGTATGTGGCTTCAAATTACTTGACTTCAAGTATTTATTTAATGGAAATCAAAGTTCAAGTGACTTGAAACTACATTACCAATGTGAACTTAAGCCTCGTTCACATTAGTGAAGTTTACTGGCTTCGAGTCGCTTGAAATCAGTAAACTAACCTGTTATTCACTTCACTTGAAATATCCTTTCAAGTTTCAAGTAAAGTAGAGATTCTTTCAACTCCACTCGCCTTGAAATACAGCTTGACTAATGTGACCTAGGGTTAAGCACTTTTAATCAATTTCCTCGAAACGAACGAGGCAGAACTCGAGTATATTATCAAGTAAATTACGAAGGTACATTTTGCAAATAATCGCCGTGCCACTCAAGCGGAGCATAAAATATACCAGCCTTTAGCTTCAATATCTTAGAATTGAATTATTCACGAACTGCCAAGAAATGGCGTGGTTATAAGAATCGTACAAACGCTATCCTGCGACATTTGATCACTAAGGACGATCGAGTCCCGCAGGCTTCCGATCGAAAACAATTGGCTCCCGACACGTTCTAGGGTTAAAAAGAATGTCATTAACTACCGACCCACTTCAAGATAAAGCTGTAATGCCCGGTTTTATGAAATACCTCGCGCAATAGTTATGCAAGTGAACGAATACTTGTAGATAAAAGGAACGAAGCTTCGTGCTTCCCTCGGGTGACTAATAATTTCGTCGCACTTAGAAATCCAAGGATTTCACGCGAGTAAAGCGGGCAAAAAAGGGTCCAGCATTCCGTGGCGATTAAGAAGAGAAGAGGAGACATGGACCTTGCGTCGTGAGAAACCAGTTTACAATATTACATAGGCGACAAATACGAAGCAAGAATAATATCACTGTACTCGCGGAATATTAAATAGCAGAAGAATCTGGTGACATACACCGATGGAATTAAAGACACAGACAAATATAAGCACTATCCGATCAATACCTGCAAAAGAAGCGAAACAATTATCTAAATTACTTCAACCTCGAGCACAACCTATTCGTAATTACGTAACGCTCAGCGAAAGGAAAAAGTGGCACAACCTACGCAATTTTCTGCCCCAAGGAACCATAGAGAGACAAATGACGCCTTTCCCACAAAATCCGCCAGCAACCTCGTCCAAATTAAGAAACAAAAATTCCACCTCTGTAATTATTCTCTTAATACGGTACAGCGACTTTCGCGACGCGTAGAAAGTTTGATTTCCCGTGCGAATGCCACCCGATTAGCGACTGGAGGCCAGGCCTAGCACTACTTCTACCTGCACAAAGTGAAGCAAGAAGCTTTGCCTTTACTAGCTAAAATCGAATCGCCGGCAAGTTGTGCTCCCCGGGAAAGCGGGTTGCATGGAGTAACGGGCTAAACGAGGCGCATTCCCCACGATGCGATCACGCTTCATAGGGACACTGATTGCCACGGGGTGTAAAGGAGATAAGGCGCAACTGCTCTTAAAATTCACCAGTTCGCTAGAATCGGTAAATCGATCGGGTCGCACTCGGTGTATGCGCGATTACAGGCTGACGAAACTCGCGAAACTTGCACTGTCGTCTCGGTTGAGAGAATCCCGGGGAACTTTCACGAGCAGCGTGGAATCGGCACGGAGGTTAGCTGTTAGAAGGCGCGCGGAAAAAATTCAGCGGCACCGTTCGCCGCGAGCTTTCTGCACAGAGATCATGAAGCTACTGACTGGCCAGGCGATTGTGCGGTACACCGAAGCCTTCGCTCCTCGGAGCGGGCACGCGTTGCAAATACACTGGGGCAAAGACAGAGACGGCGGAACCGTTTAGAAACGCGCCGTCACGCTGTTCCCTTTATATCGGATTCCGTCGAGGCGCGCCTTCGAAGCAGCTCCCACGATTATTTATCGCGAGATTTCGGCGGCAAAGTGGGCGCGGGTGTCTGGAAACAGGGCGGTCCCACGTGAAAGGATAAATCGAAGTCGTGGAATAAATATTGGTCGTGGGAAGCTTGGTTTTCTTTTTTAGATTCCGCTCGCAGCGAGGGTATTTTAGATGGCAGTTGCGCGCTGTGGCTCTGATGTGTGGGAGTTGGTGTATTTTGGCGTGAGTAGATTGCTTGACACCTAGAGCGAAGATTCCGGTGAATCAAGATTTGCTGAGCAATGTCTGGGTCAAGAATAATTTGAATATGTTTATCTCGAGAGAGAAGCTTCGCATGGACAATTTTTATTCCGCGCTATCGACTTGCTTTTTCAGGTAGTCATCTGTATTTCATAGTACCTCGTGTATTCCTAGTCCCTTAAGGGGTCATGCTCAGTCAGGAGGCCGAAAAAAGGGTGGTCTTTGGAAATTTTGTACTCAAAAGCTATAACATATTTCTCAAAAAATCTTTTTTCCTTTTAAGGATTGCATCTAGTACCGTGCATCGTAATTTTTGTATTTAAAAATATTTATCAATAACTGAGTTATTGTCCATCACTCGAACAGTTCTTTCAAAATCGGTGACCAAAATATTTAAAAAACCATTCAACCGATTTACTTCAAATTTTACAATCTTACTATAGGAACAATAAACTAGTCTTTGAACGAAGGATTTTTTTATCCGATGCTTAGTTTTCTTTTAATTGACGAAAATCAGGCACGATTTATGATGAAAATTGAAACTTTTACTTAGAACATCTGCCATTTTTTCCCAAATCAATATTTCGAAAAATCCTTCGGTCAAAGACAAGATAATATAATATACTAAGTAAATTCTTTTGAATTTTTTAATTTAGATGATCGACTTTCGAACAGCAGTGGTCACCGCAGAAGCCTTTTTTTGAGAGGACCTTTGAGAGATGGACAATAACTTTGTTATTAATAAATATTTTTAAATAAAAAAATTACGATACACAGTACTAGATGCAATCTTTAAAAGGAAAAAAGAATTTTTGAGAAATGTGTTATAGCTTTCGAGTAAAAAATTCCCAAAGATCACACTTTTTCGGCTTCCTGACTGAGCATGACCCCTTAAAAAAGGAATTGTAATTGAAATTGTGTCGCCAGATGGCGTGTAAAAATTGAAACGGAAGCTGTATTTTTAGAGTATGCTTTGCGGTGTCTTTTGAATCGCTCCGGGACCAAGGTAAACATTCGAATCTTCTATTTGTTAACGCTGGGGAAGGAAATCCTATACATGCGTGATGATTTGTATGCACGAATGTAAGAGCAGGTTCAGCGACCGTTGACCTGGCGTGACGAACACGAATCGATGGCCATGAAAACATTGCCATCAATTGCACTTTGTTCTTGAAATGGATTCGCGATGTCCACGCTTCGTTCGACGACCCCGGTCGTCGGCGACGTCTACAGTCTCGTTTTGTAGACACAAATATAACTTCGCGGAAGCCTTCGACGCCGAAATGCTATCCGCGCCGTGGTCGTTACGCGAATTCCGTTAAGGAAATTGCAATAATTTCGAGGAATCCGTGGAATCGGAGTGATTTACATGGGGGACCCCATTACGCTCTAATAAGATGGCATTGTGCCTTCTAGAATCGGTATAATCTACAAAGGGCGCAATTACAGAGTCGAGTCTTGTGCTTCGATGCTTCCCTTGAGCACTCAAAATCTAATTGCACTCCTGCATCGCTTTTACGTAACGCAGCCCTGTTCAATGGGTTCTTTTCAATTTGATTTCACGCCGCGCTTTGGAACTGGATCCGAAAAAGTGGGTACACGCTTCTTACACGCAGAGTAAGGCATTATTCGACTAATCTTCGAATGAAAAATTCGAATAAAATGAAGGTATTCGTGAATAACAAATAAATTTAGTCGAATAAAAATTTAGTCGACTAATGCCCAACTCTGTTTACACGCAGTACAATGATAATACGTATTATAGAATGAGTCATGTAATTGAATCGTGTGGTATCACTTGCTCAATGTTTATCTTCCCATAAAGTCACTTGTATCGTGAGTGCAATGAGGCACGTAGATAACAGCTGCACTTTTCCTGCAAGGGGTTACATACCCTTGACAGGTGGGAAAATAGGGTCACTTTTATGATACTTTTTTTATATGAAGAAACGTTATATTTAAAAATCAAGATAACTATGAAAAGGCCTTGGGAGGAGCTGCTATGGCACCATTTCTTAAGATATCAAATAACTTTTTGAAGCGAATGAAGCTTAATTTATACACAATAAGGTGTATACGTTGAGTTTTAAATATGATGTCTCTTTATATGAAAAAAAAATTATATAAATGACCCTATTTTCCGCCCTGTCAAGGGTATGTAACCCCTTAACAGAATTCTAAATCTATTAAAAATATTAATATTATAAATCTATTAAAAATATCTCTATTCCAAGCAAATCTATCACGAGAAAGCAGAGGTAATGGGAACACGAATCTTTCTGTATAATTCAATTTCTCCCCCAAGTTTCTTTCTTACTACCAATAATGATAACGTCAAAATGCCCACAAATTTGATTTCACCTATCATTTAGCATTACCCTAAGAAAATAATTCTCCATATTTGAAACACCTGGCACAAACTTGGATGAAGGGTCCATTTTCACTTGTAACTGCCCACTTGAGAACCTCTCGATTTAGAATCCTCACAGATAACGCATACAGTTCAATATTCAGTGGGGGTCAAAATGGGCCCGTTATCCGGGATGCGAGGTTGGGATATCTGTCAGCGGGGTATCAAGGCACGGAAGCTGAGCCGCAGCAATATAAATTCGCAGCAGACGTATTCCGAGGACACTTGAGAACGTTTCATGTAAATGTCAACGAGGATGAACCGACGGGGATACCTTTTTTGAGGATCCAGGCGAGCTCGTCTTCGAGGGGCGGGTTCTCGAGCTCGAACTCCTTGATGAGATCCTTGGAGTAAACAGGATCGTCGTCCTGGCTCCACCAGGCGGCCGTGACCCGCCCCAACGTGCCACGGGCTCCCTTAGAATTCGGGTAATAATGCAGGGCCAACATTATCCTCCACTGTCATTCCTCGTAGCCGCACCTTTGGCCGAGTTGTCGTCCGCCCTTTCCGCGATGTCATCGCCACGAAAGTTGTAGGTTTGCCTCATAAGCAACGTTGCTCCACGCAGTCTCTTTCCACGCTGATCACAATCTCCTAAGAGCCTCTCTTACGGCTGACGATACCGATCGGGCCGTTTGCGAGAATATCGACACAGATAAAAAAATTCCACGTCCCATCTTCGCTTCGCCGGTTTTTAACGTCCCACTCGAAGAAGAACCGAGAACCATTATTTCGCCAGGAAGAACTTGCTCGCGCGCGGTACCTTAACGCGCCGAGCCGGCGATCCGACTTATTAGACCGTTCGATGTACCGTGTGTCTGATGTAATTTCATCTTTCGCGGAAGAGAATCCTCAAGGACAAGAGAACAAGGATGGATACTGCTAATCGATAGTTACGAGGTGACCGGGCTGGGGCGAAAGGTACACTCGAGCCTTGGAAACTAGTCGCGGTGAGCTCAACAGAATTTTCGCTATTAAAATACGTCCATCCGAACGTTCGAAGTGTGATCGAATTTTCGACTGCCGGTAATACAATCCCGCAGGGAAATTTATTCAGCGATCGGGGAACGCAGGGGGTAATGATATAGCGTCGGTGGAAATGTGAATTCGGAGCGATGATGCGACATGCCGAAAAATTCGGATGCCTAAACGTGTTTGACTTCTGTGTAATATTAATCCTAGGAAACCCGAGCTGTTGCTCTGCTCGAACTATTTTCAGTTATATAAAGCATCTAAAAACTTGTTACTGAGAGAGATACGTAAGAGAGTAGAAAAATACATGTATGAAAAAAGACACTCAACTCGTAAGTAACTGACTTAAGGTGCTAGTAACGTGATATAACTGTTTCTTTCATTAGGAAAACTTGAGTTCACTTATTTACTCTTTGAGTTCACTTATTTACTCTTGTAACAAATAAAGTAAACATCTGCTTTTAGACTGTGCTTGTCACAAACACACTGAAGACAGTTTGAGCAAAGGATGGTTGTTTCAGCTACTTTTGACAGCGTCCATAAGAAATAACCACGACTTCTAATTCGTTCCTTTACAATCATTAAATACAATTACTTTCTGAAACGAACACACAACATTGGCCTACACAAGTTATTGTATGGAACGAACTGAATTTAAAACTAGGGATAGTCGGTTTTTGAAAACCGTGTTTTTTGATAAATTTGTAAAATTTGAAACCGGGTTTTATATTAAAAAACTGGTTTTAGATATTAATTAATTATTTAATTAACAACGTTAACATTCTGACTTGAATTGGCCTCGGGCACAAGTATATTGTAATAAAAGTTTACTGTAAATCTAATCTTCACGAGCTTATATTTCCAGAAGAATAATACTAAATGAAATAAAGATTTATAAATATTATTTTCTACGGATTTTAGATACTTCAGTTTCTTTTTAATTGGTTTTGTATGGAGCACGTTTTATTTTGCAATATTTTTGTAATTCCATAAATATTAAATTAAATAAGGTGAAAAATTTTAAAATAAGTACAAATATCTTTTACTGTTTTAATTTTATTTTTAATTCCACAACCGCTTTAACCGATTTTTTGGAATACTGGAACCCTAAACCCGTCTTTTTCACAAGTCGGTTTTTGTATAAACCCTATTTAAAACTTCGTGGACATTTTTTACCCATCCCTTGGGCTTCCTAAGGTTAATGATCTCTTTCCTTATCGCGTGTGAAGTGTTTCAATTAAAATCGACCGAGCAGCTCGCTTCCCGAACGATATACCGGGCAGAGGGATGGAGAAGTTGGCAACGAAAACAAATCTCGCTGCGATTACGGTAACCGAACAAAGGGAGGCTTCTGCTCGGGAGCAGGAATCCGTCGGGTTTCCGTTGGCGACGCGACTAGATCCCCTCGGTTTGGATTAAATCCGCGATCGAAATAGAGTTTGCTTGGCGATGGAACGTTGGCCGAATCTCGCGAGAAAAAAAGGACCGGCCCCTGATGAACTTCGACCCGCCTCTGCCAGACCAATCTTCGTGGCCTCGAAACTACGGATTCGAACCGTTTGCCCGGCCAGCGATCCAAGGATCCACGGTGCTACAGTAATTGATTTACAGACTATATCGAATCACACGGTCGAAATAAATCACTCGCTCGGCCGGTAACAACCTCCCACTGTACGATTGCAACCGATGCGGAAACACGTGGATTTTAACGGCGCCCGCCTACTAGGACCACGCTCCAACTGTACCAATCGAGGCAACAGTTTCATCGCTCGACGATCGCAAACGAATTTTGAACGAATTCGGTGTCGATTGCCGAACTTGCAAAGGTGTAAAGTGACAATTAAATCTCCGCAATGTTCAGCTGGCAACGAAGGTAATCTCCGATAAATTACAGAAGCGGAGCCAACGTCTAAACCTCAACGACAAGGCTTCGGAATAAGAATTGATTACGAAGACGCAGCTTCCGGGAATTCCACTTAGCATTCTCCCAGCTGTTCTCACAGAAGCAGGAACACAACGTTCGACCGACGCTGTAAACGCACGGTGTAAAAATGCGGTTACGCAACTGAACTGTTTTCGTTGCCAATCGGCGGGTATATGACGGGTAATTGACAGTTGGTCCGTTGCCCGGACGTAAGGTGGTTACTCCGATCGCAATGCTTCACCACCAATAGACCCACAGAATATTCCTCGTAACTTCGTGAACCGAGCAACAATTATTTAGCCACCTGGGCCTGTTGGCACGGATCCGCGGGTGCCTCGAGGGGCCATAAATATGGCCATTACTCATCGATCCGATTCCCGGAACCATGCGATCACGGCTAATATACCTGCTTAGTCAACGAGAAACCGCGAGAACGAGTTGTTCGTCGGCAGGAGGGGCCAAGCTTCTATCGTAAGAAACGGCAGCCTGACGTTTGCTCGGCGGCTAGTGACTGAGGAGAAGGCTTCCGAGGGAAGAACATCTTTGCTCGATCGAGGCCGCTGGTGGTCGTCGACGAGGAAACGGCCCACCCGACGACACGAGACCCGCGAAGGAACCGCCTCGACAACCGATAGTCGACCTCTGACCGATCTGCCGCGCGATGTTCCTCAGCTTCGCCGCTGGCGAACCGAATAACCGTCTTCGACTGCTCGACGGCTTCCTTCTGTTGCCGCCGCGGCGACCACCACCTCGTCATGGACGCGATCGTGCCAAGAATAACTCTCCACATGAAATCCAGGGCTGTTGCCAAGAAAAAAGGCACCGCCGACGATCACCTCGCCCCGCCCGTCCTAGCCCCGGCTTTCGGCTACACTCGCGGCGAGTGCACGTTTTTAATTATTAAGCGCATAAATAAGTCACAGCCAATGGGGTAGCCTGACACGGGCCAGCGGCTAGGCTGGTTCGCCGAGGTTCGTCCGATTTCGATCGCATCTGGACGCTGCCCGCCTGGCCCGATGGCAACACTCGAGACGCTCGAGCGAATCTGGCGATCTACCAGCAAGGGGCTCGCCTGGCGAATTCCTCCTTTTACGACGCCGCGCGCTCGTACAACCGCCGCTTTTCAAGGTGAGATCCGTTACCTACTGCGACGTTTTCCTGGCCTTTTCCTGGGCGCTTCTAACAACGGCAATGGCTGACGACTGTCGCTTTGTTGTTGGTTAATTAACTCGAGAGCAGCCGCGGTCCGAGCACCCCGCTACTTTCTGGGTTTTAAAGTCGTGTTGGGAGCTACGGGACTGCTCCGAATGCTTCTCCCTCTTAGTAGCTCGCTGCGGAATGATATTCTTTCGTGCCCTCCTTCAGTTTTATTGCCATTTTTATACGTTTCGCAGAAGTGTCTCGAAAGGTTAAGATCTTGATTGCGAATATGTCCTTGAGGAAGTTAATGTTTCACGACGGTGCAACGGTCCAGTTTGGAATTCAGCGAAAAACGCACTTTGTTCAAAAATGGCGATTTCGTTGCTGTGATTTTCATAACCTTGCTTCTTTTATAGGTTCAGTACAGAGCCAGAGATATTCTCAAGTAGATTTTACAAGCAGGTCGCTGAATTTCGTTTCGTCCCGGCAAAATCATTGAGAAACGAAATAAATTTCTTTAAAAAGCCTATTTATTGATCCACCTGTAGCGTCATGTTTAATGCATATTTTTGGCGAAACAAACAGGGGTTTTTAAAGCCTATGATGTTAATAAACATTATGCCAAAGAACAAGTCTCAGCTTCAATTTATTTCTTTGTAATTAATTTAAGAAGAAATGCTTCATTCTCGACAAAAACGACTGCCTATTAGTACCCTTAGGGGAAACCTGTATTTGGATCGTGTAGTGAAGATAGTTGAGCAACTTCTTGAATTTCCATTAATAGTATTAGAGTTTATTAACGACCCACGTTATCTAACCTGTCCGACCACAGTGTCCTGATCTACGACATTTCAGTAATTTTCAACGCTAACGAACCTCTCGGCGGAAGTTAAACCACACGTTCAACTAAAGCTGGTCCCTTGTTACCGCGTCAACGATCACCTAATCATTTATTAATGGGATCCATGTGCTTCGCAAATACTCTGGATAGCGAGAACGTAAACTACTCGATCTATCGATTGCTAATGAGAATGCAAGTCACGTGAAAAACGGCAACTATCACTCTGGTCTTCCAAAGCCCCGCAAACAGAGATTAATAAAAATTCTCATTTTTACAACGACCATCCATGATACGTTTTAACTGATATATCAGTTAACAGCTTCGTTGTTAAAACATTATGTAAGAAATTAATTTAACGTAGAGCTCCGTTCCTACGTTGTACTCGTTAAGAGTGTCAAAAAGCAGATACGCACAAAGTGAAAAAGAGTCCTCATTAACGGAGCCTGTCCGTGCAAAGAAACGAAGTAATTGAACGCAGTTGTGTAAATAGGAACGGCGGAAAGGTTATTACAGAAATTGAAGAGGCACGCGAAAGCTCGATGGCATTAAGCTACCTGGAATTAATTGGGGTCGCAAATATCGATTCGCAACAAATTCCATTATCTTTTTCATAAGAAGGATACAAGAGAAAGAAACACAATTATCAGTTAATTTACCTCAGAAACCCAATACGCGTATTTCAAATAATATTAATTACCTATTCTTATTGCCAATGCGTTAAACATCGCCTTAAATTCCACTTGCATATTTTTTCAAATAAAGGGTACACCAATATGTCCCCCAATTGTAGAGTGTAAATCAATCGGAATTTGATTCGGAATTCCACCTACCATTAGTGTTATCGATTACTTCGGTTTAGCAACAAATACAGCCCGGGGAATGCTGGCGGTTAATCGATAGCAACCATTATCGAGATTATTATTACGCAGCACAACACAATCCCTATTTCCCCATCGAAATACTCCAGTAAATTTCCGTAGTGTTGTTTACATTGCGGTGCGATTAAGAATAGCCTTTCCCATATAATTACTCGGGACGTCGAATTAACAATCGTAATAAGTTGATGCTTAATTGGTTGTTACAAGCGGGCTCCCGTGCTTAGTCACCACGACGTCGTAAGAAGAGGTTCATTTCTAAAGATCAGTTTAACGTCTGGCTAGTTTCTGTACAGCATAATCAAATACCTACTGGACTTATTGAAAATAAATACAAAAATTCAAATAGATAATCGCTGCTTTCTGTTCTGTAACCTAAATATGTTTTACTAATATAATTAACGTTGTGATATCTTACCTAGAGTGATTCATTTTACTAAACATTGACCTTCATTCGTTCAGTAGGTATTTTCTTAAGTTTTTTCATAAATTTTGCAGAAAATTTCGCGAATTCATTATCAGAAAAATTGAAATAATGTTTTTAGTATTTTAAGAACGTCTGCGTGTTTAATTTTAAACAGTAAGTAATTAATTCAATTTAAATACAAAATATTTTTTATTTCTCACTCAATAATTTTAAAGATAATTATGCTTTTAAAAATAAACTAGAGGAACAGTAATTGGGTACCCCACAGTAATTGGCTCCTCTACCCTACTTAAGAACGTCTAGGCCGCGCCAGCTATGCAGAATGCTCGCAAATATGATTTGCTAGGGATTGCAACAGGTGTCTATGATTTTGCATTGGTAACACTTCTGTAAAATCATTTCACTTGCATTGTGTACAAGGCTTTCAGTCGCAGGTTTTAAAAAAATGCCCTCTTAAACCCACCAGACCTTTCGCTACATTCTAAATAATAGCGACGTGAAAGCGTAGAATTTAACATACAGTGTTAATATCACAAATTCAAGTTCCTCGATACTGATACCGATTGACAGAAACAGGCTTCAGAAAATTATCTTACACTTCGTAGTGGCTTCCGTTGTCACCTTTAGGTTTTTCGGGTCTCTAGGTTCACCTAGATATTTATTTAAATAAAAACGACAAAGGAAATCTACCGAACACGGTTTCTCGTCTCTGTACGCGGCAGAATCAGCGAGCAAGATCCTCGAGCGCCGGACGACTCCATTTTCCAATGGCTAGAACCTAGACCTCGACCCGTATTAGTTGCATTATAAATAAACACTCCCTTCGGCGAGCAACGTTGTAGAAAATCGCGGGGAAACGCGTCCATATCAGAAGAAAACTTTTATATCGCAAATAACACCGTTCCCCTGCACACGGGTCCGAACGAAACGAGCAACAATTTAACGATATTCAAAACAGTCCATTGGATCAATGAAACTCCACAGACACTCGTGTCCCGGGGCATGTTTGCGTCGCACAGTGGCCCGAAATCATGACCAAAAGTAAACAGAAAAAAATTTTATTTTATTTTATTACTCTGTGTAGTGTACTTTATTTGTGAAATATCAGAGCAGGTTTTCCCGTTAAAATCAATTTTTAATCTGCAATCCTCTCAGAAATATGCAACTTTAAACTTATTTAGAAAATGGATGTATTCAGGTAAAATTAGAAAGTATGTTACGATTTATTGTCGAAGTAACAAGATAATCTGTCGATTTTGGTGTTATCTAATATGTACGAAATTCATATTTTCATTAGTTGGGTGGCTCAGAAGAAATCGCGAGTCTCGCACGAAACGTCGGTCGACGCGACTAATCCGCTGCCAAAGGGCGGTGCAGCGTATCGAAAAGTGTTCCGATATCAGAGGCGAGGGAGCAGTACGAAAATTCCATTACCCCGTTCGCCGGGGGTTCCCGTATTATCGAACGCACCCCGCCCCATGACCTAGACCCAAATACAAATGTGCGAATGCGTCATCGAATGCAATTCCCGCGACCTTGATCCCTCTTTGCTCGGCGACGTTTTTCCGCCTCCCTATGCACTCCCTTCTACACTCCTTCCCTTTGTAATCCCACCATTTGGCCGCCGACGTGTCTACATCTGTACAGGGCTCGCCATAATGCGTGGTCATTGGCACGGGGATGAATTGAGGGTAGAAAAACGGCGGCAACACTAACTCATGTTCTACGTGTGTGACCCCTAGTTAGTTTCGCGGAAATTGGTCAGTTTGGGGAATTATTGATCCCTTAGGAAATATTTATTAAACATATTTATTGCATCCCTTAATATTAAACACGTTACCATTTATACCTCTCTTACCAGTCTTAGGAAAATATTATAGCAAAGTTTATTTATTGCAATAATATGTAGCTTAGATTTTGGGCAAAATGAGTTGACTTCGCTTTATTAATCACATTGCTATGAAAATTTGGAATAAATATTTCCAGTACTATAGGCGATTTATAGCAAATACTTTACTTTAGCTTTATCTCCTCAATCACCCTTTGAACGCTCATATTCTCCGTTTGTGACTCCCACAGTCGCATCTCTTAACACACTGTTATCGGGACGCGTAAAAATACGTTTTTCACAAACTGTGAGTAGAGAAACTGCGGGTCACGTTATACGTTTTTTTTTTATAGATGGGTGGTAGCCATTTTAAATTAAAAGTGATTTTTTGTAACAATAAAATTCACGCACACTTCTCAATAAATTACCCGCTCCAGCCATAATGCACCGGCACAAAACGCCCGACCACAATTTGTTAACACACGTGTCCATAATCATGAAGACACTTAAAAGCGTGGGCCGAAGAACGTCAGATCGATGAGAAACAAGCTAAAGCGACCTCGCCGAGCATTCCAGAGATGAGCGAGATACAAAGTTACCTCGAGTGGCAAATATCCGTGTAGGAGCAATTACGCGAGCGGAATTTGCGATAAAACTAATTGAAACCGGGAAACGGTTGTAGAACTACACGATCGGATAGGGTTAAACGTTTCCGCGAACTTTCGCTGGCTTTGCGTCATTCAATTCATCCCGGAAAGTTTCGTCCACGGTTTATGATAAACCCTGTACAATTCCCCCTTTTCTCGGCCGTCCTTAGTCCTGACTTCCCTCGCCCGCCATTCCCACTTCTCTCCTTGCCGCCATTCGCCGCCAATTACCTCCCTGTTTCGTTTATTCCCGTCTGCCGTTCATCCTGGTTCCCAGCCTCCCACGAACCCTTCGCCTGTTTCCGGCGCGCGGGGGCGAGCTGGACTCCCGGGAATTCATCGATCGGCACCACCATACACCCACGACACGGGGGGGAAAGGATAACGGAGGACCGGGAACCCAGTAACCACGATTTCAAGGGGGAATCTATATAAACGGATCGCCGAGCACGTGGCAAGCGCTTCCTGGCTTCATTTAAAGCCCCTGGCTGCCGTGGCCCGGGATACACGGCCATGATTCGGCGCGCCCGACGCTACGGCGCAATTTTCGAAACGCACGCGTCCCGGGCTCGCAACGGGCACGCCGGGTAATACGATTACGCTTTCAATGGAGTCAGGGATGTTTTGCGCGCTGACTCGTACGCCTGGCAGGCGAACGCTTCGATCACTTCCGAGGATTATTAACCTCGTCAAAATTTCAGAACAACACTCGGAAATGATAATAAGCGACTTTTAGGCGTGTATTCTTTTTACTGTCTAAAGTGCAGAAAACGGAATTTATCTGATTCTCCCCTGAACCTCTCGTGCTACTTAGATAATTGTTTGAAATAAAATCATAGGTGATTTAATAGCGTTTGCTTTCGGGACTACTCTGATCCCCAACGCAACTTATTTGCGAGAGGATTTGAGGCATTGAGAGTTGAAACGGACTAACCCACACTTTTTGCGAAATTGAGTTTTAGTAGCACTAATGTATGAAAAATTAATTTCGTTTAATATAGGATAGTCCATTTTTGCTCTCAATGCCTCATTTCATAAAAAAAATCACTTGATTAGGGACCCAATAACGAAATTTAGGTGCTTGTTTGAATACTAATAATACAAGTGTTTGAAGCTAACTTTCGGTGAAACAAGTTACCTAATACATTCTTCGAATAACCATTTCTGAAATATCTTATTCAAATAATGCCCAGGTGAAATTGGTAAAATCGACTTATTTATGTGTTTGACGCAGTTAGACTTGGTAGGCACGTGTTTACGAGCGACCAATGAAATTCAACGATCTATAATTTACTTAGCTTCGCTTAGCGCCCCTTTTATTTACGCACTGCCACTTATTTATAAATACATTACCTGCTCCATCGATTTACCGGCTCTCGGTGCTTTCCTAGGAAAGCTTTCGCGCTGGCACCCCATCGCTACGTGAAGGTACGCGATTGCACGAGCGGGGATGGGGGGCGAGACGGGAAAGCGACGATACTAATGCACGCGAGTGAAAGAAGTTTCGAAAAGTCGGAAGAGCAATCTATTACGACACCGTCGCCGGGTCCCTGTCCTCTTGGCGAAGGAATTTGACGGAGTGCTGCTCGCCGAAGAAATTCGATGAACTCGATATTCACGCTTTCGTGCGAAGACCGTGCATTAGCCTTTGTCGTTCATAGATTCTTTCGTTCTCAACATTGTGACATCGTTTCGTTGAATATTTAAAAACGCTCCGGGAACGCTGATGCATTACTTTGAGTGGCTTAAAGACTGTACAGAGTGAATCTCCTGGGACTGATTGCATCTCAAGTATTTTGAAGCTCATATCTAATCTTTTTGTGTATGTGATAAAGATTTGAAATATATTTCGTGAGTGGAAGTTCCATTCGTAGGGAAAAGGTACTTCTAATACAGTGTTGAAATCAAAATGGAACGAAAGAAGCTGAAATTATGAAGCATATAATGCGAATACTACTTTTCTATAATTCAATATAGTAATTTAGATATCTTATTAAATTCTTAAATAATTATGCTAGAATATGTATGTTACATATTATTGTTTCTGATGTATGCTACAATTTTGTCAGTCCTCTTTGTTACAAGAACGATTTACACAGGTTGTATCCAAATTATGGGACAAGTAGAAATATGTAAATCCTTTGTGTTATGAGAAATTGAAAAGTCACTTAGCATTTTGCAATCCGAGACTTCTTTTTCGCTGACTTGTATGGAAGATTTATTATGGAGTAAGGGCAAAGAAGTATGTTACTGAAAAGTGGACATTCAACGTTTCAACTGGGACTTCTAAATTTTAGTCGCGTACGTTTTGGAAACGAAGCTTCAGATTACAAAGTGGCGAAGGATTCTTCGATTCCTTCCGGTATTCCTGCTTGACCCATAATTTGGAGACACTCTGTATATGAAATTTTAAAGGAAGGGATACTAGTTTATAGTTTACAATGCAGTCCCAGAAAATGAAAATAAATCAAGTGATCAATGACGGAAAACTCACCAAGATCAGAGAGCGAAACTTTCTCCAGGAAAGGATCTACCACAGGCAGCTGAAAAATAAAAAAACAAATTAGTGTTTATTCCCCTACACATTGCATTTCGAATTATCACATTATTTCTATCTAATATTTTCCTCCATATAAAAATAGAGCTGACGCTCTCTTATTTTTATATTATATTTTAAATGTACTACTCGAAATAATTAGGAGATCGCAATTAAATTATATTCGCAGAAATTTAATTTATACAGTACAGTGAAAACTAAACGAAATGTGATGCTTAAATAACCATTAATATAGCCACCCACTAAAATTGCAACAAATTCACATGAAAACTAAAAATATCCTTATTTCCACGCTGCATATTACTGCAGAATTTTAAAAGTATCGAATATCTTTTCCAAGGTAATAACTATCCCTAAATTATTTAGAAAAGTGTATACTGCAACAAATTCCTGCACAAAAATAAAAAAAATTCGCAAGAAAACTTAAAATATTCTTATTTCCACGCTGCATATTACACCAGAATTTTAAAAATACCGAATATCTTTTCCAAGGTAATAATTATCCCTAAATTATTTAGAAAAGTGTATACAACAAATTCCTGCACAGAAATAAAAAAAATTCGCATGGAAACTTAAAATATTCTTATTTCCACGCTGCATGTTACTCGAGAATTTCAAAAATATCGAATATCTTTTCCAACTATCCCCTAATTATTTAGAAAAGCGTACGTAAAGAATTCCTACACTAAAAATCCAAAAGACACGTTTTCGAGCGGCGTTCGATGCCGCAGCTCGGTATACACCATCTCTTTCACATTTCTCTCCCAAACGCATGACAGTTACACGTGTAAAGTATCGCACGGAAATAACGATAAGTATATACCAACGCCTTCTTCAACAGAGATTTCGGACTGAACGGCTGTCTCTTCTTCACGTTCGTCGTTATTTTGGTATACCAACTCGACAGAATACCAGAAGAGCTGCTGCTATGAGCCATCGTGCCGGGGCTCTTGGCGACGCTTCCGGTTGGCTCGCTAGTTTGCCGCCGAAACAACATTTTGCCCTTGTGACCTACTGTCCTCGACGAAACAACGAAAATCTACACCAGGTACAAGTCCGACAACTTTCAACAAGTCCACCGAACGCCCTCCAACGAATCCCGTTTCGTAGGACCACCGTACTCGGTCACCGAACAGCTGAAAGCTTCCCACCACTACGGTCCCGCGCGCGGAATCTCGTAACCGTTTGAACGATTCGAGGAGACTCGGCGGCAAGCTCCGCGGTCTTTAAGTTCCATGGCTGTTGAAACGTTTCGAGGAATCTTCAGGAGGACCAGCAGGTTGTGAGAAGTTTTTTCCAGCGACTGTCGCCGAGCTTCCATCTGGGACGGCAGAGTCTCCCTCGCGTCACATCATGATCGATTCTCGGGGCTCTTCAAGTCGTGATCAGGAAGTAATTGGACATCGAGATCAACAGGCAACAGATGAAGCACATTTTAACGAACGGTCTTCGGCCTGGATGCGAACCTGCGATCACAGCTCGAGTGTCGACGGAACACTTCGCGGAATGTTTGTGAAACGTTTTCCAGGTGGATTAGAAACGGACGATCTAGGCTATTGTTTCGTGGATTATCTGCAGGAGGAACAGGTTCGGTGGTTGAGTAAAACCATATACGAAACGAGGATTGTCGAGTGGTGTGTTGCGTGAAGAATGAGGCAGAGTTTGAGTGTGATTATAGGTGTCGGTTTAGTGATCAACAGGGTGTTGCGACGATATCGCAAGAGGATTTCGATGCCACGACTTTCTTGGATGCACTGTGTGTCTTCGAAGAATGGCTGACGGTTTCGAGCACCGCAGGTACCGCGTTGGCATTGGACGTCGATGACTGCTCACGATGAATACAAATCAGTTGGCCACGACTGTGGATATGGGGAAATTATTCCTCGTGGGAGGGATTGATGACTGATAACGAAACTGGATACCATTAAGATCACTACGCAGTCGTTTCTGTCGAAAACGAAGCGTTTCGTTTTCATTTAATTACAAAGAAATAAATTGAACCTGAGACTTTAACGAACACCCCATAAGAACATACCAAAAGACTGTTTTAATTGAACTTATACTTTCCCACAAAGAAATCTTAAAAACCCTTAACTATTATGTCGATATTACTGACCAATATATGAGATATAATTAAGTTAAATGGATCTTATTTCTATTACCATTCACAGTTTAAACTCTCTTTTAATCACTCCTGTATATACACCAAAGTTTGACTGAAGGAAACACCTCGTAACTGAAAAGTAAAGAACTTTTAACACTATTTTTTCCTATTTCCGTCACCGCTCAAAATTTGCACTCTCTTTTAATCACTACTATATATACACCGAAGTTAATCCAGAGGAAACACCTTGTAACTCAAAACTGAAGAAATTTTCAACCCAGAATCCACTCTTCGTTAGCCTTCCAAATTCCAGTAGCCATCAAATTTCGCCAAAGTCCCATCAACTCCGTAGAATTTCCGGGACCTGTCCTACGCACTACTAAACACTGAGCAGCGTCGAAACACCGTCCGTAAAACGTAGCGCCACGAAACTGGGGATCGCAACAATCTTTCCCACCGACGAAGCGCTGCCAAATGGAAACTCCCCGCCGCGTAAAATATTCTAGCGGCACGGCTCGCGACGGCCAAGGCGGCTCGTATGGGGAATTTAAAAAAAAAAGAATACCAACGAAAGATTACGAAACCTGGACGAGTGGCAATCCCGCGTAAGAAACTGGCGCTTCCCAGTGAATCAGCCGCGAAACGTCGCCTCGTTTCCTTTCCACGAGCGTTGCTCTTTTTTCAACGAGCGCGCACGACTAGCTCATTCGATCCGTGCCAAGAATAGTGGTGCTGCAGATGGTCATACAAGCCGCGTGTAACGAGCACAACAAACGGACGCGCGATAGGAGCGAGGTAGGCGCCAACCGTCACGACCGATGCGTGTATCGCACCGACGAGCTTTCCCGCTGGGTAACTTTCCAAACTACCTTGCGAAAATTCCCCCGACATCTCCAAGACGACCGGGGAAATGTCAGGACAAGAAATCGACGCGGCCAATAAAATCACTTAGCTCCGAGTCGCAGCATAATATATATTGTTTTACGACCCCTGAGGAATTTGTAAACAGGGGGAGGAATTTGGATTGGAATGGGAATGAAAGCCTATTTTTTTTATATTTTTATTATCCTTATTTTTGAAGTGCAAGATGGGTTACTTGGAGGTAAGCGAAATGTAAGTTTCATGGATAGTATTAATTGGGGCTTAATTAATATTTTGTACTGATTTTTATTACTTCAGTTTTTATTTATTTCGTTTTGTGTAGATAGAGTATATTTTATTCTTGTAATTCCATAAATATTAAAGGAACTGAAAAATCTTGAAATAAGTATAAATATTTTTACTGTTTTATATTTTTTTGTAAAAATTCGAAAACATGTTTTTTCAAAAGTCGGCTTCTGTATAAACCCTACCATTAATAGGGGCCATTTTTGTGAGTTGGAGTATTTTAAGTCGGTACTGCAAAAATTGGATCAGGATTGAATTGAAGTTGGGAGTTTCTGTGAAGAATGAGGATCGAGATTCTGAGGCTAAGTTCGCCAGAACCTTATTCTGCGCAGCTGTTGATTCGGTACATGTGCCGCTGATTATAAAGTGCTGTAATTTTAAAAAAACCAAAATGAGATTTCTCTTACTTTATGATACATTGATTAATATTTCAATATTATGAAGGAATTGTTGCAAAACAGCAATCGACAGTTTCATATTCATTTTGATAGTGGTGTAAGTCATTTATTCCCTGTAAATAATTTGTGAGAACGAAAATACTGACATATTTTTATGTTACGTATTAACCTTAGGTGTGGAGCAAGAAAAGAAAGAAAGAACGTGAAGTATGCTTAATTATGCTGAGAATATGATAAAAATTAGAAGAAACAGTGATAAAGAATACGTTACGAAAAATGGTAAAGTTGTTACTAGCAAAGTATTTGAAGATAAAAATTGCTCTCTTTCGAAAAAATATTTGAATTTATTAAGTCGTGAAGATGGAAAAGCCACGTTTCAGCACTTTGGACTTTGGGACACATTCAAAGGTTTAAAAAACAGAGTTTCCTATAAGTTACTCATACAACTTTACAATAATAGATAAGTTTCACATTAGAAGAGCATATACGTTAAGAAACACTTCCTTCAATAATAGATAAATATTTTTTAATACGCCAAACGCAACAGTCTAAATATCTCGAAACAAAAAATACATGACTCACACCACTTTCATAATCACCGGCACATATTTAATTACAGGTTGCGACTGTTGCAAGTACGTGTATGTTTGTCGACTGGGAGCTTAAAAAGTGCCAAAGGAGTCGATTCTAAGAATAATATATTAGCTTCTGGCGTGCATTCAACCACAGCTATCGAGCACCAACCACCAATCGATGAAGCAGTCGTGGATTGTTAGAAACATCGAGGGATGCTTACTGTTGCGAAGTTGAAACTACGATGCTCTTACTATCAAATAATTTACAGAGTCTTTACAACTTCTCGGCCAATGCTCTGATCCATAAACGCAGTCCTCACAAATACCAAAAGAATTCCATCAAAATTTACAAAAATTTCCATGAGCCACCTTAAGGCTGCTATACCGAACCGTTAAACTCTAAAACAGTCCCGACTTCAGGCGCAGAAATTCCCGGAATTAAAGCCTGCGAGAGAACTTATTTATTGACAGGCGAATTGTTAGCGCTTAATTAAACTACAAGAAAAGCAATGGCACCAGGGAACGCCTCGACTGCGAGCCGGTCGCCCGGAAACTTTTGCTCGGCGAGAAGTTCGCGACGTACCTACGAAACCAAATTGGAAATTGAAGAAACCGGCTGATCGTTTAGGGACACCGGGGTATTGCGCCGTTAACTGGCCGTCGAGCAAAATATTATACGTTCGAGTTCGCTCTTTAATGCCTCGAACAGACTCGAGTGGAGTCTGGATTTAAATGAGCCACCCACGCGTGGATTCCATCAATGTACCGCGGTCGTGCAAATGACACGAGAATCGCTATCCCCGAGCACGAAGTTTCGAGATCATTGACGCGTCATTCGCATCTCACGACAGACAAGTGTCTTCAACTGATTCTTGGAAACGAAAAGGCACCTGAAATATAAACGCGTGGATTTATACAGGGTGGCCAGTGGATCGAAATATAATCAGCCAGGAAGATCGCTCGTAAATAAATTATTAAAAAAGGTAGAATATATTTTTTTAGTGGATCCGTAGTTTCTCAGAAAGATGAGTTTGAATATGAAGATAATATTGATTTTCGATGGGTCATTTTGACCATTCTGACCCACTTTTGTTCTTTCTTTTTTCTCTGTTATTTTGTTTATACTTCAATTTTGTATATTATGTTGGTTCAACAGATATTATTAGTTTTTCACTGTTTTTTTTTTATTAGCCATTCTGGCTGGTTGTATTGCAATTTATTGGGCATCCTGTCTGCGCATAATGTCCGTTTTGAAATGTTAGAATGACGAAGAGAAATGGAGCTACTAAAGTTGAAGAATTAGGTGAAAACAGAAAGAACTTTCTTCCATGCGAATTGTTTGTAACGCGAATTTATTTGCAGCGATATATTATAGTGCGAATTCCAGAGCGTGTTTTGCCTGACGGATATTCTTATAACGGAGGAATTTATGACTCTGCGAAATTGTCAGTGGTGTGGCAGATAGTGGAATACTATTCGATGACGCTCTTGCGACAGAATCATCACTGACAGTATCTAAATATACATCCGCGAGGAGAATGTTTACAAACGAGGAAGACAGTAAACGAGTATGGGAAGAGTAAAGATAGAATCGCGGAATTAATCGAAGACTGCAAATTTTGCCGCGGTCTGCGTACTAGAAAGAGCACTGAGAATAAAATTCTTCTCCGATTTACACCGAGATCTTCGATATTTATTCTGACTCGATTTTCCCTGATTTTTTCAAGAAATTTTTCAAGAACTTCGAATAGAACAAGGAAGACTAGATTAAAGACTAACTTCCATTTTGCAGCCCCTATTTGTGCGAAAAATAAATTTCAAAATATAAACAAATAAATAAATATCTCATTTTTGTAACCGTTCATAATTCAAAATTGCACGAAGACTGTTCACATTACTACCACCATCCCCGATATAACACTCGTTCCGAAGCAACTTAAATATCCACCCAGAATTTTGCAATCCACATTTCAACATCCCAATTTGACAAACAACACAGAAACAACCATCCATCTGAATTTCCTTCAGGAGCCATACAATACATTATTAAGTCCTGCCTCAATTATTCGCTCGAAAGAGTCGAGTCTTGGTTCACAGAGTTCCCCAAACCGTGCGAAAAGTTCGCATCCGGCAAGCTCGGCTATTCAGCCGCAAAGAGTCAGCAGCCAGTGCCCCACGAGCGCAATAATTTCACCAGAGCGCAGTGTCGCGGAGCAGCAGAGTCCGATGGTTGGACACGTCTCTAGCAACAAGTGTTTGTCGCCGCTGTCCATCGGTAACCAACGACCTCCAAGTTCCGCGGAGCGTTCACGTCTCAAAAGGCGATCCTCGCCGACAAACCGTCCCTTCGAATCCGATTCACACTGACCTAGCCCACTGCCACGCGCACCTTGACGTTCTACCAGTCACGCGCCTGAAACCGTGCGGACCAATCCGCCGCCGTCCGCCTAAACTGACGCAACAGCCCTTCGCGATCACGAGGACACATCATCCCTTTTCCAACTCCGCCAAGCAACGTGTCGCCGTAAACCGTGAGCGGTTCCCGTTACACGTCGCATCAGCTGGCTCGACGCCTATCGACCTATCCGCGAAAGTTTCGACACCGTGGAAACTCGAGTGGAAACTGGTTCTTGCACTTTGGACAGAGGTTTCACCTTGAACTGCACTGACCCAAATCGGCGTTCGAATTAGTCGTCGGAGGGAAGGCGAAGGGACGGAAGGGAACGAGGCTTAGTCTCGATCGGAGGCGACAAGCGAGGCTGAGAATCTTCGGCGACTCTGCCGCGCGGGAAACTGCGCGAAAACGATCTCGGCGACGACTGCTTCGGTACACGGACGAGCTTCTGACGGAGGCGGCGATTTGCCCGTGTCGAAGAAGACACCAGCGCGGTCGCTCGTAGCGAACTGGATCGGCCACCGAGCCGGCGGTATATACCCCGCGACACGTTGAGGCGGAATTTACGGCGCATCGGCCGTATGCGCGCGACACCCGGCCGAATGCAATTTCACGGAGTTTGGTTTCGGTTTTTCCCTGGGAGAGTCACGTGCGCCGTATGAATCCTTGCCGACGATTCCGTGTATCGTCTCTTGGGAATCGTTAGGTCGCGGAAACATGTGCGCGGCGAGGTATGGAGTTGTTGGTATGCGGAGGCTCTCTTTGGGGTGGGTTATTGCGGTGTTTGTTTTGGGTTTTAGGTGAGGTGTAATATTGAGAGGGGTGGATGGGGTGTAATGTTTATACTTTTGTAATGAGTCGTATAGTGAATCGAGGACTTTGCTGCAAGAAGGGTGCAGCGCCATTTGCACCAACTTCGAGTACATTAGAATAAACTGTTTGTAAAATTGTTGCTTTGACTTGGCATTAAAAAGAGGAAATATATATTTTCATAGAGTCAGTAGTAGGTATGTAGTTATTAATTAAGTTGGCAAATTTTTATTTCTATTTTTGTCGAATTCTTCAAATCTGGAGTTGCTTAAGTCGAAAGTATTGCACAGAACAGTGCAAAATTCGCAATAAATCGCTCATTTGTTATTGGATTTGCATCGAACGTGTGCCAACTACTTAGATAGAACTTTTTTTACGTATATTACACGCCATAACTCAGGAACAGTCAAAAATAGAGTTGCACCGCTCTTGCTGCAAGGTCCTCAATTGCAGGGTTCGCTAAGCTGTTCAAGAAACACCCCCATTTTTGGTGCAACTGGTCATTTGTTTTCGAGATATTTGCGTGTGAAAAATCGGTTATGACGGTCGGCACTGGGAATTAAGTGGCGGTGAGTGTATAGCGTTCAGTCATAAATCGGGAAATCGGTAAATGGTTTTCCGTTAGGTGCGATTCGGGCAAATAAATATTTAGAAATTTGTGCGATTTAATCGTAGCGGACATGGGAACCAAGTTGTTAAAATAATTACTTTTACTTCTTGTATTGACTTGGATCGTTCTTTCTGGAATATAAAATAATTACCACGAGGAGAGTGAGTGTTCTATTAACTGTAAATTCTCCTATTTCTGTCTCCCTATTAATTCGAATACTGTTTATTTGACTGTAATTAATCCGCAGGTACCGCTATATAATGTTATAAATTAGAGGTTACCGAACACCCAGCACGAAACACCTTTAATACGGCGTATAACAATTACGATTGGAATATCTACAACTCACACCATCCAGATTGCACAGTTGAAACTGCAGCCTTTTGAAACGCGGCATGTAATCAGCGTTCATAGCGAAACGCCGCATAAATTGCAGCGGTTCGGTTAAACGCTGTTTTCTCGATCGAATATCGATTATCTAAGCACCGTTGAAGGGCATTTCTGCCTATCTCTGCGTTCAATAATTGAAGTGCGAACAATCACCTGTATTTTATGTGCCGAGCGCGCGATCGTATACGCTCCGCAGTATCCGAGCTTCGCATTTACGCAATTCCCATTAAACATGCTTGCCTGCTTTCCTTCGAAGCTCCATCCAGCAATACCGTAAAGAGCAGCGTCGAAACAGATTTTATCGGGCTGATTGCACGAATCGGAGACCGTGCATCATGATAGATAACGCTCGGACGAATGTCGCGTGAATCAATCGAGAGTTTAAATAGGCCCGATGATATACGATTATCTATCGTTCGCTTTATCGTAATTCGATTTCACGTCAAGTGGTATATTCATGTATCGCGTTACTGACGAAATAAATCTTCACGATCGTCATTGCTATCTACATCGCACTATCTGGCACCCAATCTTTTTTTAAACATCGCTCACTATTTTAAGCACCACTATTTCTAATCAACACTACTTTATTGTTTTGTTTATTTCCTTGAAAACGTACCTACTGAAACGTATATATTTTATACTGCTATTCTTTCGAAAGCTACACGCGTCAACGAAGGTTCAAAGATAAGTTTAGAATATTGCAAAAAGTTCAAATTTTTTGCAACTCTCTCCTGGCGGGTGCGGGGTAAAGTTTGACCCATCCTAAAAATCAAATTACATACCCATGTCACTTATCATTGGTGCCCCTTGACAAAGATAAGAATTTAAGGTCCTTTGGTGCACGTTTGATGCAAGTCTGATAATATATCAGCGATTTATTGCAAATAAATAAAAATATTAATATTAATATTAATATTTTCTTTCACCGAAAATAGAAATAAAAACTTATCAACTCAATAACTATTGCTTATTGTGTGAAAAAAAAAATTTAATTAATGTTCTCTGTTTAATGTTATGTCAGAGCAATTATTTTATAAACAGTTTCTACTAATTTACTCCAAATTGGTAAATATGGAGAAGGGGTCTAGATGACTTTGATGTAGAAAGCTTATTTTAATGCGTGCATGAGTGGAGCTACGGGTCAACATTAACCCAGCGTCAGACGTGCCTGAAATTATTCAAGGCTTAAATACATTTCGCGTCTGTAGGGACGGAAAAATTGTTTCATGCGAAACAAACACGAAGTAACAATGGATTTAATCCTATAGCGAACGAGGAATAAAAGATCTGCAGTTGAGAGGCAGTACGCGTGTAGCATCGCGACATGTGAATGGCCTTTGGGTGGGTTCGCAGCGCAGTACAGAATGCAACTGGTTTTTTATCTACCGCAGTCGTTTATCCGTAGTTATTCGAGCGATAAGGCTCGATAAGCCTGCATGTGCGCGCTCCGTAACTATAGGCTTGTGTATAGAAAGCAACAGAGAGACAGAGGCAATTAAAAAATTGAAAAGGAACGAAACGATTGACTCATACTCGCTTCTATTTTGTGCGAAACGGGGAGAACGAAGGGAGAATGGGAAGCTGGTAGATATTGCGCGATTTTCTCTTGCAAAACAGGAAGCCGAAAGTTATTCTTCAGCGATATTGTGGCAATTTGGAGAATAAATTTCAATAGTTTTTAGAAAATTTTACAACCCGAATTACTTTTACATGCATCTGTTTTTTAAGTACCTTTTTATGTAATTTCTGTAATGCAAACAATGTAGACTTAGTACGACATGTTACAAAAAGATCTGTTACCAGATTTGACGCTTTAAGGGTTGATTAGGGAAAAATTTAGAAATTGTTTTTTAGGCATTTGTGTTGTTAGGGACGGATTTTCCAAAAATCCTTCCTTAGGGGCTGCCTACGTCATAAAAACAATGTACGTTCCAAAATTCACGGTCCTCGGTTAAAGGATTTAAACTGGACATTGATGAGTGAGTGAATCAGGACTTCTTTTTTATTATACATAGATAGATAAATGGAAAAGGGGGACAGGAAAAGAGAGATAAACTGGTGCGAAGCGCTGGAAAGAAGGGAAGGGAGAGATAAAAAAGAGATTCTGTACTCTTCCCTAACATGTTCTTTAGCTATTTGTAAATTTACCCATCACTGCTAGCGCGTTGCACAATCCTTCCATTGCACGCTCTTGACGAGGATCCAAGAAAGCAATTTAGTGGATCGTAAAATCCTCATTCGCTATTCTGCACTAAAAGCATTTTAGAATTCACGCAAGTGCGTCCTTCTCCAATCTTTCCTCGCGTAAAATCGCGAATATATATTGCTTTAATTCACAGTGCCCTTAAAGTCATGAAAGATTCAAGACGCAAGTGAAGGTAAAAAAAAAAAACTTTTTTCCATGATGTAACTAGCCTGGATTGATGAAGTTTGGTTAAACGGACGCCAGTCTGCTGGTGGTGTGCCAAAACGTGTCAATTCGGATTTGCTCCCAGTTGCAGAGTAAATTTAAGTGGACTTTGTCGCCTGCCACTGTCAGGCCCGTTCGAAGAACACGTGTAGATTATGCAAATTCGCGCGCACGTGTTACTCGGCTAGGATGGTAATCGACACAGATTCGCCGATGGTTGAAAAAAAATTGTCACGATACTCCGAACCGCTGTAGCAATGTGGGAGAAAATTCTGATATGTGAAGCCTTCACTGGAAACTCTGTTTTTTTTTAAAAGGATATAGAGAGGTGATGGAAGTACGGGGTGTTACAAATTTAACTGATTACAATTCAGTTAAGTTAGAACAATAAGTGTTCTGAACACGAAGAATGGCTCGCGATGAATTTGAATTTTGAAGCGCCGCGGGTAAGCGCAAAACTCGATATAATCTAATGATAACCGATAATCCTTGTTTCATGGTAACTAGGTAACCAATTATCGATAAAGAAGGTACAATTTCATATTAACAGCAGGTAGGAAAGAGTTCTGCTTTATCGACAGTTTCGTCGGTAAGAAGAAACCTATATTTGCAACAGCAGGGCACTTCTTCTTTACCGACCGTCAAGTTGCTCCAGATGTTTCGTTAGCGAAAAAGAAACCGAGACGAATACCAGGCACATTATCAACGCAGCCCTTTTCACCTATGCGTGCTCATGTAGCTACAGATAATCAGATGCATAGAAGAAAGAAGTAACCTCGACCTAGTTGGCGACGTGATAAAAACAGCTATAAGAAAGACACTCTCCTTTTCTAGAGGATCGAGCGAATTTCCCCCTCTGCCTTGTGATTCGAGCTTTCGTCGTGACCCAGATTCTTCCTCTTGCTTTTGGTCGAATCGATACTTACAGACGGTACACATGCAATAAATCGTTACGGGGCAGAGACGCGGGTAGGCGTATGGAGGCAATGCCGAATGCAGAGGTTGCCCACTGCAATCGCTATTTCTGTCGTTATGCCAGTCGAAGGGGCTCGCACGGGAAAACGAGCAAGATGTTACGCGCGCGCCCATCGTGCCATTGATAACACCTATCGCCGCCGTTGCGACTGTACGAGCGTATCTCATCTGGACCGCGTGATAATTTGGAAAATTTCACGTGTCAAGAGCTTGATCGCGCCAGTGCCGATGGGAAAGAAAGTGAAAGAGATTGTTTGCATAAACACAATCGCTGCTGGATAATTATTTTTCATACCGTAAATGGCTTAACCGAACGTATTTATATGAGTAAAGACACAGAAAACGTAGGAAGAGCGTACTTGGGAAACATTTACCTTCAACGTGTTAGCGTTGTTATTGCTCCGAAGACCAGATATTTTCGCGCAGCTGGCGATATGTTGTGATTATACTTGGCACACAATCAAACGATCAATCAAAACAACTGCAAATGTGTTCGGTACATGACTCTCGCTTTTCTGACGTGTTGAGATTGCATCTCTGCTTTGCCAGATAAAGATCGTGTGCCTGCGAGTTTGCTCGGTGAGGCCACAGATGGCGCGGTAAGGTAGATGAAGTGGTGGGGCTGGTTCTATACTAGTTTCGAGGGAACACTTGTGTTTGGTCTGACTATAGAAGCCAAGACTACTGTTCCATTGTAAGAATAAGAAATGGGATACCCATCCTGATGTTATTAGACTTTTAGGAGCTAAGGATGATAATGACACAGGTGTTTATAGAAGGTGATAAAGAAAAGGATACAAATATAAGGATATGAGAGTAATTGGACGCATAATACAAGTCTCGCGAAAGTTTAAACGAAACATGAAACTTCTGATGTAAAAAGGTTGCAGAGAGGAACTTGCAAATTATAATATACCATCCACTAACACTCGACAACTTGTTCTCAGGGAAACTCGAAGATGCTTAAGGATCTGTATAGCAGCGAGTTAGATTCAAGTTCGAGAGACCAGGATGAGGATCCGCGGAGAAAGTTTTGTGGATTATTCGCTCCGAAAAACAACAAGCTGGGAGAAAACATTGAGAAGGTAACTGATACAGCACTGGAACGATTGTATCTCATTGTCCAGAAATCACCTAACTCGTTGCCTCTTTAAGTGAATGTTTCCCAAGTTGTCAGCTACTGTGTCTTTACTTATTCTACCACCCTCGCACGGGCACCGATTACCAATCGCGAGATCAACTTTTGCAGCAACAAAAGGAACACACGGTGAAACCTGGTATCTGTACGTTCTCCTCGTTTAAAAATAATGATACCCTCGAAGCTCTGATTGCGACAATCAATTCAAACCCTGTTTGAATTCCATTGGAAGACCAGTTAAACTTTGAAGAACAACGACACTCACCCCTCTGGCGTCCCTGAAGAGGATGGCAGCGTGCACGGGGTCCAGGCAGGCGTCGGAGGCCCTGTGAGGTATCGCAGGTGTGCCCAGAGAGAACCTCCTCGCACCAGGGTCCAGGGAGCTTCTTCTGAGAGCGCCTGCAATTCACCATTATCCTCTGTTAGGCTGAAATCCAGGGAGATCGAGATCAGCGACGAATCGAGTGTCCGCTATCGCGATGAAAGCGCGCAAACGAGCGGCAAGGGCCGAGTGGCTCGGTCGTAAGGACTATGATAAATCGTCCGTGGTTCGTTTCGAATACGCGGGAGATAACGAGGATCGATTAAAGCTTTCTTTTTTTTTTCTCCTCTCCCATTTCTTCCCACTCGGCCCACGACCACCGCCCCCTTCCTCCGCCGCGCCGGCGGGCGTGCTGGTCGACTGCAATCGTTGCCTGGGATTATGCCAAACGGAGTTACAACGCCGACCTTAACTCGTTACAATTTAACGGAATTTATGAGCAGACGTGCACAATGTTTTATACGGTTACGTAAAACGTGACTCTCCACGTTATTTACATTCCAGTTGCGCGCACGTCCGAGCGTGTTCGAGTCCGCGCTTGACTCATCGCGCCACGCTTTTTGCCACGTTTTCGTCCGGGGCAACGATAACACGAGCAAGTGTTATCGAAATCGGTGAAACGGTTTTCCTTTATCTTTTCAGTTTCTTGGGATGTGTTTCAGCATTTTCTTATTTTACGGAGAAATGAGGGGTTCGATTTGGTTGGCGTTCTTTTCAAGACGAGCGCTAGATTTTGGGAAGCGACAAATTTGGGGGGCGGCGAATTTTGGAAAGTGACAAATTTGGGGGAGCAACAAATTTTGGGAGGCGGCAAATTTGGTGAAGCAACGAATTTTGGGGAACTGCACATTTTGGGAAGCGGCAAATTTTGGGGAGCGACAAATTTTGGAGGGTGGCAAATGTTGAAGCGACAGATGTTGGGAAGCGACAAATTTTGAAATTGTGTCAACTCTTTTAAATTGAGATACTTGATAGAAAAGATTGGCAGACGCTTGTTAGCCCAGGCGCGCCAAATCTCCAAATCCTCCCCTGATTATAATTCTACTACATACTAGCGGGCCTACCATCTCGCGTCTTCTCCTCCCAAATCTAAAGCGTGTTTCGTATATAAAATAAAGTTTGCTCCTTAGTTGAAACGCGAGTGTTCTTCCTACCCGTAACAACGTCACAGCTTTGATGCATCCGATCCCACACATGGTACGCGTTTAATTCGATATGCACGTGTTTTGCGAAAAACGCATCTCCTTCCCCCTGAAAGCATCAAGTATTTCACAGTGGCTACTTTCACGTGGCTTCGTGAAACCGGAATTCGTTTCCAGTTACGGAAACCACCACCAAACACTTTTATCCCCATCTCGATCAAACTTTATTTCGTCGCGCGTACTGTTTAATTAAAAATAAGCTGGTGCACTGAGTCGTGCTACGGAGATACTCACTAACAACAATCATGTACAATTCATATCAGCGCGGTGCTTCCCGCCCTCTCAACTTTGCAATCGATATGTTACCTCGTTTTCAATTTTTAGACGAACGTGCACAAAAACGAACACCAATAACGTTTCATATTTCAACCAACAATAATAAATACAGCCTCACTCTGAATTTAAAGGATTACATACGTACAGTTTTTTAGAGGTTCTATTAAAAAAATAAAACACTTATTTCACATGATCTATTAGTCCATAAAGTGCAACGAAAAATTTATTTCGAATAATCTTTGTATTAAATTATTTATGATTTTTGAGATTCTTCAGACCACTGCAGAAAAAATGGTCAACATGACATCGCCTTTAAACATTGACGGATCGGAAAAATAAGGTGATATTCGTGTAAAACAATGTTGCCATTATGGGTTGACGGACCATTTTTGGGTATATTGAATACGTAATTTTGTATGCACAATTACAGAGCAAAATTTTGCATGAAAAAATTCATTTAACTTTAAAGTGTCATAATTTATTTTTTTAATTAAAAAATTTGGCCGAGAATGGCAACATTATATTACAAGAATATCATTCTATTTCCCAGATCAATCGATGTTTAAAAGAGATATCATGCTGACCATTTTTTCGAGCACTTTATGGACAAATAAATCATGTGTAATAAGTATTTTGTTTTAGTTCTTTAATGAGATCCGTAAAAAATTCGTAAAATCATTGTAACCCATTACGACTATTAATTCTCACATATCTTTCAACCGAAAATCGGAGAGATATTGTATTTCAGGTCTCGAATATTTCGAAAACATCATTGGCCCCCACAAACGAGCAGTTTTACTGAGAATAAGAATCTTATAAACAGAAAAATGCATGAATTTACAAAAAGTAGAGATTGTATGACAAAGCTTGTCGATTGCAAGAAGATGATAATTAAATCCAAAAGCCTTTTCGAAATTACATAAAGCCTGGTCCCTTCAATTCTACATAACACGATCCTATAACAATTACATGGCTGCATTTTCCATTCGTATCGCTCAGCTGACATTTCATCCCACGACTGTCTAATTGGCGGTCTGAATCAATTCTACCTTGAGCAAAATTGAACTTCCCCGATGTATTTCTTGGCGAGCTCGACGGGTATCGGGGCCAAAAGGTGGGGCGTCGAGTCGTTGAAAAGAATTACTCCGAAGCAGTGGCGCACTCAGGATTAATTTTAATGGAAACTGAATAAAATTCATTAGGTAATTATAAAAATGTGTTAAAAGAATAAAATCCAGTATTCGCTTCTGCTTACAAAGCTCTTGAATTACATCGGTCGTGCTTATGTTAATCTCCTTTTTCTTTGGGGGGTGCCAGGTCCCCTTGACCCTCCATCGGGGTGCGCCGCTGCTCCAAAGTGTCTTGCATCGGTCGTGTTCGCGCGGTGCAATTAAAAACGAAAGCGGACGGTTCGGCGTAAAAATGCATGACGATGTCTATGGGGTCCAGTGCGGCGCGATTTATTTTTCTCGCGAGGAAGGTCACTGGTGCACGTTCCGGCGATTAAATCCGCTTCCTCAGCTCGAAACGTTACCGCGATATCCCGCCTTATCGACAGTATTTATTTCTTTCGTGCATTCCCGTCTACGATATCGTCGCTCGACGGCACGGACTAACGATGCTTCCCGCCGAACGATCGACTAGCGGGCGTGGATATTCAGATATTGCCATCGATAAACAATACAGACGTCTGGTGGAGATCCAGCGCACTGGCATTAGGACTTTCAAACCGTCCCCTTTTATTGCCACGTACTTTGGAACTACAGAATGCTTTTAAGGGGGCTGGTAGAAATCGTACTCCGGATCTTTTTTACCCAATCGTGATATTACGGTCCCTGGGACTTTCGTGGCCCACGTCAGTGTTCAATTCTTTGAGAAAAATATGAAGAAGTTGTTCCTACTTCTTGTGTATTTTTAAATAAAACGTTCTCATTATTTGATAATGTGCGAAGTGTGTAGATTAAGTAGAGATCGTAGCAGGGTTAAGTACAGAAGATCTTAATTTGGGTCTTAAAGGGTTTTTGAGTGGAAATAAGCTTAAAATGTAATTCCTAGAATATTATTGGTAATAGTTGACCATTTTATGAAGAATAGCTTGAAATTTTGAATATACAATTGATTTATAGATTAAGGGTGATTTACAATTGAAAGGGATTTTACATTGCATAGGTGCAGATAAAGCAGGTAGAAAAAGGGGATTTTGCTGAAAAGTTGAAGAGTAGGTGAGTAATTTAATTTAGCGTGGCAAGAAAATTTCACCGTCCTAACTTGATCTGAACGAAAATACTCGACACTACGAGGCTTGAAATTTTCGAGTACCCGCACACTTGTATATTGATATTCATGCTACTTTTCAGATTTATTTTCTCACAGCCACTTTCATCATCGGTTAAATAATTTTCCAGAAGAGATACCTTTTATCGATTAAGGAGCTACAAGGTACGCTTCTTTGGAATGCATAGAACGCAGGGCATGGACGTTCTATACGAATGGGATTCAAAGCCTTCTGATTAAAAGTGCTGCAATCAAACGATGGAAACTTCGACTAAAAAGTGGTTCTATTTCGATGCGAAAGAAATCAACGTTTCATGCGTCACGACTGAATAATTCCTATTTACCTGCACGAGGGATAACTTGTTCCACTTGCTCAAAAATAGCAGAGAGATACTATTAAAACAAAACGAAGAAGAGAATAAATCAAGAATATCTGGTAATCTCGTTAATAAAATAGCACGCTCGAGCTTTATCAATATCCCATTAAGTACTGTTTTCAATTCAGTAAGAAGTGGTCTCATATGTCTGATAAACGTACCACTGTGTTTAAAGAAACATATACCAATCTGCAGGGATTTAATTATTCACGTCGAGTGAATATTACCCAAAGTATTATACCCATTGCAATTAGAGCCAAAATAATATAATTCTCCGCCAAACTGCGCGACCTCTGTCGGGTGCACTTTGCTCCTCGCGATATCCCGCTCCAATAATCCAAATCCCATGCTACTACTTAATCGTTCTCTGATGAACAAAGTTTTTTCATACATCGCGCTGCACCGCGCTACACTGGATGAAAAATATCTTGCCTGATAATAATTATTACGGTAGTCCGCAGCCTCGTGGGATTTTTTTTGTATATTTGGTTGCTCTCTACAGGTCTGCTTTTGTTCCTTACACCAAAAGAAGTGTTTATATAAAAAACCGGACCATGTGAACCACATTTGCAGGTCGCTACGATTTGCAACACTATTTTACACAATTAAGTGTATATTAGTCCTTAACCGGTTAACTGGCAATGTATCATATATGATTTGTGCCAGATATAAAAATGACTTCCACTAGTATCCCCAAATCTGTAAGAATCTCAGCTGGAGAGTAGTTAATTGGAAAACCGACAGAAACTTTTTTCCATGCCCCTAAAAACGTTAATTAATTAATTCTAGCGACCTCCAAATACAGTAATGCCTCGTTAGTGTCACGTTTTTACCATGCGTTATAATCACGCTCACTATCCCCACCATTTCTTGGAATCCTTCAGTCGAGAGTGAGAGAACGAAAGAGACGACGGCAACTTCGTGTCAACTGTTTCGTTCCCTCTCGCTCGGCCCTGGGGTTTTCTCACTCGCGGCAGCGGCCGCACGGAATAGTCTTAGAGCATATACTACTCTAAGGAAATAGTGTCCGCATCGCGTTAGTATCACGCCGCCAGCCCCGATCATCGTGATTCTAACGAGGCATTACTGTATTGTCCGATTGGGCTGGATATTTTCACAGGCGTTAGTTAGCATGTTTAGAATAGGGGCAAGCTTGTGGAGGACCTGCATTTTAGATTAGAAAAAATGGCCCACCCTAATAATTATGTAGGACGTCCAATAAGACACGCGGCGCAGAAGAAGTGAAATGCACCAAGTGCACTTTACAATTGGAACAGCCTGTACATTGATCAAGCACGCTGCACAACTTCACCGCTATCCGGCATCAATTAATCGTTAATGTACAGCGATAGCGTGTTTTGACGGTCTCAAGAAAATATGTACACAACAGCGGCCGCGCGAGACAAAATATCGCAACGAGGCGGAGCAATTATTATCTGTATCGATGACCGTTGACGAGGTGCACCTACATTCGCAAGCATCGATCGCCAGTGCTCGGATAAAATAAAAACCAGGACGTTTTGGAAACAAATGCAGCGGCTCGTGGCGCATATAGAGGGTAAAAATATTAACGGCTCAACCGTCGGTGAAATGGAGAAACCGATGCATTACGATCTGAAACGATAACTGCCGTTTTTTGTACAGAATACTACATTTTTGTTACTGTTAGATACCCCGAGCCTTCGCAATGTGTATATATCTGGACATCGTCACCCATTTCGACCGTTAGTCACTTTCCGCGCGACTTTCTAAAAACTGTTTTTCGGGGTAAATTTGTAAAATTCGAAAATCGATTCTAGATACTAGAATTAATGTGTAAAAATTAATTCATTATTTAATTAAAAACGTTAATATTGTAGTAAAAGTTGATTGTGACACTAATCTTCATGAGTTCATATTTGCTGAAGAAAAATATTAAATGAAATAAAGATTTCTAATTTATATTTGGTCTGGATTTTAGTTATTTTAGTTTCTTTTTATTCCATAAATATTAAAAAAAACATTTCTGAAACAAGTATCACCTTTTTTACTGTTTTAATTTTTTTCGTAAAAATTCGAAAGTCGGTTTAACCGATTTTTTGTGGACTACTAGAATTCGAAAAACGCTTTCTCCAAAAGTCTGTTTTCCTATAAACCCTCCAGGAACTAGCGATTATTCTCCACAATCGTGAGAAATCTGTCTTTCAAAATCCGATCGCGAAACATCGAAAGTCATGAATAGAAAGCATAAGTAAATACAGCCCGGCGTATTTTCAGAGAACACAGCCACGAGACTTGAGCGCGAAACCGAACGAGAAAGAAATAAAGCGAGCAAGTGTGACAGCCGATTTTCCAGCGTGTATACATTCCACTTCCCGCTTAATCCCCAAAATTAAACCGTTTCCGGCGTCACGGCCCTCGAAATAACCGAACTCGAGCTCGCGAATCGCCAGCGCCACGAGGAGCTCGCGAACCCGGCGGCTTTATCCCGAATTCCTGGCAGCTGGCGTCGCGGACGTAAACAAACGATGGGAGCGCGTTAATTATCGTCACTCGCGCCGGCGGCCGTGTTATTTTAGAGAGGCTATAGCGCGCCGGTGGCCTTGGATCATCGAGTCAAACGGATTCAAAAGGAACTGCGTCAATGGACGGCGGACGGCGTTCGGTGCAGCTGCAGGCCGCGCGATGCAACCGGCGGCGCGCGAAGAAGCCCGCCGAGCGAGCGCGTTTATTAATTTTACGGAGCACTTCATAATGTTCGGAACTTCGTTCCGCGGGCGCGCGCGTCGAGATTGATGAGAACCGCGGCGGTTGCGAAACAAGGCCAGCCGTTCGCCAAATGGAGCGCGGCACGGCATCGCATAATAGGGCGTGATTGATCTAAAATTCGAATCGAGAGGATTGAAATCCAATAAACCGCTGGCTGGTCGCGAAACAAATCCCTCGATCGATAACCACCGCCCGCTCTGATTCATCTGGAATAGCAACTGAGCAGGGTCAAACAGTTTCAGTGAACTATCCGACTCCGCTCGATTAATTAGATATCCTTTGAGGAACACATCCCGGATGGGTGTAAAATCCAAATGGGAGGCGAGGTTGCCTCGCGCTAAGGGGGATATTGCTTCTTCGATGCGGGGATCGAGTGGGGTAAAATGTTAAGCGACTCTATTATTCTGTTTATCTGCTGGCAACGACACGCCGCGGCGGGGTGTTGAATTGATCGGTTTGGCGGAAAAGATACAAATAGCCTCCCTTGACCGAGAAGTGTTTGTGTACGAGGTTTAAGGGCGGCGAGGGGCGCGTAGGTGTGTGCTTGGCGAAGCTGGCTGAATCCGTAATGAGACTTGTGCCTGAGATGCTCGGCAACTTGGAATAATGATCGGGATCGTCGAGCTGAGCTTGCGGGACAAAATGATATATGTATTAAAGTCATTCGTTGGCCAAAAATAGAAGCGTTCCATATAGAGTAGAGCTGAGGCCGGCGTGACGGAAATAATCTTCGCGGGCATCAGGAAATTACGAGATAAAACTTGCGCGCCACGCGGGAACGTGGTCGCCGAAGAAAGGCAAAAGAGCATTTCCTTCTCTTGGACCTACGAGTTGCGGAACTTTCAGTGGAGACCCGAATGATTTATTGTAGGTATATGAGTTCATTGAGATCGAGCAGACATATCGGTATTTCGTTAGAAACAAACATTAAATTTACTTGGGAATTGTTTTACAATTTTTAATTAAGTACAATTTTATTAAATGTAAGTACAATTACATTTGATTTTTTTGCTTTATCTCGTAGTTTATGGTGTGATAAATATTTCTGGAGAGCGACGTTTTGAAATTGGATATATTAGCAGAGATGTAGAGGTCAAAGGGTAGTGCCTCCCGTATGGCCCTATTGTCTGTAAGAACTTTAAGCGCGTTTTTCTCGAAACAGGGTTTTTCAACGCGGGCGTTCGTATATCTTGAAAACTACTGGGCCGATCCAGTAGCTCTTTTAATAGACGTTCATAATATAACTGGCTATGGTTGGAAGCTCGGGTGAGTTTCTATCTTGCAAAAGATTAATATTAGAGAAGGAAAACAGCCAAATTTTTAGTGAAAATTGAACAGTTTCACTAAAAATGCTGCCATTCTGCAAATTTTTATTTTTAGAAGGCCTCCGTTGGTCCAACCTAGCGACAAACATAATTAAGAAAATAACCCTTCGTTTTTCTCTTTTGGATGACTAGAACAGTTCCCACATTAACGCCTGTTGGAAGCTTACGCTAGCGACTATATTTCTGTATATGGGAGATAAAAAAGTTTAAAAAAAATTCTGAGCATTACTTCAAACATACCTTAATATGCAGGCAAAACGCCAGGTAGTATAAACTTATAGTTTTTGTTAAATAAGTTTCCGGAGATGGCGTTGAAAAATATATCATTGGAATTCTATGTCGAAAATTAAAAATTTTCCATTTACTGTTATTTTATCATATTTTAGTACGCAGATATTCCGTGACTATATTTTCTACGGCGTTTGCCTAGACACTAAATTGCACGATTAATTAACAGCGATCGCCTCGTTTGCAACCGGCGACGACGTGCTCGTTGGCGGCTGAACGCCCAAATGATGCGGATCACATCCAACGCGGATAAAATAGTTTAACTTGGCACGTCAAAACACTCGTGGGAATTGGTGTCTTCGATCGTCACCAAAACAAATTGCGCAACTGAACGCGGCTAGCGGATTAACGCATGAAATTTGCCAACAGACATCACGTGTGGCGTAATAGACACTTGAGGACATAATACAGTAGAACCTCCAGTATTGAAACGTTCTTTGTATCTGCTGGCGCCCTTCGAACGAAAGTTATTAGGAAAATAATACATTTATATTATTAGGTCAAGTGCAAAAGCTCGTTCGCTCGCTGTTAGGTGATGTTAGGTGTACGCAAATATATTTTTTTATTACACTCACTTATACTTTTAGTGCGAAAAAATTGCAAAAGGTCATAGATAGCCAACTTTGATTAGAAAAACATGTATTATATTTCTACTTTTAATAAATACTTTGGTTGACAAAGCGAACCAACTTTTGCACGACCCAATATTTGTTTAGCATTATTACTTGTATTATTTCTTCCGCGACGCGAAGAAAATAAATTTTCTATTATTAAAAAATTACCCTCTTCTGAACAGTCGCTTCTCTATTAATTCAGACATTGCAGCTTCTACTGTACGTATATTAAAAGTATCCACAATATTGAAACATCATTAAAACCGTCACCAAGGCAGCCCATTGAATACAAAACAAACCTCCAGTCTCTATCCCAGCGTTTCCCAACCGGTGTTCCGCGATACGAAGTTCAGAAGTCCGGCGAAAAGTTAGCTTCTGATAAAATTCCTAATTTCTCTGTGCTACTTACAAACTACTTATTTCGCTGTTGCAATCCATACACAAAAAGTAAAACTGTCGAGGGTTCCGTCAAAGTCTATTGAGATTCAGAAAGGCTCGGTGGCACAAATTAGTTGAGAAACGCTGCTGTACACCTGTAACCACAACTTCGGTTCCCCAAACGAACGCGAGGAAGGGTACTCGATACAAAGTTACATACTCGAGCCGCAGTACCAAAGGAAGGACGAAGCGTCTTTCGTATCCTGCCTGAAAAGCCATGCCCGAAGTTTCCCCCAGTTTCAGAGCTCGAAACTTACTGATTCCGGTTACCTTGCCTGAGTATGCTTTCGTAGATCCTATAAGTGGTCTCGCAATCGGCGTCCCGCAGACTCGGTAGGCGCGCACCTCCGTCCAAACTTTGGCTTCGGTTCCTGAAATCGTCCTCCTTCTTCCTAGGCGGGTCCTGGCACTCGCTCTGCCTCCTGATGTGCCCCAGCCTCCTGCCGAAGTGCCGTATCATCTCCTGGATGCTGTGATGGTGATGGTGGTGAGGCTTCTCCGAGTCCCCGGTGGGGCTCGGCGACGTAGGCGACGCTCTGCCGTTGTTGCTCTGATACTGCTGCTGTATCTGCTGGACATGGTGAAGGGGATGATGGTAGTGCTGGTGGCCGGTCTGATGGTGATGGCTGCCCCCGTGGAGCGTGTGGTACACGGAATGATGATTGTTAAGGGACGAGCTGTGGTTGGACGAGTTTGAGCCGTGAGAGGAGCTGTAAGACGTAGACGAGCCGTAGGAGTACGTAGAGCTAACAGAGCCCCGCGATACCCTCTTCTGTATGTACTTCTGATTCAGCAGCTCGTGCAGGAACCTCGCCTCGTTCTGCCTGGCGTCCGCGACGGTCAAGCTCTTCGACTCCTGATTCTGATGAGAGGTCCTTGCGTCGCCGTTGTGAGAGCCATGGTGAGACAGCAGCTGACTTATCCCGTGCATCTCGTCGACCGGCAGCGCTAAACGATTCTTGCTCTATGTACGCCTGCCAAGGTGATCTTCGAACCCGATCTCCTTCAACGGAGATGTGCTTCTTTACTCTCCGCTTCTTCTTCGTTCTTTGAGTGCGAGCGATATTGAAACTCGCTAATAAGCAGCGACGTGACTAGACGATTATCGAAATCGAATCGCTGCGTTCGCTGATGCGGCGGGGAAGACTGCAGGAGCGTAACTCCTAGTGGTGCTGGTACTACTGCGAAAAATTCATCAAGAGATATTGATACGGCAGAGACAAGAGAGATGGTCCCGGAGTCGAGAGACGTCGACGATATTGGTTTACATGAATCCAGTCACGAGGAGTCGCTGGCAGACGCGTGCTCCGCTGATCCATATGATTTCTCGAGAAACTGCATGCGATTGCTGTGATACGGTAATGCATTAGGTCGGCGGAAAAGTTCGTTAGAGGCCTCTGTCAAAAGTGAAAATTATATCGCGCGTCCTTTTAATCAGAGTATTTCTTTCGCTTGGCTATCCGCGACACGTTTTGCCAGTTTTCTGGCGAAAGTGCGAGTGGGCGTAGTAAAAGTGAGTGAACTGACAGCGAGCGAACGAACTTTTGCGCCGACCTGATATTTCGAAATTTCAACGAGGTTTAAACGCTTACTGCTGGCTCACCTCTGACGCAAAGCAAACTGCGACGCCATGAATTGTGTGGGAGTTTTGAATTTCATTTTTGCATATCATGTTTTTGCATTTAAGTGCTGTGAAAGCTGGGGGAATTATATTCTTCATACGCTAATCCAAGGATTCCTTCCTACGCGAATGAAACAGAGATTACATCCGGACAAAGTGGCTCGAATCGATTCTTGGCAACGCTAACGACCGGGATTTCTATAAACAACAGCTTCGTGAAATAGCCGCGGATCTACGTGCGCAGCTGGCAACATCACAGGCTTACACACCTTCGATTGATACTCTCTAATACAGAGAATGCTCGATTTTCCTGCGCCTAGTCCTTAACACTTTCACGCCGAAAGATGCGCATCCCGTGCGCGGTTGTCACGTCGATATCTGCTGGGAAATTGGTCGAGGGTCCCCGAGTGTATACTTAAAAAGTGAATCAAGCTGGAACGTTGTTTTGCACAAAAAAACTACACAGTTTTTATCGATGAGCATTAAGGGGTCAGGCTCAGTCAGGACGCCGAAAAAAGGGTGGTCTTTGGACATTTTTTACTCAAAAGCTATAACACATTTTTCAAAAAATCTTTTTTCCTTTTAAGGATTGCATCTAGTACCGTGCATCGTAATTTTATTATTTAAAAATATTTATCAATAACTAAGTTATTGTCCATCACTCGAAATTTCTCTCAAATAAGGCTTCTGCGGTGACCACTGCTGCTCGAAGATCGATCATCCAAAATAAAAAATTTAAAAGAATTTACTTACTATATTAACTAGTATTTGAACGAAGGATTTTTCGAAATATTGATTTGGGAAAAACTGGCTGATGTTTAAAGTAAAAGTTTCAATTTTTATCATAAATCGTGCTTGATTTTCGTCAATTAAAAGAAATCTAAGCATCGGATAAAAGAATCCTTTGTTCAAAGACTAGTTTATTGTTCCTATAGTAAGCTTGTAAAATTTGAAGTAAATCGGTTGAATGGTTTTTTAAATATTTTGGTCATCGATTTTGAAAGAACCTTCGAGTGATGTACAATAACTATACACGGTACTAGATGCAATCCTTAAAAGGAAAAGAGATTTATTGAGAAATGTGTTATAGCTTTTGGGTAAAAAATTTCCAAAGACCACCCTTTTTTCGGCCTCCTGATAGAGCATGACCCCTTAAAGGGGGAAATATCAATCCCCTATTCTTATGGTAGTTGCTAATATGTTAATGTACTAAATTAATCAGGGTGGCTATGTTCCTCTTCCATCTAAGTTTACCTAACGCCTGCAGCCTTTAGAAAAATCCTGAGGCAAGGGGTTAAGCCTCTCCTTCGCGCTACGACTGCATATTCAGTTCAATAGAAATCGATCGTTAAGCTTTCGACAACATGCTCGTTGAACTTTGTCGCTGAGTAACGTCTATCAATGGCTAGTCCGAGATCCAAGTAAGAGCGGCCGAAGCTCGAAGGAGTAGAGTACTGCGTGTTACGCGCTCGGCCGAAGGAATAACGAGCAAACGCGCGAGGAACGGGCTACTTAACTATATAGGTACATGTTATGGTAGCGGGATTGAAGTGCCCGACACATCCTCGGCCGAGGTTTCAATTATAATTCAGGGAGGAAGCGTTTAGCACACGCGACTGATTGTGAGATTAGAGGAAGTAGTCAGAGCTACCAATTATCGAGTTGTTTCTACGAGAACGACTTCAAATGGCCCTCTGTCATCCAAAACCAATCTCGCGACACGTTCGCAGCGACGGAATGGCGAAAAAATCGACACTTCAGTTTAGCAGAATTACGGAAATGGAAACTCCAAAATTAATCCACAATTGCGATGATGTTCGGATAAACAATATGATATACCATAATCGCTTATAATTACGTTGTGCTTTTAGGTTTGAGGTTTTATTATTTTGGAATATTATTTATCCGCGGAAGAAATCTGTGTGATCAATTTTAAACGACGAGAATATGATTAATCAGATCACGTGCACGGTATATATTTAGCTTTGCAGTTTAGGCAACGGAAAGATGCTCCTTTGAAATTGTTACGAGCTTAAATCGAGTTTGCATTTCGGTGGGCTATAGTGGCCATTCTTGTTATCAGGACGCTGAAATCACGTCATCGGCCTTTCGGCGGCACAACACTTGGATACGTCCCGATTTTGACAACGGGGTCGTCGATGTGGCAAATTTCGGGGTCGTGGGTGGGAAACTGGGTCACATCGATTGACTGTCTCCCCCATTCTCGAGGAGTGCACGCTCAAAGGAATTATTATAGCTCCACTTCTTTCCCTCTTTTGTTCGAGGAGATGAGGGGGGAAAATTGGCGGTCGGCGTTAAGGCAAGGAAACTCGGGCAACGATACCGAAAGACAAGGGTCGGGGACGTGATCTCCCGTTCCCCCGACCTCGTCGCTATTTTATTACGTGCGATCGCTTCCCTCGACTGCAACAAGCCCCAGAATTACGTATTTCGTGCAGTAAGATGGCGGCTGTGGTAAACAAGCGGAAACCATCGCAGCAGAAAAGCACTTTCACTGAGGACTCCGCGCAAGCATCGTTGCAATCGAGGAGTTAAAATGGTAAATGGTGTGAAATTGCGAGAAGCGACAATATTCATGATCTCAGTTCTATTTTTCCGCAGCCCTAGAAGCTAAAATAAATTATTCTAGTATTTACAGCGTGCCGTATTCAGCATAAATTTTACATCCTTTCCATTAAAAAAAGTCATTATTCATTTCTTTAGCACTTGCATCATTCATCATTTCAACACCTGAATTTTATCTCTTCCAATCTGCCTACTGCTACGCATGTGCCAAGTTTGAAATCTATGGAAACTAAGTAGAACAATTCTTCGCCCTTTGGATTGGAATAAAAATATAAATATCTTTTTTATTCTTTTGGTGAATTTTTTAATATATCAGCATTGCGCGCTGTCTCTATGGTAAGTAGAATCAAATGAGATATTCCTTTGATTTTTCAACGGTTACATATTTCTTTCCCTGCTTGGAGCAAATATGGCAACTGTTATGAAACCTCGGAACGGGTTGTGTGTGCACACGGAGAGAAGCAAGTTCAAAAGGAACAGCGCCTAGCAGTCACAGCGACACGACGAGTTGTTGGTAACTTAATTCACGATGACTTCGAGGAAGTCATTGTTTTTCCCATCACGCACAGCTTTTGTAACGGAAATGGATGAGGTTCGCGAATCTATACTTAGAAAGAATGATACTTATTCCAACCATTATTCCATTACCTATTCGTCCAGAGAATATTTTTCAGTTCTTGTACTGGAAAATTTGTTAAAATCTAGCCCATCGAATGCTACACCTAAATTATTGCAAAACTAATTATTGCACATTCCAATAAATTCTTTTTCAAATAAATTTTTAAACTCGTCTTCTAATTGCCAGTTGTTTCGAGGATTATTTCACACGACGTGAAAACAGTGAAATGTTAAGAAAATCTAGCTTCTTCGCATCCTCTTTCTGTTTCCTCTTCGAGTAAATATTGTACAAGTATTTGAATTTAACTTGATCAGGACGGTAGACTAATTCATTTCCTACGGTCCTCGCGCATAATTTATCGCCCAGTACCTGCATTCGGTGCTCACGCTACAGAATTGACCGCGTTCCCACCGAACCGTTCCCCCGCGATCGATGAAATCACCAAGTTCGACGCAATTCCCGCAGAGTTCGCGCCCCGCAGGCATACGAACGAAAACCCATCAAGACCTATTGCTCCCCGAGTCCGAAACGGTTAGGGAAACCGACGACCCTCGGTAAAAACGTGGAAAAATACGTAATCCAGACTATTCCTAGCATTCTGTTCAGCATTTTCAATTACCGCAGGGGCTATTAATATTCCGAGGTTCCGCGATGCTTTGCTACGCCAACGCGTTACTTTAACGTACATTTCAGTTCCGCGGAAAATGGCGACAAATTCTGTTTACCATACTTTGCTCCTCTGCAACGTCCCCTTGTCGTCCTCCGTTATTCAACGAAGGACTCCGGCGGCAAACACTTCTCCAGTGCTCTTGAAATTGCGCGAGTCTCTTTGATAAAACAGACCTAACGATTCATGCGTTTAAATCGACCGAGAGTGCAGCAAACATTTCTTAGAACGAACAGATGACTGTTCTATAATTGCAAGTAGGCTGATTTGTCAACTTTAATCCAGAGGGAGGAAGGTTTGACAGTTTAGTCCAGGAGTAAAGAAACAAGGTTCAATGAATTTAATTTTCGTATGTGCATTTCTTCTTAAATAGTTCCCTGCTTTTAACCAGTAGGTATATTGAATCTCCAACGTTATCTTACGGAAGTATTTGGACTTCGTAACTCTTTTTAATTCGACAGTTCCGTAGTCCCAATTCCCATCAACAAAATATACTTTAAATCGCAAAGTCACGAAAAATAGACATTCTCGGTTTTTCCCCTTAGCCTTCATTATTGTGAGAAACCTTGCAAATTTATTGAAGAACTTTAACAAACTTCAGTTTATTTAGCATTTTACATTAGAAGCAACGAAGAGTATTCAATGTGTACCAAATGTACCGGTGATTAGGAAAGTGGTGTAAGTCAAAGATCTAAAATATTGAATTCCTCACCTTACACACAAAGTAAGTGATAAATTCTATTTTTTTTTAATCTTTGACCTACATCACATACGGAAATACAGCGGGTGTCCCAATACTTATGGATGGCAGTGTATTTCTGTGCATGTTGCTGGGACACCTCCGCGTGCTGCCAGTAGTTTAGCAGACCGGTTCGCGTAATTAACATTTGAAATGACAAACAATGCGATGGCACCGTGAAACATCGATCCGTGGTAGACTCATCATCTCTGTCACGCGTAGACATCAATTATGGTCGATTCAGCTGCGGCGGTTACATCTGAATCCATGCTCGTTTCGCCGTGCCCGCGGAAATATCAATATTTCCGTGCGCCAGACGACAGGAATTAAATTACAGCCTTTCAACGATCAGGCGATAATGACGCTCGCGTATATGTAGACAGGCTGCCAACGAAATGACGCTTGCAATAGCACGCATTCATGCGGCAGAATGATCGGTTTCACGGACCGTGCGCTAAACGATTTTCATCAACGTGAAAAGTAATAATAACGAAATGATGTAAAGGTAAGGGGACTAAATAGGCAGTCAAATCGCTGGAAGGTCAAGTATTTTTTTGCGAATTAATTACAGGGAGATGAATACAATTTGTCATTGGTACTTTTGGGTAATGCTTACTAATATTATAAACTGTAAAAAGTGTTTTTTTTATAATATATATAATATATGACGGTGCTACAGTCGTGTCATATATAGGAATTTTTCCTGTGGTTTTGCCCTGATTACGAAATCACCGAGGTTCGGATCGACTTGAAATTTTGTACAGCATGTTTCACAATATATTCCTTTCTGGAGTGAACCTCAACATTAAAGTGTAAAAGTTCTAATTTCCGAGATAAAAAAAAGCAGCCATCTGTGCACCCTGAAAATCGATATTTATCGTAGAAATCTCTTAGTTGCTATTTCGTTAATTTTGGTTCAATTCTTTTTTCAGAGCTCCACTTCGAAATTACAGGTTCTAGGAGACCGGAAACCGAGGAAACCGATGTACCTTTATTTTTAATAACGCTTTCTTCAAACTACATTTCATGCTAGAGCAATCCTAACCACTTAACAATTCATCCGAACAGCTGCAGGAGCTCGACAGAGCCCAGGAGCTCGAGTTCACGGCACCCACGTGATTTTCCAGGATTCGCGAGCAAACGAAATATCTCGCGGTCATTTGCCACCTTGCCGTTGGCTCCGCGCTACCGTGACCTAGGTTCTATTCCGAGAGCTCCCGACGAACGTGTTGAACGCGGCGAGTGTCACCATTCCGCTCCCGGAGCTCCTCGTTCTCTCCTCTCGCCACTTCAAACCACGTTTATTAATGAAAACGCAGCCGAGCTAATCGTGTGAACGGGGAAGGACGGGCGCTAAGTATGCGCGCACGCACGTGCTGCTTTGCATGGACAAACAACAGTATTAACGCACGGATGATACTATTCGTGGACGGGAATGGTGGGCATGTGGCTTCGTAATTGATGGAAGAGATGCGGCGAAATCGTAAACAAAGTAGAGAGTAAGGACCGATCCTGGCGTACTGGAGCGTTTAAAGCGACGGGCAGGGACCATTTGGTTTCATAAACTAGTGCGAGGCGTCGGCGTGTTTCCACGCCGAGGGCTTTCCACGTGCTACGGTTTTACGTTCATATATTGTGGGCAACATGGACGGTATTGTTCAAGTGTCCCTGAATGTTTGTTCGGGGCAAGTTCAGTGGGACATATTCGACAGTAGATTACTTGGAAAGAGCTGGCCGACTTGAAAGGGACCTTCCGCCGCGCAAAGTGCTAACACTTTATTCGTGACATCCATGAACGATGGAACGTTGAAGTAGAATAGGGGAAGAGGAGCTCGAAAGTACAATAAGAAAATACGCACTACCGATATCCTTCCGTAATTGAATGTGAAAATAGGAATTCTAATTCTCCTCGCCGAGCAGTTAGAACCCACTAGTGACACTAAACTTGTGGTTTCGAGAGTATCCCTTTGCACGCCCTCCCGAGTGTGCTTCAAATGTACGTTAGGTGTCTGCGTTTCACTTGCTTAATGCAATTTCCAACTTTCTCTCGTACTCGATGAAAGAAAAATGACGAGGCTGAAGGTACAGGCCATGGGGAATGCCGACAGGTAGACGCAGCCTTTAAAGCGTTAGCTCGGGAACCCGGTAGGCGTTCTGTACAAGGATTACGTAAAAGCTGCACCGAAGATCGGGGAAAGAAGCAGGAAAGTGACACCGGCCTTGTACAGGTTGATTCAACTTTACGCTCGCGTCCACTTGCTTCATATCGGATTATCGATTCGCGTTTAGATGCGGCCGTTGCTTTGCTCCAGTGCTTCCATTTCGAGACACTGTTTTTACCCAGCTTGATCCACCAACGTTAGAATTATGCGGAACCCCAAATTACTGCATCGCCATGTGGGAGTATAAATTATTAATATGCTCGAGAGGGATCCACTGTTCCTTTTAGCTTGAATTAATATTTATAGCCGCGTACGTGTGGTTAAATATATTCGGGATATTTTCACAAGGGAAGTTCGCCCACTCGAAAATTCAAAAAATCTGAAGCCTTGCAGAAATGAAGCTCAAATGTGGATATAATAACGAAACTCTATTTTTGTTCTGCAATAAAACGGTCCTAAAGGTGAAAACGTCCCCTCGGAAAAATTATAAGGTTTCAGATCATCGTGAATGTCTACGAAAGGGTAAAATATTACAAAAAGAAGTCGAATTTAGAGTTTTATAGTTTTTGTATAAATCGGTGATAAAGAATTTGGGGAAAAAAATTCTTTTCTTCCAAATTTTTCCTCACCACCATTTTTTCCGACAATTCTTTGCCCCATATCATAAGATATCGAAAATCATAAAACTTTGAATTCAACTTTTTTCGATATCCTTTACGGTTTACACGAAACCTCACAATTTCTTTGAGGGGGGTGTTTTCACCCTTAGGACCGTTTTATTGCCGAATCAAAAATACTTACGTCGGTAGAGTCACTGGAGCTACATTTCTGCAAAGTTTTAGATTTTTTACAATTTTCGAAATGCTAACATAATTCACGCTCCGCCTGTATTATATAAATTACCATCCACGTATTGTCACTTCAGATCCGCTTCAAATTCTCCGCCGGAGATATTACCATTTCAGCGAGATGAATTTTAACGAGATCAACACGCCTAGCCTTGGCCATTACGTAATTTCGCCTTCCTAGTTCATTACGAATCGTTTTTCCTGCTTCCACGCTGACGGGCAGACTAAACGAACAAAAACACGACTGTTCCCTCGTGCAAACCGGTCTTTTCAAATGCATCGCTAGGCGAGGGCATTCTGCTGGGGCGGGCGAGCGGGTCCCACCGCTGCGAGCGGAACAGAGAAGAATCGTTTCGCGCTTGCATACGTGCACGTCTTCGTTTCGATTCAATACAGCGGTGGAATGGACGATTTGAAATGGAGCGTCGCAGCGGGCATGGAAATTACTTAGTTCCTTGCGCGCGACTCCGCCGCTGCAACGGTATAGGAATATAACAGAGGGTAACGCTGGACAATGCCGAATGCCTTCCAATCAACTGGCAACTCTCGGCGTTCTTTTTTGCAAACGCACCGAGCGGTATGAGGAGCGCGATGCCAGCGACGCGGGGCACAGATAAATAATAATAATAATAATAATAATAATAAGATGACTGAAAATTGACGAATTCGGACGATGGCTACGGGCTACGCTTGCTCGAGAGATCTGGCACTAGAGGATTCAGAACTCACGGACTGGATATAGGACAAGTTAAACTTGATCGACCCCGGCACTAGCTCTCTACACTCGGACAACTCAATATTCGCGACTAACGAGGACGCATGGGGTTCGGGTCACCGATTTATCTTCAAATTTTACGTATAATTCCTTAACTAGGGAATAGTGTGCACAGGAGGGTGTTAAATGCGCAGGGTACAGTGGTGAAAGATTTTCTGGGAAAATCAGGTTCAAGGTTTTATCTTGTTCAGAGATTCTGTATGCACAATCAATGAGATATAATTTTAAAGTATAATTCCTTGTAATAGAACTTTGGAATTTCGTTCACGTTATCGTTCACAATTTGAGCTTCCCTTTGACCACTACTGTACTTAAACAGTGGCAATATGCATACTGAGTGTATGCAAAATTTGAGCCAAATCAGCGACCCGAGCCTCGCGCACCCTCCTTGGAAACCAATAGCCCAGGGATTCTGGAGCGACACGATATCGAAGTATACCGAGCTCCGGCGACCTGGAATTGGAAGCCTGGAAATTGTGAGGTACGATACTGGTCGCGTTAAGGTCGCGACGATAACGGCATTGGCGAATAAAGCACTTGGAGGAATAACGAGAAGCTGCTTTCGGAAAGAAAGAGAAAGTGAGAAAGTTCGAGGGAAAGGAATAGTAGTGTGGAAGAAAAAAAGCGGGTGGATATTGTCGCCGAATGAAAGTGTACGGGTTGTTGATACTGAAGCACGTAACCGGGTCCCCGGTATTACGCCACATCCCTGACAGGCACTTTAATACGCAAGACAGCAGCACGAGACCACTGGGGGAGAGGAAATCGACTGAAACGATAAACGTGTCCGTCCGTGGGCGTCGAGGCTCCGAAGTCATCTTTCCGAAGACGCGAACGCAGCCCTCGGTGCGTAGTATAGAGAAGTGACCTATCTTCGTATCTAAAGCCGGCGCATGTAAATACTGATAAACTGGGGCATCGCCTATCTGCGCGCCCTGCGTAAAATCAGGACGATTTAAAGCGTGGCTCGAACGGCACGTAAGCGTCAAATGTAACACGAGAGTGTTACGGAGATTCCTGTAACTCCAACCTCGGTTGCTCGATTATACCGTGGACAGGTTTCATGAGAGTGTAGTTGAAAATAATGCGATTCTCTATCTAGAGGGCGAGATCGATACAGGGAGTTGTAGAAATACGGTATTTTGGCGCATTAGTTTAGCTGGTATACTTGGAATAGTTATTCAAACTCCGATTACCCTATTTGGATTGTCCATATATTAACCTTGAAACCGTTACATTCTCATTTGCAAGTCCTACTTGGAGGGAAAAAGAGCAGCGATGAAATGACATTTGCATTTACGTCTCTGATTTAATTAATCTTTAGTTTCGTTTAAATATAATTTAATATTGATACTGTTGATAATATAGTATTAAGCATTTAGTAATATTATTGTAACAGTAATGTTATTTTCATTGAAATAATATTAGTATTACTGTTATAATAGATAATATACAGTAGCGGGCAAAAAAGTTATCACTTTTTCGAACCACCCTACTTCAAAAATGCTGTATGTGCCTAATATACATATTCTGAAAGAGAATTAAAAGCTGTATAAAACCCAGTTACAGTTGAATTTATTTAACTAACAAACAAAAACCCTACATAACATTAAACAAGACAACACACTTTTAGAGCCAATAAAAAGTTACCACTTTTGAACGTTAATAAAAAAATCTAATATTTTGTGGGGACACCTTTTGCTTTTAGAACAAACTAAAAAGTTACTAAACGTGGTAATTTCTTTGTCCGCTAGTATAAGTATTGTCATTATAATAATATAAGTATTACCATTATGACTAGTATTACAGTTACTATTTTAATATAATTAGTATCACTATTATAATAATATTACTATTACTATTATAATAAAATTGCTATTACTATTACAATAATATTGGCTACTATCACTATTATAAGAATACAAAGTGATGTAGAAAAAGATAGCAGCGCGCAAAGTGCAGGTTTCCGAAACCCAGAAATGCGCAGTTTTTAAATCAAATCCTAAACTTTTAAACCCCTTCGTGTGCCACTCCCCCGTGTCCCTGGACGGCACTGAGCTTTGAAAGAAAAGCTACTGTACCTTTCCATGCACGAACAACGAAGCACAGGTCGCGGATTACTCGCGAAGATATGCACCGAGGAGTGCAGTATTGACTGTGTCGCACTAAACTGCAGTGGCGACGCGGTGGCCAGCGAGCAGCCGAACCGGGGGGAGGACTTTTTCGTTCACCATTTTGGAAACCCGACACGCTAATACCGTCCACCTCCGAAGGTATTACGTCGCGAAGACCTTGAGCAGTGGATTAAAGAGCACAGGTGCGATCCCTCTTAACAAATTGTAATTCAATTTAGGGAAACAGGGCCACCCCAGGCAAACGTATGCGCGCATTTGCTCAAAACTCCCGTGCTACCGCGTAAATGGATAAATGTCTAAGCCCTCCATTGTCCATCGGATAATAATAATCGCGCATTTTCTTCATCGTGCAACAAACCACGATTCCTTTGAAGTACATCTCTCATCGATCTGCGCTCCTCGCGGGGTTAATTGATTTCCAGTGAACTCGAGAATGAGGATACAATTTACAGAACAAGGAAACGCCACGGAACCGCATTCTAAGTTAGTTTGTCGACCAGTAGTTATATATTCGTTCTCTTTTTTTCGAGCAGCTGAACTTTGCTTATCGCCTGATTAGTGCGTTCGACGGAGAGCCGAGTCGTAAATAGGATGCCAGGTAAACATGAGAACGGCAGTTCCGTCTATGGCCAGTGCTAGCTAAATCAAAGGTTAAGGTTGAATCGCATTATGGAAGCATCGGCACGCATCTGCATCCCGGCCGTCACGTTTTGCCGATGCAACGTGATCTGCGGTCAGAAACGTTTGTTTACGGTCGCCACTTTATAAACGGGGAACGATGCGAAAAACAACGACCGGGTAGCTATTAAAAGGAACAAAGAAACGATGAAACCAACGACGTGTAAAACGCACACAGCAATTTCATTGCACGGCGGCTGGTACACTAACGACCAAAAGTATTTCGCCGCTTGTTATATATACGATTCATAGCGATGCCTAAAGGTACATTCACACATATTAGTTCCGCCAGTGGGAATGGCCCATTCCAAAACGGGGAGATATATTTCTTTACCGCTCAATCGTCACGAAACCGACTTAAGGACGCGCGCAGCGGTCAAAGGGCTAGTAAACACACGTACAGTTGATTTCCTAAGGCCACAATGTTTCTGGCGCTTTCTAAAACACCCCGCAGAAGCGATCAAATGCGTTTGAGTGGCAGTGTATAAACAAGGGCCCCAAGCGTTTTCGCCTCCTCCCGAAACGCGTTTCCGGTTTCAAGCGTCGATGCGATCGACATGTGGATCTCGAACCGGTTCCCCAAGGACGATGACGACCCCGCTTGCCGGCGGAGCCCGCACTTCCAGCGCCCACCATGGCAAGGTGTTCCTGCGCTTGAAAAATGCTTACTGTGGCCTACATCTACGGGCGCGTAAACCCCGCTTCGCAAATAATCGAAAGTAACGGCTGATGCTCGCTACCCAGTGCACACTTATTTTCGCTAGAAAGTCTACGGTACGAATTAGATGCCGGCGGATCGCACGTGATGCCTCGTGCGAGTTCAATGGCGGATTTATATTCGGTAACGGGAGGTTGGTTACATTTGTTTGTACAATTTCAATAAACGTAACATATGCAGGAAAAGAACTTCTTGCCTATTCTGCATTCTGCTTTTTTTACGCTCGCCGTACGGAGGAAATTTATGGTTGGCGATTTACATTCTCCTAAAGGCTGATTATATGTGCACCTTTCGCGATTTAATGGTGTTTGGTTCGTTTAATATAGAATTTTGTTTTTTATCGCTGTCGTGGAATGACTGTACAGTGGCTCGCAGCCATAATCGTACACTCTTTAAAATCGCGTAACATTTTTTAAATTGGTCCAAACGACTTGAGTTTCTTTTCTTTTTTGAGAAGCTGGAAGGATTAGTTTTCTATGTGACGTGTTTCACTGAAAATCGCTGATTTCGGGAATCTCGTGATTTTCGACCTTATTCTGCGATCTTTAAACGTTTATAGCTCAGAGCAACGTTAACCGATTTTGATGAAATTTTAGACACGTATACAACTTACTTCAATCTACAAATGTTTCTTTTTAATTTTCAGTACAGGCTCACAAAAAAAGTTGAAAAAAAAACGAACTTTACTATTTTTTTTTGCTATTCCGGCCAATTGCATTTTTCTCAAAACGACGAAACACGTCACTTAGCAAACTAATCCTTCTAGTTTCTCAAAAAAAACTCAAGTGGTTTGGACCAATTTTAATAATGTTATGCGATTTTAAAGAGTGTACGATTATGGCTGTGAGCCACTGTATAAATGGTTGCGAGACATGGCATACGTGACATGATTTTTAATTAGCTTTAGATTTGAAGGGGATATGCATATTAGCCATCGCGCGGAAAGTGGTAATAATGCTTTTAATGTTGTTTTTATGAATGTTATTAATATATTACATAAAGGTTTAATGAATAAAATGTATGGACACTCCTCGTACTCCTCAACGTAATTTATAACTTCATTGTCATTGCGTGGCAATATTGAACACCGAGACTGTAAATAGAGAAATTGTAGATCGAAACTGGAACAGCAGTTATAATTGTTTGAAGGACTGGGACGAAGATTCGAGGCACTCTGATTAATTTCAAGCACCAACGAAATTAAATCGACAATCGTTTCATTAATAAGAAAACGGTTATTGCGTTTTAGAATTCAAGCTTCCCCCTGCAAACCTTAACGCGCTTAATCCCTTAATGCTTTCAGCCTTGCGCAAACACAGATGGTACTAGACTCCTTCAAGGAAACAAGGATTACTAAATGGCCTAAAAGTTTCAGTCAAATGGAAATCGAAATGATCGAGTAGGTACATGTTTCTCGATTAATAAAAAAACCATACGTTTCATCAGTTTTTATATTAGATCTTAAAAATGTTCCTATAGATACTGATACACTTTAACTTTCACCAGAATATAATATTTCATTTGGAATTTTATGCATAGGTTGTTTAGATAGTAAATCGTGGGACAACCAGCTATGATATGATTCCTCGTAAAAGAACGGTTTATTTTGTTTACACTTCAGCTTTGTATATTACCTTAGTTCAGTAATGACATAAGTACTATTATTTTCTACTTGTCTTTCTATGACGAATCGCCTCTTAGCTAGACACACCACGGTTTATTGGACACTCCGTATTGCCACAAACGCTGCCATTATTTATATTCGAAAGAAATGGAGATTTCTGAGTTCAAAAATCGACGTTGATCAACAGATACGGTGTCATTCGCTTCTACGAAAATATCCGACCGCGTATTGCAAAAGCGAAGACTGAATAAATTGATCGTCGAATGTACAGCCCGCCCACTATATTCATCGGATTCATCAGCCACGGATTGCAATTTAGTTAAACGCTTCGATCGTGCCTGGAGTGAGAAAATCTTCCGCGATGCAGCTGACGCGCATGTTTCATCGCCTCTGGAAAAAAAACGTCAGCGAAAATAGAAACCAACGGTATTTACGTCGATAAAAAATGTTTTATTTTGAACGTAGTAGTTCCGTTTACCCAAAGCGGAGATACAAAATCGAGAACTCATTCAGAGACACTGATAAATGAGTAATCATTATCGCGTCTCTGTTTACGTTTATCGTTCAAGCTTGCTTACTCGCGCAATAGGCTATCGTTGTTAACGAACTCAATTACTCAGCCCAATCAGTAGGAAAAAGTAAAACTAAGCAACGATTACACGTAGACTCGCAATTAAGTATTTCTCGATCCGTTTCGTCTACGAACCCGTCGTTCGTAATGCTGTTATGACGGGGTGTTACGTGTCACGGTTTTCACATGCCATTCTACAATTCACTGCAGTTTCATAGAATTCACACTGTCCTCGAAATTCAAACTGACGATGAATCCACTGTTTGGAGTAGTGTCCTTTAACAGTTTTTTTCCACCGACTGAGTGAAACACGTTACAATAAGAAAAATCAATTACCAATTACAAATTCCCAAATTCTCAAATTTCCAAATTCCTAAATTTCGATTTCTGGATTTTCAATTCTTAGATTTCAAATTCCCAAATTTCTCAATTCCGAATTCTCGATTTTCAATTCTCAGATTTCAAATTCCCAAATTCCTAAATTTCGATTTCTCGATTTTCAATTCTCAGATTTCAAATTTCCAAATTCCTAAATTTCCAATTCTCGATTTTAGATTATCCGATTTCAAATTCCCAAATTCCTAAATTTCCAATTCTCAAATTTCAAATTTGCAATTTCCAAAATCTCCCTCCATTCATATAACAGATCTCGACCAACACACCTGTGCAGAGTCACTCGCAAAAACCATCAGGACTAAATACATATTTTCTACCCTGTACGAGTGATTCACTTTCTTGCCAGCTATGCCACAATGCAACGAGAAAAAAGTTCTAGGGACACTGATCAGTTCCATTCCGGCGTGCCATTGGCATATAAGAATAAGAAGGACGTGGAGGATCTCTTGTTCTTACCGCTGGCACGCTGACAAGAAACTGATCGGTGTGCCCAGACCTTAATGGTGTCGAGAAGGGGTATGGTGGAAATCCGTGGGAAAAAGGGTCCTGTTTAGAAGGGAACGCAGCGTGACCTTGTCCTATCCTTGAAGCACTACCATCGACATCGAGATCCGAACAGTTGGCATAGTGGAGGAATGCAACTCCCATTGGCTAGCGCCTACACATTTGCACAATGCTCACTCACGGACAGAATACTGTCACCGTTCCCCTACCGATTGCGAGTGCATCTAGAAACGGTGGTTCTGTGTGAGAATCCCTTCCCTAGCCAGGTCTCAAGTCAAAACTACCAGCTACTACAGCTCACCAACGGTACATTTGCATCTGTAGTTCAAGGTCACCGTTGTTCAGACGAACAGATGCATATTACATGCATAGCACTCGAATGCACTTGTACGCGCCCCGAGACTCGTTACTCCCTTAGTTCAACTACTCCCTTTTCTCTGGTTAGTAGGAAGCGTGATACAGACGAAGAAGATTGAATTCAAATAGTTGGATTGCTTCCTTGGATTCAGACATTGAAATTTAATCAGAAGTCTGTTCTACAGAACACGTTTAGTAATTGGAAAATTTTACGGAAGCTTCTATTATGGAGATATTGGAAGTGAATAACAACACGTATGTTTGAGAATTTTATTGTCATCAGATGCATTAACTATTTGAAGAATCTCTTTTATATTCTAACTATTAAAAACTGTAATCCGCTACGAGGCACGTGCGACAATTATCCATTAAATATTCCCACCAGTGTTATGAGAACATGTGGTCTGAATGATGATCGCAATTAATTGAGCGTTGATGCTCTGCCAATTCCAAAATTCTCACTATATTATTAATACCCCGGATATAATCCAACCCGATTATATGATTTATTACTGATATTGCAAGAACATGTGTGTTTTTGTCCCACACAAAGTGCCTGCGCAGTGCTAGGTACTTTATTCAGTGCAACAAAATTTCCAAATTACGCTTAGCAAACTTTGAATAAAATGTACTATATATTTCATCCAGTTACATAGTATAATATATTCGTACGAACAGTATAATGCAATCACACGAACCTACGTGTCGGGAATAATTAATCCTTTGAGTACGAAAATTGAAACGCTTGGCGTACCTACATCGTGTGCGGAAATCCTCCCGTTTCAGTTGCTCGCAGTACTCACAGAACGCCGTCAGGCGTTCCCAGCACAGGCTACATGTTAAGACGGTTAACCGCACCCACATCTACCACGGAAACGTGAAAACACGTCCTACGCAGAAATATGTCTGAATAAAGAAGAAGACGAAGGAAGAGGAACAGGCTAAGAAAAATATAAGTGATTGCACCCAATTACATAATGATTATGCATACAGAGTTTGCTGAATCTATTACGGAAAGAGATACATCGTTAAAAAACAACTTTAACCAGGTCAGTAATCTAGCTCTCTAAAAATGTTTAACTATGAACGTGCGCGTTTTAACCGTTGAATTTAAATTGTTAGGTTAATAGAAAATGCAACAACATTGCCATTAACTTATCGCTGCCTGATAATTTTACATGTTTCGTTTAGTAGTTATAATTTGTTTTTCCGCTGCAGCGTAGAAACCTTATCAGATTAAATACAGTGTTCAATACCTTTAGGAGGCGAATTACGCTCATCAAGGTATTCAGTATAGTTAGCCAAGTGCTCAGGAAAAAACGAACTGCACTAAGCTTGCTCCAATTGTTCGAGTAGCTTCCTATTTTCGAGCTAATTTCGAGCAATAGTCGAATAATTGAGTGCTCGCCGTGACTCGGCGAAAGAAAATGAAAGAAATTTCGATAATCTAATCAGCTCTAATCAACACTTTTTTCTAAGATAGGGACGAAATGAACTTCATGCACCAGTAGAGAGTTAAAGACCTTCAGTGATCTTGAAGACTCGACAAACATAACCTCCAAGAAACCATATTTAATGCTTCAGCCCTTTGTGTGCTGTGGGCGCACGTATACGCTTGTTCACTCTAACACTGTGCGCGAGGAACGCTTATAGGCGTTCAGCGACTGTGGTTCGGATATACGAGTATTAGGAATTCCGCACGCGGTGTGTGTAAGCTGAGCATTCAAATTGTCATTCTCTTCCATTTTTTTTATTTGGAATATTATAACGTAAATATAATTTTAAATAGAAAATGTGAATTCAGGAAATTAATCTAAATGTAATTGAACAGTAAATACCCAAAAGTGCAACAAGAATTATTAAGTGGACTTTAAAATTCCACTATAAATATAATACAGATGAACGTTTTACAACATCAGACTGAAATCCGTGAGCTGAAAAAGAGACAAGGTCCTCGGACCACCAGTCCGCCTTTTTATTTCGCTCCTTATTTATTCTCGTATGGTCACACACGTGCGGAATGACTAAACGGAAAATGGACGAAAAAGAAATGAAGTATCCATAATATGAGGCGTTAGTGCACCGATATACACGCTCACATGGTTACACCATTCGCCGAGAATTCCGAGGCATAACCATGATGACTCAATTCCCATCTGCATCGCCACGAAAAGAAAGAAACAAGCGAGACAGAGCCTCGTGGCCAACTTTCGAATACCAACAGAATAATTGCTAACATTCTTCGCCCCGCAAAAGAAACCGACGAATAAAATGTACACAATGCACAGGGGCGTAGGAACGAAATAAATTTGAATCCAAAATACCTTCGGAATTCGAACAAAAGTAAGTTGTATATCAACAGTAACTACGCCGTACTCCGTGAATCCACGACAAATCTCCGCGCAGCGGGTCAATTCGTACATGCTAATTAAATTCTACATTGCCGACGACGTGAATCAATATCAATGTTTGGCACCAAGACCTGCCGCGAGATAAACACGGGAATATTCAAAAACTGGACGCGACACATTCGGTCCCGTCCTTATTTCTACGCGGACTTTAAACCCCACACGATAATGTACAGATTAGCGCGCGGTGCAGCAGTAAGACGTTTCGAACCTACCAGGTAGAGTTAGGCAGCTTCGTCGCAACGGCCACGACTCTCGACGGGCGAGTTTCTCGTAAACCGAGAAAGTGGGGAAATGATACTCACGTGTGCCAACTGACGCGGGGGAGATCGTTTGCAAGGCGGCCTGTTTCCCTCTTCTTCGCACTATCCAGCTCTCCCGAGCACACGCGACATGATTCACACACGTTAATTTCGTTGTGAACGTTTCTCCCGACGCTCCCAACGCATGGCCAGTTGTATCGATGCAGGAGAAGGCTCGCGTAGCAATGTCTGCTTCGCGCAATAAAGACGGCCGTTAACACTCGCGCGATTACAGTATATTACGTCCGCGGGTCGACGCCAAGATCCGCAGCGTTCAAACGCTTGCCGATGGACGTCCGCGGGCAGTCACAGGGGCACTGATTGATGGCACCATCGACGGGCACCGTGGCTAGCGCGAGGCGGACTGATGACTGATTACTGTCGACTAAAGTCGAATCGACGGCGGGCAAAAACTACCGGCGATCGTGTGGCAAGCGAAGCGGCAACGGCTGCCGTGTAGATCTGCGGCAGGACACCGCTGTACGCGCAGCAATGTTTACATTCACGGTCACGGGTCGTGCCGTTACTGACACCGCTCGCGACGGGACGCGTTTGAAAAGCCATTCGACCGTTCGACACGTTGATATTGGAGCTGCGCGGGCAAGTAGACGAAACTGTAAGGATCCGCGTTACTTTCAGGCCTCCTCCAGAGGTCTCCTCTTGGCGCTACGTTACGTTCCGCACGTACGACTTTTTCGTAACGATTGACTAGCGCGACATGCTCTTTAGCAACCCGGCTGGATGCAGCCGCGGAAGGGTTCGACGGGTACGGGTAACTGGAACGAGAGGAGGAAAGGGCCTCGACGGGGACACGATGACTCAAAGAATCGCGGGCGCGAGGGGTGTTAGGCGAATACACGCGAGCACATCGAAACACGTGCCACTGTACGCGTTGCGGTACGAAAACGTTCTGAGGCGCAGGTCCCAGCGGTATCGGGGCGCGTACGTGCTTCAGAATCTGCCCGCCATATTTGCTGCGACCCGAACGTCGACATCTGCCGGCGGAGCCGCGCAATCCTTATCAACCGTTCCAACTGCAGGGTAAGAGGGTACTCCCTGGTATCGAGTAAACGCGGATATAACACGCTCGTGATTTACTAGAAATGTAAATCTTGGACGAGAAGTTTGTTCTCAAGGAAATTCTTGGTAGCAGAATTTCTGCTACCGAACGTGAAGAATGAAAGTAGGAAAATGTTAGGTGCGGTCAGAGGAGATTCAACGATCTGTATCAAGGTTAAACAAAACGTTGCACGCCTGGAATGGATATTTTATATGCGCGGAATAATGATCCAGTGTTTTGAACCACGGGCAAGGTATACGTTACTTAAATATTAAATAACGATAGAAAGTGCTTATGCAATATCGCTGGATATTCAAGCTGCAACTGTATTAATCAGATCTTCCTGAGTTTTAAAATGAGTTAAACACTGGACGTAATTAAAAGCTTCGTTAACGAAGTGAGATAAGTGGCCCCGAAGATAAGCACGCAGCTTTTCGTTTAATTCATCGATTATAGTTTATAACGGTGGAGAGAGAAGCACCGCTGAAGCGCGTATTAAGTTATTTTTCAGATGCTATCGACCCGAGTAACATTTCTCGGCTATCTCGAAGCATACTCTCCATCTTTATTGCCTGCATGCTTATGAAGACCGGAAATAATCAGACACTCGATTCGGAGTCTAGTAGAAAGTCATATCTACGGATGTTACTCACCCTGTGCTGCTATTTGCGCCTGATGCTGGGCCGCGGTTCTCTGTAACAGACAAGCGTCGCACATTAACGTAAAATTTCTGAGCCGTTGGGAATAGCGATACTAAAAAGGAGCACGCTTGTTGTGCTCCGCGTGATAAAGAGCGAGGAGCACGTTTATCGAGTGTTCATTGCCGAGGTGTTATCACGAAAAAGAATGTATATGGTAAACAATTTTTTAAACGTTAAATTAAGTGGTAGGATAAAGAAGTTCAAGTACGTTTTGGATAATCAAGCGTATGCCGGATGCCTCGAGGCTCTTCGAGTCTAAGGAACGACTCCTGGGTTTGGCGCCGAAGTAATCATCCTTCTTCCCACCCTTTATCCAACGAAAGTACGAGGACATATTGCACTTTTCACAGATAATACCCTGTCACAATATTATCAGTCACATAACTTCGTTGCACTTTTCTGTGCAACGTAGCGTAGAACTTTTCACTGCACTGCTGGCTATTATTCGAGGCATTCGACCTTAGTCTGCAATAATGTTATTCCAACGCCAATGGAGGGGATATTGTTTCTTGCTATTACAGATTAATTACATAGATTTTATAAACCGATAAATACGCGCCGAGTGACGATGATCGATAATTAATTTCACGTTGAAAGCTGTGTTGATATTTTTACATAGTAAATCGAGAGTGAAACGAAACGGCGTACACGTGGATCGGTGGTGATGGCGAAAGAATATTTTAATGCCTTTTAATTCTCACTAGCCGAATCAGGTTTTATTCAAGAATATTCTTGAAACTTTAAGAAGACACTGCACCTCCGCGGTGCCTCGAGTAACACTGTATACTTAAAGCGATAACAACCGCGCACTAAGAACTCTATACCCTCTCAATTGCGCTTCAACCTGCTTACTAAAGTAGTTTTTCATAACTTTCAGTGGTCGCTTCACGAAAACACTAACGACATCGCAAGCGCGCGAATCACGTTGCTGCATTAGGTACGCTCACGGGAATAATATTTTAATTTCAATATAACCATTCTAACGGCCCCTTCTAATTATATACTTTATCACCGGGCTCACATAAGACGATAAAAACGCACCGAGGAAATATCAGGTCGCGAAGGTGAGACCGTCACGAAAGATAAATAAACAATTGAACATTACGTTTTCTGGCCCATATGCAACAGATGCAAAACGCAGACACTGTTACGTCACCGAATTCCTCGTTATAACATCATTATTATCGTGGCTCAATTTATCATCACGCAAACTAATCGAATGAATTCTTTTAATCCGTTTGACCTTCTGCGATCCAAATTTTTGGAGCATTGACAGACATTAAAGATTCTATATAAATTAACAGGCGCGGAGTAATTCTGTTTCGTAAACACTTTGCTGTGAAATAATATAATTGAACTAAAGTAGGAACTCTTGTAAATCAGCATCCGCTATATAAAACACAGATAATACGACGTTCCCTAATATAGAGGGTTTTCTGTGTAAATTAAGTCGAGTGCGAACTAATATGCAGAGGCATGAATTTATTTATCGACAGTGACGTCGCAGACTGCCCACCATTAACTCCTCTTTGCGTAAAAATAATTCCTATTCGGCCAAAGTGACCTATCCAAGCCGCTGATAATTTATTACTTATACTGATTTTCATTTTGCATACAGCCGACGTGCACGGCATTACACAGCGTCTATTCCGAGCTCTTGACAAAAACAGCCCGTATGAACATATTTTACAATGCTAATACAGCGGCAGCACCGCGGCGTGACGTCACGGGCACAATATTAAGCAGTAACTGATAATGAGGACAGATAAACGCATTATCCACGCCGGGTCTGAATAAATGGGATATACGTAGAACATAAAGGAAGTATGCTCGCGCCGCTAACTCCGTTTAGAAGTATTTCTTCCCCTAGAAGTACCTCTTCTCCTATTTCTAATCAATTTTCAGAAATTAAGTAGGGGGACGCGGGGTAATTGCGGCCACTTTTATTTCTTACAGCGTCACTTGACTCTGTGAATGATACTGCCACTTGTTAACGATGCGGCTAGCTAATGTTCACAGTTTCCATGACTATAGCAGTCTTATGTTGTAAACAAATCCGTGAGTGTTTATTTTAAGCAAGGCAAACTAGTACTTGGAATAGATATAAATTATTAATATTAATTTCATTAAATATGAGAAATGTTTCTACTTTCAAGCTCACATTTGGTTTTTGGTAATATGTATCAGTGACGTCTTATCGATTTCGGGGGCCTCGAGACGAGCTCCATATGGGGCTCCCTAAATTATTCTGAATTAAACAAAATAAAAAATACCGCGCTGACACGCGGAGTGAATAAGTATTGAAACAATTAAATAAATAAGATTAAACGTGGGGTGCATTCCACGAGAAATCGGCCCCATTTTAAATTCAAAATTTTCGTGTACATATTCGTTATTTTCTATCCGCCATTTCTAATTCTTTTCTAGCTTTTACAACCCTTTTTTTAATCTTCTAATTTTTCAGGGGGCTGCCGCTTTTGCCTCTATGTTAAGACGACACTGATATGTATATTCAATTCAGGTAGAATTGAGCCAGGAATATTTCTGAACACACTTCCACATCAAAGAACACAAAAGGGAGGTATAAGGAAACTGAGCAAGGAAAAACTAAATATTGAATCAAGCATGTGGTCCATGGGCAAATGAAGAATGATACCGCTGAAGAATACATTTGTGATTCATATAGTAATGAATTTTAAAACAAAAAATAATAATTTCTTTGATTAATTTAACAGTTTTCTCATTTCTTTTATAAAGAAAAATCATAGCCAGACAAAATAATTCCAGTTAAGCGGCCACTTTTGTGTTATGCTTCCAATTTTTTTACACCCTAAATTCATGCTTCCTCTATCATACTAATACAAACTAAACACCTCAAACTATCAATTAATATAAAAAAAAGTAACAAATGTATAATTTCCTCAAATTTTATTTAATTACCCCGCCTTCCCCTACGCCGCACTAAACGACACTAGTATTAAATCAAGCCCCGGATATTAAAAATTCTGTACTTCATGTTCTCCGGGGATCCTTTTAAAAGGAATTCCTCGCCCGACGGAATAAAATCGTAACGTGGAAACACGGTAAAATCGTCGATCGACGATTGCATATTTCAATCCCATTCAGACGACCTTTTCATCTCATTCGAGTGGAACAATGCTCGCGATTTACGCGCGTCGTAGCCTCCATAAAACGCCCGGCGGGGAAAAAAATGGAAAGCATGACATAGTTTGCTTAAAGACAGCGGCTCTAGGTCGTCGAATGGGGGGGCTGCAAAAATGTCTAGAAACAATAGACGGAATTGAATTTAGACGTGGCCTGCGAAAGGTTAAACGGGCCGGAGGATGTTGTGTACAATGAATATTTCTACGCGATTGCCTATTCCGAGGTGTAATAAACAGTTCGTGGCGGGTCAGGATGAAAATGTTTCGCGGCGGGTTGCGTAAGGTGTCGCGTGCCCCGTGTGTGTGCGTGCGAGGACGGCGAGGGAATAAAGAACCGGAGTCTAAGAACCGAGAGGAACGAGTGGGCCACGTGAGATGTTGGGGTATTATGCTAAGAGCTTACATCGGCGGAGAAGGTGAAGGAAAAGAGCAAAGAGGAGGACCGGCGGAGGCTGCTAGCTTTCAATTTAGAAGAACCGAACAATAGAGGAGCTTCGTCGATGAACTCGAGGCATTCTTCGTGACCGTAAGTCACCATTCAGCGTCTTTTATACGACGGTTCAGAAAAACCGCGGTGTACCGTCGGTTTTTCCTTTTTCATTCAAAATGCCGGATAAATGGATGCACGGATAAGCGGAGGTAACTCCTCGGGCGAAATAATGACGACATCTCTGAACGTTTAAGGTTCTCGGTAGAATGTCGGGGGAACGTGGGCGTTTATATTGCTCCGCGCAATCTCTCCGCATAAAGGAACGCGATATCTTTTCACGAATTCCACTTGCGACGATACGTAATGAGGTATCCGAGGTTGCAGCCGTAAAATCAGTGTATACAGTTTGGCGCTGACGGTTTACGAAAGAAGCAACGCGAAGCTGTAAATGCCACTTTCTCGCAACTGAATACCGCAACGTGACTGTGACCCATTTTTGAGGAACTGCCAGGAATCCCAAGTCTCGCGCATGGCTCCGCAATTGTTTTAGAATTTTATATATAATAACTTCTATAAGTAGGTATCTGCCTCGTAATAAATTCAGGCAGCGGGAGAGAGTACAGCATGCAGCGTTGAGAAGAAGGTGTGATCTGTAAGTAGCAAAAATACGATAGCTCTGCTCGAAAGAATTCTATCCGAAAATTGATCCACAGATTTGGAGGTTTGCCTAGATCAGACCAGCGATACCAACGTGATACGCAAAGCCCAGCGTTAAGTTTCTTACGCAAACATATAATTTTTAACATCTCCGACCACCGCTGTGCCCTCCAATGCCGAGCAAATAACGATTAACACGCGCTAATAATGTTACGGGTTGATTCGAAGTGTTTAAAATTCAAGGATGCAATTTACGTTTCGGGAGGACACTAATTTCTACATAGAAATGCCGAGTAAACAGTCCATCGTCGTCGACGTCACACCACCGGAGCGCACACCGCCGCGATCAATCCGCATCGATCGAACGAACAACAAACGCGAGACGCACGTGATCCGTCAGGAGAGATGCGCGCGCTTCCCTAGCACCTTCAGCGTTGCATGTTCCGCGACTCACTGAGTGAAAAAGCTGCCTTTGAATCTGTCTTTTTTCCCCCGAGCCCACGGTCGCACACAGTCACGCATGCAAATATACACTCGGTTACATACGCGACGCCGCGCGTCCCGCCTCCCACCGAAATCTGACCGTTCATGCTCTTTCGCAGGCATTTAAGCCACCTGCCCAACGCGAACTCCCATTTGCATACCGAGCCGCGCGGCTAATAAAACGCTACAATCGGGCAACGTGGACGCCGCGAAAACGTGACGATACAACTTTGCCTCGTAGCTATCTACATAGCCACACAAAGGCGGCGGATGTTTACCGATTGCAACGTGTTACCTCACTCCGGCTTAATCCCCGGCTAATGATCGCGGAGCATCGATTCTGGTGACTCGCCGCGGCGACCGCTTTAACTCGACGCTCATCAATTTAAACGGAGAGCCTGGAAGAAATAGTGTTCCAGAAAATATTGCCAATGGCAGGGGAACATTGAAATTGCGAGCGACGAATGTTAAGGCAGTTGTGTATTAGGAAATCGGTATAAAGGAATTGATAAGGACTGCGTCAAATTGTTTACCGAAACGGGCAAATGTGAGCTTTTTAAAGCGAGAACATTTGTTATTTGAGGAGGTAAACTGGTTTCAACGCTAACGAGTCACGTGGCGAGCTGAAGGAAGCGTTCAAACACGAAACACGATTTCGCTGAAATGTGTCCCTGAAACGATTATTCCAGCGTCTACCGCGTTCAGCAGGAATGCTGATTTTTATTCAGAGATGCGCCGACAGGTCGTATACATTTGTGCGAGAGGTGCCGAGACACGTACCATTAAGTGATCAAGGAAATTAAAGTTCATCAAGGAAGCGTGTCGAGCATCGCGCGGTAAGTTATTAAAATAATCAGGGACGAGCCGCGAGTTAGTCACTTCAATATTTGAACAGATGCGATTTATGGCTCCGCTGCTATTCAGCCGACGATGGGCGCGAGTTTCTCCGCCATAAGCTGGCTGCATTTCGCAAGACGCTTTCAACGCGCCACGAAACGGACAAATAAAGGTTCCAGCGATTTTTTTCCGTTGTAGCGGAAATTTGCAGATCTGCTGATGACCATTTTGGAATTTCTTAGGCGGGATGCAGAGCGGCGAGGTGTTCTAGTCACGGCCAGCCGAACCGTGCAGAGGGAAGACGGAGACGCGTAATCGTCGACGTCAAAACACGCGTTCTCTGCTTTCAGAGATCATCCTTTTGTTCGCCGAGATACCATTGTTAGCGATGGACCAGCGGCGGTTTCTTCGTTTCTGAAAAGTCACGCTCTGCCGAGAGCAGAAACGTTGGAACGGCGCACTCGCTGGAATTTTGAGCTTCCCATTTGCAGCCGGGAGCTAAAGGTCTGAGCAAACAATGCCCAATTCGTATGAAGTACCATTTTCGGGAGTGAAAGTGGGATAGTCGAGAAGTTGATAAATTCTTGCCTCTGAATCTTCGAAGTTGATTCGAGGGAGCTTGATATTCGGTAAATGAGATAATGAGAGTAAATGGAAGAGTGTGTATGCTTCGTTAAATAACAAACCAAGTCGCAGATCCTTTGTGGCGTGTGTCGTTCTTGTTGCACGGTGAATTAAAGTGAACAGCTGTGCGAATTGAAGTAGCACTTTCTATCAATGAACTAAATCACTTTGAGTAGTAGTTTACCATTCCGGATATCAAGTGCAGTATTATCCACTGGACCAGTGGGACCCAAATTATTTAGTGGAAGGAAGACGAGGTCTTTATCGACTGTTACTCACAGCGGTAAAGCAGAACTCTGTTCTGAATTCCGTTTCCCGACAGTCGGTTGGTAGTTGAGCATCGCTCGACCATTTAATCAGCGAAGTTCATTACAACTTAACAGGCAACAAGGACTACCAAAAATACATTAACCTAACCAGACGAGATCCTTCATCCTCTGTCAGATATAATGGGGAAATTGCTCAGAATAAATTAGTAGACACCAAGATAATATCCCTAATTCAATTCCCCTCAAAGCACAGGAGAAAAAGGGTAATAACAGATGACTTACCGCTTTCCTCTTGTCCTCCGAGCTAAGGGCACTGTGGCTTCTGTGCCTGATGAGATCCATAACTTTGCTCACAGGATTCCTGCTGCTCTCCGATCCAGCCCGCGGTCGTCCCATAGATTCCTTGCTATCTCTGTGCTCCTTGCTATCTTTGTGGTGATCCTTATCTGTGTGTACATCTGTCGATGAACTTCCATGGGAACCTCTGTGCAAAGAATGCTGAAAGAGGCAAATCAGAACCGTTGAATTAGCGTGATCGATCTTACCAACTGCCTGCTAACCCTTTCCCCACTAACGGTAACTATAGTTTTATATACTAATCAAAGTTACGCGTAGCTAATAATATTAGTTGTGCCTAACAGCAATTCTTAATCCCCTTTTTTTAATAACACATTTCTTTTTAAATAGAATATAGTTTAAACGATTCTAACGAAGGGAGGACACCATGTGATAGACATCGATTTTGATGAGCCGTGGCACGATGCATCTATGTCGAGAATAAGTAAATAAATAGGTGTCCGAGCGTTTCTGCCAATAGGCCTCCATAATAGAGATATTTACATGTAAATTATTACAAATTTCATAGTGGCCGTGGGGTTTTAGTGGGTAAAAATCCCACACTACCCTGGCGCCCCGGGGATTCCCCTCTGGAGGAGTCGGGGTGCCTTTTAAACATTTCCCCAAGTTAAAAATAATTTATAAAAAAAGAATTTATATTTTGTTTAACGTGGAGATATCATCAAAAGTTACCCCGACGCCTCCAGAAAGGAATTCCCCGCGGGTGCAAGGGTAGTTATGGGATTTTTACCCTCTAAAATCCCACGGCCACTATGAAATTTGTAATAATTTCCATGTAAATATCTCTATTATTAAGGCCTATTGACTGAAACGCTCGGACACCTATTTATTTACTTATTCTCGACATAGATCCATCGTGCCAAGACTCATCAAAATCGATGACTATCCCACGGTGACCTCCTCTTGTAAGTAATGATTTGAATTAGGTGTTAATCCGGAAGAATGCTCGCAGCGGAAGTTTACCTGCACGGCGCTCTTCATATTCGCTATAATACTGGGCTTTCTTTTGCTGGCGTCGGATTTGCTCCTCGGCCTGAACGCATCGAACAGCGCCGACTTCCTAGTGGGGCTGTCGTCGACGGTTCCACCGCTTTTCCTACGCTCGGCGCTATTGCTACGGCTATTACTGCGGCTGGTGGACCCGGAGCGAGTGCCCGATGCTTTTCTACCGCCTTTGCTCGAGCTCGACGAGCTGGACTCCGCTTGCTGCGGGAGAGGCGTCGACTTCCCGGAGCCAGGCGCGCTCCCCGAGGTCGGCTTCCTGATGGTCCTCGAGTGCGAGCCCCATGTGCCTGTCGAAAATGCAAAGACGCTCCATGAAACGCTCGAACCACGCAAAAAGAGAATCAACAGACATCTCTTCGCTGATACGATTAATCTAGGCGAGGATAACAACAAATTCACTCTACATGCTCGACCCAATGATAAAGCGTGAGTGATCATCCCACCTGCTCGAGGTCTCTGGCCTTGATCTTGAGAAGCGTGACTCGAATTGTCCGCATCCTCAGTGACGATTGTCGGCAATGGTTGAGATCCAAGTTCCTGTAACGAAATAAGCACAGTTTATACTATCAGGCTCGAGTATTATTGAATTATACATAAACACGCGCCATTGGAATTTCAATCGCCCGTATATTTTTATCTCGGTAATTGAGAATCGCTACTGTGATCGGAGACTGCTATCGCTCAAGTGCCACAGCAACAACCTTCTCTCCTTTTGTAAAGTAATCAATCATACGTGGATCACGGTTGTAAGCTGATCGTTCTGGTAACGAGGGCGCGTCAGCGATTCGAACATTTACAGGAAATTTTCTTATCCGCGGATCTAAAGCTACAAAATACAATAGATTAGATACCATTGTTTAATCAAGAGCTAGTTGACACAACGTTTATATTTAGCCGGATAATCTTCCATGGCTTTCTTTCCGCAAAGCGTCTCGCGTAACGGGGGAATTTCGACTCGTTCGGGTGGCTTCCTTGATAGAAAATATCTCTTAAGATATCTCCGTTCAAGAGCTTGAAGGAATAACACACTCCGCTTTATCGCCGCCGTGTCGATCATAATTGTTATTGCCACTTGTCGAGGAGTGTTTAAAAAAAAAAAATCCGCACCACATCTCTGTCTATGAAACTCTAGAAATCCAAATCGAATATTTATCGCGGACTCGAGTTTAACCCAGTCGTGCAATCTATTAAAAGATAAACTCGGCCAAAGCTGTAAACCGAATATGATAGAGGCAGCTGGTCTTTCCGTTTTCCAGATAATTTGTTACCGCGAGAAGCACGCCAAATAAACGCCGGGAGTCTGTGCAACGATAAATTCAAGATTTCAAATTATTTTGTTCTATCCGGGCGTAACGAGCGCGTGTTTTAATAAAATAATTCAATGAAGCATTTTTGTATTCTGGGACAAGCTGCTGACTGATTCGAATGAAACAGAGATATTGTCCTTTGTTGAATAAATCCTTCTAATTTCACTGAGGAATCAGTTGGAGATATTTAGCGACTAATAATAGATAAAGTGTAAACAATGTCTTGGATATTTCACGCTTGCAGCGAAGATTTCCACAAAATTTCGTCGGACGGTGACGCACGATTACCTTACACAGTAATCAAAGGAAGATGTACTCTTAACTCTTAATATCCTGGGGTCGCTCATGACCCCAGACACGGAAAGTTCGCTGCAAAGTGTTTGGTTGTCTTCATAAACTGAATTTCTAATTAATTTTATAATAATAGTTTAACTTTCTACGTTTCTATTATTTTATAGATTACATAAGGACAAAATATTCGTAGAGGTTGATCTAGTGTCGACTTTACAAATTTCTGTGTCCCTTTTTATTTGGGGTCTGCTACGTCCCCAGTGTCCCAGTCACGTTTACCAAAATTAAAATGCAAAGCGAAATAGAAATGAAAGTAAATAGCTACCACATCTGTTCGCAGAAATGAAATATTATGAATGGAAAGTTCACGAGTTGCATCGTGGCAGCAAGATAAGGAGCGTAGTCTTCCTAGTGCGTTATCTAACACAATGCAAAAGTAAACAAAAAAAAATTGAATCTTACAGGAAGAAAAATACGCACGATCACACCTTTATCTACGATTTTCCAACGCTAACGTGAGTCAAGCTTTCAGTCATCATTACTCAAACTATGTACACAGTTCCCGTACCCTTTTTTTACAGTCTGCCGACAGATCGTCGAGCGCGCTTTCTGCAGCCTCCTGAAGCGTTCTCAAAATAGAAGCTTTAAGGATCATCTCATGGTAAGATTACGAATCTTATTCGACACAGACACGTGTTCTGTACAGAAACATTTCTGGCAATATTATAATGTGCCACTTCATCAGAACTATAATTTTTAAACGAGCTTATGTTTCATCAACTTTTCCGTGGAACGCGGCTTTCAAAAGATTCGTCGGTAATTTCTTTTATCAAGCTTTCATCGCAACAATCACATACACTGGATATATCAGGATGTACCAAGTTCCAAAGACAAATTTAGAAAACAATTAACAACTGTTAGGTATGTATATTCTGTTTCGACTCAAATTCAAAATTCAGCGCGAGTTAGCATTCTACTGATTGAAAATGTAAATGGTACAAATTCGAGAGACTTGAAACTTGCATGGGAAATAAGTTTAACATAAATGTTTGTTTTTTATCGAATGCCACGCGGTCTGTCGCAAAGATTCGTTCATTCAGTGTACCCGAAAATCACGAAATGCTTCATTCGCTGTACCGAACTCGACTGGCATTTTGAGCCATGGTCGCGTTGGTCTGACGTCTGATAGGAGACCACGTGAGCTGCGCGGAATAGTCAGCCGGAGTGTTATGAAACCGAAAATAAATCTAGTTTAAAGTTTACGGAAAACGTCAAACGGTAAGAATATCAAACTATTGATTCAGTATGCTGTAGCTTTCCGTAAACAAGTTCCTTCAAGAAAAACTCAACCAAATTATCGCACAGAGATGTGCTCCAGATACAAATTTAATTAATCATCTGCATTTCAAAACAATTACAATTCTTCTATGGATTTGAAAATCGAACTATTAATTCAGAATGCTGTGACTTTTCGCGAACCAGTTGCTCGAGGAAAAACAAACTCAAACTTCCGTAGATGTGTGCTCTGTGTACAAATTCAATTAGTTACCTTGTTGTTATTTGGATTTAAAAAAAGAAGAGAGCAATGCATTTTAATTAAAACGAATGCAGAACAGAGAACAGCCAGGGAACGTTTTTTTAATAGACACACGATTGCTCGTTACACGTTTTCACGTGAACTCCTGAGGGGAACAATAGGAAATGAAATCGAAGGATGAGTACGATAGAATGGGAACTGTCGAGTGGCTCTCATTCAAGTCTGATCGTTTTGTCATCAATTTGCGCAAGCTACTTCCTTTGTTCTACGCACAAAACCATAGTAATGTAATTCACGTATTTTATAGAGTACCTTACGCAACCAGTCTTAAAGTCGTACCTGAATTTATCTATCTGTTATGAATGGATAGTCTGAAGGTTTAATAGTTCATCAGTGCTTTTCCCGAGTATTTGTTACAACCGCACTTTTAACCAACATATCTCAGAGTAAGAAAAAAATGTTTCGTTCTCCATGACAAGTCTCCTCGATTCTTAGATACAGTTTCGATCTCCTCCCGATACTTAATTCCCACAAGTGTTACTGTTCTATTGATTAAACTGTCTAGATTTCTTATCTCTTTGTTAAATGCGGCGAACCAGTTGCATAATGCCATGAAACACGTTTCAAATTTTACTCGAGTCTTGCCTTTATCTGCTCCACCTTGCAACGACGTCCATTTATAGAAACGGCGATAAACAGCGAGAGGAAAAAGTGCAACGGATTGAACTTGCTTTGTTCGTCAGAGAAATGAAGCTTAGACGCAGTTGAATAAGAAATAAATATAGTCCGTCGAGACGTATTGGTGATTGTACTATTTGTGAATAGTAAGAATAAGTTCTGAATGAAAATTAAAATGTCACTCGACGCGTAGGAATATAGAATTAAAAAGTAATCGATGCTCAAGTTATCAATCACGCTATTATGATTACACGAAGCTGAGGACACGATCAATTAGATAACAGAAATGGACGTTTGAAGGCAGGTTAGAAATTACATCGATCATACTCTGTGAAAATCCATCTTCATTTTGATGGGAGGCTCTACCGTGTCTTTCGTAAGCACAATAAATACAGTTTGCCAATAGTCAATCAATACCCGAGCTCGTGCAGATAAGATTACCGAATATCCTGATCAACAATACAGAGTACAATTTGTAAACAAATATCCAGGAGAACTCGCGGCTCAAATGGATTCGTATTATTAGAGTATTTTCCGACACTGGCGAGAATTTCGAATATAACTTTGTAACGGTGAGAGATAGAGCAAAACTTTAACGGTGAGAATTGTTCAGTTTTTATGCTCTGTCAGACTACCAAACGAAAAATAAAGTTGTATTAAAAAAGAAAAATCGCGATGACTTTAAGGGTTGATTTCACCCCCTCACGGTGAATTTCCGCAGAAAGAAGTTGGTCCTCGTATACTCTGATATGCTTTACAATCTGCATCAGAGGTGCAACACGCCGAAGACCTCCGGCTCCGAGCGGCTTTTTGTGCACCTCTGCTGTATATTCACGCGTAGTTTGACTAAAATCAAAATTTCCGGGTTGGGACCGAAAATCCTTGTCACTCATTTCTCCAATACCACTCAGATATGTGAATTCAGGAACTGAGAGAAATTAGAAAAATAATATTCCTTCAAACTCATCACCTGATCAATCATAAACCTCGATACCAATCAAAAGAAACACCCCAGGTGCTTTGAGGTAGCGGCCCCAGCCCCTCCGGGCCGCTACTCCACCACCGCGCTACCAATAAAGCCAACTATTTCTAAAATCGAGGGATATAAAATTATATACGTGATGATTGCACCTTATGAATATGGTGTTCCGAATATACATCCAGGAAAAATAGTATTACTCACGGGGTAACCCGACAGGATACACATAACCTCAAACTTAACGGGAAATCCTCCGCATAAAATACAAGTTATCCGCGAAGGTTTGAAAGCGAATTACAGCGTGCACTCGCGGCGGCGACAATTGGGCGTTTCGCGGTCAGACGTCACGATTAGAAGCTTGTTTCCACTACCTTGTACGTTCCATGATACTCTGGACAACGATCTAAATACGGCACCAGGGAGTATTTCCGAATTCTGCCCAACGACACCGTCGACATATTTTCCCGAGCTACGTAGAAAACGGCGCGTGTGGTTTTCAAATATACATGACACGGGTGGAGCACGCCGTGTGCCCGTCGCGGTTTCACCGTTCACTGACTGACAGTGCCGTCACTCGCTGTTCCCAGGACCCACCGTGATTCACTATCGGCTGGTATCGCCCCGTCTCGCCGAGGAGACCGGTATCGACAATCATTTTCCCCGGAGGACCGTCGCAATTGCCCCCTTATCGCGGATGAATCGCGATTAGCACGATAATGCCTCGTGTATTCCCGCGTATCGCTCTCCGACAAGACACCTAGAAACACTCGACCGTGATTTCTGATCATCCGTCTAATTGGGGGACCCGCAATCGCGATCCCCGTGATCGCAGATCAACGTGACAGTGCAAGTAGTACGAGCTGTATAGTAGATCCCCATTTTTCCGAGGATAACTTTATTTGGAATTTGTGCGTTTGGTACAGTTTTGAACGCATTCAGTTCATTGAGCTTTTTGATATGATTGAATTGTTAGGGAAGGAGTTCGGGAGGGAGTGGAACACTGAAAAATTGATGGGTCTGGGTTAGGTTATTGCTGGGAGAAAGAAGAGAGGTTAACGTGGAACACTAGTGGTACCACGTTAAGTAATACAACTAGAAGCTGAGATTGTACTTTTTAATGTTATCGAGAAGATAGCATCATAAACCATAGGCGTCGATATATCTATTGTGCGAGTGTTGTAGCTAAAATAACGTTATTCGATTGGACAGTGAAGACGAAGCGTAACTTCGGAAATTTATAGGTTATTCGTGTTATAGTTTGGAATATCTTCGCGATCCATATTATTTGGTTGAAAATCGTTCATTGAACCGTTCGATATTGATTACTCTATTAACACAACATTTCGGTATACCTCTTGTTTCCCTACCCAAAGACAACAGACGAAACAAAGAACGCGGTGTTGCTTCGGCAGGTAAGTACGTCACAGAATTTTGTGGGATAAGGTCTGGTAATAAAGCCGGTATGCAGGATTTACGGTAGACAGAACATATATGCGTATATTATCGTAAATACATTTAAAGGGAAAATTAGGAAGAAATACTGAGTCCGATCAGAAAGGCAAAGATTCCGTCGGCAAGCGACTATCTATCGTCTCTTTGAACCTCGTATTACGACTAACTGTCGTTTCGAGGCATCACCTTGGTTGCCCCAAAACTTACACACACACACACACACACATATACAGACGCACACGCATGCACACATACAAACGCACACACCTCGCGGGAAGGCCAGTGTCGGCTGTTGTTGATCTGCAGCGCACGAGTTTGATCTGACACTCCACTACTTAAGCGAAACGACGAGTAAATCAGTTCTTTTGCGGCGTTAACAAACTACTGTGCCGCCAACACGCATTTCAAATGCCCGAACTCGGTTCTATTTCGAATAATTTCGCGAAGATGGCGGACACAACGCCGAGGCGAATTTCCATTTAAGCGGCTGCTTCAAGTGTGCTCGCGCGGCAATTTCAAGTCCAGCAACGAAAGTCTTATACTCGTGCCTTGGGGGACAAATTGATTTAGCGTGATCGATAAAACTGTTACCACAAGTGTCGACGTTGAGCCAACTAGATCACTAGAGATAATCCGATGAAGCTTATTTGATTAAGTACAGTATTAACAGCGATACAGCACCCTCCGTAGCGTGTCGCATCGCCACCTACCGGCGAGCCGGAAAGATATCGAGGAACCGCGTCGCGGAGAAGTGAACGTTCGCCGGTAACGATGCTCTCCTCTACCCTATCTCGATCACAAGCGATCGGATAAGAAGCAAAGTCGAATTATCATCGGAGGATGCGCGACGGAGAGATTCGATCGGACAAAAGGCGCGTTGGAAATGTCAGGACTGAAATAGAATAAAGACAGTGCGAGATGCAATTACTCAGTTCGGATGCCTGCGGCAGCGAAACGAAGCACGTGTAAAATTCTTTTGTACTCTAAAACGGGCTTATGAGTCGACGCACGACCGATACGTTACGCAACAAAGAGTGAAATATCGCGGGCAACAAATAAAGCGTGCTCATTCCGATTAATGACAACGGCTCACCTTCGGCTCGACATCCGACAAATATCCTGTCGCCATAATTATGAATCTAGTATTTCTGCCCGCCTGCCCTTCGCCGCAGAACACGGCCAATTGATACGCCACGATTGTCGGTACGCTCGCATTACGAAGTCTCTTTTCCCCGCGACTCGTTTCACTGACCTAATCCCGGCGGATTACTGTTTACGCGGGGCCGACTCGCCTACAGAAGCATCTGCAAAGGAGGCCTTACGTGTCGGGGTATCCGTCATAACAGTCCTCAACGCATTGTAATTCGCCTTTCGGCCGAATCGATAGAGCTTAAAGGAAGCCTTGTACCTACGCCCTCTCCACCCCGAGCCGCCCCTCAACCTCAGCCCATCAAACATTAAAGCCGCGCACAGATCTGGGCCAAACGATACCGCCAACTTAGAAGCGCGTATCCCCGACAGATTCTTTTTATCGCGCGGGATCGCCGCGCGATTCCGCATCGATCGCCGTATTCGAATTTATAACAGCGCGTGCTAGAGGTCGACCGTTGCAGCGCGGGGCGATCAACTATTTTCATCTGTCAGCATTAGCGATTCATCTGGGGCAACGCTTCGCTCGCGCTCGTCTCTGACCGCGGTCGGCTCTAGTTAGAGCAGATCCACGTTGCTTGAAATAATTAAGAAGACCTCAAAGGGGAGCCACTCGGACGACTAATTCAACGGCTGCAGTGTTTCTAGTAGTCGACGCAGAATTGCCGGGCTAATCTAGCGATACCATGGTTCGGGCAGACCTTGCTGTCTTCTCTTCATCCACTCGAGGGTCTATTAAGTTTATATAGGGGTTGCCGATATCGTACCACTTAAGGGGGTATTCCATTGTGAACGGTCGAAAAATCAAGCCATTTTTAAAGATTTTTTTCTCAGTAAATACAACATGTAAGGGGATAAATCTTTTTGGCTTTTATTAAGCTACTCTTATATTATACCAAAAAAATTAAAAAGAATATTTTCCATTTGTGTTACTTGTTTTTTTACAGCGTCAATATGGCACTTAAACAAAAACGGTATGTTTGTGGTGCGAGTGATGTCCCGGCTTAGACTTATCCGGAACAAAGAATTCGAAAAGATTCTAAATCTGCATGAGTGTCGCTATCGTCCGTAACTCAATTAACAATTTTTGTTGAGAAATAACAAAATGGCGCCGGTTTGAAGGAAAAAGTTCCCCAAAATGGTGTTTACTCGAATGTTCCCCGAGAAAAATCTCGGTTATTTTTTGGTAAAAATTATTAATTGAGGTACGGACGATAGAGAGACTCGTACAGATTAAGAATCTTTTCGAATTGTTTGTTTCGGATAAGCCTAAGCCGGGAAATCATCTGCCCAACGAACATACCGTTTTTGTTTAAATGCCATATTCAAGCTGCAAAAATAATAAGTAACACAAATTGAAAATGTTCTTTTTGATTTTTTTCGTATAATATAAGAGTGGCTTAATAAATATCAGAAAGATTTATTTCATTATATGTTGTATTTACAAATATGTACATAAAGGAATGTAAAAATTCTACATTACACCCGCTTCTAGAAGAATACTAAAATACAAGATAAAGCTGCATTGTTTAATTATTATCAGCTAAAATAAACTGGTAAAAAATTACCTGAATCATATCTGATTTGTTTAAAAGCTTCTAGCACATACACAATAAGGTGTAAGCCCGAAAGGTTTTGCTTCTATTTCTCATTTCGAGTTTACTTAATATTTTGATCATCAGATGTCGTTTATATTCATTAATTCATTACTGAGAAATTGACGAGGCACGATTTAGGTGACCAGCACAATATTGGCAACTCTCCCCTACTGCTCTCGTGTAAGGAAGCATTTTCCAAAGAGGTGTGCAGTTGAAAGTAGGCGATCTCATCGATCACTAAATACATAGCATACTCGAAATCCAACCTACTATCTGAATTATCATATTTTGCTAGAAATGTCACAACTTCGCTGCTTCTTTTTACATTGTTAATTGTACACTTTCGTACGAATTGCAATGCATTGGGCCGAGCTCCGAGAACGATCTCGATCCACGAAAAAGGGACTTCGTTAGCAAGGTCCGTGTTCGTAACTCCGATACTTCGTGACCAAGGTAATCTACCCTTCGCCGAGAATAAAGGCAAGGCCCTCCAAGTACCCTGCGGCCGGTTCGTCGAACCTTTCTTTTTATAACCGCCCAACAACCATGGCTACGCCGAGCATCGGTCGTTAGCCTCGTTGTTTACGGAAGCTCGTGCACACGATTCGCGAGTTCCACTCCACAAATATTAATCATCCCTCGACAGTCTCCATAATCCTTTCTTTCTCGACATACGAACCAACGTCGATAAAAAAAGACACTATAATGCGATGCAATGGAGAATAATAAATGAGTTTCAGCAGGTTCCTCACTTAAATTAGAACTTGGGAAAAGTTTTCCAAATGGGAATGAAATTTTCTGCGAAGCAAATAAAGCCGCGGTTAACTTTGCGCCCGCGACAACTCGGAAATTTGTTGGGTCTTGTTAACTGGAGGAACTTATTGATAAATTCGATTCCACGTCGAGATCTTTTTGATTCAACACGTTCCGTGCCATGTAAGTCACAAGTGACCGCCGCCTCGAACTTATAATTCTTCTTTGGAAGCTTGAAATAAGTATAATCCTACTATAAACAGAAATTGTAATTGAAAATACCCGTTTATAATGGAATAGGAGCATCGCGAAGAGAACAATATCCTTCCATATGCTAGACTTGATTGCCAAAAAGCAGCAACATTCATCTTCTAACTATTTGAGCAAAAGGAACACGATCGATAACCATTGAGCATTGAAGATTGCTGAAAATGAGATAGCAAACTGAGAAAAGAAAATAGAAGACCACTAAAAAAAACACCTCGATGAGACCACGCGTGATTGGCCACTCGTGACGACAATAATTCCACGGACGATCAGACTTCCAGCGACCATACCTTGCTCGTTGTGAACGGCACCTTAAATTGCTTCTTCACAAACCCACGCACAAGGTGTCCCAAAGGTGAACAGTCAAAAGTGTCGAGCTTACAGGTTTCGCCTTGAGAACTACGAATTTTTGTTTATAAACTTCTAACCCAGAAATTGACCAAACAATGCGATCCATGCTGAAGTAGTGTTTCCGAAATGGCTATTTCTGTGTTCCCACCGGAAACGAGGAGTATTATCAACATTGGTCGTTTCCTGTTCTAGCATAGGCTTGCTCGAAGGGCATTATTCAAGTTATGCATGACTTGCAGCGGATAAACTTTGGTTTTCGAAACGCCAGCGCAAGCAGCTACGTGTATCACGATCTGAAACTCAAGCCACCGCTTTCGTTTCATCAGGCGTGAGCAAGACACCCTCGTGCCATGGATTCTCGAAAGAGTTCGTACAATTCCCTCGTCACAATTAGACAATTACTGCAATTAAACGGAGCATATCTTACGCCTGATGCATGCAGAGGAGCTGCTCCGTGAATCGAGCTCTTCGATTCACACATCTAGTTTATTGTAACAGACCCCAGACCACAGCGAAGTTCCTTCCTCATAATAAGTATAAAAGCTACCAGCCATAGTTACAAATTATATAGCAACAGTCTAAACCCTCGAGTTACCCTTCGCAGGAAACCAGCTACACCAAATCCCTGGTTTCATAATTTCTTCCAGCAAGCCTGCAATTAGCAGAAACCTACACCAACGCCCTTAGCTCTTGCTGAGTTCCAGTTACTTCCTTCGGAGCACAAGCGCGAGGAGTCACGACCGCAGCGTCTGAATAATTTCCTACTCATTCTCTAACAACAATTTCCAACCTTTTGTATAGAAAAGCAGTGGTTCGTATAGTAGAGTGTATTAAAATAGAATAAACTGTAAATCCCGAAGGGCAGCGATCGAAGTTCCAAAGACGAGCATAGAAGCGCAAAAATTGCTAGTCCCACTTACCTTCCTCTTCCTCTCCTGCACGAAGTCCACCCTTCGGACCCAGACTTCCTCGGTAGAGTCGTAATCAAGGGTACTGGAGCTGCTCGCCTGGCTCTTCATCTCTATCAGGCTGCTGTCGAAGAACCTTTTATCTAAATGGGGGCTGGGGAGAGGACTGGTCCTGGAGAAAGTCATGCTGGTGGAGTAGGTCGGCGGATCGGTGGCGGGGAACGTCATTCCGGGCCCGGTGGTGTGCCTCCTCCTCAGCGGAGGTTTCGTGGTGGACGTGGGCGAGGTGACGGTGCACGTGGTGAACCTGGACGCGGTGGTGGTCGGGGTGCTCGTCGACGTCGTCACCGTGATCGACGCGGTGGTGGTCGCGGTGGCCAGCGGCGACGCCACCGCCGTCTTCGACTCCGATATGCTCGAGGTAGCGGTTGACTTCTGATCGATCCTCTCCGAGCTGGACTTCTCCGAAGCGGTCGGACTAGAGGCTTTCGAGGAAACGCTGTCGTTCTTCTCTTCCGGTTCCTCCGGCTTCGCGACGTCTTTCTTAACGTCGACGGTGGTCACGATCACCGGCAGGTCCACGTTTTTCGCTGGAACAGAGGGCGGGCGGGAGTAGGTGAGAAGGCGGCGCGATTTAGACAAAAGGGGCCATTATTCGGTTCAGCCGCACTTGTCACACTCGCCGCTTCCAAGGCTGCGGATATAAAGGCTCGACTGTTACGCGGTTCCGCGACGCGGTGGCTGATTCAACGTGCACTCGAGTGGCCCGGTGCATAGGGACACTGTGGTCGTTATAGCCTTTCTGGGCAGCGACGCCTGGTACAGTGGTACACTTTAACCCGTTGCCTTAGGAGTCTGCTGAAGGTTGGTAGCGTTACAGTGAACTTGGATAGAAGAGAAAGAGTGGTAACTGATAATCTATGAATCCTTTAGATTATATTAAGGTGAGTGCCATCTTGGACGCATCAAGGTGGCACCCCCCTTAATCCTACTATGGCCTTCTATTCAACTACAATTTAACATAATGTCAAAAAACGAGGAATACTCATATTGGCAAACAACTACCTTATAACTTTCTAAAGATACAAAACCGCAAGTGGGTGAAGAAGAATCCGAGTGCTTACTGGGTTAAAGAAATGAGAATACCATTGGGTCAAAACTGACTCCGGAGGTGCAGCAGGTTTAATATATTAACGACTGCATAAGAATTCCCTGGCCACTTATTCTGTTTTTATTAAATTCAACCACGTTTCGACGTCTGCTCCAGCATATGGATTAAAGTGCGAGTAAAGTTTGCGTTTATATTATGGGTTAAGGGGACTAGGCAGTCAGAAATTCGATTTTTTTTTATTGCATTTTTCGAAAGCACCACCCTTCCCGAGTAAAATGTCGTTTGGTTAATGTCAAAACTCGCAAAATTAAGGATTCTACAGTCGAAAAGGTGGAGCGCGCCAGAAACCGTTTCTGCGCGCACGCAGGTAGATTAATTCCTCTTCTGAAACTTTGAACGCGTTTTTCTCAGAATCACGTTTCCTCTTCGTTTTGCAGTGATTGCGAAAAAACGGAGGTCCGAATCAATTTGAAAAAAATTGAGCATATGTAAAACATGTCTTGTTACGACCTAAACCTAAGCATAAGTCAGTGAAAACTTCTGTTTTGACAAAAAATAAATAAAATAGCTCTTTTCCCTGGCGAAAAATCACGTTTCTTCAAAATTTGCCATTTTGTAGCCGCCATTTGTATAATTTTGATTTTTTTTCTTTTTCAACAGGTTCAGGGCAGAATGGGGGTCAGGGCAAAGTGTAAATTTCAGTGAATACGTCACAATTCAATTTCTCACGGCCAAAATCACTGCAAAATTACAGCGGCTCCAGAAAAAATGCCGACACATCAGATGACTGTAGCGCTGTCATGCATATGTATATATTATTCAAATCATTTTTTTTTCACTGTTTATAGTATTAATAAACATTACCCAAAAGTACAAGTCACAATTTGTATTCATCTCCTTGTAATTATTTCGCAAAAAATACTTGATTTTCGAGCGATCTGACTGCCTAGTCCCCTTAAAGTGGACCCTGAATCCGCCATCGACTCTCGGGCCACCCGACGTTCAAGGGTTAATTGTACCTAGGTGGCAATTCGAGTGAACTATTACATCGTTAGCGGAGTGGACTCGTGATTTCGGAGACATCCTATAAATAAACATCGCCGTCCGACCGAAGGAACTATCTAATAGCGTTGCACCAGGCGGGTGAATCGGAAATTATACTTGCACTAAAGCCCATTTACTTGGAAGCTGAGCAAAGGACGGCGTGTAATATGTTCCTCTAACATTCGACCAGGAGATCGTTAAGTAATCAAAGGCCTCGAAGCTCGGACTAATTACGCTAATTAGGTACAGTACCCTCGACCATCTTGGACATCACAGTCCTCGCGGAGTTTTGATTGTTGGTCCGCCCATTTCGGATGTAATCTATAAATACCCATCTGTCGTTACCTAAGTGGAGTGGCTTTTTCGCGCTGTTTGTAGAAACGTTGCCAAACGGAACTGAACGAAGCTAAACCACCAGCCACGCACGCTAATCTTAGCTCTCATTGAACGAGTGCGAGCTCCTTCTAATAGCTCCTCGCGCGTTTTAATGCCCGAATACTGTTTCGTAATACGGCTGCTTCTCTCACGACCCGCGTACGCGCCACACGACTCTCGATCTAACAATCTAATCGATCCGGTTCGCGAAATCACACGGTCGATAAATTGGTATTAAAAAAATTCTGGGTACAATGGGGTGCGAGAGTCTCGACGAGTTTATAGTTTCCCGTTCAAAGAACGAAGATTGAAGGAATCTGAAGTGAAGCATGAGGTGTCTGCCTGCAAGATGAGATGAATAAATGAAGTCTATGGTCGGTCGGGGACTTTTGCGCCCCACTGTACATTTTAATCGAACAGAGAGTACGGTGGCACATGAACGCAACTTTGACCAGAACGATGATTTTCAATCCAGAGAACTGCACCTCATTTAGATGAATTTCGTAAAACTGCTGTTCGCTTCGAATTATGGAATAGTGATGACGATTCTACTTGAAGTGTAGTAAAAGTATTCCATATTCGAATATTCTAAATATTCGAATAGTCGAATATTATTAATGGTTGTTTTCGTTTCAAAATTTATAAATTTAGCATAGATTAAACAAATTTTTAATTTATCGTTTGAAAAACAAATAACTGTAAAGGCCAATACGAAAAGAATTTGACGATTAAAGTGTGACGAAATAATTCGATCACTCCGAATATTCGAATACCCCCAATTATTTGGATATTCGAAGACATTATTCCTATTCGAAATGATTCGAATACTTACAGCTCTACTGTCGACTATACGTACTCTTTATACCCCCAAATCGTTACAGACACCGGATGACCCCAACATCCGCAATTTGGCGACATAAAAAGCACATTTACGACCCCCTACGCTACGGCCATTTAGTAGCAATGATTCTAATCATACCGACACGCGCCACCTTGAAGACCGTTTATAGAAAATCATCATCGATAGCTCACCTTCCTCGGTTTCGTATTCGTCCTCCTCCCTGCACTCGGACAACCTCCTGCCCCAAGGATAGGGGCTGTGCGTCTGGTTCCTCGAGGGTAGCCTGTTCACGTGGGACAGGAAGTAGTGGTGAAAGAAACTATCGACGCCGTCCGAGTCCTCGCCGGAGGACTGCAGCATGTCCTTAAGAGCGGCCAAGGAGGTGATGGTGTTGTAATTGATAGCCGAGATCAAGTCGTCCTCGATGTCGCTGTCGTCAGTGGTGTCATCGTTTTTGCTCTGCTCCTCCTTCTTGGGCTTCGGCTCGACGATCTTCGCCTGCTCGGCTTTCGAGGCTTCTGTCTTATCGTCCGAACTGGTTTCAGACTCGTCATCGGAGGTGCTCGTGGACGTGGTGCTGCTCGAGGACTCCTCGTCCTTCTTCCCATCGGTCTTCTCTTCCTTGGCCTCCTCCTCGTCGGAGACCTTGCACTCGTCCTCATCCTCGTCGTCCTGGGAGACGGTCTTCGACAGCTTCTCCGACGCGTCGTCATTCTGGCTCATCTCCAGATTCTTCTGGTTCTTCAGCGTCTCCTGCTTCTCCAGGCCCTTGCTGATCTTAGCATTGGTATCCTCCTGGCCCGTCATCTTCTTCTGATGCTGATTGTTGCCGATCACGTCACAGTCGTCTGTCTCGTTCTGCTTGTCAGCGCCTGAACTCTCCATCGAGGAATCTGGAAGAAGGTAGCCTTTTCAATATTACGCACGTACAAGTCACTCGAAGGTTACCGTATCGCGAGTACATTCTCAAAATTTTCTTGCCGCCAGCAGCAGGTAGGGTAGGGTGGGGCTAAAAGTCCCGTCTTTCGTATAAACCTATGTAAATTTCGATGCATGAAATAACGAAGGCGTCGTGTTTCCTCTCACCTTTTACATACTATACTGCGAGACTCAATACACTGTTTAGGAATAGAGATTTTGAATTCGGGACTTTTCACCCGCCGGACTTTTAGCCCCGCCCTACCTAGAATAAGGGTAAACTTCAATTCGTGTCTTCACCAAGCTTCCTCTTCCAGGGAAGAAAATAGCAAATCACTAGAAAGTGAGACGAATCTATTTCCAGGTGATAAACGAACGTCCACGAAACGGCAACCAGGGGAACGTTGGACACATTGCAAAGGATTGTCTTCGTGACCCAAGGTTATGGTTCCAGGCTCATCAAAGTGGGCTTCATTTCTTGAGCATGAAAGACCTTCTCCGAGACAGTTAACGACGGGTACACTGCGACTACTTGACTATTCATTGCACGATTATTTCGCCGCTCTTTGGGCATTTTCGTACCGCCCTGAAACGATCGTTCAAGACACTTTTGTGATCCTTTAAGCGGCAACTTGGAGCTTTTAGTATCTACGCGGAGCGGCTTATAATCAGGGCGATGATAACTGGGGCACCGAAAAAAGGTAAAAATAACTCGGCAATCGATTAATTAACACCGATAATATGCTTGCGCGTGGCCACCTTATAGCATATTATAAAGTGGGCATTTATAATTACGCGCAAAAGGTTAGGGGATTGTAAGAATTTTGTACGAGGAAAAAAAAAGGAATTAGTAATCTGGAATCTTCAGGCGAGAAAATTGTTTGATATAGATACAGCAAAGCGTCAGGAAATAATTACACTAATAGTCAAGATGCAGAGTCTGAATACGTTCGCGTGATAAAATTGTATCTAATTATCGTAGGCTAGGTACTCTAACGAGGAGGCGAATTAAAAGTTTTTAATTGAAAGACGAAGCCAGCGTTTACAAGAATCCTTGATGCAACGATTTTAATGAGCAAGAGGAAAAGAGGCTCGAGAAATGTGACGAGGATGGTATGTATAAAATTTAAATTCCACTACTATATAAAAACGCGTCCTTCCTGTTATTGACCAACTGCGCTCGATGCCGCGATCCTGGAGGATCTTCCGGGTGGCGCAAGCTGTGTTTCGTAGAATTTCTGGAAGGGAGCATTTTGAATTTTTTTTTAATAGAAATTAATACGATTGCGTTGCAGAAATATACTTATTCTGATGTTTAATATACTTCTGATTCTTTCAATATCTACTTGCATATTAAAATTGTATTTATTGTACCTAAATGAATATTACAATGTAAATGAACTTAATTCTTCTCAGTAGAATAATAAATTCTTCACAATCAGTATCGCAGATTTCTTTGAAAATAACTCCCACAGTCAAATGAATCAGAATAAAAGAGGAACGGCTTGCAAAGGAACACGTACAGGGAGGAAAACAGAGTGGATGAAGAGAAAATCAATTCCTGCGCTCCAACCTCCAAGGGAAGTAGAAAATCAAGCTCCTTAACGACTCCAACGAATACACCGAATTTCAGTAATAAAAATGTACATTCGCACAAACGTATACAGCAAATTGTAGCTTTCAAAGAATAGAGCAACATAATAAGTGATGTAGCCTCTTGTGCTAGTAATTCCCTACTTATTTCAAGCTACAAGTATCGACTTTTTACTTCAACCCTTCACACGATGAATTTTGTATAAAAATCACCCTAAACCAAATCTAAAATTCCTCTAATTCAAATCTAAAACAACTGGTTCACGTCCTCCAATTACTTTGAACAACTCCATTTTGTTTCATGTTCGCCAAATCCAAAGCAGTCTACAGCAACCCAAAAACAATCCCCCGAAATCAGATTCTTCTGCGTGCCTATAATAAACACTAGTCCGCATTGTTTCCAAATTCGTTGAATCTTTAAATGCAGATAACAAAAATTTAAAATAACATCCTACAGAAACTCCAATAAATAATATTCAGGGAAGCCTGATTTCGGTCCACGAGGTTTGTGCGCGTAATTATTTCACCAAAATAGTCCCTTGTTTATTGGAGAAAATATATGCAAAACCAATATGGCTCTCAAAAATTAATTTCGCAGAGAACAGAGTCTACAGTCTACAGCACCGTGTAGCCACTTGTGTTACGGTCCAACTTTCCACGCGTTATCGATCGATCGTCCAGAATAAATAATTACCGCGGAGGACAGGTGAAAATTGGTTGCTGTATTTTCAAAGATGAAAAGAACGCCTTGTTGCATACGTGAACACGTCACTGGCGCATTGCGGGTAAGCACGCCCTCTATTTCGTAACCGTGGAAACGTTTGTCTATATAGCAGGTCTTGCCAGGGATATATAGACGACGTACTGCCGTATTTCAGTATTTTATAATGCCCGGCACGACTGTCGAGTAAATCATCCGAACCGTTTAAAAGACGGCAAAACTACGTCCAGTTACGACACATTCTGTCACGATCCAACTTCTCACCTGATGTACTCATCGAAGCGGCGACCGAGAAGCGCGGCGCGAAATTAATTTTTACACCGATCCGATCCTTCCCGCGGAGGTTGCAAAAATATTATGCACAGCCAGGGCGTAAATAAATTGATAATTCATTCAGGGAAACCTGGCCGCTATCGCGCTTAAGGTTACGTTAATGAACTTTGATAATAATTGCCTGATGCTCGATAATACTACGAAGTACAGTAATTTCAACTCGAATCAGCGACTAGTTGAAATTATTGCGTAATTTTAAGACACTTGGAAAATTCGAAAATATAGTGCATTGTTATAATTTTTAACGCTGATATTCTTCGATCGACTACGAATATTTTCGACTCGAATATTTTAGACTATGAATATCGTCAATTTGATGGGATTATAATTATAATAATATGTCTTTATTACACCATAAGACTGTGTTAGATTAATACATAGTTAGTTGTTGTATTTTTTTGTGGTGTAATGGGTGAGATTCAGCAAAATGCTGTTTTAAAATCTTACCCTAATCGGATACTAGCTTTACTATTCGGCTTCGCCCGAAATTTACATTTTGATTTTATAAAGAAAATTATTTATTTATTTTTTGTGAAAATAGTCACATTCATCTGGATTAGCTAGGCATTATGAGTTGGGACACATTTCGTGACCTCGGAGTTTACCGTTCGAAAGTTTTTAGGCGACAGACAAACACACAAACACTTTTTGCTTTATATATTAAGATTGTTAGTAAGGGATCTAGCACGGAAACATTTCCAGTAAAGGGTCGGCATATTAAGGAAATATTGGTAATGTTCGAAACCTTAGATAATGGCAAAATTATATATAGATTATCAGCTGCTAATGGATTATACAACGCGAAAAATGTGATACAAAGATTACGTGTTATTATTAATAATAATAATCATAAAAATGGATTTATTTGAGTGATAAAAGAATATTCAGAGCATTTCAGAAGTATTCGTATTTATTCCTATCGAAGTATTATTCCTATAACCTAGTGGCTAGGGGTGGATTTGTATATAGGGGTCGTCCTTAAATTATGTAAGGGTTTGGAGGAGGGGTTGCGAATTTCTTACGTTTTCTTAGAAACGAGGGAGAGTGAGTCGGGTAGTGTCTTACGTAATATTTTTTCAACCTCATTTTCAATACGAGTAGCCTAAAAAACGATGATTCGTCGCATACACGGAGCCGAGTTAAATGAATTACATAAACCATTAAACGAATTTTAATAACTGAAAAATGCAATGTAAAATATATTACGACACGAAGACGGGGGTATAAAATGTTATGAATTTTTATAATGGGGGAGAGAGGAGGTAGAAAATCGCCAAAATTACCGATACGTAATTTAAGGATGGCCCCATGGACGAAATATGTTGCGGACAAATTTTTGATGAAAGAAATTGACAAGGATAGCGAAATGTTTTGCCTGCGACTTTCTATTTTTCCATCGACAATAATAGCACAGATTTCCGTTATAAAATTAGATGCCCATCTGTTTTCCCCAAAACTGAAAGTGAAGGGTGAGCTTTAAAGAAGAATCTTGAGACAACTTTAAAAACAATTCAATTTTTCTTAGCATGTAGCAAGTATTGAATTAATTGTAGAATTACCTCAACTCTTTTCAATTAAAATATTTGATGGGATTTCACGGAAAGGGCGTCAGACGTTTGCTAGCCTAGGGGCGTAAAATCTCCAAACCCACCCCTGCTCGTGCCGCTAACCAACATCACCCTATTTTATCGCGTTATATGATCCACTAGCAGCTAATAATCTACATCAAATTTTGTTGTTATCTAAGGTTTCGAACAGCACCAATATTTATTTACTTAATATGCCGATCCCCGACTGGGAATGTTTCCTCGTAAGCCAACGAAGTGGAGGAAGATGTGTTTCGACGAATCCGCTCAATTATCGTTGAAAGAAGCCAAGCAATTTGTAACGTTTAGTGGTAAAATCGCCAAGCCAATAAATACGCCTCCAGTTTGACATGGACCAACCGTTTGCAGACTTACGCAGCAACAGGTACGGCTTGCTGAATAACAAAATTGCTGGTTCCGCGAGGATGCAAACAAGGCTCCCCCTCGGCGAATGGAATCCAATTTAGAAGGCATATTCTTGCGTGGGACACGTTAAGCACTTTTTCCATCGATTGCAAAACGTCTCCGCGAGGCGTCTTTGAAATTGCAGACACGCAAAAGAATGTGAAACCACTGCGGTACCCGTGTTACTCAGAGTCGTAGAGGAAATAGCAGGGAAAAGTTATTTAATTATATTTAATCCATAGAGTACGAAGGTTGAAACGTTTGACGTACGTGGTGTGCGGAAATACTCCAGGCTCATTTAACCGCAGTACTAACTGAACGCCTATAAGCGTTCCCCGCACAGGGACTGCATGCACTGACTAAAGGGATTAAAGCACATCCTGTAATACGAATTCGAAATATGATTATAATTTGATCGGGAGCTCGAAATTAGTCGGACGGTCCATTTGATATCCATTGACGTCCATTAGCGAAGGCGTGTACTCGTAGATCACAAAAAGCAATTAAGGGATCATGTTTCCGGGCAGTTCAGGGGAACGAGCCAAATATCAAGGGCGATGTGAATCCTTCGTGCTTAAGCGACAGTATTTTTACCAAGGATCTAACTTACGTAGCGTATCGAAGCTTTTAATAACGTTTAACTGAATACCTTAGTAAACTAAATGCCATGTAGTTAACACAGTCGGTACCACCGCTGACAAGTACATACCACAGCAGACCCTTTCAAACACTCAGCACCCTAAAGGAACGCCTTTCCGCGGCCCAGCTGATCCCCCAATTACCTCAAGCAGCGCTTTATCTCGCAAATATAATCACCAGGCCGACAGATAATCTACGTAATTGATAAGATAAATAACTTTCCGCGCAGGCGTATCGGACGTAAATGCAACGGCCGATTTGCAACAGATAAACACGTGGAATATCGACGATCAGTAAGGCTCGGCCGAAGGAATCACGGTTACGTAACGCCGGCGAAGTATATTAGTAGAAAATTCATGGATTAACGCGCAACAAATTCCCTCCCAGGCTGAAATTAATCGCCCTCGGGTTGAAACGTTACCGGAAGCGGGAAGCGTGTGCACCGTTGTTTAATAGAATCTTGACAGGAGTAACGCGAAGTGACGGCGATATGGGTGGACAGATATCGCGTGAACATATGCGGATCTTTGGCGGAGGGCCAGGCTCGTTTCGCGAATACTTGTTTACCGCGTGCTACGGAGTGACGTAAAGTTCTATTGGGCTCGCGGACCGATCCGGGGACACGTGACGAACCGCTGCGCGCACACGTCGCAGTCGTTCGGCAACCGAAGCCGAAGCGACCGCGCCGACGAACCGAATCACTCTAGCGAGCCACCGTCCACGGCAGAAGCAGATTGAGCAGAGCATCTACCGAATAAACTCTTTCCCACGAAACCCTTCCGAGCTAACTGAGCTCCGGCGGAACCCCCAGCCTCAACAGTCTCTCCTTCTCTCTATGCGAAGGGTTGTGACATCGAAGTAACTCATTTATAAGTAAAACAAAAAAGTTAGGAATTTTACTGTAAGATAACTTTCCGCGGAACATCAGTGGTGAAACGCCTGCAGTAGAGCAAAGATATCAGACACTCAAAGCAGTACTTGCGATTACGAGCGCGTCGGTCACGTTCACCGAGCGGCTACGTGCGTTAAACCGCACATGCCGAACAAGGTGCGGATACGTCCAGTGGTGGACACGTTCTGTGTACTTTTGCGAATAGAGGGAGTGCAGTAGGTATATACGGAATACCAGTTTCTTTAAGACGAATACAAAATTACGGTGGAGGACGGGAACAAATAAAACTGCGTTATATCGTAGGAAGACTAATAAACTTTTATTTTTCAAACTCTCAGTAACAATGATAAACAAAAAGGAACTAAAACATTGGTCTACATGAAGAATGACAGGAAGTGTCGATTTCGTTAAGTTGCAGGTAATTTGGAATAGCGGTATTCCAATTTACCTTGACTTTATAAACTTGAAAAAAAACACGTAGATAGTAAAATTATTTTCTTGTACGATCTAATTAGTCTCAAAAATCACAATATAGGAGCAGTCTTAGGTAAATATAAATGGAGAGCGCTGGTCCAAAGCGACGCAGCGGTAGCTCTTACGCGCGAAACAAGAGCATCGCTGAGCTTCGGAATATTCCAAATTACCTTCACCTTCGGTATTCCGAATTAGCAATGAGGCATTGAAACCTAAAATTTCATGTCACACTTTGTGTTCTCGAAATTATCGCGAAACTGACACGAAACCATAAAAGGAACATGCAAATGAGTAGATTAACTGTTTAACTTTAAAGTTGAGACATATTTTAACCACGATTGGAACGATTGAGTACTTGCTGAAAAAGTTTTGCTGATTCGCGTCTTCTTATTCTGCAGATTAAGTCGGAAATGTCAAAATAGCGGTTTATCCACAAACGTTATTAGCTAACAGGCTATTAGACCCTGTTATCTGTGTTACAAATTAGATAGCGTTAGTAGTCTATTAGATACTTCGGTATTCCAGATTACCAACAGTGTAGTGAATCCTGCAATTTTTTGTTTAGGGTATAGGTGATATTGCAGAGAGGGTGACTTTTTTGTCGAATAATAAAATGAAGTGCTGGGATAAGGTACTAGGGGATTTTCTGTTGTTTTTGTGGAGTATGAGTTTCAATAATTTGTTGAGTGCAGTAGGTATGGAGAAATTGATGGAAATGGGACTCTTTTTCTTGCGTGGTTTTGCAATGGATGTATGATGTTTTCCAACACGATGCCTCATTTTCTAAAATATCGTTCTGTATTTCAGATTTATTTCTGAACGAAGAATCACTCTCCCAATTATACCGCCAGGGATGGATCACCTTGTATTCTCCCGACTGCTTGTTGAATTCCAACTATGTGCCACTTGAAACATTGATTTTTTCTTTTTAACGCTCGGCTGACGGTGCTTGGGTCTTGTTAGACCCAAGCATACACACCGCTGAGAAGAATGGTAAACGATAATAGAGGAAAGCTCAGAAATGGAAGAAGATGAGTTGCTCAAATAAGTAGGATAGTTACCGCGGGTCTAAATTGACCCGGACTCCGAATCCTACGCAGTCCGCGAACCTTCTGAGGCTTAACCTGCTAGTGTTTTTAATTATATATAATTGGAATCGCTTCCGAATTCCGTAGAAAAATTACATATTAAGTTTTCGCGAATAATTCACGAATAATTCATTTATTTAGGTGACTAGATAATGGAATTTCCTCACTTAGCAGATTAATGAAATAAATACGCCAACTTCGTGTGGATTATTCTATGTAACATCAAAATTGTGACAGCATTAGATATTGTCGCTTATCACGAAAGCCGATCGTGAAGAAACGCACCCGTAGACTTTTATCGGCTCGTTGAAGAAAAGTATCAGGCTTCGCAGATAGCACGCTCGGTGCGTGCGTGCAACAATAACAGTAACGCTGAAAGCGTCAGTAGCCGTAATAACAACAAAACCCACGGAAGAAGTGAAAGGTTCTATTTCTTGAAAGCGTCCAAGAAACACGCCGATCTCTCATCATTATTGACACCACGCTTACGTTTGGTTGGTTTATAAAAATACCACATCAAAGAATTGAAAAAGATCTCGAGAATAAAACCAACAACATTTCATTATTTTACTGCTGCAAAAGCATAACGAAATTTTTAATGCAAAACGCAATTTTTATTTTCAATAGAGTTTGATCGAGTAAAGTAAGAGCTTACCGATTTTAGATAAAAAAAAAAGCTGGATTAAAGTAACTGTCGAAGCTAATTTATAATATAATCGTTGAACGCGTAAACAAGAGTTGATAACACATAATATATAAGTGAATCCTAAATAATTCCATTGAAATAATAAATTAATTCTGAGCTCTATTTACCCGGTGCTAATGCATTCATGAAATTCTGTTTATAATTGATGGAATACACGCAAATCGCCGGATTTTTAATTCGCCATCAAGGAGTGACAGTTCGTTCTATACCGTTCAAAGTCGTTTATAATTCGGAGTCGGCAACGAAAGTTTCTGAAATCGTTCGTAGAAACTGGGCCAGCAACAATAAAGACGATAATGGTAGGGGACAGCAGCGAGAGGTCTGCTTCTAGGAGTAATCGACGAGCCTTTCCATTTTCATACCGTCGTTGCCATAGTTCTACATATATTGATTACTTGACCACACAATCAGGAAAAAGGGGAAAAAGGCGAAAATAGGCATGACCACGACGAACCGCATCGTTCAACGGCTCAACATCGATTTCGCATTCGTCGTATACAATAATACATACTAGTAGCAGAAGTACACACTAAATTCTCCATTCAGGCTACTTGATAATTATCATGTTTAGAGCAGTTATCACGTCGCGCGCCACCGGTGGTGCACGTGGCATAGCAATGAGTTGCCATATGCTCAGATACATACTCATTCAATTTCAGTTGAATGAAAAATATCTTATTTGTCCCATAACGCTCTATATGTTCATAAACTCCACATCTCTCATTATTTTTGCTTCACCGAATTATGCATGTTTATTTCGAATTATCAATTGTTTACGCAAACATTCTGCTGAAGGGTGCCTTCTGTTCGCTGCCCTTTCTTCTTGATAATAATGAATCTTTCAATCTCATTTTATGAAAAAAAAAAATAACAGACTTTAAAAAAAATAAAAATGCAGTAAAAAGTAAAAAATAATTTAAACCCTTATTTAATTTACGACTCTTATATTTTTCAAGTCGGTGCCAGATTTACACAGTGCAAATGATGAGGCACCGGCTTAAAAAATATGAGATTCGTAAATTAAATAAAGGATTAAATTATTTTTTACTTTTTAGTGCATTTCTATTTTTTTCAAATCGGTTTTATTTGTTTTGTTTTTGTCTTTTTAGTTTTATATACATTAACACAACATGCTTGGGAGATATGCGTGTACGTACATAACATAATAATTATTAGGTGACAATAGTCTTTATTATTAACCAGAACTGGCACAATATTGAGCCAATATTGATGCAGTGTAGGATGGGACCACCACCCCCTACGAATAAAAAAAGATTATCAAAATCGGTTCATTTCATATGCTGAGGAGTTATGCGGAGACAAACATACAAAAAATACATACAGGTCGAATCTATAACCTCTCCATTTTTTAAGTCGGTTAAAAATAATTATACGGTAATATTAAATAAAATGATTTAGAATTTCGACCGTAAAGAATTTTTAACACTTAAAAGTAAGTGTTATCGGCGCACCGGTTCGGTCTATTTTTGCAGTCTATTATAAAAGTAGACCGAACCGGTGCGCCGATAACACTTACCTTTAAGTTTTAAAAATACGGTAATATTCATAAGAATTAAGACACCTGCAGTGTTTCCACAAAGTGTGATATTTGGCAACATGTAATCTAATTACAAATTACACAATTACATTTTAATCGTAATTTGTAATTAGATTACATTTTGCCCAACTTTGATTACAGATTGAATAAGTGTCACAGCTTTTATTTTCTGCCTATAATTTAAAATGCCAAGTAAAATACAATTTGCTCAGAGTTCTTCAATAAACAACGTTGTCCTCATACAGCCCTTCCAATGATAAAATTGCAAAACTGCAATTTTTTCGAATCCAAGTGAAACGAATGGATTTTCGAATCCAAGTGAAACGCATAATTCTATTAGTTTATCAACAACATGTACCATGGTGAAGTTTCAAAAGTATCCCGCGTGAGCCACCAACGGTGCACGCGGCCCAATTGGAAAGTCGCTGCGGCACGAGGCGCGTTACACCAAAATGGATCCCAAACGGGCGCGTAAATCTCTCGCGCGGCGCGTTGCATATTTTCATCGGCGAGCGGACCGACCAGCCGCGTCGTTAAGAATTCATGATTTTATACGACTTTACGGCCGAGTCGTGCCCAAGCCATTCGATACGTGACGTAATCGATCCGGTGCCCCCCTAAAACCTGTTAACGATCCAATCCCCTTCGCCCGATGACGGCCGCGGGCACGCGAATTGTACACACTCATCGACAAAAATAATACGGAACCAACGCCTTCATACACGCGGTGGCGCACGTTGAAATCGATCACGGGCGGCCGGTGCCTAGGCGCGCGCGGTGACCCTTAGCTTTCTATTATCGTCCTCCGGCACGGCAGTGGTTCTGAAAGTGAAATCGATAAAGGTCGATGCACCGGCAAGTACGCCGCTTATAATAATCGGCAGATCTCGCGTCTGGATAATCTAGCGGGCAACGGGAATCGAGAAATAAAGGCGGGTCCACGCGTGCCAGTGGTCGCTGCGTTAGTGCCAGTAACTGACGCGGGCAACTGTGAGCTGCTCCGTTCCAAAACAAAGAAACGATAGGTATCTTTCATCGCTGACACATAGGCGGCGCTGAATCATCACGCAACTGACACGTGCGAACCCGCCTTTAACCGTCCGCCAGCGAAGGTGGATCAATTTTCACCTGTACTCCATCTACCTTCGCAGGCGACTCATACGTTTAAATCCCACGCGATCGTTTATCTGCAATAAAATGTTTACTAAACATCTGAAGTCGCCTAAGAAACTTCAGCTTTTAAAGACTAAACAGGCGATCGTATAATCACTTTAAACTCCACGTTATCTCCATTAACGACACTTGGCGCGAAACGGTGCGAAGGGGAGAGAAATCTATCGATCCACGAAGGAATAATCGAAGCGGGGATATAATTTATTACCCAAATGTAATTTCTATCTCGTCATAAATTCCGTGCGGCGACGGGAGAATGACGACTATCCGCTAAGTCGCTTCCGCGAACACGCGCTAGCATTATTTATTACACGTTGACTGTAATCGTCGATGCATTATGCAACTGTTGTAGATAATTCCCGCATGCCCAAGGAACGCCCGAGCAACCGACCCCGCGCGGGTTTCGCGGGACACGCGTTGTATTAAACAGCGGTCAACATTGAAAGCAAACAGCTGATTCAAGGCTGACGCCCACCGGAGCCGGTGTACGCTGCTGCGATAGTAATGAGCTGGCGTTCCAGGTAACCTACGACCTACCTTAAACGATCCGACCAGAGAAGAGCGCGCATTATTTAGCGCCGGGCAACATTTGCCCCGCTGTTCCAGAATCAACAGCAAACTCTCCACGCTAACAAATGGAGGCGATGGTCGCCCACGAGCCGCTCCGCCATCGAGGAATTTTCCACGTAGAGGGAAATCTATGAAACCCGCTCGCTTGCCGTACGAACGGACCCCTAGCGATTACAGGATTACCGGGAGGATTCCTGTCCCGTCGAAGAGAACGGGCCAAATTGCAAGGGGAAAGGTATAGCTCGCATTTCGCGGTTCTAGATGCCGTGGACGGGAATGCACAAGGAAAATGCGTTCACTCCTGAGAACTAAGGCGTAAGCGGCGCAGCTGATGCTTATGAATAGAGGAAACTTCTGGTGGACTGAGGTCGACGCTGGCGATTCGATATGCAAATTATTAAATCTACTGAAATCGATGTTGGCAGGGGGCGTGTTGATGTTTTTAGGACACTTATAGATGGCACGTTGGAGCTTTGATACATATTGAGTACGATGGCGAATGATTAAGGCCTTTGTTGAGTAAGAAGCTTCTGATCCTTAGCTTTATTTGGGAGAAAGTTTTTAATGCGGTGTTCAGTGTTTTTCTTCCTTCCCCTTCGTTTTTTATTCTTTAAGGGGGTATTCTGGTCTGACGAGGCGTTTTCGTCGCGTTATTTTGGAATTTTTTTTACAAAGAACCCATCAATTTTATTATTATTTAGTTTATTGCTACATGTTTATTGATGTTTGAACTATCTTTACAAATTTTGTCAATGGAAAAGAATTAAAATCAAACGCAGTTGACTGTTTTAAAGTAATGGTGAAAAAAAAACATGGTGTCACGGTGTCCATGATTGGGCTCGTTCTAGTGATCTATAACAAAAAATGAAAAGAGATTCTATATCTGTATGCCTGTGGCTTTCGTCCCTACCAGAATGATAAAAAAATATTGAAAATTAAGCAAATGGCGGCGGTTTAAAATTAAGTTTCGATTTTCGCACAATTTTTCAACTTTAAAGGTCTGTGAAAGTTTAAAAACAAAATATTTTATCATAATTCTGGTAGGGACGAAAGCCACAGGCATACAGATATAGAATCTCTTTTCATTTTTTGTTATAGATCACTAGAACGAGCCCAATCATGGACACCGTGACACCATGTTTTTTTTTTCACCATTACTTTAAAACAGTCAACTGCGTTTGATTTTAATTCTTTTCCATTGACAAAATTTGTAAAGATAGTTCAAACATCAATAAACGTGTAGCAATAAACTAAATAATAATAAAATTGATGGGTTCTTTGTAAAAAAAATTCCAAAATAACGCGACGAAAACGCCTCGTCAGACCAGAATACCCCCTTAAACGAATTCGAAACCAGCAACTCTCCCTCTCCTATTTTCACGTGGACTGTATTATATTTTATTTTCATTGGAACAAAGGAATCGAGTGGAAAGAATTATCTATTTGGCATGGAATGACTATAGGAGAAGAGACTCCCCATGTACCTTAGGGCCCCAAAAACTTGTGGAACCCTTCAGGTTCCCGCGTCTTCTGAAGCTCCCTGAGCACGTCTTCTGAGAACCCTCTGGAGCCCTCCAAGGACCCTAGGTCCCCGCAAAATTATGGGACCACCAAGGTCCCCAGAAACTTACGCACTGATTCTTTGAGCAAATGGGGCCCCAATTATTTTCAGTACTACCGCGAGCTTGACAAGCGTTCCGTTTAAAATCACGATGCAGGAACATTGTCCCAGGAATGATATTCTTTCCTTCCACTGCTGACGTTTGTGTTCAAAAGCTTCTTATTTTATATAATGCTCGATGCCACGAGAGCGATTCGCTTGCTTCAATTGGCAAGGGGGTACGAGCTATCCCCTGTTATTTCCGGCGGGATTTTTTGGCATCGCTCGAAAGCAATTTGCCAGCAATTAAAGCGTTCCCTTCGATGAGCCTCAGACGAGCTTTGACGTTAAGCGAACTGTATTGCTGTCATCAAGTGAGTGTCTCATTAATTCCTGCTGGCACGTGCGTTGATTATACAACGCGGACCATGAAGAAATTTACATTCAACGATGAATATTCCTATCTAGAAGTTTACCTCCTCTAGCTTTACCATTAACGACAAAACAGAATATCTTCAATCACGTATTTGTCAATACCTCCAATAGAAGTTCGTTCAATTTATTACGCACAATGAGAATACCTACAATACCTACAGTGTACCCTAAGTCGATAGCACAAATAAAGGTAATAAAACAATTTAACGAGACTTTCCAGCGACCTCTCCGAAAGCCTTCTACCAATTGCCATGCGTGGGATTGGGATAACTCTTTCATCCCAGCGATTACCACAGACAATAAAGAAGGGAAGCTTTCCACTCCCTGGAAAATTACCGAAAGCGTGTGACGCAAATTTTCCAGAGTATCGCGGGGTGGTTGTGCCAATATTCCACTCCATAAACGTCAAGAGCACTTGCATTTGCCAGTTCACGCTTGAGAACTGCAGAAACCGTCTCGCCACACTAGCGTGCGCTTCGCTAGCGATTCGAAAAACGAGCGTGCACATTTTATCCACGTCGCTGACGATCAGAGGTGTCAAACAGGCATTTCTACTTATTCAATTACTTAAATAAAACCTGCACCTTTCCGCGAAGCTACAGATCATTCGTACCTATTAATAGAAGAGATACCTGCCAAAGTCTCCGCAAGAATAATCCAACATTCGAAATACCTTAAACATCGAGTTACGATGAAACATCAGGCGCGATACATTTTCAGCAATTACGTAAAGATAGCGGTTTGAATTACTCATGTTGAATCGCGTGGATCACGGTCGTTAGATCAGGGAACCTTAGAACGTGACTGTTACGAGTGACTTATCTGCTAGTTGCTACAACTCGAACGTTTAAATCCGATAAAAATTTCAATAAGAATTCCCAAAGAAGCGAGCTGCTGGCGAGGAAGCAGGAGGCTCGGCTCCAGCCGTGGGCGGTCGGCGTCGTTAGCGATGGGAAGAAGGTCGATAAATCCGCGGCGCTGGATCCCGCGATCTCTCGGGGAAATCGCGGGAAACGTCGATCCGCGGGGCCGAGCACCACGTGACGATCGCTGGGAGCACGTGCTCGGCATCAATTATCGTCGAAACGAGCGTAGCATCCGCGCAGGAATTCCGCGCTACCCCGGCCGGCTCCGCTCCCTCTCGAATACAGATGAGGAGGATCGCATTGCGGCTGTTTCGCAACGCGAAGAAAGACACAGATGCAGAAAAAAGATAATTCGATCGTGCCGCCCGTCTCGTGGTCCGCAGCCGCGCTACTTGCGCGCGAGCAAAGTGTGACAAATAGAACGTGTCACGAAGTCGATCAGAACTGACGCGGACCGGTAACTGAAACAATATCGTCCCGCGGCTGGCAGAGTGAAATGCTGGTTGCGCAACACCGACGAGCTCGTTTGCCTACGATGGGTGATGAACAAAAAATGCTTTATCTCGTTATATAAATGGAGATGCTCAGGTCAATTCGTGTAATGACTAATCGCTTTAGAGTTATTGTCTGCTCGGCGCGTTGCAGTAAATGCAATTATTCTGGAGCGGAGGAATGGTAGTTGTTGAGGATTCGTGGAGTGGGTACTTGAGCCTTGTGGAATATCATTGGGGGTTTATTGACAAGGCAGCTTGTACTCAGGTAGATTGATGGTAACGCTTTGAGTGAAGCCGCGTTTAGAATTTTGGAGGCCCTAGGCGCAGCGTTGCGAAGCCTCAAGAGAGCGAGTCTATTTCTACGGTTGTGTGAAAAATATGTAGGTAGGTATACCTAGGGAGCAAAATTGCTAGTACCCAAATAGTTTTTTGCCTCGTTGGTGGTACGCTCGGGTGCATGAATTTTATGCAGTACTGCAGTTAATGCTGATTTTATATTCTAAGGAAAGAAAAATGTATTTCGGGTGGAGGCGGTAGGCCTCGCAAATCTTTCAGCTGCCTCTAGTTTTTATATTAGGAATTTTATACTTAAAAAGTATTTTGTTTTGCAACTATAACTAGCCTGTATTTTATGTTGTTGTTTGTGAGGATTAAGGTTCTAAAATGGGGCCTCAGCTTGTGCCTAGTACGCCTAGGGCGCGCAAGGGTTTTGGAAAGCGCTCCTTTAGGGCAGGATGCACATCCCTCGGCGCGAAAACGCGCCGACGCCACTCGAAGTGTTAGTGCGGAATATTAGGAAGTTTCTGAAGTGCTCGTGTTTTAAAAAAATACGTAGGCATTTCTTTTGAGATAGAGAGTGATTATTAGACTTTTAATTCTGGTGCTAGATTATCTGGTTCCTGCGATTCTTATAGCAAAGAGCACAAGTGTATTGTTAGGTGTATTTTAAAGGATATAAGTAGTGCCTGGATTTCAATTTTGAATAAAGAATCAGTGGTGGATTATAATTTTTATAATGTTTATTTAAATACTGAAGACATGTGTAGTTAAATGCTTGAGTGAAAAAATGAAAGATAATTTGTTTTTATCCTTTACACAAAGGATTTGGCTAAAGTGGATTATTTCTGTGCGACATGAAATACATTTGATTAATAATTCCCTCAGTTTTAGGAAAGGCTTTTATTTTTATTTATGACTTTATTTGACCATCTGTTCCTTTAACGTATATACAGTCATGATCATAGAAATTGCACCATCTTGAGTATATCAATGTTTCTAGTTTAACTCTCGCACGAGCAGTGACCATCTGTGTTATTACGCATTACCCATATGTTTGATTTACATTAAAGAAAGCATCATTTATTGCAATGAACAGATACTTCAAAATAAATGTACCTCTACTAAATTTGTAAATAAACATTCGTAGCTATTGTCAATGAATAATAACTTGGCAGTGAATGTTACTTTTAATTTTTCTATACTCCGAGCTGATTTAGTACTTTAGTACAGTGTTTCCCAGGCTTTCTTGAGTCGCGACCGCCTTTTATAATATTCAAATAACCCGCGCCTCCCCCCTTCCTGTATAAGGTAAGGTAAATTTAATAAAATAAAGGAAACACATTAAAAATAGGTATTTCAGAATATAATTCTAACTTAATAACATTTAATTATCTTAATACCCCCTTAGGTGCCGTGACCCACAGGTTGGGAACCACTGCTTTAGTAGGTGTATACCTACCTCGATACAACCCTATTGTACCGGCTCAGGTATGTAGAACTATTAAAAGATCGCACTAAAACAATTTAGTGTATCTACCAGGATTTCAATGCACCAACATATTCGTCACACTGCTTTTCAGGAGCGGTGCAATTTAATTGGCCACTACTGTGATGCTAAAATGAATGACAAATTGGTATAATACTTCAAGTGATATCATTCGCCCTAGGCGCGCGCGGGGGAGGGCCGGTCGAACGAGCCAGGGTGGCACGCGTTGAGCAACATTTAGACCGCCGAACTATTATTTGAAGCCGCAGTGCCCGCAGTAGCGCGAGACCAACGGTTACAACAGATTTACTGAGAAGCTCTGCTTATATGCGCGTATGACCTCATCTTTGGCATCTTCCCACAAGAACACTGGAAAATACACCGCGCAAAGCCAAGGCTTCAAGAGGGATTACGAAATCTAGAGTAAAGACAAAGATCGTGGGCCCTTGAAACTTTCACCGATGTGGCGTTTTCGTAACGATCGATATCAGGCCGCGTTCCGATCGAATTATCCTGGATTTGTGGGCGGAAAAAACAAGCGTACACGTGCATACGTACTTATGAAACGTACTATCGCTTCAATGCAGCAGGATTAAGGGACTAAATAGACAGTCAGATCGCTGGAAGATTAAGTATTTATTTGCGAATTAATTACAGGGAGATGAATACAAATTATGACTAGTATTTCTGGGGGATTTTTATTAATATCTACTATAAATAAGGTTTGTCGGTTTTTAAATTTACAAAACAGGTTTTATATACTAGAATTAATATGTAAAAATGAATTAATTACTTAATTAAAATTGTTAACATTTTGACTTGAAATCGCCTCAGACACAAGCACATTGTAGCAGGTAACGTTCAATTTACTGGGAAACTACTCTGCACGAGTTCATATTTTCGGAAGAAAAATACTAAATGAAATAAAGATTTATAATTTATATTTTGTACAGATTTTAGTTATTTTAGTTTTTTCTTCGTTTGGTTTTGTGTGCGGTGTATTTTAGTGTTATATTTTTGTAGATCCATAAATATTTAAAAAAACTGAACATTTTTAAAATAAGTACAAATATTTATTTCCTACTTTAATTATATTTTTTGAGAAAATTCGATACCCGGTTTTTAGGGAATAATGGAATTCGAAAACCGTTTTTTTTTTCAAAATAAATTTTGTTCTGATAATATATACATATACATGATGGCGCAACAATCGTGTCATGTGTGATTGTGCGGTCATTTTTATGCGGTTGCAGCTTGCTAAAACCCAGGTTCGGATCGACTTGAAATTTGTACAGCATATTCAAAATATATTCTTTTCTCGAGTTTACCTCAGCATAAAGTGTACTAAACACTCTAGTTTCCGAGACAAAAAGACAACCATCTGTGCACCGCGAAAATCAACATTTATCGTACAAATCGCCTTCTCCTTTGAGAATTTGGAACCCAGGCCCGCAAAAGTTCACCCCGGCCCTGCCGCTGGACGTTAAAGACACTCGATCAACGTCGAGGAACACAGATTTTCAGAGAGGAAGAAGGTGATAAGCAGAAGGATCCGCTGTTAATTTCTGCGACCTTTTCGCCGACACGATCACAATAGACCCGTTAAAAGGAACGTTGCCAAGAGTTTTCGCAAATAATGCACGACGATCAAACACGGGCCGCGACAAAGACGAGGATGATGGCGAGCCGCGCTGGCGACCCGATCGGTAAATCCCCGTCGCCACAATGTCTGCGGCGGCAAAAGATAGTCTCCACACCACCTCCCCCAACGATCTTGTTACTCATCATTAGAACAAGCAGAGCACCTCGGCCAAATAAAGCGAGAGAATCGCTGGCACTAGGGCGGCAGACAGAGACAGACCAACGAGCCGCAATTTCTGTTCCTCGGCGGGCGTTAAAATTGCGAATCGAATAATTCTCCCTTATCGATTTTTGCTCGCGTTTAGAAAACTGTGTCACCAATCCAGGACACAAAGGGAAAAGACTGCGCCATGGTAAATGTAGATTTTGCAGAATATGTTATCACGCTTCGGATGATTTCTCCGCTCCTATCAATTTCTACGCGAGTTTAGAAGCAAAAGCATGTCAAAAATTTAAGAAACAAAGGAAAACGAATGCACCGCGGCATATGTGGACTTTGCGGTGTCTGGGTCTTTTTTGACCCAGCTGTACGCCTAATAATAATATTAAATAATAATAGAGAAAACCTTAGAGATCGAGAAAACGAATTACGAAACGATATTTAAACAACGGGAAAACCCGATAACTTTAAGGTCTGGTTTCACCCGTTTACAGTGAATTTCCGTAGAAAATGAGATTTTTGCAAATAATAAACTAATGACAAAATAATTAAAAAATAATAAGAGATTAAAGTCTCGTGAGATTAAAGTCTCCTGCGAGACACGATATTCCTGTCTCATCGTGGATTTGCATTTTAACACGCTCTGCATTCACACAAAGTTTCCTTGAAATGAGAATTTTCCGGTTGAAAAAGTTTCCTTTTTTTCCTTTCGCGAAGGAATTTTTAGATTTCCGCGCTTACTCCGACATAATACAAAGTAAGTAATGAATTAAATTCTTTACATTCTCGACTTACACCGCGCACATAATCACCGGCACAATTGCTATCTTATTCCTGTTACCATACACAGTAGAGCGGAGCGGAAAATTTAAATTTGAATTTTCAGTTGACCTGGGTGTGGGATAGTTGTCTTTCGATTAACCAAACACGAGTGTAAACAAAATTTGGAAAAATACTCATGTTTGCAGGTCCCTTTTTCTCCTAAAAATGATTATACGATTTTTCCAAAATTTTTTACACTTGGTGTTTGGTTAATCAAAAGACAACTATCCCGCACCCGGGCCAACTGAAAATTCAAATTTAAATTTTCGCCTATATAGTATCGTTCCGCCTTGATACACAATCGAAACTGTGCCACGTTTCCATGTTTGTACAATGATAGAGCTCGTTTCCGTCACCAAACTGCACAACAGAGTAATGTTTGTGTGTTCCCCTGCGCTGTCCAGAAAAATTAATTCCCCCGGAGCGTTGTCGAGTGATGCAATTGCGTCAATCCTCTAATTATTTCGAGCGACACGAACAAGGGGATCGTTTAGTGTGACGCTAATCTAGCAGACGGTGATGAAACGACGATTCCGGGAAATGGGCACGGCGAAAAGGGAGGGGAAAAATCCGACGTCGAGCGACGCGGAGCGCGCGGGGCTGCAGCGAATCCGATTCGACTTCGGCCGCGATATCGAACGGGCTCTGATACTCCTGATATACGTGGCTGCGTGCACGTGCATCATCATCATCTCCGATAGAGGTGACGTTCCTCTTTCTTCCGCAACAATACCGACTAATTAACCGCCGCGTCTACGCGACCTTGCAATTAATCGTGCTCTGTTGCGCCGCGTGTCTATGCGACCCGGCGCAATCCCCGATACGTACGCTGCCGATACCGTCTTCGCAATTACGGTCCAGCCGCTCCGGACCGCGCTCCCCGACGAGAGATCTGGAGCGAGCGTGTCAGAGTGTACGCCCGCCGTACGCGGCGGAGTAATCTTTGCTGTTGAAAATAATTAGAGGATCATCTACTCCGGGCGATCTTATCTCCCCGCCGGGATTCTACTACTTTGAATGGTACCAGCGTGTAACGCGCCGGGTGTCCAGTAAATCGCGGTACAACCGGTCAATAAAATATTCCTATAAACGGGGAGAACTATGAATATGCAGGAGGATAATTTGTGCGTTTCAGTTTGAGGTTCAGCGGCTACCGCAGATTGAATTCTGCGCGGTATCAGCGTGCGGGCATATTTACCGAAAAGATTAGCCACGCTGTTTGCACGTGCTGGTGGGAGAAAAGATGCTTCGAGGAACTGACGGATTTAAACGAGTTACGTGAAAGTCGAGCGGGGAGGCACTTTTCCAGCTAGTGGAAACGTACAAAATGGGGGGTTGCTAAATATAGAAAGACAGGCTTACACAATGGAGTTGACAGATGGAAACCTTTTGGATTTCGGAATGTCAAATACCAGAGGAGATAGCGGAGAACTAGCAATTCGCGGAACAACGGATGGTCCCGCTCGGCTGTGATTCTAAAAAGCAGGGCTCGAAAGAGTTCTGGTAATTTTCAATTGGTTGTATTTGAATCGTGGATCGTGGAACTTTTTTAAAAATGTTCTCACATGAAGTTACCATGAGAACTGATAAAGGAAAAGTTCTTGAAAATTAAAGTTCTAGGTGGAATGGAACTTGTGAAATATAAAAATTAAAATTTCTCTATGACAGGAACAGATATTTTGTTCATCAATATTAAAAAAGTTCTCAATCGTTGTTACAAATACTGAATACTGTTCACTGAATATTACTACAATAATAATAAATAATTATTACAGTTAAAGTGATATTCTGAATGTGTTATTTATTTGTAATATTTATCTACATAGATAATTTCTACGCATATATTATAGAATTTTTATGCACCTTGGTTAATGTAAGTTATAAAAAAATGTTATTTGGGTATTATTCTGGACAAGTTCTCTTTTCTGTTCAATACTTCTTCTGAAACTATTGATTAATTACTTAAGTTATGATTTTTATACCATTTATCGAATAGACACGAAGAATATAATACTATATTGTTAAATAAAACAAGTACCCAATAGTTTAGTACTTTTCTTTATCTTATGGAACCTTTTTTAATAAATGTTCTTATATAACTGTTTCCATGGAATTTTTATTATACAGGTTCTAAATTATCTGTTCCATGAGAACACGTTCTAAAGAAGTTCCTAAGGGTAACATTCCTTTCAATAAAAATTCCACAGGAACAGATAATTGTTTCAATGAAACATATAAGTTCTAACAGAATTTTTTAAAAAGAAGAGTTCTAGAACTTTTTCGATCCCTGCTAGAAAGAAGCTTAATGGCTAAGCAGAATAAGAATTATAGGTCCGCTGGGAACTTGTTATTAACCCTCGGTTGTCACATCTACCTTTTCGAACGTCGTTGTCACACTGGGTCAATTTGACCCTGTCAATTTTCAATCAGTTGTTACTTAAAAACTATTTGTTAAATTAAGTCTACAAAATTCTGAGATAAAGTTTGAACATTGTAGAATATATGCCCATCGTTGAAAGTTGACATTTAAAGTGTTATCATGCTTAAAAAAAAGTTTGAATTAATAAGAGTTCCGAGAAAATGTGTTTAGCTTCAAAAATTGCAGGGTCAATTTGACCCAGTGTGACAACCGAGGGTTAAAGAAATTTTAATGTGCGATGCTTCTTAGTAAAAGTTATCGTGAAGTATATTGTGTTTAATTAATAGCTGTTATAGTTAACATGAAGATTTATTACCAAGATTTATTTTTTTAACTGACGATTTCACAAGTGTTTCTTTAATTTACTTCAGTTCGTAGGGATAGTGTATCATAATTTATGAAGCGAAACCGTGTGCAACTTTTAAGTTAACATTCAAGCATCGTAGATATTACTGCGTGCGAATTGAATTTTTAATGAAGTTTTTGCTAGTTCTCTCCAAAGCAAACTTCCGCCTGTGGGATCACAAAGAATAGCGTCAATGACATCATTTAAAGGCAGATAATACGTTGTTCGCGTTATCACGGTTTACGCTGCTATCAGCAACGTAACAAATAATTATTGCGTGAGTAGCGACGTGCTTCTCCACGAAGTTAATGGGAGCAGTTCACTGTTGCAGTTCGTTTAGCGTTGAGCAACTGATCAGTAATTAGAAGAAAAGAAAGTGTTACTGGTGTAACTAACACTTGTGGAATCAATGACAATGTAGGTATTGCTGGCTGGAGTAAATGAAGCCACTTGAGGACTTCGCAGCTCCATTTTTTACAGGTTTTCACTTATGACGTGTAATATGTGCAAAAAAGAATACTACATCGTTTGGTGCACGTTTCATGCAAATCCTATAACAAATGAGCGATTTGCATCTAGATTTACTATGCATAAAACGCAGATATTCAAGTATTTCAAATTTCATACACTTTTGTCTAACATTGTACGTACGATACACCCTTAAAGCCATTATATGAATAATGTCCCTTATCCACTGGGTCCCTCGAAACCTGTGAGAACTGAGAACCCCAGAAGTCCTTAACCGTACAAAATATTTGGAATCCTTTACGATCTCAGGGATCCACTTTGGCTCCTTTGGGACACTATGGGGCTCCTGAGAGCCCTTACAGAACTTTCCAGGTACACAGGAACATGGAGAGACCTTCTGAAGCCCCTACAGGACTTTCCAGGTACACAGGAACATGGAGAGACCTTCTGAAGCCCCTACAGAACTTTCCAGGTAGGGGAACATGGAGAGACCTTCTGAATACCCTCAGATCTCTGGAACCCCTCATTAGACCTCAGGGCCTTAGGGCCACAGATAACTATGGACCCTCATAGACCCCAGGGAATTATGGAACCCTCCCTAAACCTCAGGGTCCCAAAAAATTATGAAACCTTCCATAGAGGGTCCCCAGGTACCCATGGAGCCATTTAAAGCTCCTAATATCTCTGATACCCTCACGAATCTCAGGAACTCGGAAACCATAGAGGTCCCCGGAAACCAATGGGACTTTCTGAAGCTCCCAAGATCTACAAAATCGTGAAAGAACTCCAGGAACCTATGGCACCCCCTAGGGGAACCCTCTGAAATTACAGAATCACGATATTGTCTGTAACAAACTCGGGTCTTAGCTCCTCTCGCGTTGCGAAGCTGTCTATATCAAGTCTCCTAGGGCCAGTATCATCTATATCCGGTCTCGCGCGTCCGAGATTGCCTAGTACCGTGTCAGTTGAGCCCGATAACGTCTTTATCGGGTTCCATTCGTTCGAAGTCGCCTATACTACTTCCCACAAGCCTCACTCTCTACTGCAGGATTCTAGTTTAGCCCGTCTAGCTACATATATGTATTTCCCTTGGCAAAACATGATTATGTGCATCGTTTCCAATCAAAATGAGTTTGCCAATACAAACTGTTTACAAAACCCCTAAGTCTACAACATTCCGAGTGCTTTATGCGTTTTCTGCGCCAATGTGTGCGGCAAAATTAATGCCAAGCCGTTTCTTCACGCTGCTCAATTTATTACAGCGACTAAGGGGTGAAATTTTGGTAAAAATGAGATATAATAATAGCGGGAAAAAGTTGAGTTAATGCGATGGAGAATAAAATAAAAATAAAATTTCCTTTTATCAATTTGTCATTTTATTCAAATTCTGCAATTTCTTCTGCGACCCTGAAGTATAGTTTGAAAGTCCAATGGAACGAAAGATATGTTAACAACATTCTTACAATATTTATCAAAAATTTAACACACGATTTTACATAGCACTTTAAATATTCCAAGTGTCTTCCTGCAAAACTAAGAATTCTGACTTATATTCGTTTGCCCGCCCACTGGAGATAAAGAACTAGAAGTATACGTTCTACTAATTCGCCGATAACAAAACAAAAATTGAGGGAGAAATATTTACATTTGATTTCGCGTGTTTAGCCGAATTTATCGATTCCTGCAGTTTTTCATTGCTGCGTTGAATCCGAACGTTTCATAGCGATGAAAGTGCACCGCAGATGCACTGCCCCGGCGATATCGCAAATATTTGGAAAATAGGACGATGACGTAAGTGGCCGTTACCAACCCGAGCCGAAGTGTTTGCGTCGGGAACAGAGTCAAATCCGATCAACCCGGATAAAAATGTATCCGCGATGCACCTAAATAAATCATCGCCTTTAACGATGCACGCGCCTGTTTTCTGGCGAAGAATTCGGGAAGATTTCGTGTAAGAGAATTTTGGGGGAGACGAGGTGGAGTGAAAACTGAAACGGTATAGAAAAAGCGGTAAACAGCGCCATTACTAGGATTTACAAAACAGGAAAAAATAATAAACGATATCTTTTACATTCCTATTTAGTCAAAAATTGTTTACAAAAATTCTTAACTAACTATATTCAAGAAAGAAATTTAATAAAATGTGTTTAATAATATCTGTTAGTATCTCACTTAATTAAGTGTCTTACTTAATTATTGAACACCGAGTTCGTGTAATGAGGAGAATATGAAATAGGTAAGTAATATGTCTTGAAAGTACTATAAAGAGGTTTAATGAAGCATATTGTTTAATTTCACTGCGTCATTCTCGTGCACGAACGAGTTAGAACAAAAGAGATTTAAAACCCGTTACAAAACAAAAGGGAAATCACTTTTATTGCAACAATAACGTGTAACGTTCAGTGGCACGCGCATAAAGTTCATCGAACGAGGCATCGATTTACCCGCATATGTAACGGTAATTAACGCGGATAATTAATAGTCTAACGGCGACACGTTCGTCAATCGTACTAACGTGCACGGCTAAGTGATTACGAAAACATTTACACACAATTGAACCTATAGTGCCTCGTAAAAAGAAGAAAGTTACATTCTATGGTAGCTTGCATATCCTCCCATTCCAAACAGCCCATAAATTAATTCAGTAATATTCATTATCCATTCATAATTTTATTGTAACTTTGAAGTAGAACTCGAAACACGGTACGCAGAAGTAATTTTACGATAATCATCGATGCATTTGTACCGCGTCGAAAATAAAATCAAGGGAAAATAACATCATAATTCTGAAAGGAAAAATTGTTAAAGGAATAATGCATGACAAAAGGCCACTCTTATGGACATAAATTATCCCGAATTGTTTCCAATGTACATGCAATATACCGAATGTACAGCGTGGGTGACACGAAATATTACAATCTACTTGTTTGCGAAAAATGGAAGAAGACAATGGAAATACAGCAAAAAATTTGATGTATTTCCGTGTAAGAAAAATTGTATGATAATGGTATCCACCAACACAAATTTATACGTACTTTCATTTCACAGAATGATAAAGAAGCAACCCTCTCAAAGATTGGCCAAGCACCCACGCGATTTATGTAAACTACTTCCCAAGAAATGTAACTTAAGATGCGAGGGGAAAAAGTTTTAGCAGTACTTACTCGAGAGCAATTTCGAAATCTAAGCGTGCAAGATGTTGCAGAAAATTGATCGCGAATGGGTTATACGAAATGCAGGATATGATAACAAACTTAAAAAAAGAAGTAAAAAATCGACTTCAAAGGTGCGCTAAAAAGAATAAAATTATTATTTTTAAGTCGGGGCCAAAATAGAAACAAAATTAAATCAATTTCTAAACCTTTATCAATTATAGTCCATTAGCACACTAACGCCCGATTTAAGCCCAACCGATTTAATTTTGTTTCTATTTTGGCACCGACTTAAAAAAATCTTTTTAGCGCACCTTTGAAGTCGGTTTTTTAGGTTTTTTTAAAAAATTTATTATTTCATAATTTTTAGTGACCTTTGTATGGAGTTGGTTAAAAAACATTTATTATTGTACAAATTGGGGTACATACTCCATATAACAACGAAAGAATCATCCAAATCGGTCCTCGCCAGACAAAGTTAGACGCGAACATACATTAAAACTGAAATTCTAGATAATTCTAGAATATCTAGATAATAATAAAGAAATTAACATCGTATCACCGGCTCTACACACTCTTTCAAATAAAAAGAAAATCATCGAAATCGGTGCACCTATGCGGAAGTTATGCGTGAACATACAAACATAATGAAATATACATACGTGACGAATTGAGTAACCTCCTCCGTTCGAAGTCGGTCAAAAATAGACAGTTACCTTGATACAATGCGCTGCACTGTCGAAAAGTTGTCTGGAAGCGGTGTCGGTAATTTGCGTAATCGATCCGGCGTCCGCTAAACTTAAGTTCCTCTTGCCAGCCTCGGCAATCTTTCGTTGCGTGCGAAATCGCCGACGTTTGTGCGCCGCGAAGCGTTTCGCTAATTCTTCGGGCTGCACCTCACTGGGGAAATATTCCGCCACTGAACCTCGATGCACCGCCGAGAAACTTCGTAACGCCGGCACAGTGTTTCCTCCCGAGATCGAACGGCTTTAAGTACGAATCGGCCGGTGGCTCGGATAAGGGCGACTTCAGAGCGCGATTCGGTGAATCACCGTTCCCGATTAAAATCGAAAGGGCGACGACGCTCTGCGATTTGCCGGTAACAGACGTGTACTGCTCGCGTTGAGGTTATGTTTTGCATTAAGTACGAAAATCATGCGAGCCATTAAGTGACGTCGTTACACCGGCCCTTATGATTCGCTGGCGCCCGTCAAGCGTGGATTCTGTCGCCAAGTTGCATACACTTCCTTCCGATCTCTCGCATCTGGAACACGGTCGAACATAAACAATCGACGCGTCCACGGTTCCAAAATTCGATGAGTCGAAAACGTCACAGCCGGCTAACATCACACTATTCGTTCGTTCCTTGGGATTGATTAATACGTTCGATTTGTGGAAACTTGCATTAGCCCCAGTAAACGTATTCAGTAAACGTCGCCCTCGATGTATATGTATATAGATATATACCGTGTGTGTATATATATATATGTATATGCGTCGGTCGGTAACAGAAACGTGAAAGACAATTCCTACGGCGTTGTCAGAGAATCTTCACAAATCCGTTTTTCGACGTGGTCCAACGTATCGACCGGCGTGTTTTTGCGGTAGCTCACGCTGCACCAACGAACGCGCACAATTATGCTGGATTTGACCCTGTTGCAATGGCGAGAGTCTTCCTCTCCGTTTCCCCGCAACAAACGACCAATGTTTATCGCTCATTCACGGAATGAAAGATGCACGCGGGCCGTGGTGACATCCGTAGGAATGATCCTCAGCGTAACCGACGCCAGACGTGTCTCATCTCCCTCGAATTTCTGATTCGGCCGTGCCGCCGGAATGACGGCTGACACTTAACCTAAGCGCGCCGTGAAAAGTGCCGAGGCGCGCCAGCGTTGTCGCGTTTAGGAGTCATATGTATCGTCGTTTCTAACCTTTGCGGGCGCAAGTTTTTCTCGGCCCTCTTTCTTCAGCTGTGCAGAACGCGCAAGTACACCGTTACACGACGCTGGCCGCGGAAGCTCCGTTCACGAGGCTGAATTCCCTTTATTCCCCCCGCGGGTGCAACACGGTCGGGCACTGTTCGCGCACAGGACGGATGGATAAGCCCACGACGATTGTTGTTACTGAATGACCGAGGCTATGGTGCCGCGTTGTAGACCGTAAAGCGGCCGGCACGCAGGAAACCGGTGGCAGTCTTGAGAAGCGCACACCCCCGATCGCGCATCCTTCCTGGAGCCCTGGCGAGAGCCAACTGCCCCGCGCGCTTGTACGCCGACATTCAAGGCGATCCCCACGAACGACCAGCTGACCGAACCTAACCAACGGCTTGGACGCCCGAGTCCCGCACCGGCCCGTTTGCTTGCCTCTTGTCGTGCATGAACGCGGCTCTCCGCCGTCGAGCTGGGGCCGCCCGAAAATCCAACGCGAGCACAACCGAAAACACCGACCCGTGCCAACCGGCCAATTAAATGGGAATAAGAGTAAACCGGAAAAGAGAAACGGCGACCGTCCGTGCCCCTCCCCCTCAGCACTGTGCAATGTGGATCGCAACTATGCATAAGTAATTCAGGATGTGAACGGCAGAGGGCACCACCGATCGCTATCTTCTGCGCGAGCGTGATCTCCTTTTCTTCTATTGCCGGCGTATCGTTGCGGCGATGGACGAACAGCCGGTTTTAGCCTCTCAGGAAAACATCTGACGAATTTCCTCGGGTTACACCCACGCCACTGCCTACAAGTCGTTTCTTGCAATTAGTCAAATTGCAGTTGAGTTGCGGCGGTGGACGAAAGGCTGTATAGGATAGACCTATCGCCCAATGCATTTTTCTGTCACCGATTTGTGGGGTCCCATTACCATTTTAGTGTCACATGCAACGTTACCGGCGAAATCTCGAAAGAGATTGTAACGCTACGGGTGATAGGAATTTGAATTCAGCGCGGGTAAAACTAGGTCCTTCGAAATCCGCGAATTACGAATGTTTCTGTTGAAGTAACAATTTAAAGATCACATATTTTTTGAAAGAGGAATTCAATCTCCTCCACAGGTTTTAGAAAAATTAAAAATTCATCTGTTTAAACAATATACTAACAATTCACATTTATTTGTCAATCTTTCTGGTAAAATGTTAACTGATGTTCGGATGTTCCAGCAAACTTATATGTGTAAACTCTGGCCCAGAATAAAAAATACGGATATTTTAGATTTTGTATTGTTTCCCATACAATAAGTATTATTATATGTGCAGTTTACTCCTATTCTGTGCAAAATTGCGTCTTCCAGAATATGTCGTCGAAGATGTTAGAAACTATCATGATGTTTTGGGTAATTACACTATGGCATACGGAGCTAGGATGTCCTTTGAATAACCAGGATAGGTATACTATATTCCAAAAGTGACTAGACAGTAGACACACATTAGAATCAATTATATGTATTCGACGTTTCTATTTTAACCTCACTCCTGTACTGCTTCTATTGAATTATGTAGTTTTTCAAAGAACTTCGACTCTTTTGAATTTAAAAACTATATAATAAGTCTGAAGTCTCTCCAAATAAAAGAATCGCACCTTTTGCTTCGAAATTGTTAATAAAACTGCACAAAGAATTTAAAGAACTTATGCGTAGCCCCGCTCCCTCCCCGGCCCTTTATAGCTCGACGAGTCGAGCCGGACTGAAGTGAGCTACCAATTAACACTTCATTTAACGTTTAAACTTAAATAAACTTGTTAACGAGTGGTAACTACTACATTACAAAAATAAGTACCCATATAGTCTGTATTACAGGAATTAACTACCGAATACCGATAATTTATAACTTGATAACCTAAATTCTAAAGCACAAAGATTTCTATTTTTATAATCAAGCCTCTCAAGATGTGAAACAATGTACTTATTCCATGTTATTTACAAATCAGGCATATTTAAACAACAGAATCTACTAAATAAACTACCTGTAAACTTTGAGCTTTAATCTTACTTACCTGTCAGCCATACTTACAACAGAATCTTGGTCCACAAATAAAAATGATTGTCCAATTGCGAATTCGTATTCGTAATTCTGCCGCCACCCGAGTGTCTTGCGCGACGCAAAGCACGTTTAAAAAGAAATGGTGTTTCTACACCAAATCCATTTACTAACAGCCCACAGTATTTTAAATATCAATTCGAATGAAATTAGTCTTTTCCTCGCATCAAGCTTAAAATTAAAAAGCATTTCAAACCCAAAATATAATATTAAAATGAGCCAGACTGCGCGCGCTAACGCCATCAAGGTTCAAGCAAGTCTCGCGCGGAGGTATTCCAGGAACGTTGTTCCAAGGTGAACAGAAAGAGGGCTGGGCAACGGTTCACGCTTACGTTTTTTATTGTAATAGATTGTATTGAAATTTGTCGCATTATTTTCGAAAACAAAAGGTGTTGTTCGCGTCGTGGGGTCGACGTGTCCCCCCTATCCCCAACCCTTCCCCGACGATCCGCTTCGCGCATCATTTTCACGCATCTGTATCTTCTTTTCAATCTCTCGTTTATCGTTTCTTTTCAATGCACAACAAGTTGTTCGAAGGTTCGTGAGATACACCGTGTTTCATATACCATCGACGGCATATAACAAAATTCGACATATAGACTACAACAACAACAACACTCTTACTAGAACGCTCGGCCCACACACATATTCTCCTCATTGCTTTTTTCCCATTCACGCGAGAAATATATAATCTACAGGCTCTATATCACGAGGGATACACAAGAAGACACACGGTTCGAACAACTGTTTATCGAATAATGTCCAGAAAAATTTCTCACTCTTTCAAATTTCTCCCGTCCTCGTCGATCTTCATTCTTTTCGTCTCTCGATTTTAATATAATTAATTATATCTCGTGATTTTTCCTCTCACTCTACCTCTCTCGCTCTCTCATTTTTCGATCTTACTGTCTCTCTCTCTCTCTCCCTCTCTGTCTCTCTCTCGCTCTCTCTCTCTCTCTCTCGTAATCCTATGTACAATTAGATTCCCTTACGGTTCTTAATTTTTTTTTTGTTTAGGATGTTAGTAAATAATAGTTAGCATCGTATGTCTACGCTGTAAACAGTTTAACAGTTTGCTTAAACGCTATAGTGCTAAGTAATTTTATTAATTACTTATATCACATTGTTCATGTACACATATATTCCCCCGCACGCGTTCTCCATATATACTGTCCCCCATCGTCGACCGATCTCGCCCCGTGGCGGGGCTACCGCCGACCGACGAGTTCTATATACAAAAAGGATATTTTTTATTATTATTATCGTAATTATCATAATTATTACTACTATTATTATTATTATCGCTTTTCATCTCTCCCTCTCCCTCTCTCTCTCTCTCTCTCTCTCTCTCTCTCTCTCTCTCGACAGTCGCCGCTCGTACCTGCCACGCGACAGCAAGATACGACCGCGTTTCTACTTTGATTCATCCTGATACCGGCTTCCTTTACAAACGCCTCTTCCCCGTTCGACTCGAAACGAACGACACTCGACTCCTTCCCGACGAAAGCGTCTCTAAGCTACCTCGGCAGAAGCGAACGAAAATTAGCGGACAATTTACAGAACAGCTTGGGAGATCCAACTACAAAGGAGCCACGACGGCGAATAACGGCGGCAGAGTGGCGAAACGAATGAAGAAACATCGCGCCCTCGAGGTTCGCTAATCGGGGGTTGAGGGATGAGGAGAGGACGGAGGCCGAAAAAGTCGCTCGCCTCGGGTCCGACGGACCAATTAATACGATCATACGCCGCCTTTCCTTGTTGCCCGCGGTTGTACCAGCTCAAGAATGCCCCGAACATCTAGTACGACTATTTACATCCATTGCACGACTCGAGATTGGATTCAGGGGAAATTGCGCCGAATTCTATTGCGGTTCGAAAGCCCAGTGGACCCGTCGGCCGCGTTAACGAAGGAGGGAACGGGAATGACTAGTGCGCGCGCGGATACGAATTTCCTCCGTGAAATTTAACGGCCAGGCGCGAGAGGACGCGTGAATTTTTTCTCTGTCTCTCTCTCGCTTCAACGAGACTGAAGGTCACCGTGCACAGGCGTCATTGTAGGTGGAACAGGTACACAGAGGTCGCGAATTAAATTATCCAGCGGCGGCGTGAACTGATCCGCAGGCTCCGATTAAAGTTCGCTCCACACTATCGGTCACGCTGCGTTCTCGATTAAAATCACATCCCTGAGAGTTCACACTTATCAAGCCGGACGAGTCTGGACCCTCGGGGATGCGACTTTGATCGAGAACGCAGCGCGATCGATAGTGTGGAGCGAGCCTAAAGCTTCGGGTGGTCGCTTACTCGCACCTCTGTTAATACGCTTACGCCGACGCTCGAAATACGTTCATTACACCGAGCTTATGACAACGCTGTACGCCTGTTCTAGCTACTATACACGCACGACGAATCAAATGGGGCTACGTTCCCTCGAGAGTCGCGATTGTCGCTAAATTTATAAAATGAAAGACCTATATACGTTGACCGCGAAGACCAGCAGCAATGGACGACAAAGCTTGCCCCGATTCGCCTGTACCCGCCCGAAGGGGGAAGTACGCTCGGATATGTCTGCGAATCGACGCTCTTCCCATCGGCTTCACTCAACGAAAAACGAAATACGCGAAGATAAACATACAGAGAACGTAAACCGAGAGACAACCGTAGGCACCTTCGATGAAGATACCGAACGATTCCAGGGGGCATGCGAGTATTCGAAGTCTCGGGAGCTTTCGGATTTTGTGGAACGCGAAAATGTCACCATAGTTGCGCAGTGGAGGCCAGTGAAGCGTAGAAAATGACGTCGGACAGTGGTTAAGCAGTTTGATTCGTCGTACGGTGTCGATAAGGCTGATTCTTTGTTAACAAATTCGTCTAGCACGCGAAGCACAGCTGTTTCGATAGACCTCCAGTTTTAGAGGACAAAAACAACCGGGGCATCGAGCATACTTGCTCTCAAGAGATTCCAAGGTGACTTTTATTTGACAAGGAAGTCTCGAGAATAGGGATTTACTGTTTTGACTACATTTTTGGCGAAGAATCATCTCCCGCTCGATGGTACCGCGAATCAAACAGCACGCTACTGTACGCTAAACAAACGTGTTTCACGCCATCGCGCGCGTATGTTGCAATAAAATACCGTGTCTACTTTCTAACTCTACTGATTCAGTAGTGTCATTACTCTAAAGCTCTACTAATTTAGTAGCGCAATTGTAGATAAAGTCCATCGATATCACGTAACGCCTATGATAATTTTATATATTCAGTATTTTATTGAAACAGGCGCGTCCGGACGAAGCCGCAATTAAGACACCTCTCGTTGTCCCGCGGGCTCGTCGTGGGAACGGAGTCGGACAATAGTCGTTTCATTATAGAAAATATCAACCGCCCGCTCGGAGCAGTTTAGTATACTGATCAGGATGATGCGTGGGATCATCTGCTCGAGTCACCTTGTCGCTGAATAAAGTAGTCGACACTTAAAATAATCTGCATGCTCCGCAAGTTCAGTCGAGTTTCATAAAAAAAAAAGGACATCGCTGTATCGACAGCCAGTAATAATAATTCATCACAATGGAAAAGTCAAATGGGCAACATTTCTTTCGTCCCTGAAAATAATCTCGTTCTTCAGGAATTATCTGGAAACGACACCACCTCTCGTTTTAAAGAGCAGTATAACTATGAATAACAAAAAACGAACGTATAAAGATGTTCCTCGATTAAGCCGGATCGCAAATCGCGGTCATGGAGGTCGCGCGAGAACCAGGGTGACATTTTCGACGGCCTCGTATGATAGAGAATTCACAGAGGTTCCTTGCATGCCGTTCTCGAAGACGACACCGCTCCCCCGTCAACCAATAACTTAATATATAAATCCTTTAACGAATTCGATGATAGATCTAGAGACACAGCGCCCCACGCATGTTACATACGTACAATGACATCAGCTTATCGACTGACTGACCAAGCCTTTGATTAAATAATTTAAAAAATACAAAAAAAACAAAATATATATGTGTATACGCAGATACAAGTAATAATAATACTAGTGTACAAATCGTGACATCCGAAAGAGACCGTTAACAGTCGCACACGCGTGTGAAAAGTAGCGATCGAATGTTTGCTCGACTCTCGAATGAGCATCCTCGCTTATATGCTCGTGCGCCGTTCTTTTTTCAATTCCATTAATTCCTCGGGTGCCTTTTTCTATTGGGCAAAGAATATACGCTCGCTACTCTAGACCAATGTGGAATTTTTCGATTTACGGGACTCACGAAATTGTAGTAGAGATCAAGTTGACCACTCAGGGTCTACTATGCCTGCAAGACGTAGCGTCGAGTCGGTTCTTCAAGAAAAATCTTCGTTCGATTCGCTTCGGGGTGATTAATCGGCGAATATCGTACATTACAGAAGTACACGCGGTGACAGTGCCTAAAAAGTATTACAAATTTTCCATAGTCAGAGAGCTTGCTTCGTACTTCCGCAGTCGTCATCCTCGAGGAAATTGTGACTGTGGGGGATGAGAAGCTTAAGCGAGATGCATCGTCCCGACGGAGAAGGATTTTGATAAGGCCGCGAGCCTTCGATCCCCTCGAGCTTCTATTGCCTCTTTAATTCTACCTAATCCGAATAAGCACCGTTAACGGTCTCGCATCGAGTACATCGAACGAAAGCTCGAAATTTAATGTTTGCAAGGTGAAACGTAAATTTCTCGCTTCACGCGTAGAAAGCGATTTAAAAATAGTACGGTGATCGATCATTACGTGTATACGACAGTTCCAGCCTTTCCTGATAACGCGATAAGAAGTCCCCGACGTCCGTTTGTTCGTTCGAACGCTTGCGAATTATTATGCAAAATAGCAACGTTCCGTCCGCGATCGTTAGCGAGAGCCATTTACATGTACACATTCAAAAAGAGAAAAAAAAGAAAGAAAGAAAGAAAAAGAAAACTGAATTACCATCTCGATAGATGGTATACGTATCTCGTAACACTTTTGTTTTTCCTTTTTTCCTAGTCACAGCTGAGCGTACAATGAAATTTCAGGCCCATTAGTGGTATGGAAATCAAGAAGCCAAGGCGAACGTTCTGATGCTCAGTTACGTTTGTAGTAATAAATATAAGCGAATAAATACTTGAGCACATTATATTATAAACAATAACCCCCCCCCCCCCCCCAGCCCCGCGCGTGTCCCTCGGCGCGTGCTTCGAACACGACGAAACTATCGATTTACGATCCTAATCCCTTCCGAAAGTAAATACAGGCGTACGATAATTAAAGTCCGAATATAATCGTTACTCCACAGCCACTGTATGATTAATTTAAAAAGCGCAAGCGTTATCCATCCATCCGATTCCGAGATTTCGATCAATCAATTTTCAAACATCTCGACCAATCTATCGTACAATTCATTTAATTTAACATCACTCGTCAAACACAGTCGCGTTTCAACACCCTCGCCCGCCCCCGTCCCTCTTCTGTCTCCGCAGAACTTCTTCAATTGCAACAAGGTACCGGAAAGAGACAGTGTCAATTTCAATGCGCCGGTCAGGCGGTTTAAAAATCGTACAAAACGAGATTGCACCACTAGTTGGGTTGTTTCCGTTAGCCTGTCCATTAGACTCCTCGGTACTACACGATAAAAACATATGCGCAGGGTTACACCCGTCCCCGAAACGATAGCCCAACAGAAGCTCCTTTTAATTGACAAGTCAACAAGAAAACGATTGCGAGGAGGTGGCAGTTCGACCAGTAATGCGACTAAAAGCAATCCAACGGTCCCCGCTAGCGAAACCGACGGGGCTGGGGACATTTCGATTCTCTTCCCCAGCCCGTTCGGTTCCCCGCGCGAGGACCATGCATCTCTCGAACTCCGCTGCAGCGTCTAATCGCCTGGAAAGATTCTATTCGAATTCTCAGCTGCCCCCGCGCGTCGTCGTTCCCGCGATGTTCCCGCGCCCCGACTAACCGCCCGATAAGTACTAACTTCGAATCGCGATCCAAGGTGCCGTGCACAATCGCACAAGTTGAGCAAGGGGCCCCCGCCGCCTCGGCGCGCCCTCTCAGTCGGTTTACTCTTTGGAAGAGCTTCTACGAAACATCGAATTTAAACACGAAGGAACGCAAGTTGAACGGTGAAAAATAGAAAGACCCCCTTCGATATCGGGTAGAGCGCGACGGTCACTGCTGCTCCGTTGCCAGCGGCCCCTCGGGCCGCGTCCAGCTCGGCGTCGCTCCTCGGCTGGCGGCGGGACGCGGGCCCGCCCCGATCGTGCAACGATCCGCGGGGATCGACGTTGGCCAGCGACGCCACCGCGGCGCACTGGCGCCACGATCCGGCCTGTTCTCAAACTAATCTCACTTTCCTTTGATTCTGTCAGACGGTCGAGTGCGTGGTCGAGGAGGGTTGCGTGCTGGAAGGCGCCGTCGACTGTTGCGTCGACGTAGACGGGCTGCTGACGACCACGACGGGCTTGACCAGGGTCGTCGTGTTGATATACTGAGCGTTCACGATCGGCATCTGCGCCACGGACTTGAGTATCGGGGTGGTGATCATCTTTCCGGCGAGGCTAGACGGGGCGAGAATGTGAGCGGTCACTTGATTCCCTTGCGAGACGACGGTCATAGGAGTGACGATAGGCGTCAGCCCGGAGAGAGGCGTGTGGGGGCCAACGATGTGAGCTATACCATCTGTGGACGGAGCGTTCTGCATCACGGTCGAGCCCGCTTTACCGGTTGCCGTTTGGAGCGATACGCCTGCGTGGCTCAGCGTTAATCCTGCAACCCATAACGTTCATTGCATGATGATATATGCCGCGAAGGACTGGGCAAGTATCAGGTTGAGTCACGAGTAACTTTCAACGGGCTCTACACTCCATTCCATTTAAGAGCGGACCTGCGCTCCTACCGCTTTGCGACCGATCGGCGCAGCTCCCACGGATCTGGCACACGCGACTGGTTTGTAGCAGTTTCCCTACAAATCAACAGTATATCCCTGCGCGGAACGAGTCCGCTCTAAAGTGGAATGCAGTGTAGAGTTCTAGCTTCAATCGCTGGCGCCTCGAGTGGCGTCGGCGTTCTTTCACAGCTAAAAGATCTGACGGGCAAAGTCTAACTAATTCCAAAGCACATTCATTGACTTTCCTTTTCAAGGTCTTTTCAAGCTCTGAATGCTATATCCATGTATATACGATTTGTATCAGGGCATTGACTATCAGGCGCGGGTGCACCGAGCAATGGAGAGACTTGTGGGAGTTGGAGGCTGATACAGTTTTGGTACTCGCCTTTAGGCTTTGGCTTTAACTAAACATAGTTCGACCAGAATAGTGCAGACAAAGCTGCGAGTCTTCGCCCTGTGTTAAGGTAGACTCTCGCTACGCCTCGTCGCCTCGGCTCATTGTATTCTTCCTATGCTTTTCTTATGTATTTTGACAATTTGACTCACACTGCACCTTGCCTCGGCGCGACTCCGAGCCGCGGATTCTTCCTCGAGGATATATTGAGGAAGAGAGGCGAGGCGTAGTGGATGCAATGCCACCGCTTTCGGTGACCGCTAAAAGAGGAAGGAAGAGGTTCTCTGGGCAACTGACCAAACACATGAACCGAGGCAAGCTCAGATAACCTCAGGTATGGACAACCTGAGGCGATGGGAGCCTAGGTGTGAGTGCGAAAAGTTGCGCCGAGGCGAGAGCCTACCTTAAGCAGGGTATCGACTTTGCGAAGCTTCCTCGCGAGGCACGCAGAGTGGATTCCCCGTCCCTTTTCACTTTGCACAAAGTGATCACGTCGAGGTAGTCTCTAGACTCTCCACTCCGCGAGGCGTGCCTCGCGAGGAAGCCTTGCAAAGTCGATACGCACCTTTAGAGTTCAACAGGCCCGGGGACTTGTGTTCCACGTATCTTTACGTCGAGAACTTTCACGCTTGCTAAGACTGGCGTGGCCGATACAGTCGATGCAAGTGTCATAGATTTCTTAACACCGGAGAATCGGAAGTTACACACGACTCAACTTAATAGTTTCAGAACTTGTCAGCCATTTTCAAAGCGACACGTACAGGGGGATTCGCACGGGTCGCTCTGCAAATGAATAGCTTTCTCTGGCACCGTTTCATTACAAAATCGCAACGATGCGACCTGCCTTTGGTGTGCGATGCCTTTCAGTTTCATTGCGGCTTGCGCGCGACACTTTTCGGTCGGCATAGCGGCGCAGCAGAACCCTCCGTTTATGCGAGAGCACGTTGAGACGCAAAGACGGCACGGATGGACAGAAGCTTAGACTCTCCCTTTATCAATGATTTCACGGTTTGATAATAGGAGCTGACATTTTCGAAACTGACTTCAGGACATCCGTCCGCAGTCCAAGAAAGTTGATAAGCTTCTGATAGCACCGAGCGTACTGCTTTCATTTCTAAACATTATGCATCGTCGTGGACGATTATAGGATTAATCAGGTATCGTTCAATTGTGTTAAGAGAATTTCTTTACATACAATCGTATATACAGGATGATCTTTAAAATTAGCGTCGCCAGTGCTGCTCGAAATCGCAGGCATCGAGAGATTTTCAATATATCCCGTATGTACCGGACAGTGAATTGATACCTTCTTCGCGACAGATCGAGGGTGGCATTTACGTTAGTTTTAAAGCAGATCGGTGCAAGGGCATGTCAGACATATCGGGGCGGCACGAACATGAAATAAGGTGGATTAAATATTCCTGATTTACCATTTAGATCAATGATATCTTACTGTTTCAATGCGGTGGCTTCCCAGCACAAATGGCAAGGATTTAGCAGTGAGTTCGAACACCTGGAGTTCGATTGTATTGGAACAGAGGAGATAATTGAGTGTATTCAACGTAAAGCGTACCATTTGCCGGCAGTATGTTCAATTCGGCGCCACCAGGAAGTCTGGTCAGCTCAGACCCGTTCCCGCCGACCAGTGTCACACCGCCGACCATTTTATGCGTGGTTTGCGCGTCTCCTGCTCTTATCCTTGTTTGAGCGTCTGTAACACACGATTCGCAATCGTTAATGTCGACAACGACTCTACTTAAAACATCTGCAAACAGGGTCAACGTGGTTGGGGCTTTAAACTGGGGATTTAAACGAATCGAAGAGGTAAGTAAATAAAACACTATCAGCACACGAGTTGATTCGATATTCTAGTATTGTTTCGCTGGGATCGAAACTACTTATAAAATATATGTTTGATTTAATATGCAGAGGGTGGCCAAATTATTATACTCAAAACACTTTTGGGGATCGTTTTAAACTGGATTTAATACGATTAAAAAGAATCTTAAATTCGCAACTAAAGGCTCTGAAAGGAAACTTTCTTAGCTTTCCAAAACACTCATGAAAATTTGACGACGGTCATGAGTTCGCAAGTTCAAAGTGAAAAGTACCTTTTTTGCTTTGATCGCGAATAAATCGGTCAATAAAAATCACACGACAAAACAAAAAAAACGAAGTTAAAGAGAAATGTTTGCTCTATAAGAGCTATTCGTTGGATTTACCAGAAAATATTTTTTTTGGCCCGTGGACACGTTCAAACTAGGCAAAAATTTCTGAAACTTCGTTTCCTGCGCTTCGTCTTGATAAAACAGTATCATAATGGATGCAAAAAATTGGAGTCCTCGATTCAAAAACTAGAAACTTCAAGCGTGAAAATGCGTTTTTTTTTAATATTTCTTGCGACCATTTTTCGCAGAGATACAGCCATTCCATCGCTTAAACTTGCAAAATCTCAACGCTTTTTATTTGAGTATAATAATTTGGTCACCCATTTTCAAGCAACTGCAAGTATCAAGTCACATGGGAGTTGCAAGCTTCCCCCACAAAGAGTGACTCAAATTTGAAATTGTCCCCAGAGGAATAATATAAGCAGTTTCCGAGTTTGTCAGCCATTTTCGAAGCTCCACGTACATTCTCGCACGAGTCGCTGTGTAAACGAATAGTTTACTCTGGCACCAATTCATTACAGAACCGCAACAGTGCGACCTGTCCTTGGTATATAATGCCTTCAATCCTGCTCATTAACAATACTAGAAGACCATAAACGTACGCTTGGACCTATCACCAATCACCACTGCTCGTTCAAACCAAACAGTCCAGTTTCCTCATTAACCCTTTAACTACAAACGCAGCATGAGTCCCCTCGCATTTTTAAACCCCATCTGTACAAGTCACAAGAAACCTTAAACCGTGTTCCAGCGCAACAGCACACGTCTAAGGCGATGCTGCTCGCAGGGGCCATTTTTCCCCAGAACCGCGCGGTAGTTAAAGGGTTCAAGGTGATCCTGATAGTTGCAGGCGCGAACCGCCCCGTGGTCCAAGGATTAACGGCGGGAGGGAGCTACTCGTTGTTGCGTATGCGGGGGAGGACAATGGAAGTTACTCACTCGTCACGTTCAGTGCAGGAGAATGGGCCGCGAGGACTAACGGCCTTCCCTCGTTCGTCGAATGCACGAATGTGACAGGCCTGACGTCATTGGCGGACGACTGCACGGCTAGGGCCAACGGCCTGTCGTTGTTCGACAGATTAGAATGCACGAACGTTACCCTGTTGTCGTTGGCCGTGGACGAGTGAACGACCAGAGCCACGGGCCTTGGCTCACTTCCAGTGTTCGATTGCACGGCGATCAGCGGCCTCGATTGATCCGAGGAATTCTGCACGGCCAACGTCAGCGGTCGGGACTCGCTGTTGCCGCCGGTGTGCGTGACGAGAAGCTGCCTCGTGTCGCCGGGTATCACCCTCAGGCTGGGCCCGATGTGCTGGAGGGTCGGGACGATCGTCGCCAAACCTTGACTCGTGTTCAGCATCTGAGCGCTGATGGGCAGGTGCAGCTGGTGCGACTGCTGCACTATGCCGGCCGGCGAACTGTTCACTTTCTCCTGGAACAGCGGACAATTTCTGGGGTCAAACGGGGCAGATATAATGGAAATGGGAAAGGGATTGGGGATACAGCATTTTAAGGCCCTCAAGGTGTATCAAATTCACCGCCGTGATAACTCCAGCACTTCAACGTGCGGTTTTTGTTATTTATACATCGTTGCTCTTGCTTCTATCGCATATACTGCAGCGCTACTTTATTGTAATTCAAAGAATATTACCCTCCATGTGATTAGGTACGTGAAACAATCATGGAAAATTCGATTCCCCCTCTATAATAAAACAACGATGAATTTAGTTCCCAGAAGTATGTTACACCTTGAGCGCCAGGTTCATAGGAGCTCGTAGGGCGAATTCCACTTACGCCCAAATCGCCCGTGATTTTCATTAAGGGTTATACCTAGTCGGGAGGCCGAAAAGAGGCGCACGTGATGGAAGGGTTTACTGTAATTATTCCTACTGCACCGTGTCACACACAAATGCTCGGTGCATAGTGGAACCCTTCGATGCAGTGAAAAACAGCCGAGGGTCCGACTTTACTTCCCCGGCCGGGATTCGATCCTGGGACCTGTGGATTATTGGGCGGGCATCGAAGCGTCCCAGCTAATCCGGCTGGCCGTGGAGCTTCCTTTTTCGAACAGTGAGACAGTAACAGTATCGTTGCCTCAGCGCTCACCTGTGCCGGAGTAGGAATGCTAGGCGTGGGCGCTCCGGGACTTGAACTTGCAGGCGGACTTTCCCTGGAACTTTGCGCGAGGTTCAGACCCTGCGTCTGACAGACAACGGCCGCGGTCGCGACTTGATTATGAATATTGGAAGCGGTGCTGGCGGTTTGAAGGGTCTGCGGTGAACTGGCTGTGGCCGCGCTGCTCAGGCTACTGGTACTACTGTACCTGGTGCCACCCCGAGCGAGCCCAGTCACGTCCACCTCCATGTTCTCTGAAACTTTCACGGGTAACAGGTCGATTAAGATTCGATTTCGGACAGTTTTACTACGGGGTGCTTCGCAACGTGTTGATAATTATGTGGTGAAGAAGTAAGCTTCGTATCAGTTTCGAAATGGTTGAAAATATTTAGCTTATTTATTACTCTTGATTATTCTGCACGAGAATTTGACAGATGTTATTTTTTTCTCTCAAAAAGTCAGTTCCTCGTTGGACCATTAGGGACCAAGTATTTTGTATGATAATCAGTGGCGAGCCACCCCGCGCAGATGCAAGAAGCGCGCGCCCGAGGCTTCAGATTCGCGGGAGTATTACAAAAATCGAAGGAAAACTAGATTTCTTTGTATATCCTATTCAATTGAAAAGTTTGGTCTCAAATGGTCCCAATGGTGAACATCCACAAAAAGTCTCTTCTAACTAATTACTCTTCAACTGGCATGTCAACGTGATTATTAAACCTACCACTTTTCGTAGCTGTCGCGTCGGCAACTGAATTCTGCTCGGGCAAAAGAGTATTAAAATCAATGTGATCCCACGTAGCCGCGAGCTCCTTTTTCAAAGCCAATAATCTTTGTTGAGCAGCTATCTTCTCCCTGGCGAGCTTTTCCATTTCGTGCTCGCATTCTCGCTCCTTCCTCCTCAACGTCTGTAACAAAGTTATCACGCGATGATGAAGTAACGTCTACATTTAAAAAAAAAAGGAAGAAGAAAAGAATAGTAACGCGACGTTGATAATTCTCAATAGAGCGGGTCTGAAAAATTAATTGCCTTCCGATTGACAGCGTATAAAATGCAAAACGAACTCGACGCATTATGTAAGCGTGTGCGCCAGACAGATTCCGATTGTTCGCCGACGAGAAACCGTAAATATCACTCGACCGATAAAACGATACATTTATTGCCCGCGAAATCAGTTTCATTCATAAAAATCGCTCTGTGTAATCGCCAGGGGAGTAAGAAGGTACAATCTTTTTGAAATACTGGTTGCTCTATTTGACTAACTGAGAGGTGGAGACTTCGCAGAGATTTTGATAGTAAGGGTTTAGTATACAGTAATGGTTAAAAGGAAATTTAAAATCTGATTGTAAGAGAAATAAGATAGCTCCAATTAGATAGAATTACATCTCAAAATTTAAATCCCACGGATTTACATACAGCCATGTAAAAATATAAATTTTAAACTTTCTTTTGACCGCCATCGTACGTAGCTTTATATAAAGGGATGGGTCAAAACGGACGCAGTATCCGCGAGGCGAGGGTTAAACATACTACACATTGCAAGCATTTTAATTTGTTTCTATGAACCGATTTACTTAATCAAGATTCTCCAATTTGTTACTAAGCATCGATAAGCGTCAGACGTATCTTTAGAAGCGGCGATTGGGCACGTGAGAAAAGCGAGAGAAAGCCGAAGTGTTTTCGCTTCACTTTCCAGAATACCTTCTCGCGAACACCACACGATACTCCTGCACATTCAGGGCACCTCTCCCGCGAAATACGATAAGCCCTGCATTTGACGTCAGCATGGGACATGCGTGAGGAAACGTGCGCGTGACAAACGGCCACCGAAACCCCGTCCGGCGATACCGCACACGCTCCCGAAGAAGTCGGGGAGAGAGAGAGAGAGAGAAAGAAAAAGAGAGGTATGCAAGGACGAAACTCCTGGCGTGCGCGATTCAAATCAGACTCGAGTCCGGCCGGCGCGCGACCCGTGCGCACCGGCTGTGTCAGGTGCTCGAAAAAGTCACGCAACCCGAAATCGTATTCGCGATAACGATAACGAGCGCCGTGAAGAAATGGAGCTTCGAGGCAGGGTGACGACATTACGAACGTGATCGCACGACCTAGGTTTACTCGGCACGTGCGCGAAATAATGAGATTCCAGACGGCGACGGCGTCACTTCACCGTCACAATCTTCTACACAGATTGCAGAAAAAGTCTGCGATAAATAGTACTACCTAATTCCACATTAACATACTCGGCGGATTTTTACCAACGCGTACGAGGATATAAAAGAAAGAATCCCATCGCGGATTTTGGATTAGACTATCGTAGTGACAATTAATGATGGCGATGAGTGGCGTGCAGTTCCTGCCCACGCCCCTAAGATCGCGTCAAGTAAGCCACAAAAGCGAGTGGAAAGTTCTGCCCGCGCGCGGTCATTTGTCAGTAAGTCTCCTCTTTTTATCCAACAACTGATAAGCGGAACGTAACCTACGAACAAAGCGAACGCAGGCAAAGTCGCGCGCAGGAATATACGAAACGACGACGATTCCTACGTGCGTACACACCTAAACACGGTCCTCGGCAGAAATTGCCCAAGACGCTTTTCCTTCAGAATCGTGATAAGCGTTGCATGCAATATCAGCGAGATTATATTTCGCAAAAGGAACGCACGCGACAATGAACGCCGTTAGCGCTACCGGCGCGGCGCGCGCTGTCGGTGCACGTGGTACAGCGATAGTGGGGCAGAGGGCGCGGAGTGGAAGAGACAGAGATGCACCGACGCGCGTAAAGTGGAACGCAGACGGAGGACGATCGGGATCACCGTTCGCTGAGAGACAAACGGAGACGGTGAGCCAGACAGCCTCTGACTGGAGAAGGAGCACGATATAGAGAGCCGGCGGCAGGGGGGAGGGGGGGCAGAGACGAGGAAGGGGAGGGCAAAGATAGAATAAGATAGTGTAATACAACACAAGAGGCAGAGAGGGGGCAAGCGAATGGAGGGGCCGCGTATTGCGAGAATACGGGGATCCAGACGGAAATAGCCGGGCACATGGCGCATGTATAGGGGGCTAGGGAGGTTAGACGAAGACGGTGACACAGCGGGAGGGGAACGAAGGGGGAGGAGAGCGAAGGTCGTTGCATGAATAGGCGCACGCGCGGCTCGCGAGCACGTGGTCTCAAACCGACTCCAACAGGATTCGCACACAGTGACGCGTTCGACACATGCAAATGACGTTTTCGTTCCCTTCAGTCTCTCTCTCTCTCTCTCTCTCTTCTGTCTTATCTGACACATCGTGCACGCGTCATAGAGGTGCTTTACTTTATCGCATTCTCTACGGCGCCCGTGCACATGCGAGGCTAACGGATTCTTGGGGACCGAATGGGAGAACGGTGAACGTAAAACGCGCCGCCGGCGGTTCACTGTTTCATTTCCGCTGGTATCTCTGATGCGTTTCGCTTCTACTGTATTTCTACCTCTACCCTTTTACGCGCCACTCGACGAGACTGAAGAACCGTGCCCAGGACTCCGTTAACGGAACGCTCCGCTATCGTGCCACTTAAGGTCCAATAATTGCATTGCACTTCAGTCTCCGCTCGTGCATATACCCAAGTACGTTTATCCGCGCTTATCGGCCGAGTCTTTTTAGAGAGGGGAAACAATCGACGTTTAAACGCGGCCAGATGCTTGCACGGAATGTACAGGCGGGGGGGGGGGGGCGGTGGGAACGGAGTATCGGATGGGAGTAACGTCGCCTCGCACCTACCAGGGCAGCACTAATCTCCGAAATAATACGTCAGCTTACCCAACGATCTTGAGAAGTCTGGCAGCTATTCGCGAGGTTATTATTGCGTTGGTAATCGAGCGGCGTATTTGCGCGTCGCGCAGGCTTCCACACGCAGAATTTCAGATCTCGGCACGAAGGTGACTTCGCACACGGCATTTTCGAAGTTACATATCACAGTGGCCGAACTGCCTTTCGATGTGTACCCTGCTCCTTGACCGGCAGCGTGACATTTAGAGGAGCGATGTTACAGTCGCGTTTCGTTAATTCTTTATCGACTACGAAGCGTGTTCGTTCGATTAGTCGATCGATGTAAGAGGGAGCGGATCGGCCGTCGCGAATCCCGGACGGACAATCCGATCGCAGGGTAATTGCGTCGGACCGCGTTGGTAAAGTCGCGCGTAGTTTCGACATATCGAGGAGAGGAGAGCTCTCGGTGCCTTGGGAAGAGTCGCCAACAATGGCGCCGAACGATAAAAGTTCGGATAGCAGCCAGTGCCATACGTGCCATGCGGCGCGACACCGATGGCCGCACAGTCACGTGGAACCAATATAGATACAGTTTCTACGTGGGGGAAGAAACGTCGTGCACGCATGCCGGGCGCTGCGAGGGGACAGACCGACGGAGCCCGGCCGAGCCGGACGAGGACGGGGCGAGGAACGTCTTGCGCGGCGGTGGAGGGGTTGAGAAGGATGACCTGAAGTGAGACGGAGGAAGACGGAACGGGACGGAGAGTTGCGTACGCGAACAGTTCTGGTGGGAAAGTGAAAGACAGAAGGATGCGCAGGGGAGGAGGAAACGAGAGATGGAAGGTGCAGGCGGGAGTGGAGGAGCAGCGGAGGCGAACAGTAGGCGATAAAAGAGGAGCCGGACAAAGACCATCAAACGGGAAAGAAACAGTAAAGGGTCCTCCAGACGCTGATACATGTTGCATGAAACGTTGATACATGCATCACGATACAGGTGTTTCACGATGCATGTTGCCACGTCCGTAGATCGGTTTCCGTGTTTCAGCATCAGAAGCGGAACTGGCATTTTGCTCGCCAGCTAGGCGCGTGAGCAAGATGCGAGTTTCATGAAACCTGTATCACGATGCACGAATGAACGTTTCGCTGCGACACGTGTCAGCGTCTGGAGGGCCCTTAACAGAAGAGGCGCGCATCGAGAGCGACCGAGCGCAGCAGACTGGGTGACGGGGAGGACTGTGCGATGTGGCGAATACGGGGACATCTTGTAAGACAAGAAAGTTAAACAAATAAGCTCCCTGGGAGAAGAGGGCTGATATGCCGCAAGTGCACGCGGCGAAATAAAGATAAAAGGGTAGAAGGGAAATATGATACGCCGGTTTCGCACGTACGATGGAAACGATACGTACCCCGCTCGCGTATTATAAAGAAACAAACGGGTGACGCGCGGAGCATGCGCCTGGGGCGGACGAAGGGGTAAAGAAAGAGACGGGGAAAGTGAGCGAATTGGAGAGAGACACAGACGGGCGGGCGACGGAGGGAGCGCGACAGGGGCGGAAGGGAGGGCCGGGGAAGCGCGAGGGAGAGGTCAAAGACTGGCGTGGTGGGGCTGGCGTTGAATCGCGAAAAGAAGGGAATAGAGGAGGTGTGGTCGACCTTCGCGGGGACGCGCATTCGCGCGAATCTCTTGGTCGTCGCACGTAAAGTTAACGTTCGTTTCGTAACTCGGCCGAAATTCAATCAAAGGAGAGACGCCGAACCAGAATATTCAGACGTGTGCGAAATTCTCTGGGGCCGTAGTCTTCTTACACATACTACTAGGAATCTTATAACGGGGTGGTAAATTAAACGGGTTGTCTTTTGGCACTGAGGCCCTTCTTGTATTAAACAGTACATTTTTGTTAATTCAACGTTCCACCGATTTTACCACCGCGATATACCCTCTTCCAGCTACTTCGGTGACGAAGGGTTTGAAAAGTACGTCCCAGGAGTGGAGCTGTTACTTTTTGACACGTCGGATAGCCGGGGGCTGAATGTGGTATTATTCGATCATTTTTGGCTAACATCAAACAATAAAACAGACAATAAAACATGCAATTGCGTGAAGTTGTTTCGGATACCCGACGGTTCAAAAAGTACCAGCTCTTCTCGGGAGTACGACATGCGTTCGAAATGGACATCGCATTGATGCGATAAAGCGATCTGCTTCGCGCCGCTGCTGTGTCATTATATCCGATAGATTAATTGTTATTTACCATCGTGGCGCATGGTTACATCACGACCCGATATACAATTCGGGAGACGCAATATATTAACCGCGGCGATTAACAGCATGGAGATTAATTGGATGTACTTATCGTACAGGAGGGTTATTCACGGCGAATGAACATTGCCGCGTGTTCACCGTGGTAGGTTCTGTATACTGGGCACACTTTTCTCCATTAATATACTAACGAAATCTTTTTTGTTCTTTGATTATAGATAATCTGGTTCCGAATGGCCGTGCTCACCGCAAAACCAAATTTTTCAAAAATGCTTCTTGGATGTCGGTGGTTACTTTATTATAAACGTAAATATTTTTGTACGAAAAAATTACCAAATATTCTTTAAATGTTGCTCTTTTAAGCGCAAAAAGTTCTGTAAGAATATATGCTTCCGCTTTTTAAAAAAAAATTCACAAACATTCGCCTCTTTTCGGCCGCCTGACTAGGTATAACCCCTTAAGCACTACATATACCCCTTGTTCAACCCCTGTGTGGATTACCGCACAAAATCATATTTCACGCTAGCTCGGGTCATCACTACACAACGATGGAAATCGCGCTGGCAATAACAAAGGGGGCGATTAGCATTTTTCACGATACGAAAGCGTTTCGTGTGCGAGTGTCTAGTTCCTAAGGTGGAGGCGGTTAACGTCGGTGCACGTATGCAAACGATGCGTATAAACGATGTTCGTGCAGAAAGCGGGCGTTGATGATTCCCGTGGAGAGAGAAGCCAGACAACGGAACCACTTTTCCGAGAGGAAATTATCGTGGCTCGACTGCGGAAAGGCGCGTGTATAATAAGCGTGCACAGAGTAGTGGGAACACTTATGCATGCAACGCGTCAGCAGATACGGAATATGGAAAATGGGAGGGTGCATGTGCAGCGTGGAACGAGATCGGGATTAGAGGTCGGCGATAAGATATAAATACCGTTAACGACATAATTATTGAAACCGCAGACGCCAGTATCGATCGGAAAAAGAAACGTGCAAGGGTGACGGTTAAAAAATATTATCGAACGGCGTTTAATCAGTGCCGTTTGTCATTCCGCGGGGCGCAAGTCACGCGGAATAGTGACGATGAGTCTGAAGGAAGGAGAGACAGTGTTCGATGGGGATTTGGAATGTTGCGACAGGTATAGGGTGAACCAACCAGTAATTGACCGCATACCAGTGAATGACCATTAGGCAAAGAAATATCAATTATAAATTTAAAAATTATTATATGGTTATAAATGGAGTGTAGTTAGACTTTTAATATCCCATATTTTTAGTTACGCGTATTAAACAAACATTAATAAGTGCAATTCTTAATAAAAGTATGCGGTCATTTACTGGGCTTCTCATTCAACAGTTCGGTCATTCACTGGTTGGTTTACCCTACTGTGACTTTCTTTTGATTACAATTTATTATTGTTATATGCATCACGTGTACTAATTTTTCTGGCGAATTTGAAATAAAAATGCTTGTGTATGTATATTCGATGAATAAACCTTTTAAAGATATTCGATGTTTTCATTATATCCGATTTCTCGCTAATGGAACAGAAAAAACAAATGAAATAGGGGGATTACGTGCTCGAGCTTATTACTGAAATAAACCACTAATTCATAAAAGCTGATATTGACGAATACGTTTCCTGTTCCAAAATTCTCGATAAATCCAACGTGTAGTGATGCACGATATTGGTACCAACTATCGATAATGCTTATCGATCTATATTTACGTTCAACGTCGATGCATGAAATATATTATTCAAAAAGTACCGATAATGATAATATCGATAAGAAGATCGTATCAATTTACCAATTAAAACATAAGCTACATACATATGTTTAAAAGAATATCATTTTGGACTGAAAATAATTATTTTCTAATATAAAAGTTTTCGTATAGTATTGGGGAATTATTTTATTTAAATTAAGATTCAAAGTATTAAAATGAAAACAAGTAATTCACTTTTCAGTCATATTTGTAAAGGAAACTAGAATCTATATTTTAATGAGAAACATCATGGGCATCATTCAATACAAGAGTATGAAAATGAATTACTGAATTTTACTGTTAGACGTAGTAATTTGAAAATTATTAAATTGAATTGGCTTGAATGATAGAAGGGGCGGCCAAAATTATCGATATTTGGACCAAAACTATCGATATCTGTAATTATTGGTGTTTGAAATATCGACAGACAAATATCGAAAAAAACATCGATATATTGGCAGATAAACATCGATATATACAGTTGTCGATAAATATCGCACATCACTACCTACCAACATATGTGATGTTTTTAACACGAGCAATATTGCTGAATATTACTAAGCAGAAATGTTTAGAGGAGAAAGTGAAACTTCATGTTTCTCTTATATCCGGAGTAAGAGTAGTAAAGCTTCCTTTCAGAAAAGGATAAAATATAATGTTTTTTAAAACTCGAATGATAACAATACGCGGTTTTATCGAGTAAAGAAAGGATGGTGGTAACGCAACGTTTCATACCTGTATGTGCCTGTTTGCGGCGTGGAGGATGGAAAGGTTCGACGACTTTTTCTCGTCCTGCGACGGTAGCTGCCTCTTCAGTAGCTCGAAGCATTCCTTCAAGTGCGCCCTTCGGTTCTTCTCCAATTTATTGTGCACCTCTCTGGTGCCAGATCGGATTACGCACGGTCTAGAATAGAGGAACGAGACCGTACAGTGGCGGCTTGTTACTTTGTAGTCGTGCTTGCTTCTATTTCGAACGTAGACTAACAAAGCGTCAGTTTCATCGACTACACGTTGATCGCGAAAATGCCCTGTAAGCTCTTAAATGAAAGAGGTGTTCGCGAGGCGTGCCAATCGGGAAAGGATCAACAACTCCGTGAAAACGTTTCTCACTGGCTGAGTATACGCAATGGAAGGTATTAATAATTATGTGGAGTAAGAAGTAATAGAGACTCGAAGTGAAAAGAAAGATCGCAGTCCGAATGAGGATATTTAAACTTTGTTTTTCAATTCCGAAATAATAATATACTTTCGAGGAAACTGAAATGTCATTTATCGTTCTCAATTATAACGCTTGCTGAGATAATTCAATACTTGTAATAAAGACAGCAGTGCTACCTGCAGTGTAACGATATATTCTAATACACCATGTGTACTACAAAATCAAAAGGAGATTGATTGGCAGGCCCTGTCGACGAGCGAAATCGATTAAAGGGAGCTTAATTTAACACCTGTCATTGACAGGGCACGTAGGGTTGTCACGTGTAACTTTATCATAAACACACCCAAAGAAACCGCAAACACTTGCCAATAAAAAAGAAGCTCGCGATCAATTTCCCCTGCAAGGATATTCTACTGGGCGCGTGTCGATATTTGTAATTAAATACAGATGGAATTACCACTTACGCAACACATTCTGCTTTAACTCTCAAACGGCGGATACATATCATCCTACACCCTACGTATCGAACTGCGTGTATCGCTTACCCAAGCCATTAGTCCATGAGGGAAATAAAACTTCTACATCACCGCAAGATCAGAATTTAATATAAAAGCTTACTCTGAATACTACGCAGGTCGAATCACCCATACGGCGAAATGGGAAACAATGTACTCCCCGTGCAAGGGTTAAATAAACTTATCAGACACAATAATTGCAATGCAAAAATTGTAGAACGTGTAACATACTCTGTTTAAGGCGTCGGCGATAGTAGATACCCCCCATTTCACCCGTCGATTCTTCCGACGACTCGGCACAGGTAATCGTAACTTCTTTCGTTCTTCTTTACCCGCGCAGTCACGTCACTGCGCGCCACGATCTCACGGTAACGCGACACGGCGACAAGCGACGCGACGGGACGCACCGTGCACGTGCCATTCACCCTGGACACGTGCACCGCGTGAATGGGTACCAAGAGACTCTGCCTCGTCCGCACCGCTGCCCCGTGCGTGCATCGCGAAAAGAGGGAACAGCGAAGACGGAGGGGTGGGGAGCGTGCGAAGCAACAGGCTGACGCACGGCCAGCGACAGCGAGACGGAGAAGAAGGGAGAAGCCAGAGACGCGGCAAGACGGAGGGGGGAAAGACAGAGAGTGAGGCAAATGTCAAACGAGCGCGGCGGCGGAAGTAAACGAAATCGCGTGAAAGTCCCCTGTAGAATAACGATCGCGTTTGCGGGGAAAATGCGTGATGGGACTTGAAGAAATCGCTGTATCATGGTTACGACCATCGTATTAACAGTATTAAATAAACAGAACTACGTACAATGTGTCGAACTCTTCCGTACAATTATTTACGAAAGCAAACTTCCCAATATCCTTGGCCTGCACAGAACCGACCCCCTTGCGTTTCGAGCGCGTCTCTACCATTATATTCTACGGAAAGAGTAGCTTTCGCGATTCGCAGAATCGACGAAATGCTAGGTTTAAAATTGCTCCGCCACGTTACTTCCGATTTGAAAGGCCCACTTTTACTAAGCGCAGCATCGAACGAAAGTGTACGTAGCTATATCCGCCGTCGATCAACGAACGGAGAATCTGGAGCGCGATGGGTGGAATTGAAACCGAGAATAGTGGTATTCTTACCCGTTCCGGTGCTTCTTATTGTCCTGGCCTGGTTCTACGTCGACGACGAGATTGCCGGCGTTCTGCTGCGAGTGATTCGAATTGTGATTCTCCGCGTAAGGATTATGCGTGCTGTTGTTGTGATTGTTGTGATGATGGTGATGGTGGTGCGGCGGCTGTTGCTGCGGCGGCTGCTGCTGCGGCTGTTGCTGCTGCTGCTGCTGCTGATGGTGGTGGTGGGGGAGATGGTGCTGCGGCGCGGAGTGAAGGGCGGTCAGGTGACCCGGGTTCGCGCTCGCCGACGGTGGCGTTACTCGCGTGCTCGTGATCACGGGGCTCCCTCGAGAACCAGCCGAGTGATTCCCGTTCGTCCTATTATTCTCCAGCGGCTCCTCCTCTGAAACATAAAACGCAACGTTCACGAACACTGGAAAGCATATTCTTAGTAATATCCGTGTCAATTTCATCGCTCGTAGCAACGATTTAGTTGAATCTTTGGACGCTTATTCTTAGTCTATCATTGGTCTCTTAGGGGCACGCGCGTTTGCAAGAGCAATAAGTCAATAACGCCGGAAATTGATCTAGAATTAGTTTGAAGACAGTCACGTTGGGTTAGAACGTACATTGAGGGTTAATAGCGCCTCCGGTATGTTTACAGGAATTCTTCCTCTTGCTCTGTTTGCCGTAAGCAGCGGAGTAATGATTGTAACCGAAGGAGCGGGGATTTTGGTTTAAATGCTCTTTAGAAGTAGAATGTATCCGTGAAATTTACCATCCAGAAATTCTCAGGTGAATGCTTCCCCGCGGAAGGCAGCTCACAAAGCCCAAGATTTTACGGCGGCAATTCCCGAGCAGTCGGGCGATCCCGAAAGTTTCATTCTGGATGGCATTCATGGAGGCACCGCAATTCCTCGCGTTCTACGATGCAGACGACAAAGCTCCCCTTGCCCATTCTATTCTATGCCCGAACCTGAATGACTGCGTTCTCGCCTAAGATTAGCGGATGCCTCTCTGGAGTGGCGATGGGTTCGATACGTACACCTTTCCCCTCCTACAATACACTTTATATACAATCGCTCGAGCGACAGCTTTGAGCAATTCCTTAAAGCGACTAAAACTGTCGATATGCTCTGCACCTTGAAAAATAAATATTCTTTGCTTCTTCGTGTTATTACCAAAAACGGGGGAGATACTTCAAGCTCTGATATCAGGCTCCAATTAATCATATTCACGTAATTAGATGGAGGTTTAACAGAACGGTGGGAAAATATCCGTTCTGTCGAGGATCGACCATCTCGCCGTTCGCGAGCGATCGAAATGCATCACTACGACGATCCTCGGTAGGATCCGCGATTCTCGGAGGTCGGATCTCCGCTCCATTCGTCGCGATGCTATAAATTAGCGCAGCACGTGTACGCACATGCAACCAACTCATTCATGTACCAAGAGACTTGGCAAAGCCCCGTCGCATAGCTCGACGCTTCCTAAATCTATTCCGGGCTTAAAGACGGCGTGTACGTACCCATGAGAACAAGAAGCAAGAAAACGGCCACGATATACCTTGCACTCGGTGCACGCCTGCATCGGCGGCGCATTCGACGAATAACGCTGAAACGTGCCTCGAAACACGATAAACGCGATCTCTACGAGACTTTCCACGGCACGGTCACTTGCGCGGGCGACACACCTGCAAATTTTATATTTATTTAAAACGTAGGCGTACTTTATCGAAATTGTAACACAGGTGTTAGAATTTATTTACTCGTATTTTGTCTGGTAGGATTAGGTTTTATAACAGCAGGGATGCTAAACCTCGACCGTTCGTCAATTAATTCTATATTTTTTTATAGAATTATTATTTGCTTTTTCAATATCTTGGACAGACGTGGCTGCAATCTCACATGTAGACTCCTTGCATTCGAATAAGTTTAGTGAATTTCAATATTTAAACTAATGTAGGTATCTATTGCCTTTTATGATACAGTGATTCCCAACCTGTGGGTCGCGAAGTGTTTTCTGAGGAGTCGCCGCGGTTCTTTTTTGATATTATTAAATTGGAATTATATTCTGAAACACCTATTTTTAATGTGTTTTCTTTACCTCATATGGGGAGGAGCAGGTTATTTGCATATTATAAAAAGGGATCGCGACTCAATAAAGATTGGGAAACACTGTTATAATAGTTTGTATATTTTGGGGTTTAAATCCAGTATTTTTATTATAACCGTTATTAATACTTCCCTAGGGAATATACCGCGTGTCTTCGAAATGAAAGCAGCGGCGACTCTAACTGCAAAAATTGTATTCGAATTGTTACGAGCTACGACGAATATCTCGTAGCGGCCACGAGCAGAACTTCATTTTCCTTTCAAATCGTATGCCAATCAATTCGACGGCTCAACCCTGGAATTTGTTTTCGCAAACATTTACACGTTCACGGTATTTTTCCCCCGCGTCGGGAATGTATAATATATGTAGCGCGCGATCAACGCAGAAGGCGGTGAATGAAATTTAAAAGACCAAGGATTCGCGCGTTTCCCTTTGAGACGGAATCGTCTGGCGAATTTCTTTCCGTCGCGAGAATCCATTTGATCGCTACGATACCTAATCACGTGGGCTCGGCAAAGCCTTATCTTTTTAATTAAAATTTCACACTTTACCTTGGGTAATAAAAATTGTGTAATAAAATTTATTATCGATGACACTGATATTACCACTCGTTTGGTAACGGGTTTGGTAAAAGTTATTACAATGTCACTACTGGACGACTCTTTTTCACGTGAAATTGCAGAAGCTTAAGTCCGGGACAGTTTCCCCGTCCAACAGAAAATGGCTCAAACTAACACTGATATTATTTATTTTATCACAATAAAAAGCTAATCTGTTTGAAATTGTGAATCGGATTGGAAATTGAAATCTGGCCATCTCTGCCGAAATGTTTATTGAAGCTAATCGGCGATACATTCGCGATGTGACAAGAGTTTCGCGATCCTTCATGGATTTCTATCAAACGACCTACTTCGAGTGATAAATTCTTGCAGACACGGGGACAGGAAGTCCGGTCTTGCGTAAGGGGGTTGACATATTTGACAAGTCATATCTCTCCGGCGATCTTCGCGTTTTACCTTTCCCTTCTATCTGCGCGAAACCATCCGACACTTTCATCTCCCTTTTCGCGTCCTAAGGCTGTACAAAATTCTGATCGAAAAGTTCGTTTGGTGAAACTTGTCGAAATGAATCGACTATAGGTATTTAGGATTTATGCATTTCATTATCAGAGTTGCTGTTACTCGACAGTATTGGTATTGGAGCATGCTAGGCAGAAAAGAAGAGTGGGACATTAAGGGGAATCGAATGGAACATCCTTGACACAAAAGTGGCGACCTCCACTAATTTTTCCCGTCCAAAATCGACGGTCGATGACGCGCCACGGCTGTTTGCGAATTTCACGAACGTTGTTCTTGTTCGCCGAGAATTATTAAGCACGCAGCGCCGTTTACCATTCGGTAATTGAACGGGCAACGAACGACCGGAATTATTGTGAATATTTCGCGATAAATCGAGGCAAAGTAGCATTAACTGCTAGAAGAGCACTCGTTAAATATCGAGACATACATCCATTGAACTCTCCAATAAAATCCCGAAAGCAGCACCGCGTAATATTGAAATTTCTCCAACACCCGAAAATTAATTTAAAAAAAAAAAAAAAAATTCAGTCCTTCAATGCGCATTACACAATTTCTACAATTGCATCTAAAGCTCTATTCGCGCAATTCTAAAACAAATTCCCTCCGTTAAACGATAGATGCGCGTTCAATTAAATTAAGGATTATTTATTCACTGCGTGGAGGTAAGAAAATTGCTTTTGACGGTCGCGCCTTGAATTATTCAGCTGCCGGATACGCGGCTCCGCCTATAGGCCGTGGAAAGTTTCTCCTGCGACTGATAAAGAGACTTATATCGTACAATTCGAATTCGCGCGAGTCAATTAAGGTGTTCGCGTTGTGCCTGCTTTAAAAGAAAGCAACGCGCTGTAACCACCTCGACCCGGAAAAATTAATATTCCCACAGGCATGATTGGACGTCGCAAGAAATGCCGTCGAGCCTCCGTTCACCGGAGCTGCGTGCAGGTCGATTCAACGTCCGCGGGAGAAACTGCAAAATCCTTTGGAAAAGAGAAACTGCAGGCCAAGATTAAAGACCAGCGGGAGAGCCTGTCCGTTTAGACTCTAGACACGGACGTTCGAATGGTAATTCCGCGCGATGAGCTAAAATGGGCAGAGACGACGTGACTGCTCCTTCGTTCGCGAAATCGGCTAGAAATCAGCCTTAGATCCGAGGCCCAAGCAAACCGCGTGTAAATGCAAGACCGCGTCAACGTCCCTGCTCCAGGCAACCCTCCAATTTCAATCCATTAATGAGATTTCAAATTTCTTCCTGCAACTTTGCTCTGGCAAAGTTTCACAATTTTCGAAGCTTTATCGGCAGGTTCACGAAGACCCCGAGAAGCAGATTATTTTGAAGAATCTTGGAAGGCAAGATCGACTTTGAATACCAGCTTCTTTGAATTCGTGTGGTGCTGAGACTTAAGTGGAGAGCCGTGTGTTTGCCCATGAAAGGAAGGAGTAAATAACCGATGCACAGCGAGTTTTGCGTACCTACAAACTTTCCGCCGATCTAGCACCGCCAGCTCAATCAGAGTGGTCCTGCTGTAACGCGAGAAGCCAACGTCCAGCTAAAGAATATTTATAGGCTGTGCGTGCGTAACCACTTTAAATCGAAGCATCCTCGATGCTGAAGAAAAAAATACCGCGTGCTCCTTTTAACGATGCCTTGCTATCGACGAGCGCCTTTAAACGGGGGCAGCTTTAATTGCGGCGCTGAGAAAAATCGCAGCAGACACCGCAATTATCCCGCCATCGATAACCGTTCCCGATTAAAGCGGAGGAGACAACGGGAGGCTCGCCCTGCTGTTCCAAGAAACCGAGATTTCACTAATAAGCACGAAGCGCGGAGATGTGAGCAGCGGTTCTGCGGGATTCTACAAAAATTCGACCGCGCAGGTTCGGGCTGTAAAAATAACTCGGTAGCTTCGAAAAAAACTGGCGCGCACACGTCGGAAATCGCGGTCTAGATGGATTCTACACGGTGCACATCGTGATAATTTATACACTTTTCTGGGACACTTCTTGTATACCAGCCGACAAAGTTGTAAGCACAAGTTTACCAATTTTAATTAAAGGAACTTTATGGTAAAACAACGAGCGATGGTGGATTTAACGGGCGGCCGATGAGCAGCGGGGCTAAATCCTCAAAGAAAAAAAAATGATTTTATCAAAACATCAAGTTAAAGTTAATGAAAACTTGTATTCTTTATGAAAAGAAACTAAAACTCCATTGACGAGATGTTACCATCCCCCAAGCCCCAAAAGATGACTATCGGCTAGGCCAAATGTAAAAAGTGTTACTTTTGTCCCCGCTCTCCCCTGCTCAGTGGAAAATTAATTATTGAATAATGTTAGGATTAATGTTTCCTCAACGCGTGCACATGCATGTTCGTAAGCTTGTTTTAAACAAGCAGAAACAAATTTAGAGTGTAAAAAACACATTTATGACTCATTTATCAAAAATGCTAGATTGAAAAGAAAACCAGTCGGAAGTTTCTAAAACTTAATTTTTAAACGAACTTACATTTTTCGATATCCGAACGTGCATAATTATCATTGTTATATTACATACATTTATAACGTCGCCAAAATTTGTAAATACATTCCAGTGTTAAAGAATGAATTAAGAAAGCTCATTTTACCCCGGTCTCCCCTAACAGCGTTGAACGCCCGCGAGTCGGCTGCCGATAGCGACGCAATAAGCAATAAAAAAAGGAGCGCGACACATTTCGCGACACGGGTGGTTGGATCGATCGTCGGTCGAGCCAGCCGCTGGAAACTGCAACGGCGGTGAATCGTTCGCGAGCAATCGATGGTTAAGTGGCAGTGTCACGGCCGCGATACGAAAGTCGAGCGCGACCACGTGCCGCGGCGATAACGCTGCCGAGCGGGTGGACGATCCGCGAGGGAGGCGAGATCGAACCGGCCGCGTAGCGCACGCTTTTTCGGCTCGAGCGCGCGCCTAATTGCCTTGGTGTCACGCCAAACGGACGAAGCGGGCTTAAAATTAGAAGGACAGCCCGTGGACCGTGCGCAGATCTCGCGAATCGAACCCGCGTGTCGCGTGGATCGAAGACGGGACTTCGGACGGCTGATTAAAGAGCCGAGGCTATAAAACGACGATATCGCCGGAGGAATTCGAGACGGGCCGAGAACGCTCAGGTTATCGGCCCACGCATATCTGTGCCGGGCGAAACGGTCCGGCGAGCTTTTTGTAATTTCTGGAATTTTATGGAGCCGATAGCCGATTGGCGATACCGAAGGATTTGGGGATTTATGATGCTGATGAAAATGCACGGAGAGATTCGAGTGGCATAGAGATTTCCGACTCTTGATCATTGCGGTTACCGTAGACTGGAGAAATTATTGCTGTCGATTACAAAACACCATATGTTCTAATTACTTCGCAATAAAATAAAGTTTTTCCGAAAAGTGGGCAATGTCACCCCGGCGCGGGCAAAGTCGTCCCAGTTTACGGTACCTAAACGTGGGTAAGGTGAAGTTTCACCCCTGCGAGGATGAATACAGAAGAAATTCTAAGGAATTATTTATTAAACTTCAAACGAATGTCTCCCTTCGTTTCAAATTCTGCTTATGCATTTTTTCGAAACGAATTTTGCAGCAGGATGCCTTAACAAATTTGTGTGCAACATTTCGAAGCAGGGGTTCCGTTATGTCGCGCATTTTAAATCACTGATGGAGGGAGAGGAATGAGATGTCTGTTGATAAGGCACTGTAAATACTTGGAAGATTCTGAAACTCATTGCCACTGAATTAACATGCACTTAACATTCGTCGGACTTCACCGTGCGATGTAACGTGATAATGATAACATTCAACGCGTATCTCTTTGATAACGGATTATTCAATTATTTTAATAAAGTCGATTGACACAATGTGCGCAGCGTTGTGTCAAAGATCCGCTCCGTCATTTTCCGTCAAACCGACATCTCTCCGGGCAGGAAACAGAATTTCCATTAAGGCGTGTCCAGAAAAAGTTTTGCGAGCGTGTTTGCTAAATATACTTGGATCTAATGGGACGAAATTACCTGCGAACGTAGCGACCTGCCTGAAACACGGCTGGCTGAAATTGGGACATTTTACGACTTCGTAAAAAACGCAATAAAATAACGGAAAGTTTATCATTTTATATCTGCAGGCTGTATATTCTGCTACAGAACCTGATTCCTCTATCCAAAGACCGTCAGTGCGTTCTGCGATCCTTATTTTAGCGATATATCGATGCATCATGGCCACATTTAAATTCAGTAAAAAGCAGTCAGTGCCGTCTGCTTTTTGCAACACAATTAAGACGCTTTAGAACCGATACTGTTAATATATCGCATCTAAGCGTTCGTATCAACGTGATGTATTTCAGTACATAAAAAACCGTTGAGTGTATTGTACAAATTGTCTCGTTCCCTTTCGATTTAATTTTTGTACCATAATTTTCCAGATATAACTGCGAACCTGGGAATCAATTTGAAGGAAACTCGTGGTTTCCGATTAGTTAAAGTAAAGCGCGAAGTATCGATCAAACATGTGAGACATTTCATCGGGGCCAATTTTACACTTCACCGGAATGGGAAAAGTTTATGTAAACATACGTTCTATAACCTTTCGATTTCTAGATATTTTTCCTAACATTCTCGAAGTACAAGCGAAAGAGCCTTCAAAACCACCGCCTGACTCACATCACCCTGCTTGTTATATCAACAATTTTAACACTACCAAATATTTTAACTGTAATATATTCAAATGTAGCATTGCTATGCACGAGGGTGCCAAGGCAACCGATGCACAATATTATAAGGTGATTACACTTCTCTATAAAAAAACACAAAATATCATACGAATAAAGAATCAAGCGTTATCGAACAAAAGTGCATACGAGCCCCCTTCCTTATTAAGAGGGGACAACAGGATAATATCCCGAAAAGTAAAGGTTTCTTTGGAGATTTATTAAAAGCAAACTACTGCGTAATGAATCTTTTTGAAACTTTCAGGACTTTTTATTGGATATTTAAGTTATACGCTTGTTTGCAAATTTATTAAAAGCAGATTTATGAGCTGTACAGGACCACTAACTTAGCGCTGCAAAAAATTTACGACGAAACGGTTCTTCTGAAATAAAAGAAATCACAAGTTTTAGAAACTATATGCGGCTGGCTATGGCACGACGGGTTCGATTTTGAAAATTTTGAAAAACGGCGAACTTCGGAAGAAAGTTGTGAAAGTTTGTTCTAGAAACTTAACCTCTATCGTTGAACAAGAACTGAAAGAACACGAGAAATAAAAAAAATCCGCGTATAGTTTCCAAAACATTTTGGGTTTTGATTTTAGAAGCACCGTGTCGTCAGAAAATTGTCAATCAGATTTTTCCAGCGCTAAGTTACTGGTCCTGTATAGTTTATAAATCTGCTTTAAATAAACTTCACAAAAAAATCAAAGAACTTAAATATTCAATAAAAAGTCTCGAAAGATTCAAAAAGATTCATTAACCCGCCGTGGTCACACTGGTCTCTTTTCTTAAGCTTCCTTCCGAATTTTTATTTTCCCTAAGTAATCCTTTAAACATTTGACTCAAATAACGATTGTATATTAAAGTAGAGGCTTGAATAAGTATCCCATAATTTACAGATTTTTTGAAAGTCAAAAACAGTAAAAAAACAGCCATGGACGTAAACGACCCAGTGTGCCCACGGAAGGTGTGAAAATACGTGTGCACAAGGCGAGTTAAGTACTTGGCTTTTAATAAATTTCCAATGATACCTTTAATTTTCGGGCAATTACCCTATTGCCCCCTTAAACACTTCAAACCGATCACTAGAAGAAAATGCCTCACACTTTAATACCCTGCATATCGATACCATAAAGTTTCCCAGTAATGCCAAAGGGTACTGCGTGAATAAAACCATAACAACACTGCCCACCCGATTCTAAATTGGACTTCAACGCTACCAAAGAAAAATCGCGGCAGATCCGTCAGCCAGCCTCCCGCCTTTCTACCGATGCATTCGCGCGATCTCAGGTCTCGCGGGGGGTGGTGCGCGGACGATCGGGCAGCGCGCGGTCTCGAAGGGAGTCAGAGGAGTGATTAGCTCACCGAGCAGATAATGCCGAATCCATTTTTTCTTGGGCGGGGGCGGCATCCAGCTGCGAACCGGCTCGTCGCTGACGACCACGTCGATTATACCGACGACCTGCGTCGGCATCAGGCTATTCGCGTCCCGCAGCCCGTTCACATTGTTGTTCGTCTCGTCGCCGACCACGCCGATCGCGCGCTGCGCGCCCGCAGCCTTCGCCGCGTTCAAATTCATACAAGGTTGGACCGCCGCTGTGCCATCCGGAACCAGAAGAACTCCCATGTTCCCCGAACACTCGCGATACTCCCCTCAGCATACAGTCATCCGCGACGCGTCGCCGATACAATCGGCACGCAGTCCCGCACTAGACGTCGGTGGCGCACGCACACCCCTGGCTCGCTCGGGAGACTCCGCGACCCCCTGACAAGAGCTTCCCTCCTCTCATCAGGTACGGGGAGCGCACCGTCTACGTCCGCAAGCCGAGTCCCCCCCCTCGTTAGATCCCCCGCGCACTTTGCGAGAAGCCAATACACCCGCGATCGTGACAGGAGGGATCGCGTGGAGTGCGCGAGAACGAGGCACGTCCAGCGGCCCGGAGATTGCACCAGACGAAGAAATAATACTGCAGCGGCGTAATTGCGACCACGATGGGTTCTCGCCGATTGGCCGGCTACGGAGCTTTCTTCGAGGAGCACGGCTCGGTATGCACGGCGTCGCACGGCCCCCGTGGCGATCGATCGTGGTTTTTGCCGAAATACTCGGCGAGGCGCGAAGGAGTCGGGACGGACGGACACGTCGCCGTGGAGCGCATAGCCTGCCGACCGCCGATAAAACTGTCGCGTCCGGGACGCGTCGAACCGACCGACTAAGTCGAAAAGAAGTGGAAACGACCGGGAATGCGAAGCGCGTGGAAAAGAGAGAGGGCTGCGTCACAGTTGCGAGGGGAGGGAGAGGCGGTTACAAGACGAGCGTGCACGGCGAGGCCGTTTATGCGACGGGGAGAAAAATCGCAACTTTCGAAACACCGTTGGCGCACCGTGGATCCTCGGGGGGGCCTCTCCGTCCGATCTGGACGCGGCTGCTCGCTGCTCTTTGACATCGGCAGCTCCCTCGGCCGGCGGGGTCCTTTTAATCGGTCGTGCTCGCCGAAGGTCGTCGGAGAATTTCGAGGCTCGTAGATCGAAAGCCACGCGGGGCGGTCACGCTCCGACGGCCTCGGTGCACGTGTGACGGAACAGGTTCCTTTTCATCGATCTTCGATTGGACGTGATCCTCGCCCGACAGGGTGCAAAAAATATACAGCAACATCGAGACACTATCCTGCCATTTCGAGCGGCTCCACGGCCGTCACGTAATTCCTCTTTCTCGCGCCGTTAATCGATGGATCTCGCAGACATCTCGTGGCGTAATCGTTACTGATAAAGCGGCGCCTTTATCGGCGTGTCTGCGCCGACGTGCAACCTCGACCAGCGACCTTTCTGCGCGTATCTAACTGGGCGAAACGCGGACTACGGCGTCTACGTGTCCTTTCAAGCGAGTCTATTGTACGCGGCGGCTCGTCGAGAGCGAAACTACCGACGACGGGCGAGCGGCGTTCGCGGACACGGGCGCTTCCGAGCAACGTCTGGGGCGGATCCGTCGATCGACGAACGAGGCGACCGATCGAATTGCGGTAGATCCACTCCGCGACGGATCGCGGCGCGCCGGCAATTCTGTGAACGAAGGAAACTCGTGCCGCGTGAGTCGCGGGTGCCGACTGAAGTCTAAACGTAAGTGCCACCGCCTCCAACCTGAGGATGACGATCCCCTGGCTCCCTTACCCCACCCCGCAGCCCCGTGCACGCCGCCAGCGGCGACGGCGGCGACCAATCTCCTTCCTCTCGACCCGCCGCCGCCGCCACCAGCCTTCCGTGACATCTCCGTTCGTGCGAGAGCTGCCTCCAGTCACCCGCGACCCTCTGTCTCTGTCGCCCGCGGACCAACCGCCCGATCTCCCTCTCGTTCTACGCGACGCGTTGAAATTCGAAACGACGCGTCCGCGAAATCGCGTGCGCGCCGCGAAACGTAATTGGCGCGAACGGGAATCGTCAATAGTCGTGCGAAGCGATAAAAATTGTCGTCGGGGGAAAGGGGTAATGTCTCTATCGAGACGCCTAGGTTGCGTGGACGTTTCAAGTTCAGAGTTAATTTTTTGGGTATCTTGTTTGCGAGCACATATAGTTTGGTTAAATTGGATAAATCATTTTGGGCGAAGCGGAGTTTTAAGAATGAATATTCCCAACCCTCTGCACACTTTTCTGGACACTGAGTGAAAAAGTGACACTAATAATAATAATTTAAATTGTGGGTAATAAAATAGATTGATAGGAAGTATGCTTGTATAATTCAATGCTTGGGTTTCAGTTTGGGAGGTAGTAATTCAAACAAAAATACTCGCGATGTGTTCGAACCCATCACTACTTTCACCGCAGATTGCCTAACTCTGAGTATACAAGCCACCGACCAAGGAAATGAGCTGTGGAAGAGTTTCCCTGGTCAGGACTGGTGGGAGGTAATCAAAGTTGATTCTTTCTTCGACCCCAGGGTAGTTAAGAGCGATACAACGCCTTGTCACGTATAGGAACTGGATCCTGCCGGTCGGCGACAGCTTTGGAATCGAAGCTGGCGGTGTGGAATTGCTCTAGCCTGGTGAATTATGCATGATCACCGTAATGGGAAAGACAATCAATTGATCAGTTGAAATAAAGCGCGCGCGTGTTCACGCGCATAGGTGAGCGCCACAGTTTCAAGTACGAAAAAAAAAACGGTTAGCGCTTGCTCTAAATTTGTAGTTAAAAATACACGCAGCCCTCTTTACTGCAAACACGCGTGCACCCGTGTCGCGTTGGAATATACCACCGAATCGTCCTTTCGCTACAGATCGCAATTCTGAGAGTTCCTTTTAGCTTCCAACTAAAATCCACTCACCGTCGATGATGAGCATTTTTTCCTCGCAAAACAAGTCATCTTGCTCCGTACGTTCCCTCTTTAATTTGGCACCTGAAACAACGCCAAGCAAAAAAAATCAATTAAATCCTCCAGAACTGAAGAACTCGTACACTATGGAATATTCTTATTGCTATTATTACTTCGACTTCTTTTTCTTAGAATACCCTTTTAGCATTATTCACCGTGCAGATTCGCTTCGAGGACATAAAAATGAATTTCTCAGAGGTTCGCGAGCGCAAGGTTTGCAAGTTTAAATGCACGTTGCGCTCGAGAGTATTCGCCTTTCCCCTTTCTCCCTGCGCGCGATGTCCCTGATAAACGCGACAGCGTGCGGCGGCCGGGAAAAGCGGTAACAAGCGCCGAGCGCGGCGAAGCGCAACGCGTCACCATTCCCGTCGCGCTTCCATCGTTCTCCTCTGCCCGGAGATCCTTCTTGGATTTTCTTGGCCGCGCGTCCCGCCCCGCGTGCAGACGACGCGACTGAATCCACAGGTCGATAAGGTATGAAAAATTGAAAGAGGCGCGTCTCCACGTGCTGCGGCGGTGGGGATGGGCAAGGGTATTCCCCTAGGTCAGCAGGGTGAGCAGTAACGCTAGGTGACGCCGATGGTGGGAGGGGAGAAAGGAAAAGGCCGGGGAGCCTCGTCTCGCTTCATCTTTCTCGCTCCCTTCGTCTCCGGGTCAGCGGAGGAGTCGGCAACGTCGCAATTGATCTGGACGCCACGCGGCCGGACGCGCGTGGTGGGGATTCGCCGGGGACAAGGCGCATGCGCACTCGAGCAACTCATTTGCCCGCGTGCTCGTCCGCCGATACAGTGCGCTAACTGCGTTCCGGCCTGCGCTTTGTTCCCGTTTCTCCCTCGTTCTCTAGTCCGACCTGATGTCGTTTCGTTTAGAATCTGTTCGATGATTCTATTTACTTTATCCCTCTCTCCGCGTTGTTTTACATCCGCGACTACGTTTGCTCTGATTTGTCCCTCCCTGTTCCTTTGGTCCAGCCTACGTCGCTCCGTCCCGAGTCTATTCCGCTGGATTCTACTTTGTCCTCGCCGTTGTTTCTTGCCCGGTGAACACGCCTCTCGCTTGCTCCTTTCTAAAAATGCCCCCTCCCCGATTGTATTCTTTGCCTACTTTCCTCCTACCGAGCGTTCTCTCCCTCGCACACCCTCGCCCTCTACTTTCCCCACTCTGACCTGTTGGTAGTGCTCTCCTACATAGAGAGGCCAGCTAATCTGCGCGTATCTATCCGGTGTAACGAACACGTCTCGACAGTGACGACGAGTGGGCTACAAGCGCCCCTGCGTGTGAGCCTTGGAACAGCGTACAAGCGAACCTGACTGATGCTGTGCGCGCGGTAGGAGTGGTAGAGATGGTAGCGGTCGATCGCACACACCTAGAGGCCTGGAATAGTCGAGCAGCGCGACGACGCGCTGATTCCAATGTCGACGAACTTCAGCGCGCAGTGTTTCGTGAAAGTATTATGTACAAATGTGCACGGAATAGCACGATGTACACACGAGAAACCAAAGATTACTCAATGTCCCAACGAATCCCCTACCGAGCACAACAATATTTCGACTCGAAAACAAACTAACCCCTCCATGTGTCTATGGGCGCGATCCAGCGCTCAAACACCGCGGCGCATATAGTTAACGATCTACGGTCAACAATTTCCGCACAAGGCGTGCGCCGAGCGGTGAATCCCAAGCGGCTAAACGTTACTGGATTCATAATCGAACTAACGCATCGCGTATAGAGAAGACGATGAACCTTTCGAACCTATATGCTCGGCGTGAATTTTTCAATTAATTAACCGCGCAAAGGAGAGAAATCGTAGTGGCTCGGGTACATACGCGATCCAGCCTTTCCCTGCAGAATTCACGCTCCACGCGGGGTTACGTGCGAGAGACGCGCGCACGCCACGCGTGTTATGAAGTTGTAACGCTGAATTGTAAAGCATCGTTTAAGTACACGATAGACGGACTTAAATTATCGTTTAACGCGCATTGCCTGTTATATCACGCATCGCCGTGCCAGCGGGCACGCGCAACGCGGCAACGGACCGGATGCGCGGAGATAGGGAGCGAATTACCACGTTTAAATCATCCGTATTGCGGATCGAGCCCCGTGTGCGAAACCGGCACGCTCGGTTTTTCCACTACGCAAGTTACCACTGACCTACCGAGTTCCCAAACTCGCCCCGCGAATTTCAAACGCTTGTACACTTTTCATTGAGAGAATGCTAAGCACGAGCAAGGTAAGTGTCCCCATTATCGACCTGCCACTTTTGCTATTATGGCATCGAGTGGTGACTGCGGGCAATATAAAAGTCCCAGACTGCTGAAAATACTAAGGTAATTAAATACCATCAAATTGAGTATCTTAATATTTAAAGCGGAAAGTGTTTGTGTGTTTGTCTGTCGCTTAAAAACTTTCGAACGGTAAACTCTGGCGTCACGAATTGTATCCCAGCTCATGATTCCTAGTTAATCCAGATGAATGCGACTATTTTCACAAAAATAAATAAATAAATAAATACATTTTTTATAAAATCAGAATCTAAATTTCGGGCGAAGCCCAGTAGTAAAGCTAGTATTATATAAAGCTGCATAACTCAATACTAAGCAGGCATACTACTAACTTTACTACTCGGTTTAGCCAGAAACATAGATTCTGATTTTATAACAAAAATTGATTATTTTTTTTAGTGAAAATAGTCACATTCATCTAGATATTAGCTAGGCATAATAAGCTGAGGCACATTTCGTGACCCCAGAGTTTACCGTTCGAAAGTTTTTAGGCAACAGACAAACGCACAAACACTTTCTGCTTTAGGTATAGAGTCGAACCTCGATAACTCGACAACCTCTATAAGTCGAAAATTGTCTTCATTCCCTTTCGCTCCGTTGTGAACACCTCTATAACTCGAAATAAATCTTCCTCAACTCGAACTATATTTTGCATGTTAAATTATATATTTCACATCTACAACTCGAATTTAGAATTAACAGTCGTACAAAACCTCTATAAGTCGAATTTTTGTTTGTTCGACCTCTCTTACTTAAAAACGAATATTTTTAATTAATTCGAATATTTTTTCCCTTCCCTTGAGATTCGAGTTATCGAGGTTCGACTGTATATTAAAATCCTAGCGTGTATTCTAGGCATCCCCAATCTAGGGGATATCAATTTTAAGATATTTTAAGATCTTATTTCTGTTATCGTTCAGAGTTTACACTTTCCTTGAACCACTACTCCGTATATTTCTAGTTTCTTTTAGCCAGCAATGTGCTCGGCGGTGTTGCCCCGACAAGGGTTTAAAACGATGAAATTTTGATTTAGCCACACGTAACCAGCGTTTATCGACGGGATAATCGTTTCGATAAGGGTTCTCTCTCGATAACGTCGCCGACGAGAAAGAATCATCGACGCGCGAGGGCAGATTCGAGACGGAACCGTCGGGCGCGCATTTTCCCCGTCTCGCGTCGCGTTTAAACCGTGCGCATAGAGGCGTGACCGTGAAAACAAGGGATCGATCTGCCGATACGTGTATGTTCACCTTCCTTTAAGGTTTCATCGCGACCCACGGGGAAAAAAGCTCGACACGAGGCAATGTAACTATTGCACACGTACTTCCTCGCGTGTCCCTGCAATAAAGCACGGACTTAGGATACGAACATTTCGGGACCGTGACGTATACCCAACCCCCGCTAACCAAATAACCGTCTCGGAAAGCAAATGTTCCCTGTCAAACCTTTCCTACCTAAACCCTGCGCCGTCTAAACTCTAAACATTGCATCACATGTCATCCGATTTAACATAACTCCCTGCAAAACAATCATCTAAACCCCCGCCTCGAGATACTTCCCTCTCGCCTGCTTCGAAGATCATAAAAAAATGGTGCAGATTTATCCAATCAACTAAGATTTAATTCTTCAGTTTCAGTTCGAGTTCAGCGGGGGACTCTGTCAGTGGAACTTCGCGACCAGTGTGCCAACGAAATAGTCCGCCCGCACACGGTTATATATTCGAGGGAAACTTTTCCTGATAAGGAAGGTTACGATTGGGGCGAGCGCTTTTTCGCCGAGACGGGGAATCGGGAAGTAGTTGAGTCGGAAAGAAGTCGTGCGGTAGTTCAGAGACGAGATTCAACCCCAGCGTAGAAGAGAGTTCCACCGAGTATCGTTATCGAGAAAGTCACAACATCGTGTTACAGTCTTCTTAGTTTTCGCGTTAAACATATTATTCCTCAAAATTAGAATCTCCTTCCATCGCTGCTCTTATATAATAAACAAAGAAACGTCGGTTATGGTCGATATCGTGGAATCGCAATTTGTCCCGCCGCTTATAGAATACACACTATCGCTGTCGATTCCCGTCGCCCAGAGTGGCATACAAAATTTAATGCATATTCGATACACGTTTGCCAGCTCACCTGACACATTCATTCGGGCACACGTCGACGCGCCCCGGCTCACGAAACGAGAAGATCGATCTGACCTGTATCCTATGCATTTTTTGTCTGCCCGCGTTCCTTCCTTCCGTGGTCGCGTACAGGGCGGAATAAATGCAGCGAGCTTCTCTGAGCGCGAAAGAATCAGATCCGAGGAAGTACCGGTGCACCGTATACAGCTCGTGGAATGGCTTAACGCGCCACCGATAATGGGCCGCCCTATACCAGTGGGCGAGGAAGAGATCTAGCGGTGTACTTGGAACACGTGGTATATAAAGCGATGCCCTTGGGTGTACGAGTCGCCAAACGTTACTACCAGAGACGGGCGAGCTGTACCCCTTTGGAAGAATATTCGCACGTTCCCTCAGCACTGCTACCACTGCCAAGAATGCAGTAGCAGTGTGTCTTCAAAGTCCCGAACGGAGTGATTGGAAGGCAGAGCCGAGTAAACAGCGCGCAGCGTTTCTCTATGCCAATTTTCTCTGTCCCCGCGTAGAAAACGGCTACAGCCCCCGGCCCACTTTCTAGAATCGCGCTGTACTGCCCCCACCCGCCAGCACTGTGCACCACGCGCGTTCCCCTCCCGCAGCCCCTCCCCGAGCCGCTCCACCGTCCATTGCGTGCAGCGCGCAGGCACCGACGCAAGGGAATCGCCTGGCGATCGTAAACGAACCGCGCGCGCGATAAATCAGATGCGTGCTCGATAACGATGGAAAAAGCCGCGTGGGGCCAAGGGAGTCCCTACGATACCGATACACGGGCCAGGCGAACGGAGACGGACGGCTGTCGAACGGAAAAGAGAAAGGGACGGGCGCGAGAGGCACAAAGAGACAAACAGAGAGAGAGAGAGAGGCAGGGAGGGAGAGAGGGACGGGAGGAAAGGAGCGCGCTGACAAACACAACGCCCGTGCGCGAGTAGGTGGCGCGCTCCGTGAATGAAGCACAAAAGCTGTCCCGTAGTTTCTAGAGTCAGTGACCGGGAGGGGGGTTACCCCCAGTCCCCCCCCCCCAACGGCCGTCCTACTACCTGAGTATCCAGGTTCGTTCCTACCATCGTCACCGTAGCACCACGGTCACCATCGTTTCCCCTCCGAAAGCGATATCGCGCTGCCCCCCTCTCGCCCCCACTCTAATCCTCGATCATCACCCCTCCCGCAGTGCCCGCCGATCCGTTTCCCCTCGCGCCTGTCCAGGCCAACCTGACTCGTACCCTTCTCCGTGCCTGCACCTAAGTCCTAACTTCCGCCACCCTTCCGCGGGTCACTCTCTTTGCCTTTATGCGTGCTCGTTCCCGACGGCTCCGCTCGCCGTTCGCGTCGGATCGACGACCAGGGGGGAGGCCCCCCGGTGCATGCGAGCGCTCACGGTCGGATCGCCTCTCCCCGTCTCTCCCCGTTTTACCTTCTCGCTCTCTCTGTCTCTCTCTCTCTCTCGACTTCTGAACCGTCGTATCTCCGCAACGCTCGTAAACACCTCGCGTCGCGGCCCTTGTCGATCGCGATACACTTTCGTGCGCTCCGATAACGGGCGAGAGGGACCGACAACAAAACCTCCGACTTTAGCGCCCGCTCGACGAGGGCAACGATAAACCGGCCGCGTACAAACACATATGTGCGATCGGCCGCACGGCCGTGGTACGATTCCAGATAACTCTCAGTTTATCGCGGAGCGCGCAGGAGAGAGCGGCGGAGGCGTTTCCAGCGTTTGTCAGTCGGCGAGCGACGGAGGGTGAGAGGGGCGCGAAAACTTCTAACCACGAAGCTGCAACCGTGAAAGGTGGCCGGTGGCAGTGGTGGCGAGGTCTTTGTCGCCGGGATAGGCTGCCGGGATTACCGGTTCACCTCGGCAATGATCGTACGGCCCGCGATGTATCGCCCGGCGCACGCGTCGGGGGTCGTTTCGACAGTCTTTTTGCGAGGAGGTTATCGCGCGGATCGTTCCGCCGGTAAAAGTCAACGCCGAGGAGAAAGAGACCGATGGCACGGTAGCGTGCCGGTCACCGCGTTTTCGTGCTCGGCAACTGTTTCGCGTGTATCGAGGCTCGCTCAGCGAGATCGGACGGTTGAGTCGTTGACCTGGGAAAACGCGGGAATCGGAGGGACACGGACGATGGTCCTTTTCCAGCGTTCGCGCGAGCGGTTTCGCGATCGTTATCGGGGGGGCATGGTTTCGAAGTAAGCGGCCCCGATGGCGCGAAAGACATAATGGTTTCTGAGCAAGTATTTTTTTTATACTTGAAAAGAATTGTATTTTGACAAATCATGTAGAGGCTCGCCGGTTTGTCTAGGAAGAACTATAGCAGTGATTCTCAACCTGAGAGGCTCTCACCCTTCCACTTTTTGTTTTTATCACTCTTTGTGAGTACAATGTATATATGTTTTATTTTATTCCCATTGTTATACTGCAACTATAGCTTTATCTACTTATGCAAGGTGTGCGCAACTTATATACACATTTCCAGGAGGTCCGTGAAGCATAAAAGGTTGAGAAACACTGACCTACAGTATACCCTTGTAAAACGTCTGTTCTCCTAACGAAATTTCTTTTCACAGCTGTTAAAACTAATTCTGATCGTAACAGTTTATTATGAAACTGATACACAAATGCGCACAGTAATTGTAGCACAATGGAACCCCCGGAGTTTAGGAAAAATGGTTTGTGCTGGTTTGAGGTACAGTGGGTGATCAAATTATCAGAGACACAGTACGAGAAATATGTTTTTTGTGTTTCTGTAGAAATAAAATCATCCGTGTGACAGATAATGTTGTCTAAGTGTTGCCAAGTGTATATTTGCTAATTTGCAAACATCGATACTTCATGAAAAACGTAATAAGAGTTCAGTGTAACTAAGTATTCATTTAAAATTTAATGGTTTCAATGTAAAATCGTCAATTTCTGCGGGTGGCTCTAATAATTTCATCGCCCACTGTATAAGAGAATTGTTATCCCATATAGTTGAATGCGCTATAATCTTGCGCGATTCAGTATCCGAAAGGAAATGACATTCCCATTTCAAACATTCGTATTGATGTTATTTTATCTAAAGTATGATAACGTGAACGTAAGAAGTGTGTGTCAGAATTTTTTATTTATACGAACAGTGATATCTCCCTGCTAGATCGCATAATAGAGGTTCTGCTGCGATTTTAAATGTGACTTTTTAATGCCGCAAACAGACCAACCTAAGGAAATCTAGACGTTTTTGTATTATTTTGGAGCGTGGTCTGTTTACGAAACTTTCCACTGGACGTTTTGCAAAAGACCATCGACGTGTCTGAGAGTCACTGTTGCGAGGGAAATCATACCTAATTTGGAGGCGGTGAACGCGTGGGTCATCGCGTGCTATTCGCATGTACAGTGCAGTGTTTCTCATTTCTGCGCGGAGCGTCGAATTATTTATTTCTTAAGACGAAAGACGATAAGAACGCAAAGTTTTTTTCACGAAAATGTTATCACGTCAATCTCGCGGTTTTAATGGGAACGAATATCCGATTTTTCAAACTTTAAACATCCAAGCCTTTTTCACAGCACAAGTAGTACACGCAGAAGCGCAAAAATAATGCTCGTGGAAAATTTTCGATCGACGACTACACTTTACGCCAATGTTATTTGTTGTCAGTGGTACTACGAAAATTTCCGAAAGAACCTAAACACTGATAAGCTATCGAACGAGTGGCAAAGAGTGCAATTATCTATTGGACCCGCAAAAAATGAGCAAGGTTAGGAACTTTTTCGCCGTGGAGTTCCGCGATCGGCCAATGAATAAATATTCAATTATAACGATCAATGTGTTCTATAAAAATATAAAGATAATTTTATAGAAGCCTTTAGAATAATAGAATCCTTAAACCCATTCGCCCAGAGTGCGATATGCATTTACAATATTTGAAACTTAATTGCTGCTATCATTAAATCTAAGAAATTTGCACGAATATGTCACACGCGAAGAAATAAGTGAATCTAGAGATATTACTTGCCTCGACACTATCAAGATCAACGGAAGATTTCGAGAATGCAATCAGGCTTGTGAAGCTCATGCTGCATACAGCGTGTCACTAAAATACTGGCGCAGATAGAGGCTGAACAGTAATTTAGAAATAAAAGTTTAAATGAAATGAACCAACGTTAATACAAAACGTCAACAATTATCTACAAAACCAAATGAATATCCGGGTCGTCAATTATATTTTTCTCCCATCGATTTCCACAGTAATATTCAATTTTCCATGGAAATAAATTGAATACCTGATGATCGTGCGGTTAGACGCGTAAAATCACGAAGAGAAGTAACCCGACGGTTCGACCGGCAAAATTCGCTCGCGTCAGTAATTTCGTGACTCACTGTATGTATGCTCGTACGTATTGCGAACAGTCGGCGAAAAGTGGCGCGTGGTACTCACCACGTGGCTCGTTGGAGTTGTGATGGTTGGAGTGGGGAGCAACGGCGAGCGGATGATCGGAGGAGGAGGAAGAGCTGCTCGCGAGGCGCTCCCTCTTCTTCTCCTGCTGCTCGACGAACCGCGCCGCTTCCAGCAACGTCTCTAGGCTCATCCTGACGTTGCCGACTCGCTCCACGACGAGCCCTGTCCCCCTTCAAGATCCTTCGGGAGATTGAGACCCAGCGATCGGACCGTCGATTCCCGTCGCCGGCTCGCGAGGACGAAGAAGTCGAGAGCCCGTTCTCGTGTCTCAACCCTCCTCTTTTTCTGCTGCAGCCAGCCGCGGGTGGCAATCTGCACGCGAAAACAAAAACAAAAAAAAGAACGATCCAGCGTTACATCGAACATGCACCACACTGCGATGTCATTGCCGCGAGAACGGGTGGGGGGAAGGGGGGAGGGGTTGAGTGGGGGATGTGGTAATCCCTGACGGTTCTTAATTCGTCGACCTTGGCGGACGCAAGAAGAAAGGTCGTAATAACGTAAATAATCCCACTATCCCGCTCATGCTCCACCGAGACCGAACAGTGCGAGGTTCACTGAATAGAGAAAGGGCGGGTGGGGTACCGACGAACTGAATATGACTCGACACTGATCGACGTCACTAGCGACGCGAAATTTTCTATTACCGTAGGAAAGTCACACATGTTACACTTTCTCCTTTGTCCGTAGGAGCTCCCGGTACACCCGAGCTATTTTAATAAGACCCCGGCTACGTGGCTGTTTTTTATAATGTTCAAAACGTTGCTGTTCGATAATATTATTAACTTGTTCGTACGGAGCTGCAGACGGTACGGGCACGACCGGTGTCTGAGTATACGTCACGTGACGTACGCGTGACGTAACGCAGTCGCGCGGGAAGCTTTATCCCCACCCGCGTACACGTCTTCGTAATACCACACGGAGCAGGGACGCGCAAGCGCAACGTGCGCTTTCCTGGAGCGCAGAGAGCATTAGCACGCATCTCAAGTTCCGATCGCTGGAAACAATCTAGCAGCCGAGAAGGACAATAAAGCGTAGAAAGGGCGCGCACCGTTTCACTATTTGCACCGCAGAACCACCGAATTATCGGCATACTTTTCCAAAGATTAGCTTTCTATAATAAAACACGCGGAACTGCTTTCAAAGAATTGGTAAACACTCGAGATATGGCAAGTTCGCAGTCAGAAAGGTTAAACAAGGGTTTTTGACTGTTACATGCGAGGTGTGAGTAAAATAAAAAAATTGTATCTAACTTAAAAGAAGTTAATAAAACAGCATACATCGCCTTGATTGCTGCCGAAAGTATTGTTTCTAAGGAAATCGTAAGAAGTGACCAGAAACCGAATTCTAGAAATTAAGAAAGATTCAAGAACCCTTAGAATTCGAATTTGGAAAAGTTGGTTCTTCTAATCGACAAGGTTTAGTAGGAAGAGATTAAAATTTGAAAGTGACATACATACTCGTTTCACGAGGCATCGTCGCGTTTAGGCGAGTCGGATTAGTTTGACTGTTGTCGCTACGTAGCATCGAAAGCAGGGACGAGAGAGTCGTTACGTGGCGTTCGTACGCGCAAGAGCGTGCTCGCGAATACGAGAGCTCGTACGCGAATGTATGTAGGATTGGTATCGGTCGCGGCAAGCCCCGAGAAATCAGTCAGCGAAGAAACAAGGCCCAGGAGACAGAGGCGGGAAAGGCGAAGCAGAGAAACGAGGTTCCGCCGCTGATTTGAAAAGTAGATATATCCCGGGCAGCGTAATCGCGAAAGCGTACCACGATCGCGGAGCGGGTAGGATTGCGTTCCGTGGCACGGCGGAACCACGGGGAAATAGGAGAGAGAAACGATGCAGCGCGTCGGGCTGGTAAAAGAGTAGTCACGTCTCTTCCATAGTACGAAAAGTCAAGAAGCATGCCGTGCACCGAACGAGCTCCTTAAACTGACAAAGCGACACACACGTTAGACGGGCGACGCACGCACCGTTGGCCAATAGGAGCTTGCGATAACGTGACGTCATGAGTTGAAGTACCGTGCGATTGGCTGGGTCTATTATGGCACGGAAAACACGCCACGCAACCACCTATACACATGTTAATTAAATAGGCGATAGTCCTGACGAGATAATGTTCCGCGATGGCTTTTAAACGGGCGTGGTGAGGCTAGAAACGGATAGAATATGATCAGAGACTTACGGGTACGCCGCGACTGTGTCCCGGCCGCAATGGAAACACGCTGGAACCCACTTTCACGGTGGAAATCAATTTCTTGGGAGAATATCTGCGGTATTTCCGCTGTCAGGCATGCGACACATGCGGGCGATCACGAGGCACACGTAAGTTTTACGAACAGCAGACGATCTCGCGACGTTTCACAGCACACCGACGGTTATAACCTGATCGATCTAGCGCGTGGCAGAAACATTTTACAAGTGCTAACCACTGCGCATCAACAGCCATGCTTGCTTGGCCACGATTCACGTGTCTGGGGTCCGAGGTATAGACCAATCAAAGCGCGACTCATGACGTCACCTGGCTGTATCGACCAATGAACGCAGCCCATGTGACGCAGCACTCCGCTGGGCGTGTAAGAGAAGTGTCGAGCTGCTGTATATTGCTCGTTGGTCGGCGCACTTTTTTCGCGATTTTCTTAAATTCCCGTCGGCATCATCGCGAGTTACGTGCCGAAATGGGATTTCGGGAACGGCCGATAGTTTTTGCGAGCGGGCTTACCTTCCGGTGGACGCCAGAACGGACGAATATCGCGACAATCGTACACAGCACACCCGACACCCGGCTCGCCCGGGCAAACACTCACTCCGATCTCGGCGGCGTCACCCTCTGCCACCTTTTGTCACGTTCCTTCTCTGTCACATGGATCGGTGCTGCGCGCTGTTGCCGCATCTACCATATGGAAGCATACACTTCATTGTTTACCTTTGCGCGCGCGCCAAAACTACGTACCGTCACTTTTTCGAAAGCCAATTCTATTGTTGATCCCTTTACAGTTTATTTAAAATCGAATACGCGTCCCTGCATGCTCCCGGCCGATCCAATATAAATAACATCGCTCTCGCATCGTCAATCCATCGAATGTCCCTCGATAAATCTAGCAAATTAGTTAACAGAGATTACTTCGTGGCTCCGAAACTGCCTACATGATTAATCAAAAAAGAACGTCAGATTTAAAGAAAAGTTCTCATTACGCGTATACATTGTGGCGTTTAATCTAACATGAATATATATCATTTATGCGTTATTGCTTGAAAACACAGGTATCTTTAGATGGCAAGCACGACTAATAGTTCCGTGGCTTATAAACGTATACAGGATATTAAAAATTAAAAATACAAACTGTATGGAGAACTTAAATAAATACAGGTCATCGGTGATTGAAATCAGAATTCAGATTTCGGTGGATTTTTTTCTCAGAAAGTATATTATCACCATGTATATACGATAAATAAAACATTTGTAAAAATCATGTAAGTACATTTACACAACATGAACGTTATATGTACGTGGTACAAAATATACTCATTTTTGTAATTGACAATAAAATTTACCTATACTGTATGCAGCAACATGTCCTTCCCAAGAAATATGAATAAAAACATCATTTACTACACATTTGCAAAAGTATTTCACCTCGAAATATACATTTCGCACAAAAAAACACGTGCTAATGTGATTTTTACAGATTTATTTTCAACCATTCTGCGTCAACCTTTTAAATGATCATAGTGCAGTTTCTTTCAAATTATTAAATACGATAATTTTATTTATTTTTTTTTATCAAGAAAAATTAACTAAATTTCGTACAAGTTTCTTCTTCTATGATTTATAATCTAAAACAAATTCAGCAGTAGAAAATATGACTAGAATTTGCACGAAATATTATATACTACAATCTACATACAGATCTTAGTAAATAATATTACTATGGAATACATTTTCGCATTACAGATTTGAATGAATTCAGAATTACGCACAATTCGCCTTTTAAACGTTCTTATCAATCCTTCTAAATCTTTTACTGCAGACAACGTATTCTTGATGAATTTCGTAGAAGTTGAACTTCCATTCGTACCAAAATATAGTTTCTTTCCAAGTATTTACGATAGCTGTCGCCGATCGCGATTTCATTCTCGATCGCAGCTTCCAATGTCACGTGCAATTAATGTCAAGAATATACCACAGTAAAAGTATCAGTACAAATCTAATGTCGTGTGTTGCTGATTTGTAATAAATTATTTAATATTTATTTACATGGCTACTGAATATATTTCATAGAAACCGTACAAACATAAGAAATATAGTCATGGAACGAAACTATAATATACTGTATTTTTATGTTTGTACGCGAAAGCACCTTCGTTCGTATTCAACGCATAATCATTTTCAGAGTCATATTTCCATTTTTTCAGCACATGCAGAAATTTCTTCCTAGACTTATTCGTTATTTTGCGAAATAACTAGCTTCATATTACATTGTGCTATGAAAAGAGCAAAAATACTGTAAAGAAAGAATTATTACAAAAATTTAAAACAGAACATTCAACGAAATAACTTTACAAATTGTTTTCAATATAATACTTCATCTAAACACAAAATACACTCTAAGGGCGCGATACTAATGGTTTGCAGCATGTCACTGGCCAAATTCTTCACATTTTCCTAGCAGTCCTTTCAATAAGTATACAATTTACATTCATTGAGCAGCACCGCGCGTTAAAACAATGAGCCGGGCCATCTAAGAGGTTCTCGAAGTTAATAATAAATACACAGATCCGTTTCCCACGCGAGAAATTCTGGAATCGGGACCAACCCAGTTAATGCCTCCCTAAAGGTGAGTAACACGCTGAATTATTTACCTTACGAGATACTGCAGACTCAATAATGGAAGTTTATGAACACTTTATAGTCACTACAAAAATGTTTACAGAATCACTTGTTTTATAGCCAGAGCCAAGAGAAAATATTATGATGTTTCACCCTTTTATATAAGTTATTTATTTTTTTTCTTACTTAATATTTTGTTCAGATACTGTAAATCTCAACTAACATACGGATAAACAATTTTAACTAAACAATGCTCTGTCAAAGCATTGGTTATCTGCTCAGATTACTAACATAAAGGTGCTTCAATTCCGTCTTTGGTGTGTTTTCGAACAGGGCAGCTCGATTTTGTCCTTCCCCTTTCTTCACCCAATGACCATACACTCTGAACGCACAACCATCGATTACCTACAAACATTAGACCAAATATTATTCTATTTAATTAAAAATGCTAGTTAAATCAGCTGATTAAATAACTTCATATTTTTCGAATGCACCGATGCCGTTTCATGACTGATATTTCGTCACAAAATTTATTAAAATAATCGCAAAAGAATACCTTTCGTAGAACTCTGATCCTATAAGGATCGGTGCATGCCACGTGAGTCGAAAGAGGTTCGGGTGTCGTATGAAGCCGTTTGATACGTACCACTGCACGAACACAAATGATAGCTAACTGGAATCTTTTTCTTGCATTAAATGATTTTGCCTTTAACTCCTGTGTAAAATATAAAATAAGATAAAAACTGGGAAAGCATTCAAATAAGATATTAAATCTTACATTTTATTAACTGATGCCCTGCAAGAAAAGTATTGTTAAACGAATAGACAATATTAGCAGCGATATGCGCAGTAATGAAATAATTTACAAAACTGTATATTAAATGGTTCTAAAAAAAACGAAAGCTTTTATCTTTAGAGAGTCACGGAATTTATATAAACTTTCTTTACGAAGCTTGCAGAAACAGAACAAGCAATCGGGGAAAAACTGATGTATACACATAGAAGGTTTGAAACATTACACATTTATACTTCTTTGATTTATCATGCCGAGTTAGTAGTTAATGCTTCCTTTCTTATTACTATTAATTAATTAATGTTCAATGCACATTTGCGTATTCATGCCTTAATAAACTTTTCCCATGCTTGAAGGAAACGTTATAAATATTCTATTTTTTTTATTGAACAATTGTAAATCAGTTATGCACAATTATATTCAATGTTTATGTTTATGCTTTGCTCCTCGCACATCTCGACAAGAGTACTCTTAATGTAGTGTGTTTAACAAACTCACAAAACGGAAACATAAAAACGAAATAAACGTATACATTAAGTTTTAATTAATTCGACGTAATAATTAAAATTCAAATTAATCGGTAGAACCCACATTTAACAGCAATCAAAATAAAAACAAAAAGAATTTACCAAAGCTAACTGAGATATCCTACTCAGACGCCGCGAATTAGATGATAGTGAACGTTTTAGAGGAGCGATGTCTTGATCCCACAGCTGCAATTCCAATACATTTCTATACATCGTAATATTACAATATCCTTCCTTAAAATAACTGTTTCCAAATTAGTAACATTTACTCAACTGCGAGACAGACGTGTCACATTGTTTTTGTGAAGCAAGTATGTCGTGTTGCCGGTACACAGAGTTGAAGACGTAAAGCAAACAAAGAAAAATGTATAACCATGAATATAATACACTTTCTCTCGGACGAATACATAAAATAAATAATGGCTTGAGAGTAGTCCTGTCTTTTTGTGTGAAAATTTACATGTTACAGTACAAATACATATGTAGCGTTAAAGATATTTACCACTGTATGAAAAAACGTATGCTCCAACGCTTCTTTGATAGAAATCCTTTTCCTAGGATCAATGACTAGTAACTTTCTTATCAGATCTTTTGGGGCTTCTGCAAACACAATTCAGATATAAAAGTAACAAAAGTTTAAGCAACTACTGCATTATAAAATAAATGAACAAGGCTATATCCTATAATTATTGGCAACCGATACGTGCATCGTGTTCGAAGATTCATAAATAAGCAACAACTCTTACCTCGAGCATATTTATTATTCATGCACGGAGCGGATCGCATTAAGAGAATTATCTAAGATGATAATACTTTCCTGATATTATCGTGGATTATCATTTCACGTTTACGCATCGATACAATTCGAAGTTCATTCGAACTTTCGCCTAAAATATTAGGTCTATTTCTCGCACAGGCTCGCAAATTTGACACAAATTTAACAACTCACAATTTAATTTATAACACAAACTGTTATCATCGCCCGTAGAAATGCAATGCGTTCAATCATTTCGACAGCATATAAAACGAAATGAAAAGCAAACTTATTAAACGATATTTGAGAAAAGAGACGAAATTTAATACAATCGCGTTTCGTTAATAAGGCAGAGCAGTATCATCTTCATTTCTCCCCGTTTCTACTACATTTTCAAGGTACCGTTCTTACAATATAGGATAGCGACGAGCTTATAGAAGGTAAATCGAGTTTGTAGCGAAAGGATACTATATACCGCATGGAGTTAGAATAAAATCCTCTGCAAATGCTGCATACTAACACATTCATATTGTTAATTAACACATTCACTGCCACCGCTGTCACAGCGGCCCTCCACGTGCCCTACCGTCAACGATCATTCACTCGTAGTTATATCAAGCGCAAATGTACTCTTCGTGCAACGGTTTAAAAAAAGCAACCTTCCTTACGAATCTGTAATTACGTTTTACGCTCATTTTACTAGGTAACGATCGTCACCTGTTATGTCTGCCCATTCCGGGGATGTAAACGTATATTTCCCTTCCATAATATTCCTAAGCATGACCATCTGCTTCCTGTGCCAAAAAGGTGGGCAACCGACTAGCAAAGTAAACATAATTACCCCACAGGCCCATCTAAAAATGAATTAATCGATACGGCACCACAGTGAGAATTCGATTCTTATATTACTCTTACGAAAGTAATGCGCGTATACTAAATTGGGTTCAGCTTACACGTCCACTTCATAGCCATAGCCTTCTGCATTTTCGAACATATTGCACTTCAGCACCTCCGGCGCCAAGTACCCAGGAGTACCGCAGAGATCTGCGAAAGAATATCGACAATTAAAATTAGACATTCCTGCGGACTGCGCAATCGTCCGACGTAGTTCTCTCTTCTATAAGAATAATCACGAACCATATAATTTATCTCCTACTTTCAATACTCTAGCGAAACCGAAATCCGTTATTTTTACATTCAGATTGTCGTCCAGCAATATGTTCTCCGGCTTCAAATCTCTATGTACAATTCCTTGATTATGTATATGTTGAACTCCTTCGAACACCTGTCTCATAATGTAGCGCGTCTTCTTCTCGGAAAGAGTAACAACTGACGTGAGGTAGTCGAATAATTCTCCGTTCTTACAGATTTCGAATATTAAAAAGATGAATGTACTAGATTCGAAGACGTCGTGCAATTCGACTGGAACGGTAGAAGAGCGGGTTGCGTTTAAAATGGATCTGGCTTAATTGGCTGCAGTTTCTGTCGCGTCTAGAGACTTACTAATATAATGATGGCCGGCCACTCTACGAAGAATCTGCACTTCCTGCAACGTGGCGTCTTTCATGGTATGACCATCCTCGTTGGTTTCGTTACTAATATCTATAATTTTAGCCGCATACTCTACACCTGTTTCTTTTTCTATACATCTTCTCACGGTGGAAGATATTCCTCTGCAAACATTAATACAGCATGTAATTGGCGTTACGGACTATCCGTACGGATATTTAGAATAGATTATCGAAGATTGAACGATTCTCCGCCGATACTAACGCATTTGGAGCAAAAGTATTTCTGAATAATGACGAAATCTATATGTGAAGTTACTGTATTTCGTGTTTATTTACGCATAGCACAGGTTCCGTGTTTCGGGTTATCGTTAGTGCTGTACAAATAAACATCATTCGACCAACAACTGACATGCACGAGCGAATCTTTTGTTACATCTCTGCCTGGAATATTTTTTCAACACGTTCGTGATAGAGAAATAAAGTGCGTCGCGTATTAACGGGCGCGCGAATTTGGGGAAAATTCTCCGGACTGAACGATAAAGCTGTCGAGCGATCGACGCTTGACACGAACGAGGACGAGCGTTTTGTTTTCGCACAGCGTTTTGCCAGTGCCCGTAGTTGGAACAGCTTATCTTTTCCGGCGGGCCCTGTCATTTTGTTGGTTTACGAAAACAAAAGGCAAGAAGAAGAAACGATTGTCACTGAATCGTACGTATTTAGCTTGGTCCAATTATATAATTGTACAGGTTAGTTTGCCCGAGGCGGTGAGAAATCCTCGGTTCGTTCATTGTAATCGCTATGCACCAGGATCTAATAATATAAACACGAACATATCTATCATACGACTGTACTGGCCGAACAAATAAAAATAGTACGCTATGTTGTTCCTCTCTCTCTCTTTCTCTTTCTCTCTCTCTCTCTCTCTCTCTCTCTCTCTCTCTCTCTCTCTCTCTCTATTCCATTCTCCCTTTTATCTTTTTTTGTCAGATATCACGTGACGAACCTTCCAAGGATTTCTTTGGGTTCGTATTTCGCGTAAAATCCTTTAGCCGCGTCCTTGTCCGGCAAGAGATCGTCCCCTTCGTCTTTTGCCATCATAAGCACAATATTTCTTTCATATAGGAAATATCACATTCAACAGCCACCGTGTAGATAGCACATGTTCCTTCAGCTTGAAAGGAACAAGTTCGAACGGATGGCTCCTCCGCCCGACGCGATTGTCATTATACGTATCTTTACAGAGCGTCGCGCTGGGTTGCACGCCTACATTCTAAACGAACGCCGTTAACAGATCACTGATCACCGTCCACCACCGATAATGGCTACGATAGATCCCTTGGGGAGACGGAGAGGGACACGTGAACGCATAAGCACTGTGAGAGGAACAATGGCGATAGCCGAGCGCGGAGTAACGAACGAAGAGGGCTCTGACGGAGCAACTGGGAAAGCGCCGACCGCCCGACGCGTGAAAGGGAAAACGAGCAAGCGGTAAATAGTAATCTATTATCGGATGAAAAATTGCCATCTCAAGGTGTGCACGCGTTATGCACGTCGATCTATACTCCACTGGTAAGTCCGACGTCACGTGACTCCGGCACATTACTATTTTAATTCGTACGACTCCGATTGTTGCGCCCGTTTCATTTTTTGGCACCTCATTCGCCCCGGACTCGGATAGGTCCATTTCTGTCATGAATCCGTTCAGCCAGATACATATTCATAAATGTAAATTAAAAAGAGGGTAGGGTAGACGAAAAGCCATCATTTTTTTACGAGCTTTATACGACCTTTTTGGTATAAAATTTACAGTCTAACAGGGAGAGGGACAACGTCGTTTGAATTTTCATTCTTTCGATCCTGTAAATCCAAGTTACCCTCGGGAGTATGAATCTGTAAAACAGCATGTATGGTATGGACTAAAACGATATACACGGTGTCGCGTATAAACGTTTACAGAGTGTCTTCTCCGTTCTGCCGCATAGAACAGTTCTGTAATGCTTTATGCGCGCGACACCCTGTATACGGTATGAATATAAATAGAAGCTACCGCTACCTCGGCTGCTCCTCGCAGTTTTGCCCTTAACGAGGATCTATTGTGTCGCGCGATGCATCCATCTTTTCTTTTTTTAATATTGCAATGTGAACGTTAGGGAACAAAATTGTAGCAAAAATACGAGGATTCGATACATGGCTTCGAGATAGGCGTAATGGAGTATGTGTTTACGGACCGCGCAGCTGCGCGAGCAAGGCCTCATTTTTCCGACATTCAATAGTGAGCTGCCTGACCGCAACAACGTATTTGCGTTGTTGTTCTATCAGAGTGGCTAGCTGACGACTCAGAGCATCCCTTCTGTTCTTCTCGTCGGCGCATCGCTTCTCCACCTACGAGAAACACAAATCTCTTATTAAAATGAATTCTATATTAACTGAACGGAAAGCAGGAAGTCCATTATTGTTTCAGGTTCTGTGTAACATCCTCCGAAGTGATCGTTTTCAATTTTATAAAAGAAACTTGATACCATTGACCAAATATTTCTGTGCCTTCTTTTTTTTATAGTTAATACGAATACAGAACTGCACAAGATTGGTTAGAGAGTCGTAAGTTCCTTTACCTTCGCTTTATTGCGTTTCACACCCGCAACGATCGCGTCGAATTGCTTCAGAAATTGCTCCTTACCGCTCGTCGATGCCATTGCTCTGATAAAAACCGAAAACAAGGGTCACATAATCCCTTATCGGGGAACAATCGATGTAAACAGGATGTTTGCGCGTCACTCACTCGTTATAATTATCTTGGATGGAATTTAACAGCGACAACTCCTTGCTCAGGTAAAGCTTCGTGTCGTCCAGGGTGTTGTATAGGGTGTAATATTGCTTCGTTTCTTTGTGCTTGGCCGAAACTGTAATTCGAGACAATTAAATGAAACTTTATCAGCACAACGACTTGGCGAACATCGGCGAACGAAAATAGGTCGGCGAACCTTGATTGTACAATTCCATAAAGCGTCTTTGGTATTGCGTAAGCTCAGAGCGACCAGGTACGTCATCCAATTGCCTAGTCAGAGAAGCGATGGCTCTGTTCTTCTTTGCCAATTGCAATCTAGCCTTTGTGACCGTTTCCCTTTGTGCCTCGTATTCTTTCAAACGATCCTCCTCCTCCTCCGACGTGCCGCTCTCGATTTCTTGCAACTTGCCGCGCAGCAGATTCAAATCGGATTTGCATTGCTCCCGGAAATTGTGCTCTTGCTCCTTCAAACCATCGTGCACCAGCAGCAGCTCCTCCAGACGCTTGTAAACACTGCAGAGGCAACGACAATCAAGTTCCTTTGTCTTGCAATTACGGGACTGTTACTGAAAACCGTGGAATTATTAACGGGTACCTGTCGTGTTCATCGATCCCCAACTCTTGTGCCTTTTTCAACGAACGCTCGATAGCTTGTCGCTTCGAGCGGGATTCGTTCGTTTTATCAGTTAACTCTGACACTTTAGTGGACAGGCTGTCTTTCTCCTTTGTTAATTTCCGCACTCGATTCTGGAGCGCTGCTCTTTGCTTCTGCAGCGCAGTTAATGCTGTTGACGTAATGCCACTTTCCTGTGATCAATCATCGATCAATGTCAGATTCGTAATTTGTTTGTAGCCGAGGATTTCGAAATTTAATCTGATTCGTCGGAGAGACATTTACCTCCATCTCGGAAGTGGACATTGTCGCGTACTTCTCGGCCACTTTGGCGATCTCTTGGGCTTGAATCCCGACGATGTTGCCTACCGCCGCGACGCTCAAACGAGCCTGCGCAGATTACGATTGATAAACATCGAATTAATACTTGATATCTATTTAACATGCTTACTCACCGAACTTTCCTCAATGGCAGCCAGGTTTCCAGCTAACTGTTCCGTGTTCTCCTATAAAAGAAGGATAAATCGATTTCTGTAAATACACACTGGTTTACACATTTAAACACGCCCCGACTTTTCGCTGCTCCTTTCTCATTTCCTGCATCCCAATGCCGAAATACACAAAAATGTAAGAATCTTATTCATTGTTGTTCCTTCACCTTTTCAATTGAATCTTCTTTGCCTTCATTTTCTTTGCCATCGCTCGCAGCTGTCTCTGTTGGCGATCCAGCAGTTTTCGTAGAATAATATAAAGGCGCCTCGTACTCTAAAACAGTGCCAAGAAATCTGGTAGACTCGTCTCTGGTAGAACCGTCTTTGTGCTTGAAAAGGCGCCGTGGTTCGTACGATTTCTGTGAAACAATTGTAACTTCAATTATTTCAAACGAGAGATATCCTTGTAACGATATACCTTACTTTGACCAGTTGAATGTTTCGTATAAGATTTTCCTTCACTGCTGCTGCAGTGCTGGCATCCTCGACGAAAGAATGCTTCTTATCAAACTGATTTAGAGCAAACGATCGCACGAAATCAGCTGTTCCCTCTCGCGTTTCCATAGAGCGTTTAATTAGCCACTAAAATTTACAAAGACTGTTTAAACAATCGGAAGGATCTTATCGAGCATTGGAGGAATAGGCTGCCTACCTGAATAACAGGGAAAATGTGAATACAATCCAAACCCTGAATTTGATGTGGTTCTATTCTGTATGGACAGTTCATTTTGGGTAGCATGGCCACAATCTTTTCGGTCAACGATCTGAAAAGGAAGTATACACAAGAATATTTTATACCAAATACTAAATATTTTGTATACCTACATTTTCTGGCCTATGGTCAGATTTTCACGGAATAGTAAATCGATGTCCACGTCGAAATTGCAGGATTCGATGCACCAAGTCATCCCACCAATTACCTGGATAACGCTATCATGTTAATTCAATTTTTTTCTCATAATATATCAGTTCCATAAAGTTTGATTTTAATTTACCTAAATGGGCAAGTGTCGTACGCACCTTGTCGAAGTTCGATAAACCCTTTATCCTCGCCCGGAAGTACCCTGCCGCCAAAAGAAGATCGATGATATCTTGAAATCTTTTAGCCTGTTCTTCATCTTCGCGCACATCAGCCTGAAAAAATATTTTACGCACCTCTTAGTGATACCTTGACAATTTGAATTTGCCACTTTCCGTAGAATACGCGCTTATTAGTACGGGGAACTCAAGGTAGATGGCGCTGGCAATTTCAAACAAAAATCGTGCATTTCTATATCGAAATATCTACTACAGGCTGTAAAATTCTCAAATGATAACCGTGTGAAGAAATACATAAGTAAATATGTAGTTGTATAAATAAACAATTTAAGCATGAATTACAATGGAACAGGTGAAACATTGAATGGACCGGAGGAACGATGAAACGTGGAACAAATAGTGAATAACGCATTGCATGGCCTAACACTTGTATGCAATATGAAAATTTTGTATTAATTCAGGATGTAATGTGGAATATCAGCACTTTTGTAAACATACCTCAGTTGTTTCTGAGCTTTTCAACAATCTTTTCGGTACGTCGTTTAACATGGTTAGAGGACGTTGAGTTTAGAAATCACGAAGCTATACCTATATGCGAAGTATTTGGAATAAAAACAAAATTATCGATAGTTTTGACAGTATTTAGCTCGTAGAACGCTGTCACTTGACATTCCACACTCTTACTCCGGTTGCAGCCATGTTGCTTTCATCACACCCAAACTTTAAGCTGCGTTTCTATATAGTGCGTTGTGGTACTGCCTTTTCTTAGGGCGGTACTCAAAAGTAAAGAATCTGAAATAGATGCAATTATAGTGATAAAAATAAAATTTGAATATTGAAACTCTTCTTGGATCATTCTTGGATTCGTTTCGACTCAAATATTTCCATTTCTGCCACTATGAAGAAAGGTTGCAAATTCATTGATTAGTTCATTTTCTTGCAGTACAAGGTCCTCGCGATTTTATACAGGCATTAGAGTTCGTTAGAACAATCGTATTGAGCAGTATAATTGTTATATCCTTACAAATGGCAGCGACGCGTGGTGGTGAAAGATATGAAATAAAATGGGCGTTAAAATACGTCCAGTGTGCCAGTCTTAAGAATGTGCTACATTTCCCGTAGCCCGGCGTTGGCGTGTTTTGACGCCGTGACGTGCTGCGATTGCATTGTTTTATTCAATGATCGTCTCATACATGAACAAATTATCAGTGGTTGTATTCGTTCATTTAGTTAATCGAATAATTTTCTTTATTATTCCACAGAATCTTTATTATAATTTAAATCGGTATACCTATAATATCGAAGTAAACGTACGAAACGATACGCGATAACAGCATACAATTTTTATTTCCGATAGACAGACGGAATGGAGAAAGAATCTAACGCAAAGAAAATTTCATAGCTAATTATTCCTTCCTTATTATCGATTATTTGAAAATATCTCCTCGGGGAGGTTCAGTGAAACTCTGGTAAGAACGACCGAGCGTTTTCTTGGAGGCTGGAAAATTGATTTTCACAACTGCCACTTCGTCATGACGATTATCATAATACGGGACACTTTCTCGTCGCCAATTATCTTCCCGCAAGGAACAAGAGGACTCGCGTCGAAGAGAAAAATAGAAACGACATGTTATATATGTACAACAGTTGCCCGCGTCGCGATCGAGAGCGTGGCACGGGCCGATCAATCGCTGATCGAGCAACCTCAGGTCAATTGTCAATCTTTTATTTTTATGATCCATTTATTAAAAATATGCACTAATTCACATCGAGAGTGTGACTGTGTGTGACTGTATGTGTTATGTATGTATCCGTATGTTCCATTACTTTCAATCAGAGTATGACGCAATCGTTTAATATTGTCCTCTATCTACGCGTTCAAACACTTTCTAGCACGTAATTCTCAAAATATACAATATTCTCGAGTTCTCGCCGTTTTACAAAAGACTAGATTCATTCTTCCTAGACGCTTGGGTAAATTTTGAATTTCTAACTAGAATCCTGGCCATATCTCTTTCTATCTTCGTATCTTCCTCGTTCTACGATTTTCCTTCTCCCTCAAAATCATCTTCCCTTCTCTCTTTCTCTTTCGCTTTTTGGTCGAGTTCGCAAGTAATCTCGTTCATCGAAAATCATCACGTTTCCATCCTGCACGTGTCGCGTACGTGTACATATTACATGTTGCATATACACATAGAGTTGAATACATAGCTATGCGTTTCCCGAAGATTTATAATTTGGAATTTTCCCTTTCGAACGCATATGGCACGTGGTACACGCGTCCTTGCCGCGCCGCGCGCGAACATGCGATTTACGACTGAAAGTCGTGGATACCTTGGTTGCCGATCGTCCCTTTGGATCATTCGATCTTTGGTTACGTTCTCATAGAGACTCTTGCGCTGCACAGCGGTGAAATGAGGAAACAGTCAAATCATAGGTGCACCATGCAACGATGATGTTTGCAGGAGTTTCGAGGAGTGGGTGGGAAATAAAAATGGGGGTAGGAAAATTTAGCAATTCTTTTTAGCACTAGATATCCATGACTTTTAGTTCCAGCGACGATTACGGGCGATTATTCCCAGTGTAGCTTGCACAATAATCGGAACTTAATTAAAATTCGCTCGCTTAGCATAACATAAACAGGAATTTCCGTTTGTAACGAGTGCATATTTTATATTTTAATGTGAGTGCCGAACGCGAACCGTTGCACGGCTCCACGATCTTCTAGGACCAATAATAATACGATGTCCGAGAAGATAATCGTCTCCATGCGATAATAAAATAGAAATAGTAAAAATAATAACATATGTTAACATAAAATATAATAGATCGTAATATATTACATATCTCTGCGTTAAAATAGGTACTCCCAATTACGCGCGTATGGCACCCCCATACGAACACGAAACCAATAGAAAATAAAAGTAAAAAAATAAAGTAAAAACTTCCAACCAAATTCTCGAATTCGCGACGTGTTGAATTTGTTACAGTTTCTCGCATGACCCGCGAATGATTTTCGTTGAGTTCAGAATTCACGTGGTTGTTCGTGCGGTTTACATTTTACATAGAATATTATAATAATAAATTCACGCTGCAATAAATACAATATATTAAAATACGACGAGTTCAGATCAGCGCATGATTTCACACAGACATGATTAATGCACAATTTTCAATTCTTAAATTACTTGTTAACGGTGTCAACGCAACTCTTCGGGGAGGGGGAGGGACGTATCTCTACGTCGATTATACCTGAGCGTTCAAATGTTAGTGTTCGAAATATACATTAAACTATTTAATAATGTACTGCAAACGTTTGCGACGCGTAAATACGTTGCTGGTTTAGGACGTGCGATTATTTAACGACGCATTGGTACGTCGATCTTCAATGGCTACCTTAAAACAAATGGTATCCCCGATATATTAATAGTAAAACGAAATATCCCCTAATTTAAGCAGACAACATACGACATTTCCACACAAATTCGAGAATTGGTTCTGCGGCGATTCGCAAGCGTCGCGATCTTCTTGCACATTTCGGGCGTATATCGAAGATGGCGAGTGAAATGCAGCGTGAAATTGTCGAGTCGTTGGAATGTGGCGAGAAAGGTGATAACGGAGGATCTAAAGGGTCTTAATCGCGCTAGCGATAATCGTGGCTCACAGTGTTTAGATATTTCGGATCACAGGTTGTGCGTTGAAAAAGAAATCTTCGCTTCGGTGGGGAAGCACGAAGAAGGTAAAATAGTTGCATCTTCGATATACAGTGAGCTGCAATACGCTCGATTGCGAGTGTAAACGAAGTAGTGCCGCGAATGTCATTTCGTTTGAATTAGCAACGATAGCTTAGTGTTCTTACCCTTCCGTTTTGTGGAAGAGAGACATTCCAATTGAAATCCTTCGTTGTTTATGGGTATTACATAAACACTTAGGATACTCATAAAATAATATATTACTAATTGGATAATATAAAATATGAATATTACAATTGTAATATCGCTTTGTAGAGGAATTTTTTACTTGTCCATTAAAGGAATAGCCAACGATAAGAAAAATCGATGCTTTTTGGCAGAAGTTTGGTAATAATCGATGAAAATAATATTGCTGTAAAAATAAAATTCTCTATATTCAAAGAATGAGATAATCTTGCATAATATAAGAGAGACCTTAATGTAATACAAGCAAATGTATACGTATGCAGTCGGTGCTTTATTATTAATAACTTGCCGATGTTAATAAAAGAGGCGCAAGTTGATTTGTTTAATTAAAAAAATAAGACTCATTTATCGCGTAATAGCTGCATACAAGCGTTGCTTCCGAGAGATATCGATAAAAAGAACACGATGATCCCTTAGTTTCGTCTACACGCATTCAAATCACCAGTAACTGCCGCGCTTCGAAGCCTTTATGATCATTAAAATCATAATTCACTCAATTGTAGTTAATTAGTAAAAATCGAGGAACCTCGAAGAATTAAAAGTGTAAGAAAAATCATAAAAACTTAAAGAAGTCACTAAATACCAAGGAGTACAGGCTTCAAACATAGATTGGCTTTTCCTTCCTCTTAAATATTACGTTCCATCTACAGAGCCATAGAATCAAGCGATGCGGATGAATAATAAACAAACAAAATGAAATTACTCAAACCTCAAAAACATTCAGAACAGCGCGTTGCTAATTGAAACAAATATAACGACATTAATCATTGATACTGACCACAGTTCAGATCGAAATTCTTTTTTACCTTTGTTTACGAGAAGATAAAGAATAATAATAGTAGAGTTTTATTCTATCCGCGAAAGTCAACGTGGCGAGCGTTCACTTATTCGTCGACACGCGACGCTCTCGTCAAAACGGGACGATACTTAATTAGTACGAACGTTCTTCAGTAAAATATATAAACACTTTGTTAGTAATACATGAGTAAAACGTGGAGGTACGCAAAGATGCGGTAAAACAAATAGCTTACGTCGATCGAAGAGAATAGCTACGCTATCAATTCGCAAATCGCGATTCGCTTAACTAGGCTCGAACGACAAGGCGTCATTCTTCTTTTCCTTTCCCTTTCATTCCTGCCCACGCAAGGGCAGCTTGCAGTATCGTCGTAGGAGTAATACTCCGACGGGTCAGCGACACACTAGGGTATGGAACGAAGAAGAGATTCTCGTGAATTGTTGCCTCAAGCTTGACGAATATCGTCCATTCGGCGAAACAAACGCTCATCCGCGAAGCTGAGACTTTGACGAACAGTAAGAATGAGTATCTTAGAACTGCGACGAAAGCTGACATTGAAGTTTCTTCGTTTTTAATAAGAAAGGGGGAGGAAGCAGTGATAACTATAAAAGTAACTATCAACGTAGGATGATTAATCCTGTGACTGGAATTTCTCCTGTCTTCGATCTTAGGTGATGCTTTTTAGGCTGCTAAATTAAACGGACCTACTTTAATTGGTAACCACAGCAACGTATACCGAAAATTATCAAATCGATTACTCAGTGCACAAATATTGCATACCGTAAACTGGGGTGACTTTGCCCACTTTTTTACTCTGACTGAAAAATTACCATATGATTGAATTCGCTATTGTTTTTTCGTTTGACCTTGGAGAAATTATTGCTATCGATTGCAAAACATCATATGTTCTAATTACTTCACAATAAAATAAAATTAAGTTCTTCCGAAAAGTGGGCAATGTCACCCCGGCGCGGGCAAAGTCACCCCAGTTTACGGTATTCACTTTTAGCGTTTTCGGGAAGAAGATGATTCATTCAAGGAACAAAAATATTATTTTTGACAAATTTATAAAGTACTATTTGTTGCATGTAGAAACTCAAGTTTCACAAAAAGCGGACATACAATATTTGTGCACTAAGCCATGGAAATACAAGCAGGAAAATCGCTTTGTGGTAAAAGTTTCTTTCCATTCAACTTCGCGATTCATTTTCTGCTTCCCCTTAAGAATCACATTTCTTATATATCTCACATAAAGTCTTGCGTGGAACTCATAAAAATGTAATTGAAATCGTCTACCAGTGACAGTACGGTAAAGTGAAGTACAAATATACAAAATTCATCGCAAAACGTTCATCGGATTACACTAATATCATTGAACTATCCTTTCATTTCAGCTAGTATGGGACTTAAGAAACGAAAGCATAATTTCTTTCCACCGCGAACACATCTTCCGTAGGAGAAGAGCACAAAGTTATCGGGCCATTTTCAACGTCCACGAAGCGTAATTGAAAAGTATACAAAAAAGGAAGAATCACTCTGATCTGAATACATCTCAGATCGAATAGAGAAGTTCTAAGAAGTCACATCGCGTCCCCACGAATCTCGAGTCGTCTCGAGTACTCGAAGACTAATACGAACTATCTACGTTTTAAATCTCTGATTGGTTCCTCGCCGATCTCGAATAAAAAACCGAGCACTTCGCGTTCCATTGAATTCCCAACGATTTCAGACGCTTCTCGCGAAACGCGCAGGCGTCGCGTTTCTTTCTTGCTCCCCTTCACGTTTCCTTCTCCTTTTTAATTAGTAGTATCTGAACTTTTTTGATCCACGATTTCGAAAAGAAAAAGAGAGAAGCTCTCGAGGCTGTTAGAATCATCCACGGCGCGTTCTCGCATTGACTACCCATCGGAAAGGGTGCGTGAAACGTTACTAAAATCGGCATTTACGGCTCCGATCGCTTCCTATTATTATTAAAAATACTATATAGACATATGGACCTTGCACTTACGGATTACGACCTCCTCTCAACGCCTGGTCGAATATACATACTTTCACTCTGTGCAATTAGTTCTCTGTCATCTTTGTTTGTACTGCTCTAAAACGTACTACACTTTCTCCTTCTTTCATCTTCTTCTTTCGCGTTTTTTTCCTTTTTCACGGGGAAGACTTTATTCTTTAACAGCTGGCGATCTTTCACGTTCTTGCCCTTCCCTATCCGCTGTTCCCGAATGCTCGTGACTGTTTGAGGGAGGAAGAAGGGCGATCGCTTTTTGCTCTGGCGTTAGTTTGAAGATTAAATAACAAAGATCGGAATTTAAATATAATTGAAAATAAAGCTTAAAGCTTTCCTCGGAGATTTTCTTATACATGTCTCTGTTGAGTCTCTACTTCTAACGTTCAAGAATTCATACAAATTTCTCAGCTACAAATTGCAAAGTGGTTTCAATTAAAAAACGAATATAAAGAAATAAACTGCCCAGAATGTCCCCTTCCTCCCAACTGTCTTCCTCGAGCATCGAATATACAGGGTGTTTTATTACTAATCGACATCATTTCAGATGTGAATTCAACACACCAGAATAATAAGAAAGAAAATCAGCTTGGGTCAATATTGCTTCCACCTTCCTACATTTGCAATCCACAGACATCAACTCTTCGATTTGGTCCAATCCAAGCGTGTACCGATCCTCAAAATGACCAAATGTAATCCACGTTCACACGAGCATTCTCTTTCATCATTCTGTCGTGCGGAACTCATTCCTGCGATGACGTTGAAAAGCAACGACACCGCTGGTAAAATGGCAGCAGAGAACAATGGAATTTGTACACAGCGTCTCGCGATCCTATTACAAGCTATGCCCTTCTCATCGTAACCGAATCTGTCTCGAATTCTCGGCAAAATTATACGATCAATGGATCTGTTGAGAGCCGCCGTTGCTGCTCGGAGGCGAGCACTATTGCGAACAGAATAAAAACGTGCGTTACAACGGAATGCTCGTTACGCAATATAACATATAATCGCGTTTCTACGGCGTCGAGACGATACTGTATTTACAAATTGGCACTTTCGTCGGTTTCGAAATATATGGTAAGTAGCTTGCTTGTCGGCAATGCGATTGATTCCGATGCGTGGTCAACCGAGAAGATTTCGAGCCCGGACGCGACGAACGAGAGCTGTGGTGCTCGCTTGCGTTCTGTACCCTTGAGGAAGGACTGCAGCGCGCTTGAAACAGTGTCGCTTGAGAAACTATGGGCTGTATTTCGCGATCTAGAGTGAACTCTATTCGAAAGAAATTTCTGTATATTTGCTTCATAAAAAATAATCCATCTGTACTAAATAGGAATATCAGCATGTACATTCCAATATTTCTTATAATTTTAAAAGACACCGTTCGTTAATTAACGATTTCCCTAATTCTTCAAAAGGTCCCACCTTTTGAAAAGGACTCTTCCGTTTTCATAGGATACAAAGGATATCCCTTTCAACGTAATTGCGCTAAACACTCCTCTCGCTTCAAAGAAAGAAGCTGCTTCAGGTTCCAACGTTAATTACCATCGCCGCCGCCTTTACATTTTTACTAACGTACAGTTGCGATTGAAGTTGAAGAAGGATCAATCGCCTATCAGAATACCAGCCGCGCAGCGCCGCGGTCAACCCCTTCAAGCCCGCGCCTAAAGCTCAAGAAACCGCCGCAAACGAGCGGCAACCGTTCTCCAGGATAACGCCCTCCGTCGCGTCCCGTTCAGAAGCAAGGTAGAGACCTTCAGTTGCTATTTCTACACACGTTACTAGGAGTATGTACAGCGACTACGGGCAGCTGACTTCTGCGTCGCCTGATCCCGCGCGAACCGCCCCCGCACCTCTCTTCGCCCCTTTTCGTTAAGTTACTTAATTATGTTGAACACAATGATCGAAAGCTTTTCAATCACAATAGAGCCGCGAACGCGTAACACGGCGCAACTACGCGCGAGGTCGTTTATCAATTTTGTTTCTCCATTCTTGTTCTTCCTCCTCCGATCAATTTTCCGTGCGATCGCGATGGAGCCTCGTCCACATCGATTTGAAGTTCCATGGACGCCGAGAACCTCCGGTCCCGAGACTTTAAGCCCTCGAGTTCAACTAGAATGCCAGCTCGATGAACACGCTAAAGTCGGGCGTGCGCGTTTAAGCACACCGAGGCGCGTTTCTTTGGACGAGAGTTGGCTCGGCGAGCCAACGTCTCGACGGGCTTGAAATCGACGCGGCTCGGTCCAACCGATCCGCTTGCGTTCAGCGTCGCTTTCATCTACGTCTGGGGTAGAGTAATTCGGGAAAGAGAGAAAAGTGGAGTGTCACCGTGATGGATAATAGAGTAGCAGAGAAACCTTTGGCAGTATAGAGTTTGCTCCATTCTCCCGCTGATACAGAATGTCCGATCGCCTGGTCGCCGTTCTACCCAATCTGTCGCTCCGTCCGCCATTACTTCGCCCCTGGTATCTTCCCTAACACCTGCCAAAGACAATGCACGTGGAATATTAATGTTTCATGGCTCCGCGGTGCCTTGCTACACCGAGTGCTAAGTCTTGGATTAATGGGCAGTTTGGAGGACTCTACTAAACATATAAATAAGAAGTTCAAGTAAAGGCAATTTTAAACAATGTCCATGCCAACATCGAGACATTAAACGGAGGCATAAAACAAGGGGAAGTGTAGATAAAGGACCTCGGTTGTATATAAAAGAATGGAAGCTAAGTGTCTGCGAAATGGAGCCTCGAGTGGGATAATAGATACTTTCTTATTTACATCTGCACAATGTTTTGGCTTTCGGACGCTCCCTGTCAAACTGAATAAGGGGGTGAAAGGCAAGGCGTCTTTTGAGCTTCCATGCAGCGCACCTAAGTAGTCGAGCCTACGGTACTTTCGGTACAGAACGCTATATACATTTTCAAGGAGGCCGTGGACCCCTCGCACATACTTTTGAAATATCTACACCGGTCAGTGCTTGAACAGCTGGAGGTACTTGCCCCACAAGGCGCGTAATTTCTCCGCTGGTGGCGTCGTTCCCGCCCAGAAGGACGATCTCCTCGGTTCTGGCCAACGGTGCCGCAACCTCCGCAGCGATCTACAACAGACAATTCGCCAGGTTAGAGCAGCCGACAGATTTACAACGAGGGTCGATATCAAGACACCGTTGCTAATCACCTTTGGGAGAGCGCTCAGAGCGATGTGCAAGATAGCTGCCTCGCCATACTTTTTGTACACGATGGCTTTCATCCGCATACGTTCAGCATCCGATATTCCTATCGCCTCCATAGCCTGCGCCTCGGCATCTCCGATCAATCGAATCCTCTCGGCTTCAGCTTCGGCCGCGTTCACCGTCTGCGTCCTGGAAACGACGAAACCAGTCAATGAAACAGAAACAGCGGCCACGGCGATCGATCCGGTCTAATTGGCAGATCTCTTCTTGGTTAGTTAAATGGTATCATCCGCGACAGATCGACGGCAAATGTACTTTCGACTCGAGTGATTTCTGTGGTGGTCTGCCTAAGGGTGGGCTGGTGTAAATGCTTTAGGAAGGTCTTTAAACACGTGTTCCTAAAAGGTCGAACATTCGAAAAACGAAATAAAAAAAAGGATTTTTAGACCGGAATCTCCCCTTAGGCCAGATTCACACTATCGGTCCGGTCACGGTCCGGTCTCGATCAAATTCACATCCCTGAGCGTTCACACTCGCCCGGCTTGATAGTGTGGATGCTCACGGTTGTGAATTTGATCGAGACCGGACCGTGACCGGACCGATAGTGTGAATCTGGCCTTAAGGAGACCGTTCGGTCAAAACACTCGAAAAATAGGTGATCTTTGTGATTTTTTTCCAAAAAAGTATGCAACTCGCAGTAAAAAAACTTTATGGTCTTTCTTTATTCGTTCTTCAAGAATATAAAAACCATTTTTTTTTCATTTTCCTATAATGGTTATAATTTTAGTGAATTCAATGACGAAGAAAATGACACCAAGTTTTTTGGAATCGGTTAAGAATTTCTTTTGTTATGCTGTCTACCGTTCGGAAACATCATGATTCGAGATAAACGCGTTTAAAGTTTTACGTGAGTGCCAAGTGGCCGGGTTTCACCCACGCATTTGCCGCTACTCAAATGCCCATAACTTCGGAAATTTTACGAATTTCAAAAACTCCTTTTAAACACGTATTCTTAAAAGGTTGAACATTCGAAATATGAAATAAGAAAAAATCGATTTTTGGACCGAACGGTCCCCTTAAACAAGGTCTCTCAGCTAGCAATCACCTTTTCCCTTCAGCCACTCTGCCGATTTTGTAATGCTCTGCCTCAGCCGGTAGCCGGACGGTGCTCTGAAGCTCGTGCTCCTTTCGGCGGACCTCCTGCACCTCCACCTCGATCTGCTTGCGCCTCTCCACCACTTCTATCTGGATCTCCTCGTTTCGTATTCGTTGCCTGATCTTCGCCGCCTGAAGCTCGTAGGCCAGCTGCGCCTCAGCTTTCTGCGAAAAGCCGACGGACCGGCGGATCAACGGAGTGTCGCCGGGCTTCGGACTTTGCCGGACCGATTAGAAAAGCAGGCGCGAATAATTTCTGAGCATCGACGTACCGCGGTGTTCACTTCCTGATCGAAGTTCGCTTTCTGCAGCTGGAACATCCTGGCGTTGTCCTCGATCTTCGTGTCGGTGTTGTATTTTATGTCCATCGCCGCTTTCTCGCATTCAGCTTCCTGCGCGAGGGTAGAGACAAGTCAGATAGATCGCCACCAGAAGCGCAGCAGGTACGTCACGCGGAACAGAAAAATGTGCAAAGATTTTGATATCCCTATCCTAGCAGGGATTGACACGTTGACTGCTACGAGGACCATTTAGCAGACCGTAATTAAACTTGCGGTCAAATATTAACGCTCATTTAAGATTCCAGAATAATTAATGAATAATAGAATTCTGCAGGTTTAAAGGTGCCTGCTTATATCCCAGAAAAGTTTAATCCAACATTAACAATAGTTTCTAAAAAAAATATCATAAATAGCAGTTACTTTTGGGGAAAGTTACACGAGAATCCCCTTTTAACAATTTGAAAGTTCAGCATACACCCCGTGCGGGACTCCCCTAAGCGCATCTCTTCACCATAGTCTCTCAACGCTTATAGGCGTTCCCCGCACGTGCTGTCTGTACTGTGCCGCCTAAATGGTTAACAGGCTAAGTTATACGCATTATTATCATCCACACCTGGTACACGAATCATGTTATGAGAAAACCATCAAAGTACTAGTGGCAGACAACGTGTCGAACGAAGAAAGTAGACGGAATTTCCAATTTATATTCATGTCGTTAGATATAAATCATTCTCATTGTGAACGCACCCGAATTCCTGCGTCGCGGTTCGCCTCGGCGACGCCGACGTCGGCGTCACGTTTCACGGCCGCCGTCTGTGCCTTGCCAAGAGACGCCAGATATTGAACGTCGTCGTAGACGTCCTTTATCGTGAACGACAAGATCTCGATGCCCATGCGACCGACATCAGGCGCGGCGACCTCCCTCACGAGGGTCGCGAACTGATCTCGATCTTTGTACACCTCCTCCACCGATAGCGTGCCTAGAAATTCAGGGGTTGTTCAAGGCTTCGGCTACTAATGCGTCAGCCATTGCTGGCTGACATCACGAGGATCCAGCGGAGGCACGTCAGCCACACATGTACAGGACGTTGGAGAGAAAACGGAGTCGCAAACTTTTGGGGCCAGCGATGTTTATTTAAATAAGTGAAAAGAAGGCTTCGGCAAATGTTTGCTCTGGGATAATAATGATTTAGCATGCAATGGTCTTTTGTGCTACCTCTGCGGGAGGGATTTTACGTCATTTCTTTCAATTTCCAGAGAAATTTCAGTTCTCAGTCGCGGAAGAATGTAAATGTGAGTAGTGTTTGTTTAGCAGTAATAAGTGCAGGTTTGGTTACATGGGGGTGTCAGCGGGTCACGGATGAAAGGCACCCCGGGCCCCAGAAATATAGCACAAGAAGAAAAGAGAAAAGAAGAAATGAGAATGAATTTTTTTGTTTGATTAAAATTGACGTAGTTTTATATACCGACTTGAATTTCACTGTCAAAACGCGGAAGTGGCAATGGTAGTAAAATGGTAGTAAAATTAGAATATAATTTCTAATGTAATAATCTAATATTATTAATGATGTGGCAATAAATAAGTGATATATTTAAATATGTTAATGGTTAGCTGTTTTTCTTTTATTCTTTATTATTGTTATTATTATCCTGTTTTCGTGAACAAATGTTATGCTTTATTACGCCGTACGGATACGGAAGTGATAATGTGTGCGCAGACCTTAAATATGACCTAATTCTCCTCCACGTGGCGACGAATGTGCCTTTGACACGCGAAGGATGACACATCGAGCGTAATATTTCACCGAGCTCATGTTTTCCTAGGAAACAGTCCATTACAAACTCAGTTCACAACCTATTATTCTATACATTTATAATAGTGTTAGAAAATGAAGTTGCGCGACGGGGAGACTTTAAATGCAATAAATGGAATTATTTAAAACCACCTTTCAGAATAGTATTTATTTAATACTATATTTAATAGTTCAGCATACTTTCTCCAGTGGAAAATACGTATCGGTTGTGCGGCTATATTGTCACTATATTTTTTATTAAATAAATCGGGGGAAACAAATTTTTGTTCCTGTTTATTCATGTGAGAAGTGGAAACATGTGACATGCGGCGTCTTTCTTTACAACCACAGAGTTATCCTACCACTTTTTACCAATAATCGTGGCGTTACCCCGAATCAAAAACAATTATAGCAATGTATGCTCTGAAAGAAGTTTGAATAAACTCGCACAAATAGAATAATTTAACAAGAACTTAAATTAAATAGGGAAGAAAGTATTCGCACAGCAGAACCGTTAAAGGAAAATGATCGATTTCGAAACCATAAAAGAGTTTTAATATTTAAGATGCACCCGATTTGCATCAATAATTATAGCTTGTAATCCTCTTGGCACAAGTAAAAGCTTATGTAGTTTCACGCAGGTTTCCTGGGAATCTGTAGTTATTCCTCATTGTCAGATAATACTACCCCTTTCAAATTATTTGTGCCGGAAATGTGCGTTTTTCTTATCTGCAAGTCCAGCAGGCGTCATAAATTTTCGACTGGGTTAATATCTGGCGATTGTGGAGGTGTAATAAACTTTCTTCTTGCATTATGCAGTAAGCCAGCGCTGTCCAGCATAGGGGCCCCTCGCGCGCTTACTTCCTCTTCCAACCTTTCTTTCGAGCATCGCGACTTGTCGACAAGGAAACCACGCGACGCTAAAAAGGAGACCGTGACAGTTCATTGTTACTCTGTCTCGGCCGCGTCTTTGCGCTATGGCAACGGTGGACGATGGTGGGATCGGCTTTTGCCTCTCAGGAGGCAAGTTCGACGGCGCTGCAGTAAGCCATTCCTGTGTCCTTTTGGCAGTAACAAGCTTACTCCTTACGTTACAGCACTACTTGATAAATTGTTATGCAACAGGTTGATATACTTCGCAGCATTAATTATGCCATTAATAAATGCTAGGTTCCCAGTTGCGCTGTGCGCCATGCATCCCCAAATCAGAGATGGGCATTAAGTAAATAAGAAAATTATTTAAATAACGGATCGGATAAAAGTTACTTTAACTTTAGATTATCCGACGAATAAAGTTAACTTTTTTATCCGACGAATAAAGTTAACTATTTTATTCGACGAATAAAGTTAACTTTTTTATTCGACGAATAAAGTTAACTTTTTTATCCGACGAATAAAGTTAACTTTTTTATTCGACGAATAAAGTTAACTTTTTTATTCGACGAATAAAGTTAACTTTTTTTTAACTTTTATATAAAGTTAACTTTTTTTAACTTTTATATAAAGTTAACTTTTTTTAACTTTTATATAAAGTTAACTTTATTAACTTTTATATAAAGTTAACTTTATTAACTTTTATATAAAGTTAACTTTTTTTTAACTTTGATATAAAGTTAACTTTTTTTTAACTTTGATATAAAGTTAACTTTTTTTTAACTTTGATATAAAGTTAACTTTATTAACTTTTATATAAAGTTAACTTTTTTAACTTTGATATAAAGTTAACTTTTTTAACTTTTATATAAAGTTAACTTTATTAACTTTTATATAAGTTAACTTTTTTAACTTTGATATAAAGTTAATTTTTTTAACTATTATTCGTTACTCGAAATTTTATTCAAATAATTTTGCCCAGCTCTGCCCCAAATTAATACGTTGCCTCTACCATTTTTCATTGTAGATCACAAATTCTTCTGGTGCAGTTCGCTACTTGTTTTTCGCCATACAAATCCCTCTCCGCCTGATCCGCAAATATTAAACTCGCTTTCATCAGAAAGTAACATTTTGCCAAAACTCCATTGGTCTTTCTATATATTGTTTAGCGATCCGTAACCGCTTCTGTCTGGTCCGTGTATTTATTTATGGCTTTATTCTCGGTGCCCCACCGTGTAGTTAGTTATTGAGTACTATTTACCCGATGCTGTCGATATCACCAGCTAAATTCCGAGCACAGCGTTCACTGCAGTTTCCCAACTATTGGAGTCGCTACTGTGCGAATACTTTTTTGACTATTAAATTTACGTTCCTCTTATATTATTTCTATTTCTACTATTTTCTTAAAGCTTCTTTCAGAGTATAATGTCATAATCTGTGCTAACTTATCGAATTAAGAACATTTCAGCATTATCGGTGTTCTTTAAGAATATTCGTTACGGAAACACTGACGGTGCGAATAGGTTCTTCTTTTTTACCCACTGGATGACATTGTTTAGTGGTATTACTCAGTAACAAGCTAGTTAGATTCACAACACAAGCAGAACTGAAATTCAAGATTGCACCAAAAGTAAAAGCCAATCAGAGTGTGGAATTAGTAGTGGTGACTTTCGAAAAAGCAATATCAAAATTTAATTACGAATCTTAGAAAAACGTAGAAATAATTGTAGGGACACGTAAGGCACTCCTTAATTTTTACATGCTGCGCAACCTTCAAAATATAGAACATTCAAATTATCGTTATCGTAAGTGGGAGGTTCAGTTGTAAACTGTTTTGCAATCTAATATAGCTACAGTAAAACGCACAACTGCATTACTATCATTACTATCATTACTATCTATCAAAGTCGGCCTTCGCAATGAAGCATCACATAAAAACTTCAATCTATTTTAACAGCAAAAATCACCCTATCTTTAATTTCATTACAACATGCGCCGCATTCTTCTCGATTATAATTTCGCGGATAATTGTGAAATACGTTGCAAGTTTATCGAAGCACTCTAGCAAATTTAAATTTATTTAGTAGGTATTTTAGATTAAAACCAATGGAAAGTATTCAATCTGTATCAAATGTCACATTTACTGCAAATATAGCAGGTGTTCTAATACTGACGAACGGCAGATAACCTACATCAAATTTCCCATGCCAAATACCTCCCAAAAATGTGGCACACGCAATATTCCATTTAAAAAAAAAAAGAATCGTACGAATTCTATAAGACTCACCTAATATTGCACGAAGATGGCCCTCGAGGGTAGAGAGGATCGTCGTTTTGATCTCATGAACGCTCTTGCCGAGGAACTGTTCGCTGGCAGTGTGCAATAGCTCGTCAGCCTTCATGATCTTGCACTGTGCCACCCCTGTAACGGACAATGGCACTCCCTGGGCAGTTTCCACGCTCTCGCAGACCGGGTTCAGGGTCATCACCTCCAGAGACAGCCGCTGAACGTCGGTGACGAACCACCACGTGAAGGCGTAGCCTCCAACGATGGTCCTCTTCTTCATCGACCCGCACAATCCTCCTGCGGACAGGATCGAGACACTAATTTAATCCCTCGGTTCGTAATTAACTCGCGTTTCTTTCTGCCACTTTGAATGGCGCGAGGCAAACCTCGCCAAAGCTACAAAATACCGTTTCAGAAAATATGAGCGTGAAAACAAGCTAGAGCCGAAGCTAGAGCTAAAACTACCACATATTCTACATTAAAGTAAACTCTAGAATTTTCATTGCATTTTTTTTCATTTCATGCACCCTAATTAAAAGGATTTTAAATTTAACGTTGCCTTCACACAACAGCAGCTGCGAATGGGTTAAGGGCTAAAGAGAAACAAATACAATTTACATCGAGATTTTTAAAAACGTTAAAATTCCAATGTTGAAAATGATTCGAATTTTTACCGAACAATTAAAATGTGTCAGAGTACTTTGAATATCGCTAGTTGGTGCGGACGCACCTTTAGTTGCGACCGGTGGACGTCGGGACTGTAATGTAAGCGTAACAAGCATTTCATCGCGCGTTGTTTATAACAATGCCACCATTCGATTCGTGAGTTAACGATCGTTAAACGCAATACATAACCGACTCGGTGTTGCAACAGAAAGTAGGCCGTTCCCGTATGGCGAGCGACGCGTCGCTCTTTACCGTAAGTCCGCTTGATGACGTCAGAAAATGATTCCTCGAATACCTGGCTATCAGATTTGCTGTAAACGTGACGCGTCTCACGTAATCCACCGCCATCGATTTTGAAATTATTCGCGGTTTTTCTTTTCGCTTTCTACGCGGGTCTGCAATTCCATTTTTTTTTTCAAATTTACAGCGATCAAGTCTATGGAAATTGTTGAATAGAGGTAGAGAAATTGTTACATCAATATTCTTGATTTTTATCGCAAAGCGATAAAGTGGTCACGTGACTTGGCGATGAAATTAAAATATAGTAAAAAATTAATAAATATTTGAAGAAGTAGATTTGGAACACTTTCACTAACAAATACTAAATAGTTGGTATCTCAAAATTTGCTGGAATTTTAAAATTCCGTAAAGTCGATCTCTTATCGACAGATATTGTTTCATTCTGTTTAATCGGGAATGTTAGGTCAACGAAAGAGAGTTAAGTAGGGCGCAGTGAATTATGAAAGTTTCTCCAGCTCGAATAACGAGGAAGAAAAATTAAAAGAAAAAAATTAAAACCGATTTAAAAAAAATATAAATGCACTAAAAAGTAAAAAATAATTGTTTCCCTTATTTAATAATCTCGAGAGTGTCGAATCTGTAATCTTCTCCTTTTTGAAGTCGGTTAAAAATATGAAAGATTGTTCGGTTCAGAATATCGATGATATAGTGTGTTTTTAGGTAACGCAGATTGATAGAAAAGTCCTGTTAACACATCGAAGGCGTGTTCGGAATACGTGAAAAGATGAGAACAGTGCGATAATGCTATTCAGGAATCCTCGTTCGAGTATTGCGGTAATTCAAATCACGTTTACGACACTCTTTGATGCTCCACCTACTGAATTCGAAGCAAACTTACCAGAAACGTAGTCGAATGACAACATTAATCCTGCGGAAGAAACATTTCCGTAAGGTGAATGTCCAAATTTCTGCTGATTTAAGAGGTAACTCGTCATAAAGAAGGTGTACAAAATTTGTTTGTGATCATAATTAGCAGAGTAATCGATTAATTCTTTAATAATAAATCAACCTATTCAAAAACTATTTAAGAAATATATTTCAAGATGTTTAACTATTAGTAATACATCCAGAGCACAATACAGTATCTATTTTTATTATTAAATAAGAACTTTTGCTGCCCAATTATCAAATACCAATAATACCACCCTTTATACTTAGGACCCACGTGACACACTTTCACGGCTCGCAACAGTTATCAGACCCTAACCCAAACCTATCACCATTCCTCCAATCAAATACAGCCACTCTCAGATTCGCTCACGAAAGACTATCAACTTCATTGGGCCACATTACGCGTGTAAATGTCAGCCTAGGCATAAAAAGACAGTGGCATTTCGAATTACACATTCGAGTCAGTGTACATCGAAAGTTCCAATCCTGAACCACAGAACTATCTCCTTCAAAAGGATCCTAGAAACGCAAGGTGCAAACCACCTAATTGCAACAACACTATCGACTCAAACTACCTGAAAAAAGAAGGCTAAGAGACACCCATCCGTTCCACTTAAATTAAATGAGAATTCTCCCACTGCCATCGGCCCGCGAAGAGCAAGGGAATGCTCTAGGAATGATCCACGTGAGAGTGATGCCAGCGGCCACCGAATTCCTCCGCGCGCGCGTGAACTTCCATTTCTACGGGGGCCACGTCGATGGGGCCCACCGTGCCGGAAGAACGGTCCCACGGAGGCGGAGATGAAGGCTGAAAGGAACGAGCACGCTGGTGAAGGAGGGGAAGCCGGTGACCGTTATGCGGCGTGCTCGGCTTCGAAAGGTTCGTAACCTGCTCGTTCACCAGCCCCGATATCTCGGCTGGATCCCCAGCATGCGGACCCGTGCCAGTAGCAAGGTCATGGTCAGTGTTACACCGTCCTCCGATCGGCCGTTACATCGATCACGTGGATCATCCTAGCTCCTCCGCGCGCTGGAAAACCAGCCGCGGACGAATGGTGTTCCACTCTGTGCTCCAATGGTGCCTACTCGGTGACGTCGAATTATTCTGGGTCGTTCACTCGCCAGCTAAGACTGCGGGGACGTCCGCACGGATCATTTAGAGGACAAGTGTTTTTATCGTCGTGGTCAGTGATTGGAGTATCTGGAAGTGCTTGAAGAGGAACAGTAAAAAGGACTTCTGGCTGGGTCTGGGAATTGGTGTGATTGATGGAGCTGCGGGATTATGTTTCTGGGATTTTGCGTGGAATTGAATTCTCCTGGAATTGGGGAAGGTAGACGGAGGGATCACTGTTGAATAAAGCGAATACCGAGAAAGTTTAGAGTCTGAAAATCCAATGGTCAGTGAAAGCTTCGAAGGGGATCTACCATTGGAAAATTCGAGGGATTAGGGTGAATCGGGGCTGAGGCAGGAATCTTCAGGTTTGCAACTTCACTGGGTGATCTACTTAGTATTGAAAAAGCTGACAAGTTTCGAGGAAGAGATCCAGAATGTTCGCTTTTGTGCTGTGATGAGACACACGGGGCCTTGTGGTGAAGAAAGGGGGCTAGAAATGAACGTGGAAGTAAAAGATGTCTGTTTGAAGCATGGATACGTGACAGAATGCCCAAGTGCATCGATTATTTAGAGGAAGAGAAGGTTCTAGATCGCACATCAGCCACTGTCACCCAAGAAGTAGGTGAGCAAGTACTGCTTTCCTTTTCAAATGCATTAAATCCTTATCGAACGCAAAACTTGTCTCCGTTCCTCGTATAATGCGATTTCTTAATCTACTTGCTCCCATTTCGTCACAGAACTTCCTCATCACCTTTGTACAGAACTATTTTAATTATAAGACTAGCTTAAACAGAATTTCGTAGGCACCTTTCTGAATGGATCGATGGCAATTCTTCTTTAGAATCAATTGAAACTGAAAATATAAGATTCAGATGTTACTTTGATGCAATTCGACGGTAGTCTGAAACGCGTTCTAAACTGGATCTACAACAGAGCGGTAATGACGTCGCGAATGGAATAACCGTGACGACCCAAAAAGCAGCGAGGTCCAATTTGAAATTCATTATCGCGGTTTCAGAATTAGCGTGGCACAGAAACCCAGAACACAAAAGGTTGACGAGAAAAGCTGAATTGCTGGCCGCATGATTTCATATTTGCCGCGTAAATAATAAAGGACCGTTTGGTGGGTTTGACCTCCTTGACAGTCTACCATCTGCCTACAGTGCTTACACTAAAACCCCGTTAATCCGACTTAAATCGTGCTGTGACACTTCTTTCTATAAAAAAATCGCCTTAACGACTATATCGTGGTCTACGTAGCATACCAAGTTAACAATTTCAGTTAAAAAACCTTCTGCGAATAAATTCACATTACAACACAAGGTTGTAGAATATAGTCACTCTACTTTGATATATTCCTTTTTTCGAAATACGAATACTTCATAATTCTCGTTTAGTATAAATATTAATATGAAACATCTTTTTTGAAGTACCTACGTTCATAATATTTGAAACCTTAACAAAATGCAAGAAATTAATTCTTAACCCGAAAAATGAGGACACCCTCACAAAATCGTGCACACATAAAGGGTTTCCAAGCGTTCCTCCCTTATTCCACTTAAAATTGCAAATCGAGTGACGAACCACCCCCATCGCCATCCACCCACCCAGATTTATTCTGCAGACACCGGAGGGCCCCGAAAATGATTTGAAATTTATTCGCCATAAATCTAGGAACGTTAATAAGTATTATCTTGAAGAGTAGTAGCATTTAAGATTCCTGGCCGATTTAAAAGCCAGAATCGTGAAATGATAGTCCGTGGATGATTTCGTATTCCACGCGTCCCGATATCCTCGTTTTTGCGGTTTCTGCGAAATTCCGTGCACGATCCCTATTCAAGCGAGTGCGCAAACTTTCGACGATGGGGTACGTGAGGTTCGTCGCGGGCACAGTGGCCACGTTCATAGAGAATTACTTAACAGCTGAAAGTTTCACGGCTCATTGACATTCGTCTCATACGCGGTGTATCCGACCCGCCTGACCACGTGTAGCCCTCTTCGTCTTCTCTTCGACTGATTTCTACGCGGCCGTGGATCGGTTTTGGTTCGCCCAGTATCGATGGACACTTGGGCGAAGACGGTCCTCCCCGTGGGTGATCGTGACCGGGCGATGGTAGCTTCTTGATTGCGATTTTGAACCGTGACGGTGGTGTACGCGTGAATTTTTTAACGTTCGTGTGTGAAAGGGGTCCGACTTCTCCAAGGAGTTCATTTTGTTAGTTGGTAAATTAGTTTGTTAATTTCGATTATCTATTTGGGCGTGTTGGGAATGTAATTATATGTGCCGGTGATTATGAAAGTGGTGTAATTGTAAGTCATTTGTTTGTTAATTTTGCGGTATTTAAACTCTTGCGTTTCTGTAATCAGAGTAATGGAAGGAAAGAGAAAATGCAATTTGTTTTATGTTTTCGATATATCTACGTTAGAGCTCCTACGTAATCGCCGGCACATTTAGGAATAAGAGGGTTTAATTGATTAGTGAGAATAATTGACATAGGATATGAATTGTCGAGAACACTTTTCTGGTTTTCAAGTTAAATTCGGAAATTAAAGAAAAGTTGGTCAAGTTACAATTGGGCCAAGTTATACAGAAACCTACCAACCCTCAAAATGATAAAAAAATTATTAAACACAGTACGGATCCCATAATTTTGAGGTCTTTATTTTGCAAAAAATTACCACTCCCTGCAACAACATTTACACTATACAATTATTAAAAATACCACGTCATAGTTCCATTTTAGGCTTAAAAACAAAAACTACAGAAAATTTAAAATAATATTAATCATACTACTCACTATTAAATAACCCATTAAAAAACATTGCAAAACAACAACAAGAGATAAAATATATCTCAATAGAAATAAAGCTACTTTCCTTTAACAATAAACATTTTCAAACTTTTACTCAATTTCAGATCACTGATTATTGGTAGCTTTTCGCATAACTTGATCCAATTGTAGTAAGAAGTACACCCGGTCTTTGGACCCCTTTATCAAAATTAATTAACTTCTTGGATTCTTATCAATCTTTGCAGGTTACTTTAAGGTATGCCAGATTTGTGGTATTAAATGCCACGTTTTGAATAACATATATTTATGCTGTATTAACTATTGTAGGTATCGCGAACAATCTCACACGTATATATTATTCATGTAACCAGTTTAATAAAATAGTGACAGCATCGGTTCGATAAAGGGGACGTAGCCGCCAATGTTGCCATTTACATTGTTTTTTAAATAACTCATACTAATCCCTTGAATAAACCAGAAACGTTTATTGCCCCGTGTACTTATAGACTGCAAATATTTATTAGCTCACGGCCTCGTTTATACACGATGATCCTCCATAAACAAACGTCGCCTATGAATGAGCGTATTAATAACTCTCCATTAATGTATTGTTACAGACGATCGATAGCGGATATAATCGAATTAGAAAATGGGTATCGAGAGTGTTTTAGCTGGTGGTTTGACCTCGGCCTCCACTGGACTTTCATGGTTCTTCCCAGTGCTGGCGGCCGCGCTCGTTTACTTCCAATATGAAGTAATGGACAACGAAGCACCGCCGATTAATATACCATCCGAGGTGCTGCTGCCATCCTACGATTTTATCGTGATAGGAGCCGGTTCCGCGGGTGAATTTTCATCGCGTCGATTATTATACAATACACATGCTCGCTCTACGAATTGTCATGAGACTTGACACGCGTGTACTTTCGCTGCAGGAGCTGTCGTGGCGAGTCGTTTATCAGAGATAGAAAACTGGAATGTGCTCCTCTTGGAGGCTGGAGGCGATGAAACAGAAATCTCCGATGTTCCCCTTCTTGCAGGCTATCTGCAACTCAGCCAACTCGATTGGCAATACAAAACGGAGCCTGGAGGAAGTTACTGTCTAGGTGAATGACCTGTTTTTTTATATATATATATATTATTGTATTCGTTGTCAATGATTTGTGTACGTTGGACGAATGATTGAGTATAGTTACTTTAATTTCATCTTTAGAAAATATTTTGAGTAACGATGTATGTGAGCTTTATGTACGCTTAGCAACAGACTTTTCTAAGCTCCCCATCCTCAACCTCGATAAACTTAGGAAAACCTAATATAGAATCTTTCAAACGTTTGTTTAATACGTCTCTGGTCCCCATAAGAACTCCTGGAAATTTTTTGGGGATTAAATCTTACCCGATTGGAATATTCGAAGAAATTATTCGAATATTCGTTAAAGTCCTAATTGCAACCTCCTCCTTGCAAACACCCACGCTTCCATTTATTTATAAAACTATACACTTCAGTTACATATCCAGTGCTCCAGGCAGTGTTGGGGCATTCACGCCCTTTAAACCTAATAAACATCCCCCAACCACTCACCTCCCAACACATGAACCCAGACCTAACCCAGCAACGCGTCACATACCACAAACAGCGCCTCGCAATTCTCATCACCCCCAATGATAATCCTCAGCAATGGAGCAGGGTCGCTGCAACTGGCCACGCGGCAAGGTGATCGGGGGTAGCAGCGTCCTGAACTACATGCTGTACCTGCGCGGCAACAAGAAGGACTACGACACCTGGGAGCAGCTGGGGAATCCAGGCTGGGGGTCCAGGGAGGTCCTCTACTACTTCAAGAAGTCTGAGGACAACCAGAATCCCTACCTAACCCGTACACCGTACCACGGCACCGGTGGCTACCTGACCGTGCAAGAGGCACCCTGGCACACGCCCCTAGCCGCAGCCTTCGTGCAGGCTGGCCAGGAGATGGGCTACGACAATCGCGACATAAACGGCGACCACCACACGGGATTCATGATCGCGCAGGGTACCATCAGACGCGGGAGCCGATGCTCGACAGCGAAGGCGTTCCTGCGACCAGCCAGGCTGCGCAAGAACCTCCACGTCGCCATGCACTCGCAGGTGACCAGGATCCTGATAGACCCGAAGTCGCAGAGGACCTACGGCGTGGAGTTCGTCAGAGACGAGAAGGTGTTCCGTATAAGGGCCAGGAAGGAGGTGATCGTGTCCGGTGGGTCGATAAACTCCCCCCAGCTGCTGATGCTATCAGGGCTCGGGCCCAGGGAGGACCTCCTCCGACATGGGATCCCGGTGATCCAGGACCTCAGAGTAGGGGAAAACCTTCAGGATCACGTCGGCCTGGGTGGGCTGACGTTCATGGTGAACCAGGAGATCTCCATGGTGGAGAAGAGGCTGCACAGCGTGCAAGCAGTGATGCAATACGCGATCCTCGGAGACGGTCCACTGACAGTCTTAGGCGGCGTGGAAGGCCTAGCGTTCGTTAACACGAAGTACGTGAACGCCTCCGACGATTTCCCAGACATCGAGCTGCATTTCATATCGGGCTCGACGAACTCCGACGGCGGCAGGCAGATCAGGAAAGTCCACGGCCTGACCAAACGGTTCTACGACGCCGTCTTTGGGACTATCAATGACAAGGACGTGTGGAGCGTGATCCCTATGCTGCTGAGGCCGAAGAGCAAGGGCGCGATCAAGTTGCGCAGCAAGGACCCGTTCGATCATCCGCTGATTTATCCGAATTACTTCAAGGAGCCGGAGGACATCGCCACTCTGGTCGAAGGGGTGAAGATAGGCGTCGCGCTGAGCAGAACCGCGGCGTTCAGACGCTTCGGCAGCGAGCTGAACTCCAAGCAGTTCCCCGGCTGCAGGCACATACCGATGTACAGCGATCCTTACTGGGAATGCATGATCAGGCATTACTCGGCGACCATCTACCACCCGGTGGGCACTTGTAAGATGGGCCCTTACTGGGACCCAGAGGCTGTCGTGGACCCACAGCTTCGGGTGTACGGTGTCAGCGGGCTTCGCGTCGTAGACGCGTCCATCATGCCGAACCTCGTCAGCGGGAACACCAATGCGCCGGTTATAATGATCGGGGAGAAAGGGTCCGACATGATCAAGGAGTTCTGGATGAAGCGACGTGGTCGGGGATGAATGTGATTGCGATCGTGAAACTGACGATTTCGTGGTTTAAATGTTGATTGTTGAAAGAGGACCTGAACTCCAGCCTGGGGTGACACAGTGTTTCTTAGAGGAACGACTTGAAACGAGCTAGAAGCAAAGTTTTATTAACTTTGAGCGACTTAGACTGTTGTAAATATTGAATCGAGCTAGTTTTAAGATGCCGAGAGGTTGTGAAGAGATTCGACGAGTCGAACAGAGTGATAGGGGCTTGATAGTGGCGACAGTGATAGAAGGTAGTATGGAAACTAGTGTTGGCGAAGCGAAGGCTTGATTATCACTTTGAGGGATTTGTCGATATTAATGAAAGTTTGAAATTCTATTTGAGATCGTACAGAAGTAGGGGTATGCTTGTGGCAGTGCGGTATAAGCCAGGAGCTGCGAACCAGTAAGCTCGTGGGTGAAAACCCACGAATCTGGCATCACTGTTGAGCAGAGTTGCCAGGCAATTCCCTACGCGTAAGGGAGACATGACGTCACATAGGCCTATAAACACTGATACGACTTGTGCACGCCATGCGCGAATTGTGGTACGTCACAGCGTCACCGTTATTGCTGTGGTGTTCTTCTTCTCCTATTCCGTGCTGCGCCACGTGGTATTTACGCCGCCATTAATTCCCTACATATGGCAACGCTGGCTAGGACCTCGTCGCTACGACACGGGGACTCTTATACGGTGTTTTGGACACGCTGGTTGCCATTGAGGAAGCTCTTCGCGTTTTATGTACAGTCCAAGCGTATCTTGTGAAATACATTTGAGAGGTTACATTGACGCCCGTGTTAATTGAACATCCGCTTCCACCCCTTTAACCCGGCGTTAGTGAGATGGGGTGTCACAGACTCAAAAAATGTTGAATTGCCTATAACTTTTAACAACGCGTGGCGGTGAGCCCTGCCTCAGGGTAGCTACCCCACATGCATCATTTGAGTGGGTCCATAGGGCCCCAACCTTACCATTTTTGTGACATTTCCCACCTCACTAGCGCCGGTTTAAAATATTTCTGACAACGTTTAATCTTTATTTCCTGATTGTGGTCACAGTCTACATTTCTACAATATACAGATATTTTTGTTTTGGGATGTCGTACCTAATCTACGAAATAATTAAAAGTCTCAGGGTTTCAAGCGGAGAAGTCGGGAGCTTACATGTATTTCGGCTGCTCGGCGCTCGGCTGGTTGCTCGCAGCTAGGCGCTAAGAACGGCTCCTTGCGCAGCCCTGCTCTATAGCATGGAATTTCCGCATCAACATTGGAGTTTTGCAAAATTTTTTATAAACGATTGAAGACGATCTTTGGGGGGGGCCGAAATTCGCAGAAAAATAGAAGATACAGACATTAAAAGTGAAGTGTGCTCACGAATTGCCATACGTTGATGAGAACTTCAAATCCATTCTTCTCGGAACCAGGTTTTCAAACACGGTACTCAGGATTACTCAAAAACTATTCATCCGATGTACTTCCGATTTTTCACGGCTATATGATACACTATTGCGCAGTTTCTGACGGAGCGGATTTTATTATTTGGTTCTCTTTTTTGTTGAATGCAAAGGAAAGATTTCATGTCCCAAAATTGAACGTTTCAATCAGAGTGCTACCATTTCTTTAAAAATTATCTTTTTTGAAATCGACCTCGTTAGAAACAGCATTTGTTAATATAATCCAAGAAACTACTTTGCTTTTCGCTTCCGTGTAAAATCATTTTAATTAGAAGCGTGCGGTGCAAGTCATTGCAGCAAATGACGCATTGGGAACTACTCTCTATAACTGTATTATACGACTAATATTTTTAAATACAAAAATTCAGTATTATAGCCAAATGATATAGCATAACTAATAAAAAACGTACCGGTGCTATAATCTGAAGACTTTCTTTAACAAAAAATGAAAAAGAATGTCAGTTTGCAGGCATTTCCAGGTGTAGGTATATCCCACTTTATCGGCCGCTGATAACAGTTGCAAGCAATACAATATTTATGCCACGTGTCAGTCGAAAGTAAAAAAAGAATCGGTATTACGACATGGAAAACAATCAGCATATGTTACATAAGAAAAATCACCTTCGACGCTTAGTTTTAACTGATCCACGAAGAGCACTTAGGTACATTAAAGACAAATTTGCATGTTAGCACATTATGATATGCATAATTATTTCAGTCTTTGTCTTTTTTAACCAATTTCAAAAAGAAAGAGGCTCTCAGTTCGATGTGTGTGTGTATGTGCGCGCGTACACTAAAAATTGAGAAATCTGTTTCATTATTGACACATTGTATGTCTTACATGCCTGGTTGGATCAAGTTCACCGATATCAAGGGCATCTAGGATTATTACCCTACTTAAGGCAACGTACGCTTGTCCCTATGCAAATAATGCTCTTCGCCCATTGCATGTACTTTCATAGTCTGTCAACTAATAAAAATATGCAAATAAAATAAAATTTGAAAAAAATTAAATCGACTTCAAAATAGCTAAGAAAGGCATGAAATAATTTTTCTTATTACTGTATCTAGACACCTACTACGATATTTTCTAAATGTCATAATGTGTAGTCTGTTGCTTAACATTAGACGAACATGCGATATTAATTTTGTTTTCAAATACCATCGCATATTTACACGAAGATCTCTTTTTCGCACTGCAGTTAAACTGACATCCTACTACAATTTCACACTCAAATCATTATTTTCTCCGGATTCAACTGAAACATGTTGTCAATTATAATTTCATGACTGATAACCGCGGATTTTCGAATTTTCGTATTCTGAATTTTTGCCAGGTTTCGGCGCTTCTTCTCCGTTGTAAGTGCACGTGTAAAAGGCCCGTGTATCTGAGGCCTTATGATTTTGCATTGGTAGTTGACACACCGACATGTCGCTCGGTATCTCTTAGAAGTGTTGGAGGCAGGGGGAGCTAATTGTTCGATGGTAGTTAGTCGAGCGATATTCAGAATTAATGGGGATGATGTACATTATGTGTTTTGTGAAAGATAATTTCCGTGCAAATAAGGAAGGACTACTACTATATAAATATATAAAATGTTGGCTGGCGCAGAAAGTGGGGACAGTAAAAGCATGTTCAGATGAATGAACGGTTCTGGGCGAGACAGTGAAAAAGAGTTAGTGAAAACAGCCGAGTGCGAGTCATAAGGGAGTTTCGATATACTTAAGGTATTTTTCAGGGATCGAAAAAGTTCTGGTACTTTTCAATAGGTTCCATTTAAAACATGGACCGCGGACCTTTTTTTAAAAATGTTCTCACATTATAAGTTCCCAGAAGAACCGATAAAATAAAAGTTCTTAAAAATAAAGGTTCTAGTTGGAATGGAACTTATAAAATATAAAAATAAAAAATTGTCTATAACAGGAACAGATATTTTGTTCACCAATATTAAAAATGTTCTCAATCGTTGTAACAAATACTGAATACTATTCAATGGATAGTACTACAACAATATTAAATAATTATTACAGTTAAATTGATATTGTGAATGTGTTATGAAACCATTAATTAATACATTCCTAATGTTATGATTGTCATACCTTTTATTAAATAAACATATGAAGAATATGATATTATATTGTTAAATAAATCTAGTACCTAATAGTTTAGTACTTTTCTTTATCTTATGAAAACTTTTTAATAAATGTTCTAATGTAACTTGTTTCCATGAAACTTTTATTATATAGGTTCTAAAATATCTATTCCATGAGAACACTTTTTAAAGAAGTTCCTAAAGGTAACATTTTTTTCAATAAAAATTCCACAGAAACAGATATTTTCTTAAACAAAACATATTCTAACAGAATTTTCTTAAAAACGAGGGTTCGAGAACTTTTTCGATCCCTGGTATTTTTGACATATTCACATGCTACCTATCTTTCATGGTTATAGATAGGCGTCGACGGATTATACTTTTTGAGATCTTTGGCATTAAAGATCTGCATTGGCAGTTGCGCCAATGGAACTCTGCCTTTACAGAAAAATACGGTGCTTGCAATGTTTAAAGCTAAATATCCCAAAAGGTATAAACCACCTACGCCTATAACCATATATATTCTGCATCGGTAGAATGAGATTTACATGTGTGGAAAGTTGCATGCAAATCTGAGAGTATCTAGAGTGGTTCCATCGTCAGATGCAAATGGCGAAGAAAAGTCGAATTTTGAATGTCTACCATTCACAAATCTGATAATATGAAAATGTATTAATCTAGTTTGCTCTGCACCCTAAATTCGAATAACCCAGATTTTACTGTAAAAGCATTCCATTAATTTTATAAGATAAAATACATAAATCGAACAATCGGATAATTTTATAAATTGTGATTTATATTTTCCTACATTGACTGCTTCGGTATAACGTCGAATGTCACAAAGAAAACTGTATCGATGTAGGCAGTAACTGCTTGGTTAATTGTCATATGGTCAAAGCTGATAAAACTTCCCATGTTAATGACTCGAGGGAAAGAGTAAATTTCACCAATATTAAACTAACCAACGCAGCATACGCGACTTGTTGCATCAACAGGCACCACCGTCTAATTCCAACACGGGAAACACAAATTCGATAACGGTTGTTACAGTGTTTGCTGATTATCAAAAAGGATGGGGGCCAATTGTAGAGGGTCCGCGTTTTGGACAGCAATAGCACAGGTCCCACACCTGAGCTTCGTGGTGTTCCTGCACGCGGTGATCATATTCTACAGGCCCGATATAGTCGACCGTGAGAACAGAGTAACACCAATACCGCCAGCAAGTATCCAAAGTAATTACGATTACGTGGTAATCGGTGCTGGATCGGCTGGCGCTGTGATCGCCAATCGTTTATCGGAGAATGAAAACTGGTCGGTGCTGTTATTGGAGGCTGGTTCAGACGAACCATTGGAATCTGACGTGCCCCTAACGTACTTGGACCTTCAAAAAACCCCCGTCGACTGGCAATTCAAAGCAGAACCGTCGGACAACTACTGTCTGGCGATGAACAATCATCAATGCAACTGGCCGCGCGGCAAGGTATGGAGAATGGCCAATTATCTACACCAAATTAAATTTTTCAAAGAAGCTTGGAAAACTAAGAGATATTTCTGAATACTATACATCAGTTATAAAGTCGTTGATTTTACACACATCTTCCAAATTTTCCATCCCGCAACGTCTTACCATTTCCCATAAACATATTGTTCCATAAGAACCGATCAATTAATTCGATTAATTCAGCAGTTCCAGTAAATAGTATGTTCCCAAAGAGCCACCATATTATCCAACACCGGAAACGTCACACTTCATCGTGCACTTTAATTGACATTCTAGAAACCTTAATTATCTTCAACTAAAATAAATAGAGTGCTATCTCCGTTAAATCCAAGCAGCTTGTCAAACTTTCGATTTGAAAACCGCGCAGAGCCGCCGCGACTTACTTTCCCAACGATCACAATAGAACGGAAGAATCGATTATCTGTAATGAAATGTTTAAGACTCTCGGTGGCAGCAGTGTAATAAACGCTATGCTGTACATGCGTGGCAACAAGAGAGACTACGACGGCTGGGAAGAGATGGGCAATCCGGGATGGAACTACGAGAGCGTGTTGCCCTACTTCAAGAAGTCCGAGGACATGAGGATCCCCGAGTACCAAGATTCGCCGTATCACCACACAGGTGGATACTTGACCGTCGAGCATTATCGGTATCGTTCACCAATCTCGGACCACTTGGTGAATGCAAATATCGATATGGGGTACGAGCTGAACGACGTGAACGGGGCGAATCAAACAGGGGTTATGTTCTCCCAAGGAACATTGAGGGATGGACTGCGGTGCAGCACAGCAAAGGCCTTCCTTCGGCCGGCTTCCAAGAGGAAGAACCTCCACGTCAGCACGGAAACGATTGTGGAGAAGATTTTGACGCGCCAAGGTGAGCCGCTCCTTGGTTTGGTTTTTGTTATTTGGAGTATGTTAGATTAGTGGAGTTCTATTAAGCATTAGTATACTTGAGGCCATCTGTAGAGTTCAAAATATTGATTACCGTAAAAGTCTGAAAAAGAAGCCCCAGCCGATTGCTCTGACCCTTCGAAAGTCAAAGAGTACCAGGCTAATTAAGGCACATTTAAGGTTCATTATTTTGTGTCAATTCGCAGATGCACACTCCACGACCGCCTACGGCGTGCAATTTATCGCGGGAGGGACAATGTTCAAGGTGATGGCCAATCGCGAGATTATTTTGTCAGCTGGTTCGATACAATCGCCACAGCTGTTGATGCTGTCTGGTATCGGCCCTAAGGACCACCTGAAGCAAGTGGGAATTCCTGTGGTGCATGACTCCCCCGGCGTGGGCCAGAATCTTCACGATCATCCAGGGATAGGTATTCAGGCGTACGTGGTAGACCCACCAGCGGACTACAGCGGCAGCAAACCCTTCACCTTTAATGTAACAGACCCTACCCTAACAGAGCCTTTAAAAGAATTCGCCTTCAACCATACTGGGATCTGCTACTCATTATCATTCTGTGAGGTTCAGAGTTACTTTAACACCAAGTAAGTACCGTGGGTTCTAATTAGAACAAATATTTGCAGAGGGCTTTGGATCTCAATATATCTACTTTTATTTTGGGAGCATTCGATTGAAACACAGTGCACAGTTTGTTTAAAAATGTATTATTATCCGCAGAAGTAGGAGAGATCGTGCCAAAAAATATTCGCTCAAAATCAATATTTAATATATATGTACAAACGTAATTACAATAAGTGAATAGTTTTCTAATATTCCTTGTATTTTATTATAAACTTTATTACGTATAGATTGCACTAATTTTCTCAGAAATTCGGGATTAACTCGTTAATTCTTCTAGTGAAAATTCCTTTATGCATTTCTTTGGTAGACGGTAGTAACTAAAAATATATCAATCAAGGTTTATACCAATGGAAATTATAATCGTTAATTCTGAATATAAATTTTACTTTTGCGAGTAACTGTATGTCGAGGTAAAAGGTCCTTTCCTTCAAACTGTTTTCCTGATCCACTTTCCGTTGTATACGAATGGCGCTGCTTGCCAAAATCACTCACTAATCCTGCTATATCAGCTAAATCCTGCTTCCAGATACGCAGACAAGTCGGGGGATTACCCAGACATACAGATTATGTATGCCGCCACGTCCGGAACCGTAGGGGATGAGATCCAGGTGGACACGGGCATACGGGCCGACAACTACGCAAGTTTGTACGCCAACATCGGGAACCGAAACTACACGTACCAGGCATTACCAATGGTGTTGAGACCTCGGAGCAGAGGATACATCAAGTTGCGATCAAAAGATCCGTATGAGCATCCGATCATCGTTCCGAATTACTTCAACGATACTACTGACCTCGATGTGATTGTAAGAAAGCCTAACTCTATCTGATTATTTAACAAAGCGGCAGCTATAATATCGATGGCTTACTGCACAAATATTGTGTGTCCACTTTTTATGAAAATACAGCCTGACACCCTGACTGTTTATGCTGTATAAAATCACAATTATATATACTTCATAAATGTCCCATAATCAATTTTAGACCTGGCTGGCAACGAAAGTTTGTTACAAGATATGTTTATACAGATCTTAAGGCATCCAAAATACATAATTATTTACCCTGAAGGCGATGGGAAAGTTATAAATAATAACTTTCAGTACACGACAAGTTTTTATATAAGAATCAAATCTCCTTACAGTTTAAAATCCTTGTATTCTCCACGGAGTAATATCAATAGTGCGTAAAACACTTAGTTTATTATTTAGGATGGGTCCAGATAGACCCTGCATCCGCCAAGCGAGGGTTTAACTTTCTTTTCACCATTACTGTAGTCAAAGTCACACTCCACCCTTCTTCCTTTGTTTCACGCAGGCAGAAGGGGCCCAGTATGTCCACAGCCTGATAAATACCCCAACACTGAAGAAACTGAATGCTCGACCAAACCCAAACAAAGTTCCAGGATGCTCGTCGCTACCGTTTGCATCGCTTGAATACTGGAAATGTTGCGCCCGCCAGTACACGTTGACGATCTCACACCCAGTGGGCACGTGCAAAATGGGTCCTAAGGACGACCCGATGTCCGTGGTCGATCATAGATTAAGGGTGCGCGGTGTCAATGGTCTGCGAGTGGTCGATAGCTCGATCATGCCACGTATCAGTAGCGGAAACACGAATGCGCCGACCATAATGATCGCTGAAAAAGCTGCGGACATGATTAAGGAGGACAACAAGTCGTAGATGGATAAATATTGTCGTGGGTAAAGCATGCGATATTAAAAGCATCGAGAAGGGGGAAGAAGCTGCACGCATGGATATTATACGTCGAAGGAAACCCAATTAATCGGGGAGACTGTGCAAAGTTGTGGCACCTTGTAACTGATTAAGATGAAATTATAATTCTTTCACATGATAGTGTGTTCGGTATTACGTACAAATCCCAATTTGTGTTGCTCTAACTTTAAGGTTACGTATTATTATTTATTATATTAGGTTGTTTTAAAAGGGTCTAGCCGGGTAAGCATAGTAGAAAGTGCCCCCAAACGAAATTGAACTTGGTGTATAGCAAGCGATAGGTTCCTCGAAGAAAATTATGTCTGGCAAGTATCAACCCGATACTCCTACTACTAGGGTAGTTACTGGGTGAAACGTAATTTGCTGGTTAAGCTCCATCACTTTTTCTCTATTCTCTATTACGATTCAACCTTCTTCTTGTTTAAATTAACAAATGTATCTAGATACCTACTACAATATTTTCTAAATGTCATAATGTGTAGTCTGTTGCTTAACATTAGACGAACGTGCGATATTAATTTGGTTTTTAAATACTATCGCATATTTACAAGAATATCTCCTTTTCGCTCTACAGTTAAATTATTATGATAATAATTTCCTACTACAACTTCACATTCAAATGATACCGAACTCGGCCATCCTTTATTTTCTTCGGATTCTACTAAAACATGTTGTCAATTATAATGAAGATAAAATGTAACATCTAGACATTTGCCTAGATGTCCGCGGCTTGGAAGTCGAATACTTGGCGTGGCCAGGCAAGGTATTCTCAGATTATCAATACAATACCTTCCCTCTCGCAGGCTGTCACATAATTTTTCAATTTAAAACTCTGACAATATCAGTACATTTTCATTATATTGCGTTTTAAACTAATTCTAAGATCATTCATCGACACCGATACCTTTCCTCTCACAAGCTTTCAGATAATTTGTTAATTTAAAACTCTGCCAATATATGAATACGCTGTCATTATTTTGGCCTTGCCTTGACCTTGCCTGGCCACGCCAAGTATTTGACTTCCAAGCCGCGGACATCTAGGCAGATGTCTAGATGTTACATTTTATCGTCACATTATTAAAATGTTCACGAATGGGTAATGAAATGTGTGAACACAGCATTTTAGCTCATGTCGCTCGGTATCTCTTCTAAGCGTCCGCGTCTGAGGTAGGTGGTATCTAATTGCTCGACGGTAACTGGACTCGCGATATCCAGAATTAATGGGGACATGCGCAATGCGTTTTTGAAAGATAATTCCGGTCTGAATAATGAAGCACAACTATATAAATATATTAAATCTTGGCTGGGACAGAAAGTCGCAACATTCAAAGCACATTCAACTGAATGCACGGTTTTGCGTGAGACATACGTCTGTTAGTGAAAACAGCATAGTGAATGCGTGTGATTTTCGGTATACTTAAGGTATTTTTGACATCTTCACATGCTACCTACAATTGCCAAAAAAGTATTCATACAGTGCATTAGTTTCACTTTCATCTTCGTTATTCCGGTGTTAGGATAAATATTTCTAAAACAATATACATGGATAGGAAATATATCTATTACACTTTACAATAATATACATTATATTTTATTTATAATAACGCAATACAACTAAATAAATTTGTTTTCATAAGATGGCCACCATCATGGTCAAAATAGAGCTTACCATCTTTGACAAATTCTTCAAATCCAAACTATTGGTGAATTCTAAACTTTAAGGCCTGCTCGGCACCCTATCCTGTTGCCCTATTGCAATAATCATTTTTGGGGACTATTTTTATATGAAATGGAACCATATTAGGGGATGAGAGCAAAGAAATACGAAAAAAAACATTTCGGCACATATAAATAAGGGTCACCCTAGTGTGGGTCCGTGCTGTATAGTGTAATTCGACCTTTAAACGTCTGTAAGCACCGTATGTTCGCGGCACGCAGTTGCACCAATGAAACCTCGCCTTTACAGAAACATACGGCGCTCACAATGTTTTAAGCTAAATATCACAAAACGTATAAACCATCCACGCCTATAACTATATATATTCTGCATCGGTAGAATGAGATTTACATGTGGGGAAGGCTGCATTAAAATCTGGGAGGATCTAGAGCGATGCCCTCGTCAGACGCAAATGGCGAAGAAAGATCTAATTTGAATGTCTCCTATTCACAAATCTGAAAATGTTCAATTGTGAAATTATGCAAATGTCTTAATCTGGTTTGCCCTGCACCCTAAATTCGTGTAACCCAAATGTTACTGCATTCCATTAATTTTATAAGAAGAAATACATAAATCGAACAATTGGATAGTTTTATAAATTGTGATTTATATTTTTCTACATTGACTGCTTAGGTATAACGTCGAATGTCACTAGAAAACTTCATCGATGTAGACAGTAACTGCTTGGTTAATTGTCATATGGTCAAAGCTGATAAGACTTCCCAAGTTAATGACTCGAGCGAAACAGTAAATTTCACCGATATTAAACTACTACAACTAAATTTTTGCGTACTTAAAATGCCGTTGAATAGAATTAACGCAGCATACGCAACTTCTTGCATCAGCAGCCATCACCATCACATTGCAACACGGGAAACACAAATTCGATAACATATATGAACACATATGGTGTTGTTTCAGTGTTTGCTGATTATCAAAAAGGATGGAGGATGCCATTGGTAGACAGTCCGCGTTTTGGACAGTAACAGCACAGATCCCACACCTGAGCTTCGCGGTGATGCTGTACACGGTGATCTTATTGTACAGGCCCGATATAGTCGATCGTGAGAACAGAGTAACACCAATACAGCCACCAAGTATTCAAAGTAATTACGATTACGTGGTAATCGGTGCTGGATCGGCTGGCGCTGTGATCGCCAATCGTTTATCGGAGAACCGAAACTGGTCGGTGCTGTTATTGGAGGCTGGTCCGGACGAACCAGTGGAAGCTGACGTGCCCATAATGGTCCTGAGCCTTCAACGAACCTACCTCGACTGGCAATTCAGAACAGAACCGTCGGACGACTACTGTCTGGCGATGAAGAATCATCAATGCAACTGGCCGCGCGGCAAGGTATCGAGGAATCCAGTTCATTCAAGATTTAGGATTGCTTGAATTTGGTAGAATAAGAATGGTAGAATGGCCAATTATCTACATCAAATTAAATTTATCAACGAAGCTTGGAAAACTAAGAGATATTTCTGCAACTCCTTACCATTTCCTATACACATATTGTTCCATACAAACCGGTCAATTAATTCAATTAATTCTGCAGTTCCATTAAATAGTATGTCCCCAAAGAGCCCCATATTATCCAACACCAGAAACGTCACACTTCGTCGTGCACTTTAATTGGCATTCTAGAAACCTTAATTATCTTCAACCAAATAGAGTGCGATCTCTGTTCAATCCAAGCAGCTCTTGCCAAACTTTCGATTTGACAACTGCGCGGAGCCGTCGCGAATTACTTCCCCAACGATCACCATAGAACGGAAGGACCGATTTTCTGTAATGAAATGTTTAAGGCTCTCGGTGGCACCAGTGTAATAAACACCATGCTGTACATCCGTGGCAACAAGAGAGACTACGACGGCTGGGAAGAGATGGGCAATCCGGGATGGAACTACGAGAGCGTGTTGCCCTATTTCAAGAAGTCCGAGGACATGAGGATTCCCGAGTACCAGGATTCGCCGTATCACCACACAGGTGGACACTTGACCATCGAGTATTTTCGGTATCGTACACCAGTCACGGACTACTTGGTGAATGCAAATATCGATATGGGGTACGAGCTGAAGGACGTGAACGGGGCGAATCAAACAGGGGTTACGTTCTCCCAAGGAACGCTGAGGGATGGACTACGGTGCAGCACAGCAAAGGCCTTCCTTCGGTCGGCTTCCAAGAGGAACAACCTCCACGTCAGCACGGAAACGATTGTGGAGAAGATTTTGACGCGCCAAGGTGAGCCACTCGTTGCTTTCGTTTTTGTTAATTAATTGGAGTTTGTTAGATAAGTGGATTTCTATTAAGCATTAGTATACTTGAGGCTTTCTACTTGAGGCTATCTGTAGAGTTCAAAATATTGATTACCGTAAAAGTCTGAAAAAGAAGCTTCAGTCTGTTCCTGTGACCCTTCGAAAATTAAAGAGTACCAGGATAATTAAGGTACATTTAAGGTTCATTATTTTGTGTCAATTCGCAGATGCACACTCCACGACCGCCTACGGCGTGCAATTTCGCGTGAGAGGGAGAATGTTCAAGGTAATGGCCAATCGCGAGATTATTTTGTCAGCTGGCACCATACAATCGCCGCAGCTGTTGATGCTGTCTGGTATCGGCCCCAAGGACCACCTGAAGGAAGTGGGAATTCCCGTGGTCCATGACTCCCCCGGCGTGGGCCAGAATCTTCACGATCATCCAGCGATAGGTAGTCAGGCGTACGTGGTAGACCCACCAGCGGACTACAACGGCAGGAGACCCTTCACCTTTAATAGAACAGACCCTAGCGCAACAGAGTCTTTAAAAGAATTCGCATTCAACCATACTGGGACCTGCTACTCATTACCCACCACTGAGGCTTTGAGTTACATTAACACGAAGTAAGTACCGTGGGTTCTAATTAAAACAAATATTTGAAGAGGGCTTTGCGTTTCAATATATTTTTGTTTTGGCAGCATTCGATTGGAGCATTGTACACAGTTTATTATCCGTAGAAAGTATTATTATCCGTAGAAGTAGGAGAGATCGTGCAAAAAAATATTCGCTCAAATTCATTATTTAACATATACAAACGTAATTACAATAAGTGAATAGTGTTCTAATATTCCTGGTATTTTATTATAAACTTTACTCTATGATATATAGATTGACCTAATTTTCTCAGAAATTCGGGATTAACTCGTTAATTCTTCTAGTGAAAATTCCTTTATGCATTTCTTTGGTAGACGGTAGTAACTAAAAATATATCAAACAAGGTTTATACCAATGGAAATTATAATGGTTAATTCTGAATTTAAATTTTACTTTTCGAGTAACTGTATATCGAGGTAGAAGGTCCTTTCCTTCAAACTGTTTTCCTGACCCGCTTTTAGTTGTATACGAATGGCGTTGCTTGCCAAAATTACTCACTAATCCAACGGATAAATCCTGTTTCTAGATACGCAGACAAGTCGGGGGATTACCCAGACATACAGATTATGTATGCCGCCACGTCCGGAACCGTAGGGGATGAGATCCAGGTGGACGCCGGCATACGGGCCGACAACTACGAAAGATTGTACGCCAACCTCGGGTACCGAAACTACACGTACCAGGCATTTCCAATGCTGTTGAGACCTCGGAGCAGAGGATACATCAAGTTGCGATCAAAAGATCCGTATCAGCATCCGATCATCGTACCCAATTACTTCAACGATACTACTGACCTCGATGTGATTGTAAGGAAGCCTAACTCTATCTGATTATTTAACAAAGCGACAGCTACAATATCGATGGTTTCCTGCACAAATATTGAATGTCCACTTTTTGTGAAAAAACAGCCTGACATCCTGATTAAAACACTAGTAAAACACTTAGTTTGTTATTTAGGATGGGTCCAGATAGACCCTGCATCCGCTAAGCGAGGGTTAAACTTCCGTTTCACCATTACTGTAGTCAACGTCGCACTAACACCCTTTTTCCTTTGTTTCACACAGGCAGAAGGGGCCCAGTATGTCCACAACCTGATAAATACCCCAACGCTGAAGAAACTGAATGCTCGACCAAACCCAAACAAAGTTCCAGGATGCTCGTCGCTACCGTTTGCATCGCTTGAATACTGGAAATGTTGCGCCCGCCAGTACACGTTCATGATCTACCATCCAGTGGGCACGTGCAAAATGGGTCCTAAGGACGACCCGATGTCCGTGGTCGATCACAGATTAAGGGTGCGCGGTGTCAATGGTCTGCGAGTGGTCGATAGCTCGATCATGCCACGTATCATTAGCGGAAACATGAATGCGCCGACCATAATGATCGCTGAAAAAGCTGCTGACATGATTAAGGAGGACAACAAGTCGTAGGTGGCGAAATATTGTCGTGGGTAAAGCGTGCAATATTAAATGCATCGAGAAGGGGGAAGAAGCTGCACGCATGGATATTATAAGTCGAAGGAAAATCCAATTAATGGGGAGACTACGGCGGCTGGATATGTAGGGAGGATACAGCCTCATATTCCCCGCCTAATAAACAATTAAGAACTGTACGTTGTAGTATGCTCCCAACAGATTGCAACATGCAGCGATAATTGCCAATTGATCTGTTGAGTTGTGGTTGAATATATGTTTTTTGTTTATTATATGGGTGTTATTTGAAATTCTAAATACTTTTACATGCGTCAATGCAATTAATCTGAAAACGTTTTCACCTTGTTAAGTGAGTTTTGACTAATTGCGTGTATAAGTGATGACCGCCGTCAGTACATAATAGGTATCCCTTAGACTTATCTTGGTAGATTCTTGAATTTTTTATCAGTTCACATGGAGTAGAATGCAGACAGCATAATGGAACTTGCGGATTCACCGTGCAATGATTATGGAATAGATTGAAACAAATACTTGGAATCGTGGTTGAACCTGATTCTTTGCAGTCAAAATCTTACAATTGAAGTACACGATAGTTTCTTCTTCGGTAAATTAACGCGCTCGTGAAAGTAAATTTTCTACTGTTTCACAAATTTACCATTCAAATAAATTATCCTAATTAGCAGCGAAGAAATATGGACGTACTACTTAATTTAGTCTCGTCCGAGAGGACAGACTTAACTGTAACTGTTTAACCTTCGCGAATTCTGTTGCGTTGAATCTCTGGATCAGACCATTCGCACTCTGTTTACTCCTTGCAGGTCAAGGCCGCTCTGCCGAGTCAGCTGTGTTTCACATAGACGAGGCTCCAATACAACTATCGGATTTTTTTTTCTAACGCTGGCTCGGAGAGTGTGCCTTGATCGAAGTTAGTCTGAATTCTCTCTCGAATCATATACCACTGTTAAACAGACTCCTTACCTATTAAATCCAAAGTGTATCTTGGTGTTTTATTTTTTCTCGTTTTATTGTCGACAACACAAATTTCCGTCGCCTAATTGTTCAGTAACAAAGGATAAGCTCAAGCTGTTATAATGATTCATGCCCGTCATTGATTATTTTTAATGAGTTTGACCTTGGATGCAATTTTAGGTACGTACTGTCTTGCTTAAATAATTGAATGCTCTCTAAATTTTACATAAATAATAATTTAAATATGGCTTTAAGAAACCATTTTATTAATGGAAACTGCTAAAAAGGACTTCACATTCGGTAATAGAGGTTTCATTTGTTTATAAAAAAAATGTAACACATAAAATATTTGTATGTATGAAAAGCGACTATCCAGAGGTATTTCAGCATATATATACAAAACACAAAAACCTGATTTTAAGGGTTGGTGGTGGGGGTAACTTGAAAAATATGAATTTTTCGAAAATTAATGTACGCCGTTTTTTAGATATAAGAAAACGATGTACCGTCTGTCTACGAAACAGAAAATTCTGCATTTTATTCAAAGGGTGATTTCACCCTCAAAAATTGCATTATGGCACCAACAAAAAATAGGGCTGCGTTACGGATGAACTACTCTACTTGGACACAGAGTTTTATAATTTTATGAATTTCTGGGTTGCCGAACGTCCCCTGTGAGTAGGCCGTGAGTCAGCCGTGCCTGCGAGACAGTCCGACTGTCAGCGTTCTTTTAATTTGATTCGAAAACCATACAATCGCACACGCATGAGTATCACGCTAATCTGTACTTTGTATGATACCCGTCCGTGTGCGATCGCATGTTTCTCGAAACGAATTAAAAGAACGCCGACGGTCAGACTCTCTCGCTCGCACGGCCTACTCAGTGGCCGCTCGGAGGCTAAGTTATATTGCGCGATGTGTACCTTGCTGAGTTTTGGAGTATGACACGCCAGGGGACTGATATCTTGAGTGGAAAGTGGAGATATCACGAATATTATTCCACAAAAAAAATGTTATTCGTGTCAGCATAATATTATTCAAGGTTGCCAAATGAATAAAACAGTTATGATTTTGTATTAGTAGTTGTCGTGCCGACACGTCCCTTGGTATCTTTTTCAAGCGTGAGAGGCAGGGCGTTCAACGGGTAGCTGGTTGAGCGAGCGATACTATGAAGTGATTGACGTGGGTCGAAAGTAACATTTAATAAAATATATAGATAAGCAAAGTTTAAAGAAGTACAATGGGTTGCCGATTCGCCAGAGTTCGTTTTCTAGCTTTCGGAGGACGAATTCTTTTTTCACGATTGCATTCGTGCGCGGGTAAGACAGAGTTGGGCAAAATGTAATCTAATCACAAATTACGATTAAAATGTAATTGTGTAATTGATTACACATTATTTTCTGTAATTGTTAATTTAGGTATTTGACCATTTGGTTTTGTCAACTATCTAAATGAACGATTGCAGAAAATAATGTGCATTCGATTACACAATTACAGTTTAATCGTAATTTGTGATTAGATTACATTTTGCCCAAGTCTGGGGTAAGGGAGGCCCCCGCGAAGACTGTAGAAACTTCGCGTCTCGAGTCTTTGTATCACGATTCGACCTTGAATCGACTTCAAATAATTCAGGATATCACGATTATATGCACGTATAAAATGTTGGCTGACACGGCAAATCGTAACAGTGGACGGACGTATGTTTCTGATGTTTTATTTCGTCAGTTGAATGCGTGCTGCTGTGTGATACATATGTACGCCTGTCAGCGAAAACTGCTTACCGATTGCGAGGAACCAGAGAGTATCGGTATACTTGAGGTATTTTTGACATATTCATACACTAACTTTCTATTTTCCATTTCTCTTAACTAGTGTCGTCTCTCTCGCGGCACTACATCCGACGAGGGAACCGTTCGAGGTGATCCTCCTAGATTTTAATGTACCTCTGTAAGTACACGTGCAGATTTCATTTTACCGATGCAGAGTCTGTGTCGTTATCACGTAGACGGATTATACTTCTTGAGATAGTTAGTTCTAAACGTTTGTAAGCACCGTATTGTTCGCGGCACGCAGTTGCACCAATGGAACCCCGCCTTTACAGAAACGTATGGCGCTCACAATGTTCAAAGCTAAATATCTCAAAAAGTATAAACCGTCTACGTCTGTAACTATATATTCTGTATCGGCAGAATGAGATCTACATGTGTACAAAATTGCATTAAAATCTGGGAGGATCTCGAACGGGTCCCTCGTCATCTTCTATGCTCGATTATATTTGCAGAGATGTTCATTGTTAAACATGGGAATATTTTATAGTTGAGTAATGTTTTATTAATCTACTAATATTAACATGCTTAAAAATAGTAAAGTTCAAAAATTGGCAAATTTATCATCGGTGGCTCAATGGCAGTGAACGTGTTCAAGGGTTGAGTTCCAAGGGCCACCATATTATTCTAACAAAAGAAATTTTAATGTCTACCATTCACAAATCTGACAATATGAAAATGTATTAATCTAGTTTGGCTTGTGCTCTAAATTCGTATAATCCAGATTTTATTGTAACAGAACTCCGTTAAGCTTATAAGATAAACTACATAAATTGAATAATTACATAGATAATTTCATAAACTGTGATTCATATTTTCCTGCATTGAGTGGTTAGATATAACATCGAAGGTCGTGAGGAAACTGTGTCGAAGTAGAAAGTAATTAATAAGTAATAAGCTGATGATAAGACTTCCTATATATTAATTACTCAAAAAAAATAGTAAATCTGACCCATATTAAACTACTGCAATTAAATTTTGCGTACAAAAAATCTCATTAAATAGAATCGACGCAGCATACACACAACTTGTTGTGTCAACAGCCATCACCGCCTAATTGCAACAAGGAGAACACAAATTCGTTAACACTTGTTACAGTGATTTGCTGACTATCAAAAGGCATGGGGATCATTGGGAGACTGTCCGCGCTGCGGACAGCAATGGCGTATGTCCCACAACTGCACTTCGTAGTGATGCTGCACGCGGTGATCTTGCTGTACAGGCCTGATATACTCGACCGCGAGAACAGAGTAAGCCCAATACCGCCAGCATGTATTCAAAGTAATTACGATTACATCGTAATCGGTGCTGGATCGGCTGGCGCTGTGATCGCCAATCGTTTATCGGAGAACGAAAACTGGTCGGTGCTGTTATTGGAGGCTGGTTTAGACGAACCAAAGGAAGCTGAAGTGCCCATAACGTTTACGGGTCTTCAACGAACCCCCTTCGACTGGCAATTCAAAACGGAACCGTCGGACGACTACTGTCTGGCGATGAACAATCATCAAAGCCACTGGCCGCGCGGCAAGGTATCGGGCAATCGAGTTCATTTGTTTCTTGGGTGCAAGATTTGGGATTATTTGAATTTGATAGAATAAGTATGGCGAATGGGCTAATTTTCTACTTCAAATTAAATTTTCGAACGGAGCTTGGAAAACTAAGATAGCGAATTACTGTCCCAACGCCTACCATAGAACGGATCGATCGATTTCTTGCATTGAAATGTTTAAGACTCTCGGTGGCTGCAGTGTATTGAACGCCATACTGTACATCCGTGGCAACAAGAGAGACTACGACGGCTGGGAAGAGATGGGCAATCCGGGATGGAACTACGAGAGCGTGTTGCCCTACTTCAAGAAGTCCGAGGACATGAGGATCCCCGAGTACCAGGATTCGCCGTATCACCACACAGGTGGATACTTGACCGTCGAGTATTTTCGGTATCGTTCACCAGTCACGGACTACTTGGTGAATGCAAATATCGAAATGGGTTACGACCTGAAGGACGTGAACGGGGCGAGTCAAACAGGGATTACGTTCTCCCATGGAACGCTGAGGGATGGACTACGGTGCAGCACAGCAAAGGCCTTCCTTCGGTCGGCTTCCAAGAGGAAGAACCTCCACGTCAGCACGGAAACGATTGTGGAGAAGATTTTGACGCGGCAAGGTGAGACGCTCGTTGCTTTCGTTTTTGTTAATTGGAGTTTGTTAGATTAGTGGAGTTCTATTAAGCATTAGTATACTCGAGGCTTCCTACTTGAGGCTATCCGTAGAGTTCAAAATATTAACTACTGTAAAAGTCTGAAAAAGAAGCCTCAGCCTGTTGTTCTGACCCTTCGAATGTTAAAGAGTACCAGGATAATTAAGGCTCATTCAAGGCCATTATTTTGTGCCAATTCGTAGACGCACACTCCACGACTGCCTACGGCGTGCAATTTCTCGCGGGAGGGAAACAGTTCAAGGTGATGGCCAATCGCGAGATTATTTTGTCAGCTGGCTCCATACAATCGCCACAGCTGTTGATGCTGTCTGGTATCGGCCCCAAGGACCACCTGGAGGAAGTGGGAATTCCTGTGGTCCATGACTCCCCCGGCGTGGGCAAGAATCTTCACGATCATACAGCGATAGGTGGTCAGGTGTACCTGATAGACCCACCAGCGCACTACACGGGCAACAAACCCTTCACCTTTAATATAACAGACATTGGCGGAGCGGAGCCCTTCAGAGAATTCGCCTTGGACCATACTGGGATCTTCTACTCAACACCATTCGCTGAGGCTATGAGTTTCATTAACACCAAGTAAGTACCGTGGGTTCTAATTAAAACACATATTTGAAGAGGCCTTTGCTATACTTTTGTTTTGGGAGCATTCCGCTGAAAAATTGTACACAGTTTATTTAAAAAAGTATTATTGTCCGTGGAAGTATAAATGAGCCCGCTGCCTCATGTGGACCGTCGATCAAAATCCCTTCCTTCGACTCGCGATTGATGGAAGGGAGACTCTCGCTACCAGGAATTTTTACAGGAATTCGGTACCGAATTCCTGGATCTTCCACCCTGTCCGCGACCACGCCGAAAGATACTTGCTCTGCTTACGCTCTAAGTTTCTTGCTTTGTTCGCTAGCTTCTGATCTTGCTTCGAAACTGCTTGTTCGCGAACCTTCTACGCGCACGAATTGCTGCTCTCTCTTCGCCGCCGCGCCTTTGCTGTCGCGATACTTATTAAAGCTTTCGCTAAACTGCTTCAAAGGCTTGCATAAAATATTCCTAAAAAATACTCCTAAACGTGCTTCTGCTTAAAATTCCCAATTTCCTGCGACGCCATCCGTATAAGTTTAAAACAATTTTTCCCTAATATGCATAGATTTAACTAATTTTCTGAGAAATCCGGACTTATCTTGTTCCATTCTTCCAGCAAACATTCCTTTAAGCATTTCTTTGGTAGACTGTACTAATTAAGAATTCATTAATCAAACTTTATAGCGATGTCATTAGAATGTGCAATTCTGAATTTAACATTAGTTATCTAAATAAAATATGTTATACATATAGGGTAGGTGAATACTTTTGCGAGTACCTGTATATCGAGGTAAAAGATCCTTTTCTTCAAAGTGTTTTCCTGACACCCTTTCAGTTGTATATGAATATGCTTGCCAGAATTACTCACTAATCCTACGGATAAATGATGCTTCCAGATACGCAGACAAGTCGGCGGATTACCCAGATATACAGATTTTCTTTAGCACTGCGTCTGAAGTCGGAGATGGTGGCGTCTATAGCAAGTGGGATAGCAACGTGCAGAACGACGTTTTCGAAAATTTGTTCGCGAACGTCGGGGCCATGAACCACACGTATCAGGCTTTCCCATTGCTGCTGAGACCTCGAAGCAGGGGATACATCAAGTTGCGGTCAAAAGACCCGTATCAGCATCCAATCATCGTTCCCAATTACTTCAGCGATACTAGTGACCTCGATGTGATTGTAAGGAAGCCTAACTCTAATTATTTATTTAACAAAGCAGCAACTATAATAGCCTTTGAGCACCTAATCTATGAGATTCAAATTTTACAATGAACTATCTTATGTTTGTTACCGTTCACAGTTTAAAGGGGAAGCCTGGTGAACTAGCTAAAAATCGAGACATTTTTGGATTTTTTTAAAGAAAGTATTTAATCGGTATTTCTGAAATGTTCAGGTTAATGTATTGTCAGATTGCACGCAAAAAGCAACGTGTTTGTAAGTTAAAATATGCAATATTGACCAAATGGAGGCCTATGGAAAAAAAGTTCACTTTTTCGAACGAAATTTTTCCTCAAATGTGCAAACAAGGCTAATTAAACAATATCATTACAGAGAAAGTGAAACATATTTGGAATACTGTTAGTAATTTGGAATACCGAAGTATCTAATAAACTACTAACGTTATCTAATTTGTAACACCGCAGATAATAGGGTCTAATGATCTGTTGATTAATGACATTTGTGGCGGAACCGCCGTGTTAACATTTTCGACTAAATTTGTAGAATAAGAAAACGTCAATCTGCAAACCTTTTTCTGAAAGTATTCCATCGTTCCAATCGTGGTTAAAATATGTAAAAACTTTAGAGTGAAAGACTTTATCTACTCATTTGCATGTTCTTTCTATGGTTCCGTGTCAGTTTTGCGATAATTTCGAGAATACAAAGCGTGCCATACAATTTTAGGTTGCAATGCCATGTTGCTAATTTGGAATACCGAAGGTGAAGTTAATTTAGGATATTCCAAAGCTTAGCGCTGCTTTCTTTTACGCGTAACGGCTACTACCGAGTCGGTATTGGCCAGCGCTGTCCATTTATATTAACCTATTATTCCCATATTGTGATTGTTCAGAACGTCAAACTAACACCCTTCTTCCTTTGTTTCACGCAGGCAGAAGGGGCCCGGTATATCTACAGCCTGATAAATACCCCAACGCTGAAGAAGCTAAATGCTCGACCAATTCCAAACAAACTTCCAGGATGCTCGACGCTACCGTTTCCATCGCTCGAATACTGGAAATGTTTCGCCCGCCACTACACGCTGACGATCTACCATCCAGTGGGTACGTGCAAAATGGGGCCGGAGGACGACGTTATGTCCGTGGTCGATCACAGATTAAGGGTCCGCGGTGTCAATGGTCTGCGAGTGGTCGATAGCTCGATCATGCCACGTATCACTAGCGGGAACACGAATGCACCGACCATAATGATCGCTGAAAAAGCTGCTGACATGATTAAGGAGGACAACCAGTGGTAGCTGGCTAAATACTCTCGCGGATAAAGCATCGAGTATCTACATCGAGGACGGGGGTTATTGCAAGTTGTGGAAAAATCAAATTAATGCTCCAAAATTGATATTCAAACTCTGTGTGACTTTTTCGTTTTTTGTACTTGTTAAATAATAAAGAATAGAGCATTACTAAGTCACTAAATCTGTGTTCCCACGTGGTCAAGACACGAGGACGAAGGCTTCTCACTCTCACGTTTGACGAACACCTTAATCCTCTCCTTGCGTACTAATATACATAACGTGGTATTTAGTATTCAACTTGGAGGAAATAGTTTCGAAGAAGATTTGTTCATATATTGTCCAAATTAATATGCCTAGCTAATTCATTTTTAAGCGTTCCTGTGAACAGTTTTGTGTGACCTAACGGGTCATAGTGTTTCTAAATTGCAGAGTAAGGGGAAAATCCGTGAATGTCACAAAACAGCATTATCGAAAAATTTAAGTTTTAATACTTTAGTCCATCGATAAAGAAACAAGGTTCAATGAATTTAATTTTCTTATATAATATTCTTCTTAAATAATTTCTTGTTCTACGTTGGCGTCAGAAACTTATGCTTAAGCAAAGAATGGGGACATTTCGTATTTTCGTTCCAGAGTGGACATTTCCTGTTTTTAACCAGTATACCAAATCTTCAACCTTATCTTACCGGGGTATTTGAACTTTATAACCCTTTTTAATTCGACAGTTCTGTAGTCCCAGTGGCCACCAACAAAATATACTATAAATCTCAAAATCACGAGACATTCCCGGTTTTTCAATAATCACCAAACAATTTTCACTGACCAACCCTTCCGAAGCCTTCCAAACCCTTTAAATCAAATATATTCAAAGCGACTGAAAACAGCACAGCAACTGAATGCATCAAGAAGTTGCAATAGAAATCTTACGCTTCCACCTTCAGTCACGCCCCAACATTCTCCAACAACGCAACGCCACTCATCTTCCTATTAATTACAAAATAAAACCAGCCACCTCCCAAGAATCCCCCCAGTGCCACTATGATCTCAACAGGGCATTGTTAAACACACAGCCGGCCAGCTGCACCACGAGCCCCTAATGCCGCGAGACTTTCTTCCACCACGCGGCCGCCATTGCTCAGCCGCATATATCCGAAATGTGAGCCGCGATATGCTTCACTTCCCCGGTTAAACTAGCATAAGTTGTTCCACGGCTACCCGAGTGTTGTTCGCGCGAGAAAGAGAGGCCAGCCTCGTAATTGCATAATAACACCGGAGATTGTTAACCGTCGCAAGGTAAGAGACGCGCGGACACAAGCTGAAACCGAGCTCGGCCACTGGAACCGGGTAGTCCCACATTAAAAATTGAATCTTCCTGCTGGCTCGACGAAGAGAATTTCTCGGGCTCGAGGAAGAGAATTCCCCTCTCTAACAAGCTGCTCCCTATTTTCGAGCACTGACGTCGTGTGTTTCACGCGTGACTGACACCGCCATCCGATAGGCACGTTTCTAAAGTGTATACTGTTAATGCATGCTACCACCACAATCGTGTTGGCGATCGTTTCGAGTAAAAGGCTGGCCCCTGATAGCGGCGGAGATAATCGATCGCCTTGATGCAAAAGTAAAGGGACCAGGCGTTAGTTCGTCGTGCCGGAGCGTGGCTAACCAACTGGCCAGATTAAAGACGATTGGTTAATTGGCGAAGTAAATTGATTCGCGGGTTACGCAACCGTGGCTCCGAGTAAAAGTCTGGGGATAGATTGCTTCAGAATTCGCGCATCGTAATCGAGGGAAAAAATAGGATGTTGAGGTAATTGTGTGCGCTTTGGCTCGATCTTATCTGCCTCGTTTTCCAATCGTGATTCGAGTCAAGCGGTGGATTTTCTGCGCCAGTTTGCGATCGAACGACAAGACTCATGGGTGAAACTTTCTTGGTTCAAACATTCCTGTGGAAGTCATAACTATATTTTATATACTTTATAGCTTCTCATTAAACCATCGGCTCTTACGTGCTTGCTAGCAGCTTGACCATTCGAGGGAACTAACAGAACCCTCTCGATTTTATTATCATACCGAATTGCGGCAGGAAGAATCAATACACTGAATTCCAACGTGGCTATAAGTTCTCCCAAATGAATATCGATAATTAACCATTACTGTAAGAACTTCCATTTACAAGTACACTCGCCCACGCAACTTTAAGCTCCTCACACACTGAGAAATTAGCGAAAGTGAACACCTGGAAAGACACAGATCTCTATTCCTCAGCATAATTTTCCTTCACTCTAAGAAGACCAATTTACTCACAAAGCAGATTATCGATATCATCACGTCGTTCCGCAGAGTCGACGGGCGCCGAAGTCCGCAATTTTCAACGCAACAGCCTGGTTAATTAAGCTTTCAGTTCTACTTTCAGCGAGGTGAAACCGCCAACACCTCGCCGCAATTCAGTGATTCGGGTTCCCTTGTGGCAAGGAGTCGTCGACTCGCCAGCTCCGTCCCAAAGAAACCGCTCGGCTCCGCTTTGTTCCCAGGACGCACAGCCTGTCGCTCGTTTTTTCTTTTTCGACCCTCCCTCCGTTTTTTGCAGGCTCGTCACTTTTCCGCCGGCTGGACCAGTCGAATAGCCGATTGCGCGCGGAGGAACGAACAACGGCGCCCGCCGCTCGTGTCGTCGTCCACTCGACAAGTTTTGTGCGCGTTGTTCGCGGGCCACGTTCGGCAAGATTTCGCGGTTGGCCGCGAGTTTCGGCGGCGGAGGGCGCCCATGAGTCCCTGTGCTCCGCGGGTGTGGGCACTGCGGACAGTTCGCTCGCGAAACGTTCGGCGATATTCGAAAGGCGGAAGGGAATATGTGATATCCGTGAAAACTTGAACGATAGGGCGGTGGACGGGAAGCAGTGAACTAAAAATGGCCGCGGGAAGAATGTGGTGAAACTGGGTGGAGATCTTGGTGTGGCCTGGTCAGTGCTGAGAGGTTTGTTGAAGCCTCTTTTGGGACGTGGTGGGTAACGAGAGAGTTGATGGTGGACTGGGCGTTGGACAGGTCGAGAGGGTACAGGGGATGTAAGTTTCATAGGTGCTTATAGGAACAATTGCTTCGGGGTAGGATTCATAAGAGCAAAGGGGTAGACTTTGCGTGTTCAGGGTGCAGTGATCGGTCTCCGAGCTTGGATGAGTTCACTTGGAGTAGAAGTTATGATAGGTAATTTGAATAGTTGAGGTTTGATGGTTAAGGGTGCGGATTAGTGTAGGGGGTTCTGAAAAGATTGAAGGGAGACAGGGACTTACTGATGAGTTTCATTTGGAATGGTAGTTAGAGAGTAGTGAGTACCTATTTGGGAGTTGCTGGTGTACTGTTTGTGGGGATGTTGGCAGAAGACAAAGAGACTTGCTAATATGGTTCCTTGTATCTCATCAGATGTTTATACAGATCGGAATTGAGTGCCACTTGTTGCGACGAAATCTGTCTCTCGACATTTCCTGCGAGTTCGCGGGGAGAAGAATGCAGACAGCATTATGCAAACACTTGAAACTTGCGAATTCATGGTGCACTGATTACTGGAGAGATTGATACGAATAGTTGGAATTGAGATTGAAACTGACTCTTTGCAGTCAGAATCCTATTATTGAAATACACGACAGTTTCTCCTTCGGCAAATTAACACGGAGGGAAAGTGATTTTTCTACCGCTTCGCAAATTATTTAGCATTCAAACGAATTACCTTAATTAGAAGCGAAGAAGTATGCACATACTACTTAATCTGGTTTCTTCCGCGGGCACAGACTTACCTGCAACAAAGGATAGGATCCGGATTAGGATAAGATTACGATCATTTTACAAGCGAATAATACATTTCAGCATCTGAATTTTAAGTTATGGGAACGTTGATAAATGCGGTTGCAAAATTCAATTTCTAAGTGTTGAAGAGCGAGCGGACTGTTGAGTGTACGAAAATATACGCGTATACCACCCACGATCTTCGACCAAACGCGCGCGCGGTACACGTGTGGCGAAAGAGGAACAAATAATTTCGAGTGGAGTGGACTTTAGCTAAGTTAGCCTTTAACCCTTTGAGCACAGAGGCTGAAACACTTAGCGTACATCGTGTGCGGAAATCCTTCAGTTTCATTTGTTGACAGTACTCACTGAACGCCGCTTGGGCGTTGCCCGCTCAGAATGAACGCACATATGTGGTCAACCTGCTGAAAAGGTTAAGTGTATTAAGTGTATAGGATACGTCGTATTTAAAGTCGCAGTAATAGGCTCATTAAATGTATTGTTCCTATATGTAGATTAATTTGCATCGATGCTAGATAACTTTGGAATAAATAATTTACAGATAACGAGTAGGTAACGACTATTATTTACTGTATAATAAGTTACAACGTTTGAGATAAATAAGCCTGAAATGTGTCCAATACTTTATTATCATACGCTGTGCATGAATAATATGGAGAATTTGAAAGAAATCGATAACTCAAGCCAATACACTCTGCTCCCATAATCATTATCTTCTGTATCGTTAAAATATGCTGTGACTCAGAATTTTTCAAAGCCCAGCCGATGACGCTACTCCATCTGACACATAAAAAGTCACGGTGGCTCATAAAAATCGAAGGGACATGCTATTCTTAGCCCTAGAGCAACACACAGCCTCTTTCATCAGCACATCGTCTCTAAAATACTAAACTCAGACCCCAAAACTTCATACCCAGCAGAGAATATTTCTAAAATTTCCTAAAAAAAAATAGCTCACCATTTAATCCAAAGTCTAAAGCTACATCACCATAAATTATTGATATTAGTTTTTACAATTGACCTACCCAAATTCGGAAGCGATTTGAATTGCGTTCTATTAAAAATAGAGGTTTGCCATGTTCATCGGGGGAACTAGTACTCCCACGAACATTTAATAGACAATATACAAATTCACCGTTCCACACAATTTTCTCGACAGAAGCCTTCCGCGCGAAAGTCCCGGCCGGCATCGCTGCGGAGCAGCTGGCCCGGCACACCCTGTAGATCAGCCAAGAGGATGGTCCCAAAGCCCGCGCGACCTATGGTGCGCGTCATCCGTAGCTGGTCCAGGCTCGCGGGGTGGCCTCAGCTTTTTGTTCCTCCACGCGGCTGCTTCGTCTCGCATGACGTGTACCCCGCTGGAATGGTTCACTGACTGCCCTGACGTCACGTCTCCGCAGTGCTCTTTCTCCGGAAGAGAGCGAACGTTCTCTCCGCCAGACGCCGCGGTCTCCTTAATTAGCGCGTCTAGTGTGGCCGCGACTGCGGATGTGGCTGTTGCCGAACGATACCGCCGCGAGAGAATAGATGAACGGTCTGTCGCGCATCGGCGAGGAGCTTTCACGCGGACCAGTCTCGGCTCCTCGGATCGGCTCCTCCTCGCGTCGCCCCCGACCCAGAGGAGCCTGCTTGCCCATCACCCGCGCCAGCCGCCCAAATGTCTTCGAATTCTCGTCCACGAACCAGTGACGCCGTCCTCCTTTGCGCGTTCCACCGTTTCGGCGGGAATCACAGGTAACGCTCACCCTCGATGGATGCTCACTTTCATTGGCGAGTTACTTGTTTCGGAGTTCAAGGTCTGCGGCAGGGTCAGCCGTTGCACGAACGGTTTTGTTCGGTGGGCAGACTGTTGTACCTGAGCTTCAGCTGGAGATGGGGAAACGGAGTGTCGATAGTTTAGTGAGTTAAGTGCTGGTATGCTGATTGTGTGCCGGTGAAGTTCACTGTTCACTGTATAAGATAGAGATCCGGTGAGTTTTATAGGCTGGCGCGATAGAGTACTGTTGAGTATCGTGGTTCGGACCTAAACTGTGTCAATGATTGATGGAGGCACTGGCATGGCTGTCTAGGGGTCGTGATTTGCGATCAAGAGCGCGTTGGGGTTGTTGTAGATCGTTGGACAGTCTCAATTCGAGAGCCAAATGTGTCCTTGCTATTGTGTTTCGTGTTGTTGCTATGGTGGCACGTTGATCTTCAAAATTATCGCTGATGCATCGTCTGAGAGTGACCCACCGGTCTTCTCAAGCACGGTGAATTGCAGGTTTGGTATATGTATACTAGGGTGGTCCTTATTTTTCAACTTTAAAATAAATATTGTCTGACCCTCTTAAAATCTTCTATTTGACAAAAAAGTATCTCCGTATTTTTTATTTGTATATTTTGATATATAAAGGTCGCTCAAGGACTTTATATTTCGCATATAGGGGAGACCGGGGCAAAATCGGGACGTTAAGGAAAAAATCTCATAACTTTGACATTATTAAGTAAAAAACAAATTGCAATTGGGATTCATTAGAATAAACTCTTTTTTAAATAATAGTACATATCCAATTTGTTTAATAGAAGGAAAAATACAAAAAAATAATGATTTAAAATATGATCCGTTTTTACGATTTTACACCGTGGCGTAGGTAAAATCGGGTACCATACTAGATACTGGCCCTAGCACTTATAACAACGAAACTCATCCAATTCTCCAGTTCCCCAACCAGTTAGAACAAGCTGTGAAGGAAAACAAAATTTTTTTTCAATTTTTTTTCAATTTATACCAAAATAGTAATATTTCATTGCCGTTGAGCGACCTTTAATCCTTAATATATTTTAATAAAATTTTAGACGAAATTCTTTTAAACTATTTGGAAGCTTCTGAGGGTCAGAAGAAATTTTTAAAAAATTTAATTTTTTTCCATACATATAAGGACCACCCTAAATTGTATACAGTCTCTTTTGTCAGCAAGTTCGAATCTACGAACTCGAATTCTTCGAAGTTGCTCTATCCGATCTACAATATTAAAAATGGAGTCCTTCGATTCCCCTTGAACTGCCCAAAGTTGCCAATGACGACATGCTCTTCGATCACAAGCTACTCCACAGAATCAACACTGCCTTTTCCTTGGAACATACTTCGCTTTGCCTAAAAGATCGTTTCAAATAAATTCAAAATCCCCTCCCAACAAGTCTACGTACTGCTCCGCTTGGAATCACCTATCACGAGAGATCAACACCATCTCAGAAGCTTCCTACAACCTTCTAAAATCTCTGTGCATATCGAGGAAACTCGGCAAACAGTCGATTAATCGCGTGATCGCTCTTTTTCTGTCGTACCTTTCGGACTGAAAGTTTTCCGCGTCGATTGAACTGTGCAAAAGCAACCAGCAACTAATTATAACTCTACCATTTCTAACGGGAGGGCTCTTATGATCCCCGATGGAATCTTTTATCGGCTACTCGAGCGATATTGCGCCACTATAGATGATTAGTTTGCCCATGCACTTTCACGACGAAAGGCAAACCCCGTTGTTTCGTTATTTCCAATAACCGTCAGCTGAGCAGACAGCTCCCAGCGACTTTACAAGCTGCTTTTACTTTCCGAGTTCCTGCTCGCGGGGCGCTTTATCTTCAGCGAAACGGCTCCGTTGTCGTTCGAGTACCTGGTGAAACTGTAATTCAATTCGTTTGGTTCCGCGAGCGTATGAACTTTCACGCTGAAAGGATTTCACGTAGCCTCGGCCAGCGTTCTTCTGATCCTCGTAATTTCGCTGCACGCGGCCTCAGAAGCGAGTTCGGCCTGTTAACTGGCGGACGAGTCGAGGCATCTTTTAAAAATTCGTCCGCGACAATGATCGCACGGCGACTTAAATAACAAATGCACGAGGGTATGTGAACATCTTTTTTAGAAACCTTCCCGTTTCGTCATACTTTTTACTGAAATGGCATCGAAGGGTGGGTTTGCACGGAGAAATGTTTAGCGTCTGATGATCGAATAGTTTCTGCGTCATTTCATTGTCATCGGTACTTCTTGATACACTCTTTTGTTTATTGTAGCGTATCTTTTAGAGTTTGAGTTGCGCAAGGTATTGCAGAATGCCACTGCAGGTTGGTAAGGCCTTTCCGGAACACAGCGGAGAGAATTCTTATTTACGTTTACTTGTAACAAGGGTACATCGCGTTCGTTCGAATGCTCGCACTTCGATGTAATTTCCACGCAATTAGGTAAATTACGTGCAATTATATATTCAGCCATGGCCAGTTAGGCTCGCGGGACCCTCAATTATCGTTTCATTTCGAACCGTTGCTTTCTGTTTGCAGGTGACACTGGCTCTCTAATTAGATAAAATGCGGCTGTACATCCTGATCTCCCTTCTGGTGCAATTGGTATTCTCTTTTCGGCGCCCGTTCCCGGTAAATAGAGTTGTTTATCCGTCAGTTGGTAATTCTTTGCCAATCGATTCTTTGCTGTGAAATGTTTTGGTTTTGTAACATAGAAACAGAAATATTAGAGGCTCTCGAATGATACGAGTATCCTCCTTGGAAACCCTGATGAATTTAATACGAGGAATTAAGATCTCCCTGGAAATGATTCAGCAGAATTGCGATGAATCTCATTAGAGATCCAAGGATACAATAATCAGTACCATTCTCGCTTAAAAGTTAAGAAATTGAATATACGATAAATATTCGAAATTCTCTAATATATTCTAATTAGTTCTGGATTGCGAAAGCTCCGTGTAACACATTATTTCTATTTGCAAATGGTCAAAATTGTTCGCCTCCACATCTAATTATTAATACAATCAACCACTGACTCCCAGAAATCCTAAATTCATAATTACATCCATAATTAATGCACGAAGGCCAAAACTAGGCGTCTGCGTGCGCAATGACTCGCAGGACCCGAGATTATTTCGGTGGCGGGGATCATAAATGCGAGCACTAACTTATACACTAAGGTCACCTGCATTTTCTATAAATTCTGAATGTATATCCTGCTTTGTGTTTGCCATTTCTGCATTCTGCATCCAAAGACAGTTGCATCTCCATATGGCCCGTCAAGGATCGTTCTCTCGTCGGTCCCGTGACCGTGCCATCGTCCACTTGGTATCATTAAAACTCGCTGCTGGACACACGAAATCCTGAGACACGCTGATTTCATGCACTGTCGTTACCCGGAAGACGGTTACGCCAGCAAATGAAATTACGTGACGCGTGGTAAAGTGAAAACGCTTCGATTAACGAGATCGTTAACCAGTTCCAGCCTGGCCAGTTGGACACCAACAACGAGACATCGGGATGCTGTTTCTGCAGCTTCAAGGACACGTCGTACATGCAGTCGAAATGCGGCGTGACCACGTCCTTCATGAATTTGGTGCAGAAAGTGGTGGCGTCCAGGTGCGACATCGCTGATCCCTGCAGCAGGCTCGGCAGGGAGGAAGTGCCTCATGGAGAATGGTGAGGATCTATTGGTGGATTCTTTAAACCGATAACCATTATAGAACGCTGAATTCATGTGTTCGCTGAGTCCGTGCATTCAGTTCACGCGGATAACGCCTATAAGCGTTCGCTGAGTACAGCGTGCAAACGGGAGTGGTGGATCTCCGCACATGACGTACGTTTGGTGTTCCAACTTACAAGGAAACGTTACCAACCCGAGTATTCTGATTATAATGAAACTGCGCGCGAATATAGAGCATATTGGAGTATGCAAGAAGCATTTTTTTGCTATGGAAATTCACTCTCAAGGGGTAAGATCAGCCCCCAAAGTGATCGCGTTCTTCATTTGTTTAATATTTCCAAAGTAGCGGAATGCTTGTTGCGTCAGTGAATGATTTCTTTGTCGAGGAAGGATGGGTATGTGGACTGGAATACTCTGACGTTAAGGACCTATTAAAAGACCCTATTGGGTTTGGTCAATGTCCCCTTAGGCTTTAATCAAGGCAATTGACATGAGAAATGGTGCATTTCACGTTAGTTTACTCAAGATATGAGCTCATTGCATTGTCATTCAGGGCACTAATTCCTAATGGTTAATGAGGAAAAATGTTTGTTGTAATAAAATACTAATAAAAACCATACACTTGGCGCTTTCAAGTGTATATGGGTGAATTCGATACACGTGCAAATTAGCATAATGTGCTCCACCTAATAATACTGTAATAACTCCTGGTCTATTATCATAACTCTAGCCAGCACTCCATATCAGAGTAAATTGAAGTACCCTTACTCCTATAATTACATGTAGTCACACGAGTCAAGTAAATGCTGCTTCGATGGCAATTCGCCAAGAAACCAGCAAAATGGCATTAATCACGAACGCTGTAATTAAGAGTGGCTTCTCGTGTAACAGCCCCCGGAATTTATGAATCTTATGTAATATTAACAATACCTTAAAAAGTCTTTTGGGATATAAGGAAGCATCTATAAACTTGAAGAAAATATTTTTCTATGTCGATCCTTCTTATTATTTATTAATTATTGTGGAATCTTTTCGACGATGTTGGCGTAAGGTGTAGCACCTGCCACAGTCATCTGATTGCAAAAAGAAGAAAATTTTCTTAAACTTAAATTATTTACGCTGCGACTGGACCTAAAATTTTAATTTTAATTTTTATTTATAAACTTTTTTCGTCGAGATACAGAATAATATTAAAAATTTGCCTATGGAAAAGACTTACTTCTTTTTCTTTAAAGTGGACTAATCCCAGCGTAAACTATCTAACTTTAAGAAACTTCTATTATTTATGCAATCAGATCACTGTGATAGGTGTTATACATCCCGCCAACAGGAGTTACATCGTCAAAGAGGTGGATAAGATTCTACAATAATTAATAAATAATACGAAGGAACGACGAACAGTTTTTTTTTTCAAAAAAATTATAAAATACCAGTTACTGTTAAGGCTGTTAGACGAGAATCTTCCCTTAAAGTAAATCATGGAAATGCAGGTTCGATTTCATCGTCGTTGGTGCTGGCGTGGCTGGGCCTGTAATCGCCAGAAGGCTCAGCGACAATCCATGGTGGAGGGTCCTACTGATCGAAGCAGGACCAGAGGAGCCAACGATGACCGCCATTCCAGGACTGGCGTTCCATGCTGTCAATTCCAGCCTCGATTGGAATTTTAAAACGGAGCCTACGGAGCCCCATCCAACGGCGTGTTTAGGTAACCAATCGATTTCTCAAATTTATTTATACAATGCCACCCTCGACTCACGTGTTAACGCTTTGAGTGGCACAAGGTTTTGAAAAATGCCCCTTTAACCCTCGCGTAATGGATACAGGGTCTATATTAATTAGGAACCCAATTTAGAAGCTTATCGCCAAGTGTGTCTGAATTAAATTATGGGGCAGCATGAACGCAGTTTCCTGAGGTGGGCAAAATTTTCATTTAAATGAAAATTTCGAATAAAAGTTAAAAAAAATTATTTTTTTGTGGCAACTTTTATTTGATCCGTTATTTAAATAATTGTTTATTTCGTTAATGCCGAACTCTGCAAGTATCCAATGCCTGGTGAAACTTATCCAGCACTATCGATACAATCAGACATTGATCCAGAAACATTTGGGGTACTTATGTGCAATATGCACGAAAAACAATGGGCACGACTTTCACAGACGGTGATTCATTCAAAAAACAGTGCTGAAGGACAACTGTTTTTCGTTACATTTACGTGCTCGGGTAGAAAATAGTATCCACATAAGTAGGTCTCATGATGGTCGATAGCAAGCTTTTATATAATACACTGAATTAAAAACTGCGCACATTAGAATGTATTCATTGCACAATAGGAAAGAAGTATAGCAGTGGAATTCAGAAAGTGGTTTCGATAAGGACATACAAATTAAATACAGTGGGATTAGGAAAGATTGTAGGTAAGAAGTTTTGTCTACAGACGCCATTCAGCCTTGAAATAAAACAGTGTTACTCAAACTTTTTTGAGTCGCGATTCTATTTTATAATATTCAAATAACCTGCGATCCCAGCCCCCACATAAGGTAAGGTAAATATTTCCTTCCTTTCATTTATGAAAAATCAGTGTTACATCATTGAGGCGGGATTCTCGTCTAACAGCCCCAAAAGTAACAGGTAATTAAGAATGAAAAAAAAACTGTTGGTTAAATTGGATTAAACTCTTTTGGGATATAAGGAGGCATCTTTAAACTTGTAGAAAATTTTTTTGTATGTCCATCTTTCTTATTATTTATTAATTATTGTAGAATCTTGTCCACCTCTTCGACGATGTAACTCCTGTTGGCGGGATGTGTAGCACCTATCACAGTCATTTGATTGCAAAAAAAAATAGTTTCTTAAAGTTAGATAGTTTACGCTGGGATTGGTCCACTTTAAAGAAAAAGAATGAAAAATTGAAAGAGTTATAGCGTTTACTTAACTTTCTACTTCAAATCCACTTCATTCTCCACCACTTGTTACCCAACACCCGGTATACATATACTCTACACTCGCTTGGATGAAGGACAAAATAGCCACCCTCTCTAAGCTGCCCGGCAGAGATGTCGAAATAAACAAGAAGCACCTTCACCTTCGACCATACGTCTTACACCGATATTTCTCATCTGCAGAGACCGACGGTGTGTGCAGCTGGCCACGAGGGAAGATGGTCTCTGGAACCAGCGGTATGCACGGAATGATGTACGCTCGGGGACACCCAGAGGTCTACAACAGCTGGGCCAGAGGTGGCGCGATCGGTTGGTCCTACGACGAAATCGCCCACTACTTCGAGCGAGCCGAGAACCCGTTGGACCCGTCGATGGTGTCCGAGAAGATCAGGAGCGTCCCTATACCGGGGCCCATGAAGATCCAGTACTACCCGCACAAGCCTGCGTTCGCTGACGAGGTGCTGAAGGCGGCAGCGGAGCTGGGCTACAGAACGTCCAATCTCAGGGAGTACGCGCAGACGGGCTTTATGGTAGCCCCGATGACGACTGACAACGGTGTGCGCGGCACGACCTCGAGGAACTACCTGAGGCCGGTCCACGGAAGGAGCAACCTGAGGGTGCTGATAAACAGCCAGGTGACGAGGGTGCTGATGAACCACTGGCAGAGCAAAGCTTACGGCGTGGAGCTCGTAGACAAGGACGGGTACAAGAGGATCGTGAAGGCTAACAAGGAGGTGATCCTGGCGGCCGGGGCGGTTGGCTCGCCCCAGATTCTCTTGAACTCTGGCATAGGGCCCAAGGAACACTTGACCAAGCTCGGGATGCACGTGGTCAAGGACCTGCCCGTGGGGAAGAACCTCCACAACCACGTGTCTGTCGCCGTGCATTACAGCATCAAAGATACCGCCTACGAAGCCATGACCATGGACAGCGTGAACGAATACTTGGAGACCAGGACTGGCCCTCTGGCTAGCACCGGACTCACCCAAGTGACAGCGTTCTTTGAAAGTAGCTACACAGCCAACGGGGTGCCTGATATTCAAGTCTTCTTCGACGGATTCTCGCCCAAGTGCCCGAGGACCGGCTTGCAGTTCGAGTGTCTGAACGGGGCGCTGGCTCTGTGCTCTGACAGGCGGGAGATCGTGATGAGACCGACGGTGGTCACTGTGGCTAGTCGAGGGTACATGAAGCTACGATCTGGGGATCCGCTTGCAACGCCCCTCATTTACCCGAATTACTTTGTCGATACGAAGGACTTGAAGGTCCTTGTCGAGGGCATCAAGAAGTCTATAGAGCTGACCAGCACACAGACTATGAAGAACTGGGACCTTCGGCTAGAGCCTGTGATCCATCCGCTCTGCACTAAGTAAGGCTTCTATTGGGTGTATCAATTGCGATAGGTTCGCTTAAGGGTAGTAAAGCTGGCCCCACGATAGGTTCGTTAATAGGGTTTGGAAATTGTAGTTAATGTAGATTTAAATCTATTGGTTCTCGATTTAAAAATCTCTTCATGCCTGCATTTCTTGGTGCGGGCGCGTAGTGGGAAATAAAATGGGATATAGGAGTGTGCATGTAGTTAAAGCTGGGTTTAGAAGTATAGAAAGTGGGAGAGGCACAGCGTTAGATGTGTTTTATGACTGGTTAGAAGTCCAAAATACTTTTATACCTTGACGTGTCGTACGTAGTATCCAAGTGCTAAAAAATTATACAGAATGCACTTCTAGCTTCCGGAGTCCCAACTCTTTAACTGGCATCGGCGTGTTTCCATGCAAATTTATAGATTTGGTTTTAATGTAAGAAACTGCTTGTTCTATTCAGCTATCACTTCGCCAGCGACGCCTACTGGGAGTGCTACGTGAGAGCAGCAACTGGGCCTGAGAATCACCAGTCAGGCACTTGCAGAATGGGCGCCTACAACGACCCAACGGCGGTGGTGGATCCAGAGCTTCGAGTGCGTGGAATGTCGAACATTCGAGTCGTAGATGCGTCCGTTTTCCCAAGTGTGCCAAACAGTAACCCAATCGCTGCTATCATGATGACAGCCGAAAAGGCGGCTGACATGATCAGGCATACGTGGTCGAAGATGTGAAATTGGGTGATGCATGTTGGCATACCCTTCCAGGGTATGTGTTAGAATAAAGACTACCTTTTTTAACAGAACCCCGACGCCTCTGTTTAATGCCACCTTACCCGTTGCATGGTATTTTACATGATTTACGAATCTCAATGCGGATAAAATGGTTTAGAATGAAGGCCACGGAAAATTTAGAAAGGATAACCGACAGGTGACTCGTTCCTTGGAACTCGCTCGTTAGTTGAAGTATCAATGTAGTGGACAATGATATTTATCGTGGACAGTTTAGAAGTGACAAATTTCAAATATACTCCATTTTTTAAGTGGGCACTTCAGTCGAAGATTTCATGTTGTGTCAGATTTACCAAATGTTAAGAATATTTCTTCAAGTTCTTCGTGATACGTACGGCGTGTTTTATTTGTATATACCTACCTACAGACGTGCATGTGAGAATGATCGCATGGAACTACAAATGTTTGGTAAACTGCATATTAAGGTGTGGCTTTTCTGAATGTGTAGCTTCTTCAGGATGAGACTTGAATGGCCCCAAACCTTGATTATATGTTTTACAATTTACGGCATTAACAAGATTCTTGGGGGAATCTTCCAACAGTTCCAGAATGTATTTGTACTGTATTTCATAAAATGGAGAACATCTAGAAAATCTGGGTTGGGAAGCATTTTTTCTCGGACTTTTACTTCAGGTTGCGCATTGGCACCGATGTATACAATTTCTATGAAATTTTCCATTTTTAAGAAAATTTTGATTTATTGCCGTTTTAATTCTAAACGTTTCTAATTGGTATAATGATTATCATTCAAATGCCTATAATTGCATAGAAAATAATATTTAAGAAGCATCACTAATTGCTTTTAAGAGATTGTTGTGCGCAAACATATTTTAGCATAGAAAGGAAAATTTCTCATTTTTTTCAAGTCGTTTGGATCAACTTTAAAAAAAGTTATTCTGTTTTAAAGTGTCCCAATACTTTTATCCGGCTCTACAGAGAAGTGAAATTACGTGGAGGATAATCCTTTGTGGATATTATTGTCAGCTATATTATTGTCAGCTATTTTCATAACTATTTCCCAAACAAATTATCTTTATCTATATTCGAACTCTTAACATACAATTAACGGTACACTATCATTACGTGTGGACGTTAAATATATAGGAGAAGCTAAAGAACAGAATGTAAAGTAGGTACTTATTGCAAGTCTCGTGTGAATGGTAAACGCGATCGGTATCGAACTACTTGGAAAACGTCTTTTATTATTGAGCCCGCATTGTGCTCCGAATAAGTTGGGTCAAGCATGTGGACCTGGCTCGATGTTCATGATACGATCTATGTCTCTTTTGAATAACAACCATGGACACCAATTGGCATGCAGTGAAGTTCACTTCTACCAGACAAGAAATATGTACATCCCGTGTCTGCGCGTGGTTTCATAATAAACATATATGTTGAAATATTCAGCAATTCAATAATTCATTCATATAAAGACTGTATAAAAAGAGTGAATAAATCTCCACGAAATTCGAAGTCTATAGTGTCAAATTAAATTTAAATTTTACCGCTTAACTGAAGCTATTGTGATATATACATATTAAGAAAACGTTCGAGTTTTTCATTTCAGAGCGCACGTTGGAAAGTTACACGACCGCCTGTTTTATACATTATTTTGCAGAGCCTAACGTCACCGTATGCTGTGGCCATACTACTCAAACCTTTTTCAATATAGGAGCATAAAATATTAGTTAAGTATATAATTCTGTATATTCAGATTGCCGCGAAAGTAGCCTTTATTTTCGACCGTCAAAGTGGCTTTCTTAAAAGACCCCGCGGTCCACGAAAAGCGCATCGTAAATTTTGCGGAGCTCTATGCATAGATATGTGTTACCATAAAATTTAGAAGTAGCAAAAGTTCACGCCAACCTTGCGTTTTTCACAATTCTCTAACACACACGAGGACTCTAGGATTTTAACCCTTCGTGGTCGCACGGGGTATATCGCACCCCAAGAACAATTTTCGTGTTCAAATGTCGCACCTTTACGACTTCCAAAGGGGATTTTCCCCCAAAAATCGCTCTCTTTCAACTACAAATGTCATCATATCAAAATTTGCATTTCTAGAAAAAGATTATTGTATGAGTATTATTAATGTACAATTATCACTGAAAAGTTAAAAGACACAAAAATACGAAAATGGTAATTTAAAAATGACGCTGGGGTGCACTGAACTCCGTGTGACCAATTTGTGATTATAAGATGTGTCCACGAAGGGTTAAACTATATGTTTACTACTTCGAACTTTTTCCTTAGTATCCTAACAATAAATGAACCGTTGCACCTGCAACTTTTAAACTATATTACTGTCATTAGAAGTTGCGCCGAATATTAAATGCTTTATTTTAAGCGCTGAAATATTCCCATTTCTGATAATTCGAAGGACTGTGAGTGAACCGAAAGCGTAGGACGTAATATATATAATTTAAAAAGTATTACGACCCAAGGCTTTTCCTTGTAGATAAGACACCGAAAGACGCTCACTTCTCCCTCCGCTGCCTTTACTTCGTCGGTGCGTCTTCAGAACACAGTGTTCCGCAGTTTCGGACAGTCATATATAATCAAACTGTTGCACCGTGCACACTGTGAGTTTAAAGGTAGGTACGCTTGAATTATATCGAATTTCCAATATTCATCCAGTTTAATGTAAAAGAGCTTAAACCATGGTTGGGCTATTTTTTCTCGCGAACATTTCGACAGTATTTCGTGAACATGGTTTAGGACACTGACACACGATAGACTCCCGTCTAGAACGCTTCTATTTCGTGAGGGAATATAACTGTGACAATTTATTTTTCATTCCTTTGTTCATATACACTTTCGTATTTTTAACATAAAGTAAAGGATGGTGGATTTTCAAATAAATACGTATTTCTCTGTCACTAAACGGGATACATTTTTTATAAAATACAAGAAGAAACCTTAATTATTTCAGTCTTCAATTCAATTTAACATTCGTTCCCGTTCTCTTCGTTATCACGCTACTCTCCTATTTTATTTATTTGCTTCATTCTGGTGGAAATATTACTGAGGTGGAACCCTCGCCATTTGAACCTTAATAAAGTGCTATATCAGCAACGATAATTGACGCAAAAAATAACCCCACTGCATCAAGTTTCATATTGCATATGCATTTGAAAATCGAATATTTTTGCATTAAATTTTTCTAGAAATACACTCCGAAACGAATAAGTGGCAACCGCGAAACTTCAGCCACCGATTACGCAGCGTCACATGAGCAACAAACCACCAATTCCTTTATTACAGATCTGCCTGTTCATTCCGGATTAAAACAGACGGAATGGAGACGTGTATAGCGACGAGTTGCGGGGCTGCGCAATCCCCGGCCAATGCATTCTCCCAATTATTGCACATGCTTCTGGTATCGCAGTGCAGCTTGGGAAAGCCTGATTATCCAGCTGACCGAACAGACGAGATCTTGGATTCGAAGAAAGAGTTCGATTTCGTGGTCGTGGGAGCTGGCACAGCGGGTTCCATTTTGGCTCGTAGGCTGACGGAGGTGCAACATTGGGATGTACTACTGATCGAGGCTGGGGAGGATCCTACGCCTGACACTGACGTTCCTGGTTTCATGACAGCTCACTATGGCAGCCACCAAGATTACGCTTACGAGGTACGATGATCGAACTACGAAAGGGTTTTCTGACGGAGTTAGGATGAAATTAATATCATACATATTAAACCATATGTGTTAGGTACTTATTATTAGTGCTACTTCTTGAAGAAGATACGAACATTATAACTCGGTTGTTTGTTTGGTGCATTTCAAACCGTGAATATAAATAAATAAGGTGGGGGACTTCTTTTCTTTTACAGATATTTTTGGTACTATAAGTATTATTGTAATGTATTGTCATATATATTGCAACGCGTGGCATAAAGTTTTCAGAAATGCATCTTCAAGTCTTTAGATCATTGCGAGCAAAATTCCCGGCTGGATACGAATTCTCTATGGGATACGAATTTGATGATATAATTCTTTTTAACAGACCTATCGTATTCTTCTTCCGTTCATCGTTAAAACTTTCTTCTGACCTCTACTGTATTACATGTTTGCTATTTGGTGAGGAGGGTATGGCACTCCACTTTCTTTCATTAATGAAACCACTACTCTGTGAAGATCGAGCCGCAAGAAGGTGTCTGTCAGAGTAGCAGGAGGAAGCGATGCAGATGGTCGAAAGGCAAGGCTCTGGGTGGCAGTTCCGTCATCAACGCGATGGTCCACGTGTTCGGGAACGACAGGGACTACGCCGAGTGGTCGAGCCTGGGCAACGAGGGTTGGAGCTACGAGGAAGTGCTCCCCTACTTCAGAAAGTCTCTCAACTGTCCAGCGGAGCACATAGCCAAATGGGGCGACAAGTACTGCGGCACTGGCGGGCCCATGAACATCAGAACGTACAACTACTCTGAATCAAGCGTGCACGACATCCTCCTAGACGGCGTCCGCGATCTGGGGCTGAACGTCCTGGAACCTGTGATAAACGACCGCTTCGTTGGTTTCGGGAAAGCTCAGGGAACAATAGACAGTGGGCGCCGCGTGAACGCTGCCAAAGCTTTCTTGTCGCCCATTAAAGATAGGAGGAACTTGTACGTGATGAAGTCCAGCAGGGTGGACAAAATATTATTAGAAGGCACCCGAGCCCGTGGGGTTCGAGTCAGCCTGAAGAACGGTCAGTCGATCGATCTAACAGCGTCGAAGGAAGTGATACTATCCGCTGGCAGCGTGGCAAGTCCTCAGCTATTGATGCTGTCGGGCATTGGGCCCAAACAGCACCTGCAACAAACGGGGGTGCCGGTTATAGCGGACCTGCCTGTTGGCAGGAACCTCCAGGACCACCTAACATGGATGGGGCTGCAGATAGCGTACGTGAACAGGACGAGTACGCCTCCGTCACCGCTGCACGAGTTGGATGTCGTCTACGACTATCTGATGCACAGTGGTGGCCTACTAGGGACGCTTAGTATAAGCCTCCTGGGTTTCGTGAACAGCAATGATCCCTCTTCAAAGTATCCAGACATACAGCTCCATATGGGCCACATTGAACGGTGGAACTCGCAGGCCATTCGGAGCCTGGCCATTGCCTTCAATTTTGATGATGAGGTGGTGGAGGATTATCAGAAAGCGATCATGGAAGGGGATCTGATTCTGGTTCCCTCGGCTTTGCTGAAACCTAAGAGTCGGGGCAGCATCCAGCTGCGCAGTACAGACCCAGCTGAGCCAGTGAGGATTCTCGCGAATTACTTAGATGATAAGGATGATCTGCAGACGATTGTGAAGACAGTAGATGTTGTTCGAGCCCTGGTGAACACTGAGACGCTGAAGAAGCACGGCATGCGGATACGCCACGTAGATATATCTGGATGTCGACACGCTGAGCCAGATTCCACGGAATATTGGGAGTGCAACGTCAGACACACGGCTACTAGCTTGTTCCACGCTGCTGGGACTGCTAGGATGGGACCAGTTAGCGATCCCGAGGCTGTCGTGGATCCGCGGTTAAGGGTGCACGGTATCGAAGGGTTGAGGGTGATCGATGCGTCGGTCATGCCTACTATCACCAGTGGCAACACTAATGCACCGACTATGATGATCGCGGAGAAGGGAGCGGATTTGGTTAAAGAGGACTGGTTGGCAGCTCGCGATGAACTGTAGAGTCTCAGCGTTGGTGAACACTAGCGCTTGAAGAACGCTCGAGTGGCGATTATTCTTAAAAATGATAGGAATAAGATTGTTTCAGAGCTCAGAGCATGTAAACATGGAGGAAGCATGCAATGAGCGAAAATTGCGTTGTAATCAGGAGGAAATCCCCTACATCTTCACAAAGTTTCAGAATTTTTTGAATTTTCGAGTTCGGGATCTTCCCCTGTTAGTCAAAACGAAATAAAGTGTCCCTGGCAATATAAAAAAGGCCATCTGCCGTTTTCCTTTGAACAGAATATTGAACAGCAGGTGGCTTTCTTTTCTCGAGAGGAAGAAAGCAATCGACAAGGTTCGATGATTATTAAAGCCCTGTCTAAAAGAACTCATTAGGTTCAATAAAGATGAAGACATCACTGATGTTTCGCCAGCTCTTGGTAGAAAGCAAGATTATTGCGAAATAATTCAAATAAAATATTCAAGTAAAATAACTCGGAATTAACACGTGTTCATACTTCCTTCATTTTCACGAAACCAGAGACTTTCCATTTTCTTCTTATAAAATTCCTTCACAGATCCTGTAAAGTAACTGGGCATAAGCTTACATCGTAATATTCCTAGCCATTTTATACGTTTTATGAGCCATTAAACCAGCCTCAGCAGGAACACATGCACTTCTTGTAGTTATAATACCTATCAATTCGCAGAAAGAACTGGTTGCAATCACGTGAATTATGTGCGTCAGGTGAACCACAGTCTCCAGTAAGTTTCTCAATTTTATTGTTCAATTGTAGAAAATCCACGATTATCTCGAATTCAGTCAGAGAAACGGCATGGAATTTTAAAATAGCTTTACTCGATCGCGGGCACGGATCAAATGCATATTAGGAAGCGAGGCCACTTCAGTTCTGTTTACTGGGCAACGAGGGTAAGAAGGCTGATAATCCCTTCGTTGAAAAGTCGAGGGATAGTCAAGGCTTCGTTGAAACGGGTCACAGCACACAAGATTGTCGGTGATTGTGTTGCGACGATTCTGAGGCTTCCTGGCAATTAAGCGAGCTACGACACGTATGACACCGCGGAGTCCTTTATTGGATTATCCACCAACGACAATAAAATCAGCAGAGGGGTTGCGTACAAACCTTGACCAACTTGGCACGATTTAATCACTTTTTCTATACCGAATTTTATGATAGCTCTGCGACGAGTAAAGATACACGATAGCGACATTGACATATATATACAGGGTGTCTTTCATGTACTTGGCGTCGAGACGCTACCGCGTCTCTAGATAAGTAATTTGTTTAATCTACATATATATGAGGCAGTCAGAGCAACAACAGACCAACCCACATTAAAAATTTGTTTTTTCCTATTTTATATGGTTAGTAGAGTCTATTGGAATACGTTATTGCTATTAATTCAATTTCGAAAAAAATGTGGGTTAGTCCGTTGTTGCTCTGACTGCCTCATATATTATTTTACGAAATTCTTGAGAGGAAGATAGAGTGATCTAATAATCTTCAAGAAATCTTCCAAATCAATTGAATTCTGATTCTTCCAAGCAAGAAACTTCGACGGATCAAAGGGTGAAGCTAATCTTGAACGTCGATGGTACATTAAAAAGTAGGTTACTATGTTGCAATGCAAAAAGTATTCTAGTCAATTAATAAGCATCGCGAATTGCATAGCATTTCCTTGATCTATTTCTCTGTCGGAAATATAATTGACGAACGGTGCAATAATGTTGCATTTACCAGACACTTGTAGACCGTAATTAACGTATTATCATGAAATATAAATTATCACCGTATTCCTTGAACATTCATCTAAGAAATGTATATTTGTCAGTGGTACAATCACAACCATTTTGCTTGGGAAATTTTGTAATGCCCGTGACTCCTGCTGACTGCTTAACGCTCCGTAGGTTCAATAAAATTGGGGATTGGAAGTGGTAAATGATGTAAGTGCCAGAAGCGAAATTTTTCAGTATTTAATGTTTAACCACAGCGACGTTGGTATAGCGACTGATAGCCTCAACTTTACCTAGCGATAGCTCTAGAAACTAAAACAAATTACCCCAGCATTAAGGTATTTATTCTTCTTTACTATTTCGACACTTCGCTTGACAAATTTTATTTCTGTCTTCAGTGTTCTCAAAGAGACCTTCTTTAAATACTATTTTATACAGGATTGATAACAATAGTAACAATATTGTACGAACGTGACATGCTAACGCCGACATATACGCCGTTTAACGTAAGTAAAAAAGGTTGATTACTGGATAAAACTCCAGCACAAAACAGAATGAAGGTTAAACTTTCGAGATGTGGTGTTAAAACAGGTAGGCAAAAAATTGCCTTACACCACCTTTGCATTAAACGGTTCAAGCTTAGTCACAGTGAACTTTACTGGACACAGCCAACAAACATTATTTCTTTCGCAATTTTCGCGAAGTCCACGCAGTTTCTTAAATTACACATTCCGCGAAAGGTTCAAGGAATAGCGTGATATTTTTTTCAACCCATACACTATCGTTAATAGTGCTAGAAAAAAAACTTCAATAATAACACTACAAACTCTTTCATTCAGACTAAATCCCATAAGGCTCAGTCTACTTATTTAATTTTTTCCACGATGTTCCTGAAGTCCACCTACCTTTCCAAAATACACATTTTGCACAAAAATGTTCAGAGTACCTACTTCGAATTTTTTTTACTCATGCGTGTGCGATCGTATGTTTTTCGACTCGAATTAAAAGAACGCCGACGGTCGGACTCTCTCGCACGCACGGCTGACTCGCGGCCTACTCAGTGGCCGCTCAGAGGCAAAGTATTATCGCGCGATCTGTACCTAACATACCTCTACATTTTCACATGACCGAGAGCCTAAGGAACCTGTGCTCTCGCGTGACTGGCGCGACAAGTGTCAATTGAATTCACAAATTCGTTTCAATGAAACGAGATTGACTCGTTGGAGTTTGTTTGCGCCTGAAATCCCGCCTAATCGCCGCGATTACCGTGGTTTGTCGTCCGATTTTCGCCGACTCGTAGCTATGCACATGTTTCTCCATCCGCGGCGCTGGCCAATTAGGATAGAAAACTTTCACCAGAAGGGTCTTTCCCAATTTTTGAAATACACCCGGCGCTGCTGCGGAGCGCGCGGCCGCGTTATTATGGAATTGGAGTGAAAAGGCAGCGGCGGACCGGCTTGGTTTCAAAACCGACCGGGCGACAGTGAAATTTTTCTATCGGGTGTGTTACACGAATACGGCGAGCAAAAGGTCGACGAGGAAACAAGGGATATTCAAATAGGATGATACGGAGAAAGCGCACGATACTTTTGCTAGGCGACCGTCTGTTATCGCAATTGTCTTTTCTAGCTCGTCAATTGTGTGTAAATGGTCGAAGAGGCGAGGAGGGGACGAGGGAAGCTTAATTTGCAATTAGCAATTTTAAGCGTTTGACAAAGCCTTTAAACCTATGTATGCAAATTAGATTCTTAGGTTTGAAAAATGTGTATGCAATATGGGATGTTATATGATTAAATGCGAGAGTAGGTGATTGATGTAGTATGAGATTAAATAATTAGAGAGGGTAAGCAAATGACGAGAATAATTTTGATATTTCTTTTACTTTTGAATATGCATTGAATAGTATGTTTGAAGGTGCATCGTAAGGCTACTGAAATTAGTAGAAGTAGTAAAATTTACGATCGTAGGAACGATATAAAGATTTCATATTTTCACACAGCAGAATAGGAAAAACTTGGTAGCACCAATTTTATCATTGCTTCCAATCATTTCCCACAATTTCCTCAGAACTTATAAAATCCAGCCTGTGACACAATATATAAATATTCCAATTTCGAAATTAATACAAACTGATCTCTTAATTAGCCAGCATTAAGACAAGAGGCACAATTATATAAATGGCCTTTTCGCAATTTCGTGACACTTTTTACAATTTAATCACACTAATTACTTATCCAACAAATTACATATTACAACACTTTTAATGACTGTACCATTTACATAAAAGAAGAGGAAAGAAACAAAAAATCCCTGGCTCCTCTCTCTACAAACTGTGCATAGGCGTCTGCACTTTACCAAACACTTGCATTGTCATCCACGTCCCACTTTTCCCATCCTGCCGCTCATTACCATCCATTAATGGCCGATATCAACGATTTCGTGAACGAAACCACGTACACCGCATCGACCGCGGAGATTTGACTTGCGAAAGCAAGGATCAGGATGACCCAGCGTATCCAACATCCTGATGGAACCAGCTAAGCCCAGACAGTTGTGAAACCACCGACAATCGAGACATTCATCACCAATTCTAGTGAAATCTCCTTGACTCGCTTATAAAGCTCCACCAAATCCCACGACCCCAAATTTCGGCGATCACACAACCAGCAACTCAAGCCCAACTTAAATAAACTCCACTAAAGCCCTGACTGATCACTACACCGCTCGTCTAATAAAAACGATAATAACTGCAATGCAATCGATGACAACGACCGATGAAAGATCCCAGTTCACCTCAGACCACATTTTTTACGCTGCAATTAGACAACAGAGGGGGTAAAAGGAGAAAAACAAATGGAATCAAGGAGCAATGCGCAGGATCAAAGGACGCTGCCAATGTCTTGACAGCGGTGGTCAAAAGTAAGTTTAAAGAAAATTGATATTAAGCTTTTAATTTAAGGCGATGCCATTGGTCTATTTTACACACCCCTGCTCCCGATCTATGGATGTAAATTTTGAAATATAATTCTTTCTAATGGAACTGTACATCATTTCTGCTACCATTCACAGGTCAAAGTTCTTTCCTGACCACCGCCGTATGTGTAGCAGCGATCACACCCTGAGGGTTAAAGATGCAAGTACGACAGGGGACCGATCCTGTGTGCCAAAGTGGTGGTACTACCGTACGGTTTATACGTAGAACGTAATGTTCGAACACTCAGTCTTTCGCTTTCTCTGCGTCCGAGTGCGAGCGGCTTGATCGACCTCTGGATCCACGTGGTATCGAGCGTGGGCCACGGGACGGTGGGATTTTTGGGAGCGTCATAGGCGAACGCTGCTGCGCGGATTATCGAGGGGCTTTGCCGTAAAGGAGATTTCTTGAAAACGGTAGGATATTGAAGGAGTGGGTGGTTTAATTCGTTGCGTCTTGGGAGGCTGAGCTGGGAACCTTCGGACGATATTGGTTTTACTGGTGGATAGTAGTTGGTAGCAACAGTGGTCGTATCTAATTGTACAGTGACTGTCGTCCAGTCAATTATTGAGGGGAAAATGTTTGGTGTGCTTGTTGATATAAGGGGAAGGAAGAGACAATTTGAAGGTAAGTTATGCATAGATTAGGCTTGGGTAACAGTTATTTGAAATGCAAAGTGACAGATAATGTTTGAAGTATTACTTTATCGCTTCGGGGTTAGCGCGGATCGTGGATAGCGTGAAACTTGGCCCACGACTCGGGGAAATGTTAGAGATACAAAAACATAAAATAAATAGTTAAAAATATTTTTATTTAAACTTCATATGCACCAGCCGAATATTTTGAAAATAATTTGGAAAGAGTAACCTTATTTTGCGAGGAACCTAGTAGATCTTCTCAAAATGAATTTTTATTTTAAGTGATAATACTTTGCATTGCCATAAAAAGGTAGTTTAAAGCTTCCATCGTTGGATTAATCCTTCCTATCCTCCATTCGCGATATGTTTATTACTGCAATAGTAAGACCTGTCGACCAAGATGAGTCGGCGAATGGAAATATACGCGAGAAAGGAAGCGTGTCGCAATTTCGTCTAAAAAGCTTCGACCAGTAGCGAATGACAAGTCTCTGCTGAACGGCGATACCGCTGGACTGCATTTGTTAAAAGAAGAAAGTTATGCAAACGCGAAATTACCTCGTGCATCGTCTCGGGTGTACTTCTCACCACTTGCCAGCTGTGAACGTAAAGCCGCATTCCCACATGCTTTCAATTGCAATACAAAATAACAATTGCAAAATAACATTTGTGTTATATTCGTCATAATTTCAGCTTTCATTACTTCTATTCCCATTTCGACACCGAATTCAGAAATACTTTCTTCCATTGAATCGAAGTTTTTACCTCCGATAAGTACCGTGTTAAATTTGTTGTTGTTAGTGCATGACCTGTATCAGATTTTGCAAATCATAGTGCCTGTTTTGAGTGACTACTTTGAATTTTTCTATATTTTTCAATAATTCTACTATAATTATTTGTGCATGTATTTTGAATCTCCATAAGATTACAAGGAGCACGTGGGTACTGATTCGCACTTATGGAGAAGTATTCCAATTAAGTGGTGTTTAGTGCTACATGTGGGAACGTGCCTTAAAAGATAACATTGGCGACGAATGGTAGGCATAAAGACGAGTTGTGCGGTAGTGAATTAGGGAGCTCATTAACATGTAAGTGAGAAACGGTGTTTCGGAGTTTCACGTTTATTGTCTGGCGACAATCTTTACTCGAGGTACAATGGCCAAGAGTATATAAAGTAATCAAGAAAAAGGTAACGCGTTCGTCGAAAGAGCGTTTAATGTAGGCGTGAAACTGTTCATTTTCTTAAGTGAGACTTCCTTCTTTTTAATCTTCTTACTTGCTCATTATCATCGACCTACTAAGTACCCTCTTTTCCTTATCACAAAATCTAGTGTTCACTTTCTAATTTGAATGGAGCCATATTTCTCCAAACAACTATTAAAAGTTTAGCTTGAATTATTCCGTAAAATTAAAATTCTTCCAATACCTCACAAAATCGTAACACAAAGTTCTGTTATTCATTATTTGCTGTTTCAGGACAATCTGCCTGCAATATCCCTTACTCACCGTTCCCTAGTGTGGTTATTAATTAAATTTACATCATTAAATTCTTGAAATGGCCAGAAAATTCTTCATGCTTCATTCAAAATGCTCACACAGTCATTCAAAGAATAATAAATTTTTGATAGCGTGACGAAGCGATTTTGGATCCACTTCAAGAGGCAATGAAGTTACATTTGAAATCATCTTGTAGCTTGATCGTAGATAAATCAATGTCGATGTTAGTTGAAAGCTATTTCTATGTAATGAAATCAACAACTGTTTCGTAATTATATCCTACGCGATCGCTCTTTCGAAATGCTTCGACCAGTTAATGTCAATGGCTTCGTACAACGAGTCCTACCTAAAAGAGAAATGTTAAGTACACACGTTGGAATTGATCAGACGAAAATAAAAAGTCCGAAGTGTCGCCTGAATCTTGAGTAGGCAACTCATGGATTCACTCGTCCTTCGATGAATTCTGTCTCAAGCCGAAAATCACTGCATGCATGGTTCCCATATAAAATTCAAAAAGTATCATCAGACTTTTGTATAAAATAAACAGCCAAAAATTCCATGTCTGACTGCAGGTGCCTAGAAGGATCCACAAAGGCAAGCATAACTCGACTCGACACTTTGATTCATTGAATTCTCTCCTCAAGGAGTATCTTACGAACACAACTGGTTGCTGTTCCACACGACACAAAGAGGCATTAAGAAGACCCGTAAATCCCGCCCGTTTACCATCGAATTTCGAATACCAGCAGGCAATAATGTTCCCGTTCAATGCCAGCGCCATGCCAGCGCACCCAACTCACCATGAAACCGCTGATTTGTGCAGATAACACCAGTGTTGCAATCGAAATCCTGGATACCCACAACTTTCGATTTGTCGGCCAACGATGGAAAACACCATATCTTACCTTTCACCGTGAATTCTCTTACGAAAACAGTGAAATCTCGAGCCCACGATCCGAGCATTAAATTATATAAAAAAGAAAACGAAAGCGTTCCAGGATTTTAGATTTCCCTTTGGAGCTGTTATGCAATCGAGATAAAGCTACCGAAGAAAATGGGGATCGTGACAGCGGCGACGGTGGCGGTGAAGGGCGCCACGATTCTTCTTGGCAAGGTGGCCATAGTGCCTGTTTTGATAGCAGCCCTCGCGTACTTTAATTACGATTTAATGGACCCGGAGAATCAGCCAAAGGTGACGAAGGATTTGAGGAGAGAGTACGATTTCGTGGTGATTGGCGGCGGATCGGCTGGAAGCGTGATCGTGAATAGGCTGACCGAGAATCCAGAATGGTCGGTGCTGCTGTTGGAGGCTGGGGGCCACGAAACCGAGATAACTGATGTACCGATACTGTCCCTTTATCTGCACAAGAGCAAAGTGGACTGGAAGTACAGGACGCAGCCCCAGGATTCGGCGTGTCAGGCCATGGTGGATCAGCGATGCTGCTGGACCAGAGGAAAGGTGAGTGTTGCATTGTGTAGATATATTTGTTGTGGAGGGTGTGGTATTTGGAAGGTGGGCATTTCTGATTTTTCATTCGCTTGAACAGTGGAGAATAATAATTCTGGTGTGAAGAGTAATTGGAGAATAAGATTTCCGCTTTAGTATCGTTGTGTTGAGTAGGTAGGTACTAAAGCGAAATTTTCATTTTTTTAATTTCTGACCATTCACTTTTTCTGTGTTCTGAATTATTGGGATGCTGGTTGCGGTATCTGGAAATTGATCAAGTCGATTACCTAAGTTCCCTGTGCTTGTATTGTGAATCTGTGAGTTTTCTGACCAGGATGTTTCAGGGTAAAGAATAGTATTTTTATGGCAAAAGTTATTCTTTCTTCCTCTTAGGAAGAAATAAGGTTCTTCGTACAAAAAGCAGTTGAAATTCGATGCTTTTTACTCAACTACTTAAGAGTAAGTTTTTCAATTTGTAGAATGAATTCTAATGTCTATTAAAATTATTATTAAATTACTAATGATAGTAGTAGTGAGAACTGCGAATTCGATTTGAGGCTCGAAATCCTTGAAAGTATCCTGCTTCCCAAGAAAGATGACGTGTCATGAATGTACCAGAACGTACCAGAACATAAAAATGAATAACTCTGGAAGCGTGCCTCTCTGACGCAATTGATGAAATTCCAGGTTCTTGGGGGTTGCAGTGTGCTTAATACGATGCTCTACATTCGAGGCAATCGACGCGATTTCGACCAATGGGAGAGCTTCGGGAACCCTGGCTGGGGCTACGAGGACGTTCTGCCATATTTTAAAAAGTCTCAGGATCAAAGGAACCCGTACCTAGCTCGTAACACCAAATATCACAAAACTGGTAAGGCATTATCTTGAATCTCTGCTATTATTCCGCCTGATCACTGTACAATAGTATTTGAGAAAGAAACTGCTGCGGGACACCAAAATTTAGTTGCATCTATATTCTCATTTGCATTTAATTAAATTAAACATGAATATTTTTCTGTACAATTGATTATAGAGTGGCTCTAAATTAAATGAGTGCAGAAAATATGGAAATAATTGTTTGCTGGGGTAATTCTTCGAATAATGATAATTTGAGGTTTGAAATATCTACTTGAGATGTGAACAAATGCAAGTGGAGAGAAATTTCATACCTAAGGTCATAGATTTTCATATGCTAACAGATTATTTATTATAGTATTAAACATTTGCAAGAACCTAACGTCTTCAATCTTAATTAATTGATCCTCCAAACCCTCTCAAAATTCTTCCCCTTATCTGTTTCTTTCCTTCCTCAACATCTCTACCAAAAGAAGAATAATTAGAAGAAACGAAACAAATCAATGGCACTTCCTTTCCGTCCATTTACATACTCTTATTAAAAAAAATGGCACTTCCTTTCCATCCATTTACATACTCGATGTTTGTTGGTATAGTAAAATGACACGGACGTCATTCGTATGCATATGTCGCGCAACAAGAAGCCTCACGTTCTCTAGAAAACTAGGTCAAGTTGTTGCTCCTAAACTGGATCAAACATCGGCAAACCGGTTCATGGTTTGTGGAACGGTACCGGAGAAAAATGCGATTATGTCCGCAACAGTTCGATTATAACGCAATCAGGATTGTAGTTTCCCACACTGTCGACTCACAGGCAGGAAGTTTCAATTGTCTCGCCTGAAGGGGCTTGATTTCATCGCTGAACGAGCGAATTTCTCGGATGAAAGTGGGTCATCGGTTAAGGGAGAGACATGGGCGCAGAAATGCCGCACCTGCACGTGAAAGAATTCCCAACCACATCACGAAAATATATTATATAAAGTTGATGGAAAACAATTTATACCACCCTGCTTAAGAAGATCGGATGCGAATATTTTAGTTTGCGATTAGAAATTAAATTCTGCTGCTTAAAAACTGCCATTCGGTACCAGATTATCAAAAATCCAAAACCAAAAAGATGTCATTATATTAATGTATCCTCTGATTAACGGAGGGAATTTCCGAAATATTTATTTAAAACAAAATGGCGGCTGTTTAAAGTTGAAGTCCTGATTTTATTCGGGTGATTTTTGCAAATAACATCGGAATCCCATTCTAATCCCTTCAAACAATAACAAGTAAAGTACCTACCACTCCCAAAAACAGTAATATAAAAGCAAGCAGATACCCAAAAAGTAGAGTCCGTATTGTTCTCGTAACAAGCAACGAAAAATCCTGCATGTACATTTCATTCAAGGGGGCTACCTGACGGTCCAAGACGCGCCGTACAACACGCCTCTGGGGGTGGCTTTCCTGCAAGCTGGCGAGGAGATGGGCTACGACATCGTGGACGTGAACGGTGATGAACAAACTGGCTTCGCGCTGTACCAGTACACAATGAGAAGAGGGGCGAGATGCAGCGCCGCGAAGGCGTTCGTCAGGCCCATACAGCTGAGGCGAAACTTCCATCTGTCACTGTGGAGCCACGTGACGCGGATCTTGATCGACCCTCGAACCAGAAGAGCGTACGGGGTGGAGTTCATCAGGGAGGGTCGCAAGGAGGTGGTCTACGCGCGGAAAGAGGTGATCCTCTCGGCAGGTGCCATAAACTCGCCTCAGCTGTTGATGCTCTCCGGGATAGGGCCCAAGGAACACCTCCAGGAGCTGGGCATTCCTGTGATTCAGGACTCCCCAGGCGTAGGGCAGAACCTCCAGGACCACATAGCAGTGGGTGGCCTCGCGTTCCTCATCGACTACGAAATCAGCGTGGTGATGACCCGCCTGGTGAACATCAATTCAGCCCTGCGCTACGCCGTCACCGAGGACGGCCCGCTCACCTCCAACGTCGGCTTAGAGGCGGTCGGCTTCATCTCCACCAAATACGCGAACCAGAGCGACGACTGGCCGGACATAGAGTTCATGCTCACCTCGTCGTCCACCAATTCCGACGGGGGCACCCACGTGAAGAACGCCCACGGGCTGACGGACGAGTTCTACAACGAAGTGTTCGGGAAGATCAATAATCGCGACGTGTTCGGCGTGTTCCCCATGATGCTCAGGCCTAAGTCGCGCGGCGTGATCAAACTCAGGTCGAAGAACCCTCTGGACTACCCTCTGATGTACCACAACTACCTCACCCATCCTGACGACGTGGCTGTGCTAAGAGAGGGCGTCAAGGCGGCCATCGCTTTCGGGGAAACTAGCAGCATGAAGCGATTCGGCGCCAGGTTCCACAGCAAGCCTCTGCCCAATTGCAAGCATATACCGCTGTTCACCGACGAGTACTGGGAGTGCGTGATTCGACAGTACACCATGACCATCTACCACATGAGCTGCACCGCGAAGATGGGCCCGCCGACGGATCCCATGGCCGTGGTCGATCCGGAATTGAGAGTCTACGGGGTGGGCGGCCTGAGGGTGGTCGATGCGTCCATCATGCCGACCATCACCAACGGCAACATCAACGCGCCTGTGATCATGATCGGGGAGAAAGCCGCGGATATGATTAAGAAACAGTGGCTGTCGCGTCGGAAGAGGGACAACGGAACGATAGCTGTTTCTTGATACCGTGTGGAATTCCTGCTGGGAAATCGATTGGACGCGTTTTGTTCGTGGCCTTTGCGAGTGACGAGTGAATGGGTAGTTTAGCAGGGAGTTGCATGCTGATTCAGAGGATTCTCCGTTTGGATGAACTGTTAGTGATAGTGGTAAACCCTCGAGTGGCGCTGGCGTGGTTTCGCGGGGAAATTCTTTTGGATCCTTGAACATTCAGTTTGAAAAGAGGTCCATTCTATTGGTAGAGAAGATCGACAGGAACAGTCTGATCGACTTAACGGAGCATTGTTTTGAAACCTCGCGTCACTTAGAACGTTAGATTGCTAGGTTATCGAGTCCTTCGCTGTGGCTAAGGAGGAAGAAATAGTAAGAGTGACGAGGATCGTTTCTTTCGTTTAAATCGTAGCTGCTCCGAGTGTTGTGTAAATGGTTAGAAATTAAATATTCTTATTTACTGTATAATTAATTGAGGTTTCCAGGAAGTACCTTTATATGTTTATTATAATTTGCACTGGGGCTCCTTAAACGGGTCTTTAGAAATACAAAGGAGAGCCAAAGTTCATGGGAATTCTTCGAGAATATCTTGTATATTTATTGGAACACTTAAATAAGAAAGTAATTAATTCACACTATTCTTGAGTCGTGAATATTTAATTTGGGTTAGGGGCAATATATTTGACTACCTCATGTTCGAACTTTTCCCAACATTCTTGGAAGATTTTCGTTGTATATCGACGGGTAAGATTTCTTCAGAATATGCAAGAAATTTTAGTAAATGTCTCGTTTCATATATTCGCTGGCGAGCTCGTAGATGAAAACGAAGACGGAGATTAAGCACGCGGCTCACTCCGGGCAAACTCGTTTTAACTCTTAAAATTCATGTGTTGCCACATATCGATACAAGCCGTTGCTACATACCTGATCGTACTCGGGACTGCGACCTATATTCGGACCAGCGAGAAAACTAACGAAAACGAATTGATCGCGATTTACTGCGGCTGCCGCGCCGCTTGTTCAAGGTGTGGCGTAATATCTTTTTTATATAACCGCGACGCATTAAAACGGAAAATATCTGGTAGATATGTGCGTATCGATTTAATGAGTCTAACAAACTATGTTCAGTCTGCACTTTGTTTGAATGACCAGGATTTTTTATTTTAGTATTTTAGGAGTATAAGTCTATCGCTTCAAAAGTGTAGAAAATTGTATTGCTTTGGAACTTGCTGGTGATTGAATTGAATCGAAGGTATTTTATGACAATTGAAATTCTGAAGATGTGGTGAACAGGTAAAAGTGAATGAATAATCAAATGTGTGATTGGATAATAGATATTGGATAATAGATAATAGAATTCAGAGTAGATGAGGCCATAAATTTCATTTTTACGCGAACGAATTGTCGCATATCCATTGCATAACGGTATGAGCATTATCTCGATCGAAAAACTGTAGTATGGGGGATAAAAATGGAGACCTTACGTAAGATTTAAACAGAGAACAATTTATGGATCGTACTTTATGAAAGTGAATATGAATGTGAAAGGAAGATTTTAAATGTGTGGCCACGTTGTGATAAACAACGTGATTGTTCAAAATTTCAGGGATGTAAATTGAACTCTTTGGAGTTCGAAACTTTTACGAATATGAACTGTACCTACCTATAGCAAGTATTTGGAAGTCGATATAAAGATTTTAACATAGAGGAACTGCAGCATATTTGGCATACTGTTGGTAATTTGGAATACCGAAGTATCTAATAAACTATTAACGTTATCTAATTTATATCACCGTAGACAATAGGGGCTAATGACCTGTTAACGAATGATATTTGTGCTATAAATAAACAGCACGAGTAAATCTTACAATAGTGAAAATATTAAGCTGCACATTTCTGTTTGAATAACTGAAATGTTAAATTAAAAATACGAAAATTGCAACTTGCCCATTGTAGAAGTAACCAAGAATTTTGCTTCCTGCTGTTACCGTCGTTAGATAAGTGTTAATTATATTCTTCTTAGGCTGAAGGATGCAACCGTGCTATGTGTGACCAAATGATATTTATTTCTCTTCAACGTGCCGTAATTATTACTTATAAATAACGATATATACATTGTAGTACTACGTTTTGTAAGAACCCAGGGTCTTGTTATTTTTGTAAATAATTAATACTGTTACTCATCTGCACCATTAATTGTTCAGTTAATCAACCAAATCCTCCTTTCACTAATTAATCAATTAATTAATCAAATTCTCCTCCTCGATTATTTCTTCCACTAATTAATACGATCCAATTACTCAATTATTACTCAAATTAATTTAGTAAGCATCACAATTAATGTACTAGAACCTCAGCAAGTACAAAAACACTAATAACTTAAAATATTTTTCTGCGTTCATCAAATACTGCCTCTATTCAAAAAGACAGAAATCCAGAAAAAATTCTATCTATAATAGTAATGTAACGATAAAACTGCATTATTTTTATAGACGGTCAGAATAACTTTATTATTGTGTCACAAACCTGTTACAAGCCTATACCGGAAGTAATTTGCGATAACATTACCATTAAGTACTCGCTCGTGGGAATAAATCTTTGAATCCTATACTACGAATCGCTAACAGGAACGGGTTTTGTGAATTAATTGTACGAAGAACTGTGAATAAAGGCAGTATGAAGATCATATAGGACAATATACACATTTCAAGATAATGATGAACTGATGTTCAACTGAACTTTCCGACTAAGAAATAGAATAGTTCTGCTAAGAATATTCCACTGAGAAATATGAAATTCTGCTAACAACTTTTTGATCAAGACGTGGAAAATTTTAACATCTTTATTATGAAACACAAATAAAAAATTCGACCATATAGCATTGAAAGAACTAACCATCGATGTTTCATTCACTGATTGTAAACGAGACGGTAGAATTTTCTTAGAGAAAGGTTCATGTTCAACCGTCACTCAAAATGCAACATCCAAATTCCATCTGCCACTGGTGTAGGTACATTCTAAACGTCCTTGGCCACATCACGTTGATTCGTCCGAACGAATGAAAGTACATTTCACTTGCAGCACGTTGCATAACCTAACCGATGCCAATAAGAAATCAACCTTTCGGACAGAATGCTACGTGTCCTTTTGCACGCGCCTTGCCGAAAATGAACGAACATTTATGGCGGCTATACTGCGCCCACTCGTATTGCGATGACTTGCCGTAAAGGCTGAATGGGTGTGCATTAATCTTTGCGATCCTTTCTGTCGTGTAAGGCGTTTAAAGAAAAAAAAAAGAAGAGAAATCTGGGGAAGTGCAAAGGACAATTATTGCAAATTGAATTTGTGTGGCGATTTTTTAAAGGAACAAATGGGAACTGGGCAATTGAGTTTTTGCTTTAATGCTTGAGGAAATTAATGGTTATTGGAAAAGTTAAAAATTGTGCAATTCTTGGAAAAGTTAATAGACATTTGTGAAATTGAGATTTTGTCACTTTTTTAAGCAATAAAAAAAGATGATTGCTTGGTATTTTCATAATTTAGCAATGATTTCTTGATTGAAAAATATATTTTGTTTTTGAAATAACACCAAAACTTTATTTATACTTTGAACATCTTCTATGATAAAGTAGAAAAAATAGAAAACGAATGTGACAACGCAAAAATATTCACGAGGGTTTACGCAAGATATGTGTAATAGTAGCGATTCAAAATTTGAGAACGACTTATGCAATTTGGCACTTGTTGCAAGAGTAATTATGAAAACCTCTTCGTGTTTCTCTCGTTCGAAAATATTATGTAATTACTGGATTTGCGTATGATTAGTATATCTTGGGTAGATACAATTTAACTCGTTCAATTTGCATATCGTTTATGTATATACGACAAGTGATATTTACAGTATCGATTAAATAATCGTTATCCCCCCTAAAAAAAATACAGAATTTGATGATTGGAGAAAGTAGAATGTACGTAGCGAACCCTGAGCGCAAAATATTCCAAACAAGGTTTACCGAACTCTCTTCGTCGATAAAGAAGCTCTCTAAACATGTTTATCGAGAAATTTTTCTGTATATTACAGAAATCAGAGGTAAATCTGTATCAATCGTAATTAATAAATACTGATGAAAGCACGAGCAAATAATCGTGAATAATTGATATTCAAATCTGAATTATGCAAATCTTGAGATCCAATAAAAAATGTATGCAGTCACAATGCAAAGTAGGAAGCTTGTTTTGTAGCAAAGAAAATTAGGCATTACAGAAAAAATAGACGTAAATGATTTGAGAAGGAAAAATCCATCGGTGTGAACAGAAAATATTATTCATTTTTATTAAAATTAGGAAATTGATGTAATGGCAAGCTAGAACAAATATTTGTCTGTGGAACAACGAATAGTAGACAATAAAAAATTTCCACCAACACGAGAAACCGAAAATAAGGAAATAAAAAGTATAATATTCGCAATGATCGATGGTGCTTGCGTTTATTTATAGTTCATTTGAAATTCGGAGAGGGCTTCCTTTCATAAACGTTGGCGATGCATAATCGTCGATTCGTCGCAAAGATCCTCGCGAACGCAGATGAAAAAGAAAGTGAAGAGGTGGTTCGTTTACATTTCGATATCGTCATGTTTCGGTCCCATCGGGAGGTAGAAAATGATATTAACATCTCGTGGATAGTCTTTCGCTTTCTCGAATCCGATATGCGACCCGAGTAGCTCTTATCGAAACGTATTCGGCATACAAATGTCCAGGAGAAACGCTCTTCGATATTTATGACACGCGATGGCCAGCACCGGAAACACGGAAGTCGCCCACACGTGCACTCACGATGATGACTTTGGGGAAATGAATCGCCAGTCAAATTACAACAGGAGACGAGTGTACTTTAACGAAATATCCCAACACTTTTGTGCTCTTGTGTTCTCTCTGTCTTTTCATCAGGGATGGGCCAAATTTCACTTTAATAAAATTTCGAATAACGAATAAAAGTTAAAAAATGATGCGTCATGTATCGAATGAATGTTAATTCGGGTTAACCAACGAATGGCGATTAATTTTGTTAAAATTCATTATACGAAATTTTATTTAGATACAAATTTGGCACACCTCTGCTTTTCAGAAGTAGTTCAAACAGTGCTTCGATTTGTTCTGATCCTCTATACAGCATATAAAGGAAAGAGGTTTGGGTTATTCGCTTAAAAAATCCCAGTTGACCTTGTTCACTAACAAAAAAATATGAAAGTTTTAGAAATTTCAGTCACCATAACTTCCTGATGTTCTGAAATTACTAAATTCGAATATCAACATTAAGTATAATTGCTTAATACTTATATTGGTCAAAGAAAAAGTGCTATACCTTTTATATACAAAGGTGATAGGTAGATTGAATCGAATTTTAAAGCGTTCACGTTGAATCGTTTTCAATCGCGGAACCCTGTTTCGCAAAAAAGCATTCGAGCCATTGAAAGATCGTGAAAAACAAAATCGATTGTTGCTATACTCCTTCCGTTCAAAAGTAGAGTCGACCGAGTAATTAGTGGAACCTCACGAAATCGAAAAGGTTGCGACACGGTCGGGTCGATAAAAACCACTGAACGATTACGAAATTATTGCAAAAATGTCAATCTCCGTTACGTGATGATTCCTGTAACTTAGAATCGTTTTTATGATCTTTTTATAGCAGAAACGTTAAATTTTAGCTCAGGGACGATCGTGCGAAATAGAGGAAGGCAGGATTCGTGGGACGTGTTGCAACTGAAGTGTCAGTGATTTTGACGCTACTTATGCAACGGATACATGGTTCACGTCTTCAGGAAAAGGAAATCTGATGGTTATGTCATTCTTCTTTTAATTCTATCTTCTTGAAGAAGATGAGAACTCTGTGTTGTGCTACACAGAGCTACACAGAAGTTGTGGCATATCCCAGATTGAAATGCGAGAACTATTATTAACAATTTAACTCCTTAACCCGGCGTTGGTCAGGTGGGGTCTCACAGACCCCAGATTTTAAATTGCATATAAGTTTTTAACAACGCGTGGCAGTGTTATTTAGTTTGTTCATTATATAAGCTATTTAGGAATTATATTTTTGTTGAAAATTAAAGATGTTTAATTAGTTAAGTATTTTTGGGTAATACAAATTTAATTAAAGAAATGGATTTCTATAATACACTAAATTAATTGCGGGTTAATTAGCTACTTAATAGATACATGCTAGTGCTCCAAAAATCTGCACATTTCCCTTGCAAATAGACTGCGAAATAACATTAACATTCCTTCTATTATAATACTGTTCCTCTGGGCTCGTTGGTTCCTTAACTTCTTTCTAGTTCACCATTATTATTAATACTTCCTAACGCACAGATCCAAGGACACACCTACGTCAAAGTATTAGAGTAGCACAAATACCTCCACGACATTACGAAATCGTTGCGCACTTTCACGAAAACATTCCAAGCTGCGATGCATTGATCTTCCAAATTCCAAAATCGATTGGAAGGTCACCCACACCGAGACCATGTGACTTGCGGCAAGTCGATGGTCTCGAAGAAGCCCGACTTCGAACGGAAGCTTCACTTGCGTTCACTTCGTTCCTCGAAGCGAGGAACGAGGTCAACCGGAGGAAAATTAGGAAGATCGTCGTCTGCTTCAACGTCATTTTACCAGCAAGGCCAAGGTTACCGGAGGAAACGGACGAGGCCGGAGCAGCAGAGGTGGCGAGTGTCCGAATTCGATGCACAGAAGCCACGTCGAGCCTTTGCATGTCACACGAGCCGTAAAGCACAGAGACAAGGGAGAAAGTGTGTTGCAGTTGAATATGGTGCCTCTTAACGCGCTCCACGAAGGCAAAGAGAAAGACCGTGAGAGGCGTCGCGTTCAGACTGTTAATTCGCATGCTCCAGGGAAGACAATACCTCGACCCAGCAGAATTCTTTTTTCTTATCATCTCTTTCCGAGAGGCATTTTGTGCGGAGTGTTGCGCACAATATGCTGCAGTTTCGTACTTGGAGAGGAAACTTCATGTTTGAAGGATTCATTGAATGTATGGAGTTTAATTAATAAAGTGGTAGGTGTCGAATAGCAGGGAAGATCCCAAGAGTATGTAACTAAGCTGTGTATGTACATGTGTTGTGAAAGAGTTTAGAAAAGAAGATTTTGATAGAGGGGACGTCCTATAGTAAGAGAAATTGCTGGATAGATGAGGAGTTGGGTGATAAATCACTCAAGTGAAAAAGATTCAGGTAACGGAGGTTCCACTGTGCTTGGGTGTACCTACTTGGACCCAACATTCCAATCAGAGCACTGTAATGCTCAGATAATTCCACTGTGCTCATCTGTCCATGGAACCACATCCCCAAACACAGCAACGACATTATCGCAAAGAATAAAGACGAGGAGTAGAAAATCCTAGCAGTACAAATGTTGCAGCTCAGGCGGACAGGAGTTCCCAGAATGCAGGCTCCGCTTTACTCCTCTGTACTTAAAACCACGTCCCCGGATACAGTAGGCACCTGCACGCTCACGGCAACCCATTGGTGAAGAGAGAAGTCTAGAGATTGAGCGGCCGAACGTTAGGCACTGGGTCGCCCGACTCGCGCCATGCTTTTCGACGCTGGCATTGAAAGGAGTTGCCCAGGGGGGAACTTCTCTCACCTGGCTCTCACTCTCTGCACTCGCCGGGACGCGGTGGTATTGGGCACGGTGTCCATCCAGGTCTCTCGGATCGGCTGCAACCATATACACCGTGTCGCTCGCCAAGGGAACCGTACGCGCGACCCGATCATCGCCGTGCAAGCTTCGGCAACGAGTTGTCTCCTCGCCCGATGCGCTTCACGGAGAAGCTACGGTACAGAAAAGCGGCCGTGACACGCGGGAAAGTACGGGTCCCATGAGAAAGTACAGTAAGTAGGATAAACGCGAAGAAAAAAGAGTGACCGTGAAAATCGCGCCAGTGATCGTCCGATAGACCTGGTTTTCCGTCGCGCTGCTCCTCGTCGAACGGAAATAAGCAAAACGTGCAGTGAGAATCTTTCGGCGTTGCACGTGCGCCGATTCGTTTCTTCTTTTCTGCCGACGAACGTCTAAGCGAATTGCTTCGGTGTGTTTCTGGATTAAACGATGGTTATTCGAATGAGAAACAAGGGTTGGATTGAAGTGGAGTGCAGTATGTAACACTTCTGTTAATTTAACTCGGAGTTTTGTATGTAATTGGTTGTAGATTGGCTTTGTAACAGTTATACGGCAACATTTCTTGTGGTTATTCGCCTTTCTGCTCTGTTTCGTCCTATTTCATAAATTTTATTAAAGCAGGTTATTTAAGCGGATTAAGCCGAGGTTATGTCAGAATAAGACGTGCACGGGAAGTCTTTCGAATTTCATTAGCATTGATTAAAATTCATGCATGAAAATACTGTGAAATCTTGATGGCATTGATTGCGAATTCGATCCACAATGAAAATAATCAAGGAATGATTATTTATTGCGGTTATCTCTAAATATTACTCGAGGATAAATTGCAATGCTATTTTTAGTGGAGAAATAGGAGAGATTTAAGCAAGCAGGAAATAGTTTTAGAGGAGTAGTTTGTTATATTTCACTTATGTGCTCTTCTATTGCGATTTAAGCCAAGATTTGAAACTTGAAATTCAGAAAGGAAAGGAAGGAAGCGTGAGAACACTTTCATCCGGAGTGTATGAAATTCTAATTGTAATAACGAAGCAAGGGAACCTGACAGACTTCCTGTGTGCAGATGATTCAACTAGAATACACGGCATAACGAAACAGTAACTGATCGAAATTTTATTACCGCAAGTTGACGGTAAAAATATAGGTACATGGCATTGCAAATGCCTTTCATTACGACTCGTAACCTTATAGTTTCATTCTCATATACGGAATCTTACGTTTCACTGTGAATACCTACGTTCTCCAGTTCAATAGTTAATAATATTGTCTTTCAATTAATTGATTCGTTATATAGCAGCTTTTTTGAGACTATCGGCGCAAAAGTGGCATAATCCCAAAACTTTTGTTTTGAGATAACGGCTAATGAAATTATTCACGTTTTAAGGTCGTTGCTTAAAATTTCTGTTTGGTTTTGCAGGGTTGCTCAGGACACTATAGAATTAAAATTTTGCTGTATAAGAACCGGTTTAGGCTAAAATATTAATTCACCCGAAATTGTGGGTTACGCCACTATTGCGAGCTTCGTTTATGGAGTTAACGTCGATGTTATTACATGGAAATTGAATTTTGAAGAGACTGAACTCTGGATAACTAGGTTTTTATTCCTTCCAATTTAAAGAATCTGAAGATATCATGGTACCTGCTACAAATTTAACCAACTAGTATTTTTATGAATGAATATATCTCGTACATATTCGAGAAGAAGCTTCCAATTATTATCTAGCACGTAGTATTCTACAAAGCCACTGAACAATTCTGCACGCATTTCCTCGCAAAAATAAAAACGCAGTAGAAGTCCAGTTATGAATAGAATCCGTTACACCGTACCGTTTGCTATTCTCCACTCTGCATGATATTATTAGTTACGTCTGTCTATAAAACACTCCATTATGCCTTCACGTCACGCACCTTCGCCGTTATTGTTATTGCTCTTTTTAACGAGCACTGCAACGTCCATTAAACAACTCGCGAGTTTCCTGCCATCAGGAATTTTTTATTCGCAACACAATCTCGATTGAAGGGAACATTAACATTCCAGTCTTGCTGTACCTAATCTCTTTCCATAATCGACGCGGAGACATAAAAATTGACTACCATTGAAGATATCGTTTGAATTCACAGGGACATATTCCAGCAACGACTTCTATGGTGAAGCTTCGTGTAACCCTGCGTCCAACCATCGAACTTCGAGCAGCACATTGATCCTGTCGAATGGCACGCTATTGGAAGCGGTTGTCGCCGGGTGGAATTGAACGGAAATGGCAATAGGGCTGACCACTTTGCTCAGTACTACTTCGGTCCTCGGGTTCAGCCTCATTCCCCTTCTAGCGATAGGCTTGACCGTCTTTCGTTACAATCAAGCGGATCCAGAGTCCCACCCAACAAACGCTCGCCAGGTTTGACTCGAACCTTCGATCTACGCGGGTCGTTTAATCACCAAAGACAAGAATGTTGAAAGAAAAATTCACGTAACGCGAGTACACTAAAATCGTATTTCAACGATTTTTATTTTAGGTATTCGATACCATCTTGGTCGAAAGATAGGCTCTCGTGTTCAGTCTGCATAGTGTTCTATTCATTTATAAAAAAAGCAGGGCCTTGTTATTAAATTTCAAAATGTATAGACTCTTTTAAATAGTTATAAAGCTTCGTTTCATTTTTATAGATTTACTGAGTAATTTAGTTTGCGCGTACAATTCTGATATTACTGCGTGGTACGATGATCACAAATGACTCGAACACTCTGCGTTGAATGTTAGTAAATTCATGGTACAATACTACACTGTCTCTGGCGAAAGGAAACTGTTACCTACTGTCGGTACAACAGATCATGGATCATAGATCACAGGAAGAAATTTAGCTTATTGATAAATTATTTTCCTCTTTCGTGTATCTTTAACCAATTCAAAATATGCTTGAAATTCGGTATTGTGGAGAATGAAATTTCATTTATATATTGTGTCTCATGTTCCAGTTGCTGCAAACGTACGATTTTATAGTGATAGGAGGTGGGAGCGCGGGGGCAGTGGTCGCATCGAGGCTATCCGAGGTATCGAATTGGACAGTGCTACTACTAGAAGCAGGTGGCGACGAAAATGAAATCTCCGACGTTCCTTTGCTCGCTGGTTACACTCAGCTGTCCGAGTTCGACTGGAAGTATCAGACTTCACCGCCGACTGCGTCTGCGTACTGCCTTGCCATGACAGGCGACAGGTGCAACTGGCCACGTGGAAAAGTCCTTGGCGGCAGCAGCGTGCTAAACGCTATGATTTATGTGCGCGGTAATCGGTAAATCAGGATCGATTGATATAAAATTTACAGAAGAAACTAGAGACACCGCAGTAGAAGTTAGGAATGTTCCAAGCTGAAATTGCCCAGACAATTTGAGCTTCCTTAACACTTTGAGTGGCGCAAGGTTTTCAGAGAAAAGCACCTTGAAAAGATTTGCTTGACTTTCAAAGTTTTCTAGAGAATATCGAGGTGACGCCACACAAAGTAGCTCGCTAGATTCAGAAACCTAGTTGACCAAAAGCATCCGGTATATTTACAATTGTATGTTTGATCAATTCCTAATCACTCCCAAGAGGTTGACTGAGTATCCCAGCCAGCAATTTCAAATATCAGATTGGACCCTAAATTGCGCCGCAGAACTTCATCACCACCTAACATCCGCAATGCTTCCAGCCGCGACTACGACAACTGGGCTAGCCTAGGCAACGTGGGTTGGAGCTACGACGAGGTTCTCCCGTACTTCCTCAAGTCCGAGGACAATCGCAACCCATATCTGGCGAGGACGCCGTACCACAGCACAGGCGGTTACCTGACCGTGCAAGAAGCACCGTGGAGGACACCGTTATCGATCGCGTTCCTGCAAGCCGGCCAAGAGCTTGGCTACGAGAATCGCGACATAAACGGAGCGAACCAGACCGGTTTCATGCTAGCCCAGGCTACGATCCGCCGTGGTAGTCGCTGCTCCACAGCTAAGGCCTTCCTGAGGCCGATCAAGAACAGGCAGAACCTCCACATAGCGATGAACTCGCAAGCGTTGAGGGTGCTGTTCAACGAGGACAAGAGGGCCACGGGGGTCGAGATCCTCCGCGATGGCCGCCTGCAGACCGTAAGAGTCAGGCGGGAGATCGTGCTATCAGCAGGGGCGATCAACTCCCCTCAGCTGCTGATGCTATCCGGGATCGGGCCCGAAGAGCACTTGACAGAGTTCAATATACCAGTGATATCGGACCTGAGGGTTGGCGATAACCTCCAGGACCACGTGGGCCTCGGCGGGCTGACGTTCGTCGTCAACGAACCCATCAGCCTGAAGAAGGACCGTTTCCAGACCGTGCCAGTGATGATAGAATACGTTTTGAACGAGCGCGGACCGATGACCAGCCCGGGGGTGGAGGGTCTGGCCTTCGTCAACAGCAAATACGCGGATCGGACTGCGGACTACCCAGACATTCAGTTCCACTTCGCCCCCAGCTCGATCAATTCAGACAGCGGCGATCAGATCAAGAAGATCGTGGGTCTGAGGGACAGGGTGTATAACACCATGTACAAGCCACTGAACCACGCAGAGACCTGGTCCATACTACCACTGTTGCTCAGGCCAAGGAGCTCCGGCTGGGTGCGCCTGAAGAGCAAGAACCCTATGGTTTATCCAGATATCAATCCTAATTATTTCACGCACAAAGAGGACATGGACGTTTTGGTGGAGGGTATAAGAATCGCCATGGAGCTGTCCAACACCACCGCGTTTCAGAGGTTCGGCTCCAGGCCGCATAGCATTCGCATGCCAGGCTGCCATCGTTACCCATTCGATACTTATGAGTACTGGGAGTGCGCCATTCGACACTTCACTTTTACCATCTACCACCCGACGGGCACTTGCAAAATGGGGCCAAACACAGACCCAACAGCGGTTGTTGATCCCAGGCTGAGGGTTTACGGGGTGAAAGGTGTCAGGGTGGCCGACGCCTCTATCATGCCTGTGATCGTCAGCGGGAATCCTAACGGGCCTACGATCATGATCGGAGAAAAGGCGAGTGACATCATCAAGGAGGATTGGTTGTACAGGAAGAAACGATACGTAGGTGGACGATGAGAAGTGGCGGGTGTACCAGATTGATAAGCGGAATTTTTTAGCGGATTGTATGAATGGGAGTAGTTTGGCACTGTATTGAAGAGATATTCAAGCTTTGTGATTTAAATTATTTGGGGAAGAGTGTTTGGATAATAGAAACATCATCAGTGCTAGGGTTTACTTTATAGTTGGAGGAATTGTGAAAACACTGAGAGTTTTTCAAAACCTTGTGTCACAAAGTGTTGACATCACACGAGTTCATAGGGTTAAATTGATAAGCAGAATGTGTTTTGAAGAGAAATTTTCGTTTTCTAAATTAAATACTATAAAATGCACCACTGTGCTAGTTTTTGGTGATCTACAGCCCACAGAAGTGAACAAAATTCCATTCAAGCGTTTTTATCGGTCAGAAATTTTCTCTTGCTCTTCCACTGAATTCTAAGGCCCACGGATTATTACATTTAAGTTGTTCGTGGACTTCGTGAACCATTCGAGCATAGTTTTAGAAATAGTGGAAAAAATGAACCACTAAATAATACCCTTCACCTATTAATTCGTTTCTACCTGTCACATACTTTCCCGCCTGTGTCTACCGTCGGGGAAAATGAAATATTATTAGAATATTAGTCTAATGCCAGCGTAGTTTCCATGCAAACTCGCAAGGAAGTGTCAAAAGCGACAACTTCCTCGTTCGCCGATCAGCCGTGAAATCACCAACAAACGTTACACCGTTGCTGTAGCAGCTGTGCTGTTTTATTTAGCTGTAAAATGTTATTTATACCGCGCGCCAAACTGTTAAACGGCCATTCTCGGCCGACCAAGAATAAGTACCTTAGCATCCGACGCTGAAAACCACAACTTTCTACCTTATATTTATTAATACGTCTCTATTTAATTTCGCTATCCAAAGCGACCACTTGTAAATAATTCTACCACTACAGATGGGAAAAGTAAAAGCACCGATCCACTGCGAAAGCATCACGGTACGGTCACCCAAAAAGACGACTGTGTACAGATAATAACCGTGCCATCGTTCGCAGAAACGAAACTTTTGTATTTATGTACGTCCAACTAAGTGTTTCAGATACGAATAAAAAGCTGTTTTAGAAATCAGATGTGGAATTGTTGCACCTGTCCACCATTGTTTCTTGGTGACGAATCTATCCCCGAAGTGTCTTCCAAATATATTATACCCTACATATGACAAATATAATAAATTATCAGGGATAAAAATGTCAGAATCGAGCCGATTGCTTTGACACTTTATCGAAGATTTTTTTTAACGATATCACATATTTTCTGAATTTTACGTGGTTACTACAGATACCACTGCGTTCTAAATACACACTGCAATCCAAAAATATTTATATATTAAAACTGCGAGTGACGTATGCGTGTTTTCACGTCGATAATTTTTAAAACGCATTCAAAGTATTGTCCAAATCTTGATTTGTTCCAGAGTTCGGGAACAATTCGAATTATATATAGTGGGTATATAAAACCAAAAATAGCCTGAATAAAGTCGTGTTTGGACTCATTTTCATCGAAATAACCTCGCCTATCCATTGATAGTACTGCCATAGAGATTTAATAGACAAGTTCGATTTTCTATTGTCGAACAAAACCATATGTGTTAATAATATTCCTCGCGAAAAATCGACTACTAAGTAGGTGCATACATCAACCGCGGGATTTTCGCTGGACGCGTGTCTATCGGTCATTCCAAACGATGCACGACTTCCTCACTCGGCGCTTTCAATGCACGACTCGCCTAATAAGCGGGAACTCTTGCTGCGCGATGGTTCTTTGCTTCGGAAGTCATGCAGAGTTTTAGGAATTTTTTTTTCACAAACTACTTTTGTGACTGACCAGTAGTGTTTCGAATATATTTGCGCTATACCTACAATGCTGGGAATATTTATTGCACCGCTCTGAAATTTATGTAATACAGGAATTTTAATTTTAATACATTCGTATTCAACTTATTTTGGCTAAAATAGTGAAATACAGATTTTTGCAATAAATATTTCTAGTACATTCCTCTTTTTTTCTTCGACACCCACTGTCTTTGCCATGCGAATATATCTGAAATACTATTCACAAAAGTGTTCCGTGTGAAAAGGCCCATGAACTCTAGATCGGCCACGGTGATCGATGGATCGCGAGGCAGACGATCTCGGAAACGGAGATTGCGGCTCGACTTTCGTTTCGTGGGCAAACAACCAGCTTTACGTAACAGGTTCCGTGCCGAAACTCTCGTTACAGGATACTGATTCTCACGCACACTTTTACGGCACCGTTTCCGCTTCCTCGTCTCATCCATTATGGCCGACTCACATTCGAACTGCCGACGTAGCTAGTTACTTTCGCGGATCCTGTCGTCTGTCAATGGACACGCGTATCCTTCGGTAGGATAATTCTGGGTCGTTGTTCTGTTTTTCAATGTTGATTTACAATTAAAAGGAAGACGAGAAAAGATGGAAAATATTAAGAGCAAAAGTGTCTCGTATGGAAAGGCCTTTGCTTTTGAACTTTCGACTAAACGGAAATGTTTATAGGAAAGCTGGATGCATTCTACGCATTTCAATGAATAATAGATGGATTAGATTAGATAATAGATATCACTTCCATTATCGATTGATAATTTAGGTAAGACGGTGCTTTGTACAAGAGAAATGTAAAACGTTGGCTGATCTCTGTTTCTAATTATACAAAGGGTCGTAAAACTTCAAGTACTAAGCTTAATTGCAACGAATCTTCCATTTGCATTGTCTACGTCTAGATTGATTTCACCTATCAACGATTGTTTCATTTGTTTAATCTGAATCTTCCAAGCATTACCTACAGCACTAACGTAATTAGAAGGATTCAATAAAATCAGGGTTTCAGTAGTATTAGAGGGTTTCAATCTAACCAAACGGCTTTGCTGTTCAGGTGAAGTATTCGATACCTCCGCAGCTTAAACCTACATACATGCATCAAATACGCTATCAAGACACTAGGGCTAAAAGTCCGGCGGGTAAAAAGTCCCGAATTCAAAATCTCTATTCCTAAACAATATATTGAGTTTGGCAGTATATTATGTAAAAGCAGAGAAGATGCAGAGACGAATTTGAAGGCATGCATATTGATTGAGCTCCCTCATAAATAAAGAACACATTTTGTACAGTGCGACGTGAATTCTATAAATGCAACGTTCCTATAGTCGGAGGCCTTTTACTTTCGCTTAATCTTCTCGAAGTTTGCGTGCGTAAAACATTATATATTCTTGATCTAATCCAATCTCGGTAACAATGCCATACTGTGCAATAATAGGATTCGAGGCACGCGGGTTTCCCTATCTCCTCGATCGTGAAATCGCCTCAGTCTCCTTTATTCGCGAATCCCCCATCCGGCTTGCAATTTCGCAGCTCATAAATCTTGGTGTACTTAGGCTTTGTTACAGAGCAGTTGTTTCGAGAAACTGAACTAGGAAGGCATTAGATCGTCCAAGTAGGTGTTTCCAATGCTGGCCTCCGACTTTGAACGAACCGAACTCTAGCTCGAACACGGGACTCCAATCGAAACGAATGTCGATCACTCGAAATATATGTGTTTAGTCCTTTTTAATCTGTCCACAGTGTTCTAAAAAAAAATTGCGTTCTTAAAGAGGTATCTAAACAATTCGAAATTTTTCGCAATTTATTCCATTTGAAACATTTGAAATACGGAGCTAAAATATTTTATTTTGTGCATTTGGTTGTGAAAATACAAATATTTTATTCGTCGAAATTGCGCGTTCCATTTACAATATTATTTTATTGCAAGTGTTTAGAATTTATTATTGATGATAGTATTTGAAACATTTGTTTCTCCAAATTTTGTCCACCACTGGATTAAAGTCCCTCGGCGCGGAAACACGCCGACGCCACTGAAAGTGTTAATGAACGGACATTCTCGGGTCGAGGAGGAAAAATGCAAGCAACGCGGGAGTCGTACGAGTTTCACGAATTCGCGGGGTTACATCGCGCGAAGAAAAGTGGTCAGTGAAAGTCAGACTGGTGGTCGTGTTGCATTTGCACGAGGGGGGGACCTGTCCATTTGTATTTTCGATTCACGTAGGCGCGAGGCACGAGAATATTTTACAAGGAATATAACTAATGAAAGAAAGCGTTATGGTCAAGAGCGAGCGAAGCCGCGTTCCTTGAGCGGGTAGTGTTAGAAAGACACGCTGAGGATTTTCACTACACTTTCCTGTAGCCGTGACTTTCTTGTCAACATGGCGGCGTGTAGTTTGCAAATGTTTCAGGTGAAGAATAGAGGTGTCGAATAATTTTGTTGGTGCAAGATAAAAGTTTGAAACTTTTTTTACTATTTTCTGCTGGGATGGATTACTTTGTTTAATAAAATTCTTGAGGAATTTGATTTGAAGCACGATATATGAGAATAGAATATTCATTTTGCCAGCTTTCGAATTAAGAAATTTAATTCGATGTAGATTTAGTGGAATTATGGATTTAATCAACCGAGGATCAATTTAAGGTACTTATTAAATTTTATATATGAGTTTCTTTAATATTAGAAAAATACCATTTGCATTCAACAGATTCAGTTGCTTTTACAGGGAATTCCTAATACATTCCGAATGTTTCTAACAACTAATATTGTAATAATATTTAAGAACCTTACAAATTCCATTACCACCTTCAAAAAATTCGATTACAAAAAATACAAACATCAAAATTACCAAAAGAATCACCCTAAAACCTACACTAGCTTCCGTATCAACCAATTTAAAATTCCACAACCATATGACTTGTTAAACAAACAACCACCACACGCCTCCTTTCAACGTGCGCCAAGAAAAACTCTAAAAAATTATTATTTTACGCCATGCAAAAACTCCACCACGCCAAGAGAATGGTCAAAACAAAGAAAACAGAGCCAGAGTCGTTTAATTCTCATAAAACTTCCCCTTTCTAGCACCTTTCAGCAAGCAAAGGCGTGATCTCTCCACTCGAAAGTTACCTAGCAATCCAAATCAAGATTCCTCAGCTTTGCCCATATGACAAAAGCAAACAGCAGGTTCGGAACAAGCGAAGCAGCCTCTGGGTAACACGTGCGTAACGCGGTAATAATTGATAATTGATCGGTCCGACGTAATACTCGCGCCAGCGCGATTAGAAAGCAGCACGCGCTACATCAATGTACATTACAAATACACGTATGCACTTTTGCGAAGCTCCTACAACGTAGCGTGATTTTTAAGTCACTTTTCGCGTACCGGCGGCGAGGCAATGTCAGGAACAACCGGAAGTGGAACTGGTACAATCCCCGCCATTGCTATGAAGGTGTTCGCGTTTTATCTTGATACAAGACTCGTGCAGATGGTATCGCTCGAGGTTGCGGAAGAATTCGCGTTCTCTCTGATTAAGTTAAGCCAAGGGTAATTAACACCTCACCTGGCGTCGGCGCGCTTTCACGCCGAGGTATTTGCGTCCCGTGCACGGTTTTGTTTAGTTTAAAAAGAAATCAAGCTCGTGGCTTGCTTCGGATAGAATTCGAGGTGGCAGAAACTGAAGAAAAACAGGTGACCGATTTGAAGGGGTAATTTTCCAAAATCTTGCGCCACTCAAAGTGACGGGGAGAAAAGAAATGATGAAGGAAAATGGTTCAAGTATGAATTTAAATTTGAGTGTGAGCGGGTTGGAGATTAAATGTACTTTGATATTATGCTTTGGGGAAATGAATTAGATAGAAGTGGATTTATATGGTTGATGATGAATATGGAGTAACGAGGGCTCTGTAATTAGATATTAACTTTGATGAATCGTAGGTTGATTCATGAGAGACAGTTAATTCTACTTCTGAAAGTGTGCGTTGCAGTTATAATGGGTGTTTTAATTCCAAGCGGAGCAGCGAGCTGTAGTTATACAACATTTCACGAAACTTGTGGAAATGGGACTAATTGTGTTGGAAACGGGCAACAGTTCCTTATGATAGGGAGCTTCTTCCGTTCCTCCCATGTAAGGTGTTACATGTTACTGCTAATGGCGAGATTGCAGTTAATACGAATTTAATGAAACCGTTGCTCTAGAGACTCTACATTTCCGACTGCAAAATTAAATGCTTATGGGCACGATGGAACTGGTTCTTCGCTAATTTGAGTGAGTAGAAAGAATGGAAAAAGGGTGTTAAATAGAGTTTATATAACTATCAGTGACGCAGCTCCACCACGAAAAATCAGCAAGACCACCACTACTTTCACATCTTACTTCATATGCTACCATCTAATCGCAATTAGTACCTGTGTCACTCTATTAGCGTACACATGTTCACCTTCACATTTCACTTGATCTCCTAATAGTGTACCTCTCCCACCTGTCTTTCATCCACTCGTGCTGCCTTCTATCTATATAAGAACTTTCGAGCATTTGTGAGAACATTTCTCTCTGGTAAATGCAAGAAATTTAAGTTTTTGCAAGGATCTTGTACATAAGGAACTGTGGGTTAAAAAAAATCCACCTCTGTTTTTTTTTATTATTCTCTGCTCAAACTAGCAGGCAGAATAAGAAAAGCGAAGTGACGAATTTTGATTGAATTCAGCGAGGAATGGATTTTGTAAATAAATACAAGGGCCACCCAGCAAATCAATAGTCATCCAACCACAACTCTGAAGTGCAGGTGGTTTGCAATCAACACTCGCAGGAAGAATAAGAAAAGTTCAGACGAACTGGATAACGAATGCAACTGGAAAAACAACACAGAACCTATCCACCTACTCAGCATTCATCCGACCACAACAGAAAAAAAAAACTGGGGACACGAATTCCAGATAAGCCGGACAAGGGATGGAAATCGAGAAGGAATAAAAGGACCAAGCACCACGACTGTACAGACACGTACAAATTGCACGCGTGTGACAAACTGCCGTGCAAACCGGATATAATCGAGGCTAGGAAACAGGATCAAATAGAAGAGGAACGTTGAACGACCAGCTGGTCGTTACTTCACCGCGTTTCCAGACCGTTGACCCGATATAGCCATACTCGACAACAGATTTTCAACGCGCGATTTAACTTTTCCGGTTAATTACATTCCACCGCGCTGTCGCTCCCTCTCTGCTTCACTGAAAACATTACCGACAGTGCTGGAAATATTTGTTGCATCACTCTGAAATTTACGTGCCACGCAGATTTCTCATAGCAATATGATTGACAAAACGATTCGCATCCTACTTATTTTGGCCAAGACAGGGAGCTACACATTTCTGCAGGAAATAGATTTTGCAATAATTGTTCCTAGTACTAATAATAAAGGAGCTATAAGTGATAACGTGTTTATTCCAGTGATGCAATAAATATTTCCAGTTGGTGAAGGTGTTACAAAATTTAAAAATGTTTTTTTTTGTAAAAAGTATTCAATTATTATGAATTAATTCTAGCACGTTTCTAGTTCAATTCTAGTATTTTTCTCGTTGCTCAAAATTTATCTATTCTTTATCAATTATTTTTTAATGCGGCTTCGTAAGTAAAAATCGAGAGTATTTATTCTATATTTTTACTTCTTTTTTTCATGACGAATCATCTCTTACTAAATTGTATGTAGGTACGATGATTAGGAAATCATATCCATAACCTTTTGTGAGTTTTTATATTTTTTTTCTAAACAATTTGACACTTTTATTATTACACAAGCAGGAAATAATATAATAAAAAATTGCTTGGGATTATTTCTCAAAAATTGTTAACGAAAATTGGAATTTCAATATTGACTGGCGTTTATTGCGTTTCAGTGACATATTGATGAGGTTTGAGAAGTTAAAATACTTTTCACGTGGAGATCGTTCGTCTGGCATGATGAAACATGTTTGAACATCGAACCGGATTGTTTGTAAGAACTTTCTTCTCCCTTTCGCCCAATACTTGAAATTCGTGCGTAATTCCTCGTGGCCAGCGGTATTCTCCTATTTTTAAACGTGATGGCGGTCACGTAGTGCCGGCAGGCCTTTGTGGCACGTTAAAACCAAACTTTTCTTCAGTGTTAACAAATTAAGTACCTTCTAAATTTCTCTTGAGCTCCATAGATATTATTCTGGCAAGAAATCTGCTACGATTTTGGAAACCGTGCTTCTCAGCAAGAAAAACCTCATCTGCTGTAAACTCTACATACTCCGAAAACTCATATTTTCTATTTGAAAATGATTAAAAGTTAATTCCTTCGTTTTATTCATAGCATATGCTATATCCACTTCTCTTTTACGAATGCAATCACTAAATTTCTATGTTAAGATGACTCAGCTGTCTGATGTGAAGACATTTTCAAATTACAAGTTAAACTTTCCCAAGTGAACAGATTAATCCTACCACAAACCAACTTCCCCTATAGTCTCTTCAAAAACTAACGACTCACCAAAGACCAGAAAGAAGAAAGTATCCTCTAACTACATTCCCCAGGCTCTTTACAAGAAATCTAGCTAGAAATAGCAGAATCTACCACTAAATGGGATTATCCTAATTCAAATTAAGCTTCTCCTCATTCAGTAACTATCCATTTTCTGTGCAATCACTCTGTTCACATCTATCCAGAAACTTTACACGAGAAAAAGTACAATTCTTACAATTTGGGTACTCCTGACCTACCTCCACAGGAGCCCCATAATACCACCACTCCCATGACTCACAACAAACACAATCACTCACAAATTAGATCACGAATGTTTATCACGTTCATTCAACTCCATTACAAGCGTAATATAATCCTTCTATTAAAATTGTGGGTCAAGCATTACCAACCTAGACACCACGAAGCAAAAGCAAAATAATTCTTCTAAATTGCATAATTATTAGGACACCTACCCTGTGTAGAATAATTGTAAAAAAAACGTTGCAAATTTATTGAAGAACTCCAACAAATTTTACTTCAACTGGTATTTTAAATTAAAACCAGAGAAAAGTATTCAATCACATTTTCTGCAAATGTGTAATAAGCAACAGTGTACATGCTACTTCCCTTTACCTACATTAAATAAACACCATTTGCAACAATAAGGCATACCCAAAGCACCGCTTGCAATCCCTAGAATCCTCACTTAAAAGCACCCTCGAACAACCATCCCCAATCCACCCTCTTCTATCCACTCCCCAAAAAGTGCCCATCACCCAAACAGCAAGCAGAAACCAAAGCTGTCCACCCGATATTTACAACACCCAGGAACTCGGCAAAGAAGTAGAAGAAGCCACGAAGAGCACTGTACACGGGTGGCAACGTCTGCGCCAGTGTGAGCGCCGGCGGTTACCACATTGCTAGAGAGGAGGGATAGGTGTGCGTAGGTAACCACAGGAAGAGAATACTTTCACTGCCAAAGTACGGTTGGGAGCCTTTCAGACAAGGACGAAGAAACTCAGCCGCTAGCCAGCCGGACAGGGACGGCGAGAGTGAAACGAGGAGGGAGCGTAGTATCGGTACAGTACACCGCGTGTATCGTTCTTCCGAGTGTCATTACCGATTCCCTGGCGGTCACTCGGCGATCGTCTCGTTACCGGTGAGCTCGATCGATCCACCGAAACCTCGGCCGTTCGCGGGCCCCGTCGCTGCAACTGGACCAGGAAGGCAGATCCTTTCAACATCCCCTCTCTGTCGACCGAGTTACGCGCGCTACCGAACCTCTGGAGGAACGATCGAATTAGTCGCGCGATCGGCAACGATCCATGTCGTGGAACCACGCTGGATTTCATGGGAAACGTTCCACGAGTCGGAGCTAGCGGAGGAGGTCGAAGGTAAGGTTCAGCGAGAATTCGAGTGTGTGACGGGCATCCTCGGACAGAGAAAGTCCAAATCGATTCGTACAGTGATTAATCGATTCGATAAAGCGGCAGGTGGTTCGGACAGCCGAAATTTGTGTCTCCATTGTAGTGGATGGGTTTTGTGAAGAGTTCAGTTTGATGGGCAGGTTGGAGGAGTCCTGAGAGAGAGAGGATGCAGGTGATTTTGCGAAGACGAAGGAGATCGTTGTAAAGTTTGTTACGGGGAGCGTAATTTTACACTTGGAAATGTTATGCGCGGGTCCAGGAAGACCCAGGTGAGGCCGTGCGAGGGTTAAGGTCTCGTGTTCGTTGTAAAGTGGCGGGACCGTGAGTGGATAGAGGCAGGAGGGCGCGCCATTACGCGCGAGAAAATTCAATGGACGTAATTGATTGTGTAAGAAATCCGTGCGCGGTAGTTTCGAATGGTCGATTGGAAAATAGAGACGGCATTCGAGGTGAATTTTAACGTCGCGAACGCCGAGGGAACTAGGGAATGAAATATTCATGCTGGCGACCGGAAGCCCAAGGTTGCAGAGCTGTGGAGTAATGTCTTTAGAGGCCTTTCCCTTTCGTTATGCACTGGAGTAGCAAGATTATAAGGTAACTTCTTCTCGTGTCGTTTCGCATCGGAGAAATTTGAAAAATGTCTTCTTTTTTAATTACGTCACTGTAGTGGAGATTAGCACATGTGTGGAATTTAAATTATAGGGATGGAATTTTTTCAAAATTTCTTGAGCTAAATGGTTTAGATTTTTACCGGTGCTCAGTAATATAGGTATCATCGAAACTATCTTTTTTCTCTAAATAATTGTTGTTTAGTACTGATTTGCATATGTGCGAAATGTAGATTGTAGAAATGGAATTTTTTAAAATTCTGTTAAATTTTATACAATTTATAGTTGCTACTAGTGAAATTGTGAAAGTCTTAAATTGTAGAAGTTCGCGTGCTTTCAAATTTCATATTTTTAAGTGAAATTTTTGTTGTTGTTTGAAAAGTGAATTGTATTGATTAGACGTTTGTATTGAGAAATTCGTATTATTTTCAGTGTTCGTGAGACTGATAAGTGCACGATTTTCTGACATGTGTAATTTCCGACCAGGCGATGAGTATACTGTGTCTGGCTCTTCGTTCGAAATATTTGGGACCGGTTTTATGGATATTACGCAACTTACGAAATTCAGGCAAAGGATGGACCTACTTTCATTACTTTCAACCTTATTGCCTCTTATACTCCTTCAAAAAATAGCCAATATCTGTCCATGCAGGTGTAATAAACAATCATAAATCACGAATACTTGTTTCAATTGTAGTAATAATTTATATTGAAACTAAAGTAAAATTATATTGATAATGCGTACATTCGTGCTAAATAAAAAAAGTTATAAAGAATTTTTCACGTATTCGAGAAGCCCTTGTATACAATAAACATATAAGTCTCTCACAATACAAGTACACTAGATCTCGATTATTCAAATACTATTTAAGTATCCAAACGAAATCGAAGATTTGTCTTTCATCTTAATATATAAACTCTTGAGTCACCAAATGTGTGCCAGCCCATTATCCCTAGCTAATCCAGATAAATGTGACTATTTTCACCAAAAAAATAGATAAAATATTATTTTATAAAATCAGAATCTAAATTTCGGGCGAAGTCGAGTAGTAAAGCTAGTTTTCTATGAATCAGTTTCTGTTCAAGCAGAATAATTAATTTCCATTTATAATAATTGCCTTATTAATTTCTCAGACCAAACACCCATGGGTCATCAATAATCAAGAACTATCAGTAATAAAAAAACAATATTCCTATACCCTAACATTACCTCAATTATTCATCAATTGACTTTGACTTGTAACCACATTTGCATACAAAATCTTTCTTCCATTCCACCAACGCAATACTCCATAAGTACTAATCATTCCTCGCCCAAAAATACGATCCTCCAATGACCAGAAAAAAATGAATACCCTCTTTCTTCGAACAATCAAGCTTCTATTATACAAACATATCTCTCCCATCAAAAGAAACTGTACGCACATACCCCTTGTTCAGAGGGAACAGGAAGTCTACCGTAGGCTCCAGCAGAAACTCACATGGCCCCATGGCGCCGCGAAACCAGCCGTCAAAACTTTCTTACCTGAAACAAAGAAAACAGATTTTTACAGATACAGGCGTCGCTAAATAGCAACGTTTACTCGACCAACGATTTTATCGCGTGACAAGCACGTTGAGCGTTTCGAGGAGCCCAGACTGCCAGGGTAATTACTACAGTACGCACAGAGAACACTTAAGCCTGCGTACTAGGACAGAAAAATAGCGAGTGGAACACCTCCTTCCGCGGCCCAACCGGCGAGCAATTTCAGAAAGAAAAGTTCTGGCCAGTTTCCGCGTTACTTTCCTACGTGATCCATAAATCCAGCGACAACAGAAACGACGCCCTCTTGTTCCTTCCTCTTGTACGCCCGCGTTTCCTATTCCTGCGGCCACCGACCGGAAGCTGCCATTATTCGCGCGGTTCTCGAGGGCCATTTCGATACACATAGTGCATTATAGTAGCAGAAGAATATTGCTATTCTGACTACCAACATGAAATTTCGTACACATGTTAACAAATACGCGAGGTAACTATGTTCTTCTTTAATAACTCGAAAACGCTGAAAGATATGAAAAATCTTGAAGATACCGAAATTGTTTAGCGTGAAAATACAGACATTTTTTGTTTTGAACATTTTTTTGTAGGACTGAACGGAATGCCGCCATCTTGAATTAAATGTACGGCACGGTTTTCTTTCTTTCGCTGTTTTGATCCAACGTAACGCACTACTATGTAGCCCTGCGCGGTCGAACGTGTCTATTTAGCTGTCTAGGGATCTGTCTGCCTTCTGCTTCCTCATAATCATCATTCGACTGCGTTTCCCATGGCAAGTTGAACGGTGATTTGCAACGGGGCATCTTGAAACTTTCTCGGGTGAAGAGAGTTTGGTTTTTCTTGAAGAAAATTGTGCGTTCTTTGGCGTGTGTGCGTGTGGCGGAAAAGTGTTCCAGTGATTGCTGATGGAAATCTTGGGGCAATTTTACGATCTAGATGCGCGACGGGGCTTTTTATCGAACCTCGTGGCTCTTCCGATTATAATCGTGATCGTGCGAATATATTTGTTTCCTACTGTTCTTCTTTTACTTTTAGAAATCATTCCTGCGTTATTTAGCTTTTTCATTGAGTTTTTTTTATACCTTGGTGCGACGCATGCGGATTTCCCGGTTTCTTTTATTTCTTTACTGCTTGTCTCGTGAGACGATTTAATCGTCACTTAACTCGGGCGGTTTGAACTGTTGAAAGTACATAACTGTGGAGTTTAAGGTGGGATTCTCGTGTAACAGCCCCCGAAATTTGATTTTCTTAAAAAGAAACTATTGTTAATATTGCATTACACTCTTTTCGGATATAAGGAGACACCTTTAAACTTGCAATAAATATTTTCTTATGTCGATCCTTCTTATTATTTATTAATTATTGTGGAATAGTTTTAACCTCCTTGACGATATTGGCGTCAGGTGTTGCATCTGTCATAGTCATCTGATTGCAAAGGGAAGACAATTTTCTTAATGTTAAATAATTTGCGCTGCTACTGGACCTACAATTTTAATTTTAGTTTTTGTTTATAATTTTTTTTCGTCGATATAAAGAATAATATGAAAAAATTGTCTAAGGGAATAACTTAATTTTTCTTTTAAACGCTACAATTCTTTCAATTTTTCATTTTTCTTCTTTAAAGTGGACCAATCCAAGTCAACCAATTTAAGAAACTTCTATCTTTGTACAATCAGATGACTGTGATAAGTGCTCATGATTCCACAATAATTAATAAATAATAAGGATCGACATGAAAAAAATATTTTCTGAAAGTTTAAAGATGCCTCATTATATCCCAAAAGAGTTTAATCCAACATGACCAACAGTTTTTCAAAAACAAAAATCTTAAATAAGAATTACTTTTGGAGCTGTTAGACGAGAATCCCCGCCTTAAGAGTGTAAATAGGTTGTTCGATAATTTCTCGAAATAATTGTAGCTTGAGAGAAACAGACGTTAGAATAGCGAAGAGCATTATATCCTCACACAATCGAATTTCAATTTCAGATTCATAAAATAAGCCTCTACCTTCCAGATAACACAATTGCAGCTAATTCTAGGTACTTCGGCTGTTTCTATTTCATTTTAACCGACTACTTCTGAATTGATCAATGCTGGAAGTCAGATTGCTTCCGAAGTGTTTCACGGTTCGCTGATGACTGACTAATGAGAGCCTGGCCACTCAGGTTGCTCCAAATGCCGATTTCTAACCGACTTCTGACTAACTAACTCGTTTTGTCGTCGCGATCTCCCTTTCATCGCGTGCTTTCCTTAGAAACAGCGACGGGAAGAATGTGGAGACGTTTAATATCTCGAAAAAAGCGACTCAACATTCACTTAGCTTGAATATCTGCAATTGGCAATGAATTTAAAATTAAACACTCGAGACTTTCAAATAACTTAGGAACGCTATAGTGGCTCGTGTGTATTTCAGTAACAATGGAATTGCTTGAACTTTTAGGCGAGGGTTCCATTCGACGGGTTAAACACCGGACACTTGGTTTTATGGTGTACTTTCTTCCACGATGCCTGGGTCAGTAGGTATCAATTGGATTCTTTAGAAAATGGCCTGCCAGCGAGAAGTCTACTTCCTGATCGTTGCTTCGAGTTGTTTTCACGGTCAGGAAGAGCCATGCGCCATAGAGAGGCTCGTAACGTAGTCAGAGATCAGATGGGAGAGAGGCTACGTAACGTAACCACGGGAGGCTCGTAGAAGGAAACGAGCGTCGCAGAGGTTTACATCGATGAAACACTTTCTCCTTTCCCCGTTATGAGATCACCATCTCGGTTTTCTGTCGGCAACGACATAATTCCGACGATTCGCTGGCTGGCTTTTCGCGGCAGACACTTCTGTGTCTAACGACTGGCATTTCACATATGTATGTATATTTTTTCTTTCTCGAGAAATCAGATCACACTTCTCGAGAATTATCGAGAAATTGAAAAAAATATTACAAAATTTATATTTTTGGAATAATGTTGATAATATTTGTCAAAACCACGAGAAAACTTCAACTAATTGTTTATTGAGTCGAAATTGTGGAATAACTTTTTTTCGAACACGGCTTCATTTTTCAAAAAACTGAGGTTCGAAGCCATTTAGAATACGTGACTGACAACAGAAGTAAAATCGAATTTCTCGAAGACAGTATCTTGAACGAGAAAAGTATTCTATCAGTCACGATCCACGTAATTGAATCACGTGAAAAAAGCGGAATATTTAATTGAATACCACGACCTGTGGCTCCTCATAAATTATGTCTACTGAATCGTTGAATATTCCTGCTGGCGATTAAACCGTTTAGATATTTCCTGCAGCTTTCCACTTCCTTCCGCGTCGTTCGATTAAATTTACATTGTACATGACACGATCTACCCACGCCATTGATTAAGAATTCCTTTCTTTCGCCATGTGAAAACGCCGAATGAATTAGATGGTATTCATAGCGAAGGTTTGCCGACTCAATGAAAGCGCTCTGTCTGTAGGAACGAGCTCGCCAATTGCGATTTGATTAATTGTTTGCTTGGAAGGCCGGAGAAATTGATTCCTCGTCATACTGCTTCTCTAGACGTTTTTCTCGCAAAAACTGGGATATATGAATAAATATAGGAAAACAGGCACATGCCACTGTTTTATGATTTTAGAGGAAACAAGTTGAAGGAGAAATTATCGTCTTCATAGGGCATGCGGTACGAAATTGTAATTATTACAAACGGTAAGTACTTGAGTCATATGGTAAATGTTATCAAATTTTAGTTGCAAAATTAATTTTAATAGGTCACGGGGCATGGGTCCCTTTCCACTACGCAATTTCTTGTTTTTAGCGTGAAGAAAATGTAATATAATTCAGCTTGGTGAAACGTACATTAGGTATATTAATAGGTGGTGGAATTATGCTGCATTGCAAAAACGAATTAATGGTGCAAAGAAACGAAGATTTACGCATATGTTGCGTGTGCCTGTTTTCCACTGGGCCTCTAAATTTCAGAGGAATGAATTATCAGAGGCAACGTTAAATTATACAATGATTCGTATCAAGTGACAGATCACCGTCACAAGATAAATGGTAACACACTTGGCGGAAAAATGATAGGTACCTACGGTTTGGAGAGAAAGGCGAGCAGAGGCGTGGGATTGTTTTGCAGGTGAAGGTGTGATGACGTCAAGGTTACCATCACGCCTTTAAACGGAACTCCCCATTTTTTATCCTCCGACAACATCTCCAGAGGATTCAGACAATGACAAGTGGCGCAAGGCCGTGTGCATTATAACCATATACACGAGTGATCTCGAAAATAATCTGAAGAAGTTGTAGAAATCTTGACGTAGCAAATATATTTTTCAGATAGCTTCGATATGCGTCATTACTCTCGAATGGCCCTCGGGATATTTATTTTGAAAATAAATTTGTATTACGGTATACTTGAAAACTGCACGAACCACTTTCACTTGCCCTTTCCCCCCATCCAAGAGCAAAATTGACATATTCTTAGAATTGAAATCCATCTCCGCAACAATTTTTGAAATACAATTCCCAATGTTCCTCTCGTTACAGGAGGACGAACCCCTCCATGAACGGCCTGCCAGTGACACCCGCGACACGATGAAGAAGATACCCCTGCACGTGCTATTCGCAGCGCATAGGATCGAGAAAATCAGCACGCGACCCCCCGACATTGTCTCCTGATACACTGGGCAGCCTCAAGTGATGACACGCGACCCAAGCAAATCACTCGAAAGCCTAAAAATTCGTTCAAGGGAGCCGAAGAAATTCCAATTTGTGAAGCATGGTGTTCAGTACGATAGTAGTAACGTCCGCCCTGAAGGGGGCACTGGGTCTGGTGGGCACGAGCCTCTGGTTAATCCCGCTGCTAATTGCTGGCCTGTCTTACTATCGCTACGACCAGCTGGACCCCGAGAGTCGAGCCATAGACAGATACCCTCTGTACCCCGAGTACGACTTTGTAGTAGTGGGTGGAGGATCGGCGGGGGCAGTGGTCGCCAGTCGACTCTCCGAAATACCAGACTGGAACGTCCTACTGCTGGAGGCTGGCCCAGACGAGAACGAAGTGACGGACGTGCCTTCGCTGGCTGCTTACCTGCAGCTAAGCAAGCTGGACTGGAAGTACAAAACAGAGCCCACGGGGAGGGCCTGCCTGGCGATGAAGGGTGGCCGTTGCAACTGGCCGCGTGGCAAAGTCCTGGGAGGCAGCAGTGTCTTGAACTACATGCTCTATGTGCGCGGGAACCGGCACGATTACGATTACTGGGAGTCCCTGGGTAACCCCGGCTGGGGTTACGACCAGGCGCTCTATTATTTTAAGAAGTCGGAGGACAACAGGAACCCCTATCTGCAGAGGAGCCCTTACCACTCGACGGGCGGCTACCTGACCGTGCAGGAGTCGCCGTGGAAGACGCCGCTGGTGGTGGCATTCGTTCAGGCTGGGGTCGAGATGGGGTACGAGAACAGGGATATCAATGGAGAGCGGCAGACGGGGTTCATGATCGCGCAGGGGACGATCCGCAGAGGTAGCAGGTGCTCCACGGCGAAGGCGTTCCTCCGGCCAGTCCGACTGCGAAGGAACATCCATACGGCTATGAACTCCCACGTGACCAGAATTGTGATAGACCCGCTGACGATGCGAGCCACCGGCGTGGAGTTCGTGAGGGACGGTCGGAAGCAGATGGTCAGGGCGCGGAAGGAAGTGATCCTTTCGGCTGGTGCCATCAACAGCCCCCAGATCCTCATGCTCTCGGGCATAGGGCCCAAGGATCACTTGAGGCACGTCGGGATACCAGTGATGAAGGATCTGAGAGTAGGCGACAATCTGCAGGACCACGTCGGCATGGGCGGTCTGACGTTCCTCATCGACAAGCCCGTGGCCATCGTGCAGGATCGCTTCCAAGCCGCCCCTGTGACGATGCATTACGTGGCTAATGGCAGGGGTCCGATGACCACCCTCGGCGGCGTAGAGGGTTACGCGTTCGTTAATACGAAGTACGCGAACCGGTCCATGGATTACCCAGACATCCAGATGCACATGGCGCCAGCGTCGATCAACTCGGACGCCGGTGTTCAAGTGAGAAAGGTTCTGGGCATCACTGACGAGGTGTACGATACTGTCTACAGGCCGATATCGAACAAAGACGCCTGGACCATAATGCCGCTGCTGCTCAGGCCCAGATCACGCGGCACAGTTAGGTTGAGAAGCTCCAATCCTTTCCACAGTCCCCTGATCGATGCCAACTACTTCTCCGACCCTCTGGACATCGCCACCCTCGTGGAGGGCGCCAAGATGGCGTTGCGCGTCAGCGAGGCGAAGGTCTTCAAGCAGTTCGGCACGAGGCTGCATCGCGTGAAATTGCCGGGATGCAGGCACTTGAAGTTCGCCTCGGATGCTTATTGGGAGTGCCATATTCGGCACATCTCGATGACCATTTACCACCCGGTCGGGACGACGAAGATGGGCCCTCCCAGCGACCCCAACGCCGTCGTCGATCACAGATTGAAGGTGTACGGGGTGGATGGGTTGAGGGTGATCGACGCGTCCATCATGCCCACCATGTCTAGTGGCAATACGAACGCGCCCGTCATTATGATCGGGGAGAAGGGCGCGGATCTTGTGAAGAATGATTGGCTGGCCGCAGGGAGTGTGAGGAACAAATGAAATCGATGTGCCGGCGACCCTTCTAAGCCGGCGAAGTGTCGTTAGGGGTTGCTTTCGAACGCCTCGGACAAAACACTGGGACAATACCTTCGATGCTTTTTAGAAAATATGAACGTGGGAACTGTTTGTTGATGATCGATTGACGTTCTGTTAACGAGTCGAATGTTTGCGAAGGCCTTTGCACGCCTGCATTGTGATATCTTGAATATATGTACGTAGTGTATATAAGAATGATATTTTGTTAACGTAACTGTAATATGATTGTAAAGTTGGGAAACGTTTGGTATGAAATAGTGTGTTATTACGGAATATGAGTTAGTTTTAAAATTCCAGTTAGGAAGGGATTGTGTTAATTAGTGCTATACATCTGCTGGGAATTTTGTGTATCATCATTTTGCAAAATTGAAGGCCGGAATCTGTGCAGCTGAAGAAATAGGCAATGTCGATATTAGACTCGACAGTCGATTTTGGCTTCCTCAGCGACTTGAACGAAATTTTTCAGTAACATTATTGTCCTGCAATTGTACGTGGTCGAGGAAATTAAGAATCAATGCGCAGGATATGTGGAGTTTTTTAAGCCGCTGCGGTTGAATAATATAGATACAGGTTTTCCCGTTATTTTGCTTCTGTATTGACAAACCCGCGAAAATAGCACTGAGCATACTTTCCTTCAATTTACATAACAAGGGGCTCACTCGTTAAAATTTCACAATTTTATTGACTTAAGGATTCGCGATCAATTGTATGTTACCTATTATTCATTATCGAAATTAAAATACAAGTTTTCTATGCTTCTGAATTCTGATCAGTACGAAAGAAAAGTCTGTACGCGCAGAATGTAATCTGAATGAGTTAATTTCCTTTGACTTTCCACCAAAACGATATTCAGAAAAATATTTTCGTAGCTCGTGTTTGATAATGTATAAAATGTAGTTTTTAACGAGAGAATATTCATGTCTCAGGTAAAATGTGTCGTCTATGTTGTGCCATACTTTATTACGTAACTTCCACGCTGTAAAACTGCAATTAAAAAAAATGACGACCTGTCGCACGTTTGCAAACTCGTTTGAAATCGTAACTGAAACGTATAATCGCCTCACTGTACGTTCGCTAAATAAATAAAATACAAAAAGCAATGAAACGCGTTACAGTTGAACCCTACGTCACGATGAGATTGCCAATAAATTTCTAACTCGACGCCCATGCATTCGTGCCAGCGAAAAAAAATTGTGTTCGTACCAAAGAAAGGACTCGCGAACAGTGCAAACAAATCAGCTTCAAAGCAGTTAGCACCGTGGAATCGGTGACTGTTTGCCATTGCATATTCTGAGAATTGCACGCTCGAATTTCAAGAGAAGCGTTACAAACATGTAATTTCCTCTGCAGCATCAATTTTTGTTGAGTTTACGTATAGACATAGGAGCTCAAAAACCAAAGTTGACTCGATAAAAAAAATATATAAAATAGAAATTTGTATGTTAAACGATCTTATTAAAAATGCACTAACTAAACTAAAATGCACTAAAAACTAAAAAATAATTCTTCTTTTGCACTGCAATTTCGATGGTGGTTTTTCACATTAAATAATTCATTTTAAATCAAATCGTGGGGCGGCATGTGCAACCAGAAGTAGAAGTATCGGTTGGTAAGTAGAACATCATCAACTACAGTTTATCAATTTTATGTCACATTACAATCTGTTTCCTGTAATTAAAACATTTTGCTACATTAATGAGAAAGAAACGTTTCTCACGACAAATTCATTTCGGCGTTTCCTTCTGTATTAAAGTGATTTGTATCCTGTTGTATCCTTCTATTGATAAAATTGTCATGTTTGATTTAATCCCTGCTTACTATGCCGTTAAGCAAAAATCAATTAATCACAGGGAAACTGGTTTTCAACTATAGGTTGTATAATATAGGTATTATGCAATGGACGCTTAGATAATTCAAACGAGTAATGGATACAATCTTGCAATTCTTAGTCGGAACGAATCTACCTATGTCGTGCATGCGCAATACCACGCATATGCTTGATTACCGGTTCGAAAAGATTTCCGTATTACGAACACCTAATGGTCAAACTCTGCACATTTCGTTTACAGAAATCCGACGTCATTGGAAATCATTCCAAAGGGTTGCTTCTAGAAAGCAGTACGCACCGGGAATATGTTTTAATTTGTCTCCGTACCACAAGTGGAAGCGTGACCTCTAACCTTCCGTTGCGTACTGCATAAGAAATGCAGTAATTTATAGTTACATTTAATGCAAAACATGTTTCTGCTGGCTTATTTGTAACCATCATTTTTATGCAGTAATTTATGGCATAATAAAATAGACCCTTCTAAGGTAATATTTCTTTAGCTTAAGCCAGAAATGGAGAAAATTTTTAATTATATAAAATTTTCGAATAACGAATAAAAGTTAAAAAAAAAATTATTCGTCATGTGTCGAATAAAGTTAACACGAGTTTACCGGTCAATGACGGTCCTCGAACGCCAGCCAGAAAATTATTCGACGATTGGTTGAAACGCTAGACGAATAAAAAAAAATTAACTGCATTCGCCGAGTAATCTAAAATTAAAGTTACTTTTATTCGATCTGTTATTTAAATAATTACTTATTTAGTTAATGCCCAACTCTTAAATAATGTTCACACACATGTGGAAATACGTCTTTAGGTGGTTCGTTCAATGTTTACAAAAGTGTATTCGCGTGCGTTTGACCAAATTCACAAAATTCATTGCGTGGTACAACAGATTCCCGTTCCTCATCCTAAAGGTGCCTCTACACGCTGATGCAGGAGTCGTGAAACACATGATGAATTAGATTCGTTATACCCCTTTAACGGCCACAGAAGATACCCCCTACTTCCTTAACTCTTTAAAATAAAATCTAACATAAATTTCTGTATTTCCATATAATCACCTCAAAAACAGACATTTATTTCCTCACATTATTTCCATCTTCTCCTTTACCCAAAGGGGAAAGGTGTTTGTCAATTCAACATCGAAATAAAAATAAAAGAGATCTGAAATTGTGGAGAATATCACACAATTACTATTTCCCAATAACTGAATATTGCAGTTCAGTGTTCTCATCACTTTTTATAGCCCTATCAAAGTTCTGAATTTCCACTGCGGCACGGTACGCGTTAAAATACGAAAAGAGTCTTTGCCTGTCGCCTAAACACTTCCGAACAGTAAACTCTGGGGTCACGGAATGTGCCTCAGCTCATGCCTGGCCAATCCAGACGAATGTGACTATGTTCACAAAAGAAAAAGAAGAAAAAATCATACAATCAGAATCTCAATTCCGGGCAAAGCCTGATAATAAAGGTAGTCCTTGACAAACTCGGAACACCTCCAGGACCATGCACACAGTCCGCCCAGCAACAATACCCCACATCGATCACACTCGCTGTTTTTTCTTCCACGTATCCCGCCGCAAAGTTCGCGTCACCGAATACCCGGACGAGAAAAAAGCGGCCGCAGGCAGCGACCAACGCCCAACCACTGAGAGGATGCCGAGCAATTCAAACGATACGAATACTTAAGTGGTATCGTCGAAAAAAACGAAACCGTCACGAGCGCGGCGTGCTCGCAAGGAAAACGATGACACAGCGTTGCACCTGCACCGTATATATGCAGCGCGAGAGAAGCGCGGTGTACCATTCCTGATTTTCCAGTTAAAAATCTTCCAGCATGAACGTAAACGCAGGATGCGTTCTGTCCTTGCCGCGGCTGCTGCTCTTGTTGTCTGCCATGGTGGCCGCGACTCTTCACGATCAGTCGCGCGCACACGCTCAGCGCAGACAATACGCGAACCTTTATAGCTTCGACAGCTTCAACGGCTCCGCGGCGGAGAACATATTAGGCGCCGGTATGGGTGCGCTGGAGTTCCTCCGGGACAACCAGCTGTTCCAGGATTCCGCCCAGCCGGACATGACACCCGGGCCTGACTCGGTCTACGATTTCGTCGTGGTGGGTGCTGGAACGGCGGGCGCAACGATAGCCTCCAGACTGGCCGAGATCGATGGGTTCAGGGTGCTGCTGATCGAGGCTGGCCCCGAGGAGACACTGTTCATGGACGTGCCCATCCTGGCGCACTTCCTGCAGGGCGTGGACGAGATAGACTGGAGGTACGAGACAGAGCCGTCCGACAAGTACTGCTTGGGCATGAAGGGGCACAGGTGCAAGTGGCCCAGGGGCAAGGTGATGGGCGGCAGTAGCGTCCTCAACTACATGATCGCTACCAGAGGCAGCCCCCAGGACTACGACCGTTGGGCCCAGATGGGGAACACTGGCTGGGCCTACAAGGACGTGCTCAAGTACTTCAAGAAGCTGGAAGGCGTGCGGATACCGAAGCTCAGGCGTGACAAGACTTACAGGAACACCAGGGGACCAGTGAGCATCGATTACGCCCCCTATCACACACCCCTGTCGGCCGCGTTCCTGAGAGCCGGCCAGGAGCTGGGCTACCCGCTCGTCGACTACAACGGGGAGAAGCAGATCGGGTTCTCGTATATACAGGGGACCCTTTCACGCGGCTATCGAATGAGCAGCAACAGGGCGTATCTGGTGGGCAAAAGACGGAGGAACCTTCACGTGACGAAGATGAGCATGGTGCATAGGATACTGATCGACAAGAGGGAGAAACGGGCGGTGGGCGTTCAGTTCGTCAAGGGCAACCGCCGAATCTCGGTGTACGCGAGGAAGGAGGTGATACTGTGCGCGGGGGCCATCGGGTCCCCGCAGTTGCTGATGCTGTCGGGTGTCGGGCCCGCCGAACACCTGAAGAAACTCGGGATAAACGTGATAAAAGACTCGCGGGTTGGCGACAACCTCATGGACCACATAGCGTACGGCGGATTGACGTTCACGGTCGATCAACCGATTGGTCTACTGCTGTACAATTTGACCGATATTAGTAATCCTTACGTGAAGGACTTCTTGCTGAGGCAAGATGGGCCACTGACGATCACCGGCGGCTGCGACGCTATAGCGTTCCTGGACGTGGACGACCCGAAGAATCGGGACGGTGTACCGAACATAGAGCTTCTCTCCCTGATCAGCTCGATTTACACGCTGGATATGCTGATGAGCAATTTTGGCTTCAATCGGGAGATCGTGGATAAATTCTCGCAGTTCCAGAGCACCTACTCGTACGGGTTATTCCCGATGCTGTTGAAGCCGCGGAGCCGCGGCTGGATCAGACTACAGTCCAGAGACGTGAACGTGAAGCCACGAATCGTCCCCAATTATCTTAATGATCCCGAGGACATCAGAGTCATAGTCAAGGGGATCAGGGCTGCCCTTCAGGTCTGCGGAACGAGAGCCATGAGGGAATTGGGCGTAGCGTTTTACAACAAAACGTTGCCGGGGTGCGAGAAGTACCCCTTCGATTCGGACGACTATTGGCTGTGCAGCACCAGGATGGAAACGCTCACTATTTATCACTACAGTGGGACTTGCAAAATGGGACCTCCGAACGACAAAACCGCTGTCGTCGATCCCGCTTTGAAAGTACGTAGAACCCGGAAATGTCACTCGGCTCAGTTTTGCTCGTTTAATGGGGATAGGGTTGATTGAAATTTCTACATCGATGAAGCAGGTTTTAACCGATGAGCTGAAGTGCAGAATTATTGACAGAAGTAGGAGCTTGATATAGAAATCCCGTTAGAAAGATTCTTACGTCTCATGATTTTCTCAGAAGTTTCGATGGCATATTTGGTTTGTCTATGATAAACATAAGTTGAGATGGAATTCTGAGGCATATGCGTGTTAAGCCGGATCCAGACTTGAATGCGTATACGCTGCGAATGACGAATGCGTAGGGGTCGAAAATGCCATGTGCCTTTCTTCGCCAACTTCTGTGCTTAGCTTAGCCCAATCCGCAGTCGTGAAGATGCCATCGAAGGAACTCTCCCTCGTGGAAAGACACAGGAAGAAAAGGAGTAGTCCGCTGACTACGCGTGGTTCCGCTTGCATCGTCCTTTCTTCAAATTAAACACGGATCCCTTATCTCTCGAATATAAACACGCGCTCGAAATTCAAAACAAAAGCTCGCGTTGACGTATTCCGTGTGAGGAAAGGTGGGCCTCGGGAAAGAAATATTGCTGTGAAGAGGGCCTAATCAACAGAGGTGCCGTTTGGCACGGATGCAGGGCAAATTGGTTAGGTTAGGACCAATCGGACTTCAAGCTCACCTTCTCTCGCACAGAATACGTCAACGCGCGCTTTTGTTTTGAAATTCGAGCGCGTGTATATACCAGAGAGATAAGGGATCCGTCTCCAATTTGAAAGGAAGACGAGGGAGTGAGCGGATTACCCTTTTTCTTCCTGCGTCCCTCCACGATGTGTATTGCCGTTCCCCGCGAGTAATCACGTGTCATTTTTTAATACAACAGCGAGTCGGTCAGATTATATGAATTGAGAAGAATACAGGCTGTAGTGAAGAAAAGAAAGACAATTTATTCATTAAAACGAAGCTTTAAAGTCTATCATATGGTAAATGCATTATATTGTTAAAAATGTAATTTTTTTATTTTTCATTAACTGTTTACGACAATATCAGCAATGGATTAAATTCATTCACATAGATCCACCCTTCGTGATTAAAAAAAATACGCAAGTTCATGCCTTCAATAATTCAGGTCATTATAATTCATTTCTGAAGGCGGGTTTCGTAAAAATCACCGAAAGCAGGGAACTTCAAAGATTTCTATTTTTTAAACAATTTCGAAACTAGAAAAATGTGTACTTAACCCTCCCTAATTTCACACCGACTACAATATATTTCAATATCATGAAAATCCGAGCCATCGAGGATTTGAGAGAAGTATCTCATCTGCTTCTTTCACGCTGAGCGCAATGCACTCCAAACTTCCTTTGATGTGTGGGAGAACACCGACAACCGGTCGGTTCAGGCCATGTGCCTTCGTCGGCATTCACGAGTCGGGTCGCATGCGTCGAGTCACCGCGAATGAACGCTCACCCTTTCTGACGTAGAAGCATGCGACTCTGGCTACCGTTTCACCCGTCCACATCAGAATATTCGTGCGCGTGCTGAACGTATACTAATTCCGGTCTGGATCCGGCTTCAGTGGATCGATTTCGTGGAGTCACGCACACGTGACAGTGGCAGATAAACTGGTAAGTGGGAGTGGAGCTAGAACTACTTAACGTTTTTAAATATTTCAGGTGATCGGTATCAAAGGACTGAGAGTGGCGGACGGTTCCATAATGCCGGAAATTCCGGCAGCACACACGAATATTCCAGTGTTCATGATCGCCGAGAAAGCGTCGGACATGATTAAAAAGGACTGGGGATACGTGAATAATTAATTATCGTCCATCGACGAAGAACAAGCCAAAATGTCCTTTTTCACCAGCACGATTCTAAAATAACCATTATCACAATTAACGTGACTTAACATGATTGGTTTAGTTATTTGCAAGAACAGACATTGATTAGACTTTCCAAGTCAGCTAATCAAGGAAAACAAGTTTTTACTCTATCACTTCCAACGCAGATACATATGATTATTACAGCAGAGCAAATCTCAGCCGACACGTTCCCGATTCTTCGTCACTGTTTCTTGCAGATAGTGTTTATTTTGCAGAAACGCTTCATTCTGCCCTTTAAGTGTTAAATGAACGGATCGCATCACGTTTTCCTCTTGTTTAATATGATTAAATTAATAGCAATTTGTAGCAGGTAAATACTTTTCTCTTACAAAGAAGCTCAAGTAATTGTAACCTAGCATTCAGACAGAATTTGAATTCCCGCTAGACGGATTTTTTTCTACGCGGTTTCACCTCCGAATTTAAATTGCTAATGAATATGAAACTCATTTTTATATAAGGCGTACCGAAACTGGACTGGAGTAATCGAATCAACGGGAGAACGTAACTGTACCTAATCGAAGTTCTTCTTTAATCATTCAAATTGCAAACATGGTGTTTTTATTCCGGTTGGAACAGTGATTAAGTATCGTTGGAAGAAGACACTGTTTATGAAGAAAAAGTTCTCGTTACGAGCAAGGTAAATGGGAGCATAGCACTACAATATTTGCAATTATCTAACATTTTTTAAGCACACGTGTAAAGAAGGGAATAGAATGTGATCACTGATTTTGTTTCGATAATTATTTTCGAGATGTATCTAAAGGAGTAATAAAAAGATATCGCAAAAACAGGTGATAGGAATATATTAACGATTGAGATAATAGCAAAAAGTTACGAAGGAATCTCGTTAGAAATGAACAAAAATAGTTCAATATAATTTTTATTGAATAATTGCTATTCTATTAAACTCTTAATTCCATCAAAACAAATACCTGCATAACAACACGTAATCATAAACATTTTATGGTTACACTAAATCAAGAGACTAAGGCATTTGTCAAGATGCCTGGCGTACGATTGGTCTCTACTCGTACGCGTCTATGACGCGACGCTTCGTGGACAAACGGCCTTAATCATGAGAATATCCCCTGAGACTCGTGCCCACCACACTAGACAAAGGATCTGAAAGGGTTGCAATGCGTTCCTCCTTTGTACTTCATTTAAAATTGCAAATCGGGGTCGTCCATCCACCGAGATTTATTCTGGACGCACTGGAACGCCCCGAAAAATTATGGCAAAATTATTCGTTATGATTTAGGGAATGTGCACGTTCCACGTGTGCACGCAAGTGCCATGCACAATTTTCTGAGCATAAAAATGGGACGTGAGCGAGATAAAACAGACGTAGGTAAGTAGAGAGAACACACGGGAAGGGGTCGGTCGACGGAGTCCAACTTTTAACATTACTCAAGCCTGCTAAGTATTACGTGAACGCCACGAGAAAGCGCATTTCTCTGGAGGATCTCGAAAAGGAAAGTAGACACTAGGACCTCAGAAGGTGTTTCGGCAGCCACGCGACATCGTACCGAGTCTTCGAAAGGCCGTTGAGAAGTACGACGGAAGTTGGTCATTAGTTAGTTACAATCGCTCGTATTATGGTACATAATAACGATTCGAACCAGGTGAAGGAGTAACCGATTCTGCCGTCAGCGAGGGTACTCGACAACGTGACCAGCAAAGTTTGTATTTTAATGGTTTATGTATAAGTGACGAGGCACGTGTGGACCTAGAACGAAGTTTGGTTTCTATTTCAAGAGTGGTGAATTAAATTTGAGAGGGTTAGTTTGTCATTTTGAGTGATAAATGAAATCGGCACTCCAAGTGAGATGTAGCGTTTGACACAAAAGTGACTAGTAAACTTTCGGTTTTGGAGATTGTTTCATTCGCGATGACTAAGAAAAACGAGTGAAGAACGACAATTTTCAACACAGTCCAGTTTTCAATCTGACAGTGACAATCTTGAATTTGGAGTGAAATTCCTCGTTTCGTGTAAATGCGACGGGTAACGATTTTTTAACAAAGCCTAGTCTCTGGTCATACTAACAATAAGTAATGGGTTGAAGTTTGATTTTATCTTTGAATAAACAACTGCAAACTATACTTTTCATGAGAACGATAAATAATGTTTAATTATTTATGACACTGAGTGACGAGTGAATTTTGGGCTTCTAGATAAGGTCCAGCTTGCGGTGCTATAAAAATGCATGGTGAAACTTTGCTCGTAACTTTTTCACCTACTTAGTGTTTCGCATTCAGAGTTGTAGTTATAACATGTTCGTTAGATAAATGAAAATGTATAAGTGACTAGGTACAGTAGTGAAACCGCGCGTGTTTGCGTCAATAATGAAGTCGCAATTTGTCAAGTGCAAAGCGATTATAAATTATCTACCTGACTTTATTGCACATTCATTTTCTTGCGTGAAAAAGTATTAGCAAATGTTAATGTATGTACACATTAAAGGGACTTTTATATCACACGATAGATAGGTTTATTAATAATATTAAGTGGGAAATCCAGGATGATATTTCTCCAACGAGCCTCCGTGTCTTAGAAAAATCATTCGAAAGACCTATGCAATAATATAATCTACACGAATAAATCTTAAAGATCGTGTTTTCAAACACTTTATCCTGAATAAGCCTAGGTAAAACAAAAGTCTATTCTGTAACAAGATTTGGATGATATTTTATATCACTTTAACTATTTCCGTCACAGAGAGACTATTCAATATTTTTCAACTATTGCCTCACAAGGAATCACCCTCTTTCCACTTGTACCCTTCTACCCGCCCGTCTTTCTGTTCCATAAGAAGATAGAAATCAACAATACCCGTACCTATAAGCTACTTCATCTGAAACCTTGCTCCTTTGCAGCAACATGGCCACCCCCGCTAGGATACTGCTGCTATTACCGCTCCTGGTCTCCTTAGGGGCGTCCACATCGTTCTTGGACGCTCTGAGGAGCTACGGACCATCGCCCGAAGTTTTAAATAGAATCGATCCGAATAACAAGAGATATGACTTCATCGTAGTGGGTGCTGGATCAGCTGGCTCGGCGCTGGCTAATCGCCTCACCGAGAACAAAAAATGGAACGTCCTGCTTCTGGAGGCAGGAGGTCCAGAATCCCTCCTCCACCAGATCCCCATCCTAGTAGGCTATTTCCAATTATCGAACTTCAACTGGGGTTACAGTGTCGAGCCTCAGAAGAACGCTTGTCTGGGTATGGTGAACCGACAGTGCGCCTGGCCACGAGGGAAGGCTCTGGGTGGCACGAGCACTCTCAACTACATGATCCATACACGCGGAAACAAGCTGGATTACGATAACTGGGCTGCTCTGGGGAACGAGGGCTGGTCTTACGACGACGTCTTACATTATTACAAGAAGAGCGAGAGGTTCGATGTGCCAGGTTAGAAAATTGCTTGATCTACTTCATGGGGGCTTAATTCGTTCTAAGGCGAAGGCTGATTTGTAACAAAACAGGTCCAAAGTGGGAGTAAAATTGAACGGCTTTGGAGATCCCCGAGCATGCTTGTTGAAGAACGAGGGAAGCACTTATGAGAGTTATTCGTTGGGTGTTAAGTTCGTGTGAGAAATATTCTGCCACGTGCGTTTTATGAAAAAGAGAGTAATAGTCTACATGGGGAGTTACATAAATCTTAATCTTCAAAGTCAGAGGAACTTATTTTATCACTTTGATCTGCTTTTGGACGATTTACATTCAACTACTTTGGCTAGCAGTACAGAAATTCTATCAGAATAGAAGTGTAACTGGTGAAACTCTCCGCCAATTCGAATGAACCCACAACTGAAACGTACAACTGTTCCACGTTCGCAAGTTTGTAATACGTGATCTTGGAAAGGTACCCTTGAAAGAAGCTCTTGATTCCCCTTTTCCCACCCCGCATTAAAGATCTAAGAGGCCGTCCGCAGAATTTACCACATCATGCTACTATCCTACGACGATAATTAACCACCGTGTCCATGTGCAGGCATCAAGAATTCCTCGTACCACGGGGACAAAGGGTACTTGTGCGTCGAGCACGTTCCGTACCACACAGAGCTGGCAAAAGCGTTCCTGAAAGCCGGCAGACAACTGGGCTACAAGATCGGGGACCCCAACGGCGAGGAGCAAATCGGGTTCTCGTATATTCAAGCGAACATGGACAAAGGGACCAGGTGTAGCGCCTCGAAAGCCTATCTGAGGGTAAACAGGCCGAACATCAACATCGTCACTGGCGCGACCGTCACCAGGGTCCTGATCGACGAGAGTAACCGCGCGTTCGGAGTCGAGTACATACAGAACAGTCAACGGAACAGGGTGTTCTGCTCGAAGGAAGTGATTCTCTCAGCGGGAACGATAGATTCCGCGAAGCTGCTGATGCTATCGGGGATAGGGCCCAAGGACCATTTGGAAGAGCTGGGGATCAAGGTCCTGCAAGACTCCAAAGTGGGGTACAACATGTACGAGCACATTGGCTTCCTGGGGCTCACTTTCATGGTGAACCAGTCTGTGTCTCTGCTGCAAAGCCGACTGACTAGGCCCGGCGTGTTCGTGCAGTACTTCCTGAAGAGGAGTGGCTTGATGTCGCTTCCAGGAGGAGCAGAGGCGCTGGCGTTCATCAGAACGAAATACGCGCCCGACAATAGGCCGGACGTGGAGCTTTTGTTCGCCTCGGGGTCCCTACACTCTGACGGAGGCGTGCCTCTGAAGAAGGCCCTCAGGATATCCGACGAGCTCTACAACGCCGTTTACAAGCCCATCGAGAACCAGGACGCCTGGTCGATCTGGCCTATCCTGCAGAGCCCTAGGAGCTTCGGCAGGCTCACTCTAAGGTCTAAGGACCCCTTACAGCCCCCCAAAATGGATCCGAATTTCTTCGCCCACCCGGCCGACGTGGAGATCATTCTGGAAGGGATCAAGCACGCCATCAACATCTCCAGGACAGATCCTTTCCAGAGGTATGGCAGCAGACTCCACGATACAAAGATCCCCGGCTGCAAGGCATTTGAATTCGCTAGCGATGATTATTGGAGATGCGCTATAAAGCACCTACCGTCGATGATGAACCACGAAATCGGGACGGTTAAAATGGGGCCCAAAAGCGATCCCAATGCTGTCGTGGACCCAGAGCTGAGGGTGTACGGCGTGAAGGGGTTGAGAGTGGTGGACGCTTCGATCATGCCAGCCATGCCCACGGGGCATATAAACGCGGGTATTTTTATGATCGGGGAAAAGGCGGCTGATATGATCAAACGATCTTGGCAATGAATGGGTAATTGTGCGGTTCGAAGATGTTTGTTCTTGCTTTAGAGCGAGTGTGATTGTTGAAATATGGACATTGTTTACCACAGGGCCGCAGCGAGATTTTTCCTTGTGGGAAACCCGATTCTGGTCACAATTGCGTAAGAGTTCCACTCACGATTGGTTCTATTAATTCCGAGAAATGTGGGGAGTTTAATGTCGATAATTCCTGGAACATTAGTCTCTAGTGATTACTTGTACATTGTTTTTATAAGAGGAGGCCTTCGGAGATTACATTTCAAAGATCTTCTAGGAAGATACTTTTTTATTATCAAGACTATTTTGTTATCAAGATATTTTATACACAGAATAGAGCGCCATATATTAAATTAAGCTTAATCGTAACACTACAATAAGCTCTTTCATGTTAATGGCTAACGGCAAGCGCCCGACTCGACTCGGCGGGGGCACTGCCGTGCCCCCAGATACAGTAAAAACTTCACGCGTTTCGTTTAAGCTACACTAACTCCGTCAACAGTTTTATTTTTATATTATTGCATTACTCTTATGAAAATATTAAATACACACGATCGAGGCAAATTGAATTATTCAATTGCAAATATGGTGTTCTGTGTGCCAAATAAATGTTTTTGGGGCGTGTAGAATTCAGTTTTTCCTAGAACCTTGAGAAGCTTGAAAGACTATAGGTTAAATACGTCCGTTGTTGTTTGCAAACGAGTGACAAGTTAATCATACTGCACATCCGATGGCTGATAATACTTCCTTTGAAAGACACGTCACGCGATTTTTCGTGGAAAAAACGTGATGTCGTTAGATTAGTTAGATGCGAGATAACAAAGTATTTGCGTGCACGATACGTTGCTCGACAATCGAGTGACCCATATTGTTCAATTTCATTGCAATGAAATTGGAACTCCGTAGGTACAAGCATCGAGTTCATCAATGATGACGCAAACGGGCGATGAGTCATGCTTCTCCTCTCGATACACTTCCGCGCGTAAAAGTCAAGGAAAACCGCGGATGGCCGAATAACTGCGTCGTGGGTGCTTGCTTATAATATTTCTCAATTCGATTCGTCGATGGGCTACGTTTTCGTCTTTGGTGAATTGAGCAAAAATAAAGGAAAGAATTTGCATATATTTGCCACCCAATAATAACTCAGATCTATTCTTGCCTACTGGTTTATCAAGTGTCACAGATAGCGAAAGAGCGACAATAATTGTGTACATGCCTATTCACGCGAATGCTAACACAAATTTCTTTTGTGTCACACACGATTACAAATTTCACATAGAGGAACTTAAAACTGCTTTGTAAAGAGTAATACATATGCATGCATTGACAAAGCTAATTTGTAAACCTATTATATTAATTATCTGTGACAACATACAGGCTTATAAATTGTTAACCCCATGATCTTATTCTCAATTGCCTGAATAAACCACATGTGTGCGTGTGGGTTCATTAATTTCACCTTGAGATTATTCAGGTCAATTTCACCGTATGTTTGAGACTTTTATCGGTAAACTAAACGAATCAAGCATCTAAGTATATCCCAGTGATGCTACGATAATTTTCAATAAAGATTCTTCGAATTACAACTTGTACGATAACTCCAATCATACTACTCTAAAGCCTCCAATACATTTTAACCCACAGCTGACTTACTACCCTTTCTCCCAACCATAAGTATACAGTCAGTGAATCACATTAGTGATAAGTAATACTGTGTCCGCTACGCATTAACGATTAGAACGTAGCTGCAGCCGTTCCTATTTCAAAACTTCATCGATTAGTCTCTTTAATCTCTAGCGACTGACAGTCGTGCGAACAATACACATTATTCTGTGTCCATAACAGTAAAGCCTAAGCTTTCGAATACTACAAACTAATCATAGGTGGCTTCTAAGTGCGTTACGCATTGCTAGAATGAAACAGACAATCCATTTACGCATGCAGAAGCTAGGAATCAAGACTGCTGTGAAACTGAAAGCCAATGGAGCAGGAGTGTTGACAGGATCATTGTGGAAAATTATTCGGCTCCGTTAGAGGCATCTACGTAAACAAGGATATATCGGCGTGCCAGTTATGTTAGCGGAGACGTGCTGCCAACGTTTCGCCAATACAAAAGTGGCGGACACCGTTGACGTTGACTGTTCGGAGCCGGCAATGCGAGTAAAAGCAACGGGAATGAATCAAGCGTGGCAGCTCTAGGTTAATTTATTGCGCCGCTCGATTGATTCGCAAGACACAAGCTTCCCATTCAGCGCCGTACCTGATACGACGAGAGCTTCGTTCGGGCCACAGGTGTGAACGTTTCCCATTGTCAGATTAACTCCGTTTTCCTTAAACGAAGGTCGCAACAACAAACCGGCACAAGGGACCAACCAGCACTAACACGGTTACCACTAACACTAATCTATACAGCGAGTCGGCAGTGATTAAAGACGGATTATTTCAAAATCCCCGGTAAATCGTTAACAACATATAATAACCCTTGTTAGTCTCGCGTCGCAAGGTTACGATGTTACCCACAGCCACTACCCAAAATTATTTGTAGCTTTCGCAAAACCCCAGCCAGCGGTACTGCCAACCTACGAGCTTCCGCGTGCAGCGACATCTGCCGTAAAGTACGCGCTACTTTTCACTATTAGAACGCCTCTATTAAATGAAATTTTATTCCTCTACAAGAGTATAATGGATATTTTTCTCGTTATAATGCTTCTGTCAAGTTCAAGTACCGTTTTAAGGAGAACAAGGCGCGCGTTTACGCAATATTGGAAATTTATCGTTGGTAGTAAATGTACGCTAACTGCGCTTTATCCTAAGATGAATTTACTTTAATGCTTTCAGTTTTTCCATTTCTTTGTGCAAAGTTCTTAGCTGATCGTTGCGGAAATGCTACAATGCTATGGGCTTTTACGTCTCTTTGGCTATTATGGCAGCACTGCTTCACGCGTTTAATTCTAGGAAATTGAGGTCTCTTCTCAAACCTGGCGGACTGTTCCATGCATTCAGTGATGATGGGAAATGTATTGTCCAAATTGCCTGCTACAGTCACAGGGGTATAGGACAATGCTTTCTCAGCCACTGGGGCCGGAGAACACGCCGATGCCAGAAAGTAGAAACTTTACGATTGTGAAGCACTTGACGTGCATATGTAAACGATGTAAACGCCCATGTCAGCAAAATAAACTAAGGCAGTATCGTAGAGATACAGTGCAATCTAACCTATGATAGTTGATACTTCAGTTCGCTGCGGTTATTGTTGTGTTTCGTACGCAGCGAGAAAACTTGGATATAATAAAGGATTTCTAAAACTTGGTGCGCACGCGGCGTTAGTAAACTGACAAGATGTCGGAGGACGAAGTAGAAAGCTTCGAAATTACAGATTATGATCTGGAGAATGAATTCAATATTAATCGTCCCAGACGTAAATTAACGAAGAACCAGCAAATGCTTGGTAAGAAACTATTTGATACTAGTGTTTACCTCTCCGAGGGATTGTGGAGAAGATACTTTCGTATTTGTTTCTAGCTGTAGTCGCAGGAGTTAAACGAAACTTCCGTTTCAGGTATTTGGGCTGACGATAGCGACGAAGAAGAATTGTCTGCTAGACCGTCGTTTAAAACGTTCGATAAAGGACCGAAGAATTACACAGCCCCTGTAAATTTTGTAGCGGGTGGAATTCAGCAGGCTGGCAAGCCCAAGGAGGAAACAGAGGAGAAGGATGACGACGACAGTGACAATGAAAATGCGAGTAAATCGCAAAGGGAATTTCCGAATAGTTCAAGGTAGTATGTTTAATGTAAAGAGATTTACTTCGTGGTTTAACTGTACCGTGTTCGTACGATTAATGCGATAAAACTGTTTGCCTTTTACAGTTCCGAAGACGAAAGATCGAGCAACGTGCATCAACATTCATCTTTCTCGTTAAACACGGATGGAGATATCGCTGGTTTGCGGAAAAAGAAGAGGCATTTAAATCCCTTGCTAGTACAAAGCGGGATGGGTAGTTGGGAGGTGCACACAAAGGGTATCGGGGCTAAGCTGCTATTGCAGGTGTGCATGAAACGCTGAGTTACTTGTTTCTTGTTATAGAGAAATATACTTATTAATCGTTTTACGGTTTAGATGGGTTTCGAACCTGGTAAAGGGTTGGGTAAACAATTACAAGGTATAAGCGCACCGGTGGAAGCACACCTGAGAAAAGGCAGAGGCGCGATCGGTGCCTACGGCCCGGAGAAAGGTCCGAAGCTTGCGGAAAAGAAGAAGGAAGATGAAGGAGAAGATGGAAAGGACCCTAAGGCCAAGTTATCGCAGTGGCGCAAAGGAGACGGAGCTATTGCCAAGAAGAAAGTAAATTATGTTTATCGAAGTGTAGATCAGGTTCTGGAAGATGGGAAGTTGAAGCCTAACAAGAAAGTAAGGATATCGAACGATATGAGCAGAGTTAAAGTGATTGACATGACTGGCCCGGAGCAAAGGATTCTTAGTGGATACCATGCGATATCTGGCGGCCAACAGCGACCCGACGAGACTGTCGTGGTTACTGATAAGAAATCCAAAGTGAACTTTGCGCTGCCAGAGCTCCAGCATAATTTAAACATACTCGTTGACATGTGCGAGCAGGACATTATACAAAATGACAGAAGGACACGGCATTTGATCGACAGAGTGATTGCGCTAGAAGCGGAGAAGAAGAATTTATCTAAAGTTGTAGACCAACACGGTCAACTTATCGAAACATTAGAAAGCGTACTCGTGATCGTAGACAGATTGATGGACGAGACCAACCAAATGTCATTGCAAGAAACTGCCAAAGCATTCAAAGACTTGCAGGACAAATATTACGAAGAGTACAAGATGTACGAACTGGGTGAATTGGCCAGTAGTTTCGTTGGTCCGAAAATAAAGGACTGTTTGCTCAGTTGGAATCCATTGATGCAACCAAGGCAGCCTGTCAGACTATTTGAACAGTGGAAGAGTATTCTAGAAAGTGGTACTACCACTCTCCAGACGAGATCCATGCAACCGTATGACCAGCTTGTTTGGAATTCATGGATGCCATCAATTAGAGGAGCAATACAGTGTGTATCCCATTTCATGATAAACGAATTGAGCCGTAAATATGGAAATCGAGTAAAGCGTTGATTGTAATTCTTATGAATCTTCGTTCTAGACAGTGGACGTGCAGACAACCGGACGCCCTCATTGAATTAATAGAGTACTGGATACCATTGCTTCCAAGTTGGATATTAGAAAACATTTTAGACTTGCTAATTCTTCCAAAACTTACGTTGGAAGTAGAGGAATGGAATCCCCTTACTGACACAGTGCCTATCCACACATGGATTCATCCTTGGCTACCGTTGTTACGTACGCATATCTTTTAAAAATTCAGGATAAAATAGATGGTAAAATATAAATGAATGTTGCTGGGAACACTTTACTATTACAGGAAATCGATTGGATACTTTAATATATCCAATAATACGACGTAAATTGGGTTCCGCGTTGGGCGGTTGGCACCCCTCCGATAGATCTGCCAGGCTAATGCTACAGCCTTGGGAGAATGTTTTCGCGAAGGGAGATATGGAGGCCTTTTTAGTAAAGAATATCATACCGAAGTTACAAATAGCGCTTTCAGAATTCGTTATAAATCCGCACCAGCAGCATTTAGATCAGTGGAATTGGGTGTACGAGTGGAAGGACTTGATTCCGTGTCACATAATGGCAGGGTTACTCGACAAATTCTTCTTCCCTAAGTGGTTACAAGTCTTGGCACTTTGGCTCAACCACTCCCCTAATTACGACCAAGTGACGAATTGGTATATGGGATGGAAAGGCATGTTGAATGATAAATTACTAGCGGAGCCATTAGTGAAAGGTAGGTGTTCAGTCTAATGTCAAGGGTACTCTGGAATTCGATGCGCGATCCTCGAATTTACGATCGATTGATTTACAGAACACTTCAAGAAAGCATTGGATATGATGAATAGGGCAGTTAACGGGCCACAGAGCCACCAACCAGGCGCGATGGAACAAGTTTCGTATCTGACGAGCTTAGAAAGAACTCAGCCTACCATGTCGCAGATGCCTCCAACTGCCCAACCAAGAATGGAGGTGCGATTTAATCTATTAAAGAGTTTCTGTTAAAGAGCTTTCTGTTTTCTAGCTTTTATACTGAAATCTTTCTACTTTTGCAGAGACTTGCCGAAGCAGTGCGGACAGCGTCCCAGATACCTCAAGGTTTCAAGGACCTTGTTCAGAAGAAATGCGAAGAAAGGGGTATTTTGTTCATGCCTATACCAAACCGGTACAGGGAAGCGAAGCAAGTCTATAAAGTTGGCAATGTCCAAGCTTATATAGACGGAAATGTGTTGTTTGTATGTCACAATGGCATGAATTGGATGCCAACCCATTTAAATGCTTTACTAGACATGTCTGAACTGTAGAAATAACTATCTCAGTTTAGAAACTAATGGCTATTAGGTTACAATTGTTTGCCTTGTACATATGCTGTAAAATAGTATGTAAGAAGTGATACTGAAAGATTGACTACCATTTTGTATATAATTTATGCTATATAATAAATCATCGTAGTAGCATAATCATGTGAGTTCGTTATTCTTTTATCTCTACATTCAATTTCTCGTAAGAAGTAGACTTTCCTTCTTAACATCCTAAATTTCCCCAAAAGTGATTACTATTTCTCCAATACAAGGCTTCGTTTGCGAGATGTAGGCTGTTGAAATTGAAATACGAGTCCAGGTTCTAGCGCGCGATATTTAAACGTAGCGTCCATTGAAAACACGCACGCGCACATACACTCGCTCACACGCGAGAATCCCGAGTGGGACGTGTTGCTTTTATCGTACCAATAATAGTGTTCTAATACATTATAACATATACAACTTGCACGTCAACTTGTCTCGACAATGTCTCGGTCATTAAAGTTGCATAGTGCTGTTATCTTCACGATTTTAAGCATATTTACTATGCAGCTGCATAAATTGACTCTAGAGAATGAAATGTACACGAGAACCCGGTGTATGAAGAATTTGTTCAATTATAGTTCATTTACTGACTTCCTGGTATTCGTTTTCGCACCGAATATTAATGGAAATGGATTTCACGTCAATGCGTATCACTTAAACTTTGACTTTCACTCAATAATGGGACGTACAAACGTATTTTTCGAGAGAGGTCTTTTCGCGGTCGCGGATAAGGTAATACTGACTGCTTCAACGGTGCTCGACCGTAGAGGGACATTAGTGTTTGGCGCAAAATTCAAAACAAAATATCCAAAGTAAGTAAGTGAGACAGATGGCAGAGTCGATTATGGTAGGGATTCAGGTTCAAGGTCTCGGTCACGTATACAAGAGTTACGACCGTGGAAGGACAAAAAATGCCATAGAATTTTCTTGTCTAGTAAACACGTCTGTTTTTATTTCAGTTTGAAGTGTGTATTCTTTGGATGGTTTCGTAGTTCGTAGTTCAGTGTTGTTATACAATTTCGTAGAGGCAGGAACTAGAAGAACCAGGCAAAGCGAAATTCCACTCTTATGTCGTTATCAATTTGCACACGTATCAGTATAACGTATTCTTTTGCGTTTCTCAATTCACGTTGTTCAGGAACTGTGGTACAATCGGGCGGGAGGTTATTTCTTTTGCAGAAACGAGTAAGCGGTATAGAATAAATTTTTCTGATTGCTGCATTGTTTGCCAGAAAAACGATATTCTTTGGTTAGTTGATTTTTATTTGCGCAGAGACATTTAAACAATCGTTTATTCAGAGAATATTGTATCTATCGAACAACTAAAACAAAAGATTTCTTCGACATGCCAAGTGCGAAGGAACCGAAATAACCTAAAATTAATTTGTGATAGGTTAAGTTACGAGGTGCACAATTTTATTTACAATAACACGCGCGATATTTCCATCAGCTTTGAAATAAATAATTTCCATAACTTCTAATACTAATACGAAACGTGTATTACGGCTTCATAGTAATTTTACTTCATAAAAATAATTGCAGATCAGAATCGTTTACTATAAATCCTACTAACCCTCTGTAAGTAAACATATATATAATACAATAATTCCATATTGAAAATCATTTTCCTCGAAAACAACGTAACCAACCAAAAAGATTAATCTACATTTTCCGTGCATTCCTTTCGCGAGGAAGCATTTCCCCGTATTCTGATATTCCTCTGCCGCGTTTAAACAGCGCGGGCCGGAAGTGAGTGTCCTAAATTTAAATCGCTGGCATCTCGGAAACTAAGCCGCAGATCGCACCGCAAGTTCAGAGCTTTTTCGATTCGTTTCGCCGCGCGGAATTCGCACGCCTCTGCTCGTCCCACAATTTTGCGACATCCTGTACAATCTTGATCCCCGCGTTGTACCAACGGGGCCCGTGTATCGAGGCGCTCCATCTCGAGCGTTCCACCGTGTTCCCCGTGCGAGAGGTGAACATCTCTTTCTCTTCGATGGTATGTACTCCTGGCATTCACGTTTCGCGAATGCAGCCTCGCGCTCGCGGATGTTTGTCTTATTGACCACTTCTGTTCAAAGCAGTCGAAGTCGGACGCGTGTAGGCGCCCCTGGTTATCCCACTACCGAGGCGCAGCTATAAAACTCCTCGATATGGAAAGTTGCACGTGATCCTGCGGAGCCGTACGTATGTACCTACAGAGTCGTCCAATAGGCACCGTGTATCAGCCACCACGATGTGTGCCTGGTCCTGTGTACCAACCATGGGCGCCACCACCATAGGCGAGGTGAACACGTATTTAAACTTGCTCAATGATCGCCCGGTATCAACCATCTTGGCGTGCAATTTCTAGACCACGATGGTCCTTAGAGGCAACGGATAATAGAACGTTGCAATGGCTCCCCTACCTAACGTTAAACCTTATACCCAAGATGGTAATTAGAGCTCCGTGAGCTATATTTATGTACATACGTTGAATGTCGAGGGCATCGCTGAGGGGAACAGTAATTGTTTCCTAAGACCGTGTCAAGGCCTAGAATCGATCGTGCCTGTATATTTCTTTAATGCAAATCCAAGCTCGAAGACAGTAAATACCGTATCGATCCGAGTTGTAAGAGGCGAGGTAGCTAGTGTTCCGTTCCTCCCTTGAACGAGTGAGACAGTAGGTGACGCCAATGGCACCACTACCAGCGCTGTCTCGTCTCGTACGAGCAGAGGACTGGTCCTGTAAGAGGATGGACATCTCTCGCCTACACGCCTAGCAGATCTGTGCTCTCGGGTGTCGAGAAAATTTGCATTCGGATCGGAGTGTGTCTGCCTAGTAACTGGCTGGCTCCGCTGCAACGGTGTCTCGTGGCCGGATTCGAGACGGTCCCCTGCGCTCTCTCGCTGGCTGGCGCGAAAGTGTGCGCGCGATATGCATACGCGACGTTGCGGGCACTTGTCGAACCCTAGGGCCAGATCTTTAACGTCCATCGTGTCCCGAGGTAGTCGAGCTGGCTTGTCGCCCCGTCGAGGGAAATATTGGGCCGTGGGGGAATAAAACAGCGCGCGAGAGAACTCACAGTCGCGTGTTAGAGAACTCTTGCAAGTGATTGTAATACTTTTGATGTTGCAGATGATTGGTAGCATATAGTAATCACGAAAATGGGGTAGGTATGTCTTGTTTATATATCTACCGGGTGCAACGTAATGAATTTGTCGAACTTTAGGGGTGGGTTTGGGACCGAGCGAAAATGAATAAAGTTTATGTAGATATTTGTCTGATTCGAGGTAGTTTTCTGAGTGTTGGTGAGTTTTGCATACGTGTAGATTTATAAGGGGTGCTCAAAATGGCCACCTTGAGTTTTAGTAGAAAGAAAAACGTTTTATTAGCAACTAGTTCGTTCTCTCACAACATCCCCAATTCGGTGGCGAAGTATTTCAATGCAGTTGGCAGGTTTACAGGATCAAGGTCCTACGTAAAACTCACCATGTTTATATGACCTCTTTAAATTATTTTGGACATCGTTTCTTAATTTCCGTGGATAATACACGTCTCTAGATTCCTCCACCTTTCCTCTAAATCACCCTCGTACATTCGCCATCGACTTTCTACTTGCGCGGTGCCGTATTTTATTTGCCACGTTTGAATTTAGTACCCCGAAGAACAATTGGTAGCCCGTTGAATTGCGCGACAGAGTAGTTTCGCGTTAACGATCTAAAAGACCGGCAGGAATTTCGCAAGCCCCGTTTTCGAATGTGTTTCCACTCGCGCGGTCTCGAAATTAATGCGGATTCGATATGAAGGAAGCGAGATTACACCATGCGAGGCGAGCGCTTAATGGCAGCGCCATTGAGATTGCGCCATCATATCGCGGTGAATGAAGTCTCCTTGATAACAGGTGAAAGACTGAACCTGCGTCGTGACTCCGTGCGTTTCGAGTGCAACCCTTTTATGCACTTCAAGAATTGAGATCTCCTGATGGAGAGTAATAGCGCCCCAGTTGCGATAAAGTAACACCGCTTTTGGCCACTGTTACAACAGAATTTGTATGCTGAAAACCTGTTACTTTACTTCTGCATACTTTGAAGCAAAACATATATAGGACTCCGTATGAACTACGGTACAAGACTTCAGTAGGACTGATGGAAATAATCGCATCACAGCAATTCTGCAGCGCATTAAAATACGTAATCAGATCGGGACTCCTGTACGTTTGACGCTCCATTATTCCAATCGCCACATTTCACAGTGACAGCGGAAGAATCTACACTCTTCAGCCACAAACAGACATAAACACTACCCGGAATGGTAAAACTGATAATGCATTTACGCCCCTTTATTTTAAATTTTCTTACCAATGTCCGATAGTGTATTCATTACTCTTCCTATTCAATTACTCCCACTGAAACTTATAGATTTAATTACCCCGCAAGATAATTCCCCGCGTGATTTAAACGCCCCATTCATTTCTACTCTAATCGCGGCCGTACCAATTACCGCTCGTTGTATAATCCCTCGGCAAGACTCGCCAGCAAATTAAACTCCGTCGTAATAAATTTAAATTCCAGGTACGCATTAATTCGCGCGGGAACAGCTGAGCGTATGCCCGTACACGTATATATTCGACGTGTCGAATCGCGAATCGATCGCGAATGGAGCTTTACTAATGGGAGGCGATGATTTATTAATATCGCGGAAAATCCACGTCCAAACGGTTGATTGGAGAGGTCGACGGCCTGGAAAAGGTGGAACAGACGCGGGCATACGCTACATATGTTTTCAGTAAAACATGATCGCGCCCAGACATTCCAATCCCACGCAAATCGCCGTCCCTAAGTCCCTCCAACGAAATGCCGAGTACCACTCAGGCGCGAGACAGCCGAACGTCAGAACAATTTAGCGATTGATATTCGCTGGTCGCGTTCCTAAATAGGCAGGCAGTTATTTATAATACCGGAAGCGGCGCTAAAGCCGCGGCGGTTTTCTAGAAATTTATGACGAAAGACGCACGGCACGAATGATTTAAATGGTGTCGCGATCATTGCGAAAGATGCTCTTAGGCTTGCGCCTCGTCGAGGGAAAGTAGATCGCGGCAGAAGTAGATTGAATCTTGAGGAAATGGTCCCGAGTTGCCTCGTGGATTGGCAGAGACTTTTCGCTTTTTAACAGATACATATTTCTCATAATGCAGGGTTTATTGGTGAAGAGATTCTCTTACCGACACACTTGTTTCGCACACCGAAGCTACGAGTGGAACTAGGCGCGAGCGAATCTGCAGGTTTCGTTGGGAAAGTTGGTATTTTTGAAGTTGTGATTTATAAGATGGTAACACGAGTGTATTATGCAAGGATGTCTTCTTGATTTTATTTTTATCCAAAAGTTCGCGTTGTATTTTTAATATTATAGTTTGGGATGTTATTGGATTGATTTAGGAATATTCTTCGGAATTTCCACACGAATTTCAATATTTTTAATGGAACTCTTATCGTTTCCGGAAGTTCGTCACACGAGAAGACATACCGGTGGATTTGTCAATACTGTATTATTAGTTTTCATTCACGAATTTTCTGTAAAAAGTGACGTCTATTCCTGGAAAATCACTGATTAAGCTTGCGTAATCTGTGGGCAAATTCGGTGGATGATTTGCGCGACTAGGTATTCCAAGGAATTAACAGCCGCGCGACTTATCGCCGCATCGGTCGTGGGCGTTGAGAAGAGATTTGAGGAGGGAGAGGTTTACATGAGCTTTGCATTCTCGAAAGGCAGAAAAGAATCTTAAATGCCGCAATACCGGCACACCGTTTTGGATAATATCAACGCTTAGCAGTAAATATCTCCGCTTTCTCTCCACTTTATTACATCCTTATGCTGAGTCGGGAGATAAGGTGGTGGAATGATAGAAAATAATGAAATGTCAGTTCCGTGAAAGGATCGGTACAGGTACTCAATAAATACGGGAAATTCTTGACAGTGAGATCATCCACTAGCAATTGCTTTAAATGCAAAGTTGCAAGCTGTTTAAAAAGAGGCGAAAAAACTGTAGAATATATTTATTAATTATACCAGAAATTAACCTCGATAAATAATCTATCGTGGACGCGTAGATTTAATTAAAACTCAGCTGAACCCATCTTCGATGGCTCTCCTACCACGTTTGTTTCCATCGTAAATCAAGGGAACGATAGTTCGTAGTCGGAGCTACTAGGAAATTAAATTCGAGTGTTCGAGATCAAAGAAATTAATGAGAAATCGTGCTAATATTTGACCCCCGCGGGTGTAATTAATTCCGGAAATTTGATTTGTCTTATTTTTCTGGCAACAGTCACGTTTACTCGGCTGTATCCCGCGTTTCCCGCAACAGGTTGTACGTCGTAAATCACGAATATTTGTAATCGCGTGAAACGAAGGGGCAAAATTGCATTAATATACGATATTGCTATGTTGTGATGGGAACGGCCAGGCGTGCGTTTATGCACCGTTGCAAGAAGCTTAATGCGAACAACGCATAATGCATATCTGTACAAGATATACTCGACAGGCTTGCTTTAGCCGCGATCGTTATTTTGCTCCTCTTTCCGCATTATCTGAAAGGCCTCCCAGGTCGTGGCTTTTACTGTAATGCACCAGGCTGTATTGCAGGGGTATACGAACGCAATTGTTCGGGCAGAGGCGTCGTTTGTGCACATTGCGAGCTTGGAGGATTAACTATGTTGTTTCTTTGATGTAGCAGCTTTGACAACTGTGGCAATTAGCCGTTTTCCTATCATCTGCTGCTTTTCATTTGTGCTCTCCATCTCTTGTTATTACCATATTAAGTGGACTGTCATCTATAGTTTTGATGTAGGTGTGTGTGGCAATTTTGCAAATTGACTGATTTTTATGAAGGTAAATTAAATTGGAACATCGGTTTGCAGGCAATTGCTAGGTCATTCTTCTCTCTCGTGGTTACCCACTATAATTTATCTCTCTTTTTTGACAAGTTAATCTTTCCTTGAGTATTCATTTTTGCGGAGTTATTACAGTATTAAATTGCCACATTGTTAACCTTCGTGTGAAGAGAATTCGTTATCGAAATTTATTGGTTCATTAACGAAATTTTTGGTCACAGTGGTGTACAATTCTTCATCAGTTTAATTTTAAAATATTAGAAAATGTTTAGTTTCTTTATAATATACATTATAAATCGCGTCCAGAAATTTTCCTCTTCTGACACACGTGCCACCTCGACGTTTTAGTGAAACAAACTTCGCCCACGTTTCGCATTCTAAATACTAAGATTCCCTACGATACACTTTTATAGAGGCTGACAAAACTGGTTTCCACTTGACCTAAAATTCTGTCCCTGATCTTCCTTACATGGAACCTCAGGAAGTCTCGAGGAGGGTGGAATCATTCTTCAGAAGTATACTTCAGAGAAAGAGATACGCGACTTCTAGACATTTATGTTCGCAGAAAGTATTTCTACCTTCTCATCGATTGCAATAAATTCTTCCTTTAAAGGAACGTCGTAACTTAATCAACCAGAATACAAATCTATTTTTGTTATTAATTTACACATATAATTGCTCTCTGTGCACACAGTCAGCATACTTTTCAGCTACCTTTTACACAGCCATTGGAATCCCCGTTTTCCTTGCTCGACTGATAAAATTCAAATATCGCAGTTCTTGCTCTAGCAGATAAGCTATCCAGATAATCTGAACAATCTGAACGCTCGGGGAAAGTTGAAATTCAAGGAGTGATGAATGTTCCTGAATCAGTCGAGCGATTTCGATATCTACACAGATATATCAATACCTATGTACCTAAATTCATGTTATCAGATTTAAGGACACATTGCCTTGAATGTGTTGGGTGTTCCACTGTAGGTATAGATGCAATTAATATAAAATTGTGATATGCAGAAACTAAACGTTCAAATTAAGTTGCGACACACAAAAGTGATAATTAATAGTCTCATAATGGTTATGTTTTAGTTTTCAGACGAACAATTAACACCCCTTTCACGTACACGAGTACCTACCTATCCTGGACATCACCATTTAAATCTAATCTCTCATGTTAGATCATAACATCCTCCTTAGTTTACATTTATATCTGACAAAAATGTATAATTAAGAGACCTGAATACTATTCTTTTTACTAGACGTGGGCATTATTCGACTAAAGTATTTTGGAAATGATTATTCACATAATATATTATCTTATTTGACTAAAAGTTATTTTCAAATACTGGTAGGATAGTTCATTCCCACAAATAAATGATTTTCTTCTGAATTAACTATTTCACTATTTGATCACTAATAAAATGATTTTTTATATTAATTTACATCTGAATAAGTGTCCTAAGAACAAATAGTACTGTCAACATCACCTATTGCCTTATTTGAAACGCTAATCTAAAATAAAAAATCATATTGAAATAAGGACACGTTTTTAAATTATTTCTCAAACAGGCGCAATTATCATTTCAACATGTTTCAAATAATTCCTGCCCCATTCAGCTATTTATCAGACACGGACTGTAATAAAATTCAAGTATCAAAGAAAAGTTCGGGAATTTGAAGCATACCAGTGACACCAATTTTTCCTCCAAAACGAACGATTCACGAAGCGTTGATTACGAATCTGCAGATTGGCGCATGTACAAGGTACACTGCATTTCAACAACAACTTGAAAAAAAAGTGAATGGAATTCCTTGCCGCTGGATTAAAGTATAAAAGACACGGAATTCCACGGAATTAGTCACCGCCGGGCTCCGCGAACAGACTTACAGGCAGTTTCCGAAAGTTTTTTGCGGATGGATGAGTCAGAGGGGAAACTCTGGTATGCCATGGGTGAACGAACACCAAGAGAGCACCCATCGCACCCGAGCGAGCAACAGGTGTGACGCGTGTATCTCGGTTAGGTACTCGAATAATCTGGCTCGCCGCGCCGTTTCGTTGGCAGGTACACGTAACCGAGTTCCCTGTACAGACGTATACGCGTCCGCGCGAAATGACGTGAATTATTGGCCGTTGCGATATAATTTCGTTGCATGAACGATCGGTGGTCACATGCCGCGTGAACTTTCATAGATTCCTCCGTCAGATATCGCGTAACTTGTGCGCAAAAAACCTTGATTAATTTGTCTGCCGAGCTATCGAACGCTCCGCTAACTTACGATTATTCGGAGCATTAGCTCGAGTAATGGGTTTCTCCGGATTTTTCAGCACAATGTTGACGCGTGACGCGTTTATAACGGCGGTACATTGGCACAGCATGCAAAGTGCTGCTTGAACACCTGCGGTTTGAACAGTTCGTGGAAATCAACTCCTGGGGCGTTTTCGGGATAGAAAGGTGCCCGATGATTGGTGCTTGAGAAGTGTTTGTTCTGATTCTTCTATTTTAATATTGGAGTTACATAATATCATATTTTTCTACAGGGCTGTTCCTGGGTTTTAGCAGGTGCAAAAACAATATTGCGCGCCCTTATTAATTTAATGTTCTTTAATTAAGGATTTGATATGCAGTGTTTACTCTTACAACTACAGTGGGTGGCCAAATTATTATACTCAAACAAAAATATTTGAAATTTTGTAAGTTTAAGCGATAAAATGGCTGTATCTCTGCGAAAAATGGTCGCAAAAAATATATAAAAAACGTATTTTTATGCTTGAAGTTTCTAGTTTTTTAATCAAGGACTCAATTTTTTCATGCATTAGTGTGATACTATTTTATCACGATAAAGCGCAGGAAATGAAGTTTCCGAAATTTTTGCCTAGTTTTGAACTTATGCACGGGCCAAAATTTTTTTTCGGACAAGTCACGAAGAGCACGCAAAGCTTGTATAGAGCAAACATTTCTCTTTAATTACATTTTTTGGTTTTGTTGTATGATTTTTATTGACCGAGTTATTCGCGATCACAGCAAAAAAGGTACTTTTCACTTGCGAACTCATGATCGTAGTCAAATTTTCATGAGTGTTTCGGAAAGCTAATAAAATCATACAAAAGAGTTTCGATTATTATTCTTATTAGTCAAAATTGTACATATAACAAACAGCCTGAGGCCGTCCCTAGGTTTGACCGCCCAGGTGCGCCACCCTCTGCACCCCCGCCAGGAACGGCCCTGTTTTTCTACTTTCACTTTGGTACACCAAGGTCTGCTTAACATTCGATATCCTACACGCGTGCTTCCATTTTCACCCCCTACTGCGCTTACAACCCCAGCCCTACCTCTTCCACCTTCTTCAAGATAAGTTATTCAAATACAGCGCAGTAGGACTCCCTAAAATATTCATCACTGCAGATTCAGTGCCTCGACAAAAGACCCAACTGCCCACTCGAGGCTGTCGTGCATTCCCAATGGATATCTCCCCTAAAATGGCTTCAACCCTCCCCTAAACGCATGCATCTCCAAAACCCAGACCAGCACCCCAATTAAAAGGATTCATTAACCCCGAGTGTCCAGCATGAGAGCGCAAAAATTCCTGCCGAGGCCTTGTCAGGGACCAGCCGGTTGTCAAAGATTTCTTCCGAGCGGCGTGGTGCGCGGGCTAATTAAAATTCCGAACAATAAACCAGGGATCGTTGACGATTCGTCGCCGCGGCGCGCACCTGTGCATACTGCGTGGCGAGGTGCAAAAACAGAGGGAGAGGTGATGTTCGGCCAAACGATTTCCTCTGGCCCTTTAATCAAGAAGGTGGAACCCGTAACGACGTAGCGCGTAATGAGTAATGACATCTGGCCACTTCAGGGCGGGGCTAACAGGTCCCACGCGGTCTCCACGGTTTATGCCTGCGCACAGCTACACGCGATGTTATATGGCGTATAAATACGCTCACTCACACTGTCGCCCCGTTTCTGCTCGTTTAAACGCTCACGAACTCGATTTAAACGACCTCCGTCCGCGTGAATGCCGCTCGTCCGGCATGCCCGCGTCGCCTCGTGCAAAGCTTCTCGCAGATTTATGCGAATTAACTCGTTTACGCGTTATCTACGTATGAGCTGTAAGTAGCCTTCCTGCCATGTTAAAAATTCGCTCACTTCGGGATTTCGTTATGGCGAATGATTAGGACCTTCGAAAGAGGGTATACCATTTTTTATTGAATAAGAGGAATGCAAATATTTTTCTATTTTTTTGAAAGAATGAGGACCACTCTTCTACGGAATATTACAGAAGTTGCTTCAAAGAACATTCCTCGGTCAGTCGAAGAAATCTTTTCATCAATTTTGTCGTCCAACGATGAAAATATAACAGAAAATTTGCAATTGAAAAATTTTGAGAGGACTGCTGAAAGAATCGGTAAGTATCTCTCGCGTGACAGCACTCTCGTCACAACAACCACACTCTCCCTCTTGAACACTGCGAGTGGCGTGTTTTCACTCCGAGGGATTTTGACGTCTGTATCTCCGCATCGATATTTTCTGAAAACAATCGAAAGTGCTGTCCGGGATCCCCGGAATGTTTACTCTGAAACCAAACGAGGCGCCGTTTTCTGGGCATCGTACAAAATTTTCTCGGCGGAGGCGATCGCTCGTAAAGACCTGACCGACTTAAAGGGGCACTTTTCAGTGGCTCGCGCCACTCAAGGCGTTAAGCACCATGCTCGTTGCAGTTTCACATGACGAAACGGCCGTTTCGTTCGATCCCCGGTCTCCATAGACCTCGGCGAGGTGCGGTTGCGTAACGCTAGGAACGCGTAAAGCGCGATTATAAATCCATTTCATAACGCGAACTGTTAATGCCGGATACAGATGTACGCGCAGCCGCCGGCACGCCGAATGTGCAATACGTTCGCGTTAAAGCATCCGCCTGCTAAATACGGCGCAAGCGTATCTTACAATCGTACGAACGATACTGTTGCGCGTCTGCGCTCTGTCGCTGACGTCTGAATCGTAATTGCGTACGAAATATTATAGTCCACCGGCGGGGATTACCAAACACGGGGATAACCGTGTAAGGGGAGATAAACTACCCTACATTAGGATGTCTAACGTCCTCGTAACATCCTCCTAACATCTCGCACAGGAATGAGCCAGTTGTGTAACGGTTTAACGGCAAGAACTATATTACCAGCGTAAAGCACGGAGGATCCGCGATTTCCCGCTCCATCGACGTGCAACTCGGCGTCCCGTTCGCCTGCGATTTTCGACATTTTGTATGTTAATCAACACCGCTGCACATTCCCCAGAGTACCTACGCTGTTAAAAAAGCGGAAAGCAGTGTTTATCGAGGCTTATGAGAATCCTTGCTACCTTTTCGCGTGCACTAAACTCTGTAAAATAAAGGCGGGTTAAAATACTTTATTCGTGTTACACTCGGAACCCGACTTTGTTGCGACTCGGTGTGCCTTCACTTAATCGCGTCGCGCGTCTTGTGTTTCATTTAATTCACGTCGCGCGCAGGGCCATTTTTAACCGACTTCAAAAAGCAGGAGGTTATAGATTCCACCCGTATGTATTTTTTTTATTTTTTTTTATGTTTGTCCTCGCATACCTCCTCAGCATATGAATCGATTTTGATAATCTTTTTTTTTTATTCGAAAGAGGGCGGTGGTCCTACACTGCATCAATATTGGCCCAATATTTTGCCGGTTCTGGTTAATAATAAAGTGTATTGTCACCTAATTATTATTACGTTATGTACGTGCACGCATATCTCTTAAGCATGTTGTGGCAATGTATAAAAAACTATAAACGCAAGAATGAAAAATTAAAAAAAAAATTGAAAACCGACTTGAAATAAATAAAAAATCCACGACTCTCCAATTTTTTAAGTCGGCGCCAGATTTACACAGTGCAAATGATGGAGACGCCGACTTAAAAAATACGAGAGTCGTGGATTAAATAAGGGATTCAATTATTTTTTACTTTTTAGTGCACTTCTATTTTTTGAAGTCATTTTCAATTTTTTTTGTTTAATAAACGTCCCACCTCGATATGTACATACGTTGTTAAAACGGATATACGTTGAGGAAGAGTCGAGAGAGTGTTCATTACGCGCGAACAACCTCGTCGAAGTAGGGAGAAATGGCGTGCTGCGGCTGGGTGCCGTTATTAAGTAAAAATATTGCACCGTTTTCAGAGCATTAACGAACGAGTTTCCCACTGGGGAAAAAAGGGGGGGGAGGGTGAACGTATACCTCGGCCAGCTCGTATATTAAGTTGGTCTGAATGTTCTCTATGAACGAATACGACAAATCCATGCTTCGGTTCTGGCCTTCTTTGGCGCTGCCGCGTGGGCGCGTTTACTTCGGACGGAATTACAGTCTGCACTTACTCCATCTTACCTCAGTCATTTCAATGTAAGTAACTGCGATCGCGAACCGTGACCGCCGCTCGTATCATCTGGTTTACGTAATTGCACGCACACACTGGCCTGCCGCCGAGGGAACGGAGTAACACGCCCGGAAGTAATCCGCGTGGCCAGCGGATCCCACGATTACGGGATCCAGAATTCGTCGCAGGGCGGAGGAGGGAACTGGTTTTACCTGAATCGCGGACCGTGGAAAAATGATCCGCCATTAGCTAGGATAGTTTCTAGAAGCGGGGACGTTACTTGGGGACGTTATGCGTCCGCCTCGGTAGGGAAGCAATAATTGTTGTTTCTTCGTTAACAGCGAGGCGGAGTGGTTTTAGGATGTTCAGCGACTCTCTGGTGGGAATTTAGAACGATTCGCAGCGCTACGAGTTCCGCTCGCCTCGGGTCTTTGAATTTACGTCGCTGCTGGCGGTGCTGCAACCTCGGGGCTGTAAGTTGCCTCTTGGTCAGATATGAAGATTGTCTTACAGAAACTACAGTAGTGGTAAGAGGATGGTAAAGATAATAAGACAGGTGAATTAAAAAGAATTATATTTAAGGCAAAGGCGTCAGTAGTTGACCAGTTAAGAGAAATCCTTCACGTAAACAATAGTAACTACTTGCTGTGTGATTAAATAGTGACAGTCGCTGCTTAAAGATACTCTTTAAGCTTTCTAAATTATGTGATGAGAACGATTTTTTTAGAAAAGTTGTATTACACAAATTTTGGAACCATTTTTCAAAGTTCAGTAACTGCTTCACAAGTTGACTATCCTTGAAAATGAAAATACTAGTAGTTGACCCTATGTTGGGAGTAATTGATCAACTATACTAGGAAGAGAATTAAGGCAATGATGACGATTTTTGAATTTTCATTACAGGCTCAAATAAAAAGTTTAAAAAACGACCTTTACTATTTTTTTCGCAATTCCGACCAATTGCAATTTTTTTTCAAAAATACGAAACTCGTCAATTAGCAAACTAATCCTTCTAGCTTCTCAAAAACCTCAAGACGTTTGGATCAATTCTAACAAAGTTCTGCGATTTGAAAAATGTAAACTTTCTTTCGTCCGCCACTGTATACCAACATAGTATTTAATTATATAAATGAGTTTGAAGCTTTCTTTCAACTACCACCAATTTTTACAACTAGGAGGTTCCTCGGTATAGTTTAAGGTTATTTGGTGGGACAGATCGAGATCAAGTATCCTGGTGGTGAACATCGTTTCGTATTTGGATGTGCAGAGGAAACTCGATGTAAGATGTACATAAGTACGATATCATACTGAGGGAGCTTGGTCGAGTGCCAGGGAATGTAAATCACTTAGACGGTCTGGTCTTTCCCTGCGTTGAATCGTAACGGATATGCAAGACCAGGGTAAAGTGCCAGATGCCGTTTGGCGACAGGAATAAGCGTAATACAGTGTAATGCCCTTGCAGTCAATCACATGGGCTTAACTGCTTAGGTACACTGCAGGCGAAATTGAAGATCTAATGATTAGAACTTGAATGTACACCATGGGGACAAAGCAGTGGCAGTTTTTAATACATTTATTCGATATGGAGAAAATAAACGCGTGGGTCAGAATCCTTCAAGAAGGACTAGAAGTTTCTCTCCATCTTTAAACAAAATTGCACCCCAAATTTGTGCACATCGCCCTATTTACGAGGAATTGAACAGAATCTTGCAAGCAACTACCATAACATTCTTGCTTTTAACTACAATAGTGGTTATAAGAAAGTTTAACATTTAAACTGTGAATGGTAACAGAAATAAAAATGTTTGCATTAAGAAGAATCTCATCTTAAAATCAATATCTCATCAAGTCGGGGGTTGCTCAGAATAGACCAGTGATATGATATCTAGGCATATCCAAATTGAAATATGCCCAGCCATTCCAAAGCGATAATAAATCGCATTGCACAGCATTGTATGCTTCGTGGTCTACTATATTCATAAGTAACTCTCTGCAGATAAATACATAAAAAGTAGTGTATTATATGTAGGTATTGCTCGCAGAATCGAGCGATAGAATCGCAGTTTTGTTGGTCGTTCGCTAGGGTATCGCGTTACACGCGTACGTCGAGTAAAAGTGCAGATGCTTGAACCTTATCGTTTATCAACTGATTTAGACGACGTTGAAAGAACTGCGCTGCAACGTACACGCTTCCGCATATAGAGCACGCTTATCGCGTATCGAAGCTGGCATAAACTACATCTCGTTCTCGAAACTCTGAACCCGCTGCTCGCATAGTTACAGGTATTTTTATAGTGGCGCGTTAGCATTCATATCGGCGCGGATAAATGATATCTGCATGTCTCCTCCCCCCCCGGGGGGTCGCTTCCTGTTTTGCACGGGAGCACCGATTTCCACGCTATGCGCCGCGAAAATTTACAAATATATTTGATTCCTTCGCCCAGCTGGCACTAACACCCAATCGCAGGAAACTAATTCCCAGTTAACGCTGCTTCTGTCGCAATTTATTGCGTCCAGCATCTATATTTACACGATTTAACATATTTTACGATCACGCTAGTAGAACAATTTTATTCGTGCATGTCTTCTGGTAATTGTCCTTGTTGACTGTTGTTTACGTTGCTAGTAAATCATAAAGACGGCTCTACGATAAAATTTAGTGCATAATTTATTTGCACGCTGTGACTCAATGCTTGGACCGAGGCACGATTAATTCGAGTAGAAGTGGCTTCTTTTACGGTTTGGGTATGAGAAGTTGATTTGTGAATTTTGGATTAAGCTTTTTGCGTACTTTATAGCTACTGCTTTCGTGTTTTTATTTTTCGATGTACTCGTATAGGATTAAAATATATCCCATTTGTATTACAAAATATATTACAGTTACAGATAATAAACGGCAACAACAACTAGGGACTATCAATCCGGAGAAGACGAGTTAATTCGTCATTCGAGAATTCCTACCCTCTGGAGGGAGACGAATTGATTTGTAGTAAACACCACAGAACACCTACCCCGACAAAGTGCCTTAATTCGCCTGCAATTATTCTGAAACATGCATTCTTAAATACACTAAACTCCAGCCAACCCTAAATCAATACCAATTAAAACGATAATTCAAAAATCCTACGTTGACACAGCAAAAATCAAAATAACACCCTCTTCAACCACCCTGTGACAAAATTCGTTCCGATAAATTATTACTCTAATTATTAATCCTCTTCATTACTCCGTAAATATACAAAGAAAAGAACCAGTAATACATTAAAGCAGATCCAAGTAAAAGGCAAGGCTGCAGTACAGTATTATTAGAAGCCTAACCGTAACTAAAAAAAAAACTAAAACTAGAACTGGGACGCAAGGAAGAGAAATTAATGGTACATTAAAATCAGAAGAAAAACTGAGTCAATCACGAAATATGCATGAACACAAATGGTCAGACATAAATGGAGTTCTACCGTACTCCCACACGAATTTGAACACCTTCCAATATCCCATGCTAAACGATTCTTAATCCCGTTCCAGCCCACCTCCGAAATCCTTAAAATTAGTTAGGAAATCGCGCCCATTGACAGAGAAATTCGAACGAGCATCAGAAACGTCCCCCCCACCGATGAACGGCGCCCCGCCGTTGGCGGAGCCGTCCGCACGGCACGCCGGGAGCGTCGAAGGGGGCCGAGGTTGGCCGAGGTTGGCCGAGGCCCGACGACCGCGGACGAATAGTTCGCTCGAATCGCGCTGCCGCGATGCATCGGTTCGAACGCGCGCTCGGCCTGGCTGTTTCGCTTCTCTCCCTAGTGCGTCTCCCTAGTCGTTCGAGATTCGTCCTCCCTCGACGCTCGTCCCTCGTCCGGCACCGCGACGGCGCGGTCGCTCTCGCTTTTTCGAAAATACGCGCGCTACCGGCGTCCACCGTCTCGTCGCCGCTCTCCGCTGACGACCTCGCGCTTCGTTTCGTTGCCGCGTTAAGACGGCGGCCCGTGAACGTTCAGAACAGTGCGCGGCGGGCCCGATGAACCCGTTGGTCGCGTGACACTTGAACGCGATCGTCGACGCGGCGAATTACACCGTCGACGGACGTTGCGGCGTAACCGCGCGCACGTGCCCGCTGATAGTTGGAACCGGGAGACGTTTCAAGTTCGGGGTTCGTGCTGGACAGCTCGTGTGAACGTTTCGAGTGGAACGGACGAAAAAACGGAAGGTGTGACGCGTATGTGCCGATTGACGGCCAGCCTGACGCGCGTGCACGCGCGCGCCGCGTGGCTTTTCGCGGCCTGAAGTTTCCGCGGTCTCTCACGGAGCACGCGCCGCCGATTCGCCACGCGAGGAAACCGCCCGAAGAGACGAGCTGCGACGTGGGGCCGGGTTCGTTGACAAAGTGGGCACAGGCACCTCCAGCAGGCCCGTTATGGATCCCCATCCGTTGGTGGTGAGTCTCTTCGCGTGATCTCCAGTCTTCTTCGAAATCCGCTAATACGCTGATGTCATCGAATTTTTCTTCGACGGGTACAAATCATTCGCGGCGTTGTCATGCGAGCAATTTTACTGTTTCAGTCGCGTTTCGCTTTTTTCGTCAACCTTGGGGAAGGTTCTCGATCAAGTATTCTTAATTACGATGGTAGATTTTGGATATTCTTTCAAGACTTTGGTTGGATTTAAAGATGGCGCGAGGAATGCTTGTTTACGGTGACTTGTCACTACAACTAGCAGGGGATAAACAAGATGAACATATGTATGTACAGTAATTTGAACGTGGGCCTCTTGAGTCAAATAGAGTACTCGAAATTTCTAATTCGTCTATCGGAACAATAAGTATTCGAATCCTCGATATTTAAACACGGTACTCGAAATATCTATGTACGCGTAATTTGACTTGAGTACTTGAAATGTTTGTTGAGTACTTAAATATTCGAATACCTGAAATTTGGACAGAGTGCTTGAAATTTCCCTAGCATTCAAATAGGATCCAGTACTTCCAATATTCTTAAATTAAAAATTCAGTATTCAAATAGGATCCAGTACTTCCAATATTCTTGAATTAAAAATTCAGTATAAATACTCAATATTCGAATCGAGTACTCGAACTATTCGACCACTACTTCGAGTTCAGCACGATTTTCGAAGTACTCGAGATTCATCCATCATTCCTTCGATTTTACCAAGAATCGTTTCTGTAGAACCTCCAGTAGACTTACCTAGGGATTCTACTAAAGTTAAGTAGAAATTTCACCGTCGATTTGCGCCGAATAGAGACATTTCTTATTACTGGTAGCGGGCATTCGACCGAGCCAGTGAGAGCTATTATGTCATCAAGCGCAGCGCGCACAATGATCGCCTAAGTATCTGGACCGCGTCAGATATTTTCATAATCGCGAACGGAATGATAATGATGGCTGTGTCGTAATTTACGGCCCCTGGAAAATGCTATTACCGAGCAGTGCATATGTAGCAATTCACGCGTTTCCGCAAAAACGCGGCATCGTCCAGGAAACCGCGAATCATTCCTCTTAACGACGGTGTTTTGTATGTTTATTTTTCATAGTTCTCGGAACGAGCCAGATTTCTCCATTTCCATAAATTTCGCTACTTATATCTCGTAATTATTGTGCAGCCGGCACACCTACTTCTCTCGACTAAGTAGCATAACGATTTCTTACGTGCAATTGAAAGAACTGAGTAACGCCGCAAAATTGATTAAAACGAGCAACCTGGCATCGGCCAGTTTCGCGTGTCATAAAGCAGAATGAATAAATTCATTCGCAGAAAGCTATCGATTCCAAGTATCGAGATATCATTCTCCTAGTTGTGGCCTCTAATTAACAGGGTCGGTGTGACTGAACTTGAATAGCAAACGGATTACGTTCACAAGGAACAAAAATTCTAATCTTTCTAAATGGAAGTAGTCCTTAGGTCTTTGGATGCCCAGAATGTAAATGATTTACATGAGAGTATTTCTACGAAGAGCGCAACGAAGGGTTAATTTCAAGATTATCCCAGTATCCCTTCAAAGCTGTTTCTAACAAGGGTAGATAAATCGAAGAAGCTAACTGTATATATAGTTGAAATCGTGTTGCCAGTCGCTGTCTAACCGCTGGTTATGAGGCCTTCAGGTTCAGCGCGAAGATAATGATCGTTTCTTCAGCGGTATCTCGATCTTCTCGAATTCTTTAAAAGATCAGTTTCGATGACCTGATTTTGTGCAAACCACCGTAAAACACGTCGAATATAAAGGCGGGTGCACACGCATCAGTTCCATGATGATTCAGTGTGAACCGCTCCATTCCAAAACCGGGAAACGATATTTAAAACCATTCACACTGGCGGCTCTTTTGAAAAAGGTTCTAACGTGTGTCCGAAATTGTAACCACCATCACCAGAGTTTTAACTGATCCACTGACGCTGTATTAACAATCAATAATGCCCACCATTCAACACCAAAAATCCACAGTATCACTTCAATCTTATCACGTATGCTATCTGAACGCTCCACATGCAACGCTAACTTCCAGCCGATCTTCAGGTACACATATCGAAAAAGAAGAAACGCTCGTTCGTATCTTCCTCCCGTTCCCTTTGCTTTATTTCTCGAGACGGAAGGTCGCGAGGAAATTCCAGGCTCGTCGAAAGGTCAAGATCGGGTTTATTTACTTCCAGCTCTCGGGCTTGTGGCGAACGGAGTGCGCAATTAATCGCGGAGCCATCGCGATATCCCCGACGAGGGGGGCCCCCATAAACCTGCAGAAATAGCCCGAAGGAATTTAGCCGCGATACAGAATCGCGTTATTAGTCAACGGGGACGAGCCCGACGGAGATCGCCCGCGCCGGTCTCCTCGGCGCGAGACGGGCCCCGACCTGCGCGCTGTCGCGTATCACCGCGGCTATTATTTCGACCTTCCCGCGCATTCCGCGCCGTGATTGCTACCTGCTTTTTGTTTCCTTCCCCCGACGAAATCCTTGGAATCGTCCGCGGATGAAGTCATTTCGAAGGAAAAGAAACGGAACGCTTCTCCACAGCCTTGCGATCTTTTTCCGACTGTCACCGCGTGTGGCCTCGTAATTTTTCGGCCGCTTATCGCGATCGATGAGACATCGCCAACCGATTGTGCATTTTATGGTCGATCGAGGAGCGTAAAGTTTCCTCCCAGCGACGATCAATATCGTTTTTATCGCGATTTTTCACCTACGCAGTCGCCTGGTCCCCCCTCGCCTCTGGCTTTCGAATTTCGTGGATTATCGTGCGGCAACGGGGAAGAAAGCGTATGATTTTTGACAGCGAAACGCGAGAGGCGACACGGGACCGCGATGCTTAACGTCGCGAGGTGTGCTTTATAAGGTGCTTGTTAAATTTTACAACCGGTCATTATGCCCTCGATTCTGGCAAAACGCGAGGAAATAATAATTACGCGCGGCGAGCCACTTTGCGTTTCGATACATAGTCGCGTTGCAAAACAAGGATTCTTGATCTTCGACATTCTGGCTGGCCCGTATATGGGTGGCAGTTTTATCTTACTTTTTGGCGCAACTCTCCGTCGCAATTTATCGGACGAAACAAAGTAATGTAAACCTGATTGGATTAGTCCAAGTTCCAATTATTCAGCGTGAAAATTTTACACGACAGAAAATGAATCATCGACCAGGCAAAGTGTCTTCAGATTTACGACAGATCCGGTGCAGTTTATTTTAACGTAGAACGCAGCACAAAATTAGTCACTCTTCCGTTTATCTGTATTTAGTCTTTTAACCCAACAGGTGTGGCCGTCAGATTGTTAAAAAGGATCTTACATCATCAGTCAGACATGCCGACTTAAAAGTAACAGAAGACCAACACCTGAATTCCTCCAAAGTTTCCTCTCCTAAACTCGCGCTAAAATGCAATTATGGCACACCTTTGCGCATCACTATTCTGTAAAAGCAATCTCGTCCCAATGAACTTGTCACTATCGATCCGAAGCAGCGCCGACCGATTTTTAGCGCGATTTTCCCCGCGCGATTTTCCTCGCGCGCGCCGCCGAGAGAAAACGGCCGCGGCGCCTCCGATCGCCGCTAAACGAGAAGCCGCGGTCCCCGTTGTCTCTTCTTGACACACATAATAACGCGCCCGTACACCGTGCCGCATAATTCCTCCATAAATTATCGGCCGGATATGTATTCTAATTCCGGGCGCGTGGGTAAACAGTTATTATTGCAGCCTCGTGTTTTCTACCACCGGCCGTCCGTTTGCCTGGAAACGTGCGATCCCATATGGGACACGTCCCGGCCCGGTATAATTTACGATAGCTTTCTTAAAAACGATGAGCCGGGATTCCAGCTGGCGATGCGTGCGTATAAACGAGGATTGATTGCATCCTCCGCGCGCCTCGCTTACACGCACCTGAGGAAGATTGTTTAAGGCGAAGGCACGATGATTACGGGGCCCGATCGGCGCTCGGGCCGCGCGAGACGATTATTTAAATGTCACATCTACGGGCACGGTGCTCGACGATCGACCAGTTTCGGGGCAAAGCCGGAGCCCGTCGAGTAATTGCAGCCTCTCGCCGGCCGCGACGTGAGGGATTGTGGGAACGGAGGATCGGTCGAGCTCTGCGCGCGGAACACCTCTCGGTTGACAAATAATGTGGTTAATGAGTGAACGGCGAGGCTGAAGGGTAATGCGATGAACTATAGACATTAGAGCATTGAGTGTACGACTTTTCAATGATGCCACTTCTGAGATTGATGATGGTATCCCCTGAACCTCTGTTTTACGCACATATTGTATAATACACGTTGTCGTGATTTATGACATTGTGCCTTCATCTTAGTAGTGGTAATAATTTCGACTGACTTCTTGGGAGTCAGAACTCCACGTTGATATGTGAAGATTACTGACGTCTGGCGCATTATCGATTCTATGTAAGGGGTAGAAGTTCTGTTTGCTATCGTGTTCATTCACTGGTCATCGGCCTATTTTTTATTTAATCCTTTGCCAGACTTTTATTGAAAGTTATAACTATCAAACATTGCTAGAATTGTGTTCTGGGATGTCTGATTTTAGTAATAAAACAGCTCGCTTATAGCAGTAACATTCAGGGGATTAAACAACGACCTTTGAATACTAATTTTAACAGACATGCAGCTTAAGTGTTCATTCACTGGACAGGTCGCCCTATTAGCAGAAATATTTTGCAGTACTTCGCATTAGCACCGTTTCTGGAGCAGTCATTTTGAGACAAGTAGGACAACTTTGAAACCTAGAATCTCTTTCAAGGCTCTCAGCTTTCATCTTCTTCTCTCACAGCACTCTATAACAATATTTATCACTGTTATTAACCGACTTCCAGTATCTCCCACGCAGTGCATTCTCACTACGAGTTTTCATATTCCGTTGAATTCCAATTCAGACTCAGTTCCTCACGCCTATAAACATTGCTCGCGTCAGAGCCAGTCCATTTACAGCGACGCGAAAATTTCGAGGAGAAGATGGGAATAAATAGAAGATCTACGAAAGAGATCGTCTGCGCGTAAACAACTTAAAAAACCATTTCCCACGACTTCATCATCGACCCCGAGGAGCATGCAACATCTCGGGAAGATTATCCTCAGGACCATTAACCATGCTCCCCTTCAGACCCATGCAATCTTAGAACTCAATTATCAATCTGTGCGTTATAGGTCACGCGTAGTCGACCGTTAATCGCCGATTGAAACAGCACTCGGCTCGCTCGTTAATTTGTTTACGGCGACCGGTTACACGATTTTCGTAATCAGAGAGCGTATTGTGTGCGCCCGCGCGTGTTCGTGGCATGTATCTACGTGTACCGCGGCGATGTTCTCGCATGCGCCCGGGAGAAATAATCACCATTCACCGGGTGATTAATAACTCGGCTAGTTCTTGCCGGTCAGCCATTTTCATCGTTGTTCCAGCCGCGGACCGTTTAGCACGCGGGGACAAGGGGCCCGGCGTGGGTTTATCTGGATCGTCGTCTCTCCATTCAGAGACGGGCACAATGGCATTGAACGATCCGCGCAATCAATTAAGATATCGCTGGTATAAATATTAGCTAACGAACCCCGGATCGGATCCCGGTGGACACGATGGGGCGCGCTCGAGATCTGGATCGATAAATCGCATCGGTGTCGCGGCCGCAACGCGCCGAATTGATCGCTTTCGAAAGTGCGCTGCCTCAAAACTGCTCCGCGCCTGGGCAACACCTCCTCAGGTATAATTGGCCCTGATAAATTACGTTTGCCCAGCGCTCTGTACCGTGTTATTACCGGTAACTTCTTTATTTACGATCTTTATTCAAGCGAAACTCGAGAACGCGCGCGGAAATTCGTGACGCGCCTGGCACCTCAGCGTTCGCTTCTTTTCCTCGATGGTCCATTTCATGGAGGCTGTGGCTGAGTGGTTTGAAACAAACTTGCACTTGGTGACGTTTTCCAGTTCCTCAACTGTTCGTTCATTTTTAAGAGCTTTTTAAATCAAGAGATATTAAGAGGCTTTTTAGCGGGGTAATTATTGTGGATGAAGTGAAATTGGAATCGTTAAGTAATAGGTATGCAAGTATAATAGTACATTTACTTGTCAATGTGAAAGAATTTTACTACTAAGTTGGAAAGATAAAAGGATGATTATTGTCCTGAGTAGGGAGAACCATTGTTTCCACTGTTATAATTTACGTATTATGTTGGTATCACATGTGTTACGTACGTGGAACTCTCCCATACGCCGCTCCCAACCGTTTTTCGAGCTCGCGCCTGCGAAGGGAAAACGCCCTAAAATCCTCTCGCTTATCACACACCAGTAATGGGGGTCACGATCTCGACCAGCTGGATGGCAACTGTGGGAACGGGAGTGACACGACGACGAGATTTCTAGCGAGTCCCCACGCATTTTCGGACTATATAAACCCTTTGGTATCAACCCTCTTCGGTTCAAAGCTACTCGAAAGACGAGTTAAGTCGTCTTCCCCAGGTTAAGCACTAACGAACCCCCAAGTTCCCAATACTTCTCCTCTTTGCCCGAGGATGGGAGAAGCTAGGGAACAGAGTCTCGCACGTCAGTTGCCCGATGATATTTTAATCCGCCGTTGTTAGCCGTAATTTCATTTTACCATATAAAGAGCGCGTTTCCATTAGTACTGTAATCACGGTGGGCGCTCGTTACGCGGACAGGATTCACCGCCTCCCTTCCATTCGCTCGTTGCTTATGACATTCTTGTTGCTCTATTCGTGCGCCGGGGAAGAAACGTGTTCTTTATTTCCCATTGGGACTGCGCCAGTCTCCACGGCGCGCTGCGTTCTTGCTGCGCTTAAAATCCAGCATCCTAGATCGCCGTCAACCGTGACGGGACTACGATGAATGGGACAGGACTCTTCTTCCTCGTAGCCGATGAATGAGACAGGAATCCTCCTTTTCTGCCCCCGAGTTCTCGGGAACTTGTCGACGCTGGGACTCGTTAAGTCCGCGCGCGTCCTACGAAGTTATATTCCAGACAGACGGCGCAAGTATATTACATTCCTCTGTATCGTTCTGCTTTTACGCCGTCCGTCCCTCATATTTTCGTTCTGGCTTCCGACGTATCCCCGGGACCTGGTATTTCCTGCGCGGCGCGCCGCGAAATAGTAAAAGTTCCTAAGGAAATGTTAACTAAACGAAGATGGATGGCCGCGATTACTGTCGTCCTGTCGCGTAACGGGATGGCAACAGGATAATTAAGGAACGGAGAGGTTGTAAGTCCAAGTATCAGCGTTTTAGAGATACCGGTTTTCCTTTCTTTTTGTAGATTAGTGGTAACGATGATGAACTGGTAACTTTGGAAAGCGTAAAAGATAAGGAGTCACGTTTAATATTAACGGGTTAGAATTGCAAGGGTTCTGAAGTTTCTAAGTGTTCTGGATAGGAGAGTTCTTCATAGATGCAGTCACTGTCACTGGCGGATTTAAAGAAAAAGGTGGCACACTGATCATTGTGTGGGTTCAGTGCTAGTGTTCAAATTGGTGCAAAGGTTTAAGTCTCCATTTAGGCTCCTGCGTTTAATTCTGAAGGTATTCTTGAAGGGCTGTAAGTAGAGGTACACAGAGGGTGGAAAACGCTGACGCTAATACCTACCCTTCCGTGCACTCCGGACTACATGAATGCATCGGAATATTCACAATGCATCTTTATTTTTAAAAAACTAGTCTACAGTCTTGTAATCCACATGATTCAGAAATATAATGCCCTGTTTGTTACAATTCTTAGCTACAATTCAGATTATTCCTACCCCCAAATACAATCACAAAATTATTAACACAGAACTCTAAATCCCACCTATAGGAAACTGCACACCACCATTACCAATTCCCAAGCTTCAACTTCGGACCACGCTAAATTCCTTCCAGTAATAAACCCTACCTACAGTGTCTACTTAACACTTTGATGGCCGCTGTCACGCGTGCGTGATTTCACGATTTCAATCTACTATTTCCTCCGCGCTTAGGAAATCAATTTTACTTTACATTTATCCTCGACAAAAGTATACCTACCATTCCAATATTTATACCTTAAGGGGACTAGGCAGTCAGAAATTCGATTTTTTTTATTCCATTTTTCGAAAGTACCATCCTTCCCGAGTAAAATGCCGTTTGGTTTATGTCAAAACTCGCAAAACTAAGGATTTTACAGTCGAAAAGGCCTGCGCGCACGCAGGTAGATTAGTTCCTCTTCTGAAACTTTGGACGCGTTTTTCTCAGAATCACATTTCCTCTTCGTTTTGCAGTGATTGCGAAAAAACGGAGGTCCAAATCAATTTGAAAAAAATTGAGCATATGTAAAACATGTCTTGTTACGACCCAAACCTAAACATAAGTCTGAGAAAACTTCTGTTTTGACAAACAAAAAATAAAATGGCTCTTTTTCCTGGCGAAAAATCACGTTTCTTTAAAATTTGCCTTTTTATAGCCGCCATTTGTACAATTTTGATTTTTTTTCTTTTTCAATAGGTTCAGGGCAGAATGGGGCTACGGCAAAATGTAAATTTGAAAGGATAGGTCAAAATTCAATTTATTACGGCCTGCAGCACTGCAAAATTACAGCGGCTCCAGAAAAAACGCTTACACATCAGATGACTGTAGCGCTGTCATACATATGTATATATTATTGAAATAATTTTTTTTTTACTGTTTATAGTATTAATAAACATTACCCAAAAGTACTAGTCACAATTTGTGTTCATCTCCTTGTAATTAATTCGCAAAAATTACTTGATTTTCGAGCGATCTGACTGCCTAGTCCCCTTAAGTGAGCGTGAGTTTTCTCCAATAAGCTGTCGAAGTACTAAAACATTGCAGCCCCAATAATTCCGAATAAACCCTCAAACTAGTCAAGACCTCACCCCCTCGCCGCTCAATCCAACCCCTCTCCCCCACGAACCGCTCAACAAGAATCCGTTCAACTATCCGCAAGGGGTCGACGATACCCGCGTCATTAGTCGTCAAAAACATCGGCGCCAAACGCGCCTAATCTCGCTTACGTGACCAAGCGGATGAATGAGCTTCCTCCTGGTACATATCGGGCGGGGAAGGAGAGCCTCTCGAGGGTACCACTTACCACGGGGAACGAGTATGCTATCAGTGTCCTGTCCCGGCAAAAAAAGGCAGGGAATAACGCGGCAGGCTGGCGCTGCCGGTTCTTCCTCGCGATCAACAATGGCGATCACGTGTGCCGCGGCGCTTCGTTTTGCGCCCGTGCGCACAGTGCTCCCGCTTCTGCACGCGCAGGTGAGCCCGCGTGTGTGCGCGTCGCCGGCATAGTCGTGTCGTTCGTACCCGACAAGGCTCCATAGACGGTCCCGCGAGGGGGTTGAAGGAAGGGGTTAGAGGCACGCATGAATGGAGGCTTCATTCACGTGCTCGCCTTTCCTCGTGCACACGCCGCCTGCCTTCTGGTTTTGTTTCTATCGAGGGGGACCCGGCCATCGATGTTACGCGCGCGCGCTCCTCTCCGCGGAAACAATGCGCTCGTTTCAGACGCCGCTGCATCGGCCCTGGTGCCAACGACCACCTGGATTTATAAGTCGAGCTGTCGCGCCGACGCTTCGACTCGCGACCCGAGGAATTCATTTGGAATCGATCGACGTTACTGCTTTCGATCGGGGTGCGTTGGTGACGGGAGGACTGTGCGAGTGGGTTTACTGGGAGGTTGATGGAGGTTGAAGTATGTTTGATGAAGTTGGGGAAGCTTTAGGAACCCATTTTTTTATGTGCGTATTGTAATGACTTTCGTTTTTGTTTTATTATGAAGAAACCGAATCTTTGTTAAAGTACTTTTCAGTAGGTTGTTAAAGAATACGTAATCTACTTTTAAAACGTGTATCGAAATTGAATAGAACTGTTCTTAGTCAAGAGTAATAATGGTTTTAAGAAATAGGTCTCATATTCGACTACTTTACCCCAATAAAGAGGACGTCATTTTTAATTCGTATTCTTTAAATTTGAAGACTCTGAATTCCTCGGATTTTATCAGATCTTATCAAACTACCCCCGATTGCTCTAAAATTCTCACGACTTCTACACTTTCTCAAGTCCTCTCAAACGAGATTCCCAAACCGTTAACCCAGCAATAGCGTTTGAAGGAAAAGGCGAAGTCTGCCTCTATTAGCGATAACTTTCTTCTTCCCGGCATAAAGTCGTAGCAGTTTCAACCGTTCAATCACCATAAATTATCACTTTCTACTCGCCGCAACGTCTATCGCGATCCTCGGGGCAGCGTGCACGCACTTTGGATCCCGATGCATGCAAATCAGACGCTTCATCCTCGAAGCGCAATAAAGCGTGAATCGAGGGCGTTACAAATAAACCGTTCACCGTGAGAAGCAAAAGCTTTGTTGAATAAATTCCTCGGCTTGATTATCATCGAGATCACGGACTGTCCGTGCATAGCAATTTTCTTGTTTCCCTCTTCCTTCTCCACCTCGGTTTTTCCAGCGCCGAGTGTAGATTGTTTCTTCATCGATGCGCTCTGCCGTTCGTCGTCCTTCTGGATGGCGTTGCACGCATCGCTGAGCCCGTATAATTGAAATTCAGTCACGAGATTCGCGGATCGATCGTGTCGTGACCTCTGTCACGGATCACTGTCGGTTCCAGTGGCTTCTCCGTGGAAACGGCGGCGTGACAAGCCGAACTCCTCGGCAGCGACAATCGGGAGACGGGAACCTGTAAATCACGGCTCGATCGTGCGGTTAGATGAAATCATTGTGCCCGCGACGGCGTAGATAAACGTGTACAGGCAGCTTCAAAGCTGCTGGAAGAATTCTAACTGAAATTAAAAACTTTTTTTTTACCACATGAACATCAATTAGTGGTATTTCGACAGCTTGTTGTGAGGTTGAAAATGTTCTTTCGGTCAATAATTTTTAATGTTTAATAATTAATAATTTTTAAATCCGTTCTTAATATTTAACGGTCTTTCTTTTGACTCCGTTCTAGCCACATATTGTTTCACCTTTAGATGGTCCCCCAAGCTATGTTTACCTTAGTCACGTTCCAACCGACTCGTGTGTTGCACGTCTTATCAAACGTGTGATTTTAAAGCGAACGCAGTATTCTTTATAAAATCTTTCCTTGAAAAAGGTCTAAACCGCAGACCGAAACGTTGGAAATTTATAACTTTTAAAATTGCAAATTAGCTTTCAAATTATTTAACTGACCGAACCAGTGCGCCGAAACCACTTATTGTTTATTCTAAAAATACGGTCGATAGCATAACTACTTTGTTTGAAATTAAAAACTGAACTGAAATTCTAATCGAAATTCTAACGAAATATTTTCCTACGGAAGAGTGCTTTCATACATCCTCAACGCTATAATAATTGATAATCAAATGGCAACAATTTTACTCTATCAAAGTAGAAACTACTAGGGTGTCCGTACCAGTAAACGGACACGTACCAGTGAATGGCCATTTTTTTATTAAAACCAGTAAAATAAGTTATTAAAATAAGCAACTAATTAATTAGAGATTTCTTTTAATTTCTTGCTTCATACCCAAATAATTTTTGCACCACGTAGAATCAATCGCGCTGCAAACGTAATTCTATAATAGCGTTCATTCATTAGCCTTAAGTGTTCATTTATTGGCGCGTTTATCCTACACCCATCTCTACACATTCTCTCTCAGTATCCTACACCGCAAACATTCTAACCCCCATTTTTCCTTACCAAACACTCTCGCACACCAGCCACTGGAAACTCTGCACAGAGACGTCCACGTGCCCTCGAAATTTGCCAACTAATCCCCATCAGCCACTTCACAAGGATCCGCCTGTACGCGCGTACGTGTCCGTAGGGGGAATAAATAAATGCCCGGCTGGATCGTTTTATATCGAGCTGCTATCTCGACCTTTCTTCCCCGACGGAGAGGCTGTAGAGGCTCTCGCCTTGTAAGGAGTAAGGGCTGCTTATGTACGGCCGCGTACGTGTATTCATATAAGACCGTTTCCACGTTGGGACGCAGCCGCGTCTATCTTTCGCCCGGCCACGAGCGAAACTTAAGTACTCGCGCGGCGTGATGAATGGACCGTAGGACAGACGGAGCACGTGGGTGGAATTACAGACGATTCGCCTGTCTGGCCTCGCGACGCATTATCGGAAACGCGGGGACGATCAATGCTTCACGATCGTTCCGCGATAGAATCGTTTCGATGGCAACATCCGCCGGGCCCCTGAAGTCTGAATCAATGGGAAAGTTGCATAATGACAGAGACGCTTTCCTAGCTACATTGGCTATGGTTATAGTAGTTTCTTCGTTACAGATCGAACACTGGTGGAAATGTATATTGTGTAATATTTCGTGGTTCCACGATTGATAAAGGATGAAGACCTGTCCAGTGAATGAACACCCCCCAGTGAACGAACGTTGCTCGTGTAATACGAGAAATGAACGCCTATCGCGCTCATTTCACATTGAAACTTACACCGAAATTTAGAGCGGACACCCACAGACGTCTCGCAAAAGCATTTTCCTTTTTACTTATAACTTATACGGCACTCATTCCGTTTATTCAATAGTTGTCCTCACAGCCGTTCATTCAATGGCAAAAGTGGACATTTATTTCTTTACTGTCGCTAGTCCTCTCATTTCTTAGTTCAAAGATTCCAAGTACATACACCATAAAGAAGAAGAAAGAAGTAACGTTGACTCTTAGCACCTGAAATGCTGTGTACGAGTGAAATAGTGGTCGAATAGCTGGAATAGTATCGCGTGGCATTAAGGAGCCGAGAAGATATGCGATCTGTAGTGCGTGTTGCTAGCTTCAATTTAAAGCAAGAGAAAGTTACGGATCACCGCGAATTAAACGGGTCAAATTGTCGCGGATCGCCATTCCCTTTAACGATCCAATAAAATTCCAGCCTCTGTGGCGCTTGATTATCCCGTTTCCCTGCGATTACGAACGCACAGGTGCATCCTGCACGAGGTAGAAGGCCCTGTTTACGACTCCAGTTCCAATAAACTGCAATCTCTTGCTTCTAAATTCCTTTGTCTGTCTAAATGGATCTCCATAACATTCCAGGTCACCCATTTCATTCGTAATTTTCAGCAACTTCCCACTGTGCTCATTTAAATAATCCTCGCCCTAATTTCTCAGCAAATATTTTCAGCTGATTCTGCACCACGGAGACTGCAAAATTTTGCGCTAGAAAAAATAAAAAAGTATCGGAACGTGAAAATGAAAGTCCAACTTGAAATAGCTACTCGGCCTCGTTTTACCATCCCTCGTCGAAGTGGATTCCTTAATCTACAATTCGACTGGACACATTTCCTTCATCTTTGCAAGCACTCTGCCCCTGAAACCGGCGACCCGCGTCCAGACCATCTAAATTCATCCCGCACCTTCCACCCGGACGACCAGACTCAATTTCCGAAGATCGGAGCGTTTCAGACGCGAACTCTAGCAAATAACAAACTTCTTTGCGACGTACACGCGTTGAATCGCCGTTGAAGAAGCGCAGGAATGTTTACGAGGCTCGGCTGGCGTCGGTGTTCTCTTCTAGGAATGTGCTGAGCACCTCGTCGCCGGCTTCTCGCGGAAGATCTTATTTGTAGAGCCAGCTATTATCCGCGAAAAACGCGGCTGAATTATGCTCGGGTTGACGATGTGCCGGCCTCTGCCGCTGGAATACGATGTTTGATGAATGAAGGCGAAGAAGAAGCAGTGAACCAGACGAACGAGGCCTGGCTGGCTGACTTCCTCTCAATGGGACGAGTCGCTCGGTCGTCTTTTTAAAGGCTGATCTCGTGTCGTTAAGCCTCCTATATAATTCGTTCAGTCGTTTTCGCCGTATATGGACGGGGAACGAATCGAGTAACTCGTATTTATTCGCTTTTTCCCCTCTTCTCCGCATCGCTGCTTTATAATAGCCATGTCCGTGTCGTGTAATTATTAATTCCTCGGTACAAAAAAAAAGAAGAAATTTCACCTTTCCTCTTTGCGATCGTCTCTGAAGCGCAATGGCACAGCGGTGGATATTTTGCGTTCCGGGGTTTTAAAGGGGATTAAATTAGAAATTCATGCGAATTGAATTGGTCGTTGTGTCGGGAGATACGTCAGCACTTGCTGAAGACTTTGAGTAATTTGTACTGCTCCTCTTTCGATGGGTAATGATTTTTGTTGCGTTACAGATTTCTTTGGTGAACTTTGGGATATAGTGGACGGGGGATATTTAGGGAACTTGTGTCTTTATAATTTTCATATATTTTTTAAAGATTGACGTTTTTGGCGATGAGTTGCTACGTGAGTCCAACACGGCTGCTCGAGAAAAATAAGAATGGAAATGCATTGTAGAATCGTAATAACGTAGATCAGTAGTAATTTTCGGTTGGTGTGTTATTGATAATCTAGGGAATAGTTGATTATAGTGAGCAGGAATTTTATTAGGCACACTATCGATAGAGGTCCATAAAAGGACATTCTGGTTCGTACTCTATTTCTGTTTATTTCTCGTATCAAGGCTCTCGCAGCGAAACGGCACGCTATGAATCATACGGTAATTATATTCGTTAATAATACGTTACAACAATCGCTTCATGAATATTTCCTCGTTTCCTGTATCAAGGTTATTTTCATACGAACGTTCAAGAATCATAAAGTTCGCCATATTCGTCCACTATAACTTTATTATACTCAATATTTCACTTTACCTCTTACAAACGGTGATTTGTTATTCATGCCGCTTCTGTGCCCATTCGATAAAATTCGTTTTTATTCATTTGAAGCTGTTTTCGAAGAAGAAACTTTCATTTCCATTCTTGCAATCGGATTCCGTTGTGGTCGACTTACTTTTTTTTTTCTATTCACTGAGTTATATAAATTTATATTAAAAATATAAACTATTGTAGATAAATGTGTCGATGAGTATTTTGCTCCTAAATATCATTAGATACTCGCATCTACATAGGCGTTCGATTAAAATTTCATTCAATCTATTATCTCGAAATTACGCTGTGAATTTAAATTATTATATTAAAAAGGTAATCAATCATATATTTCTCTTTTCATTTCTCTTTCAACTCGCACACAAATGTAAAACAGGAAAGAGATCATAATTTATATAAAAATTCCCCTAAATTAAAGCTACCATAACACACCAGATCCTTCCTTGAAACCAGTTTCCTCGAAAACGAAAACTCACGCACACAAGTTCCCATCGAACGTCTACCAAACATTTTTCAAGGAGTCCGCCACGAGTCACGAGGCAGCCTGTATTAATCCCAGTCATTTCTATTTACGTAATAATCGATAACCATTTATTGGCTTGCCTGTTACTCCCACGCGTAAGTCCAAGCACATATCTCCAAGATGACACGCGGTGATTTACGGACCTGCTGGCATTGTTTAATAACGCGCCGCGTATGAAAGGCACCCGGAAGATTCCACGATGCAAGATATCGAGGGGTTCTGCCATTTGGGATCGTGGCTACCTTCCAGAGATAGGCATGGAGGCGAGGTAACGCCGTCGTTCACCCAAAACCAGAAAATCCTAGGTAACACCAGGTGCGCTCCCCCAAGCAAGAATCTCCCTTCGTTCGGATCGATTGGAAAGCTTCTTTGGCATAAATAAACACGTACATTTCGCCGTTCGTGTCTAACGAGAAATCTCAATAATGCCGAACAAAAATTCTCTGATCAAACATGTTTGAATTCCCAGGAGAAAGAGCAGTTGGCAAAACAAATTTAAAACTATTTACCTGCTCCGGTTCCGTCTTATCACTATGAAGATATTCTAAAAAGTTTATTTTATTGTTAAAAAAAACAATAAGAATCCATTGCTCTTATATCTGCAAAATAATTACAAAATTTCAGAAAATTCGATATATCAGGGGCGGTGTATTAATAAGAATAATAATGAAATGTTACAAAGTACGTTTATAATTTATGACTATCCACTCGAGTGCGATCTATCGCCGGCGCTCCGCCGCCGAGGACAATGCCCTGGGACAGTTTTCTAATCGCAGAGCGGTCTTACAATTAGAAGGTGATCCATCATTCGTCGGTGTCCACGGGCATCGTCGCCGAGTAGCCCAAGTGAAGCCAGGGAGGCCCGAAATACATCTGAAACAGGTGTGGTTCGCTTCGTGGAAATAGAATAGGCAAGTTCGCGGATTGGCGTGAGACAACCGGGCGATTTCGTCACGCGATGGGCCACGGTTTCTACGACAGAAAAAAAAAATATCTGCCTTACGCAATCCGTGGCTGCCTTTTCGAAATTCCGCCCCGAGACAATGCTGCTCGTCCGCACGGTCGCGGTGGATCTCGAGCGACGAGGACGACGTATTGGCCGCGGGTGGGCGAACTCGTTACGTCGTCTCATTAGTCAATGTTCTGTCGGTTGGGCGAGGTAAAACGAAATTCTGTTGCCAGCGCAAGGTTACGGCGAAGTATAATGGGTGTACAGGATCGTCGAAGGGAATGCGAATGCCAGGAATAAGAAATTTTCGAGTGAGTTTCGAACGTACCTGGTGTCTCGTTTCAATTGAAACCAGTTGGTCCACAGGGCACAGTGGCGATTCGGTGGTAAGATTTATCTAAGTGGTCACGTTAGGGGGCTGTGTATGAAGTAGGGCTGGGACTATTCGTCGAATTTTTCGGTATTCGAATATTCGAATACCTCAGTTGTTCAATTGTTTGGCGAATATAATTCGAATATCCAAGTATTCGAATACCATTTGAATATTTAAGTATTCGAATACCATTTGAATATTTAAGTATTCGAATAGCATTTGAATAGTAACATTAGAATACTCGATTATTCGAAGTTTATTCGTAGCATTCGAATACTTATAAAATATTCGAATATTAAATTATTTGAATAGTCCCAGCCCTAGTATGAAGGTGGTCGTTTATTGTTAGATGAAAATATTTGCGGGGTACGTAGATCTTTAAGCGCTATAATTTAAGTACACCACCTTGTAGGCCTAAAAGAGTAGGTAAATTTGAAATTTGTTTTCTCAGGTAGGTAATTTTTCAGTGAAATATCGGGGTGTTTTTAGGAGAGTTAGGTAGCGTTTTAACTTTATTTTCATACATCATTTGTTACTTAAAGTTTTAAAATGGCGGAGTTTTGCAATGTTGTCTATCGGCATGTCTTTTCAGCTGGCCTCCAGTATGAAAAGCGATTGGAACATGAAAAATAAAAAATTCTTATTTCAACTTGAAGAAAAATAAATTTTCTTCAACGTAGCATACGGGTTTTATCTTATTTTAATTTGTTCCATTTTTATAAACCACCAAAGTCGGAGTGTTTCAGTGACAAAAAGAATTTATAATTTAAAATTTTACGCTGCAAAATTGGAGAGGTATATTTCGCATTCCGAGGCTTCCATAATACAAGACATTATCCAGCCACGTATCCAGTGAAAGAATTCGTAAACGATTTTTATCGCAGCACACAGTACTCATACATCATTTCAGCTGCGAGTCATTTCGGTGACGATGATTCAAAGGAAGTAGGTTTATCTTGTTTAAAGTTAATCAAATATTTTATAAACCTCGACGGTACTCGACCAGAGTAATTCCCACAATGCCACGCATTATCGAGACACGTTGACCTAAAAATTCGAGAATTGTGCTCGGAACGTGACAAGATCTGCACTGGGAAGTGTATAAGGTTCATTGTTTTGTTTAGTCGCCTTGTTTTGCCTAGAAATTTGTTTCTCCATCTAAACAGTAAGCAAATCTTCTCCTATCTTTTTCTTTGACATGGAACCACTCGTTCCTTCTTTCAACTTCACGTTGTTTTTTTATTTTGTGCTAGGAGACAACACACAGTAGCTTTCATCACTGCCATCGTCAATCACAAACACGTCTCAAATCTCTCATCAAACGCACATGTCTAATTTCTAACCACCGCGTGCAAAAATAACTGCCTTAAATTATCAACGAAATCTTCACAACCCATCTGAACAAATTCTCTCAGAAACACCGTCTTGAACAGTATTTCATTCGTGACTAAAATTTGCGCGTGCGAGAGGAGTACCTAAGACTCTGCCGTATTAAAAATCATTTATATCTGCCCATGCTTGGAAGTATGTACAAGGCATTGACAGTCGACTCGCAACGAACCACAGCGCATGCCTGGAGTGGGCTTCTTAAATTGTTTCTGCCTGATTTTGATTAATGAGACGGTGGTACCCGTTTGTTCCCGATACCACCTCTAATTGCTGCCTTTCTTTCGACGTGGAGGGCCGGTTTGCATAGGTAAAACGTGGCCCCCCGGCTGGGAATAATGAGATACAGGCTACGAGGGCCATTTACGATCCGTCGTGATCGATGCCATTGGCACGTACGCATACTTATCTGGACCTGTCTCGAAAACGTCCAGCTCCATCATTTTTAATTAAGAGAACTCGTCCCGGCCGATCTCATTTGCTTATCAATGCCGCGATCGGCTCGTAATTACGTGGGCAGAACTAGTTTTATACTCGACAACTACATACTGATTTCAGGGCTTTTTACCCAACTCCCCTTATGGTAATGCGTACCGATTTTTCTGCCACCGCGAAATGTCGTTCGCCTCCGATACAATCAGAGCGGTTGCTGCGTTCCAAAAGATCGGGCAAAATGTAGAAATATTCCAAGGCCCCATCCATCTTTGCAGTTTTGTAGAAACGTTGCTGGCTCTTTATCCATATCTTAATAAGAGGATTCGAGTTTGATTTATAGTAGCAGATTATAGCTCCCACGAGACTTGTGCATTAATACCTGAATTAAACATTTCTCTCGCTCAAATTTGTATGATTTAGTGATTAGAAATTATTTACATTAATCTCGCCATGCTTTAATCGACATCCTGCGACGTCGATCGTCGAAGCAGCAAGCGGCGAAGGGCAACCGAGGAGGTACAGTAAGAATTTAAGGATAAACAAAACGCATAGCGGGCAGAGACGCGGGAGTCGCCAGCGTGGGTGTTTAGTATTTTCGTTCTAACCTAATTCAGTAGTTCTAGAGTTACACGGGTGGCTTCCTAAATATAAAATCTAGCGCGCGGTTCGCGCTGTAAAACGCCCCCGATGCCTTGCGCGCCTGTTTTTTCGCGCGGAACAATGCGCGCTCGCGAAACGTTTTCCGACGGGTTCCATTATGAATCACATCAACGAATTCTCGAGCCAAGTCGTCGGGGATAGAAGATCCAGCTGGATTTTAGCTTTCGCTCTCGTAGCTATCACCTTTGCGCACTCGTACACCTCAACTATCTGCGCTCTCGGGGACAGAAGAATCCACCGCGGCTACGTGCAACGATACCGATTTACTCGCGCCTGGAGCATCAAGTCCAGCAAACGAGCCCAACCCGCTCATAAATACCCAGCACAAATTGCAGAGAGAGAGGAATAAACCGCGGCGATGGTCCGCGCCAGCCTCCATTAAGCATCGGAGCTAACGATTCGGACAGCCATATTTTCTCGAATTAGCGGGCATGGCAATCGGAGGTGGGCTCGCGTGGACGTTGCGCAGCGATCGCGAGCCTCATCGCGATGGGGGGACTCGATCGACACGAGTGGGACACGGGAAGGTGGGCATCGAGCCGCGGGGTGGGAGGATTTCCACATCCAGGTACCTGCCAATCGCGATCGCCGCGGTCTTACCTGCGGCCACAATTGCCCATGCATCCGGAGACAGATTGCCACGTCGGAATAATAGCGGCGCGTATTGCCCCCGCCCGGTATCGGTACCGCGCGGCCCTTTTCCCTCGGCTCCCGGCGACCTGTCGGCGACATTTACATTCGGACATACCAGCCGGGAAAAGTTTTACAACCGGCGTCTCTCGTTCGTCCAATCAAAGTTCCAGCGGGGGCTTGTGCAAGTGAGCGCGCGGGCATTATACACGCCGGCCCCGTATTCGACGTGTCTCTTTTTGCCCGGCTTCCTTCGGGGAGATCGTTACTATCGCCGCTGCTCCGTTATGCCAAAAGATCGCTCGGGGAACGGTTTCTTTCGGTCGGTGGAAACCGCGCTGCGCGTTACGTGCTCGGTAAGAAGTTGGCTAGGTTTGAATAATGGGCTTCTTAAATGAGGTGTTTGAGGATATTTGCAGGGGGGGAAGGGGCGGGGGGGTGGCGTGGCTCGTTGGAGGTAATTAATTGGAGCGATGGGGGAGAAGGAGTTGCGGCAGTTTGTGGTTGGGAAAGAGGTACAGGTGTGGGGGGTGGTGAGAGGTGTGCGCAAGGTGGAGGAAGACGGTCGATGGGGGAGAGAATTGGTTGGGTCTGGATGGCGGTGGTGGTGGTTGATCGGGAAGTGAGTCGTTTAAATGTGGAGGGTGAAGAAATATGGTTTATTGGGATGCGAGTTATTTAAGGGGTTAGACCACCTTGTCTAGGTCAAGAAATATCGTATCTTTGGGAATTTATTTCTAAGTGACAGAAACACTTTTATGGATACAAATTTGCAACGAAGATAGAGACATCTTTGAATAATATATGTATGCAATTTTTTTCAAATATCGAGATATTCTGAAAATTTTAAATGCATTTTTCTTGAAACCACGTTCTCCGAAACGGTGTACGCTGTAATTTGAGTGAAACTCTATGGATTTTTATACAATTTTGCACAGATGTTTTTAAATGTATTCTCCATCGTCCGACCGTCAATTTAGCTGTTTTCGTTCTGCAGAAATAATTTTGTACAAGATAGAAACTCGTCCGAGCTTCCAACCATAGTGACAAACATAATAAAGGAAATGAACCTTAGCTTTTCTATTTTGGATGACTAGAACAGTTCCCACACCAACGCCCGTCGACAGTATCTATTTATATGTGCGATAAAAAAGTTTTACAAAATTCCAAGTATTACTTCAAACATACCTTAATATACAAACAAAACGCCGGATATTATAAACTTATAGTTTTTGTTGAATAAATTCCCGAAGATGGCGTTGAAAAACGGGCAGTTACACTAGAGTACCCCCTTAAATCGAGATACTGAGAAACATCTTTGTGGCTACATCACTAAATTATGAAGTTGAATTTTGGGAAGAAAAATGGTCCATGTTGAGAGTGTAGTTCCCATCTCGATGGTAAGGGAAGATTGGGGACTCATTTGTCGCACCTGGAAGATGAAAAAATATGATTAATTCCGAAGTGAAGCTTTCGTATTTGGAAGGTGAAGAAAGATGCTTCCTTCGAATCTAGATGCTAAAGAAAGCTGGCCAATAGAAACAGAATCATCCTAAATTGAAAAGTCGAATCTAGTCGAGCTAGTATAGTGAATACTTCATTCTATGAATTCCAGAAAAATTACACATTATTATCTATCAATAACAGTGAAGGACAAACAAAGCATTAACAATAGTAACAATTTTTTACCACTTTAAGCCGAACGAATGAACATATACGCACACCTTTCACAACTAAATACTCAACCCTTACACCCAGAAGAGCTTACAGAGTCCCCGAGGCCTCTCCGGCATCTGAATAACCGAAGAGTGCTACGCAAGAAGTGTTTCATCACAACCATTCGATACGGTCATTCGTCACAACTGTCATCGGCTGACCAAAGTCACTTTTACCATTTCATTCAACTCGTCGCCCTCCCTCCAGTATACTCTCTACCAGCGTCTATCCCATATATGGCCCCTTTTACTCGTGTTTAATAGAAAACGCCCACGCGTCCTCCAAAAGCGCGTACCAGTTACGTCACTGTCAAATTATACAGTCCGCGCGGTGATAATTCCCTGGAATAGTTGCTCGAGGAAAAGGACACGAGCCGTTTAACGGTATCGGCAGTGGGGCACGGCGCTCTTTTCAGATTTCAACGGCGCGTGGGCGATCCAATTGGCCTAACCGTCAGGTGGTCCACCGCACAGGAAATACCCGTTTTCTCCTCTTTAGGCGCCGGAAAAGGCTGGCTCCGACCGTTGGATCCGCCGGTATCGCGCGAATTTGTTTTCGAAAGCGAGCAACGTCGAATCCCACGAATATCGCGGCGTTACGTAAAAAACAAACAGAAGGAGGAGATAAATACGGCGATCGGCATCAGATGTAAGGAAAAGAGGAGGGAGGAGAAGGAACGAGAGAAAAAAAAATATGGAATGGCAAGGTGAAAGCTGTGTGTACTCTTTTGATGGAAATCGACATCTGTTTCCTGCGTTGAAACGAAGAAATATCTCCGCACGGCGTGCCCAATAAATTTACAGCCGTGTACCGTGGCACGCTCGATGTGTGTTATTAAATTTTTACGCCCGATAATGATCCTTGTTCGACGAAGAGAAAATACGATTTGTATCTGCGTTATGGGAATTATAATTCCGCGCTGCCTACGTCCGAGGAAATTGACGGTCTGCCTGTGGACATTTTTGTTCCAGGGGGCCATTCAATAGAACCGGGTGGCGCGATTAAGTTTACGTGAGAGACTATTGTTGCTCAGTGCCGCCTTAAAATTCATTTCTATGCAGAGTAGGATGCAAAGGCGAGGAAAGGAATAAACGTGAGAAGGTGTTTTGAATCGTTGACGTTTGAAGATCAATATACGATAATTAAATGCTCTTAAATGCTCAGAGGTAAACGCGCAGAATATTCTTCAAACGTCCACCGAGGATTCTCAAATTTCCAAGTCCATAGATCCTGTTTCTTGCGTTACCTCCTCTGCAACCGCAGCACCGTTCAGAAACGCGAAAGGGAACAAAGAAAATTGCACGCAATCGATGGAATACATTAACAGCTACCATTAACGCCAGCGATTGTCCTTAATTAACACGGCGTAGAGAACCAAGAACGTCGTGGACAAAAAAAATTACGACCTCTTAGAACGTCGTATTACGCTTTCCATAACACTTAATCCAGCCGAGCCGTAACAATTAATTCGTTCCCCGTAAGGGCCCCTGGAGAACACGAAACGGCACGGGTTCGTGTGCGTTTTATTATCTCCGGAGACATTCCACGGATGAGGACGCGGATTTGCATACGATCAACCTGCATCTGCGCAAAATCGGTCCATTATGCGCTCTCCAAGCCCATAAACAAGTTTTCGACGTTTGCCAGTCGCGGCTGCATTATTGAGATTACGTCCTTCGAGTTTGACTCGTGCACTCTTTTCGCCGTCGAACCGGTTCAAACGCACCATCCCTCGTCATATCGCTGGATAATTAATCCACCGGACCTGGGTCGTAGAGTAACTATCGATAATAGGATTTGTAGTTCGCGTGGCGTTTGATTTCGCCATGTAAATTGGTTCGTCTTAGATCGTTCTTAGATCGTTAAATAAGTTTGAATGAGTCTCCTTTGTTCCACTTTTTAGTTGTTTAATTGGTAAGGAGGGAAGATTTAACAGGGACATTATAAACGATGAAAATTCCCAAAATTCAAGCTTTCATCACAGAAAGTACAGATTACTCTACATCTGCGATAAGAAACTCTGTTATTCAAACATTGATCCAGTATCTCCCCTGAATCGTAGTCCACAGCTCAAACGAGGCTAACAACGCAATAGTGGCGTTGTTCCCCAAAACTTATGTTCTGAGATTACGGCTACATTGAAATTATTAACGTTCTAAAGTCGTCCCTTTAATTTGGATTGTTAGGTACATAAGCATGATGGTTTAAAATATATAATTACTAAGGTGTAAATGCGTCAATATTGGAGAATTGGTATAGCGCGACGTAAATCAACAAAATGCTCAGCGCAAAGTCCCGTTTTCGCGCTGGCATTTAGAGGTTTTTGGAAGGTTGCTCAGGCCACCAGGATATAATTAAAATTTTGCGTAAGGGGTGGTTCGTTCTGAAATGTCAATCCACCCAAAATTGAGGGTTAGGCCACTATTGCGCTGATATATCACTTCTCAAATATTATTCAACAATACACCGACATCCTCAGAGGATCATAAACCACATCTACTCTGCAGAGCATATCCCTGAAATCCACCAGCTCCGAAGTATCTAAAATCCAACATCCCCACCTAACAATCTCCTATCACAGCTGTCAGAAGATGACAACACGTCCATTCCCGAGAAGCAGCCTCTCAGTCGACCAAGCAGACGCATAATCGACCGATCAAATCATCCGAGGGTGCAGAGAGTGGCGGTCCAGCTGGCATTTAATTCGCGTCTGCATCGATACCGTCGCCGTGGCTACTGTCGATAGGGAACCGTGAAGGTGCTAGCACAGAGGCTGGAGAGCTTGCGCGACTGCGGTGCCCGATATCGTGGAGGCGTACATTATATCCCGCATAGGTTAAGCCAGCCCGCCTACTTGCTCGACGTGTCCCAATACCTGGCAGCGATATGTCAACAGCTACTTTCCACTCGGCGTCCTGGCACCAGGTTTTATCGGCGACGCGCGACGGAGCGGCATTATGCCGACTACTTGGCCATGGCGACAGCCCCAGCGCATACAGGACGGCTGACAAGCTGCCGTTTTAACGTACGATTACGCTCCGGCGGGGAAAAAAGAGAAATCATTGTTACCTTTCGCGTCACGTACGCTCCACGCCGAAGACTTAAGTCGATCGGCTCTGAACGCTTGCTGCGTGAGCTCCTCGCGAGGACGGGGCAGGCACGCTGCGGAAGGGCTCGCTGTCTGCGGATAACTTGTGAACGAGGGGGGTTCAGGAATCCGAGATCAATTTTGGGAGTGTGTTTTACTTGAATTGGGAGTGGAGGAAGGTAATATAATCGTGGAGCTGGAAACGCTTTTTAAGATACGAATATCAGTGGAGGATTTAATGGGCGGCCCATGAGCAGTTGCCGCCTGGGCCTCTGCCCAGAAGGCCCCGCCACGAGAGCCCCAGCTTCAAAGAAGAAAAAATATGATTTTATTCAAACACTATATATTTTTTCTGTATCACTACACTTAGCCCGTTTTTAGTAAACTACCTCTTTATTTTCCCAAAAGGGGGCCCCTCGGAACGTTTGCTAGCGGGGCCTTTTTCCTTAAATCCGCCACTGATGAATATATTTCTGACAAGGGAACTCCCCGAACCCGGAAATTCGAAAAATTCTGAAACTTTGTGAATCCGCTTTCAAAAAATATTTTTTATTTACAGTAGAAATGTAGATTAATAAATAGGAGAAAGTTTTATTCCACTACTTTAATTATTTTCGTCGCAATAAATTCCTGTAAATCGCTGAACTCATCGGCGCGCTAACCAGAGTGACACCTTAAGTGGCGCAAGGTTTTGAAAATACCCCTTTAGCAGGGTTTCTGTTCAAAGTAAACATTCAGTTAAGCACATCCTCGGCGTGAAAACGCGCCGGCGCCACTCGAAGTGTTAAAGTAATTGCTGAGTAAATGTTGCAGTTAAACGAAGGTATATTCCTGAGAGATTGCACTTGGTCCGATGCACCGTTGTAGGAAACGAGACTGCTCTAACCCCGGTGGGGCCTTCAGGGCTCATTAACCCGCGAGCCAGCGCGTTACGATGGACGTGGTACCGGTCTCTGTGGTCGTGGAATGTCAGCTTTCGGTGTGGATATTAATCCACGCCTAACCGAAGAACATTCAGAACGATCCAGTTCGCCAGTGGAACTCCAAAATGCCGGTGTCTGGCTCCTTTCAGCTCGATACGCATTCTCGTGCTCGATTTTTTCTTTCGATCGCCGCGGCTATCGAGGGATTTCAGGGGAAACGATAATTCAGCGAACGGGTTCGTTCATCAGCCCCGACTGTTAAGTAACGATTCGTGTATGCACTACGATAGGTGAATGCGCTGGATTCTTAGGCGCAGCTGTTAATCATCGAGGAATTCGCAGGAAAAATGCCGAATACGTTACGCGTGGCGCGCCCCTGCGCATGTGTCGCCCTTTTTTTTTTACTCGTTTATGGTACTGATTAATTGTTCCGGCGTTGAATTCTGAGGCGCGCGGGAATAGCCACGATTTATCGATGTTGCTCTACTTTATGCCCGAGCAGATTTTATCGATCATTAGGGCCGTTTCTGAGCAGCCGTATTTGTGACTCTTGACTGATACCTTGGGCGTATTCAGTCAACAAAGGGGAGAGATATATTTTTTCAGACAATTCTCTTTCTACTTTTAAAAGAAATCTGGGAAATGACGGTGACGTATGGTGAAATTGGATGATAGTGCTCCTATGCAGACAGCTTTACTTATTTTAAAGAAGCTGAGAAGAACATCCTATAGGCAAACATTGCAAAATTCGACGGCCTCTATTTTTAAAATGATAACTTAAAGCGATTTTAATTTTATTTGGAGTTTATTATACTTCAATTTCATAAGAATCCTTAGTACCTACTACCTGAAAACAGTGATTGATTTAGTGCAGATTGATAAGTCATTAATCTTCGTACTGTATTTTAAAGAATTCAAGGGGGATTCTTATACGAATTATTTTCGTTACAATTACAATTACTTTTCCACGTATTACATACCAATTTTTGATGTTCATTAGTTGCTTTAACTTCTGAATAATACTGCAAACGTTTACTCGCAATAAGTTTAATCATGTATTCACTTCGACAGAAGGTGGACTTGAATGCCACCAGGAAAACATATCGACGGGATTGAATCATTTCTTCGGAAGGCTGTTTTGTAAGAAACATACTGGCGAACCATTTTTAACGCGAGGTGAATCGGCGATTTCAAATGGCGGAACAGCTTCAGCGAAGGATCGAGGAAATATGCGGTATTTGTCTGTGTTATTTCAGTTTTACAAGAGGTAATGGTGTAAGGGATTCACGTACGCTCGACTTTTGGGAGCTACTATTTTCGATTCTCGTTTATTTCGTAAACACCCGTACCTCACATAGGCAAAACGGCGCGGCGGGCGTCTCGGGTGATTCGCGCGACTGATTTGTTGGCAACACTTGAGATGGTAGATTTCTTGCTCCCATTTATCCGGTTGCTGCACAGTCGTCTCGGGGACGTAATATCCTGGATGAAGCCAACTGAGTGTTACAGTGTTTTCTGGTATTTGTGGAACCACTTTTTCGCGACTCTTCTATGCATGCATGGAATTCGAAATAAAATATCTGCACACTTTTACGAATACTCTTTCATGAATACGATGATGACTTTTCGTTATTAAAATATAAATTCTACTTTTACTACTTTTTATGACAACCAGGAATAATTTCATGTACCTGTTACGTTTAAACTTACTTGCTATTCCAAATTAATAATTAAGCAACTATAACAGAGACGAAGAGACACTCGCTTCCTAGTTGTATTAAATAGTAATATTCCCCAAAGATTGAGGACTTTCACTGGTAACGATGACAAATTTGGCTTTGATTAGTTCTCATAAAGAATGCAGAATTATGCGTTACGTTGTGTATACACACGTGAGCGACCATTGACTGTTTTTAATCAGCCAAGTTTAATCACTTTACATTAAGAAGTTAACCACCTTGGCCAAGTCAAGAAATATCGCACTTTGGGAATTTATTTCTAAGTGACAAAAACACTTTCATCGATAAAATTTGTTTAATATAGATAGAGACATCTTTGAATCATATATACAATTTTGTTTTTAAATATCAAAACATTCCGAAAACTTTAAATGCGTTTTTCTTGAAACCACGTTTTTCGAAACGTTATATGCTGTAACTTGAGTAAAACTCTATAGATTTTTATACAATTTTGCACAGATGTTCTTAAATGTATTCTCTATCGTCCGACCGTCACTTTTTTCGTTTGTTTGAAAAATAACAAAATAGCTACACTTTGAAGCAAAAAGTTCATTTTCGCGTATAAGAAAATGGATTTCATTTACGCATAAGTCAGGTCAAAATTAAAATATCGAAAAAATTGACGGACAGACGATAGAGAATACATTTAAGAACATCTGCGCAAAATTGTATAAAAATCCATAGAGTTTTACTCAAATCACAGCGTACACCGTCTCGGAGAACGTGGTTTCGAGAAAAACGCATTTAAAGTATTCGGAATGTTTTGATATTTGACAGAAAATTATATATAATATACAAAGATGTCTCTATCTTCGAATATCCTTGTGGCAAAAAGGAGGCAGAAAGAGGGAAGGGAACAGGAGCGTCGAGAAAGAGAAGTGGCTTGCACGCAGTTCGATTCCTGGTTGGCGGGGTTAAATATACCCCATGTTTGCAATTTTGCATCACACGCATTGCAAATCGAATAACAAAGCTATCGGTAGAAAAAAGATAACAAAAGAAAAGTAAAGCAATGCGTTGCAAATCGATCAGAGTGTTACGTGCGGAGATTATTTTTCTGCTCTTTCTCTCAAATCTTTTTCGAGCTCGCATCTGGGAAAGGAAGACGCCCTAGAACCCCTTCTGTTATATCTCAAATAATGTGGGGAGCATGATGTCGACCAGCTGGGTAGCAACTAGAAACAGGAGCATGACGCGAAGACTCCGAAAGATCTCCTTACATGGAGATTTTTAGTGAACACCCCACTCATTTCGGAGCTATTTAAACCCTGTAACTTCTAAGGGATCAAACCCCTCGGCATAAAGTCGTAAAACGATCCAGAAGGTGGGAGCGCGAAAGGGCGACCCCTTGGCCGAGAGTACGCCCGATAAAGGGATGGCACCGAAACATTATCCAGCGACAGGGTACACGTAAGAAGAGGTGGTAAGCGTCGGTGGAAGAAAAAGACATGTACGCGGCGGGCGATGAAAGATCGAAGGCGAAGGAGGCTGAGGCGGCGCGAGCCGGAGGGCGAAGGGGGGAGGATGAGGTTCGGATGTCTGCTATTACAGAGCACCTCCGTGGTCACGGCGCACGGCCCGATATGGAGCAATCTCAGATTTCCATCCGCCCAAATCAAGAATATACGCCCTCGCCTCCGCTCGCCCTCTTCTCCCTCTAAGGGGGAGCGCTGCTCATCTTCTTTGCCACCGCCGCCGTCGCCGTCGCTGTCGTCGTCTTCGTCGCCTTCGTCGCCCGCCCGGCGCGGAGGTGGAGGCGCTGCTCGGGGTTGGTGCGTCCGCGCTGGTAACAGTGCCAAAACTGCCTCAAAACGGACTGCTCCGCTCCTCCCGGCCCATCTCTTTCTCTCCCCCTTGATTTTCCAACCGTCTGCCCCCTCTCTCCGCCCCGTTCCCCCTGCCCGGCGCTCTATCGCCGCCTCCCTGGTCCCTTCTCGCGAGCTGCTGCTCCCGTCCTCATCTTCCCTCTCGTATCGGTCTTCTCCTCGCACGCGGTTTCACCCGTCCCGGACACGTGCCCTCTATACGCATCTCACCTTCCTGCCTACGACCACCGTGGTCTCCGCTCCGCGCCCGGTTCACCCGCGACCGCTCCCGTCCACCGTTTTTCCCGCTTTTCCAGCTGGCCGACCCGTGGCCATCGGCGGGTGCCACTCCGCGGGTGAGACAACAAGTGTCCGGCCGCGAATCGCGTGATACACGACGGGTTCATCGTACCTCTCGCGATTGCTGCGTGTGCGCTTAACCCGACGGACATACGTCGCCGTGAGTGAAGGTACTGACACCTGAAGAGGATTGGGGAGATTGGTGGAGTCTAGAGGAAGCTCCTAGAACAGGGCACAGCGGCCTGAATTTGGCTACCTGCTCCGTTTCGGTGGCGAACACTCGAGTGGTCCGTCGACCAGGTTTCACCAAGAAGGAAGATCCTCCAGCAGCGCGCGTTCATGTTGCCGGAAAGCACGTTTCCCGTCACAGGTAACTCGAGACAGCGCCTAGAATCTAGATTATCGCAGTGGGGAACTCCGATTTCCTCGTCCACATGGCGCGGCGACGCTGCGTGTGGGTGTCTGTGCCGCGTTTTGGGGTGTGCTCGTAATCAGGCCAGTGGATCACGGTCCCACGGTGTCGTTCGATACGATTCGATGACGACCTTCGAGGAGCCTGCGACGCTTTGAAATTTAAACTCGGAGATACGCGTATTTTTACCAGCGTCCTCTGCAACGTGATCTTCCACGCGTCTTGAAATCAGCATCGACGGTGCTCCCGCCTCAACATTCATCATCCCCAAGTGTCCCCTGACCCCTGCGTCGTACAGGGACGATATCGAAGAAAGAACATCGAATTCCCTCGCGTTTCCACCCTGCCGCCGTATCGCCTTGACATATTCCTGAGCATTGCAGCTGACTTACCGTTTTTAACCTACTTGTGCCCCTGCCAATTGAGACCGAACACATGCTCGCCCGCGTCCCTCGTGCTGCCGCTCGCCACGAATCCGTCCACTTGTTGCCTGTAATTGTGTACACTGGTCGCCCCCCGATGGAATATTTGTACGCGCTTCTGCATCCCCCAGTCATCCGCGAATTCCTCTCGCTTTGGTGCACGATCCCGCTCCGCGAGCGGCCGGTGAGCGCGAGCAGAATTCGGCCAGCAAACCTGCCCGGAGGATCGAGTGTCGGCCCATTGTGCGCTCCAGGCGTGTCCGGGCGATTGGAAGCCGGGGTCGGCTCGCGTTTAATGGCCACGGGACGTAAATGGATCCCGAAGATAGGGAATAAAGGTAGCAGGAGGGCAGAAGGCTTGGCGAGGGAGCACGCCGAGCCGTACGAAAGTGTCTCGACGGGCGTAGTCGTAAAGATACACCGCGCCGCGGGCCCGTCATCCATAATCCCAAATATGGAGTGAGAAATTTGAGAGAACCGAAAATAGTGGCGCTACGCCAACCGCTAAAAATAGCCAAAAAATAAATTGTAGTTACGCGGCCGCCTGCATCATTCTATAACTGGTCTTCAATGAATCGGGCCACCTCCCGCGCACACGCCGTTATTAATACCCATCCACAGACTACACCGCTCGGTAAGCTATATTGCTCCCGTTTTTGGCGTGCGCCTGTCGCGATAGCCAGCCGATCCTCGCGGCCAACTAACGGCCGGTACGGCCGCCACACGTGAATTAGATAGGCGGATTTTTTTCACCGTGATACGGGCCACAAGAACGGGGATCATTTTTATTGCTGTTTCTCTTCGCTGCTTTAGCGGATTGTTGCTCAAATTTGAGGGATATATTAGCTACCCCCTATGCCAAAACCATGAATATGGAAGTCGTTACTCTTTTGAGTAAAGTAGTGGGCTGAAATGCCTTTTTTGTTCTTTCTTAACTTTGTTCCTAGCAACTGTGATTGTAGGTACTCCAATTTCAAAAATTTTGATCTCCAGAATTATCCGAGTACATTTTATATCCAATTGGGAATTTCCATAATTTGTGGCATCACACATGCATGGGTCTGGCGCAAGTAGACTATGTAAATATAGGAATGTCTCTGACGTTTTGTGTGGGTTCGTTTGGTACTTTGACGCGTTGTCAGTCAAGTATAAGTGGAGGGAAAATTCTCCATGTGCTTTGAAATGAAATTCTTTATATCCGGCGAAGACCGCGTTAGCAACGAGTTTTCTAAGTATCCTGAAGACGAAGCTTCTATGCTTTGGTACTTTTTAAATACACTGGAATATAATTCTAGGACTGTTTTAAATACAAAAGTCTGCTTCGTGTAGTTACAGATATATAAGTTTTTTAGGAGGAAACTGATTCGACAGACGATGGTTGACACAGAAAACGGCTTGTTTTCGAATGGATTGTATCGAAGCGATCTTCCTTGTTTTTCTCAAACTTTCCTCAATCCGAGCGAGTTTTTATTAGTCAAGAGTCCAGTTTCACATCTCTGTTTCGATTTTCTCAGAAGCTTTCAGTTCTTTGGTTTTGTAATTTTTCAGATTGAATTACAGAACGTTTTGCACCAGGAATTACCATAATTTTAGACTCTTCTCTTCTGATGGTACCCTGCTCTTAATTATATATTTACTTTATATACCAAAATCGAGATTCCTCATAAGTGAATCGTGACTGTATTTTCTAAAGGTCTCATTTTCTCGAGATCCTTTCAAACTTCTTTTAGCCTCTGAATAAAATCGGAAATTACAAATTGAACGTTGCCTTATGTGCATATAATCAGCAACGTATAACTAAGTACATACATTTTCGTGAATTCCTGTTATTGTAGGCAGTCGCGTTTATACCGATTAATCTACTCACGCGACCCTACGTTTAATTTTAAGTGGCACGTGCCAGGGTTATTAGAGCTTTTCCTGCATCTGCTCAGAGGAAAATTATTCGTAACATTCTTTTTAATACATTCAAATTATCGATAAAAAACGTCAATTGACTCTTGAACGTTCATTCGTCTCTAACATTGAATTGTCTCCTAGCCATTTCACTAATAATGCACTATTATATTCCGCGTCTATTCACAGCATCTTTCCCATTTAAAATGTTAATTCCTACATGACAAATAAACACAAAAGTCCTAAATTGTAGGACTGCTTCTGCGTTACAGTAATTTATTCACCAAACGTCTAATTTACACGAACCAGTTCGCGGAAGCAATTATCCGAAGTAACTGTACGACCAATTTCACTGGAGAGATGAAAATCGTAGGCATTATTACGCTTACACCGTTCAAGCAAGACAGGCACTAGATAATCATTATGGCCCATAAATTCCCTTGTGTAGGTGATCGACTCAATCGGAGCAACTTGAAATGCATAAAATCAAATTTATCTACAATCCAATAATAATACTGGACTAACCAAAAAGCCCATCCCTTTTTCAAATGCAGCATTCCACTTGCAATAACCTATATGCCATTTCCTTCAGCTTCGTGCGCATAAATAAAACTTAAAACTCGAATCAGACCAACAGAGAAGCAGAGGCGGGCAAAATTGTTATTTGAATAAACATTTCGAATAACGAATAGAAGTTAAAGAAATTATTCTGCATGTGTCGAATAAAATTAATCTGGATTTTCGAACCTCGAATAACAAATAAGGTTAAAGTACCTTTTAAATCATTTTTTATTTAATTAATGCCCAACTCTGCAGACAATTACTTGAACATCAAAACCCATTTAAATATGTATACCAAAAACTTTGATTTTAATACAAGATTTACCTTAAACATTAAAATCCAGTTAAACCGCAGCAAAGAGATTGATTTTCCATACGAAACTTGCCTTCGAATTTCATTCAAAATTTCATTCTACATTTGTTGCTACTGTAGGAGCAAAAGTACCTTTATCGCGTTTACTCTTGACATTGTCGATTACTGTTCCGCTGGTATTCTGATATCCACGGCTCAGGATGGTATAAGGCGCGAAACCCGATCGACTAAGGCCAAGTACGGGCCAGGAATTGCGGGTGTTGGGTGGCCTGTACGTGTGTCCGTTTCTATTTTCGCGCGGGAATATTTTTATCCGACGGTGCTGTAAAGCGAGTATGTACAATACGCTTCTTCATCTCCACTCCGTCTTCTCCTCTTTCATTCCCTTCTTCTTTAATTCCTCATTTCCGCTCGTCCGCGAGTTACGTCTTTCTTTGATATCGTTCGTTGCACCATCCTTTCCTTCCTCCTTCGCATATCCGCGGCGTACCAGCTCCGTGATTAATTCACCCTTGCCATCTTTTGTTAAGATGCCCCTTTCAAGTGCAGGGGACGTTGGAAGATCGGGGAGTCCCATAGCGTGCGCACGCGTGGTGTATACGTCTACATTCCTATACTCGAGCTATTTTATCATCAATGGAAATTGAATTAGACACCATCGTTGAAGAAAGGCTCGAACTGATATGAATCGACTAAGAGCAGAGGTTTAAAATAGCGCGAAGGAGTCCCACTGAAAGTTGTTTAAATTGCATAGCAGATCTCGTAAACAGAAGATTCAACAGCTGGCGAAGAAGTTGGCTTCTGCCTCGATAGCTCTCCAATTCTACGAATAACGCAAATGGAAATACTCCAACAATATAAAGAAAAGCAGGCACACCAAGGTAGACATTCCGTAGCTGACCTAACCCTCTGACAAATTCCTTCAGCATTCCAAACTAGCTCCCACATAGTAACCACCATCCGCTTAATACGCAAGGACCTCAGCGTCATCGAGCCACCGAGCATGGCAAGTCCTCTTTGCCCGGAGCTCTCCAATAAATATCAACCGCGTGGCCATAAGTCACAAGTGTTCCTCCCTTTGAGATCCAAGGGTCACTGACAGCGTTCCCCTTAAAAATAGGAGGCGCGATCCTCGCAGGCCTCTTATTCCCGCGTTTATTATTACGCGCGAGGAAGCCGCGAGCGCCGAGTAACTATTTATACGTGGAGCATCGACGTTTCGACGAGCTTAAAGGAGCATTATGAGAAATCATACGTGACAGGTGTGTAGAGGCGAGCGCCGAGGCATTCCGCGGGTGATCCGTCGCGTAATAAATGCCATCCGAGCTTCCCTTTTGTACGATTCCGAAGCCTTGCCTCGCCGGCGTCCGTTGCGTGCCCACACGCGGCGATGGTGTAACAGTGTGGCGGTGTAACACCTCGCACAGTCGCTCCCGACGATTTGCATGCGGCCATTTGTCTCAGCCCCTTCCACTTGCTCACGGCCGTTTACACCGGCCCAGAAAAACCCGCGGAGACGCGCGTCTCACGCTCGCCGTTCAATCCGACGATGTTTCATTAATGAGAGTTTATGAATATTCCGCAATATCCAGGCTGCGCTGCGAGCAACACTCGCTCCGCCCACGCGCAGCCTTTCCATTGCACCCATATACATACGATTGTATCGATAGTCCGACGATGGGTCGAGATTCGAGGGTGTCATCGAGTGGAAGCGGCGGAGGAAATTTAGACGCGAGAATTAATTGACGTTAAAGGGATTAATTATGCTTTAATTAACTCATACGTACAGTTAGGTCTTGACCCGAGTAGACACTACTCCGAACTTGTGTTACAGGTGTGTGCGTTGTTCGGTTTTTTAGCTGGCTCTGATTAGATACCCAGTTAGTTGATATTCATAGCTGACTCAGATCCCACGGTGGTAATGATTTACGTTTGGATCGTGGATATTGAAATGTGCGCTTGCATTCTGTTGATAGGAATAAATTAGAGTCATAAATAGATGTTGCAGTATGTTACTTGCTGTCTCGCGAGAGGCACTATGGCTGCACGAGAGTTGTTCAGTGGGTGGAGTATTTATTTTATGAAGCCAAAATTCAGATCAGCTTTTGACGTAACTTCTTCTGTAATGGCACTTATCTAAGCGCCCCATTGCGTAGGTATTTTATTCGTACAGTAAAAGGCCCCGTTAGAGAAGTCTGTGTTCCAAAGATCCCTACTGGCTGCAAAATTCCTGGCTGACAGGACACTTGCCTCAACATCCCATCAGCTGTCTTATCCCTTATGCAACAACCTCTTCTGCTGGTTTATCGATCGTTTCGGGCAGTCGACGTCCGACAATTCACCAACTATTTATAGACGTATGAAATATAAGACAACGCTATATTCTTCCAAGCTGCATTCTTCTAGCCCAGCAGCCATCTTGGCAGCAGTCTAGCACTTGGAGTGCAAAGTAAATATTGTGCTCGAGTCTAGACGACAGCCATGCCAAATATCCAAAGTTTTAGCCTCTAGTTTCACGTAGAGCGGTATCCTCGAGTCTACCTCCCACGAAGAGGTCCTCCCAAGCTTTCTTTCAATTCTCTTCTCCCCGAATGAAAGTAGATCCCACGTGCTGGACTCGGCGATAACCACGATACGGTTCATCTTTCAGGGGGCACTATGCAGACCGAGGAAGTCGTGGCTCGTGCACAATCTACTGGTATAGACGGTGGCCCCACGGACAGCACAGCTTTACAGCATCATCTGCATCACCCGTCGCACATAAAGTGTCCGTTGCCACCTCTGCTCCACATGGCGGTGAAGCAGGAGCCCCAGGAGGAGGAGGAACGGAGTCGTGACACGAACGCGCTGAGGTGAGCCTACGACTATGCTAATCTGTTCATCCTCGGGCGCGGGGTACATTTAGACCCGTCTTAAAATACCAAAACCGGTACTTACTATTGGAGTTAATTTTTGGGAGAATAATAAGCAGTTTAGATCCATGGCTAAATCTAGTAGAAATTTCAATGCTCGATATGTCAGTCAATTGAAATGATTCGAGTTAGAATAATTTTTCGAGCAAGGTGACATGTGTCTTGTTGAACTTATTATCTTGCAATCTGCTGGTAGGAAGAAAATGTCGTAGATAACTCGCGGGAGACAGATTAATATTCTACTCGGGAAATAAATGTCTGTCTCGAGAAAATTATTCGTTATCATCGTGTAAGAGCTGAGTTATGAGATACGCATTAGGTGGTGCTACTAGTTGTTACGATTTTTAATGGTAAGCTAGCAAGGGAGACATATTTTTCATCTAATGAACGGTTTGGAGGCATTTATTAGCGAATGATGTTATTCTTAAGTAACGAAATTTAACAAACTGTGACCACTCCGACATGTATTAGTGCTTTATGTACATTTACAGTATGGTTGTAAAATCATTATTGGGGTCAGTAATAACAGTATTTACCGTTTACGTATTTCGATACACTTCATAACAGTTTATAGATGTTTGCATAATGTAGGAAACGTTCTTTAACGCGTGTCTTGCGGAAACTTTCACTTCGCTCTGTTTCTTATTCGTTTCGAACTGAAATCGAGGAAAGCGGATGTGGAAGGGAAAGTTTCTTTGCCTAGTCGTCACGATAGACGATTAATGGTGAATTTGATAGTCCGCAAGTGGATGCAAACACTTCCCCGAAGTCTGTCGATGGCAAACATGGGCATGGGCACGAAACGGGTCATCATCAGATGCAGGAGCTGGAAGAGAGTCCAGGGCAGACGGTTTCGGAGTTGAACAGCAGAGGAAGGCCAAGGTAACTTGTTGCTTATATCCTTTTCTCAGTAAATGTTAATTTCATATGAAAAATTATTATGAACAGGCAGAGGATAATCGTTTGAATATTTAATTAAGAGGAATGAAATAGAGCTCGTATTTTAGGACAGATATGCCCAAAATGAAATTTTTAAAATAAAGTACCATTTTGTTGAAGCATTATTTTAATATATTCTTAGTTAGTGAACAAATTTACAATATTTAATTCTATGCTACACAATACACTCTTGCACATTCCTAAACGATCGTATAAAAAATACGAGCTTCTACTACAAAACGAAAGAAAGGAACCCCAAACTCCAATAATAAAAATCACAGATATCAGTCACAAATGTTTCAACAGATCAAGAGGGAAAATACCAAAGTACCATTGGAACCCTGCAACCTAATTACCTAATCTTTAATCTTCAATTAAATTTAACATAAAATTATTTAATCTTTAATTCTCAATTCAATTTAACATAAAATTATTTAATTTTTAATATAACTTACACCAAAATAATTCCACAATTACAATACCATAAATCTATCCATTACCCTTAACGATATTCTACATTACAACCAAAACGGCTCAATTTCCTCCACTCAAACGTTCACCATGCCCTCGAAACGTCTGCTGTTTCGAATCGCGACGTTTCCTTCGACTCCTACATATCCTCCAAATTGGCTGACACGTTCCCTCCTCTAACGACCCCTTCTACGTAAAACCCGCGTCGCCGGAGAGTGCACCCGAGACGGGCAACGGCGAGGATAAGCGCCTAGGGGAAACTGGTTCGTTCCCCTGGTGCACCGAGTCCTGAAGTGGCGGGGGCAAAAAATGATTTCTTGGCTGAAATGCCACGAGTCGATTACCGTTATTGAATTTCATTAAAAGCCGACGGTGGAAGAGGAGCGTGTTGCGTGCATACGCTCCAAGGTGCCACGTTACGCGGCTCAAACTGCTGCCGAGGCGTGGTTCGGAATGCAGCCGCGTAGAAAACGACATTAACGAAACGCCCGTATCGCCGGTGGGTAATTATCGTTATTAGGGATGCGAGTCAAACGCGTCTTCCACGGCTCGGGGCGAGGAGGCGGCGTGGAGCTCGTAACGAGAAATTAATTGGGGAGCTCAGAAATTTGCGGGAGCATTAGCTAGTACGCAAATGCAGGGGGAAAAGGAAATTAACTCAGGCTAAGACACCCTGGTAGAAATACAAAGCTGGGGTGGAGAATTGTGCCTTCTGACGTGTGACTACCTTGGAAGGAAAAGTAATTCGTTGACAATTGTACTGTTCTGTAAAGAAGACAGAGTAGGATCCCTCTGATATATCGAAATGTAGATCATGCCCCTGATACAAATTTATGAAACACTACCAATTTTCTTCGTGTTAAAACGAGCAAGATGGTGAATGTCTGTTGCAGCCGTGGCCGCAGGAAGTCGCGATGGAAGCTCAAGTTCCACCACCAAGCACTGCCCCCGGAGTACCTGGACCACTACGAGGCGTCCCTCGCCCAGGAAGCCCTGAACTCGTCGCCAACGCACATGGCGGAGCCGACGATTCCAAGCCCAGCGCCGACCAGCTCGACCTCCACGCCAAGTCCCATCGCGGACGTGCACGGCTGGCTGCAGCGGATCGCCGCGATGCAGCAGGAGCTCTGCCCCCAGGTCCCGTCCCCCCAGTGTCCAGCGATGAACTCGGGCCAACCGTCGGGCTCCAGGAGGTCCGTGATCACGTCCACCTCCTCCCATGCGTACAACCCTACTCACCACAGCCACAATCAGCAGCAATCGCAAGCGTCCAGCAGGCCGCCGATGAAGTACTCAGATCTGCCGTACATGGGCGAGATCACGCTGGACAACAGCAAGCCGCGAAGAGGTCGGAAGCCCAAGAAGGCGGACATTTGCCACTTAATTTACAAGAATTACGGCACCATACTACCCGGCACGCCTGGCCACGAGGAGCGGAGACTGTCGCCAAGGGACAAGCTCGACTGCCGTGAGAGAGTGTCTCCCCAGATCCCGTTCCAGAGAACGGACGTCCAGAACAGGATCAGTAGCCTGTTGGAGAAGAGGCTCACGCAGGAGTCACGCCGGAGCTTCGGGCTGATGGAGAACTCGAAGGAGCAGGACGAGCCGCTGAACCTGTGCATCCGAGACCTGAACCAGCTGAAGATAAGGTTGCTGCGGAAGCACGGCAACGTTTACGAGTCCGGCCAAGTGAAGAGCGAGACTTCCAGCGACGGAGAGGATGTCGAATGCATAGGCACGTCGTTTCCCGAGGCAGGCTACCGCCCGGCGGACCCCCTCGGTCATGGTGGCAGCAACGTGAACCATAATAACAACATAATCGACCCCATGTTGGGTGGAAACCCAGGGTTCGTCTACTGGCCGAACGCGGGCGTGTTCATACACCCGATGGCGCTGCAGTCGCAGCTGTTGTACTACCAGAAAATGGCCCAGAACGACAAGTGTTACCCGAGACCCGCGGACCAGGCCCCCAAGGAGCAGAAGATCGTCCCAAAATCGATCTACTCCATGCTGGAGACGAAGAGCCCTCCTCTGGCATTACCTCCGGTCCCACCGTCCCCTCAAACTATCGCTGCGCCTCCTCCAGTCTCACCCAGGCCCAAGAGGAACGCGCCGGTGGGCCAGAGCCAGGGCCAGCCGACCAAGAGGAAACGTTCCGCGATCTTCATACCGCCGATGCCCACGGAGAATAACAACAATCCCGCGACAGAAGTGAGCATATGCAAGTTCAAGTTCACGGGGGGCGCGAAGCCTACCCTCCAGGAGAAGAAGAGCCTGTCAGTGGACTCCGGAGGTAACTTCAGGTATTACAGCGGCACTGGGGACAAGAGCATGCGCGGCTACGAGTTCTTCCCGCGGGAGGCTCTGCAGCAGTCCGCTGGACAGTCCGGCTCCTCTACAGGGGCGTTCCTCAACGCCGCTGGCGAGAGGATACCGCCCGTGCCCTGCCAAAGGGCTGTCGCTCAGGAGGAAGGGCGCCGCAAGAGGAAAACTCGCAAGTCCCTGCAGAGGGAGAAGCTCGAGCAGACGTTCAAGGAGAAGGGCTTCCTCATTCAGACCCAGCAGCTCGAGTCCGCAGAAGGAGCCACCTACTGTAAGTTCAGGCAGCTACGGAAGTTCACCAGGTATCTGTTCAGAAGCTGGAAGGACTACCTTCCCGGCAATGTGCGCGAACTGACTGGCGCCGCAGACGGCGAGGTGCCCGACGGGGATGTCGAAAGTGACGCAACCGTGTTGCCCTCGCCTGTTCCCCATCCGAACATGGTGGACGTGTCGACGGGGTTCGTCGACGAGCATCGAGCCCTACCACTGACGTGAAACGTCGGCCGTTGCTGCCCGAGGCGATCGGTCGGTTTCAACATGGCGCTACTTTCGGCGGCTTCGTGGCCCCACCGCGGATCACGCGGGAAGCTCGCGGGCACGTCGGCGAGGGCCGACGATCGGCTCGTGATTTAAAGGGACGTTCTGCTCGGCTGATCTCAGAAATCTCGCAGTGCAGTAGGACTCCCTGATAGCTTCGCGATTATGGACCAACCGCGGATTCTTTCAGAGGTTTCAGAAAGGTTCGCGACTGTCCGCACATCAATGTCTTCGGGCTGTTTATGGAATTGGAGCCGAGGCGTCAAATTCGTGGTTGAATAAGGCATCAGCAAAGAATTGGGAGGATTAAAAGAATTTTCTAAAACTACAGTAATTTAAAAATGAATGATTTTGCATACATTCAGCTAGAAAATAATGCAAATACAGTCCCGCGACGTGATCGCACCAATTTACTAAAAGCATTTAAAAGCAAAGCGAAGTGAAACTGAAAGGGTATATATATTTCAATTTTACATTTATTAGTAGTTGTTAACCCATCATGTTTCTTTTCTGTGCGCTCACTTCGTCTGGTGGGCCAGTCGCTTAGGTCGGTCCCAAAAAGTGATGGGGATAGCTCGCGAACCTTTATGGAGTGTTCGAGACGAACCTACAGAGGAGTCCTACTGTACGTTGCGTCGAACGATTTAGGGGAGTGGGAATGACGGTTCGACTGCGTTCAGGGTGTCTTTAGGGTGCCTTGTTGAACGTACCTTGACTCCTAATATCAATTGCAAATAAAAAGGATTCAACAGTTTGGAGAAGACTGATCGATGAGAGCGGCCTTACTCTTTGTTCGCGAACACAGAGATCGATTTAAATATATTTTTATGCCTAAAATAATGTTTCGTGAAGATGATGGAGGGTGTGTATGGGTGAAGTGAAAGTTTGAGTACAGAGTTCGTCGATGCGGAAATTTATGGACATTAAGTGGGTGATTGGAATGATTGGTAACGTTGGGATAATTGTATTTTGATAACCAAGTTTTTAACGTGTACTCGAGACGCTCGAGTCGCGATATTTCTTTGTTCTGTTTCGAGCTGTTCAATGAAAGTAGAATGAGCTTGAGGCTTGATAGGGACCTACGTTACAGCTGCTGCAAACATCACTCGCATTTATGGCATTCAGCGATGTCTAACTGCCATATTATCGTACCGTTACGGGTTCCCGTGATTTGTAGTTGGCAGAAAGTGTAGGTAATTGAAGGGAGTTTTGGTTGTTTCTTACGAGCAGGCTTCAAAGTTGAATGTGTCAAACACGCGGGACAATTGCTCAATTTTTATCGGCTATCGATGTGAAATAGTTAAATAGGTACATAAATATGTACCAGGACTTTGAGGAACGCGTAAAATACGTCTACTTGAATCGTGTTTGAAGTACACCGCGCTATTCGTGCAGGAATACATGATCTAGTACTTTGGAGATTTTTCTTGAAGAATATGACGAATTAAAGACAATATTTTGCAGCAAAAAGTATCTGAAATTTTGAAAGTGCTATTAACATGCTGCTGCACCCGCTTGCTGATTTGTGAATAGTTTACGGCTACAACTGGATGATATCGAAACGATATTTGCAGCCAGGTACAGTCACGTTCCAATTGACACGTGAATTAATTTCATTGCTGATCAACTATAGCACAAGGATTTCATCGTCACCAGGCTTTATTAGCACGCTGCGTTGGCGTGTCTGTCGTTTGCGTTCTAGACAAAAACGAAGTAGTACACAGAATGTTAATAAGAAATTAATAATACAATACGATGGGATTCAGTTGTTGCTGTGCTACTTGATAGCGGAGTTCTAGGAAATTAAATATGATCGCAGTGTTTAATTCAGATCTGCGATGGTAATCCATAACTTGCTGCTAATCGACAAGTGCGTGGTATATACAACGAGATCTCTGGATAATTATTCGTTACGAGATTCAGAAATCTATAATTCATTTTACGCAAAAAAAAAAACTGTACTATAAAACTCGATAAAAATACAATGCTATGCGATACACTGCAAAGAATCGAAGATACTCGCAGAATACTTCCGATGCTTTCCAGAAAATATGAACCTCGAAGCACACCAAAACTCATGCGATCATCTGCAAATCAGCAAGTAGGTCGCGTGCTGCAACAGTGTCTCAATATCAATCCATCGATGGGAGACACGATTCTTGAACGGTGTAATTGAAATCTGTAACTAGCAAGCGGAGGATGAGAGCGAAGGGTAGGAAGGATGGGTGAAAGAGAGGAGGAGGAGGAGGAGAGAGAGAACAGGTGGCGATAGCCGCGACGATAACGTCGTCGCGGCTTGTTTTAATAATAATGTAAATTCGATCGTAGCTCCGTGCCAAAGATGGGAGACTGGAATGTACATAGCGCTGAAAGAACGTGTTAACCAAAGAGTGGTTTCGTGCTCACCGATTAGAAGCGGATGCAACGATAATCCTGTGTTTGAGAGAGGGGCGGTTGGGGGGGTGGGGGTGGGCAGGGGTGGTGTGGCGATAAATTCAGGTTTCCATCGGCTGGAGCCAGCCGAGGGGGACTTCCTGCGGCCGATTTTGCAATGCATTTCGCGGGGCTCGCGCCTCGGAGGACAGAGGAGGAACACAGGCGTGGGGCAAAGGGAATGGGACTCGGCACAGTGGAGGACAAGCAAAATGGTGGACGGAGGATGAAACGAGCGATGCCCGTCGGTTATCGATATTTTATTTTATTTTTTAATCGTAAGCTACTCGTCGGATTATTTAATAACGCCTAACGAAATCTAGTCTTATTTATATTCTTTGTTAAATCGAAAGCCGTGGTTTTTCTCTTTTTTTTTTTATTATTATTACAACGTGCAACGGTCTATTTATGTGCGTATATGGCGGTCGGCGTTTCAAGCGCGACGGAGGTGGATCGTGTGTGCGAATGATCACCAAAGGATCACGGAGAGAGTGTCCTTTCGGTGCGAGTGTCGGGATGGTGGCGGAGGGACAGGGAGTTTCAGCGCGGGGTGGTTTGCGCGACGTTGTGAGCGTGACTGAAACGATCGTACCTGAGGTGCTCGCGGCGCTCGTCCTTCGACCGGACACGTATATCCGTCGATTTCTCGTTACCAACATGCTGGGAAGCGGTCTCGTCGCGTTGCGAACCTCCGTTCGCGCTCGGAGGCTGGAGAACGCTCGGGCGATGGTTATTGGAGAAACGAGGGGTGAGGTGGAACAGGAACCGTCCTATATCCGTATCGTTATTATCCTGTGCAACGTGAAACCATTTTGTACGTATTGCCGATTGTAAATTGATAGATTCTTATAGTCTGTAATAATAAAACGTAATTGTTACTGATACATTTCCAATGCCTGCCCGTTTATTCGAATATTAGTGATGGGAGACACTTTCCCGTTCTCGATTGACAATTTTCTTAAATGCAAACTGGAGGTCAAATGACATTGAATTCCCTGAATTGAAAGGAGAAATTAATTTAAAAATTAAATTGCATTTAAGTCTCCATCCTATATTGCAAAATAAATATTGCAACGGAGAAAGTCATTTATAAGTTATAGCACGTAACGTGGGTATATGAATACAGAGATTCATCTATGAAGAAGAACGAAGAAGTTAAATTAGAATAGAGACAAGTATATGGACATGTAGGTAACACTGAAAAAAAATAGAGAAGGCTATTTAATCAATCCCGATTTTATACAATTTGTTTTCCATTTTTTGGGGCACCATATGGCCCCGAATTTCTTCGCTCTCTTTCCTAGATCACTCCGTACCCCATTAGGGGGCCGGAGAACGTTCCTGGAAGAAACTTAATTGGATCTACTCCGAAGGGTTTCATTGATACACCGGTTGGGCCGAGGGTCCCAGTGCATCGGGCCCACGACGCAAGTTGGCTGGACAGGTAGACGCGTGCAACCAGCACACGCATGCGTGCACGCAGAAAAGGGATAGGGATGCGTGTGCACGCACTCCGCGACCGATTGGTCTCTGCTTCGGTGAGTACAGCCAGCCATTCATGCATACGCCCATTCATACGTCTCTCCGGCTCACCTTGAAGACTTTTTATCGCCGTTCGATGCGGTGGACGCGGCTTTGAAGCGGCGATCCTCGGAGCCTCGCGACAAAAGCATCCTTCTGCGAGTATCCTCCGAAAGAGAGCCTCCATGTTGTTTGTCACGAATTTCGCTCCAACTGACCGTGAATTCACTGTAAATTTTTTGAGAAATCTCAAATCTAGACGGAGGAATTCTTAGCGTGGAAACAGTGGATCCTTGCTGTCACGTTTGTAGTGTTTTGATCATTCCTTGAGCTTTGACAATTTATAATAAGAACAATTTATATTAATTATTAGTGGTGTCCTTTAAGTATATATATATTAAGTAATATTTCCTTTTCGACTGTTATCTTCTCTTTGATGCAGGCAGAATTTGAGTCTCCACTTTTCATAATCTTTTCCTAAGTAACTTTTCAGCGTGAGTGAGAAATCGATTGCAGCAAATTTTAATAGTAACAATCAATCGACATTAATTCAGTGCAAAGGCGCCACCTGATTTTTCCGAGCAAGCACGTGTCTATTTTTAAATTCGATTGCTTCCCCTTGTAGGAGGGTCACGCGCAAATTCAAGTGATTGCCCAAAAAGCAAAGCGTGACTTTTCCAAGCGAGTATGTGTCGTCGTCTTTCTTCTCGACGTCGTCGTTGTCGTCGTTCAGTGTGGCGCGCACAATGACTGCAGGTTTCCTAATACGGCCTCGCCGAGGAGCCCGACGAAAAAAGAGGAATTTTGGCCACCACGAGGGGCCTGGGAGGAACGTCTTTCGTTAGACGTTGCACGGCACAGAAATTTCATAATCAACCACCGGCAGCTTCGACGCGAAATGTTTTCACCTGACATGGAACCACCTCGATGTTATTAAGCAAAAATTGCAAACCTCGACAGGGTGTATTTTTTAAACAAACTCGAGACCAGTAAAATGATGACTTAAACCTCGCCTAATTTCACCTGGACTATATCATATTCCAATTTAATTAAAATCCCTGAACACCTTGTCCCGACTGTGATCGATTTCACACGAAAACGCACAGCCACAATTTTCAAAATCAACTTAGTGTATGTTTTTAAGAATTTCTCAACCAACAAAGTGATGACTTAAACCCCCGCTAATTTCTCATGATCCACATAATAAGCACTACTCCAGTTCCGTCAACATCTCCAACACCGAGTACAAGAAGCTATCATCTTAGGCTGGACAGCCCTGCGTATTGTTTAATTTCAGAAATTAGGATGAACGGTGCATATCTACCAGAGATGGGCAAACAATTATTTGAAATAAAAAATTGTGTGTGAAATTTGTATTTCAAATAATTTGTTGCCCATCTCTGATGTCTACCAATTTCGCCACACTCCAATCGAAAATCCCTCCAGAAACTAAACACCACCCTGTACAGCACGATACGCAAGCGCAGTGCCCCTCATAACCGTTCGATTCGACGTCCCCAGCGATAACGAAGGACATCATAAATCCGATGCACGTCGCCGTTCTTAACACACGTCATCCCTTACCCGGTCAGACAATTTACGCCCGTGTAAAAATAAGCTCCAAGTACGGCGCGCTGCCCGGCGCGATAAAGAATCCGCGGGACTCTTGTTTCCACGCGCATTATCCAGCCAAGATACCCCGGCGGGACACGGAGCGCGCGAGACAAATTGAAGTTTTTCGCGGACGAACCTGTCCGTAGAACCGCGAACCTGTCTTCCTTCGGCCGAGCCAGCCACGGCAGGCCCTTTCTATCCGATCCTGCTCGCCCGTTCGCTTCACGCTTCACGCTCGACGCGATTCAACGGCTCGCTAACTTCCTCGCGTCTCAACGGAGGCGGACGCACCTTAAATCGCCGATTTACTGGCCGCGCGAACTCCTTATCTTTCTGCCGTATAAGGGGCTCGGCGACCCGCACGCGTTTGGACAAAGGAGCTTCTCGGAGCTGCTGCTTTTTAACCGACTTCAAAAAAGAGGAGATTATAGATTCGACTCCTATGTATTTTTTTTATTTTTTTTTATGTTTGTCCCCGCATAACTCCTCAGCATATGGATCGATTTTGATGATCTTTTTTTTATTCTAAAGAGGGCAATGCCCCGGTGGTCTCATTTGCATGACCTTCGAATGAGCGTTCAATTTTCCTTTGTTGCCAAATATTTTTATTAACCAAGTCTTTGATTTTCTTATAGTCTAAGGTTCACTTAAGACTCCTACTGAAGTCAAGTGTCTTCTTTTCCTTCCGATTTTATGTTATCACCCTCGAAAGCTCAGCGTTCCATTTCACCCTATTCTTCCATACCTATTTTTAATGTGTTATCTTTACCTTATTAAATTTACCTTACCTTACGTGGGGAGTCGCAGGTTATTTGAATATTGTAAATGGGGGTGGCTACTCAAGAAAGGTTGGGAAACACTGTTATATGAGTATCAATCTTGTGGGATACTCATTTTATTATTTAACACCTCCACTTATTCTGCCTGCACTCATCTACATTATCCCACATTTCTGTCATACTTCTCAAATTCATCCCCCTTTACATCGCCCTTCGATTACCGTAACTCCACCTCAAAACAATTTAAACAATTTCCATTAAATTGCCCCCCGATCCTCCCACATTCATGCCAGAGTTTCCGCACACCTTGCTCGTCGTCTACCACAGAGAACGAGCGCCCAACGAATTTCGACCACATCGGGGCATCCCGCGAATAAATTCATTTCCAACAACCAACAAAACGTCCGCGATAATATATTCGACGAGTTTGAAAGATTCGTCAGGAGGCGTGGGCGGAGCCCACTGTTTTAAACAACTACCTGCACGGATTTAATTAAAGCGAAGCTCGACCGCGGATGGCACGACAACGCCATAGAAGGTGGCCAGGTCTTAATTTGGCATTGGCGAAATAGTAATGCTGGTGTGGCTTAACGCTTTCATTGTCCTGTCTTACCAGCGAGGGTTCAACGAAACGTCGCTGCCCCGGTAATTAATTAACCGTATTTCGTCGAACGGCTTCCATTTACGCGCTCGCCACGGCTGTGCAGGAATCCATCGCGGGAAAACATCGCGGAATTATCTTCGACCTGATCGCGAAATGCGTACTTCCTTTTAAGCGGTTCGTTCGATACCAGACCGCTTATTAAAGCGTGCTCGAGCTTCTGCAGCCTCGATTTATCAGGGCGTTCCATAAACGATGGAAATTTCTGTTTCTTCGATTGCCGGCTTCCTGGAAGATCGAGCAGCAGCGTTTCTTATCGGGAGGGTTAATTATTTATGTATCGTAGAAGATGCTTGTAGAAGCCTCTGTTCGGTGATTGCTTTCGGAACGGAGTAATGAGCTGCACGAGGGATTATTAAGAATGGCTTTAGTATTCGGTGAGGTAAACAGAAATTTTCGTAGGTATGCTCGAAATAAATTTTTAAATGATTTCGATGTCCCTTTGAAATAGTAAGATACGTGTCTCCTTGATTGACCCATCTGCATTAATTCGGCTGTTAAAAATTGCGAATATTATTCAGAATAGTGTAGAAATGAATTCTGCTGAGGTTTTTATAAATTATCAAATTTATCTCTGGTCCTATGGTAAGATCCTTGGAATATTTAACTTAATTTAATAAAATACACTCCACAGTTCTGTGCTCCACTAGTCAGGGATATAAATCTAAGAGGGATGAACATAAAAAAATATTTCTTGAAAATTTTCAGAAAAGTATATGTGATTCCAGAAATTCCAAGGTGTAGTACCTACCTACGGGCTTCTTTATATTAAGGAAAAGTTAAAAAGTCGCGAAAAATTAAAAAAAAAACAAACGTGATCGGTAAGAAAATGAAGCCTATATGAGTTTTATAATATCAGTTCGTCCTAAATTTCGCACACAGGTAACCGAAACTTTATACCTGATCTCCAAACACCCACCAACTCTCCCCACTTCTAAACTACCACCCTATTTGTTTTGTGTATTATGAATATCGAAACGACCACTGATACGACTTAGATCGAACGTAGCTTCGGACCCGCCAGTATTATTTCTGCCGTGACCGCGCGAAGACCTAATTTCGAAAAGCCTTTCCCGTAGCTCGTCGCTACGTCGAATCAATAATCGAACTTAACATTGAAATTTTACTGTTGCCTAAAAAATTAAATCAATTATTATCACGCTGTGCTTTAGTGTGCATTAAATTCTTCAAGAAGAACCATATCATTTTCATCACGCGCAAACGTTGCAATTTACGGATATATTCACGAGTGTTTTTTAACCGCTTGGATGTTTATATGTGTTCTCTGAGTGCATGCAGTGTGCGCGGGGAACGCTCATAGGCGTTCAACGACTATGGTTAAGAGATGCAATTAGAGGAATTCCGCACGCGGCGTACGCCGAGCGTTCAATTGCCAGCACTCAAAGACCTAAGTATGAAATTACATAAAATAGCAAAGATTCTTTTTACCACGGTTGATAGCGAGGACTTTATTGGTTTCATTGACAATGGTAGCACTTGTTACGTAAGTGGATAACAGATGCGTTTAATGCCGGGAAAGTAAAAGGCACGTTCAGCATCGGTGTGCCAGACGTTGTCGGAGCAAGTGAAAATACGCGTTACAGGCTCTCGTAATGCATTGGAACACTTCATGCGAATGGTATGATAAACGCGAACGTGCATTTGCTCGTGTTCCCCGCGTCTCGGCGCAACTGTTACTGACATTTAAATAGCGCGCGGCGGAAGTCGAGCTCCTGAGCTACGAATAAGTACTCTCTGTCTGGAAAGCGGAGTGTCGGATTGCGGAACGATAACTGACTTTTCGATGCATTCTGACACGAGTAACATTCATGTTTCGACTTGTCATAAGTTCGCTGCGCATTCCCGCGTTGGGGGAGTCGTACAGTACCGGCCAACGCTAGATCTCGATTCTAATGTTAGTTCACTGCACTATCGATGGAGAAATAAATAAAAGAGTGACCGGTACTGGACGCCAATTTTCCGTTCGCTGCGAATTACAACTTTTTTATTCCCGCGAATTATTAATCTTTACGCTAAAATTTAGAAAAACAATTTGCTCCTCTTATTAAGCCCTATTTGCACAACAAGTTACTTCATTGAAATCTGATTCTCACCAACAGTAGCCCAAGTTACAGTATAAAAACTGAATATAACGAAACTCGTCGAGATTAATGAGTTATGTAATATTAAGAAAATCATTGATAGAGCTACGAAGTAATCAGTACCAAGATAGGCAGATAAAGAGGATAGAGGCTCGACATAGTTTTACGCTTAAATTCACGCTACACATCTGTGTACTTTTCCCTAGGGAATTAAAACAGGAGGGGGATTAGGAGATGCTACCAAGCAATTACGCTCGACGTGCCCGTCACTCTCGATCTTTAAATCCCTCATTCTACCTGCTCACCCGAAACTCCATCAATCAGAATGGAAAACGAAGCCACGCGCGCCGGATCCGGCGCAAGCCCTCGGCATCGTTCGACGGCCTCCAGCCGTGACACTCGCGGTGCCCCCGATAAATTCTCCTCGATTAAGATGCACCATGTCGCCACTCGCGCTGGCGCAATTCACGTAATTCGTGCAATTAACCCTTTAGAGCCGCATTCCCGGCCGTTCGTCGGCATCCGGGGGCCCCCGTTCGTTCATCGCGGTTTCGCGATCGGGGAACGGGTTCATGAATGAACCTGGCCGATGCCAGGCAAAAAGGATCGCTTCCCCCTTTCCTCCTCTTCCTTTTCTCCTTTTTTTTTCGCCCCCCTTTCCACCGTCCGCCGTCCTCGTCTGTCGTGGCGATCGGCGGACGGAGGCTTGCACGTAGAGAAACTGGTATCGGTACAATGCCGTCGGAATACGCTATCGGGTTCCCTCTATCTGGCCGCTATTTCAGCCTCCTGTTGGTCGCCGGACAAGAAACAGACGCCACCGGAAATCATCATTCTCCTCCCTCCGCCGCCTCCTCCGCCTCTCTGTCGTGGGTAGGTTTAATCGAGGGAAAACCGGAATACGGCGCGAGCTGACTGACAACAAGAGCAACCTGTCCCCGCGCGGGATTCCGCGCTCATATTTTTCACGTCCGACGCGGTGTCGTCCGTTTTTCTACGCGCGTCCTCTCTGCCGATTAATTAGACGGCTCCTCCAGCCCGGCTTTGACGGAGGCCGTGTCTTGGCCGCTTGTTAGCTTACGGAAGAATTTGTGTTTACGCGTTAATGGCAGTCGCGGTTGTGCCAGCACTGCGAGCGGCGTCGGCGCGTTTTCACGCCCGGGGATTTGCATCCTGCGAATGCATTGCTTTCGAGTCTTTTCACGGCGAGGTTTGTCGGAAAGCTTGGAAGTGCGGTGGTTGTGTTTAGTTTGAAGGCGAATCGAGCGAGGAGCTTGGTTTCTACGCTCTGTGAGCTTTTCAGGTGGAAACCATCGCTTGACCCCACTGATTCAAGGGTGCCACTTAGGCAGTCGTTCCTGTCTAAAACGAAGCATTTCCGGTCCAATTAGTTACACAGAAACGACTTGGAACCGAGACGTGTTCTTTGGTATGAAATTTATTAACATCCAAAGCTTTAAAGAACATGTTTGTCTTGTCAGAAATGTGCATTAAAGAGGCTTTTTAAAAATGTTTCTCTTGTTGGAACGATATTATTCAGCCGAGTATTAATAGCGTTCATTAATCACATTTAAATTAAGAATCTTATTATTCTTGAACCCTCGGAAAATCTCGAAGACTGGAATGCTCGTCACATATCCCACGCAACAAAATTAGCTAAAACCAAATAGATATCTACCCCAATCCTGGCTCAAACTTATTACCGATTACGCCTTCGCGTTTGTAATTTAATCGAAACAATCATCGTCACTCTCCAGAACAGTGCATAAGTTTCGTATCTCTAAATCGAGAAGTGCTACGTTGCTTGCAACGTAGCAGTAAATCGCGAGAGGGTTCCGAAAACAGTTTCCTTCCCTCCGATTCATCCGACTCGATCAAACATCGCGAACGTTCAAGCGTCCCGTTAATATCTGGGGGACGCGCATCGCCAAGTTTTGCCACGATACATACAACGATATCGTGGCCGTCGGCGCGTACACCAGCTGGTCCAACTTCTTGTCCAGCGTCGACAGCTGCAACGAAAACGAAAAATCGGAATCGGAATCGGCGGGAGCAAGAACCCCCGACTTCTGGAGGGGATGTGAAGGATTGGAGACGGCCCAGCGGAGGGGAAGGAAGGACTGAGGCAGAAGATGCAACTGCAGACGAGACGGTGCAACGGAATGATGGAACCGGATGCAAGGAAACGCCATAGCCGGTTGGGTTTGATGCTCCTTTCGAAACACGTGCGCCACAACAGCGTTTCAATTTCAGTTTACCATAGTTCACAATCGCTGCACCACTTTCTCGGTAGATTCAGACTGGCCTCGCGTTATTTATAAGACAATCGAGTCGAAGCGCAAATAAATGTTCGGCAGCAGATAAATCCTGCTTTATCCTCGGATGGACACGATCTCGGGAGGTCCTTCTTTCACGAGTGCACATCTCGTACCACGACGTTGTGTTCTTCAACCTTGGCGGCAGATGTCGGACGAACTCAGGACTATGCTCGAAGTGAATGTAAAAACTGGATGCAATATTCTGTTTTCTACTTTGTTTCTGTAAGAAATACAGTCATGTGTCGAAGCAAAGAATTAGTTTTATTCGTTGAAGAATCTGACGTTGAAGTAACTTTTATTCGATCCGGTATTTCAATATTTTTTTTATTTAGTTATTGCCCAGCTCTGCTATTTAGCAATGAATATACAAGCACTTGCTCTTCTTTGTTGAATTAGCTTTGTCATTTTCTCGGTTAACAAATTGGGAGCTTTTAATGGGAGATACTATTGTGGCTTCTAATTAATTTTTTGTATAAATCTTTTTTTATTTTTTTATTTTCAAATTAGTGTTATCTTAGATACTAACTCTCAGTCACAGAAGTGTCTTGTGAGAAAAGGCTCTTTATCCTTCGGATCTCTGATCCTGAATTGTATGAGAGGAAATATTGATAGGAAATTGCAGTGATACGCATTAATCCAAAGTAGATACACTAAACTTTTCTTCAATCTTCCATAACCCAAATATTTTGTTGCATCTCAAGAATATACATATATAATAAGATTCATTTAATTCAGGTTCCATCGCAAATTAAGTAGTCGTGACTTGCAAGTTCCAGTGGTTCGGTAATAGAACCTTTACACTTTCCAAATTTTGTATATGTACTATAAAACAAAAATATTAAAAACAAAGAATACAACTCTTATGACCAATCGTATCTTATTTGTAAAATCGTAAGGTATCATTTAAAACAGAAAGAAATTCTTTTAAAATTCCTGCAGTAGTATTACCCCTTAAAAGTTTATGAAAAACTAATTTCAAACGTTTACCATCATCACACAACCTTACCAATCCGCGAGAAATCTGTGGAATAACGGGGTGTCGGTAATGAAAAGGAAACACCAAAGAATAGTAGATATAGTATATTCAACTTTAACTAATATCTCATAATAATAATCATGTACGTATGTATAGTCGTATAGATAATGTCGGCGCGAATGTACAATATTTGACAGGTTGAATAATTACGCACGATTCGTTAAATTAGTGTCAGCACTTACTCATAGTATTGTATATGTATATATGTATAATATAACTTTTATAACGCATACATCACACTTCGGTTCACCCTTCGTCCATTAGCATCCGCACTGCTCTCCATAGAGCGATCCTATTCTCTTTCAATTGTTCATCATCTGCAACTGTCGTTGTTGCTGTTTAAAACAGGCCGAAGGATGGACCATGGCAGAATGTACAGTTGACAAGCTCGACTACTTAATTTAAGTAAGACCTAAGAGTGTCGCTTGAATCATTGAGAGCGCGCTAGCCACGTTTGTTAATTGGAAGGACACTTGCAAAATACCTTTGCCGCGGAGAAGATCTATCGCGTTCGATCGTGGCCGCCGAGAATCGCCGTGTTCCATCCCGATAGGTTAATCGCTAACGATAGAATGTCACAGGCGATCGACGAGCATCGACAAAATGCTACAAGCGCTTTTTCTTTCTTTCTCCATACTTCCCCTATATCGGTAATCGTGTTGTGTTTTTGTACTGGCTGTGTTGCGAGCGTATCTTTGCGGATCCTCGATCCCCCTCGCAAAAAGTTATGTTAATCGGTTAGTAATTTTGGTGTGCTTTTGCTTCTTCCTTAGTTGGAACCCCGTGAACAATTTTAAGTTTCTCTAGCGCTTCTTCGGTGGTTTCTATGTTTTACAATGTGTCTTCAAGATGTTTTGGGGGGTTGTTATAGGATGGTGTGAGTTAGCTACGTTAGTGGAGAAAGAATTGTAGGTAATTGATTTGTGTTTCTAGATTAAGCTATGGATTTAGTGGTGCGCTTCTTTCAGATAGTCTAAAAAGTGTAAATCCTCGTATTTCAATCTATCGGAAGGTTAAGTCTATGTGATAGGGAAATTACGATCTGCCCTCCCTCGGAGGAAATTAGTTAGGAAAATTTGGTTTTCGTTTGTAAAATTATATTCCGAACCTTTGCTTTTCTTCAAGCATGATTTCTTCAGTTTTATATTTTTTTATGCATTTTGGTGAAATTAGAATTCACGGACTGGGTATAATCGTTAAAATCAACTATAGATAGGGTTGCCATAATTGCCAAGCAGTGATACGGGACGTTTAAGTGCTAAATAAATAAAACATGAAAAAAGTGGGTAGGTAATGGATTATTTTTAGGGTTGCTATAATTGCCAAGCATTGATATCGAACGTTTAAGTGCTAAATAAATAAAACATGAAAAAGTGGGAGGGTAATGGTTTATTTTATTCTGTAAGTACTAGTGAAATATCATTTTTAAAGATCAAATTTTAAAAAAAGCATTGATTTTTCCAGAGTTCGAAAAGGGCAGATAGTGAATCTAGCAAAAGTAGATGTTAAGAATAATTTTAGTTTTAAATTTTTAACCAAAAACTCGAGAAGTATTAATCAACATTTGTTGCCAAATTTTTCTACCAAATAGAAATCTAAAAGAATATGTTCTAACTTCGTGTAAACACCTCCAAAATTAAGAAATTTATTCAACTATTAACAAAGAGGAACTGCAATGCAAAAGTCACGAATCAGAAAATAAAAACATTCCAGTGGAACGATTAACGCCTCAATTTCTTCAGAGTTCACGTTCGATTAGAAGTCTCCTTCCAAAATAAGCCACTCAAAGAATATATAACGATATATCAATTATATATAAGAATAAATATATATAAGAATATATAATTAATACAATCTCTTTCGTACGGAGAATATAGCATTTCATATAAATTTTAAAGCCAACTCCAATTCACAATCGAGTTCGGTAGATTCACACGACGGACTGTGGTTTTAATGTTTTAATTGCTCCAGAAGTAGATCCTATCCCTATGTTCACTTATTTACATATATGCATTTACGTTTGTACAATAATGAGTATTAATAGGCATATATCTAAAGCGTACTTCTATCGTTTTTAAAACTGTGTATAATAGTATAAGAATTGCGTTGTTTCAAACACTAATAGGACCTTCCGAAACTCGTCGCCCCCGGTTTCTAACGTATCAAAGAGAGGACAACGTTTCCTTTAAACACAACGTGTCGAAGCATAAAAATCCTTTAACTACCGCTACGCTCTAAACGTCTGTGCAGTTCGGTATCCTAGTCGAATTTAAATTTCACGGGCGGTCCTGTTGTTATTTACATCGCCAGGCTCGATTCGGCGCAGTTCACCGGTATCGTTAGAAAACAGTCGTAGAGAAGGCAAAAGGAGTCGCAGAATCACCGGTTTTATTCCACACCTCTCTATTTATAATTCCCGCTACGCCCCTAGTTGTAGTTCCTTATACGGTACAGTGTCTCTATACCTACTTCGCGATCTTCTATTTATGTTTTTAGTTACGTTTTATCATTTTTCACCTCACTCTGTGATCGTGAGATCTGAAAGCGATTAGTCGACTAGGAACTACTTGTTCGATAACAGGACTAGAAACGAAGAGACTTCTTCGCAAGGTATTTGCGAAGATGAGCGCGGAGAGACGCGATACAGCGCGCCCGTTGTTGCGCGACCACTCGTATCAAAATCCTACGCCCATGTTGAACACGTTGAAAATTATCGGCTAATTAGTATTCTTAACGACGTTAGTAGTTAGAGCTCTGCGAGTCCATAGTATTGCTGAATTTGTTGCTCGATAATTGCCGCTTTGTACGTTTACGTTTCGGAGTAGTTTCTAACGTGAGTTAACATCTATTTTGAAAATCATTGAATGGCAAATCGCTGGAACACGGTTGCAGGAGCTTTATTGCGTTAGTTTAGGAGATGTACCTTCGATATGCATTTCGAGATTTTTAAGAGAAAGGGGCAGCCTTTACATGCACGATGTTTTGTATGGTTTTGCAAGTTTCATACAGAAAATGGGTGGTTCTATAGGATATACACGTTTCAAGGTGGTTCTGAGAGTTGAGAAATGGGGAGTTTCGTAGATGTGAGTGTTGCAAGATTTTGTAGAAAAATTGGAACTTTTACAGTGACGTTTTTCAATACGAATTGCTAAGATTTATTGTACATTTTGTTTGGTAAATAGCGCGACAAGGCCGACGGTGATTCTTTGTGAAAAGGCAAGTAAAAGAAATATAGAATAAATGTTCTTGATTGGTGGCGCAGTTTCTTAGATAAAGTATTTTCAATAGCAAATTAGTTTGAATTTGTTTTTATGTGTATAATGTTTATTACTCTTCGATTTTTTATACTGGAGCGATAAGGAATCTTGCATAATTGAAAAAAATTCATTCAGTGTTCGAAAAAATTTACAATCTATAATAATCTAAATTTACACTCTAGACTGAAGCTTTGGTAATTTAATATGAAGAGCATATATTTTTTGCAACGACGCGAGCGCCAAAGATTATATTAATATCACTTCTTTTGGAAGCTATGCAACCAACGAAGAGCATTCCTTTTATATTTCTTCCTTCTCTTCACGAGGAATTACCACATTTGCAATTGCACCTCGATTCCCTACCCACCACACACGAAAGCAATAGAAATCTCTTACGAGCATTCTGTGACAAACAAGACCTTTCGTAACATGATTGTCGATTTTCCTATTCTTACAAAGCCAATGAAACGTTTCAGAACAACGGACGTCCAAAATGAGAAACACAAGTGCCTCGAGCTCTCGTTTATTAATAAGCAATTTTAAAAGAACGCCAGAGGCTAGGGGTTGCAAAATTTCCCTCGTACACGTATGCAACTTTCATCCTCCCTGATCCTGTCTCATCTTTGATTATCCAAAGCCACTCTCGGTTAAAGATGTTGGCCTCTCTTGTTTCGATACACGTGCAAAAGAATCATTCGATTGTACAGTTACTTCAATATTTCCAAAGTGAATATCGATCCATCTCGCCACTGGTTCACCACCAAACCCGTGGGGTATCGAAAACTACACAGCCAGTGCAAAAGATTCGCCACTTGCATAGTGGACAGGCCGTAGATCGCCAATCGTTTCCATCGACGCGTCGATCCTTCTGATCACCATGCTTCTCGAGTAACAGTGTAGTAATTCGTTACTGTTATTTCATACAGACTAACAAGATGAATGATGTTACTCTAGAATGAAGTCCTGTGACTAAGATTTCTCGGTTTAAATATCATTTCAACAGTCAGTTCGTTTTAGCAACATTTTCACTTTTTAAAGCTTGCATCAATCAAAATTAATTGTGTATGTTGGACGATGGCGGGGAGGGTAGCTCAATTAAATTCGAACGAAATCGAGGCAACTTGGAGATTCAAGTAAAATTCGAGCTACAGGAATTTTTTCAAGCTTCTGAAAAATTGAGCTACGAGAGGTGTTATTGGGATATGCACTAAATGATGTGTTATTAAAGTATTAATCAGAGATCTTATATCCAGGACTTCTCCCTTGAGCAACACGATTTATTGGAACCCCTTGCGCATAATGGTCATTGTACATGCAACGTATTTCTGAGACGAGAGGTTCAGATGCCAGTGGTGCAAGGTTTCTCCTAATTCATTTGAATTTCAGTAATGTGTAAACTTATTAATAGCTTAGAATTGCTTCATAGATTTTAATCCTTCAATTCGTAGAATTATAGGATTCTAAGTTGCTTAGCGGTTCTTCGCACCCCATTCCTTTCTACAGTACACTTAAATTATCATGAAGGAACACGGATATGACAATAACAGAATATACACACGTAACATTCTTCGCTTAAAAATGATCGTAGAAAGGAAACTTTAAAATTTTACAGAAATTAAACCACATCCATATGGGGATTCATCTTCCATCCCATACAACATAGAATCGTTTAACACTCCTACTATACAGAGTTACCAAAAATACTAAATTATAGAAAACAAGCTGCATTTCAGAGCCACACTAAGTTTCCCATCTATCATTATTAATTTTCATGGAGCCACGCGCAGCATCTGGCATCTCAACTCATTTGTCGATCTTAAGAGGTTGAATATACCTGGACAGGTTGAATATCCCTACTAAACAATTAACTTATTATTTCAAAAAACATATTCTCAAGGCATCATACTTTACGAAAATCAATTTTTCCCAAACCGTCCACATATATTTAACCCTTAGATCAAAGACAGTTGACGCGCTCGCCTCCTTACATAATCGTCACCGTTTTAACAATTGCATGCGCTCGTTTATTCGCATTGGTAATTAAACAATAGTAGTGAAAAGAGAATATCATTCAGCGTCAATAGGATCGCAGAGATCGGGTTACTCTCGCGGATTTCCGCGACCCCCTCGATCGTTTATCGTTAAAAAGGTCAACAGTATTGTCGACGAGCTACTGCTAGCAGATAGTAGAGGCAACTACGGTGATATGATTGAATTTCGTTCGTCTCCTTCCCTGTGGCTTCAAACGATTCCTTCGCCAGCCCTCTTCGCGATCTTTTCTCGCCGCCCTCGCTTCGAGTGGGAAATCGACGTTTCCTGCATCAGAAATTCCGCTACGCCTTCTCCCTTATGGTGCGTTAATTTACTATAAATATTGCAAACGCCGCAGAACCAGAGCTGTGATTTTGGTACACGATTAGATTTAAAGAACTTAGGAATATAAAGTGTTTCTAAAATTAATTAATTTTGATTAGCCTTGAATTTTTTACTGTAATTACTTTTAATTTACTCGATCACTCTACGAATTTTTCTACTCATATTCCGTTTGAAAATTCCAGACAATATACATTCTAGCACAAAATTCAACTGGAAAAATAGGAATGTCTAATTTGTATATAATTTTCAACTCAATTTCGTGAAAGACCATCGCGACACAGGAAACGTCGTAGTCCTTGGTCCAGAAGTATCACGATGGAGGATCAGAGGATGTGATTTTTATGATTAATTCCTGCTCCTAAAAACAGTAGCTTTGCTTTCTTTCAATCATGGTCTCGTACCACCTATGTTGTCAGTCGGTATTACTGTCAGTCGACCGATGCCAATAGAATCGTCTACGTAGCTTCTACAGTTACCAAGTTGGAATCATCGACGAGTCCCGAGTCTGAACACAAGTGATGTAAACGATTCATCGACTGGAAAACGTTAATAGATGATGACAATCAAGGGATTATTGCTTTCGATTTCGTTGCTGGTAGTATCGAAGTCTCTGTTCACTCGATAACTAGCAAAGTGAATATCAAAGAGAATTGATTTCATTTTTCCTTGCTGTGCTCTATCTTTATTCAAAGTATTAGCAATGTCAAGCACTTTTCACACGACACTTTGGAAAAGTAATTGCCTTTTCAGCAAATACCATTGTCCTTTATTATTCGCAGAATTTTTCTCACTTGCAGGTCAAGGGAAAAAGACACCTTATGTTATCAGAGACAAATCAGACAGGAATACAAATTGAATTAAAGATCTTTTAAAGATACAGCACCATATGAAAAAGTACCTGACACTGTGTGGCAAATAGGTAAGTTTATATAATTTCTGAAGTGCTCTTAGTATTCACGATATGAATTCCCACACCAACGAAATATTTAAGTACCTGCTCTTTGCTTTTCAATATTTCGTCACCTATGCTGCACGCTGTCTGACGCAACCGTTCCTCGATTTAATAGATTTCGAAATCTCATCGAGTGAAAACTATTCAATCCTCACTCAAATTCATCGACATTCCACAATATTGTGGAAACAAGCGGCAGTTGTGGTAAAAGCTTAAAATCTCAAGCACCCCTTTCAAGGAGAATATTATCAAACAATGTCTAGCAAACCTTAAACGTGTTTTAAAAATTTCATACCTGTATCTTTTTATAAGCTTTTTTGTAATGGAATATTTTACGTCGTTTTTTATAATCACTTTTCCGGGCTGGCACACCATCACTGACACATTGTGTTCAAAGTAACGATATACACATTTTCGTGTCACAAATGAAACTTCATTACAGGGAATTCAAAATTATTCTTAAGTTAACTAAGAATGACGACGTCGAACGACGTCGTTTGCACCACTCTGCACGAAACACCGTGTATAATAAATAATATGGATAATGCAGCTGTCATTAAGCGTTTAAGAATATTTCTTGATATTTCTGTTCCACAGAATATTTTTAAAACGTAGTAACTTGCTGTCGCAAGGAGAGCGACTGAAGATAGTATTTCTTCGAAAAACACGATTAAATCCTTTGCAAAAATTGCTGCAAGTGATTTGATAGTTGCACGATATAATCGAATTTGGTCAGCAGAGACAATCAATACTAGTTTTTAAACGTAAGTAGAAAGTAAGAACGATAGACGTTATATCTTCCATTCTTGTCACGAGTATCTCTGCATATCTTCGTACTTTAATTACGATTTATGGTAACAAGCATGAATCTCCCCTACAGCAGAAATTTCGTAATTACAATCCGTAACTTTAACCACTCTTCCCAGCTTTCCATAGATGATACTAAATTTATCTAACGATATTCCATAGAAACTATACATTCTAAAATGAAGAATGTTGCCTACAGATCATTTCCTGCACTTTTCATTTCAAATTCGATCATCGAGCCTCCGCCCGTGCCGATAATTTTGCAACCCACTACAGACTCGAGGCTACGACCTCAACGCTTTGCGCTCGGCTCTTTAATCATTTCTGCATTTATTCCAGAAAGCGTGTAGACGTAGCTACATCTCGTCGCCGACTCTTTTTAACACCTTTTAACGAGACTGCGAGGGAAGTATTTGCCCTGGCCCGCGACATTTACGCTTCCTTCGAGGCCTTGCGCCTTTTATGCGCCCGGGACCCTTTCTGTCGGGCGTCTTTAGAACGTTCGCGCATTCAGAATGCAAAAGTGTTCAGAGGCGAATTTTCCGCGCCCTTTCAATCTCTTTTAATGCGCCAAGGGAAGGTCGCTTAATTCGGGTAAATAGGGATAAGATGTTAAAAGGCGACCCGCTTTCCGTTGTCTTCGGAACGATAAGTAAAACGAACGTTCCTGCATTGTGATAATTCGAATATTGTTAATCATTGCAGATGTGGGTGAGAACGTATGACAGAAGTTTAAGTAGGCATTCGGTATGACAAATTTATAAAATAATTTCAGCATTCGGCATTATTGCGAATTTTTAATTCCTGTTTCTAGAGAAATAGTAAGAAGGGAGGCAATTTGGAAGTTAACGAGCAACTAATGCGATACCTATAGATAAAAGTATGGAGTTTTTTAAAATGGAATACATTTCTGACAATGAGTTAGTGAAAAAGAAATTAATCTTTTAAAATTTTAAATTTGCTACAAAGCAAGTAACAAGATTCTACACATTTCCTTTCTAGGAAATGAAAATGAAAATAGAAATGAACTTAAGGTAACAGATATCACGAAGTACAAAATTCGACAAAATTAATCAAACACAATCCATTCGTATTTTTTTTAATAAAACATACCTCTGTGTGACTTTCTGTACAAAACTCTGTGCGCTAAAATTTCGATGAAAAGTGGCATTGGGCTTCCTTTTAACAATTTTCTGTTTAATCGCTAGGAATAACAGCTCGAATATTCCGCCTACAATTTCAGATATATTCGATAATGTCCCACCGCTTCGAAAACCGATGCACAAAGCGTCAAGTGCATAGAACAGTTACGTTCCCCTCTAAGTCCAATTCAATATACAGCACTAATTTTGCACTTACGATGATTACGCAGTGCGTATATACGCTGTCGTGTACGTACACGCGCGTTTGTCGTTAATAAATCGATATTACACGTATTTTCGGCCGATTCGCGAACACTACTTGCTTTCCAAGATCCCCGCGGGTATATTTTGCAATTCCCATCAACAAGTATATCGGTTACGCCTCTATAAGCGTTCATGTAACTTCGCACAATTGCAAAATACCACCCCGCGTGTATATACACACTTTTGTACATATTCTTACACTTGTTTCTTTACAATAACCAACAATCGTCTTCCTACAATCGAAGGAAATCCCTTCGCCGATAAATAACCGAGTTCTACAACTGAAGATATTTAAGATCTATCGCTTAATTAATTTATTTAGTTCTTGTCTATAGGAAGCGTAGACTCGAAGCGCAACTCTGACGCGCAAATTCAAGCAACAGTCTGATCTAATTCAATTTTCCAGATTCCCTATTATTATTTCCCTTTAATCACTACAAATCTGATGAACACTACTGCGTTATATACCGCGTTATACAACTGCGCATTGTTCTTGGATTCCCTACGTTGAGTAATCACGGTGGTCCAGGTAGTAGATTGTTCAAAGAAAATTATGTATTATGTGCACGATGAAATGCTTTCTTCTTCACAGAATTTTTCTCACGATCAGTGGCTTGCATTATTCGTATCTCTCGTATTTCATCCCCTTCTTACAACGACACACAGAATTCAGAGTAATTAATAAAGTTGTAGTAATAAAGAGATGAAGTATTCCTATCTCACTATAATTTACAATCCAACTGAAAATGGAATCATTTAATTCAATAAATTCGATAACATTATCTTTCGCCGACTGAAAGATTTGCAGTTGAAAGTTGCGCAGAGGCTCTTGTAAACTTTCTCTCAGCACACAATCAATTACAGAGACACGAGTTTGAAATGTTAAAAGAAATTTTCATACCTATCGCCTCCTCCATAGTGTTGAATGTAAGAGAAATTGATAGACTGGCTTTATTATTCCGAATACTGTTCACCTCGAATCGATCGTTACCTTACCTAATTACAAGTAACTTTATTCTGCACATAGAGGACCGAAAGGTTCGTTCGAAAGTCCATTTCTAATTTGAATTAAAAATGAAATCTGCCCATCTCTGATCAGTGTTGGAGTTGAACAGCGAAGTTCGAGTTTCGTCGTTTAAGAAGTGATAAATGTCAGCCATATTTGCATGGTGATTAGCTTATCAGTTTACAGTAAGTGTTCCCAGGATCTCGTCGGCGAGAATGCACGACTGCGGAGTCGAGAAATGGTTCGAACAGTCGCCGATAGTCATCATTTACAACGAGAGTCTATCGTGAAACGAAACGTTAGCATTTATTTATTGTTAACACGCGTGTAGACGCGCGTCGTTGATTGTCTCTACTCATGGTCAGCAATATAATCGTCGAGTAATATACCCCGTGAAAAATTCACCAACCCCCTGTGAAAGTTCAGCGATTACTTTCGACCATAATCGATTCTACTCCACGCCTTATTTGGTCGACTTAGATTTCCAAGGTAAACCAGATTCCCACGATCGCGAGGAACATTTCTCGTCGAATTTCCTCGAGATTCAAAGCGTGGAATATTGTAGTATGTAGTTCTTTCGACTATGCTAAAAACACAATAACCATCAATCGGGGAACGCCGTTGGGCGTTCAGCGAGCACGTTAAGCAAATGGGGCTGGAGTACTTCCGCACACGAGGTACGACAAGTGTTTCAACCCCCGTAAGGAATTATATTTTTGTCCTCGCGTGTTAGTGGCAATATTCTTTCGTCATTTGTTCGAAGAATAAATTGAAAAATAGTTCGTTATATCGCAGAATATTAGCTGCGTATGAAAATTTAGGAACCAATAAAAAATATCATATTAATGTTCTCGCAAATTTTCCAATTCCACATTTACCGCGATATTCTGCAATATATTCTTAGTACTCTGGCTTTTCAAATTTCCACCGAACCTTTGCGATATTTTTACAACGTTTTCACGAGGCGATCCAACGAGAAATATTACACGCGCGGGTGTAAAAGAGTGACGTCGAGCGGCTTGGCTTTACGAATTTGAAAAATTCGTGCTGCACCTTCGGAGCCTATATTGCCATTATAATTTTATAGTCCTGCGATGTCGTCTACGCTATTTACAACGCTATCGTACTCTAGATTCTATTATCGATATTAATTAGTTGCGTCATAGTGGAATTAGTCGAGTGAGAGGCACCATAGAATTTTTTTTTCACTCCGTGCAATGGGGGTCAGAAGGAAGTTTAAAGTTGATATTTTTATAGATACATATATAAATAACTTTAATGCTAGAATTTGCTTATCGCGTTGGCATAACCGATCTGTGCTAATCATTTGATTTCATAAATTCGGTTACGGTTCCTTCTCGTTGAATTACAGTATCTTTGCTTCGTTCTTCGCCCTTCGAACTACCTTCTGACCACCATCCCGCGTTCGTATATGCTCGAGCGTGTTTTACAGAGTATTTTTCGTTCCTCGACGAGGCAGATAGCAAAAATACCATTCTACATCTGGCGAAAACGAGCGTCAGCCATTTTCAGGAGGTCGAGTCCTTCGTCGCTGAAATTAAATTAAGTCGAAACGAATTTGTAATCGATTGCTTCGCTAGAATCTCTTTGATCCAGGAAAGTTTTGTCTTAATTAATTAGCTACGGAAACGTAAATTCTAAAGCAGCGTAGAAAAGGAATACAAAACAGAAAGACACGCAAACAAGCGAAGTGCGCCTGAAGTTACGTAGAAGTTAAAGCTCATGTAACCCTTTGCGCTTCAACTACCGCACTTTTTGCTTCTGACGCTTCGAATTAATTGAAATGAAAATATTTAAAATCGGTTCTGAATATTGCCTCTGCCATAGCGAACTTTCAGCTTCGTTGAACGTATTTGAAAAATTAAATATTGCCTTGCAACCTGTGGTATTTCCACCTTGAAATAGTATTTTAAATCAATATCATATTATATTCTTGAGATTGTAGATATTCAGCAAACAAAGTTACTTGATCTTCGATAATAAATTGATTTCTCAAAACCTCACTTCTATAATTGTATTTCCAAAATTATGAAAACTCGTTGCTTTTCATCTGCGATAAGAAAGAAGAACAATAACGTTGATAATTTTATAAAACTATTTTTCCACCACTTTCTTCTTCAAGAGAAATTAATTTTCTCCATCAAAGAGCTCGAGGAAATTCTATGCAATAAAATCGAAATAAATTATTTCGTTAAATCAAGGAAAACTGCTTGCATTTAAAAATAAAATAAATGGACGGTTCACTGGTTACAATCGCGTATCAGCGATTGCAAGAGAACAGGACGTGTTTATACGAACGAAGGAGCGCAAAGGGTTGTAAAAGCTTCATAACTTTCAAATGGAATGTATAAGTATACGAGCTTTAGTGTCTTCGCCTATTCGGTTAAAAAATACTCTTAAAAGTCGCTTCGCTTAAGAAAACTTTCTCTACCCTAGCTATGTATATAAGTATATGTATATATATATTTACAGAGTTGCGTTAGATTCTAGTAATCATTAGTTAGACGATAGATATTTTCAGTGCAATATTTCGCCCGACGATAAACGTTATTCTAGTTAACAAGAATGTTTCTGGTCCTTCCCGCGCAGAGATCGATTCACCCCCCTTCGATTAGAGTAGTCGATAGATCGGGGCGAACTTAATGCCATGCCTTACGAAGAGAAACGTTCGTGCATTTCGAGAGCTCACGTGCTTCCACTGCGAACGAAAGCTTTAAACATTCAACCATTCGAGTGCAGAACATTATTCCTCGGGGTCAATTTTAGATCAAATAAAATGGAGATCGAAAGACACCTTGGCGGTCTCAAGCTTACGTCCTTGAGCTCCGCACAACCCCAGTAATCGGTGAAAATTCTGAAGCAGAAGGTTTCTTTTCTTTTCGATTAGAAAATTCGACCACCCTCTCTCGTGGAATTATCGCTGAGTTATTATGGTACCTAGTATTAAATAATCCAACTTCCCCATTTTTCCACTCGAATGGTCAACGAAGAACGAAAAGTAGAAGAGGAAAATTCTTCTCGCGCTACGACATACACACACACACACACGCGTAGGCACTCACACTCGCACGCACACAGAATCGCTTAGAATTAGCACGACGAAATTCTGACGTGAGCTTACGCGTATTAATTACGGTGTCGATAACATTACGTGCCGTATCCGATAGTCTACGTAGAAAATATAAATGTATTTATATGCAGAATAAATCCGATTTTCTCTTTCTCGCTTCCTCTCTTCCTACCCCCTTTTCTTTTCGCAATATGTACAGCACCAACGTTTCACTGTTTCTCTCTTCTTCTTTTTTTTGTAGCTTGCGGCTCTGACACACGATTCTTCGTGATTCCTTGGAGATGTACGTATACATAGGGTGTTCGTGACGGGGAATTGCATTTCTATGACGGGCTGAGACGGAGGAAGCTTCTCCCGAGTGAAAGTCAGCATGAAGCAGTGAGAATATTGTAGTTGGAATTTTGTTGGAGAATTTTAGCTTCATTTTTTGTTTATAAATGTTGAGGTGCGTGGAACGCTTTCGAATTTTTCATACGTACTTGTTTAAAATTTTAGTGTCGATTATTCACCCACAAATTGAATTTTCAACAGTGTCCAAGGTAAAAGCAATAATTAGTGGCTCAATGTTAATGATACTTAAGGACAAGGCTGTGATTAGTTACTAACTTGTCACTTGTGCAACCATTCACAAAATTATAAAAAAATATTGATCACTTTCAAATCCCTGAAACAATTCTCCGAATGCTCCACCTTGTTAATGTAGAAATTAGAAGAAAGATTCTTCAGTCTCGAGATGGATATCACATGATCAAGTAATTTTTTCTAGGTGGAAAATCAAAGAAATTAAAAACTAATGGCTAATCACTTTTTTAATCTACTTCTCCAGTGAAAATTATACCAGAAATCGTAGCGAAAATTTCATAAAGTTTGCAGAAAATAATAAAAACGAGGAAATAGAGAAATAATAATAATATTTCCATATTAAAATAGATTTTCACTGGTTACATCTACGGTCTGACTAATGACTGGCTGCTACTACTTGTCCCCCTTGTGTGCTTAGGAAACAGTTCGTATAAGTAGCCAAAAATTCTTTTCGACTATTTATCCTCAATTTTCCACTTATAACCTTCGCACAAAGCCTGCAAGTAGCCTTATCCATACATGGACGACAAAATAAAGTATCTAAAATTGAGAATTCTGAAAATTTCAAAGCTTCGACAAAGGGGAATTAATTTCAAAAGACAATACTTTTTACTATCCTCCGTCCATACAATACTCTCAGGTCGATGAAACAGGCCAAAGAAATGGCTATCTTTTTAACAAACCCCAAAATGGTGTATTTCCCTTGCTCACCCACCAAACACCTTCCACCATAGAAACTCCACCATTCCTCTCACGAGCACCCTATTCTCAGCCAGGAATCAATCGTTCCAATCGTATCGAAGACTGATAAGTAGCTCCACTCGAACCCTTCGAGGTTTACCCAGACGAAGTTCCGTCGCGTCGCGTCGCCGTCGCGCGATTCCTGCACCACCGTCGGGCAGCGAAGAGGCGGCATTAAAAAATCCCCGGAGAATCGGCACGAGGATTATTTATTCGAGCCTGCCTGTACTCGGCTCGTGTTTTGTGCTAGAAATTGAGAAACGAAAAGAAGAGAAATCGATCGAGTACGAAGTTGAACGAGCAAGTACGCACGTATCGTAAGTAACTCGACACCGTTTATCTTTTTGTACAAGGCGCGCGTGCGCGATTCACCGGCCCACCCCGGCACGCTGAATCTCCGAGTCCGTGATTAATTAAGGCTTAATAATTGATCGTTATTTACCAGCAGAGACTAGAAGTTAATATGTATACGTATGTATATTAATATGTATAATAAGCCTATTAGAGACATACGCGTCCCGTCTAGGAAGGTTTTCTTTTCATTATTTGCTTATTGTTCCTCTCTATTATTCCTAGTTGGCCCGATTGATGTTCCCAATACGTTTCCATCCGCTTCGTCGTCGCGAGGAGTAGCCTCGCCGCTTCCCCTGATCACGGAGCCGCGAAAGCCCGGCTGGCCTCTCTACGCTCCCACGTTCTGCCTCGACGAACCACTCCTTCCCGCCCGCTTTGGATCCTCGCTTCGTCCGATCCATCCGAAGCTCGTCTCCAGTCTTGTCGATGATCCTCAAGATCAACCCACCCTGTGTATCGAGCAGAGAACCCCCCCTCGCGTGGTCTCCAGTTTTCTGTACGCGCAACGTCCCCCCCTCATTTCGTGTTCGAAGAGAAAAATCGTTTCTGTGCGTTTAGCGTGATCGTTTCGTTTTTTTTTTTTTGCTTTTTTGGGTATTTTTTTCTTTGGTAAACAGGTTTTCGAGGACCACTCGATCCTACGTTTGCGGAAGTATCGAAGCGACGACGTTCCCTCGTCGAGTGGGACTCGCTCCCGTCGACTCGTACCGATCTTCGACCCCTTTGCGTACGATCATTTGTCAGGAGGACGCGTCCTGCTCCCCGTGGCCTTCTGGAGAGGCGAAACAGATCCTCTGGAGGAATGGCGATTCCTCCTCTTTCGACGAGATGAGAAATGGGGCGAGGGAAAGGATGGGTAGAGGATCTGTCGTGCTTCTTGCGACCAGGTCCATGGAGATTCTTCGGTCGTTTCGCGATGCCTCTGTTTCCGTGTTCGAGCTCCCGCGTTTGATGCATTCGGGTACTTCCTCGTTATTCTTCGTTTCGTGTGTTTTAGCTGCATTCTGGATTCCTCGTTCTCGTAATCTTCCCATAGCTTTACAAGGCTGCTTGGTTAACTTATGTTTCTGTAGCATTCTGAATTTCTAAATCAAACCAAAATACCAATTCCGTGCTGTGTATTCTGCTTGTCGATGTATCATTGTTACAATGTTTTCGAAATTTGGAGGCAAGATACTTGGGGGTTATGAACATTAGTTACATTTCCAGTTTCTTGTAATCTTCCTCTACTTTGATAAGGTATTTCGATTAGCTTGTGTTTCTCTTCTATGTATTTAGGAGTTGTTAATCAGATTACAATAGAAAATTCATAGAATTCTGTGGCCTTTAATTCTCGTTCTATCATTGTCGCAGATTTTCGCCGAATCTGTAAGACAGAATACTCCTTGTCCTCAAGTTTATCTTAGAGTGCCTAACGTATCCCCTTCAATCGCAGATTTGCATAATCTGTTTTCCTTAGTCTTTGCCCCGTCACTGTTATTTCAAACCCTGATCGAGCTGCACAGTTACGAGGTGTCCCGAGGAAAATGCATCTTGCAGGCGTCCTCGAGCTATCGTCCCGTCGGTTCTTCGTTTATCGCGAATACCCTCCTCGAAACAATGCATCACAATTCGTCCGCAGCCTCCCCTGAGCCAGCAAATTGAAGTAGCCATCCTTGCCAGCAAATTTCATCTCTCGATCAACTTAAATCAGTCCCAGCTGTGAGACTCGACACGAAGCTTCCATCCTGGTTTAAAGTTCCCACTTTCAAGTAAAACCAGATTCGAATCCAACTTCTGCACTCCTGTTAGCAACTTCATTTCCGAGCCAAATGAAATCAATCACAATTACCATGCTCCGCATAAAATCTTGAATCCTCATCCTTCCTTCATCTTCATCAATTTAAACAGAATCGAATGCAACTCCGCCAACATCCTTTCGCAGCTTCAACGTCCTGGCCATCTTCGATAAATAATTCCACCTCGAAAGCAACTTAAACCAGCCCCATCTTGATCCTCAACATTCAACGTCCCTCGCTCTGCCTCCCCATATTTCCGCCACCTCGGTCGATATCCCTCCATTCACAGCCTCCACTCCGAAATCGACTCAATCTCACCCGGATCAGGCACAGATGCATCCACTCCTTCCATTTCCCTTCCTCTGTCCCTCCACCCTGCCGCGTGCGCCAGAAACTAAATCCTCCGCTTGGCCCAACATTCTTTGAACCTTCCTCTCACCTCGTATCATCCATCCGCCTGTCCGCCCGAGCTACGTCCAGCGACGCGGCCTTCAGGCGCGCCTGGACCGAGGGGCGCCTGTTCAGCAGCTCTCGCTGAACATGTTGGGGACGACGCTGGTTATGGTAACGCGGGGCAAAGTCCACGGGATTTCCGTTGATCGCGAAACAGATGGCACGAGCTCGCCGGGGGCTTTCTGTTACACGTCGTCCTCTATACTCCTCAGGGGTATCTGCTGCTTTTGCGCCACCGCGTTCAGCACGTACACCAGCTGGTCCAATTTCTTGTCCATCACGGACAACTGCGGACAGAAATAGTTGCCGTGTAAGGATCGATCTTCGCCCCCCTACCCCCCTGTTTCGGGGCGGCGGGGGACCCCTTTGTCTCGGGCGCGGAGCGTTTCTCGGGGATCAAGCGAGGAAAGGATCGATATGAGTTGGAGGCGTCGCACAGTGGCGTGTTTATAGGGTAAAAATGGGGAATCAATTATTTTATGCCCTATTCCTACGTATTTCGCCCTGCTGATTTCAAATATATTGTTATTTTTTATTTGAAGGTTTTATTTGTTTACAAAAAATATAACTCATAAACTATTCATATGTATGAAAAGAGGTTATCCAACGGTATTTCTGCATATATTTACAAACACCAAAACTGAATTTTAAGGGTTGGTCGAGGGGGTAACTTGAAAGGTGGGGATTTTTCGAAAATTATTTTTACGCCGTTTTGTAAATATAAAATAAAGATTTAACCTCTGTTTAAACTTCTTACATTTATAGAGCAGACATTGGTCTGTCTGTAGTCGAGTAACAAAGTACCCAGCTTTCAAGATCTCCACTAGGCACTTCCGAAGAACGAATAAAGGGTTAGAAAGGGACTCACCTGCTGCTCGACCCTATACAAGCGTGCGCCTATCGTCATTGGCTTCATGTTGCCTGCCCGGTCGATTCCTGCCAGGTAGCTGCCTGGCTTGCCCAGGGTCTGATCCAATCGCCTCTGTAACTCCTGCGAAAAGATATGGGTTACGTATAGGTGGGATATATGAAAGGTGACGGTGGAGAGAATGGTTAAAAGGTGATGATGGATGAAGTATCATAATGTGACAGGGAGGGACTTTATTCCTATTTATGCCTCATGTAGTCAGAGTATTCTTTAGAATACAAGGTAAATCTAACTTTTCAATATATAAATTGTGAATATGTAGAACATATGCGATAGAACAAATGATAAAACGTAAATTAATAAAATTAATTCACTAAACTCAATGATAAATCCTTAGAGATTATACAATGGTGGTCAGAAGAAAGTTTAATTCCATTAGAAGGAATTATATGTTACACCCCATAGATGTAAATTTAATATAACGCAGAAGGAAATTAATATTATCAGAGTTAGAAGAGACTTTCCATTTTCCGAACACATTTGCTTCCTAATATTGTACAACACCTTTAGCTTAATGTCCAGGAAAAAGGATTCTGAACATACTCCTTCAGTTTCTATATACACTTCACACCCTTGTATTACAGAAAGCGGCCCCGTCTGCACTCGACAGACAGTTTCTACTCGCCGTACTCCAGAAAGTGTTGTTGTTCGCGATATCATAAAATCATGATATAATAACGTGATCATGGATCCCAACGAAACCACACACTCCACAAAAGTACACATACATACATCTGGACACCTGCATCTCCTATTTCCTCGGACGCATTAAATGTTGAAATTATGTAGGTCGTGCCGTGTTTATAAATTTTGGTAATGCACGCTACCTGTTTCGTTCGTTATACCTACTGGGCCGGGATAGAACATTTATTCTGCGTTCATTATCGAGGCGAGCAGAGTTAATCTTGACACAAGAATGATTAATTAATCGCGTTAATTATACCTGTTTCATTGTTAGAAATAATGGCTGAACGCCACGAACTCGAGCGATCGGTAATAAATAATAATAACAAAGCAGCTCACGTTCACGATATTCAGGCACTTTGTAACAATCCCCACCGACTTCAGCAAACGAAACTCGACTCTCTCTTCGCTACTTCATAATAAAATATTCCTTTTGTCTCTGCCTGCCGCATAGCTACGTATCCTTTTTATTGGATCATCTCCTGCCGTATAAATTATTGCTAGTCTTTTGCACCGAAAAGCTGCAGCTGTTGAATTCAATGAAATGTAAGAGAAATTATTCTACAAATGGCAGGTGCAGGCCAATTCCCATTTCCATGGCAAATTATTGCGTATCCAAACAACATTAATTTCCACCTGTCTATTTACAATCACCAAATCCATCCAAACAGTGTCCAATTCAAATTACGTACTGCGCCAAAGCAATAACCATGTATATTTGGATCGCCATTCGTTTAATATTTCACACGTGTAAATCATTCATTGACAAGAAACAATTTCGACGCAGCTAAGCTAGAACAGGCATTACAATAGATTCTATTAATTCCACAAATGAATATAATTCCTGTACATAATTATTACATCTCTTTTATTACATGTGACACACATTTTGACAATAAATCCGGACTCTGACCAGGCTGGTAATCGGTAAAATCTGAAATTCATCACTGAAAAGGACCCATTCGGCGACCTAACGCGATGAATTGAAATCCATGGCGGTAAAATGAAATCTATCTCGAGGCTGAAAATCGGGAGTACAGTGAAACCCGTTTTCCCCGCGGCTGCACGAAGGCTTAAGGGCGCTATCGATTTCCCAGGATACATAATAAAGCCTCGTCCGTTCCAAACTCCCTCCACGAACAAAGGGCTGCGCGTTCGCGAAAGTTAGATTAGCGCCATCAACAATTTCGCCTTGAATAATCACGCCATTGTGGGTCGTGAATGAGTAATAAGGGTGGATAGTAAAGCAAGATCGGAAAGAATTTGCGAAGAGGCATCGCTATGACTGATTCTGTGTACGAGTGACTTCTGACGATGGTACGCAGACTGTTCCGCTAAAGTGTTAGAGTGGAGCAGGGTACACACACTCGTGAGTATTGAAAAGATTGGTGCCATGTACTTTTTCTGTATCAATTTTTATTTATGCCTCACTTGTTGTATTGAAAAAGTGGAAGTAGTACAAATGTGTTTGCGAGTATATTATGCCTGAAAGAAAGTACTTTCATGCTGAGGTTAGTATGTATTTTTACAGAACTTGTGAGACCTCAGTTAGCACTCTTTTTTTGAGAATGTGTGGAAGTAATTTTAGTGTTATACTCCGCTGATATTAATTCTTAATTAGTACGTATACTATTATACTATTAACTAATATTCCTAGCTGAATCCCAAACTCATTTTCCAATATTTAAATATTCCCTGAAAAACACTACAGTGCTTCTTGAACCTCTGCGTTCTTCAAAAGAAGAAATTGGTATCGAAGAAACTTTTACAAAAGTCTACACTTGCACTTTAGTATCACGAGCACGTGATAATTAAATTGGCGACAGGAAGTGTATGCTATTACGCTGCAAACGGAAACATTCCCTGGCTCGAGAAATGGGACGTGTATACTTTTAAATTGATTCAGTTACATTAGTTTTATTAACACCTTGACCCTTAACTGGTATCCTGGGGTCACTCATGACTCCAAGCACGCAAAGTTCGCTGTAACATTTTTGGTTGTCTAAGTCTGTAAACTGAATTTCTAATTATTTTATGAAAATAGTTTAACTTTCTAGGTTTCTATTATTTTATACAGTACCTAAGAACAAAATATTCATAGAGGTTGATCTAGTGTCGACTTTACAAATTTCTGTGTCCTTTTTTATTTGGGGACCCCGGTATACCAGTGACGTTTGCCAAGAACAGTATACCAGTTAAGGGTTAATAAAATCGCCGCTACGTTTTAACTCACGTGCTAAAACGCAAATCTGTGTGTTCTGTTCCCATGCAAGTTTAACGAAGCATGTACCTCCGCTCTCCCTTACTTTCGGAATGCTGGAGATGGTAAAAACAGACTTGGCAGCAAACGTGGAGCGTGGAACTGGAGTTAGAGGACAACTAGAGCAGGTCGGGCGATATTTGAAAACGTGACGGCTGACAGTCGGACGCGTCAGGCAGTGATAAAATAATCTTACTCCCTATCGGCCCCAAGAGTTAGGCGATCTCCGCAGGACATCAAAGCGCATACACGATGATGCTCGATACGCTCTAGATTGGCACACTATTATGTCGACACCTGATCAAGTGACCTGCCCTTGATCTACCGTGTATTGACGATTCCATTGTCCCACGGTCTGACACTGGCTTTATTCGCCCGCCGATTGGCAGCGACGGAATAATTGTCGACTCGCAATCTGCATCCCCCTGATGAGGAACAACACACGACACAACAGTTGCCTTTGTTTTCCCACCCACGTTAACTCCCAGCTCGGATATTTAACACGCTGATCGGCTGTGCAGTTGCCAGTGGCCGAAACCTGCACGCCATCAGCTCCCTGGCGTGAAAACGCGCCTAGGATTTCGCGTTGAAAGGTGAGTGATGGGTGAGTGACATTTAGAGCTCCGCACAGTGGTCTGTATTGGTGGTTAGCGGGACAAAAGTTCATAATCATGACCATCTAAAATGAATGAATCTTGATCATTCCGCAAGCTACTGAGTCAGATGTCAGAATGATATGGTATGCGTCAGTATCAGCTATATATCAGAAGCACTCGATTGTATCGCGATTTAAATTGTTAGTATTTTGAACAATGGATTGCAGAGGTACAAGTAAGTAGTAAATCAAGCTTCAGCCATGAGTATTTTAATTCCCAACGAACAGCATTAAAATAGAATCATTAAAATGATGGAATTTTTCAATAGCTTTGGTTGGAAAAGCTCTAGATATCCAGGAACCTCATGGAACCCGAAAATTGTTGTGCTGTTTTGTTTTATTTGCTTTATAGAGTACATATTCACAAGTCATAGCTGCAAATATTTGCAACTCTACATGATTTTTATACATAATTAAAATAATTCTATCGTCAAAAGTGGTGATGTTAGGAGCTAAAATGTGTAATTCATTCTAAATAACGTGGTTGCGAACACTTTTTCTCTACAAAACACAGTTCATATTCGCTTTCTACATTTTAAGAAACCCCAGAATACGAATTTTGGTTTTAAAAAACCCTTGGAGAAACCCTGCGACTTTTTTCTCGCTAGATTGTAATTGGACAGACCAATGTGCGCGGATTGTGTAGAAAATGTGAGATATGTGAGATATGTGTCATTTATGATTGAAACCTATTAGCGCTGTTTTCCTAAGAAATATTCTTCTTTACGTAGGTATTTATGTAGTCTTTCTTTACGTAGGTATTTATGTATGATTTTGAAAATGTCGTAAGCTGCTTCATGAAATGAAGGATTAATGCCAACGAGAGTGGTGGCTGGCGAAACTTTGCTTCTCATGGGACCTGCAGGAATCTTCACTGCCAATGGAGTCATTAGGAATTCCGTTTGTTCTGAGTTCCTCAGAACTTGCAGTTGATTATTTTAAATCATTATGGTTAAGGTAAATGGAGAAGCTTGGGAAAGTTAATGGATTATTGGACTAATGAACTGCTCTAAAACGGCGCAATCTCTAAAGCTTCAACCATACCGAATATTATAGTCATCGTTTAATTCAGTTTACATGACAAAACCACCATTCCTGATCCTTATTTAATTAACTATCAGAGTTAAGTATCCATTTAAAATTTAAAGGAACATTAACAATCATTAAGATACCCCACGTCTGTATAGCTAATCTTATTTCAGTAATAAAACAAATCCTCAGAAATGAAAAATAGAAAAATTGGTGTAAGTGTCTCAAATTTAATTGATAAAATAACTACAAATTTGTATTATTCTTCTTTATTATTTACCAACGAGTACATACATAATCGATCAACTTCTAACCCATTTCCTGTGCAACGTTTTACGAGGGAGTTTATTTGTGCCATGTTGATTTATTTTAGAATAATCCTCCCTTTTGCAGGCCTGCCGTGATATTCGTCCAACATATGTGCACGTGTAAATAGTAATATTCGTGTTAGCAAAGGAGCTTCCAGGGTACTCCAGCTTCTCAAAGCAATCTACGGTTTTTCCCTTAATCAAAATTCCTTCCTGAACGCTTACACCAGCAAACGGGTCTCGAATCTCGGTTTCGAAGCTGTCTCGTCACGAAATCCTTCTCAATCCAGCTTGCCAGCTGCAATCAGCTGTCTTTGATCGAAATACTGGAGAATTTAATAAGCAACAACTTTACTATCCCTCGTATCAATTGCAGGATTTCAGTTTCCGAACCCTTAGCAAGGTGTGAGAAATGTAAAAGTTATTTGGCCAGAAGAGGTTTACACAAGATATTACACAAAGTAAGGTTTGAAAAATCGCACTGCGGATATGTTACTTTTGTATATTATTACAAAGAACTAAAGCTAAAGTGAAGCTAAAGAACAGGTGCAGTAAAGGAATGATGAACGATTAAATAAAAACGGTATGAGAATAGAAATAGCGTGGTAATGGAAGCAGTAGGAATCACAAATATTCCAAACAGTGTAAATGGTCTGTGTAACATGAATAATGGAAGTTACGTCAATTTTTGACAACTACGCAGCATTCAGGATTCACCCTTACAACAAAAATATTTGTGCCTTCGTTCCCAATGAAATAACGATTTTAACCAATACAATCCACACCAACCACCAAACTGAAAGCTCCTTCCTTTTCTTCTTTCCATTAAAGTGATGTTTAAGACCCCCTAATCCACTGTGAGCCTTCCCTCAGAGAGCTTCTAACCTCGATTGCTCGCAACCATTTCCGCAAGAACGACTCCTTCCCCGCCTTACTTTAAAAAGGAACACCGGCAAAACTTCATTCGCGAAGCGTGTGTATCGATGCAATGTCGATTCACCTACTGCCACAAACATCCTATCGATTTTACCCACCCGTTTCATCCTTGGGTACGATTTCCCCGGGAAACTGAAGTTCACCCACGTATAGATCGCATTTTGACGAGTCATTTTGGACGACCACTTACACCCAATGAAGAAACGTAGAATAAATTTTATAAAATTTTATACAATAGTCTTATCTCCTCTTTTCTCTAGAAAGAAACTAAAAAAGAATTAGGTACTTAATTCAGTATACAATTTTTCTAAATTTTTAAATAAGAATTTAAGACCACCTTCAGCAGTTAATGATGTAGAATCTCATCTATTGTGATTTTCTATTTGAATTCATAGAGGTTCTAATGTTATTAATAAGATGTATTATAAGTTGTAGATGTGTTTATATGTTCGCGATTAACTAGTAATACACAATTTGAACTAAGTGAAAATTCATTTCCGAAAATAAATGAGACTTATAATATTTTTCCTAGACTTAAGTTTCTCGAGAAATTACAGTATTTCTCGAGAAATAGGAAATAAGCAATTATAAAATTTCTCGAGAAGCAACACTAACTGTGCGACACAAATTCCCATAAGATGTTGGGTTTGTCCATGGAATAGAGGGCAATAGAAGGATTTGCTCACCTTAATCCGCACCATCATGTTCAGGTGGCCCTGGCTGTACTGTTCGATGACGTCGCGAACGTCGTACGGTTTACGGGCCTGCTGGAATTTCCTCCTCGCCACGAAGTACTTGATCTTCCTGATCGCCCGGATGGCGTTTCGATGCGCCTCGGTCAGCCTGGAAATCGAGGGAACAAGATTCTCTTTTAGATCAGCCCGCCCGCGGTCTCCACTTCTCGGAATGGGCAATACAGCATAACGGCAATCATTTCTGCCAGGGGCACGCTCCCTTGGCGTTGATTTACGATCGGGACGATTGATTCCACCGCGGATCGGCGGCGGGAGGTTTCTGTCTAATGTAGCGAGCGTGCAAGTAACAGGGTTCCTTGGATTTCGGCTGTAATTTGCGGTGGGGCTCAGAGCTGCTTTATTTCGTTCCATTTGTTCGATTTTTTTCTTACGTATCCCCCTTTCTTCCTAAGAAATCATCCTAACCATTACGTCGGTGCGAAAGCTCCTTCGCTCTATTGAACCAAAGTCTTTATTAAAAGTAAAACTATATTTCATGCCTCAATCCAAGTACTCGCCTTGGCTGTATTACTTCTCTCGTAAAAGTACAAGTACCTGGCTGTGGTAAAAAGGACATGTCCGTAAACCTGACAGCACCTAATCCTAATCTAATCAAAAGAGGCTTACCCTTGTTAACCATTGCAACGAAAATGCCTCACGTAAAGAGTACCTACGTTGTTAAATAATGTATTAATAAAATAGTAAATTATTTTTCAAGCTGTATAGCTCTGTTCTAATATAAATCCTAAGATCCTGGCGACATATGTTAGAAGCCTAATTCGGAATGGCGGAAGCTGATACTTCCTGAAACTACAATTCCGCGACGCTGCGGAATCCTCGTCGTAAAATAGTTGTTATTCCAAGGAAGGGGACGTCGACTGTCGTCGATTGTTCGTGTAACTTCGCCTGTCGATATCCCGAATTACATGGAAACACTCTTGGCTATTGGTTCTCGGTTCCTCAACCCGGCTCCAACGACACGCGTGCCACCCACATACTCTCGAGAGGAACATTCTTGAGAAGAGTGGCCGATTCGTCCGCTGTTTACGATTCAACACCGTTTACCCCGCGCGAGGACACGTTCTTCACTGGCTACCATAAATGGCAGAGGAAGGTTTCGTCGGATTTCTCATTCCTTTTTCGGAGAAAATTTCGATTCCTAAAATAATTACATTCGAAATTCACAACTTCGAAATTAGTAAAAAAAGGATATTCGTGAGGATCAGAATCTAAATGAACGTTAGAATTCTCAATCAAATTTCGTGCCACTAAGCCTTTCTAAGGTTTCATTAGAAACCTTGATAAGTCCTCAAGAAATTAGACTGCAATATTTAATAACAAAGAAGTGGAACAGCCGCGCACTCAGGATTTAATCTTGGGGGAGCCGAGTTGAACAGATAAAGATATTTTTAATGCAAATTCAATAAGATTCATTAGGTAATTATACAAATTTATTTACAATATAAAATCGAGTTTTCCTTTCTTTTTACGAGGCTCTTTAATTACTTCAGTCGTGGTTACATTAATCCCCTTTTTCCTTCTTTTTGGGGGAGTGCCAGGGCCTTTTGCCTCTCCCCCTTTCTGAATTTTTCACTATGAAAATAAAATTCTGTGAACTATTTGAATTGCTGCTAGATGTGAAGCCTAATGATCCTATCTTCGTTATAAAATTAAAACCACTCAGCCCATCCCTCATCCCCCTTTAACAAATCATACAATCTTCAAGATCTTTCTCTATGGACTTCCAACTATATACTTCTACGCTTCTAGATCTCCCCTTCGTCAGGAAGGTAGCCCGCGTTTCACGAAGATGCTTAATTCGCAATTGGAAAGTGGAGTGGTTCGAGGAACCGGCTGGCGGCCACTTTGAGGAGCGGTTTCGCGTCGCGACAGCAAAGCGCGGCGAGGGGCGGGCCGTGAAAGAGGGCCGAAGGGAAGCGCGTTCCGAGTTTCAAACGCGAGGGGGATGCGTCGCGAATGCAAACCGCGAGGGACGCTTCGCGAGGTGGGAGAATCCGGCCGGCGACCGTCTTTGTGTCAGGGGTTCGAGTACGCGGGCTGCCAAAGAATGTAGGCCGTCCGCGGAGCGGAGTAATGCACCGGTGAAAAAAGCACTTACGTTCCGTACTTTTGCAGAAGGGATGAAAAAAAATAGAGCCTTTCACGAGAGCCACCGTCACCGCGAGCTAACGCGCTCCACCCTCTCTGTCAGACGTACCCAAGTTTCCCCGAAATGTCAATGTCACCCGCTTCGGGTCGCTTTCGAACACACCCCCATCCCTTGTCCCGCGAGCAGCTGCTTGGGGACGAATTTTTTTCGTCGCCATGTGGCCCACTTGGCGATGATTCGGTGACCTTTTCAATGATCTCCGGGGTTCCGAAGGGTTGTTGTAGTGGGTAAGAATGGGGGTAGGTTTGAATAGGAGTCTGCAGACGTTTGGAGAACTGCAGCTTCATCGAGTTTATGAAAGTTATCTCTGCGGTTGGATATGGGGTAGAGTGGGATTTGTTGTGCACTCGACAAGGGGATGATTCTTACAAGGGATGTTTTGTAACTCGAGAAAATTCAGGAAAAATTTGAAACTCTGCAGTAGTGTAGATAAAAGGATACTAAACTAATGTAACCACATTTTCTTTCTTTGAACGGTCCTAGGAGGGAAAACACCCCCTCAAAGAAATTGAAAGTTTCCATGTTATCGTATTACGTATATCGAAGAAAGACGATTTCCAATATGGAACCGATTCCTATTCACCATCGCCCTGCATTTAAAGGGACTAGGCAGTCAGAAACTCGACTTTCTTTGTTGTATTTTTCAAAAGTACCACCCTACCCGAGTGAACTGCCGTTTCGTTCATGTTAAAATTCGCAAAATTAAGGATTTTACAGCCGAAAAGGTCGACCGCGCCATAAACCGTTTCTGCGTGCACGCAGGTAGACTAGATTCCTCTTTCGAAACTGTAATCGCGTTTTTCTCGGAGTCATATTTCCTCTTCGTTTTGCAGTGATTGCGAAAAAACAGAGGTGAAAATCGATTTGAAAAAATGCAGCATATGTGAAACATACCTAGATAGGACCTCAACCTATGCACAAGTCTGTGAAAACTCCTATTTTGACAAAAAAAAAATGGCTCTTTTCCCTGGCGAAAAATCACGATTCTTTAAAATTTTCCGCTTTACAGCTGCCATTTTTATAATTTTTATATTTTTCCTTTTCAATAGGTTCAGGGCAGAGTGGGAGCCAGGGCAAAGTGTCAATCTCAGAGGATACTTCACAGTTCAATTTCTTACAGTCGGAATCACTGCAAAATTACAGCGACTCCAGAAAAAACGCCTACATATCAGACGACATGCAAATATTATTCAAATAATTTTTGTTTACAGTTTATAGTATTGATAAACATTACCCAAAAGTACTAGTCACAATTTGTATGCATCTCCTTGTAATTAATTCGCAAAGAATACTCGAATTTCGAGCGATCTGACTGCTTAAGTAGTCCCCTTAAATGACTTGAAACCCTAGACTAGCACTTTACCCACTTAAGTAGCCCTCAAGCAGTTCCCACCCCTATTTCCCCACAAATCTCACAATCAAGTCAATCGAGTATCCACCAATCACTCTGAGCACTGCACCCGTGTTACGCAATCCCAGCAAACTGCATTCGGAACCACCTTCCTCGCGTTTCCCATATTTCCTCCTCAGCGTTCCGTCGGCCGACAAAGGGGTGGGATCGATTGGATCACGGAAACGCCATGGATCTCGTAACGTCTAACGTTAACGGGATCACGTTGGTGGCCGTTGGAAATCGAATACACGTTCCGCGTTATCGGGCCGAACGTTTCCAGCGCGTATTACCAGACCGTACGTGCTGGGCGAAAATTCTGTGGTAATATCGATTCGGCATGCAGAACGAAAGTAATTTGCATGGATATATAGGGCTGGCCGGCTTTCTCTAACGCCTTGATTTCGCTCGTTGTTATCTAGCCCGATGTAGGTAAGCGCGAAATGGTCGACGGTTATTCCCACGGCGCGGCGGTGAAAATTCCCAGCTTCTTTTTTAGAGGCAGTCCCCTCGCGCCCGTTGCTTCGTTAGCATAACCGTGATAAACAAATAATAACGCTGCCGGCGCGGCTGTTCGGGGTAAACGGGAATGAAGGCAGCTCGTATTGTAGGGATTCGGGGTGTGCGTGATTTTATGTTCATCGCCCCTTTTAGTTAATTGCAAATTTCTGGTGGCTGGACGAAGATGTATGAATCTTTAGGGTTCGTTAATCTTGGAGCTTTTTTTAGGGATGTAACGGTGCTATTTAGAATCAGGTCTGAGTACTGTGATGATTAAATGATAGTTGAGGGAAGATATCGTTGGATGTAGTTGCGTAATATTATTATATGTCTATTCTTTTGTTTTTAAAGTAACTGTAAGATTCACTTCATTTTTTTAATGAGAGGTTAATGATATTGGAGCAGGTTGAATTAGTAGATTAGAATTTATGGTAAACGGTACTTATTTTGTAATAGTAAGTTTACAAATAGGAAATTCAGTTCCTATATTTTTCCACGATTTAACCCCCATTCATCTTTATAACTCTTTGTATTGAAAATTCATGCTTTCGTTTTTCTATAAGTTTAAAACGTGGTTACGAATGAAGAGGATTTAGACTTGAAAAATATTCGAATTAAAAGGCACTGAGTACATGTAGATATTATCGAGTCCCGAATTATCGCATCACTTCAAGTTCTTGGTAACTTGTAACAATTCTTAGGTCATACTAAGAATAAGAAGTTTAAGAGGAATACTCAGAAAAAGTTATTAAGAATTCTTAATACAACTTCTTATGGCTTTCAAAGAATTTTGAAAATCAGTAGCACTAAGTTTTAATTAAATTTGAGTTTAAAGTCAACTTTTAGATTTATTTCATCTGTTCGTGTCGCCCACTTTGTTTAATGCGTTCGTTCCATTTATACTCGCTTCGAGAGAAAATGAAAAGTGAGCAAACACACACGTCCATGTAAATGCATAATGGCATAGCAGCGCAAGGCGGAGTACCGAAAACCATTAAATTTTCTCTTACCATTTTTTCTTGTATACCTGATAGTTTCGACGATAGAACGAGCTCCAGTTAAAGTAAGTTTACCACGGGTCATGTAAGCATCGTATATTACTTAATTTCACCTAACGAAAATTTTATTTTCGGGAATAGAGAGAATTCTAAACGGTCGATTCCACAGCACAATTTTCCTCTTTAAAAACCCAGTTTTAAACATTCCATTTTAATCTGAAACCTGTTTTTCTTTTTTTTAGTGCTAACAATAATTTTAACAAGAATATTATATTTATGTGATTCAAATATATTGTCACTGAATTAACAACGACTACTACTTAAGGATGTTTTATTATTAATCGAAAAGTATTTTATTTTCGGGTGCAAATGGCAATAAAAGTTTAAATTTCAGATTGTTATGAAAGAAGAATCGAAACGCGGTTGAAAATTAGAACGCAGAAAAAAGAAAAGGATCTTACATTTTTTAATACCATAAGAGGAGTTTTAAACAACGTAGAATGTATGCGCACGTTTTCTACCTAAGAACCGAGCCGGAGGTAATTCCTCCTTTTTTTAAAAAAAAATCCGTTCCTCGAATTAACTTTTTACGTTCCCCGAAGACCAAGGAGCCTGCACAAAAATAAGCAGGAAACTTTAACGCAGAGAAATGCCCAGGGGATTCTTGCCGAAGCTACATTTTACAAATTAGTCTTCTGCATTCCCCGAAGAGGAAGTAGCCGCATAGGAACGAAGGCGAAACTTCGACCCGCAGATATCCCTAGGCCATTCCCTTTAAACCCACGTCTTACCGATAAGCCCTTTAGATCCCTCGATGGACAAGTGCCACGTACATAACGGAATGCAAATTTTTTTAATCAAACAATACTCCCTGTTCTCCTTTGCATTCTTCGAAAAGCAAATAACCCGTACAGAAATGAATACAAAGTGGCGTTCTCCCTGCATATTACGATAAGGGATCTTCTGCAGTGGCTTCTATCAATGTAAACGAAGAAACTTGCTGGAGATACTTTCCACGAAACACTGTATTCTACGAGTGAACTCTGTGCACGAGATGGAGCTCTGCAGGAAAATAAGTAGCCTGCATGTTGAAAATAAAATAGAATTCGAAAGCAAAGTGTTTTTCTCTTCTCCATTTTTAATATCCTGCATTTAAAAAGGCGTACTTATAACTTTCAAATTTTCACTGAGATATTCAATTAAACTCGTCCCAACGTCTACTTTCGTACAATATGAAGAAACCTACAGCTTCCTATTCGAGGAAATCAAGCTCGCCCTTCGACTCTATTAAAAATTTAAAGCTCACTTTTTAAGTCACCCTGTAGCTTAGAAAAAATGGCCCAAGCTTCGTTTCTTTCATCTTTCCACGTGCTCATCGCTGCCAAGAGAAACGTAAGGTTCCACTAACGCGAACGTCCCGCGGATTTCTTCTTAAATCCACTTGACTCTTTCATAACCATAAAAAGGAATCTCGTACTTACGTGGTGACCCTCTGCGGCTCCTCGATATCAATGTCAATCTCATCGCTGGTGGCCTCCGTGACGGAGCTCGTCTGCGAGGTGAAGAGGCTTCCCCTGCCAACCGGAAATACGCTACTCACACTAACAAACTCGAGAACTAGTTCCTTCGACGTTCTCAAAGCCGCTCTAGAGAAAGTGCCCTTCAGTCGGCTGACGTTCCCTGTCAGGTCAACTTTCCCGACTGCCTGCAACCCCGCCGCGAAATTTCCAAAAGGTTTTCCACCCTCTCACATATGCCACACGTGGCTGCTCCACTTTCCAAATACTTGGCCCAAACACGACGAGCACGTCGGCAAGTTATTCGTCATTTCGTACTAATTGTTCGTCGATGGATGGATTCATGGGGAGGCGGGGTTGGAGTAGTGTTAATGCCGCTCAAGGGGTTGCGTATAGTTGAACTTGATGGGTCTCGAGTGATGTTACAGGGTGTCCCGTAAGCATTGGTTGCCAGCGGTAGGGCGGTGGTCCAACGTGAAAAAATAGGTCGAGAATGTAGTGTAAAATTTGTTGATAATAACGCTTCGTTTTCGAGAAAATTGACTTTGAACTTTTGCCGAGCACGCGTGCACTGTAATACAGTTTTCGGGGGAATGCTTCGCGTAACTTTAAGCGAGAATCCAAAGTAAGGGAGAAGCGTACCCACTACCTAAAATACTCTACTTAAGTGCACGCGTACCTGGAAGTTGTTTAAAGTCAATTTTCTAGAAAACTAAGCGAACTATGACGAAAGTTTATTCCATATTTTTTACTTATTTTTTCATGTCACGTTTTCATGTTTTCTATTTTTAATATCCTCTTCCACATATCACTTACTAGTGTTACTAATCTGCAAGTACAACGAGTACTATGACAGCCGACTTTGAGGACTTTCCCTAGAGCAATTTCCAACCCGAACACCCAGACCATGGAAGTGGCAGTACGCAATTTTATATAAAAATATTATTTAAACAGTGACTTAATTACGTATCGATGTCACATTATTTCTTTCCCCTCGAGCCGAAAAGCTCCCTGGGGCATCCATCTCTAGCGCTTTACAGAGCTCGAGGGATGACTGTGCACACGGATAAAGAGAATTTTAAAATGCGAAACCTCAAATGGTCCTCCGTTGCCAGGAATGCAAATTATCCGCTACTGTTTTTTCTGTCGTCCAGAAAATGGTCGTTTCATATGGTCGTTTCTCTGGCTGTCGCGGGTCGAATAATGCACGAGAATGTCAGAGGGAGTAATAAGTTCGTTCTGAAGGCTTGATTTTGAGATCCAACGCGACGCGGGATTTTATTTCGAAACTGGGCTGCTTTGGTAATTTTAACGGGATTATGGCAATCCTTCTGTCACCTTCCGCGAAACGTATTTCTATTCGCTGTCAGATCTACCGATCAAAGGACCTGGGAAACCTCGATTTCAATTTTACATTTTCCTTCAGTATGTTTCTCATTTGCTACGCTCCAAACGTAAATGGAGTCGTCCAATTTTTCATATTTTAATACATTTCCGAGATTACGAAAATCCACATAAATTATATTTATCGTTTGAGGATTTAACGGATTTGTGGACTGAATTTATCGAGTTTCAAAGAAGAACATGAAATGTTGAAAGATATTGCATGCTTTGAAAATACTATCTACCAACAAACTGCCCTTTGCATTAAAACCTCTTATCCATCCTTTGGCTTATTACTGACACCTCCTGATCCAGGTTAGGTGTCGGATTGCAGTGCACCTATTCTTTCTAGCAGCATACAATTTCATCGAGTTAGTGTTTTCATCCCCAGGACCTTTTCATTGCCGAAACAAATATTAGCATCGCTTGAACTACATTTCTGCGAGGTTCCAAATTCTTCGGAATTCTCCAGTTGCTGAATATCCCCGGTTACATAAAAGACGAGTGCTTTTCTAGGCCGTAAGAGTGCTCGGCGGATCGAGAACGGGGCCCACAGCAAGCCGACACCTCGTTGAGCACCGACCAAGAAGAAAATCAATGGCCGACTCACCGGTTGTCGCGCCTGGCACGGTTCGGCGTACCCGCCTTCGGTTCCTCCATGTAGAAGATAACGTCACCCTCGTTCTCCATCCGTTGATTGTCGTTCTGTCCCCCAGCGTCGCCGACCGCGCCGCTGGAAACCCCGCCGGATATCGTGACGGGGGGCAGCGACTGTTGCTGCTGTTGCTGTTGCTGCTGCACGTCCATCCGGTTCCGCGACTTCCGCCTCTTCAGTACGCTCGCCTTTTTTGCCACCTGGATCATCAGAGACTGAACCCCCGGTGCCCTCCCATTACAACACACGTCGAACACAACATGCACTATCCCTACTAGCGAGCACCAGCTCGGCTCCGAGCACCTGGACATCTGAAAAGCTCCCTAATCTCTCCTGACGGAACATCGCGGCCGGTGGACGATCAACCGAGTCATCTTCTACGTGGGAACTTAAGCTCGTCGCGCTGACGCGTCGTCCCTTCCTGCTCTTTCGCAGTCTTTTCTCATTCTGGGCACGGGGGTTGAAGTTGAATTGCGGGGGCTGTGCTGGGAGCTAGAGCGATTGGAGGATTTTCCCGTTTGGATTTCAAGTTGAATTGTGGGGCTAGGGAGTTATTGGGGGATTTTCTGATTTGGATTTCAAGTTGAATTGTGGGAGCTAGGGAGTTATTGGAGGATTTTCTGATTTGGATTGGAAGTTTAATTGTGGGAGCTAGGGAGTTATTGGAGGATTTTCTGATTTAGATTTGAAGTTTAATTGTGGGGGCTATGGAATGATAGCAGGTTTTTTGTTTGGATTTGAAGTTGAATTGTGGAGGCTTTGGAATGACAACAGTTTTTTGTTTGGATTTGAAGTTGAATTGCGGAGACTATGGAATGACACCAGTTTTTTTGTTTGGATTTGAAGATGAATTGTGGAGGCTATGGAATGATAGCAGTTTTTTTCTTTGGATCTGAAGTTGAATTGTGGAGGCTCTGGAATGATAGCAGTTTCTTTGTTTGGATTCGAAATTGAGTTGAAAGAGTTATGATGGGAGGTGGAGTGATTAGAGGTTTGTTTATCTGAAGTTCGAAATTTGACTGGGCTACTTGTAGTAGAGGCGGTCCTTTTAAAGGTGACACTCCATGGTAGATGGTTGGTTTGTGCGTTAATTGCTAAGTAGTTAGAGTATTTTCTGCCAAGAAACACCCTTTGTTCTCCCACGATAGAACCAAACCATCAACACCAAGACCCCAAAGAAAATAAATAAAAAAACCATTAAAAAGAAGCACAGAAACCAAGCCCTCATCAGGCATCCAAAACTCTAATTATCGAATATCCGCTAACGAAAGCAAATAACAAGGCGAACACTGAAACAGGAAACTCGTTCGCGGAGCTTTTTATCGTGTCCGTAGTCCGCAGACTATCGGCTTTGGTAGAATTTTCCGCGGAAGGAAGAAAGGGTGTGCTTGCTCTGGACAGAGATGGAACAAGGACCACGACAGTAAACACGCCCCTCGCCCCCTGCAAATTTTATCGAATTTTTTGCACGTACGCGCCGGAACGAAGCCCACGATGGCTGAGAACGAAACGAGCTTCCAAGTCGCGAGTGACGGAACTGGGTCAGCATCAGTTTTCAAAACTGCCTTCGGAGGCCGTCGACATAGACTTCGCATTAACGTCGTTATTTTAGGCTCATCGCATTAAGCACCCGGGAGTATTCCGCGTAGGGAATGCAGATCGTAAATCCATAAAACTCCCATAAAGCAACCACCGTTTCCCAGCGGTGAGAGGCGACTTTATCCTCGAAACTTTACGCGCCGGGGCGACGCGTAGACTTAATAAGGGACGGGAGCAGGATTTCGGTAACGCGAAAGCGATGAGTCACTTCGAAATTTGTTAGCGCGCGGGAGGGTTCGATAGAAGTCTCGAGTGATTTCTATTCTTATTTTCTATTTGGTGGGAATGATGGATGACTTTTCTTGAGTTTCTTAAAAATTCTTGTTTGCATTATGCGATGCTTACTAGTGGTTATCTGTTCATATTATTTCTGGAATGACATTCGAGGGTTTTAGGTGGAAGATATGTGTCAGGGAACGTGATTATTGTGATTGATTTGCTGCTTTGCAAGGAACACGAAAGGTAGTTGGATTTTGGATAGAATACTTTATAGATATGAATGATTGTGAGCATTATTTTACTTACTGTTGTAGTGACAAGTATAGATGGCTATATTGCACGGTTTTATGAAGAACACTGAACTGTTAAATTAGCGTCTGAGTAATTTAGTAGGCACTGTTTAAAAGAATTGGAGAGTCTGATTTTGGAAGAATTCGAAAGTAGCAAAGAGTGAACTCTGCTGTTGAAAATGTTTAGAGTGTAATGGCGATATTTTTGAACACTTCATATAATAAAACAATCTTCTGACATAAATTGTAAAGTATCTCGACGAATTATTCATTTTTCCATATCTTTGTCTTAATATTTTCACACAAGTAACAAGAGGTATCAATTAAGTATATGGTTCCATTTGAAAATTACTGCATTTTAAAACAACTGCGATTATACACCGATTAAAAGAATTAATTAAACTGTCTAAAACTTCCATCCCCAAATTTTTTCTATCTCCCCATGGAATTACAGTTCCATTTACAATAAAACAGTAGCAGCTACAGCTTTGCTTAATTCCTAGAATCTAAAAAGTTTCCCTATAGAGAGTAATATTAAAACATCATTTTACTATCGTCATTAACACATTATAAATACATATCCATCAAAAATACAAACTGTACTCTCATACCACTTTTGAACTACCTTATTCACATTCTGTACAAAGACCACAGAAACACATTTACACAGTTCCATTTCTTTAACAGCACTAAAAAAAAAAATTAAGGCATCAATGAACAATGAATGAATTTAACACTCTGAGTGGCGTCGGCGTGTTTTCACCTCGATATTTCCGGGAGAGCATCGAAATTCCTACATTGCCTACTAAATCTTTACAAAAGTACCACCAATGGACTGCAAAGGTTTATTAAATTCCGAGAATATTCAAATTAGAAGTCGTTCTTGGACTCATTTCCACAGGAAAACCTTGCCCATCCATTAGTGGTGTTCTGATAAAGCTGATAAACGTCAATTTTTCATTAATATCAACATGTATTATTATGTCGGTGCAAAAGTTCGTTCCCTCCCTTTTACATAATATTACGAATACAGAGATACCTTTTTCCCCTACACCTACTTGTAGTCTTACCAGAACACTGGCACAGCCAAGGAAAGCACTTTGATCAAAAAGCCATGAAATATACTTTTAATCAAGCGAACGACCTTTGCGCCGCCCAATATATTCAAATTTCAAGCCGAGTCGGAGAAACCTTTCTCAGTAAAAACTGTCCCTCGGAAAGGCCTTACTGACTCGAACGGACATTTGCCCAAAACTTGCGCCACTCAAAGTGCCAACACTCCGCTCGATCTCCTTTACTTCGAGGCCGCCTAATTCTTCTACCTCGTCCAAGATCGGGAAACAAACACTACTGCAGCTAATAATTCTACGCGAACGAAGCGACGGAATGCGAAAGGGAACGAAAAGCGATGAAATGAAATGAGATTCGGGGAGCGGGGGATGAGAAGGGCATTGAAACAGAAAAAAGAGACGCCAAGAGAAAAGGGTCGAATAATCCCAGCGTCGTTCCGTTTTAGAGCGACCCTGCTGCGCGCGGACGTAAAGGGACGCCTGCCGACGAGTTTCAGCTCGGCTGTTCCCTGTTCCGCGGATCGAAAGGAGGGAAGCTGCCTCGTCGAGAGAATCCCAGCGACGATCGCGACAGCGGACGAGCGTAAATTCTCCTGGCGAAAGCGTGGCGAGCGCGCAACGTCCGTTCTACTCGCTTGCAGCCCCTGATGCGAAAATAAAACAGCGGCCACGTACGCGCGGACACGGGGTTAACGCAGGAATGATTCTGCCACGAGCATCTCGGAAACATGTTACAGCGGAGAAAAAGCACCGGGAATCTCGCCGTGCCCGCGAAAAATGCTCCTCTCTGTTGGAAACTGTAGGAACGAGGGGAACGCGCGTACACTGTTTCCCCTGCTCGTGTTTCCGGAAGCAAGATTGAAGTTTCTGCAGGGTTTCTTTTATGGGGGGGAATTAGATCTGGAGTATCTGCTGGCAAGGATTTTTTTTACTGGATTGGTTTTGATTTTTATGGATGTTCTGAGGCTTGGATAGGAAGTATCCTAGAGGTAATTTAAGGTGGGATGTTGTTTTGGAAAGGGTTGTTATTAGTGATTTATTAACTTCAGAATCATTCCTGCTCTGTTGCTGTTATCCCGTTTCGGACGCGCGGGGTGTTAATAGATTCGAGAATACTTGTTTAGGATCGATTTCTTCGGCCTGAGGGTTTACGAACAATTAGGTTTGTTTAAGGTGTGTACAATTTTCTGTATACTGTTATATTGCGAATAATTATGTTTTAGTAGATGATTTCCAAGAAGGTCTACTATTTTACCAATAGGTTTTGTTTACATTTATATGTTTCTTAGAACTGTTTAACCGACATGATTATAAGTATAAATAAATATATTTTAGTTAGTAATAATTGAAAGTACTTTGTTATTCTGAATTATGACCCTTAAAGTTTTGCAAAGTGTCGAATTAAAAAGAAACACGAAATAAATGCTTAGTAAATTATTATTTCTGAAAAATTGAAACTAAAATTACGTTGATTTGGAAGGTACTCAATAGGTGATTCCTTCTCCAAAAATAAATAAGAGATATGTCACGTTACCTATAGATAAATTAATTCCTGCAGTGGTGGTCACAAGCAATTTAAAAAATCATATTTTTCTATCTATTCGAATGAGCTTCAATACTAATCTACTTTCGTTACTGCGCACCTTTTAACTTTCTTCTGACAACCACTGTAAAAGGCATCCGATATTTCTGAACACTTCCAATAATTCTCCAAAGGGACAAATAAATAATTACTCTTTCAGGTAAAAAACTCTATTTCACCCCTTCTGTCCATTTCGCCAAAAAGAATCACCCCTTTTTCTTACACGTATCATCTTACATATATTATACACATCACACCTCTCTGTCATTGTGAATTTGAAAGCACTCGTGAGTCCCTTCCACGCGATTCACTTCTGTAACTCACCACTAATAATTCAGATATAGGTACTCTCTTGTCAGAAATAGTTCTGCTGCAAACAGGTTAAAAAAAAAAATGTGAATATACCTGAAGCACCAGTTATGAACCACAAAATTGACTCCCATGAAATGTCTCTGGCACACGCACACGTAAACACCATAAACAAAGTCCACTAAAAACTGGGAAACGTAATTCGTGCAAATTAACCTCGCGATTACGAAGGATCCTCGATTTCCATCAACGCCCCGCGCATATAAGCCTCGTTGCACGTATATACATCGTATGCACAGGCACGGCGCACACAAATACAAGCGCATGCACGATAGGAGGTAAAAGAAAGGACCGAACGAAGTCACATAACACAGATCTTCATCCCATCGAATTTGCAACGGTGATACGAAGCTTAACGGTGCAGATAATGAAAGAATAATAACGCAAACGTGTCCACTTCGCCGCGAGTCGCGTGGAATATTCGCCATACTTCTTTTCCTAGCATCTTTCATGAAACAAGCTTTTGCAATAAAAATCGGGATTTGCAGATTTATTTTCCACGGCGAATTAATATTGTCAAAAATATCGCCAACTTTAGTGGATACAATAGTCTACTTTAGCAGAGATCAATATTCTTTGGAATTTTCAGATAGAAAATACACTTGAGAAAATAAACTAGATATCATTTAGTTTAATATAGATTATCGCGAATCAGTAGACACGGTACGAGATGCTATATACTACCACTGATGTTGCTTCTATATTTCCTCGTGTAAAGGTGAGATTAGAAGAATTGTCAGTGAGTGTTCCGGAACGAAACGATGAACTGTGGCTGTCGTTCAAGCGAAAGCTACAATTCAACAATCGTTAATCGACGTGTCGCACATCGAACACGTTACATTCACCGATAAAGTGGGCGGTGGTCCGAGTTTCGTTTGCGAGACGGTTCGTAGACGTGAGAAAGTAAACGTGACCAATAATTGAGAAAGAAATAAACATGCAAAATAGTAAAAATTGAAATAAATCTAAAGCCTTTACATACCATCTTCTTTACACAAATCAACTGAAATATATTAGGTACATTTTATAAATCGTCCAACACAACGAACACTGAATTGTATATACACATGTAATTTAAACAACGCACTGTCGTCCTTAGAACGAGAGGAGAGAAAAGGATGTTCTGGGATCGCGCTGAGATCTTTGGCAGCAGATGCGAGAAATCACGGACGCTGGGCCAGTGGTGCCCGGCGGATTTCAATTTCGAAACTATCGAATTCCATGTTCCTCTTTCGCCAGCTGTCTTTCAAACGCTCTACAGTTCGAACGTGACTTTAATCTCACGACTAAGTTTTAATCGACTTTCTCTGCAATTCCATTACAGCTCTTACTGTATGATTCATACAACTTGGGATTGGTGTTCACTTGCAATTGTATTTTTAATTATGCTCTTTGAGATGAATAGGTGAACCTTTCGGCAACGCGTTTGCATTGAACGCAGGTACTGAATAGTTTTCTATAGACATTGCAAGCGTTGCGTTTGATCGCGAAATCAGCAGAAATCAATTGGCAACGAGCAATTTCAGCGAACAGAATGTTTGAGGCCAGACAGTTCAATCAGGCAGCTACCAGTATTGCGGTGACAAAAGTTGATGGTTGTTTGGAGCTTTTAATGTGCTTGGCACTGTTCATAACTATTTGCACATTCATTTGTTTTTGAATTTATAACACAGTGTTTACACACAATTTTAAGATCTTTTGAAGACGTGTGGATTCTACGAGGGCAGTGAATAAAATAACAACGGACTGAATAAATAATAATTAATTTCGTGGGAATTATACTCAACTGTTATAAGAAACAAATGCAACGATGGAGGTATTTGCAAATTGAGAATAGACTTAGTGGTTTCAGTAACTAGAGATTGTTTTTAAAAGAAATGTAAGCTTTTCTGTGCTTCAGTTTGGATTTTTTATAGTAACAAAAATTGATTGCTAAAATTGCTTTCTGAATAAATTGCATATTTGATGTGTTCCAGTTTTGAATAACGTAGCAGTTTTTGGTTACTTTTCTACAGCAACGAAAATGGCTCGTATAAATGGACAAATATTTATGAACGGTGGGGAGCTTTCACCACATTTCCATGTGTACAACTCGAAAATATTTCTCACTTATGAATTCACCGTTTCTCTACAATCCGAAATTGAAATTTCCCCGTTCGCCTACGTTGTTTCTGAAAATTCCGTAAATTCTGAATTATCTCGTTTTCCGATCGACGCGCTTAGAAAATGCTGCGCACGTGGAAATGTGGATTTGCTTGGGGCTTTAAAAAATACCAGAATGCAATTAAACTGAAATGCGCATCCATTACAGAAGAATGCGCTTGGGGAAAGAAAAAAGAAACATCGTTGTTTCCATTTATGCGCGTATGTGTGTATGCACATCGAACAGAACGTCTGTACGTCGATCGAAACTCAATTCCTCTTTAACCAACGTATGCAAGTGGCGATTTGCATGACAAGAACGATCGATCTTTCGAACTTCCGAGTGAATCTTAATACACACTTATGCGCATGAGAAACGAAACAGTTTGTCTGATAAATCGATCGATCAAACTTGACTTCCTCTCGATCAAACGTTACACAAAATACGAAACAACAAAGGATAATTTGAATAAATATAATATTCCGCATAGTTATGCATACAATGAACTTTCAAATATCTTGCTATTCTAAAGCATGCAGGCTGTAGTGTTTCTACTTTATAATGCAATCCAAAAGAGTATTGCTAATATAATTAATAATAGTAATATTTCAATTAAGTTTCCTTCGTGGAAAAAATAAGTGAATAATTCAAATTTTAAATTCTTGAAGCAAGACAGATTCTGTACAGTTTAGACGTAAAATGCAATAAATTCTAGAAATCTAGAAGTTTTATATTATTATTGCACAATGTGTTGCATTAGTCCTACAAATTAATATATTATAGATTCAAATATGATAAATATGTAGGCATCTTCGCTAAATACAACACATTTTCAAAACCAATTTCCCCCAAAAATGAGGTTTCATTCAGAAATACTTCTCCCCATTCAATTGTACTACGAACCACACTGCAGCCTCCAAAATTCCATTGAAAGTGACAATAAATTCAACTAACAAACTGAAAAACCGGAATACAAATTAATGCACGCTTAAGCAGCGAACGACATAAGCGAAAGAAATAAACGAACCTATCAATCAGGATCTCGAATAATAATTGATTAACGTGAATGAATGCAAAATAAGAACGGCGACGGATGATAAGAAGGATGAAGCCAGATTTCGATGATGAAACGGAGAAAGTAAGAATATTTATACAAGAAGCTTCTAAGCGCAACTCGAACTGCATCAACACACGAATAGTCACGAGCAACAGTCAGGTAATGTTTGTATCTCGAAATATTGAACGGCACATCGAAAACACAGAGCAGAAATCGCATTCTCTGCTTGCATCCATCCACTGCCAAATCGTCTGCATGACTTTCACAGGGCAATCGAAATTCCGCGACCGACCTGGGCCTTCGGGAGTTTCGTTCACCCTCCCTGATTCACTTAACGTTTTCAGCGAAATTCACGGGATCTGCCTTCACGGTTTTTCCCCGTTGCCTCTAACGTTAATCAGGGAATCAACGTGCCGACAAGTAGATCCGATTCGTGACGTCCATCGAAGGAAGCTTCGACGGGAGACTCTACGCGGAGAGTGTTGCGTGGGGTGTTTTTAAAATGGCATCGAGAGATTTGCAAAGGTGTTTTGTGATTAATGGGATAGAATTTGTGAGAATCGAGAAGGTTTTAGTAGGGTAAGATCTGCTACGTAAGTTATTAAATTTCAGGTAAAAAGTGGAGTTTGGCTTATAAGAGGTTCATATAGGTCCATGAATCTTTTGTTTGTTAGATGTGGATATACCAAAGACTATAATAGTTGGAGCAAAATTAAATGGCTGGTGAGATTTAGTGGATGGTTATCTACAACATACTGTTTGCTAAGTTATTGAAAAAGTATTAGCGTCACTAGGATTTAGATTAGAATCATTTATCAAGAATATCCCTTGGTTATGTGTTTAATAGAATTGTGATTTGTGTTGAAAAATGTAAGGATTTACAACAGCTGTATTTGAAATAAAAGCTGAAAGTATTTATCTGGAGCTGTGTTTACTAAAATTGTGATCTGTAAATGTGTCGGTAGTTTCTCACACCATTTTAAGGACACCCCATACTTTAACTCATGCGATCTCGGTAAAGTTGATAAAATTGCTGGTAATCATCACATCATGAAATATTACTATTATTATGTGAAGTATTAAATAATTTTGTAATCTGTTAAAAAGTAATACATACTTCGTAATAAGTGGAATATAATTGTTTTCATAACTGGTAAAAATTGGATTCCTTCTACATGTATAAATTTGACTTGACTCAATTGATTTACCGAGACCAAACGAGATACAACAGGAAAGTCAGATGAACTTTCAAATCTAAAGAGAAAAACTTCAGAACCTAAAAGTCGCAGTTTCATACAAATATCAAATAAACATTACTGTAAAATTCTATTGGTTATAGTTGCGGTAGAATCGTCATAGTGCATATATTAATTTTGCAAAAACTCATGGTGGAAAATAAATATTTGTACATCGTAAAGTTTGTCCGTTTCCATAAGTCATCCTTTGCTCCACTGAAAATGTCAATTCGACAGGGCTGACAAACAACCACAGCAATCAACATATTACGAAAATAAAGAGTTTTACTCAAATTTACTTCAAATACACTGTAAAAGGAAAATTGAAACATACCTCCACTGCATACTCAATATTCAAATACTGTTTCATCTCTACAACTACCCTACTACGAATCTCAAAATTAAAAACTGATCTCCCACAGCCCACTTACCGAAACTCATTAAACTGATATCAAACACTCTCCATATTTTCCAACGCTAAACAACTAAAAATCTAGTCACGAATTTCACCGCCTGACTCAACAACCTACAATTTATCCCACCTTTTAAACAATCAGTCCAAAATGAAAATTTTACAGTAACATTAAATTCGACCATTCTGAACGGGCAAAACTGTTCGACCATCGGGTTCGGAGTGACCGGAATGAAAGGAAATTCGTGAATCGCTGATCGAGACGATCCCAACGCAAAACGGCAAAGAACGGAAATCGCGATCGATGGTCGTCGATCGCGACGGCCGAGGAACATCGTAAGCAACTAGAAACATCAACAACCAACGGCTAGCAGCTACTGCCACCGAGCTTCGCCATTAATATGTCCATGAGATCTTACCTTTCCCAGTGGCGTGGAGGGTTGTCCAGTGGGGGCTGGGTCCTTTATGTAAATGTTCCAGGTCGCCACGCTGTTGATGGCCTTGTCGGCGGCGTAACATCTCCATAGGCACTGTATCAACATCGCAGCAGCCGGTATCTGACGATTGAAGTGCTTCTGCCGTTGTTTCTGTTGCACCTTCAGCGCGAAACCGGAGCCCAATATACCCTGAAGCGAGAATTCGTTTGTCCCCCTTGGAATTTCAGGGCGGAGTGAAATCGTGCAACTACGTGGACATGTCCTTTCGTTTCAATCAATCCATTCGGATCACGACATTTTCGAATCGTTGGATGAGGAGTTTTTTTCTTTATTTTACTCTGTCAACGTGGACAGTGTCGATTCGAAATTGTATAATTCTTGAATAAGAAGTTTCGTATTTTATTTCGTGACTGGAAATTTTCGAATCGTCTAACGAGAAATTTGTCAATCCACAGCGCGACTTTGTAGAGTGTAAAACAATTGGATGTTTCTAGACTATTAAATCGGATACCTTGAAGAAATGTTTCTAAAGACGGCGCAGGAGTTGTTGTTTGTATTCTGGGAGACGTGGGAGTCATACTTACGGCTGGAAGTGCGAAAAAGGATATGGCGAATACGCTGAAACACGAAGCGACTATTTTTCCCATCCACGTCTGTGGGACAGTGTCACCGTAGCCGATCGTGGTCACTGTAATCTAAACAGAAGGATATCGCAAAGTTAGTTGAAGAATATCTTCAAAGTGAAATGAGCGCGATAGGTGTTAATTTCTCGTATTACATGAGCAACGTTCATTCACTGGACAGGTCACCCTATTTCACTAGAATATCAGACTAACCAAAATTCCCATTACTCCAGCAATGCATTGAAACAAACGAAACTGAAGGAATCTTGTAACCTCTATGAAGTGTCCCAAATATCCCTATATCTCATTTATTTTACTTTTTATGTGAAAAGTGCCAACCTCAAGCTTTGACATACGTCGACCAACCATTCCACGACTCACCTTCCCCAACTTCTCAGTTATTATAAAAAAAGCAATTCAATGAAACTTCATATTCTCCTCGAAAACCTCTCTGAATCGAATCGCCCAGAACCAATCCCCTTCCGGTATTTTTACGCGGCGAGAATCGACGCGTCGGTCGCGTCGCCCGTGAAAATCAAGCCGACAATTAGACAGCAAACAATCCACGCTGGGTGACATTAAATCGAGTCGCGTTTGTTCAGCCTCGGTTTTATCGATCTGTCGTTCGAGCCCCGCCACAAATGCGGGCATATTTTCCAAATGATTAGCACGGCCGCTTAATAAACATTTGCGAGTGGCGGGCGTGCATACAATTAAGCGGGCGCAGCTCGCTTAACGAAACCCAATTCGAGGCAACGAGCGGATTCGGTGAACTGGATTTATTATTCCCATTAATAGACCCCGAAAGAGCACGGAGCTTATTACACCGAGCCATGTGCTGGCTATTCATGCTGGACATTCTTTCGCGTCTACACCGAACAGGCTGCTTTGAAATTATATTCAAATATTTCAGTATTCGGGGCAAGGGATGTGGGAATCACCGACTTATTAGGTCATAAGTTCATGCCGTGGTGTTTACATACTTCACGATACGTTTTCTAAACACAAAGTGATAAAAGGTCGATGCATCTTACTGCTATATACTATATAATATATAATAATATTATTATGAATATATATATATATAAGAACGGATGGGTTTGTTTAATTTATAGGGGTTCTGTTTGCTGCTTGAGATTGGTAAATGTGATTCGAAGACTGTTTCCATTAATTAGAGATTACTATCAGATGGGGATTATTCTGCTAAAGTGGATTCTAAAGTGAGAAGTTGGAGGAACGATGGAGAAAATAAGGATTGTATATTTAAATAAGAATCTGTCATTTTTAACTAGTCCATGTGAAAGTTCAAAGCACGAATTACTAAGCAAGAATAGATCTAGATTCGAGGACTAAAAAGAATTATTCTCAGTTCGTAATAAAATGATATCTTTCTGAAATATACATATATGGACATTTAGTTTTAATGTTTCTAATAGAGACAATGAAAATTCGATAAATAAGTCTCACTACAGAATCTCCTAAAAAGAAGAACGATAGCACTCTAGTATGACAGCACTTGTATTATTTTATACCACTGGAAATCTCGTGGCAGAAACATGTTTTGTCGTTGTCTTTAAAAGACTCGTGCAAACGAGGAAAAAGCTCGTCTACCGATGAATGGGGAATCCTCCATGATAAATAAAAACGCATTTATCGCACGGCATGGAGGTACATCGTTTCACGGGTAATTGCCGCGCTCGTCGTTCAGACGACCAGATAGAATCGTCGTCGAATGAAGGATGCATCCACGAGAGAGCATCGACGACGAATAAAAAGGAAGAAAAGGGAAAACAGCGCGATAAATGGGCGTCGAGACTCCCCGATTAAAACAAATCGATTCGATTAATTGAGGAACGCAATCAATCTATTCAATACCCATTATTGCGGTTGTTTACACGTCTAAGGTAGTCAGTTTTTTTTTCTTCAAAACATTGTTGACAAAATTGAATTTGTGAGATGAGGGAAAACATCATTCACTGAGCAATTCGTTATCTGCTAGTGATACAAATAATTGTCTGCGATACGATTCTAAACAAGTACGTTGGGGATTGAGTGATAATATTCAGTGTGCGGCTTGATATGTGGTACAACTGAAAGAGTAGTGGTCTTTCGTAGAAAAATGAAGAGAAACTGTGACGTGGTAGTTTTGTGTACGAGACCCTGTTTTTGAAAAAATTGAGCTCGAATACATACTCCGATACGCGGTGAACGCGTCTGACCATTGCTTCAATTTTCTACTTGCGCGCGAATATTTCTGCAAATTACTGGTGATAGGATTCACGTAATACAATAAATTATTACAGCCCACAGACTCTTCTCTTCTTATCATGTTAAAGATCGTGATCAACAAAATTAACAAATTTTCTATCATTTAATTGTTATTTGTGATTATTATATGAGAAGTTATTCTTGTAGAAATAAAAGAAGTGATTATATAGGAATATGAAAAATTATAGAAACAGAAGGCTATTATCGTCTGTGCATGCTTGTTTAATTCACCAAGTAGAATATTGTTTATACCAATATTTGCATATACCACTCTTTTAAAGAATCGAAGCTTTCTGGGAGAATATTTAATACCACACTTTCCCTTTATTTAGAGGAAGGGAAATGTAAAAGTTTTGTCTAATCCACTATTGCCAGCTAAGTATCTCTGAAATGTAAAAGATAAGGGAGAATATATTTAACAAGGGATGCATGGCGCCACAGAATAATCCCTTCCACAAAATGAAATTTCCATTTACAAAATTGTTCTCTGTTTCTACTATTCCTAGAGATATGCAAATGGAAATCGTGGCTAAACCTTGTGCATGATGCAGCAAAAATAAGGAAGAGGATAAAAAGAAGAGGCGATAACAGAAATCCATTTCACTGCTTACCACTCCCCACCACAGCGCGTCTGCGTAGTTGGAAAAGTCTGTTTTTCCATCGGGCCCGACAGCATCTTTTTCGGCAAGGTACACGAAGTAGCTGCTGAAAATAAGACCTAGGAACCCGATGTACAACGTCGTGATCAGCTCCTGAAAATTGCCAAACGGACGCTCGATAACGATCGTGACCCCCGGCGCTTACTAGCAAACTCTTTCGCCCGCCATCATCCTCACGGCGCGTGAACAGAAAACGCGGCACAAAGGCTGCGGCCAATTTACACGGACAATCGAAGTCGGCTTTTCGCTCGGATTGAACGCCATTCATTGACAAATCGGATTAACTTCATATGGAATTACCCTTTGTTCCCGTTTGATTTTTTGCACAATGTTTCTTCTGAAATAGTTGGGACACTGTGCCAGTCTATCAATCGACGTCTCGCGTTGACGATATTGTTTTAAACGTTTACGCGTGAGCTGCATTGAATTAAATATTTCTGCGCTGATGTCGAGTGGACGAGTTTGCGTAAGTACCTAAAGGGTGCGTTAATTTTATTTAGGGAAGCATTAGACGCCGGTGTACCTGACGGTGAATGAAAACGACGGAGCCAAGAAGTCGCCACGTGCCACCCTGTCGATCCACGTGGAGCATTCGCAGTATTTGCAAAAATCGGATGCCCCTTATGGCGGAAGTAGCGAACACCTGGCCATTGCTTCCCACCGACAACACCACCATGGAGGCCACCACCACAATTAAATCTGGCGACAGGCAAATTGATCGTTAAAGTTGAGGTCGCTCCGTGAGACGCTCACCCATGTGTCGTTAATGGGCAGCCATTGTCGTTCCTAACTTTAATAAAAACATTCGTCACGAGTACGTGTCTATATACCTGACGCTATTATTATATGAGTAATAACCGATAGAAAGTGCAAAGCTACAATTTAATTGTATTATTCAAGTGTATAATAATTAAATTAAAAGAAACAAATTTAAGTATACAAGTTGTTTCTTTTTTAATGAAGAAATGAAATTACTAATTCTTTCATCAAAATTGACATCAATTTGTGGGGCATTAAAAAGTATTAAACATTCGTCCTTCTGTTTCTTTTTAGAGATCTTCTTTATTTCGGTAGAATCTATATTCACTACTGAATAACTTTTACCTAAAACATTTTCGCATTAACTATTTAACGAATACCTATACCATCATCTCTCCCTCCCAACTATTCATCTCTAAGCACAAAGAAAATCAATATTTTGAATGTAAAAAAATCAGCCCTAGAAATACTATTTTATATACTTATCTGAGCGCGTATAAAATATTCTCATACTATCCCTCCAAAAGTGGTCCCACAATCCACCAAGTGGATGTCACAGACAAAGAATAAATTTCAATCGCAGGAACGAAGATATTTCATCAATTTTAATTTTGACAGTTTACAATCTAGAACGTCTCTCCACTTGATGTAGGGTACCGACAGAGTTCAGTTGGCACAGATGTACCTAATTCCCGTTTGTTGCATCTGTGGCCGATGACATTTCGCCCGCGTCAGCATTGGCCCCACGATCTTGAATATTCCGTGGAAAATTGGGCGCGCGTAATCGACCTGATAAACACGCGATGTGCCTGATACGATTAATATACCCCGGCCCGTCTTACAATTTCACTGGCTGGTAGAGCTTCATTAATCGCGTCGCGGGGCCGCTTCACTCGAACGAGCGCCGTCGCTTTCGATGAAACGGTCTTGCATGTGCCTCCACGCGATTCAATTAAGCGATCCGCGAGAAAAACATGATCGATACCAACATCGAGCTAGCATCGAACCCACTGACGGGAGTGCTCGCAATAATCACGCTGTCGCGCGTCCACTTAATGATAAATGATGCGGCTAGTGGCACAGAAAAATGAATGCACCAAATTTTCAGGTCAATGAAAATTTCCATTGCAATTAATATCCCATAATAAATTTTGTAGCGACTCAAAGTTAGTGGTTTCATTCGACGAGAATGTATATTAAATTGAATATCATACTTTTACAAGGAGGAGTTACGTTGCAATTGCCCTCCACAAGGAGTTAATTCCAACCGATTCGTCTCTTTCGCTTTTTATTGTGAACTAAGTAGGCGACGTTTTTATTACCTACAAGTTAGTGGGAAACGCATTGCAACTTTATGGAATGAGAAAATGGACGCGCAGAAAGTTTCATGACAAATTACAATCGTTCACCATCGAGCTTCCAGCGCTGGCGCCGGTAGAGAGTCGAAGCCATTAAGCTAATATTCTTCCCAACACTATCGTAAATCTAACGCGTCATAAGTGTAACCTTATCTCCAGAAACACGCGGGATATCTGTAAATCCTTTGATCTCACTAGTCTTCTTTTCAAGCTCGCAACCTGTCGCGACTATTTGGCCACGAATTGGTAAGAGCGCATACCCCGCGGAATTAACCAGCAGGCACGCGACGCTAAACAGTTTTGACGTGGAAGTTTCAGCTGACGAGCCTGAGTCGCCAGCGGACGCACAAAGAGGCTACATTCCCGATCCAATTTTGGCCAGGACAATCGGACAATGCGAATATTGGATTAGCTCGAGCGCGGGCCGATTGAATTGCCGTGGCGTGCATTAGAGAAAGGCACTCACCTATGATACAAATCGGTTTCCGTATGAATCGCAGCCTGCCGCAGCAACCCATGTATTTCGATCTGCAGCCCGCGCTCCATAACCTCACCATGTACTCCACACCGAAGAATACCACCAGACATATTTCCTGCGAACAGAAAATCAAAAGGCTTTCACGTGATACCCGATGTAATCAGGGGAAATACGTGGAGTACTTTGCAGTTTATCTGCTATATAGTTTGGAGCTTCTAACCCTTTGCAGTTTAACAAGAAATTGGGTGATGTTTATATTGAACATTTCGAAGTGGCAATCACCAATTTTGATGCCACTTTGGTAAAATGTAGTTCTTACAAAAATATTTGACATGCATTTTTCTTTATTGGCTGACATTCATGTTGCAGGGATGAAAACTTCTCTCAAAGTTTAGGGTGAGAAATATGTTTGCACGAATATTTTGGAAATTATTAGAGCTAGAGAACGGTGTAAATGGAAAAATTGTGTAATTTCTAATAAGGAATGCAGCTGGGCAAACAGATTCCAAAAAGTTTAGTTTATTTATATAATAACTTAAAAAATACCATTTTTGTTAATTTTATGCACGACTGCATTCCTCGTTAAAAAATACACAATTGTGCCATTTAGACCGTTCTCCTAGGTCAAGTAGTTTCTCACCCTCAACTTTGAGGGCAGTTTTTCCTCCTTGCACATGAATACCAGCCGATAAAAAAATACGGGTAAAATATTATTCAATATATTTCTTCGTAATGAAGACGTATAGTCACTCCATATCCTGTATTAACTGTATCGTGAAAGCTTTCAATAAAATTTCTCCATTCAAGTATTTTTTTTATCCAGTTTCGCGCACCGTGACCCACGCTTTATTGTTTACGATGTTGGGGTGGAGGAAGCCACCCACCTTTTTTTTTTACCAGAAATTTGAATAGCCCATTCGATTTAGAGATAAAAGGTTTTTCGATGAATATTCTGGTCCTGCGTTCCGTGCGTTGGAAAAATCGTTATTGTTTCTGATTTCTGTTTCACCACCCCCTGCTTCCTCCTCGTTACTAGAGGGGGACAAGGGCATTTAATTTCTGTCAAACCATTACCGCAGAGTTCACAGGTATTTTTAAAAATAATCAAAACGGGCGGTTTCAACAAGCAGAATGACCAATTAAAATCGATGTTAAACTTAATTGGGTGTAACAATGTAATTTTAAGCGTGCAAGCATCGTTTGCATGTTATTCTCGATATTTAAAATTTGCACGTTTTGTTGCCCGTGATTCGAAATATCTTTTTGGCCAATAACATAAAATACATTTTCTGAGGTTTAATGTATCATATTACGATAAATTGTACTGTGCGTTTGGTGATTTTTTTAATTCTAATGTATCATATTTACAATAATCACGAACGATTGTATTGTATATCTGCTTTCTGTTTATTTTATGTCCTTTTATGTGTTTTTATAAATATCTAGTTTTGTTCTTTGAAGGTTTGAAGACTGTACAATGAAATGAGAAATAGAGCTGAAATAATTGAAATATTGCTTACGGATTGAAATTTATATTACACACGGGGAATTTTGATCCGTAACCAAACATAATGCCCGCCCTCGGTTAATTCAACAAACATTTACGAATTAATATTTCCATATTTATTAAACCAATATTTTAATGAATCTAACCAACGAATTTACTTAAAATTATTTCTACAAACGAAAAAGACTGAACTATAGATTAAATTACGATTATTAGGAAACATTTCTGAAAACTCAAATTAATAAAAGGATTTTGTTCATTACTACATCGAGCCTGAAAATACTATGCGTAGCCAAGTGTTTTGAATTTTGATTAGTAACCCTTAAGAAATATCTAACTTCAATTTTTCAGTTCAATCATTGGTATTATAGCTGTCCGCTACATACTTTTTAATTAATGCAGAAAAATGTAACGTAAGAAAATGTTAATATTACACACATTAAAACGATATAAATAAAAAATCCATATAAATAAAAAGAAAGCGACAAACAGCTTAAAAAACAAACCAACAAGAGTTAAGTAATTGCATTACTAAATTTTACTCCTGAATGCTTACACGACAACAATTCTCTCCGCAAGAGCTGCGCGACGCGGCAGTAAAGCGCAAATAAACAAATCGATACGTCAAATGGGGGAAACGAGAGGAAGGTAAAAAAGGAGAGAGAAAAATTGCCTCCACTAGCCGATAAGCATAATAGCAGAGGAAAGGCATTTCCGTGATGACTTTCTAGGCTAGCCCAGTCATTAGTTGGCCGTTCTTAAAATAAATGTGCAACGAACGCGACGCGATGCATAGAGATACTATATCGATTCTGCGACCTTTATTGTGAAGCCACAACGCCCTGGAAAAATAGGGAACGTCGATGAGGGAGTCGCAGTCTTCGAGAGCCGCACGAAAGTTTCGTAATTCTGGCCCTACTTGCAAAGTCAGTAACTCATGGAAATTTCATTTATCTAATTATTCAGCTAGTAAAGAATGTTTAAAGTATTCTATAGTGCTACAGTAGAATCTTGTTTTTCAAATTAACCCATGGACATGGCGTTCGATAGGATGACTAAATTATTCTTTGCAATATTTCGTTTATAAATAAATAAGTAATACAAGAGTTCCAATTTTTCCTAAATTCAATGAACCATATATATATACACAAATTCCCCAGTATTTCAACGCGAAGAGGCAGATCAATCATTAAAAAAGATTAAAGAAGAAAACCTTCCCTCCCCGAAAAGTTCCGCAGTACATTCTCCCCTGGATGCTATTTTTAGGATGTCACGTAGAATGAAACCGGAAGCCAGGGACGTGGCGTCATTAGGGCGAAGACGGCAACTTGTCAAACCCCGTAAAATGCGCGTAAAAAGCCTTTCGCGGTGTGTACCCCGGGTACATAAGCAGGATCCATGGATCGTCTGACGATAGATGGGGGACTGGCACACGCGGAGGATCCCTTGAGAGGGGTGGCCACGTAGGAACCGGCGGTCCCTTCGCAGAAGCCTAAACCTCCCCTTTACTCCCCGATATTTGCATAAGAGCTCGCGTGAGTCACGTGACATGTTGACTGCTACGTCGTAATAAGCTTGGCGAACACTGCAATTCGAGTAAACAGATTTTAATCTATCGCCTAAATTGTTGTATTCAATTCTGGTGCCTTGTAACTTCGTGTCGATTATTATGTCGCTGCACAAGTGATTTAAATCACATTTTAAATGATTCTAAATATAAGCAAAGGAGGATTTATTATACCATATCGTATCGATAATTTTCAACAGTAGTATATGAGAGTGCTGATGGAAATGAGGCATTGAGAGCAAAAGTGGACTAACCCACATTGAAAAAAATTACTTTTCCTATTTTATATGATTAGTAGAGCCTTTTGGAATAAATTATTGCCACTGACTCAATTCCGCGAAAAATACGGGTGAGTCGGTTTCTGTCCTCAATGCCTCAAATGAACGTAACTGCTCTATGTTTACTGGAATTAACATTTAAGCCTCCGGGCGCTGAAAATTTGAACGCTCTGCGTACGCCCTGCGGAATTCCAGGAATTGCATCTGCTGTTCATAGTCGCTTGACGCCCATAGGCGGTCCCCGCACGCATTGTTTGCCCTGAACCAATGCATACACGCGGTCAGGGCGCGTAAAATGATACTGGAAATTTTGAAGTTAATGGCAAACTACATAAATGATTTTAAGAACATAATGAATTAGCTGCGTGGTAAAATGGATTTTCAGTAAGTTGCTAAATAAGTAAACAGAGAGCAACGTGCGAAAAATAACAAGTTTCCTCACTGCATTGTTACAATATTTATTTCCCCTTTTACTGCGTCGAAGATCGTAACTTTAGAACACGACGCCAGAAGTTGTAAAAGAAAGTATTACAACGTGGATATTGCTTTTATGCAACATGTACGTAGAACAATCTACTGTGTTCTCGCAGGGATTAAAAGAAATGCTTCAAGCACGTAATAAAACTGGGGGCCAAAATAAAGTTCTCCACTCTGCATTAACTCTTTAGATTAAACAGCGATGTTCGTTCACAACGGTGCGCGACATCGCCGAGATATTGAAAAGCAGGAACGCAATCACAAATCGAAAGCAAATTAAAACTAAATGCGCAATTAATCGACTGAAAATTGAACAGAAAACCAAGGTTCGAAGCAGTGCCGTAATGAAGCACAGAGTTTCTTCCCCGTCCAATCATACATTTATCGAAACTAATTAATATAGACAAAATCGACGCGTTCATCCAGCCGCGCTATTACTCCAAGAATTTAATAACTGCCTTCGCTCTGTTTATACGCAAACGAGCCATCGTTGTACTTCCCCTAACCTCCTCCATTATCCTTTTTTTATCTCTAATGAACAATTGATCCTTTCGCTCGCCAATTCCGCGAAGTTTCAGTCGTCCCGTTTTCGAGTTTTCCATTCTATCAGGAGTTCTTTGAAATCGCGCGAAGAAAAGCACCTCCTCTTCCCATTTAGTCGATTATTCCGCTTATTCGAGGAGCTCGTTTCGAGCAAATCGAGAAAATGGCGACCACCTAAGTAGCAGCTATCGTTAGGGCAACCATTCAGTCGATAATGTTATGAAGAGGGCGAACAGCGTCAGAATGAGTCGCGAGAAGGGCTAAGCTGCCAAGGCTGAAGCAATGGGGGCTTTCAGTGAAAAGAATGGAACGCAAGTTTCCACGGGGAACTCGGTGAAAGTTTCGAAAGGCCGATGAAACGTTAAACACCCTCCCTTAAGACATCTGATAAGCGAGATCGTTCTGACTGATTTCAGAAATGGCTCCCCATAAACAGTTTACACTTGAAATTCTGCGCGCCCACCGAAGCTGAGTGAAGTTCAAGTTGAAGATTAAATCTGGGATAATTGATTGAGATTGTTTGCCTCGGTGAAGCTATGATTGAACTAACAATAAGTACGCAGACGTAATGTTGTGTATGGTGTTCTTTGATATTCATGTAGATCGTGATTGACGGGGTTTAGAGTTTTGTGTGTGGGTATTTGTAAAGTGTATGATAAAGTTGTTTGATAATTAGGATTGTCAGTTTGTGATATTGTATTTGATTTGTGTGTTAATATTTTATGTGATTTTCATGAATTAGGAAGCTGTTGAACTTACTTTTAGAGGTTAACGGTAATTAATTCGGTATAAAGTATTGCATAGCCCGTGTATCAGTTAATTATTCCCGTTTATAATGAGCACGAAACTCCAAACTATTACTACACAAAAAATGTTTTAAGAATTCTAAAAGAAGGGACGCTTACCATCCAAAACAGCGTTTCGTTCGCGAAATTACTGTACTGGTCTATCGTTGATAAGACACTAAATATGAGGCACACCACTACCACCATGAACCTAAAAAAGAAAATTGTATAATTAGTATATATTCTACGCAAGCAGCTTGTCAGTAAGTATATTTGCTAATACATTCGTACTACGTTCATAGAATACGACCTACACAAACATTTTCACGTAAATTCCGCAGAGTCGTAATCATTACTCTCAACACAAGTGTATCATTAAAGTTCACCGGATCCATCAATACCTAATATAAGATCACTGGCCACCTAAGTACACTTTCCACATTATTATTTAGGGATTTCAATCACCTGATTTATACTTATCAACGTCAGTGATCAATACGAATCAATTACCATGAGACTTTTTCAACATGTTACGCATGCCCGCATAATCCTCATCTTTCTCTACCGTTTACAAATACTGCATTGCCTTTGTCAAGTGTCTAATATCTACATATGACTCCATAAATTCTGAATATAAATGATACTAATTCTAATTCAAGTAGAATGTCTAATTCAAGAAATTGCCGATCGCGGCTAACGTAAAAGTTCCTTCATTTACGGTGGGAATACGGTAACAAGTACGCTGGCTTACCACTCAAGAAATATCGCAGAAACTTCAAAAACTAAAATAGTTAAGAAGCAAAGAATATTTTCATTCACTCATCTCGATATGCACCAACCTAATAAAACATAAGCCATACAAGGACTTCCTAATTCTTAAAAGAAACTTATCCTAACGAGAATTTCTCCAACATGCCGGAGAATTTTTCCGACAACCGAGGAGAGAATTCGGAAGCACTCGATTTCATCGCGGGTGCATTTACTCGCGAATCATTCTCGTTGGTACCTAATTCATGAGAGACGTCGAACGCGCGTTACTTTCGTCACGGCGTTCATTATCAGGCAACAGAACGTCCAGGTCACGGAGACGGAACTTTATTTATAAACGGGCCGAGTTATATGCAATGCATTGCGCATCGATTCTAACCGTTTTATCATCGGGACATTTAGCGCCGGACGCGACACGCCGAACTGGGACAGTCGCGACTGTCGTTCTCGACTTTTACAATTCATACGGGTCCACTGGCGAAAAGACACCGGCGACAACGCGTTATTTTTAGCAAATGCTTTCCACCAGAGGCAGAAGCGTGACGACTGCCTCCATGGATGAACAATTTTCCAAGACTTGTGCGCGTACGGCTTTGCAGCGGTTTGTCGGGGACAAATTTGTGGAGAAATATTTTTTGGTGCGTGAGGGGACTTGGTCCTATTTCTTTGAGGTTTTTCGAAAGAGGATGGTAAAGTGAAACTTGCAAAATAAGAATTTGTTTGTGGTTTTTGTGAATGGATAATTCTTCTTGGTTAGAATAAAGGGGGAAGGAAAAGATTGCAGAGTTTGGTGATCTATATTTTTTCAATAAATTCGAGATTAGAGAAACGATGACTTAAACCCCCTCTAATTTCATGTGGACTGCATTATATTTGAATTTTGGCAAATTTTATGGCACGAAACGCAAAGAGTTATTGATTTGGCGCGGAATGACTTAAAGAATTTGTTGCTGTTGGAAGTTAAAACACAGGTAACAGCTGTTTCATTTGGGATTTTTTGTGCAGTGAATATTTTTAGTCTGCTGAGAGTATTGTTAAGTTTACTAATGAACCTGTTATGAATTTTAAATAATATTGTTCGTTCTTCTCGCTGGGTTAAGAGTTCTTTGTCTGGGGGCACTATTTTTAGTTTATACTACTTGAAAGGGAAACCGTATGGTTGGTTCTTCGTGAGTTTTGGTATAATTTGGAAAATTGAATCTAGATTCCGAATAATGAGATACTGTAAAATATTTGGAGTCAATTCTTTTTATAAACAATCGACATTTGACTCACACAAGTCCGAAAATTGAAGAACATTGCAAGCTGATGTGATGAGCAAGTATAATTGTAATAAAAATATACCCAAATAAAAACATTCAAATTGAAAGTATAAAATACAAATCTGCAACGACGATATTAAGAATACATCTTGCATTCACCTACCAAATCTCTTCATAAAGTCCTCCAACTTAAGGATTTGTAAGATTATTATGTTAATTGTTTATAAAAAAGAATGAACATTGCTACAGAATATACTTCAAAACGTAATCATTCAACCTCTAGATTCGCTTCTCCATAGTTAATCAAAATCCTCGAAGAACCAACAGTAGAATCACTTATAAGTAGTATAGACTAAAAATAGCTCGGCGAAGCAAAGAATTCTTAATTCACTAAGGAAATCGTAGAATAACGTTACCACTCAAAGCTCGATACAGCAATTAGTAAATTTAGTATCTGAGGAGATTAAATATGTTTAATTTGCACGAAAATTTCAATTGAAACATCTGCTACCGATTGCACTTACAACGTCCAACTTCCTAATCGTTTAATTAACCGTGTCCCAAAGTTGGGCGAACACGTAAAGTCCGTTTTGTACCGTAAGATAACTGCACACTACAAGATAGGTGCTCTCGTCTAAATTATGGTAATTAACACGGCGACGTGTAATCCTTTCGCTCCACGATACATCTGTTTGACGAGCATACAATTCAAGATTGTAAAGATGTGCTCGACTGAACAGGAAGCCTTCAGATAAGTGGAACGGCATACTTACTCTGGTTTCCGGTGTTAAATTTCATTTTATACGGGCAATGGCGTACATGTATTACTGTTCCACGAAATTTCTCGTGTCGTGTAATTAATTTGCAATTCTTGTAGTTCTTTTTCTATTGCTTGCAAATTTATTTTAAAAAGAATCCTAAATTATATATATATATATATATATATATATATATATATAATTTGCAATAAACTTTTAACAGTCTTTACAATCAGAAAATCAATTTCAGCAGAAATACACAGAAATATCATAATAAGATTTTGTAAAATTTTAATTTGGAGCAAGAAGATGCTTCTTCTGAGAAAACGAAACCATGAAAGTTCCACTAAATATTTACAATAATATTCAAAAATGCTATTTTCATCTTCTCTTTTATATCCTCGTACATACCTAACCTTGGACGAGGAAAGTTATAAATTCCTCTGACACACAGTATTATGTACCACAAAACCTTTAATCGAAATGCTAGTAGCACACACGTCAAACATATCACGTGACAACTAATCGTCCAAAGAATAAGCGTACAGAGAATTATCATGGCGATCCATTTATATTCGTGACATGTCGAAGCCTCTGAGAGCATAATCTAATCAGATACAGCGCTCGTACCCGTATACGTATTATTTTAATGCAGACTGCGCACAAATAATTCAATCCACACAGATTTGAAATGAACAGTGGAGGAGCGTAATTACAATCTGCCGATCAATTATTCTCTGAACTACCTACGACGGCTGTTGAGTCACGAATGCGCACGTTATTAGATCGATCGACGCAATTGATACTGTTTCTTTGCGTGTCTCGAATATTTTTCTCCCATGCGTGTTTGAGATCTTGTATCGTCATCTATCTAAACAACCATTGCCAACTTTATCTTTAAAGATCGAGCCGAATAATTAATTTCAACGGCGTTAGTATCATTATTCTCCTTACTCACATAATTGCAAATTATTTCGTCCCCTATTTAATAGTCTCTGAGAGGATTGAATTTTATTTAAAACATTTGTGCCACATTTTAATACATACACCCCCACTTTACATTTCTGCAAGCAGGATCCACCAGGAGATATAAATCACTGGTGGTTAAATGTCGGTGAATTAATCCTATTTATTTACTTGGATGTTAATTAGGGGGATAAGTAGATACATAGAGAATACAGAAATTAACAATTTCATTGCTGAACAACTTATCAAAGGCTCAACTTACAATTAGTTTCTTTTCAAAGTAAACATTCAGGGTCTCCAATTATAATAAATCAGGGGCTCAAATATAATAAATTTTAACAGAACATAGTGTGGACTCCACCCATCACTTATATAATCAGGAATACCTAGTTGATATCTCGATGTTCGAGTTTCCATAGGATTTCCGTCAAACGCTATAATAAAAAGAATCCAAGGACTGTAAACACGTCCCTCGAGGGAAACTTAACGTTTACCTCGATCGGTAAATCGAGAAGGTACGACAACATATTGTTCGTAAAAGTTTCTATCGGCATTCGGGAGAGTCCCATCGGGAAACGGCGCCGAGTTTGTTCGAGCCGTCACTTCGGCTGCTTCGAACCGTTTGATCTCGAAAGTTGTTGAAGAACGGAGAAACGTGACATCTGGCTGCATGTACTATCGACCGCCTTTGCATGTTCCAGTGTGCACAACTTGCACTGCAACTCGTGGCACCGGTGCCAGTTAAATATAGCAATCTGTGTTGCTCAACAACGAAGGTTACGTGTATCATGTTACCATTGACCGTTCAATCCTTCTTACTGGAACAGAGAATAACGTCACGAGAAGCTACGATCCACCGTTCCGTCTTGGGATACCGATGTTTGCTCGCGAGTCAGACTTATGCGGTTGCAGCTTGCAAAGGGGTAACTTGTTGCAAGCATTCCACGTCTCGAAAACTTCTCGTTAATTAACGCTTCCGAAAGATGGACCTCAAGGAGAGATTTGACTCGTGTGATTGGAGTATTAGAGGGCAAGCCGTGCTGCGGTATGGTGTGGCTATGATTGTAGACGATTGCGGAGTCGTAGAAATAAATGAAGGGAAGTTTGGAGTCTTAGAACTGTGATGCATATGATTTTAGATTCATATGATGTTGTATGCATGAGTTATAGATTGAGAGCGAGTAGTAGAGCTAGAGATTATAAATTTATGGGAATTGAGACTGAGATTATCTGCGATTGGTGGAACGATGGGGGAGATTACTGTTGACGTAAATAGTATATTTGAAGGACGGAAGCGTCGTGGAAAAGTTATATTTGGGGCTCCAAATGAGATCAAGGAATCGTGGCAAGCCAATTTTGGTAATAATGAAATAACAGGCTTTGATAGTAATAATTCCAAACTCGATAAATTCTGTTCTGATGATTCTTAGATATAGGATTTCACAATAATAATACCTACTCGTTTCTTTGGACCCATAGAAATCCACAGAATTGAAAGTTCTATGAAAGTGCCTCAAAAATTCTAATTCCAATTGCAAAATTATCACCATCGCTTCTTATCAATCTCTGCAGCTATTTAACATCTAAACTTACTTATAACGCTATGAAATCGACTCTAGGAATTAGTAATTTGCCAAATTTGGAATAGTTTGTAACAGTAATCTAAATCGAAAAATTTAATTCGCCCCTTAAATTAAGCCCGAGAACAGAACTGTAACTAATACCTACTTACAAAAAAATGTAAAACACATCGACCACTTTGTAATCTCCGGAAATTCGCGCACTCCTCGTTTGTCACGCGACCAAGAAAATGTAAAACGCTCCAGCAAATCTTTCCGCGATTATTCGCAAGCTAGACTCTATTTAGGCAAATTTCACGTACGCTTGTGATTCACGTCCACACGCGAAGACATTTTGAGCAGGACATCTTGGGCAAGTACATACACACTTCTCAATAAACAAGGGAGTTATATCAAGGAGTTTGTTGTCAAATTATTATATACAAAAGTTGCGCGAGTTTAAGATTTTATTTGTAAATGGAAGGGTTTCATAGTTGATGGTCGACTTCGTTATTTCAAATGGAATGTTGTGTCAGTTATGTAAAAATTCGGGAAATGTTGAATTTTGAATAAAAGAGTATTAATATTTATAAAAATATTTCGTCAGCTTGTATTAGGATTAAAATTAAAAAGTGCATTAATATTTATTAATTAAAAAGTGTATTAATATTTATTAATTAAAAAGTGTATGAATATTTATTAATTAAAAAGTATATTAATATTTATTAATTTTAATCCCAATACAAGCTGACGAAATATTTTTATAAATATTAATACACTTTTATTCAAAATTCAACATTTTTCGAATGTTTACATAAATGACACAACATTCCATTTGAAAAAAACGAAGTCGACCGTCAACTATGAAACACTTCCATTTACAAATATAATTTTAAACTCGCGCAACTTTTGTATGTAATAATTTGACAACAAACTCCTAGATTATGAATTACTCGGATATACGTTAAGTTAATTGGTCCACCCTGTACATTTACTAATCAGACACAGCATCCATTTACGAAAAATAAAAACAAATAAAACTCAACACTACGAAGCCCAGACCAAAGCGTGTGCAGAACATAAAGTTTAACAGTGAGTGATGCAGCTTCGTCGAGAGTTCCTCGAACGATAATTCACCCCAGCTTAAAGTGGGATACTTTGATTCGTTTAAGGTTAATCTCTCGCACAACGACAACTCGACGTAGCAGCCCGACACGGATTAAAGTTAATGGGCAAGGCGACGCGACAATTAGAGCGTACCGGCCCCGACGGAATTAGAAGTTAGAACACAGCTCCGTCGAATTGCCGATCTCTCGAAAACAGAAAGAATCCCAATTTTCCCCAGGCAGCTGCATACGGCAAAGAACTAATTCTGAATGCTGCAGAAGAAGAGGATCAAACGCGCGATTTACTGAACTCAGATTAGAACGCTTCTCGCGCCAGCTGACTGCACCCACCAATTGGCTCTGGTGGAGTCTCCTGTCTCCTCGGGCCAATATCAAAATGGCTATCGCCTGGGGAATTAATTCAATGTAATTACAGGGTTGTCCTTATACAGTGCTGGACAAAAGTGTTGAGACACCCTTTAAAACAGAATAACTTTTTTTAAATTAAAAAATGTTAAAAATTTGATCACCGTTCCGGACTGGCAAAGCCCCTTTTAGGGTTCTGTGCAAGTCCTCTGATTCTTATTAAAATTTTTGGAAACTGAAAACCACTATTTTTGCGAAAAAAAGCTGGCCCTCTAAAGTTGAACGAACTTTATCGGACAATCACGTACAACCTCCTGTTACTAAAATCCTAATCGCCCCCATTCCCGACCCCTCGTGACCAACACCCCCAAGAGGACACGACGATAGCGCCCACTTTGAGAAACACTGACCTACCCCGCCATTCCACTCCAACTACACCCAGAATACCCCAACTTCTTTCCTTTTCATCCTGACGAATCGCTCCACCCCCGCACCGCCCCCCCGTTTTATCGTGCGCACCGCGCATCAACGTTAGACGTACAACTGTAACGTTAACGTTAACAACCTCGGCGGCCAGTATCGCCAAGAATTAATAGAGGTAGATACGGCGCGATAATCCGCGGAACAGAGCGGCAGAAACTCGGAACGGGAATGCAGTCGTGCATTTCCATGTCAGTCGGATAAGGTTGACGCGGTGTTAACGTTCGGGCCCGGGCGAAGCTTGATTTCGTAGAGAAAAGCACGGATGCGACGCCCGACGAGTAGCGAGGGGTTACGGGATGGGATTGGAAGGTTCGATAATTGCCGCGGTAGATTCGTCCGCTTGTATAAGTAATTTATTAGCGAGCGATACCTCGTTAAGTAACGACGAGCTGCGGCGTTAACGAAGTCGGTCTCTCGCCGTGGCGGCCGCTTTAAGATGGCGTGCCTGGGGACTATAATTCCGACGTACACCAGAGCCTGGGCCACCCTGGCTTTACGGGTCACCTTCATCGACCTACTATGATAATTGTCCACATTCGACCCCTCGCACCTCGCCCCCTTACCCTTCTTCCACCGTTGCACCGGCTGTCTTCGCGTATTAATTGCTACAGCCACCCCCCCTCCTACCACGCCTCATCGATTTCTTCTATTTCTGTGAGATTTTTATACACTCGATGTCGCTGCGCCTGGAATTTTGTTACTGGAGTTTTATAGCGAGGTCCGATGGCGGGGAATTGCTTGTCAGGGGGGCAAGAAGTTTGCGCGGAGTTGGTGTGCAATCTGTGTTGAGGCTTTGGGATTGAAGGGGGTGGGGAAGATGGGAAAGATGTTCTCTTGGTGTAGTGTGTTAGAGGAGTGGGATGCATTGGTGTGAGTTTCGAGAGAGAATTCACTTAGAAGTGTTGAAGTTTGAAATTATTATTTTGGGATGCCTGTGATGGATGAGAGGTAAGCCTGGTGGTAGAGTTTATTCTTTGTGATGGTGTCATTAGTCCACTTTGAACTGTCCCATTCAGTTTATATACCTATATAGTAAGAATTACTATATTTTTATTACACCTTAGATTTAAAATTTGAGTTAACAGTTGAACACACTGCCAATGGTATATCCGATAAAGGTTACGGTCTAGAGCCTATAAAAATAGGTGATCTTTAGGAATTAATTAAAGGAAAAGTGCTATATATAATTTAATGGGACTTTTTTCAGTGTATTAAGGGTGTCTTAGATTATAGAAATATATTTTTTGTTTTATATTATTGTTAAATTCGAGGCGTCAAAAAAAATCATCCAAATCGGTGGGACCTGTATCTGCAAAAGTTATTATCCGATTCGAATGAAACTTTTTTATTTTGAAGAATATACTTCTGGCTAGGGGGAAACCAGAAAAAATTACAAAACTTACATTTTTTGTAGAAAATAACGAGACTTAAAGTTTGAAATCACTTTTTCCCTATATTTTTCGTCCTTTCAACGCCTTTAAAAATGATAAATTTTCAATTCTTTTGTCATTTTTTCTGCCTCCCTTAAGGGGAGGTTCCGGACTGAAAATGTCGATAAATCGATTTTTTCTTATTTAATTTTTCGAATGTTCAACCTTTTAAGAATACTTATGTGTTTAAAAGGATTTTTTTTAAAGATATAGTGACAAGTAACATGCATCATATGGAAACAGCCTCTAGTAGATGTGTAGGTACCTATAATATTCAAATTTACAGATATTCGAAGAAATCTCTGCCAAAAATGGGAAACTTTCAAAGTCAAAAACTTTCTCCTTTGAAAGTATTTTATTCTACATTTTCAATTTATTTTTTCACACAGAATCACCGAGTTCGTGGTCGTGCGACCAGTTGCGGGACATTGTGTACAGCTGGTGTGCCAGACACCGAGCCTCGATGGACCCTTCATCGTGGAGGACGGTCGAGGGGTCCTCGAGAATTTATCCCTTGTTGGCCGGGCTGCTTCATCGAGTGGTTTACGATCAACGTATCATCAATGACACTCCTCGTATGTATGATCCTTCGAAATGGATCTACCACTATCTACGCTATCTACCCTCTTGCTTCTCCCACGATTATAGGAGTCAGTAGAAACTTTCATTCACGGGAACTTCATTCGTAGAAACTTTCATTTATGGGAATTTCATTTGTAGCAACTTTCCTTTAATTTCTACTGTCAAATGAATGCTTCTCCTTGCAGAATTTATAGTCCATTCTTGGTTAGCATAATAAGTGATGATAAATCAAAGAAATAAGTGGTAAATAGAATTGTTAAATTATGTTGGATATGAAAGTTTTGAATGAAAAGAATGGACTTGAATTCGAGGTGAAATCTAGGTCCAAGAAACAGATATCAATGGAATTTACTGGGTATTTATTCAATGTTTATCGAATGACCAGTTATGGATAATAAGAACAAGTCTAATGCTTCGTCCTACTTTAGCGAACATAAATAGCCACGCGTTATTAGGTGAAATGCATGTTCAAGCTATTCGCGTGTCGCTTGTTATTTTTAGATGGGAAATCGTGCTCCCTGATACGCCATTTCTGCACGTGTGCACGACCTCAAGCGAATGTTTCCCGTTTCAACCCCTTCACCCGGGGTCGTTAAAATTTTTAACGCTCGCTTGCACTACCATGAAATAGAAAAATACAGCCGCCGGGATAGTAATTCCTCCAGGATGACCAACTCGTTAAACGTGGAAAACAATTGCTACTAAAAATAGAGGGTTCAAAGCACAAAAGGGGGACTGTGCGTGAAACCATGAATCGAAATTACAGAATATGGCTTTTCCATACGAGTTTCGATTTCCTAAAAAATCTAGTTTAAAAAGCATGTAGCATTTAATAACTGAATCTGTGTATAAAGTCAAACGAATTTTCAGAGCCAACAGAAAATTTCATCTATACACGACAACTGTTACCAGCGAATAAAAAGTTTTAGGGGAATCGTGGGGAACGCTGACACATGCATGAGTTCTATTTATCCACGTGAAACGATTTGTTAAAAAATTCCATAGGATAACTTTCACGCGAGAAGTCGACTTCCCTGTTGCGTTTTCAATTGAAAGACCGTCGATTATAGTCGGAGAACAATGCAAGTCAATTTCTATTGTTCGTGCAACAAACACAATACGAATTCATCCGCAAATTCCGACGCGTTGAATGTAGCAAAATGTATGTAGCGAGGGGCGAACCGAGCGTGTAATCGTGTAGTATTCATTAGGCGAGGAAGATAGAAATTTTCTGTCGTTGAAAAGTGAAACTTCGTATTTACAGAAGAATTTGACAGGAAGCAGCTTTAAGAAAAATATGCGATTTACAAATTATTAAAGTTGAATGACCAGCCTTTAATAAATTTAAAGTTATCATACCACAAGATCCGTTTGATCAGCGTTATCTAGATAGCTACTGTCTAATTGCTTCTAATGCATATTGTTCAAATTACATGTCCAGTTACAAAGAAAATTACGTACATACGATTAGGGGAAATTCAAAGAAGTTCAAAGATTCTGAGAAAACAGAGAAAACTCAAGCTCAAATTAATACACTTCAGTGCTGCAGTTGATAGTGTTTCTTCTGCTGCCATATATGGTAGAGTAAATGAACACGTACCAGTGAATGGACATTTTACATTAAAATGAGTAAAATAAGTTATTACAAAGAGCAACTAATTAATTAGAGACTTCTTTTAATTTCTTGCTTCATATCTAAACAATTTTTGCAGCACGTGGAATCAATGGCGCTGCAAACATAATTTTATAAAAGTGTTCATTCATTAGACTTAAGTGTTAATTTATTGGTGCGTTTATCCTAATTCTATACTCCACCAAATAGTAATTAGTTCAAATAATCGGGAATCTACTTTAACCCAAAAGGTAACATCTTTAACGTGTGTTTAAATAAATTTTCTTCTTCCGTCTGCTACCAACTCGTATCTAAACTCTCGTTGTCTAAACAATGTGTTCGATTTAACGGAATCTCGATGCACAACGATGATGATTTTATCAAGAAGAAAATCACATTGTCGATATCAGAGGGAGGAAGTTCAAAGCAACAGCCCCTATCAGTAGCAACCCCCATTAGCTAGATTAATTCAAAGCTGCGATAGAAGGAGAGGAACCACTTGAGCTCGATTGCCAATTGGTGCGAAGTGTGAAACGTGTCTATACCTGCAACCCGCAAACCTCCGGCAAACAATTTGGCCCGCGATAAAACAAGTCTGACTGCGATGCGCGTGACAGAATGATGAATACGTCGGTTAATTACTTGTTTGTCGATTAACGCTCTCGAATTACATTTTCTACCATCCATGTCAAAGAAACTTAGGCTCTCTAATGGGATTTAAAAGATTTGTTTAACAAACTTTTTACAATGTTGAATTATTGAAAGTTTTTAATTGAAATAAAACGACAATAGAATGACAAATATAAAAGATTGCTTTATAAACTTTTTTTGTTAAATAAAATAAGTTCATATGGGTATATGAACTTCACAGAAAGTTCTTTGTTAGAAATTGCAATGTTGGTAGCGTGAAGTCGTACATCATAATGCTCGGTGCAATTTTTTACCTATTTACAGTGAGGCTGTAAAATAGTTAATAACAAAATTCATTAATTTTCAACGACGAAAGTTTCGAAAATTCTTTTTTTAAATAAAAATGGTTGCCTCCGATAGTTGTTGAGTTTGCACGATATTCCCTATAATACTGTTAACCCCGTCCATTTTAATTTGCAATGAAGAGAAAAGAAACAATTTTAATATTTTCCTCACTAAAGTACGTTGTCGGTCGTTAAACATAAACCAGTTTTCTCTACCACTATCAGAAATAGTTTAAAAATTTTCTAGATGCTCGTAGCGTACCTACATATCTTTCGTATATTCGCGAGGATTTTAAACATTTGCATTACTTTTTGTAGATATCGAACGAACGAGTCCGTTTGAAATTCGACGTTAATTAAAATCTACCAGTTTTTTTTAAATCGACGTTGGCGAAGTTTCGTCGACCTATATTCTCTGCTTCCCTCGCAGTAAATCACGGGGAAAGCGTGCTATTAAACGTAGCACGCCCGTCATTTTCATTTAACTGTGGCAAATTGTGGTTCATTTGATTCTAGGCTACCTGAATTAGCAATACGCTGCGATAATACAGCTTTTTCACTTTCCTGCGAATTGCAAATCACGTAGAAGCTATTACGAACAGTTTGATCATTAAAGATCTATGCTTAACTCAACTCTACAGTTAATACTCTCCATAATTAACGACAAATGAGGAATCGATACAACTGTACTGTATACTCTTCTCTATCAAACGGTTATGACTTATTATTATTTCACAATATTTTGTCAGTAAATATTTTATAAAATAATTCTAACTTTAAAAAGCTGAAGTATTCTATTAACTTTCTATTATCTATTAACTATACACTATTACCTTTAAATATCCACCTTTTACCAACTAAAAACATACAAAGAAATTAATGTCAGAATTTGAATTCAGCTTCTTCGATTTCTGACTCACTATTAATTTCTAAATGCACAACTTCCACACAGAAATGAATTTATACCAAAATTTGAACCGAGCTTCTGCGGTTTCTGACTCACTATAACTTTTCAAACCCATACCCAACTTTCGTAAATCGGAAAAACTCGCGGAAGTGTCTTAAATACCTCAAACCGATCGTGGAATTTGACAGCCCCTTCAACCAGAAGCGTTTCAATTTGTCCCAGCCTTGATTCTCTCTCACTTTCCGAGGCGACCTGCAAGCTTCAAGCCGGGCAGAGGAGTGCCCGTACAGAAACGCAGAAAAACAGTGCGGTCCCCGTTTATTTTCGCCGCGAATGAAAAACAGATACACGTTTCCGGAAATGAATGACGCGCGTTCGTCGCAGCGGCGACAGTCGCGTCGAGCGCAAAATGAAAGACATTTCCGTGGCAATTTCCGACCGTGACGGTTCGTGTCGCCAAAAACTTCGATAACGTAGTTTATTATCAGAAACGCTGGCCGACGATGCTGGATACTCCTCGGAACAACACGAAGGCAAAGGGAAGCTGTAAACGCGAGCTCTTTTAATAGCGTGACTATCTGTCGTTGTGGTATCGCCACGAAAGAAATAGAAAACCCTTAACAACACTTACATGTATAGGCAAATTCTCCAAAAAATCAAATTCCTATTTCTTCTACGACTAAATTCTGAGTTCGTTCCTGAGCATGGGAGTGTTTAAGTGTATAAGTTTAAATGCCGTATAAAATTAAGGGAGTTTGTGGGTTGGTATCTTTAAAACTAAGGGAGACTTGGAATTTATGTTTTCGAGTCTTTAGATGACGTTTCGTAGATGCAGGAAGAATTTATAATTCAATTTTTGAATTTTAAGTAGTAATACCAGCACCAGCTATTTCTAAATAATTGCAGCTTATACTCGCTTTCTAACGAGTGACATGATGGTATGAAGTCGAGATTATAAAGAAAAAAGAGTGGATAAGAAGCTAGGAGCTTTCCTTTTTGGCCCTCTTCGTGAGCTATTTGTCTTGCTAGGTCGGACGAGCAAGTAGTAGCGCTCAGTGTGCGGCCAGGCGTTAACTAATCGTTCACTTATCGTTCTTAAGTAAACCATTTCCATATTGAACATAATAGTAAAATTATTTCACAGTTATTATCGAACATTTTTAACGTACATCACTTCCATTATACAATAACAATCGAACTCGTCTCGTTTTTTCTCGCTGCTTATTCATTACGACTTCGACTCTGTGCATCGATTTTTAATCGTAGAGGAAAATATAATAGAAAGTTTGTTTTAAACAATCCATCTAAGAATATCTACATAAAAATGATGAGCCAATGTCCGCTATTTTTAATATTGATTTTTTAATATTATTTCAAAAGCACTCATTTTTGTGATATGGAAATTTAATGTTCCTGCCACTTTAAGTCTTCCTGCGAACATTTGGCATGGCTGGATTAGGCTTACCAGCGTTTATATCGCAGAGGACAAGAGGAAAAAGTATGCGCACGTTGTTCGTCCGATCGATCGACTTCGAAAGCCTGTTCGGCTATATAACACTTTGTTTTCATAATGAATTATTTAAAGGGGTTACGCCGTACCTCGCGGCGTCTTCGAAGAAATGAAATACAGCTGCGCTGAATAATGCATGGGTCGAGGGTATTTTGATACTTATGCAGGTGGCAAATGTGGCCGGATTAAAGATAGGCCCTTACGATATGAAATTGTGAGTGGCAGCAACGCAACGGAAACTTTCGAGTCGACGGTCGCTTTCAAGCCGATTTTTACGATAATACTGATCACATTATTTCATAAACGTGGAAACGAAGAGAAGGGTGTTGAATAAAGTAAGGAAAATGGAGGAAACTTTTCCTTGTTACTCGTCCTCAATGAAACTGTGTCAAGTTTCTTGCAAAAAATTCTAATTTTTATTAGAGGTGGTAGATTGTATTAACATTACTGCGTAACAACCATGATACTTTAATCATTTTCGGGCTTATTAAAAACTGATTAAAACATCATTTAGTTACAGAATGTTATACTCCAGTAAACAAGAATTATGAAATACTTTGGAAACTCTAACAAGTTTTAATTAGAAACAAAGATTTCAGAAGTTCAGAAACTGCATAAGTATGCACTATGAAAAATGAATTGAATTTGCTCTTCGTAGCGTATAGTTATACAGTTCTGAAATCTGTGAATCCTTTTTATCTAATTACAACATGTTAAAGCTTCCAAAGCATTGGATAATTCTTATTTACTAATAACTGTTGATAGAGAATTTAAAAGTGCTTTCCGAGTGGTAGCGCAGTTGCGTTACGTTTCAATTGTTTATTATCCTTTTTTCTATTAAGTGTATCACTTTTAAAATTTATCAGCTACATAGAGATACAATCGTACAATCTACGAGAAGAAAATTACGATAACCCCACTAACACTGAAAAACCCCTTGTCAAATTCTCTACCAGCCGTCACAGGGGCCAGCAAAATCAGCAACGAAGCAGAGAAAATAGCCGGAGAACCAAGTTCCCAGCCGGCAAGCCCCGATTCCAAAACACCGACGGCAAACGGAAGAAGGAAAAAACATCCACCCCTTCTCGCATAAACGTAACCGCGTTACCCAAAGCCCGCCAACACAAGCTAAACATAGCGCCCCGTTATTCGACAGTTTATCCAGGCAACATCCCCATCCCCGGGCTCGAGTGTAACAGCGAGATCTCCATCCACTTCGCGGGACCAGAAAAGAAGCAGTGTAAAACCGTTCGAAAGCGCTTTCGAGGTGTCGACCAGCGGCCATGCACGACGGTTCTCACAATGGCGACATGCATCGACGGCATTAGCATGCCAGTGTGACGGCTTTCAACGCGAACTAGCAAGTATTCAGCGGCGGTGAGCGACGCACTCGCGTTGCATAAAAGCTCTTCAAGCTCTCTCTCTTTCTCTCTCTCTCTCTCTCTCTCCCCCTTTCTCTGTCGCTGAACGCGATAGGGTGAAAATCCAGCGTGGGCGTAAAAATAGACGGCGAACGTGGCCGTTTGTCGCGCGAGGCAGCCGAGAGGCGGCTTTCCCATCGAGATCCCCAGAGGTGTATCTGAGAAACATCCCCCTGAACGCGTTTTATCGCGTGCACGCGGACCGGCAGGGTGGACCAACAATGAGGCACGCGCCAGATATTTGCTACCCCCTCTCGGCTCGAAGATTGCCCCGTCAAAGAGGCCTCGACGCGTCCGTTCGAGCGCCGCGAAGAATCCCGATTCACTTGTTGCGATGGTAAACCGTGTCGGGGATTGTAACTGGCGTAATTAAAGGCGGACTCACGCGTGCCGTGGCGGTTGAGTGCCGTCAATGTCAGTGGGCTCTTTGCGTCGGTAACTGACATGGACAAGTGCGAACCATTCGAAACAAGGAAACGATATTTTTCACCACGCGCACTGACGGCGCTGAACCGTCGCGGAATTGATACGCGCGAATCCGCCTTAATACGAAAGCTTCCGCCGTTCGGATGACTAATTAAGTTGGGTTAATAACAGCTGACAGCTGGACCTCGCCTTTTACAATCTACTTTTATAAATTGTACGAGGCATTGTGAACAAAAAAGGACTGACCCACATTTTTGCGGAATTGAGTTAGTAGCAATAATGTATGTGCATAATGTGCACAAATTAAATTCAGAAATTGTATGCTACGTACTACGCCAAATTCTAATAGCAAATAATCTTGAACGAGGCCACGGACCTCTTTAATTCCCACCATTACTTCTCACACACATGTTCTTTTGTCGCTCGGAACACCCTCTCCAAGATCCCCTTCAATCCTATAGCCTCTTATGTACGAAACTGGGCTTAAACTCAATAACTCCCAAACCATTCAACCGCCATAAGACTGAAAAGCCCAACGCCTAAAAGACTAACCGTTAGCAACTGCCATTCCCCAAGCAACCATCACTCACCTGCCCACACTCAAACTCTACTCCTACTCGCCCACACCCCCGATCATCCCTCACGGGATGAGATGGCGTCACTCCCACGTCCCATCGAAATCAACATCCCCAACCCACAGCCACAAAAAAAAAAGGGGAACACCTCTATTAACCGCCGTGTTCGCCGAAAGGAGGCCGCTACAGGGGAGCAGGGGGGCAAGAGATAAGGCTAGCTCCGCGTCGGTACTCACACAGTGAAGTGATAGATGAAGCAGATCCAGCCGCCTGGGTGCTCGAGGAACACGTACAGCCTCTCCTGGAAGGTCTTCCCCTTTTTATGATGGAACACGTACTTGGCCTTGAACGCTTGGTCGATGGGCAGATAGATCGGGTAGTAAGGGTCGGGCACGCCCGCCTGGTTCAAGCTGGGCGGCTCCACCTCCGCGGCGTTCATGTCGCTGTCGATGATGTCGTCCTTGCTCTTCTTCCTGCGGTACTTCCTCTTCATCGGCGTGGGCACCCTCTTGTGGTGGGCCTCGCCGAACCGCGGCGAACGGAAACGTCTGAGGAAGGTGAAACGGGGGTTGGGCGACGGCGGGTCGTCCATCTGGCCGCCGTTGTCCTCCGTGTCCTCCGTCTCGCTGCCGGGCGTCTTCAGGGCGGCGTCCTCCGAGTCGAGGCAGTGCTCGGCGACCAGCTCGTCCTCGCTGCCCTGCAGGGCAGCGTAGGCAGCCGCGGCGCTCGGCCGCTTTTCCGTGAGCCTAGAGCATTGGTCCTTGCTTCGTGGAAGACTCTCGTTGGTCTCACCTGGACATTGTTCCAGGATATTGCCAGGGCTGTGTTGGGCGCGGCACGTGAACGCGCCTGTACGCGCGCCGGGACCGGGTGGGCCTGAGGACAGCTCGCGGGGGGACATTTCAATGGCGACGCTTCCATCGACAGACTCAGATACGGTTATTCGTGGATGTTACAGTAGGACTGAAAGGAGAGCTTAACCCGCTGGCAGCGCCCGGGTCTCTCGGGACCCGCGATTCAACTGTTTACTTTCACACGCATCCTATACGAGAATACCCCCTTAAGGGGTCTCCTACTTTGCGCGATACTTGGGATTTTTTTAAAAGAAACCCTCGAATTATATTAATTGAAATCTGTGTGCCTATATTTGAATATATTTGGGCTACATTTAAAAAAAAAATTAATTAAAAAAAAGAGTACATACCTAAAACTTTAAACGCGTTTTTCTCAAAAGGATGTTTTTTGAATTGGTTAGCATGATATTTCAAAAACCAATAACCCAATTTACTTCAAACTTGGTATATATCTTCAGTAGATATCCCATTCTCGTTGTTACTAAAACCAAGTCGGTTTTTGCAAATTTAGACTTTTGCGACTTAAAACACCAGCGAATTTTTTGCAGAAGTCTGTTTTACTCGCTGCCATTTATTTTACTTTTCATTTAATCTAGTTCAGACGATAGCCACTCTCATACAGATTACACAAATTTGTAAGTTTTCTATTTCAGACAACTACAACGGCTGAGTGTATGCTAACCATGCGGATATGATTTTTGTAAGGCGCTCTATTTGAAGCGCTATAACTCCGGATATGATCACTATTTTTCATATTCTCTAAAGATTGCCAAATAAAGCCACAAAGCTGGAAGTAAATATACTTAATGGTTTTGTTTTAAAAAATTCCCAAAGTTCGCATCACTTTTTATCCGTCAAAGTAGGGAGACCCCTTAAGTACTAGAATACACCAGTGATAGCAACTACTAAGTTATGTAAACATTTAGGAGTACAAGAGGGACGAGGATGGTAGGGAACGATGAAAGAAATATTTCTCGTCTAATAAACGTATGACAGATTCCGCTTCAGCTTTTAGTTATAAATCTCGGAATAAGTGGAAGCGATGGAATGTTCTTCCTATAGAACTTGGTATTCGTGGAGTACGGCTCGAGCGGCCATCACTACTTACTAAAATTGCACATGAAATTTATTAAAAGCTGCGGCACGCGTCCGATTTATCACCGAGACCCCCGTATATCGCGCTCTTCCGCCGTCCCGTCAGCAAACACTCTCCCCTCTGTGTTTACCAAATCGAAACTTTCCCTCGAACCGCCCTCAGCAGCCTGCCAGTGCAATATTTAGCAGTCGTTGTTCTAGCAGAACTCAACCGTCGGCGTGTGCAACGGGAAAACCGTTCTCGCGGTTCACTGGCTATTCAATTGTTTTAACTGGCCTGACGCAAAGCTGCCGGTCCATTTTACGGAACGGCGTGCAACCGTCTGCGAGCTGTCCTCGAACACAGGCCCGATCCTCGAACCTTCTGTTCAGGGTGGTCTACGGTGTCGCGTGTCTGTTCTCCGCTCATTGTGCGTGCCAGTGTAATCGTCCCTTTGTCGATATGATTCGATGAAACGATCCCCCCGCGCGACAACGCGCCCCTTTCTTGGGGATGAATCGGTGTTTCCTTCGCGCGTGCCAATGCTACGTCAAGAGCACGGAAGTCTGTCGATGGTATGGTACAATTATTGTGGGTGGAAGAAACGTAGCAAGGTCGTAAGAGTAGCTGTGAAGACGGTAGCCTATCAAATTGCGGAGATTTTGGAGCTTGGGGGCACGGATTGTATATTTTTCGGGGGTTGCATAAAATTTGATTTAATGAAGCTTAGAAGAGAAAGGTGGATAGGTGCTTTCAACTTGTAAGGCACTGTTATGAGCGGTAGGAAATAGTGAGGGGTGTTGTTTAAAAAAAAACAGATTTTCAAAACCGCGCCTTCAATTCCGCCAGGCCTTCCTGGACGATGCTGCTAAGAAAGTTTAGCTTATCTCGCTCGAATTAACATTTACTTTCTGGAAAGTACGAATGTAGAAACACGCCCGAATGGTGCGCAGGGTGCAAATCCCTCGGCGTGAAAACTCGACGGCTCCACTTCAAGAGGGTTGCGAGCTAATACCACTAAAAGTGGATGAAATATGACATTTTCGTTTACTTCGTCTTATAGGGAAAATAGTGTGATTAATTTAAATTTTTAGTAGGTGAATGCATGTAGATCGTACAATATGTATGTGTTTTTAAATATTTACACTTATAACTGATCTCTTGGTACGAGTAAAATAAAGAATCGAGATCGTATATCGAATGTAATAAAAACACACTGGCTAAAGAAAGAGGAATAGATTCATTTTTCAACCCTGATTCCTTACTAAGTAGGACTGGCAAGTAGAACCAGTCAGTATATGGTCAGACGCGCCAATAATTTACGCGATGGATGCATGTATCATGGCATTTCAAACTCTGTTAATAATATATAATATGTACCTCCAATAAGCCAGGTATTATACATGCAACTGAACAGTTATTATTTAAAAAATTGTTGTCTGCTTGCAACCAGAATTGACACTTCCACGTTTATCGTTCCTATTTTTCTATTGAGATCGCCACTGCTTCTGACCAATTTAATCAACAAGAAGTGGATTACAAATTGCAGATATTTAAAACAACGCATAGCAGTTTGTAAGGAAAAAGACACCTTTCGAATGACCTTAGTGCATCCACCTAGGTAAAAATTAATTTGACGATGTAATTCCTTTCTTCGGAACCAATAGTCTCTGAAAACAAAGCAAAAATTTCATATCTCGCCTACTTTCGCAGGTATTAGCTCGTGACGCTGTTAATTTTACGCTCTTCCACCCACAACACACGACGTCTACTTGTCGCGTTCTGTTGACAGCTTGATGAGACACAGGTGATCTGATTTTTGTGCCGCGGGGACACAGGATTTCTGGGCAATCGTGGCTGGGGATTTCAGGCTTGTCGACGAGGGAGTAATACGAACGGATGGCCTCTTGTTGTATTTGTTCACCATGGCGATCGAAAACTTTATTGTGGTCTTCGAGGGCATATATTTTGTAACATGTTTAACCATTTTTATTATATACTTCTTTGTAAAAGTGGATGAATTAGTAGGTAGGAATATTATAGAAAGTAATAAATACAAGCTTCAAGACCCTATAATAAAAATTCTGAAGGTGTACTGAGAGGTGTGTTATCCTTTTGTGCTGGATGGTACTTTTCATTACTTAGGAAATCTCACATATTGCAGTAACTCGTGTCGTCTAAAATTTACTCTTCTAACACTGAGTTTGGATTCAAGCTGGATCTTTTTACCTAATTTTCTACCACGATACTACAACAAGGAATATATTCTTTCTAGAATATTATTTAACACCACAAAGTGTTTACTTCCTATTCTCCATAAAAATTGATCAAAAAGATCAATGTGCATCCAACATTCACCCTCTTAAGATTAATCCTCGACGAAGGCTTTATTTACCACCGAATTTTCAACCACCAAACTTCACCTATTTCAACACTGAAATCACCTAATACTACAAAATATTAGCTTTCCATTGCCAACGAAAATTCATTAAAAGAATCTATATCGTCCAACATTCACCCTCCTAACACTGACCTGGATAAAAGCATCATTTATCACCTACAGTGGTAGACAAGTTTGCTCCCAAAGGACTATTGCATCCACTCACCCGGATCATGTAGGCAATTTTATTGTTTGTGTCGAAATGGAAGGGACTAGGCAAGAGTTATAAGTAAATAAGAGGCAGGAGCTACGCAAAACTTTCAGTGAAATTGAGGCATTGAGAAGAAGAACGGACTAACACACATTTTTTGCGAAATTGAAATGTATTTCAATAGTCTGTACTAATCATATAAAATAGGAGAAATTATTCTTTTCCAATTTAAAACCATATGGCATAACAAAATCAGTTGCTGCATTAAAAAGTTGTGGTGACACCTGTGTGCAACACTGATTAAAATTAAACGGAAAATTAATTATGTCTTCATTAGGAAGCATTTCGAATACCAGCAGAAGCTGAAAATTGTGACTGCACTGGCAACAACGCCTACAAAACAAAATGCTGTTGAAAGCCTGCTTTTTAGATCGTCTCCTTTCCGTTTACCAAGTACCTACCTACTAGGGTTAGTCCGTTGTTGCTCTCAATGCCCCAATTATTCTCTGTCGTCTATGCGAGCAAACCGATGAATGAATATAACTTTCAACCACCAAACTTCAACAATGGGAACAGAAAAATGGTCCCAGCAACCACTTCGTATCGCCAGCCACGGACTATCCATCGCCTGCGAAAATGAATCGCAAAATTTGCCCTCCAGCACTCCTTGCAGCTCGTCGACGGCAGATAAGCGGTTGGCTGAGGGCGCCGGGCGATACAGGACGCGTCCTGCAATCCCGTTACTTCAATTGATGCTGAGAAATATAGCCGTCGCGCACGCGGTCGATAATCGAATCACTGGACAATTTTCGTCGTCCTCGTTATGCCTCCGCCAAATAGAAACGCGGCCCCGACGCTTGACACACCGAGGAAACCGATGGCGGTGGCGGCGAGGCAAAAAAGAACGTATCGACGAAACTTATTATCGAGGCTGGCAAATGGGCCGGCCTGATCGCCAGCCGATGCATTCACACGCGAATATCGCGTGGCGAGATATCGCGTCGCGACCTTTCTGCCAGTTAGAATTGCAAATGCCAGCTTGGGGCTACTCAAATATTTGAATAATTCCTATTTGATGAACGATTTATCTATTTATCGACGGAACGGGCTGGATCGATCCTACGTGCCTAAGGGTACGCGAAAAGGTGGCGCGCCTCAGTTTGCAGTCGAGTATAAAGTGTTGTAGGCCTACAGTTCGGAGTTTGACTGATTGATAGTGCTGATCAAGGAACGCGATAGTAAGGGATGCGAGGAATGATAAGTACTAGCTTTTGAAATATTCAGGCTTTTAAGTAACTGGAGAATTACGTACATACGTGGCGTGGCGTTTTAATTCGTCGGTTAAATTTGTCCATACAGATTCGAAATGTAAGGTGCATTCGATGGGGATCGAATGATGTTTTGACAGATCTGGAATTTTGTAGGGAATCGCACTGAATTTTAATATAGGAAAGTTAGTAGAATTGTATCTGTCACTGAGGATCAAGGTTAGAGGAATCAATGTGATAAATTTATAACATGTACAGCTGAATTCACCACGCAGAATGAATATTTCACAGTGCCAGGTGATCCTAATAGCGGCGTCATTAATAAACTGAACAGTGGACTCGACTGCACTCAAGTGGCTTTTCTGTGACCTAGAAAAAATGTTGGATCCCTTTCTTCGAAAAATTAATCACATCTAACAGTTTTACTAGAACCATTCAAACTGGACTCCCCTTAATGGTAAATCCCTCAAAAAAAATATTCAAGAAAAACAGAATATTTCGCTATCTTCATCTAATCTTCAGATTAGTCGAATTAAAAACGACAGAGACCAACTCGAAGCTTTGAAAAGCAGAAAATTGGAAACAGCTGCAGAAAGAGTTGCACGAAACCGAAAAAAGCTTTTTTAAATGCTCCCCCAGTTTACTGCACCTCGTAAACCACACAATAGCACCGGGTTGCTACACTCTTCCGACCAAACCTGGCAGCTTGGTGGGGTTATTAAATTTAAATTTCAAGAAGCGACTCGTCTCCGAAGTTTCGGTCTCAAGCGACTCGTTTGCGGCATACGAATCGCGCGAAGGCTGCGGGACAAGATATTAAGGGAAGAAGAAACGTCACCAGTCAGAAATTCTACGGACGCGAGACGTCTCTAACGAAGGACAAGAAACTTGCAACGAGTAGGGAACAAAGTTACCATGGTGCAACAACCCACGGCAAAATTTCTCGACGGCCATTCGTTGGTTAAGACTATGCAGAGTTTGAATTACAAGCTGGGGAAGCCTGAAATTGTTCACCTAGAGGTTTACTTTGCCTAAACATCCTAAACCAAGTACGGGGTGCTTTTGAACAGCTAATGTAAGTTCGAAAACGGGGTGTCAGATATTTTTCCATTCATTATAGAAAGTGTCTTGAATTATACAACTGACGCGGGGTGTTCGTCAACTCGAGAATGAAAAAGAAAATTGAAATTTTGCAGAAGTGTGTTTCAATTTATTGCTATTTTTGTCTCCGCAATGAAACGGTTTTACGGGTGACAACACCTCCTCAAAGAAATTATGAGTTTTCATATTATCCGCGAAACCGTAAAAGATATCGCTAAAAGTTTGATTCCAAATTTAATGGTTTTTAATATCCTATAATATAGTGATAGTGGGAATAAATTAAAAAAAATTAATCTGCTTCCAATTCTCGATTTTATTAAATTTTCAAGTTGCCGACCATTCCTCGTACCCCTGCTACATTGATAAATATTTAGGGAATCCGAAGGTCTAAAAACGGTAGCTTCTCTGAAATTCTTAAAATCACAACCCACGTGCCTACAGTACCCCTTCCTCGCCTCAACACGCACGAAGATTTACACCGTAAAGTATTATCCTGTACACTATTCGATGGATCGCTAACCACCAAGCCGCACGGATCGAAATAAAAATGCACAAGCCGTGCACGTGGGCGGTGGTGCTACTGGTGCACACTACTGCACACGCTACGCCGATAAATTGCTTCGAATTATCTGCACGCTCATCGCGAGAGCTTCCTGTCTTCTCCGAAGAGCAGCCGCTTCTATAGCGTATCCAGATAAATCCCAACGATTACGTGCAATTTCCCTGGGACATTAACGAACGAAGAATCGGAAGTTCGGGGGGTGATAGCGAGGCAGGGAGATATTCTTTGTGGAGCACTCTCTTCCACGCTCGAAGGGGACTCGCTGCTTTACGAAGGGAGGAGGAAGAAGAGGGCATCATTCGTCCTCCGTTCGCCGATACGCGTTGTTCTCTAACCCAAATTTCCCTCGTCAACGAGAAACCCGTTCGATGAATCGAAGAATGCGATATCGCCAGCCCCGGGCAGAAGGGGGCGGACGTGAATTCTACCTGCTACGAGGGTTCTGCTTTCTATTACAGAAACTGAGGAAACTGCTGTGATTTTCGCTCTTCCGAAGGTAATTTCTACAGATTTTTTAGAAGAATTTAAATATACCTCAGTGTTTAAAATGAAGACACCGATGTCTTTAATATGAAGATACTGATGTCTTGAAATCTTTAAAAGTGTGCAGATGTTAGTTGAATTATTCTTTTAGAAATCACCGTAGCATAATTTTTTCTGTTGTGAAAAGATCTCTGGTTTATTCGCGAGATAAGTAGGAGTGCAGAGGGTTAATTATTAGAAGGCACATCTGCAGAAGATACATTCTGAATACTTAGAACTCGTTTGAAGTTTTAAGGGATCAGGACTTAGGGAAATTGATTAATTTAAATAATGAATTAAATACCAGATTAGAAGCGAGCTGGGGCTACAGTAATCGAACCTGCAATTCCTATTCGTCGGAGGATCGAAAGCACCAGTGAAAAATGGTATAAAGGGAACGTTGACAAGGGACCCGTGAATATTAACACTGCCATCTGTGTATTCTCATGGCTTTAGTCTATTCGCACTGACCAGTAGTGGAGTACACCAAGATGGTCTACAGGGTCAGATAGAAAGGTCAATGGCGTTCGTATTCGTAATCGATAATATAATAATTGCGCTTCGATCTAGATTATACCCTTTCGATGTCGCAAATTATCCTTGACCGCCATATGATTATCGTGACTCCCTTTATGCTAAATGTCCAGTCGCCTATCACTATCCCACTTATCGTTGGAGAATATACCACCAAGTGTGGACACGAGATGTTTAGAGAGTTTAATGGACGTATACGTTTCGTACAGGGAAAGTTAATGGACTCGTTTAATTCGTGACAATTTGGAGATGCTTGATTTCAACGAAATGTGGAGTAACAATTGTCATTTGCTGTGTATTACAGCTCATTACTGTAGAATTTGTAAAAGTGAATTGTAGTAATTGAAATAATAGCTGGGTTGTATTTGTCTGATAGGCATAGTCCCTAAAATGGTAAAAATAACAGTGCGCTTATTTGGTTGATGAAGAAGAAAACGTACATGTAGAGCCAGCGACGAATAGCGAACGATTTTTTATGAAAATGTGAAATAGACCTTAGAACTAAGAACTTGGTAACTTTCGAGCATATCAGTTCACTCGAAGTTACTACAGCGGAGGAAGTGACTATATTTCTTACACCCACACCAAGGAGAATAAGTGCATCTCGTAAAACAGGTAAGAGATTGTGAAATTTTTCGAGAAACTTCGGAGTGACCGTCCATTGGTTCAGCGAATTGCAAGATTCTTTGAAGCCATAATATTTCAGTGCCTTGGTTCGCACTAGTTAAACTAGAGTAATATAGCAAACGTAGCGTCTTCAGACTACAGACAATTGGGAAATACTTGTATTCAATGCTTTTCTAAAACGTCAAGGGAAATGTGCTCGAGGTACAAAGAAGATTCAATAATGTAATGAGGGAAAACTGTGCACGTGTTTAGTGGCTATAAATAAATATCACTCACGTGAATCTCTATTGATAGATGTATGTGTGTGTCAATGAAGGGCTTAGTAGGTATCCTGAGACAAGGTTGGGGAAACCTGTAAGGACCACTACAGGATCGCCGAAACTTATTGGTTGAACGAACATAATCGAAACACGTTCAATTGAAATTGTTCGAACACGTTCATTGGATACAGCTCGTCCGAATCGTTTTCGTGAGCAGATTAATGTCGAATTACAGTTTGCAATACGTACGAGGTGATAATGCATGTTATTAAATGATTTACAGCTTCGAGAACTCCCATTGGAGGATTCAATCCGATTCATAATTTCTGCTTCTACTGGAATTTGATATTCATTAGCAGTCATTTCCCTGTACCGAGTACACAAACGTGATAAAATCTAAATAGAATACTTGAGTCGTTTCCAGAGAGCCTGATACAAGAATTGAACAAAATACACGCAGAAAATAAGAATTGGAGGGAATGTTTTGTTCAAAATGGAGATGAAAACTTAACTATTCTAAAAGGAACATTACTCACTGTGATTTTTTGTTAATTAAATTATTTCCTCTTTACCCAGTGCACACAATCTGATTTTATTTGAAATTATACAGGGTGTTTAACAACAAAATGCACGTGTAGCAAAATGCAAATTACGTGCTCTGCGGATCATTTCCAACCGGAGAGTTGGTTTAAATGTGAGTTCTATCGCCTATGGTTTATCAAAGAAATGGGGATTAGTGTCTCATTGGATTTGTTATTTGTACAGCATGTCTCGCTGATTTTAAATTAGGTAGTCATCCATGTATTGATTATGTTCGAGAAATTAATTTACTGATTGCAGTGTTACACGAAATCCCTGGCGCATGACTGTCAAATCGAACAGTTGGCGTGAATTGCTGAACCGAATAACGGACTGCGGTGCTACTATAAAAAGAATGACAAGTTGCGCTCTGTGACTGGGGCTTTTACTTGACTTGCACGAGGGGATCAATTATGCATCGACAATCAGAGTGGACATATCGAATCGCTTAACTGAAAATCAATGCCGAGGTGTAATCTAATTTCGTTGCTAGTAATATTATTAAAAACCGCAATAGAACGTAAAATAAAATAAAAACACCACAGATTTGACAAATTCTATGAAAATCTTAAGTAGTTCACGATTATTTTTTTTATAAATCATTGCAAATTGGATTCACATCCATCCCAACTTTTCAACTGAAAATTATTCCACTAGGCCTTAATTAATCTACGTGTATTTTGTTATAAAATGCTTATTATTATATTGAACTTTTTTATTATATCATAATTCCCACACGAATTACTACAAAAATAATTAGAAGTGGAAATATCTGGAAATTCATGAAAATACTTTAAATACTCGCAGAAATAAATGAATCTAGCATGGAAAAATAATTTCTCGAAGCCAAGTAGTAAATACCTTTTAGTTGCTATCGTGAGCAAACATGAACGGGATCAATAAGTTAAAATATGGAATATGTAATAGAATAGAGAATAACTAGTTAGGCTCTGGTAATCTGGTTTCGTATGATAAAGCAATCCACGCGTAACTGATTCTATTACGTATTCCCTTACGAGAGGTCTGTTAATTGAACAAGGATTTGAGATTTCGAGACTCACCGGGAACTGAGAGATCGTTACACTGCAGCTCAATTATACTGGGTGTCCCGTAATTCGAAACACAATCGGAAGGGACGTGAACTGGGCGTCACGCTGTGTAAAGAATTCACGATGACTCGAAAGGGCAGCGAATGAAATCACAAAAGGACTGCGGCAATTACAAAGAATTACGAGGGAATTGACATTCGAGAGGGCGAGAAGCGGTGTTAAGAGAATTACTGGCTCAATTTGCGAGAAATTGCGCGCAATTCCCGATTTTTTTTTGAAAGTATCACTCAAAATAATTATCATGTACAATGGGTAAATGAAAGGGAAATAATGATGAATGCGTAAAATGGAAGCACTCATACAGCAGGGAAGAACGCTGCAGGATTTTTATTATAAAATGCAACGAGAATTGTCGAGTTTGTGATTATGATACACCCTGCACGTTTAAAGATATTTTTCTACATTTCTGTTTTCTAGAATCTCCTGAAGTCTCTCAATAAGCAACACTCCTTAAGCAGTTCTGAGTATCATTCAATTGAAATATTTAGAAGCGACTATTGGAGTAATAAATGCTCTAAATTGGTTGCATGTCATCCTTGGATATTTAGAGGAAGATAGATAAAAGAATTTTATAAAGAAGTTCAGAAAGGGTAACATCTCAAGTAGAATTATTTCAGAGAATACTAAAATACTGTGACTCAGAATTCAGAATAAAGAACAATTAATTCCGAAAACCACTAACAATAAGTTGCTTTTGCTTCTTGATAACTACAATGACAGCACATGTGAATGACAAAACAGAGATATATATCCCACCTAAATATATTCTTCACATGTAAATAATTTGAATGGTATCAAATCTGCAAGGAATACCATTTCTGATCACATCCCAATTACATACAAAATATTCCCTGTACCATCACAGCTGGAAAAGACATTTGGGTGGTCTGTTTGAGATAGGACACCCTATATATATATATATATATATATATATGTATATATTCAAGTTCCTATCACCCCCTTTCACCTCCCAGTAAGCCATACCTGCAACCCCTCAGCACACCCAACCAACTCCGCCACAACCTACCAAAAACCGACCTCGAACTGTCCCTCGAAGCCGCCAAACCAGCACAACAGAATCAGAAAACCTTCGACGCTGTCCACGCGAGTGGCGTGCCCATTCACCACAAGAAACCATCGATCAAAGCCCACCGATACGTGAGCCAGATGCCCCATTACCCCGCCAGAGACCAGCCTGAGATCACGCCATGTCCATCGAATGACAACAGTCGATCCAAATTGTACCTGAATGCGTGCACTTCTTATGATTCTGATGACCTTGGCAGTTAACATGGTGCTCGTGCGAGTGGTGGCTGTGATGGAACTGCTGTCGCTGCTGCTGCTGCTGGTGCTGGCTGATCGGCGATTTAAGGACGCTGAGCACTAGGTCCTCGGGGGATGGCACGATCCTCGTCAGCTGGCGGCTCTGCCTGAACAGCGTCTCCTGCTCGCCACGGTTCATCCTGCATCCAAGTCGTCGACGCTGCAGATAAAATCCCGGATACCATTCGTGTCTGCCACGGCCAGGACCGCTACCTAGCATAACAGCGTGCAGCATCCCGAGGCTGTCTTGCTGCTCGTGATCCACCAGCGACCGTTCACCACTCCTACGACCAGACGAGCAGCCCTTCTGTCCATGGTCGTCTGGGGTCCGCGACCACTGCACGATTCACCCCACAGCGTTCCTCTGGCCGCGAAACTGGCACAGTTCGAGGGGCACTCGGTTCATGGGCTCGGGAACACCGTTCGAAAATTCTTACTCGCGGACTGGAAATGGGAAGCAGGTAGTCTAATGGTGGAATATAGAAGTTAGGGAGTTAGGCTAGTGTTTAGAGCAAGCGTGGATGATTATCTGGCGATGCGCATAGGATCGTTGGCTTTATTTCTCGGGCTAATCGTGGACGATCGCAACCTGGGTCGACCTAGATTCGGGCTTTAAATTTCGACAGCAACTGACGACGGTGTGTTCGTTTTAGTTCCCGGACGATGCGAATGGCTCCCTTTGGAGGCGCTCCGAGCCTTGCACAGCGAGTTCTTTTCCGCTGCCCGTTTGCAAGGGAACGCTTCTCAACTTCCCTCTGGTTCGCTCATTTGCGCTTCGCCCGCTCCACTTGGACCCTGCGACTCCGCTACCTAGCTTCCTTCGGCTCGCCTTTGTCTTGCCGAGGGGCTTTTTCCACGGGCCCTGTGGTATCGTTCTCTCGTCCGCGGTTTCGTCCAATCCCGCAGAGGCGATTAGTTCTCGTAACCGAGTTCCCCACGTCCGCAGACAATCTGCCCTGTCAGCGTCACACGATCACCAAGCTGGCTACTGTGCAGGTCCACGGTAGAAGGTACGAACGGAAATGCGAGGAAAACGATGGAAGAACGGATATTGTTTACGAAAAAATCACCATCGCTCGGCACAGAGAACTCTATTCGGCGTTCCCTCCTCATAAATTCTTCCAGGATGAAGGGGAGAACCTTCGCCAAGTCTTTCTCCGAATCCCCACCAATCGTTTAACCAAAAACAGAAACAGGCTCGGTCACCCTTGGCATCATTCCTCCAATTCGCTTCACGTGCCTGCTCCCGCGTTACCAACTCCTCCAAACTCACCTCGACACTCTTTTAAAGGAGTTACACCTATCAGTTTTCCACAGCGACTTAAGCAACCCGATAGGCATTCTCGAAACGTGAATTCTGCCGATCGTTGCGACGCGCCGCGACATTGGACAGTCAGCGATCAATCCTGAACGATTCTCGACTTTCGGAGGCGAGCGTGCACTATGCTATTATTCTTCCTTCGCAGCGTCGCGAGCCAGAAACTTGCGTGTATTAAAATCGCATTCGGGGCACAGAGGCGCGTGGGAACGACCGAAGAAGCTGTCTCTCCACGGACGAAGAATGTCCGAGTGTCGGGCAGGTTGCCTGCTGTCGGAAAGTTGACTCCGGGCGCCTCGAGACGATGCTCCGCGTCACCTCGAACTTCGCTGGCGAGAGCACAGTGTTTCGAGGCACGGAAACTTTTTTCATTCACCGCACAAGCGGCCCAGTTTCGAAGCCGACAGGGGCGCAGACAACGGCAAGGGTCAGATATCCTGCTCTATCGCCGTCCCAGCGCTGTGAAACGACGTGCCGCTCGGAACAGGGGCGCGTATCGACGGCGGGCACGGAGGCAACCTCACTTCCCACGATCGGGTGTCCTCTGACCTTTCGCGATTCCGCCCCGGCGAGTTCAAGCGTCCCATAAATTTTTTAAACGCGATCCACCGTCCCGTTTCGACAGTGCCTCGCACACTCGGCCGTCTCCGACCTATATCTATCGCTCTAGAATCCGACGTTCAGCTGAGACTCCGAAATGAGATACGAAACTCCTTTCCACGCTCCTCGATCCAGCGCCCGCTGCTCGACGGCCAAGATGGAAGAAGAGGATTCACGAGGTCTGCGGAGTTCCGAGGCACTCCTCCACGTGGGGCGTCCTCTCTACGACGAGCGATCGAGGGGATTTCGTTGGATTCTGAGAGATTCGATCTCTTCGATCTCTTCTCGTCGATAGAATTTCACGGGAGTCCGCGCCTACTTCCAATCTCTCAGAGAGGGAATCCGTGGCGACTCGACGCGTCCGACGAACGTAACGACTTCTCTCCCTCGACTCGATTATCCACGTCGCGCTTACCCAGGTTTAATGACGGGATTGCGCACCGCGGGCGAACCTCCGCTCTATCAGCCCCGTCGTCTGCAATCGGCTCGATAGAATTTTAATCGAAACTTCCCGCGGCGAGTTTGCTCTCGCATTTAAGATACTATTCCGCGGCAGTCGCTTAAATACGAATATCGCTGCTCGATTCAGCCGCGTCTACACTTGCAACCTCGGATCACTATGAACGCTCTTCGCGAGCCAACTCGGAGGGGTCGATCTTCAAAGTCCCACTGAAGCACGCCGCGCTGTGATACATGTGTCTCCGGCTGACCTCTTCGACCTCTCCCTCATTTCTCAGTTCCCGTTACGTAAGGCTGAACAAACGCAATTCAAAACGGTAGGCCAAGTGCGGTCAATCGCGTGGACGTCCTCTATGAAGACCACGGCTGTTCCGACACTTCACGAGTGTGGAAGAATCGACGCAATCAGTTATCCCGAGACTTAAAGCTTCTTTTAGGCAACCCTTCTTACGGGACAGTGAAGGGACGCTCCGCAGCTAATCCTTCCACGCAACGTCGCGTTAAAAAGCAAGGAGATGCCGGGGGACGAGTGGACGAGGGCCTGGAAGGTGTTTTGTAACGGGATGCTCGTGTTTCAGAGGGTGATAGTTCGGCGGGAAGGGCTCCCGAAATCACACGAAGGAAGCACGAGAGAACTGGAGGATCCCTTGGTGGGATCGAGGGATGGCGATCCCAACGCGCACCTGTACGATCACGGGATCACACGGGGACACGAGGTCGCGTGGTGGAGGTCGAAGTCGCGTAATGTGCTCATGACGACAGCCCGCAACCAACTGTGGCTCTTGGCCACCCTGTAGTTCCGCCACCCACCGCAGCCCCGAATAGGGGTGGCTTGGCGCTGGCACGTCGCGCACCGTTTAGGCACCGGAGGAAAATGTTTTCATCTGGCCCCCCCTCTACGTGCCCCTTGGCGAACCGTTACCCGCGTCACGTCGACGCGCGCGGTACGCTCTCCACTCGCGGTACGGTGGCCCAGAGCTGGGCAAACTGCGGCTTCGAAATTGAGAGAAATTCAGAGCGACGTCAATGGGATTTGAATGTTTTACAATTATAAAGCTCGCAGAATTTAATGAAATCGAGTCACAAGCACCCTTCCTCCTTCATTAATGTATCATTTGGACTGGGACACCTATGTTGCCCCGAAAGATCGTCGCGAAAAGGAACAAAATTTTAACGACTCTTTTAATCCAAGCGAATTATAGCTTTTATACACACTTCTGGAATTTGTGTGTAAAACAGCAAAGAAAACAGTTTCTGATAAGTGATAATTAATAAGTAGTATGTGTGGCTTGCCAGGGCGGGTCAAAAGTGACCCTGTACCCCTGTAAGAGCACGTGACAGTAATAATATAACATTGAATTTTCAATACCATATTCCAACCCCAAGTCCATCCAATTTATAGTTCCATAATTTCACAAAAGTCTAAAAAATCATCCCCCAAGAAATTCCAGATAAATCAAGCACTGTCTGTAGAAATTCTACGCTGTAAAAATATTTAATACAAAAATTCATAATAAATACTGCGTAAGAATTTACCAGACGAGGACTTGACAAAACAAAGGAATCTCTCTTCTGGAGCTCATAGACAAGCCACCCAGCAAGCTTCCGCCGATGTCGATGAATTGCTCGACGAAAATAACGAACGAATTTTTCCGCGTTTAACGAAGGAACAAAGTTGAAGCAATATCGCCGTGGTAATATCATGTAGACAAGCGGAAATATAATTGGTGCTGCGCGGAACTGATGAAAAGCGACGCAAAAGAGGGCGGAATTATTCAGGGGCCGCTGCAGTAACTCGCGAAATCGTTCCTGAATAATTCCCCCGTGCTTCCTTTCGTGCGCCCCCTCCTCCGTGCTTACGTTATGGAATTTCAGCCGCTAATTCTGCCCCGTCGCTTTTTACAATGGCACGCACCGCGATACGTTCCACCCGCGGAATTACGTTACGCGGAAATTTCCATGCTCGCGGTCCGCAGAAGTGTCCGAATATTTATACCGCGTAATCGCCTGCGACGGACTAAACGTGCCTCGTCCAAACGATACGGCGAGCCGGGAGAAATAGTAACGCGAATCTGTAATTGCGCCTTTTCTATTCGCGCGCGTGCGCGAGCCTCCTTTTCACGAGGGGCACGGGAGAAAAAGATGAAAATGAAGCGGGGGAAACCTCTGATGAGATGGGGGATTCGCGTCAGAGGAGAAATCTTCGTTCTCTGGAAGACGTTATGAGTAAATCTTTTCATCTGCATATATTAAAGTAAGGGGAGCGTATAAAATTAACAGAGGAAAATTAAATTTTTTTGTTGGAAAATGATGAGGGATTTTGCTGTAATCTGAGGTTTAATCAAGCAAAGGGAAACTTCTACATAAGGTAATATTGGTAATTAAACAAGTACCTGTGGGAGATAGGAGTGACTTGGCATGGCGTTAGTGAGATTGTGTACAAAGCCCTGTGCTATCCAAAGTGTATTTTCTCTAAGAAAAGTAGGCTTCATTAGAGAATGTTTTAATGATCTGCATATTTATTTAACACCTCCATTTTAAGATTATTATCCAAATCACAGCGACGCCCTTGATATTTGTCAACTTCCATTCGTAATACTTTCAAAGATGCACTCGTTTGTAAATTGCCACAAAACAGTGATAACTTTATTATTCTATTAATAAAGTAATAAGTAGTACAGGTAGATATTTTTCGCGACCACTACTTGAGATTTCTGATCAACCAAGAAATTACTCCCACGATTGATCCAGATGTCCCACTTCTGCGCAAATTACGCCTCGATACATATGTATGTGTATGTAAATCCGTGCATCCATACGTACAGCCGAGGAGTACACGCAGGCGAACTTGGATTTACGTGCACGTTTCCTCACGAACTTCCCTTGCCAAGCATGATGTATTTGTAGTTGCAATTTGTCTTGCAATCATCCCGTCGGTCCATCATGTAGGATCTCGTTTAAAGATCGCTGCGCGTGCATAGCTTGCATCTGCGAGAAGTTGGAACGTTTCTTCGAAAGGATTTTGTATTTTCGCTTCACCTCGTCAAACGTCCCACCGCCGTTTCGAACTTTAGTTCCTCGTTTGGCGGCTGTTGCGAATTGCTTCTTTTTATCGTGGGTATTATAAATTAATGTTTGAGTTGCAGAGTAGATCAATAAAGAGAGTGGAAATTTCGCTGAGTTTTTAGACAGTGTATTTTTTAAACAGGTGTAGGGAAAATCACTTCATCAGGCAGACACTAAATAGATTCTACCATTATTCATTCCATGGAAGATTTAGCAATGAGAGTATTTTCTAATTTTGTAAATTAGATGGTAAAACAGGGAATTGTAAAGAAATAGATGGAGGCGTAGTATTAAAGACACAAGATACCGATTAGTACAAACTTGATTAGTCGAAGAGACTTCAGAGTTGTGATCAAAGTTGTCCAGACTTGAACTTATTTTAATCAAATTTAGATTTAGAATTCTGGGGAATTTATATAGACACCTAAAGTTGCTATCTATTATTGTGAAGGTACATCGTAATAATCTTGATAGAAATGTCACCACGACCCACGAGGATGCATTTAGTTTGTGCTATAAAGTTGAGTACTCACAGGCCCAATACTCAGAGGAGCGTTAAAGAAGATTGCAGCAGTGAAAAAAATATATTTACGATGGAACGATATTTCTGTCTTATTTAGCGATAAACAGGTCCCATTTCTATCGCAGCGACTCCAAATATCTGCGACGGTTCACCATCAATTTCGCTCGATGATATTTCTGACCGCGGGATCAGGAATTCTTATCCGTCGTTGGAAAAACGAGCGATGCGTCCCTGAGGAATCCTTAAAGCATCCTCGCAACCTTTCCTGGATGACGATAAATTTTCTTACGACCTTCGAAAGGGGAAAATGTAATGGGACGGATACGTGCACCGTTATTTCGTTACTTTCACTAGGTCTATTGGGAGAGACAGTTCAACGAATATAAATGACGAGCATTCCTCCAGGAAATTTAATAGCATGCTCCTCGATGGTACTAACATCACGAACACCTTAAATGAGGGTTCGAAGCATGGGGATGAAATGCGGAGATTTGAGAAGGGCCGAGAAAGAATGATGAAGGGAAGATATTGCGGCGATATTATGACCTCGAATGAAATCTGTAGAAAAGTAGAATTGTAAGTTGTGAGTCGATTTTACTGCGCATTTATCGGTCGCAACGTAACGTAACTACATTTACCCGGTCCAATTTCGGCCCTGTATCTCGTAAAGCTCGCTGGCTTAAAACGATGAAACGAGTTCGACTGATAAATGACTTCTGGCGAAAGGATTCGAGCAACCTTTCGCCGGGTGTAACGCGCAGCCGAATAGCAATCGATATAAAAGTAGGATTACCAGTTAGCTCGTGTCTTCAGGCCTTCGCCACCGATCGTGATCTCGTTCTCGACGAGAAATTCGAAGGGGAAAAGGTAATTTTCCTTGGAATTATATTTCTCACTGGTAATACTGACGGCCCATTAATCCTTTTCTTGCACCTACTGTATCTGGTAAATTAATAGTGGGGGATAATTAAGAGATAGCTGGTATCGAAAACGAACAATTAATTACTGTTCCTTAGAAATATCGTATCTTTCCATTTTTGGGCTTCACCTAAATTTGCAAGTTCAACTAAAGTGTTAAATTGTAAAAATGTAAATTTCCAGCACGATGGAATAGTATCTTTATATTCCAGTCGAGAAAAATTAAAATTTTGTATTGAATAATATAATGTAAAGCTGGAATATAATATAATATTATACATATGTTAAATACTGTAATATAATAAACTGAATTTACATTGAAAAGATCTTTACGGATTGAGAAATAAAAACACTTGAGGAACTAGCTAAGAAACTATTGTATTATCGTAAAATTTGAAAAATTGAGGCACTTAAATTTGAAGACACTGATTTGACTAATTCTAGACATTTACTAAATCTATATCAACATTATCAACCACTGCAGATATTCGTAACACCATCACGTAGAAGTGAATCGATTTACTGAAACGAATCAACTATAACAAAATCATAAATTAGAGAATGCATAAGCTATTACTCAGTCATTTTAAATCAACGCATGCAAAGAGCACACAAGTAATTACAAATGCAATGCGACATTGGAGTGAAAAGGAAAGGCAATTTATGCGACAAAAGGTTAGCTATGGAGATTTAAAAACGTTTTCCATTTCATATTTTACCACCAATTCAATGGCGCCCTGTACAATATAACTCCACTTGACTCTCAAATGGGAAAATTCAAAGAAATGGTTATAAAAAGCGCATTTGCCCCGAAATCAACAAATCCACGTCACTTTTTTCCAAGGGTAGTCGAGCTTCACGAATTTCTACGAATTTCTTAGCTCGTAGGGTTTTCTCTGAAACCCTCTTTCTGCCAGTGGCAGGGGCGCAACAAAGGGACAAGCAATTGTTTGCATACCGTTGAAACGTCCTCGTCATTAATCAAGGTTTCCAGCAATTTTTCAGTGTACGTCGCCTCTCTTTGTGCCCATTCTTCGTCGACTCGTCTCTGACGCCGGCCACGCTTTCTGCGTCCGCTGAAAACCCCTTGCTGATCGATTGAAAGTGTTTCCCTAAGCATTACCGACAACTAAAAAAATAAAACTGAAGAAGCGGCGCGGCGGTGGCAAGTCACCTTAAAGTTTCGTCGAGCTCCTTGCTCCTTGTTGCACGACGCGATCGAGGGGAGATCGAACGTCTTCCTCTTGTCTATTTTCACGCCACTATAATATAGCATACACTGCTTCCTAAAAAAGCAAGCATGACGGAAGAGAAGGGGGGGATTCTAATAAAATGAATAGTTTATGCTGGTCCTCATGCTCAAAAGCGTTATATGTGCTTGCACCACGAAGTGGAAAGTTTTTGTTCAGAAATATGGGATTGGAGTTGTGTTTTGAAAGGGTCCATGCGATACGTAAATTGAATACAGGGTGCTGGAGAAACTTTAGCCAAACCTTAGGGTCTTCTAACGTTCATTCAAGTAAGTACAAAACTCTTAGAGGATATGGGTACAGAAATGATTTATTATTGATATTTTTGAAAGTGGGAGGTTGTTAATAGAGAATTTTCAATGTACTTTTAAAGTACGACCCTTAATTTCGTCGAAATTATAAGCCGCGAGCAATTTAAATACCTAACGTGGTAACTTCAAGTTCACTGGGAAAAAAGAGATTGGAGACCTCGTTATTCGAGAATTAAGTTCCGTATTCTGCAATCTGTCTCGCTTGAATTTACAAACACTTTTAAGAAGCCCGCCAAATTTCTTTTCGAGATCACTTAAATGTAGCTAAGGCGCAACAGCGTTTCATGTGTAACCTCGCATTGACATTTCGCGGAACGAGCTCATTCTGGTCACGAATCATCGAGGAAAGACGAGTCCAAACGAGGCTCCCTGCCAGGATCGATTAATCGTGTATCGTTCCTGTTCTCCAGCGGAAAGAAATTCGGGGAAGAGCTCGCACGTAACGGGAGCTAACAGGCTGGCGCGGCTGGGGTGAGTAATGGAGGCGAAAGCGACTCTTCGCAAGCAATGTTTCCTAGCTTAGACGTCGCGATTACGCTCAAATACCCTGAGTCGAACCAGAATGCTTGATTACTCCGGATATAATTGTGGATAAATGCGAGCACTGTTAGCGCGATCATTCTATACTGTATTCCACATTAGAGCATCCAGGTTTCGCGCAGGCACGACCCTCGCGATCGTTGCTACGCCCGACTCCCCACTTAACCGCCTATGTTTTTCTCCGTCGCACGGCCCTCTACTCTCTCTGTTAACTTTTCGTGCGAGACGTTGTTTACGTTGACAACGGTCAGGTCCCGCGTTTGGGATGTATCAGTTATTCCTTGCAAACCAATCGCGTGCGGTTCAAACAGTGGGTAGTAGTGGGAGCTGCGCAGATCGGTCGCAAATCGGTAGGGGCGTCGGGATGCTCTTGTATGGAATACAGTTTATATTATGCCACGATTGGATTTCAAGGACACCTGAACGTCGAAGTGCTTGAAATTTGGCGATCAAGAAGCTTTGGTGGCGGAAGCTCGACTTCAAAGAATTTTAATTACAGTAACTCGACATTCGTTGTTTGTTGTGCTATCAAGCAATTCTGAATTCGCCTTTGTTTTGTGTTCCGCGTTCTGTACATCACTGTCTTATATTTTACTGTGTTTAATATTGGGGCTAAACCCGTCTAACAGTAATAAATAAATAAATAAGGAAAAACTTGCTTTGAAAATTGTAATCTAATCGGTTCAAGCCTTAGGAACTTAATTTCAGAATTTTATTTGAAAACTTAAGACCACAAAATGTGAGATTATACATAATTATTCTTACTTTCAGTGTCCAAATATTATCTTCCCTATCTTAATATTACGTAATATTGCATAAGTACAAGGGCGAATGCAGCCCACAAATATAAAGAAATTTATCAATCACAACTTCTATCGCTCAAATACACACTTCTGTCACTTCCTCTCAACTACTCCTCTTTGCTTTCTCCTAAGCCTACCCCATAACAAATCAATAACAATAAAACACAACGAACCAAATCCTTCCGCAAATTAAAAACACCCCTCCAACTAACATGATCCTCCATTTCCCCGGAGATACCCTCCACAGAATCAAGTAAATCATCCATTACCGCGTCCACCTCCGCTGAAACCAAGATGAAATGTTTCGAGGAACGCTAAACACGCCCTTGCAGTTACGTAACAGGCGTAGGGGGGCGGTGTTAAGGCACGGAACACGATTTCACCGAGATTTAAAGGGGACTGGTCGCGGTCTTTAAATAGCTCCGAGAGTCGGAAACAAACCCCGCCAGTTCTCATTCATCCACCCCTCCAGCCCTCGTCTCCGGAGGGGTGGTTCATCGCCAAAGTGTTCCCGCGCTTCCGCTCGCGAAGGAACTTTCGCCACGGCAAAAGTTTCGTCGTATCGCTTGCTCGGGAGCGTCCCGCGCCCCGCCGCCACCCCCTCAAGTTTCCCTGGCGTTAACGTCTACCCACACGGCTTCAGTGACCTCTTCTGGAAGCGTTGAACCGTCCCAGCCGCTTGTTTCAGGAAAGATAAGTCAGTGGGAAAGGTATCGGGCCGCGAGGAGTCGGAAGATCGAGGACACGAACTTCCATATACCGTACACGAAAGGGGTTAAATGCAGTTCATTCGCGGCGAGCGGCGAGCCTCCCCCAAACCCCGCTCCACCGCCGTCGGCTTTTACCACCCCCCTTCCCTCGAATGCAGATGGGAAAAGTTTTATTAACTTATGGGACGGGTTAATTGATTTTGTTGTGCAGGATGTCTCGCGCGGAGACGCGTCGCTCTTGGCTAGATTTCTTTTTACGTGTGCGGTGCGGGTGGTGGAGTGGAAGGATACTGTAACAGTGTAACGAGTGGAGGTAGGCGATTGAACAGGATATTTCTTCGTTCTAGAGATAAGTAGGATAAGTTTCTAGAGTTTGCTCGCTTACATCTTGCAGTGTACGATGTGGTTGTTGTTATTTATTGTTGTGCTTAAGATATTCGATTTGAGCGCCTTCGTGATAATATCTTCCGGATTTCGGGAAGAGGCGCTGAGCTTTGGAAGACCCCATTTTTACAAGGTGATTGATAATATTGTACCAGTCAAGATGTGATTGTGTGACGTCCCGGCCCCACCATGGGTCGCGCTGGTTAGTCGCCGCCAGCGCCGCTAGAGGTCTACTCTTCTCGCAGGCCTCTAATCAAAGAGGAGATATAATATGAGGCGTCACTCGAGAAGGACAGAAATAAGCTAGGGAAATCACTAGACAACCAATTTAAATGCCCATTCGGCAATGATCGCTAAACTTCGGAAATGATCGGTAAACTTCGACAATAATCAGCCAACTGCGGTAAGGTACATTTAGTCGATTTGAATATCCCGCTCGAATAGACAACCAATTTAAATGCCAAGGTCAAGTAAGGACTTCAAAGGTTCCGCCCGGAGTGACGCCTCTTATTATATATCTCCTCTTTGCTCTAATTTCCACTTTCGTTCGCATATATACAAATTCCAAGTTATTTCCTCTTAGTCCCCGTGTGTTTAGGACAGGAACCGTCAGCTATAGCCCTACTGATGAACCTGGCTGACAGTTCTAAGACGAAACGCACATCTTCTTTTCCTCCTCGATCTTTAAATGCCAATCCACCCGCTCCGCACTGTACTCCAAAAAGGCGTGACCAGCAAGGTCCCTCTTTACGTTCCTGGAATCATCACCATCTGATTTCGGACGTACCAGTTCGCTTTTGGCTGAGTTTTTCTATTATACAAAGATTCTTGGCTTTCTTGAGGTCCAGAGCCCCGGGAGGTGCTAGAACCTGGGAGTCCATTCACTTGGATAGGAAAGGAATTCCATTTTCACTGGCTTCTAATTAAGATTTAGCTTCTCCTTCAATTAAGAGCGTAGACAGCAATTCACAATAGTGTTACCGAGAACGAATTGAAACCCCTGGATTAAAAGAGTGGAAAAGGGTTTGCGATTGAATGGAGTTTTATAGATGTTGAAAGAACTACGTGTCATGGAGGTAGCGAAGAACTAGTGCACAGAAAGTGCCTGCGGGGATGATCGCGGATTGGTTTCGGACTGGGTCTATTGTTCTCGGTTCTACGAGGTGGACGTCTCAAGATTCTAAGTCTGGTATACATGACCTCTAGGACGCGAGTTTCCAGAGTAAATGGCATGGTGGCCTATTCCGTTTCAAAAGATACTTGTCAGACGAAAGAGTGACCCCAAAATGAGGCCTTTTTTCGCCTGTTCTTGGTCCCACGATTTTGGAACTGAATTTTATGCCAAACGATCCTTATGATGAGATATCAATTACACCAAATTTTCAAGTTGAGGTGACAATTACTTTCTGAGATATGCGAGGTCAAAGTGAAAATTCGTTAACGCGTCAGCCCATACGCTTCGATGTACGGACTTTTATGTCCGGACAATTATTCCCATGGGTTTTGCTGATGACTAACAAAGAAATTGAATTTGGATTTTCAAAATGCACAATGGTCGATTTAATATGGCGGATCGTACGTCTGAAAATATTCTAATTTTCATAAAACTTTGGTCTAATATTCGTAACGTAAAAAGTTATAGAATGAATTTTCGAAACTGAAGTAATATTTATGGTTTTAATAATAATCATTTCATTGTAATTATCGTACACCATTCATACACACATTAAATTTCGAGTAGTATTTTACCCTGAGGGACCGAAAAGTGCAGAACAGCAAAGTTTCAAAAAAATCGGAATAGGTACTCGAGTTACCGAAGTTCGCTTGTCAGCAAAGAAACTAGCAATTCATCAGAAAAGAATAGTCCCGCATAAAAGTATGTCCCTCTAATTGAAAACCATAGAAGTATCTCATCTGAAAATCCTCTAACTTTAGTTCGCAATAAGGGGATAAAGCGATCAACGATTGAGTCTATTTCCTCGGTATCCACAACGGGGCCATTTTCCTTCGTTCCATATTAACGGCCAGCTGCCACCCGGCCAGATCGATTAATTTTCCATCCACCGATGCATATAGCGGTCTGGGCTAGGTCTGCCTAAAGTCTCGCGTGTTCATATTTTAAGAGGAACCATCACGCTGGCAGGTCACTAGGTTCGCTGGCGCAATGGCGGCGCGAGTGGACAACAGAGTTGAACGCGCTGTAAATTCAGCCTCGCCAGGTGCAATTACGCCACAGGTTAACCGGTACGCCTGCTTACGTTATTACCAGCGGAGTAAACTAGTTAAGACTCGAGGGAACAATCCCTGACCGGGGTAATAACCAGCTTTGTTAACTGCTTGTGTTCAAGCGCCACGTAAAGGGCCATCCTGAGCTCTGCATGTACGCGCGCGGGTGTTAAGTGTGGCATTCACTAACGGGAGGCTGAGTTATGACGCTGCATTAAGTAATGAGAAGACGGTTGGATGGGGATTCGACTGCTGAGGAGCAATGAAATCAATGCGAGGAAGAAAGTGGCGAAGAACGAGTTTTGAAAATTCTACAGAAGATTTGCCTGAGAAAATCCATTTTCATGAAGTTTGTAGGATTCAAACTCTGCTTTCTATTTCTTACGTCGATGATTCTTTGTCACGCGTCAGTGCTAAAATTGGGGCGAGATTATCGCAATTGCGACCGTACAGAATGAATTTAACGTAACGGTGAAAAATTATTGCAATAATTCTGCCCGTGACTTCCGGCATAAACTTCACAGCCTCTTTGCCCCCTGTGCTCGCAATGTATGTACAAGCAGCAGTCGAATCGCGAATTGTCAAGAATGATCGACGAGCTCGCCTCCGCGGTCCACTTGGCCACGCGTCGGTCCCAAAGCTGAGAGCTCCTTCGATCTTCCTTGCCCCGAGAACGAGTCACAGGAGGCAAGCTGTCGTGCGTCGGCAGGAAGGGAGTGAGAAGAAAAGCGGGCAAAGCTTGGCTCGTAAAGCGAGCAGCTACACGGGAATGGCATTCCCAAAGCCCTTCGCCCATCGGGGGATGCCGACACAAATATCGTTACACCTACTTGTCACGATCGCCAGCTCGCTGCACGCAGGCTCTGCGCAAGTAAGTCGGTAAGTAGTTCGTTGTGAAATGCTAAATACCGTCGACGACCCGCGTGTCTATTTATAGAGCCGGCTGGATCGATATCTGTCCACTATACAGAGAGGGGCCGAGGGGTGAGAAAGGCGAGCGATGGGGAGGGAAACCGTGAGGAAGTCAGCCAGCAGGGAGGAAAAGGAAGCAGAAAGAGCATGTATGCCCCCAAGCTTTTTATGCATCGATATCTGCGCCAATCCCGCCCTGCCATTTCGACCCTGCTGCCAGATAAACTCGCCGGCTCAACCCCTGAGACCCTCCACCACTCTCACCCTCTTCCATAGGACTTCTGCCCGTCTCGGAGCGTCTTCCTGTCCTCCACCCCCGTGCCTCTGAACGACCGTGTGCTCGCGTGGCCGAACAACCCCCGTTTTACTCGTGCGTGGAAGTCACTGAACATCCTCTAGCACGCGGATATTTGAGAAATTGCTATTTGTAACCGAGACTAGAGAGGCTTGCCTGGTCGATTCGGGCAATTGACGAAGCTTGTTGGTATGGTTCAGAGTAAAAATGTTTTTGGAGCTTTTCGTGGTGGATCAGGTAGTGTGTTTGGGAGTGTACAGTCAGTTGGTGGAAGAAACAGTAGTTTGAAGATGTATGGAATAGCAATTGTCAGTGGCAGAAGTTTGTGGTTTATAACTCACATCAGCTGGTTTGGAAAGGCCTAATAGTTTGAACGCCTATTTAGGTGAAACACGTTTCTGCTGAGTCAGTGGTATTTTGAAAATATTCAGAGAGTTTTCATGGACTTGTTGTGGACACAAACACGAAAGTGTCTGTTGTGGAAGTATTCCAATATGGTCCTAATACTGTGTTTTGTAGAGTGTACTTGGTTAGCGTGTACGTGTTGGTATCTGATAATATTTTTGTGTGTCTATCTATGAGAACATTTCATTTTTTCATTTACAAGAATGTGTTTCTCATATTACACTCTAGAAAATGTAGTTCTTGTATTCCTCAAGAATATAATCGGTTTTTATCGTTTACACTAGAGAAATTGAGTTTTATACTTTGCATACAAATTTCTGGTTATTCTTTACTCGAAAATAACTTGGGTAGACTTCCATTTGTAAGATAAATGAGCAAGGGGCTTCCTATTTGCCGAAATTTCGAAGAAGCTTGAAAAGAGGTTTCCGAGCTTCCTTCGAAACTCGACAATTTGAGGATCCGTCGACGCGTGCAAGGGCTTCTCGGAATATAACGAAACTTTGCTTGAGGCAATAGCGTGTGCTGGCCGTGCATAAGTTGTACTACGTTTATCACACAAATTCAGAAATCCAGCTTCTAAAGTTACAAGAGGGGTAAATAGATATATTAAGGGAGACTTGTTTCAAACTGAAATGGAATGAAATCATTGAATCAATAAGAAGAATGTTCAGAAAGGATTTGCCAACTGTATTAGAAGGAGAGTTGGGCAAAATGTAATCTAATTACAAATTACAAATTATGATTAAAGTGTAATTGTGTAATTGATTACACATTATTCTCTGTAATCGTTAATTTAGGTAGTTGACAAAACTACCTAATCATGGTGTTTGTCATTTTAGTTGACAAAATTGTGGTCAACTATATAAATTAACGATTGCAGAAAATAATGTGTAATCAATTACACAATTACATTGTAATTGTAATTTGTATTTTGTAATTAGATTACATTTTGCCCAACTCTGATTAGAAGTTGAATTCTTCCTATTCTTAATTCATAATTGACAAAATAATTAATATTAAGCAAAGTAATTAATGTCAAGGTTCTTATAAACCCGAGGCACTCTATATATAATATAACAGACATCAGTTCTAATAATTAATAAAGGTGACTGAAACTATTCCTGAATTTTATGTTACATAAATCTTACATTTTCTCGAATGTAGCCTATAAAATATTGATCGAGCCCTTATTTCTAATAATTCTATTCAAATTCATTTTTGGATAAAGCCCTTTGCTTCTAATAACTTTATTCGGAATTATTTTTTAATAAAGCCCTTTTCTTTTACTAATTCCATTCCAAATTATAAACTAATGCGTAACCCCGAAGTTATAAAGATAATCCAGATAACTCCCACATGCCTCGAGCAATTGTTCACTTTCTGCACCCCAAAATTACACAAGAAAATCCTACCGCTGGATTAAAAAGAAATTTTGTCAAAAATCCCAAGATTCTAACTACCCTTCTGTCCACTAAACTCGTTTTAAGTTTCCATTCAAAATCACCCCTTCTTTGCCACGCCATAATAATTCAAAGATCAAACGAAAGATGACAATCCACGCGCCAGCATTCACAAACCGCGGTATTTCGTTCTCTACACGCGCAATAATAATTATTCCCTCATCTTTAACTACAAAAGGGAAGATTCTCCTTCTCTCCGTGGGAATCCATCATAGAAATAGAGGCGACAAACAACGCTAAATAAAGCGCGTCAAATGAAAGGGGAGAAAGCGATCTCGACTGAAAAGATTCTCTTCCCCGAGCCCAAGATTCCTGTTTGCGAATCCACTCGAGGCCACACAAAGATGGATGCCTCGAATGGGGTGCGCGCGGCTACATAAAACGGAATGCATACAGGGCATATAATCCGTGGGGCACACGAAGAAACGTCGAACAGGACCAGTTGCCCGAGGACTCGGGATTTGTTACGAAATCAGGCGTGCAAATGCGAAATGTGAGGGTTCACGTTAAATTTAGTTGCGCCGCGGCTCATCCGAGTGTTTGATCTCAAAGCGAGCCACGACCTACTCCAACCTACCCTCTCTCCTTTTCTTCCTTTCTCTCTACTTAACGAACGCTACCTCGGCTCTCCCCTTTTCAAAACTCCGCGAAAGAGGTAGCGCCAGCTGGAGTCGCTGGAAAATCAAAAACTTACTCGCACAGGCGAACCTCACGCACGCGCTGATACACGCGCGTGTACGCCGTTTCACTTAATTAGCGGGATTTCATTATTTAATTAAGCGATCGACTCAGCCTCGCGAAGTAAATTCTATTAAAACGGGGAAAGATAATTGGATTTTTGGGAAAGTGGTTGTGAGTGGCATTGTTGTGCTAGTGGGAAGTTTTGTTTGGATTTTGATGTGTAATTGAATTTTAGTGTAAGATTGTGTACTTAGGTAGTATTCGTTGAGGTAAATGGAATGGCTTTGGGACATGCGAGTTCGAGGAACAAATGTTTGAAAATTGTAGAAGATATATGTTGCATCAGTATAATATTGAAAAGTGTGTATCAGAATCAGTGCCATCTTGAATAAAGAAATATGGTAAGTCCTACACATTCGAATGAGAAAGACATGTGCCGAAATTTTTAATTTAAAATTTGTCAACTCTTCACTCTCGAATCCACATTTAACAATAATTTTCAGTTAAATTTCATGCCATGAATTCGTAAACATTCCGCATATTCTTAAAATTTTCTCTATAATATCACAGTATTTCCAAATTGTTATTCGAGCACTCTTACAGAATACAATGAACAACTAATTACGTCTGTGTTGATAAGAATACAAAAATTTAACTGACTGTGGAGTATCGATCGACGTATTCCTGTACCAATATTTCTCCATTATATTTCAATAATCTTCCCCAACCGCTACATATTTAATTATACCAATTATTCAGCAGACTTTCCTAGGTAAATCAAACTATACATAAACACATCAAACTCAAATACCTTTTACACTTTTATCTCTAATACCTTCTGACCAATGTGCGTCAACATATTCGCAACGATAGGAAAACAAAGGCTGCATTGTTTATGCCAGGTCACGAAACTAAAAACCAATATGTTTGGACGTTCATAGGTAATGTATGACTCGTCCCGTTAAGAGGAAGCTCGAGTACCTCAGGAAACCGCCTGTACGTCGCTGATCCCAGATTTCACTATGAAACAAATATGAACTGGTTGTCGTGGTGCCAGAGGAGCTAATTTGGATAATGGGGGGGACCGAGTTGCCCTGCTGAAGTCAACGAACAGTTGGGTGCTTTCATTAATAAACTGCCACTCAAAGTTGGTCTCATCAAAGGGCCGACAAAAGAAGAAGGTAGGACAAAAGAACGGATACGTTATTTTGAAATCTAGGGCCAAAATACCAACTATGGATACGATTTTTCTGAATTTTCTAACCGTCTGCGAGATTTCTATAGTCAGTTTGCGGAAATTCGAAATTTTTGAATGACTTGATTTTGAGGGCTCGAGTAAGTTACATGTAAGAGTTCAAGGGATTAAAGGAGTTCAGAGATCAAAATACTAGTGGGGAATTATTCAATATAGGAGTTTCTCAATTTAATGATAAGTGCTGGATGTTTAAGCTCTATATGGATCAAAGTTTCGATTAATTTCATTTAAATATTCCCACGAGCGTAGAACTTCCAACGTGGCAAATCAAACATGGATCAGACTTGAATAGTTCGAAAATATAAGTGGTTCGACTGCAATTGTAAATTCTGACGAATATAAGAGGTCTAGTAAGTCAATTAAAAAGTAGAAAATATTCAATAGATCAACAGATAAATGTCCGAAATGTTCTAATAAGTTGCAGGTTCTGAACAATTCTGAAGTTCAATTAGTTCATTTCCCACTTACCTTCAGTACCTTCATCACAAGACTTCGACCCGTTATGATTCATGAAATCACAAGATTTCATCCTCTACAATAGACGAATTTAATAGCATACACCTAATCGAATTCTTCGTTTGAAACTATTCATGGACAAAGAAATTACAAGTTGGGGATACCAATACAAATTTCTCTGACGATCCCTAGAATCGTAAATATTCACTTGGAAAGTCCAACCCTTAAGCTCACAATCCCTGTCACAATAATTAAATCATTACCAAAAAGCAATTAAAATCGCCAGATCCTCCACCAATAATTAATTAAAATTAAAAACACTGTCGCCTACAGACAACAAATTCACATCACCAAGTTAAAATCCCTCGCAGAAACAGGAGTACCATAATCCTATTACAAACCCAGCGAATGCCACAGACCGTAACCCTTCGAGTGATTGCAGTGTTAAGCGGCTCGTCCAGCTTTATGTACCTTCTTTATTAACTTCAAACTACTCGAAACTGAAAATCATGCATGAACTAATTTCGTTAAATGGCCGAGGGGTGGTGCTATGGGAAATAGTGTTCGTCGCCGTTCTCGATAAGAATTCCAGTTTCTTTCGGCTAACTGAGGAAACCTCGAGTCAATCACTCTCGCCAAGGAGGAAGCTCGAACCGACTCGCTGGATCCTCTGAAATAGGATGTACAGAGGCGCCCATTAGCGACCTGTTTGTGTACTCCAGCAGCGTTGGAGAGCGCTCCTCCTACTTCATCTTTCGGTAAGGAGCTGACCTCGCCAAGCACAACTCCCCCATTGTCTCTGAATTCAAGTGCATCCTCGCTGGGGGTGGGAAAAAGAAACAAGTGGATAATTCTATATGAACGTGTCTGTTTCGCGTTCTCACCTTCTTCAGTGGCGGTATCGTAACGAATTTTCTTGTCTTCTTTCACCCATTGCGGGCCGGAGGTAACCAGAGGAACAGAGGAAGTTGGAATTAAGATAATTAAGACTTCGCCTAGAAACGTTAACCGCTATTGTTGACCTTTCCTTGTGGCCATTAAAGAACGGGGTTTGTTAGGGGTCGTTATGGCGAGGAGATTCGGGTAAAGAAGGAATTAATTTCAATATCCCTTGACACGTCACTCACAAATTCCTTATTCTTATGGAAGTTTCGAAATGATCGGAGGTTCTCTTGTCTGAGGGTGAATCGAATATTATTAACGGCACTTCTATTGGTGCTAGGAGGTTATAATTATATAAATTTAAATTTCTATACAACGAGTGATTTTCAAAATTTGTACGAACGAGCCTCTAATTATTTTGAACAGTACACTAAACACTCAAATAATTGCATTTAATCTACAAAAGTGATTAACATTTTTGTCACTTTAAAGACACCTAACAGAAATATTTCAAAGCTTAAATACTTTTTATCCCGATTTTTTAACCGATCTGGACGAAATTTTGTATAATTACTCTCTAGAACCCTGCAGAAAATATAGGCTACAATGAAATCTAGACATCCCACCCCTTTCCGCTTATTTCACCCTCTTGACACTCCGTGATAATCGAAGTGTTATCCGGGCAACGCTGGGTACTTTAAACTAGTAAATTATAAATGTATTATAGTTATTGACTTTTGATATATCATTCTATATCTAATTCCTTCCGAAGAGGAAGTACCTACATATACAGTAGCACGACTTCCTCGAATACCTGATACCCGCGCGACAATTGTGATTGAGTATGATTGATGGACACAGGTGATTCGATTTATATAAAACGCGCAAATCGGAGTTACCAAGATTGAATTTAAAAATTAATGGAATAGAATGATGCCAGATCGATCTGAATATAAATGGACTGTTCAGTCATGGGAAAAATTATGAAAACGTAACCTAGTTGTGAGCCAGATTGTAAAAACAACTTTAAAACACAAATGATTGATTACAGAAGGCTCTGCAAACTTCTGCATCGACTGAAAGCAACGATGCAAAAATCTGTGGAAAACAGATCGATGGTTAGGTACTGAATCCAGAGGCTTTCAAATGCTAATAATGATTCAGCAACGATAGATATCCATGGTATAAATCATTTCATGAATATTCAAATCTGAAGAAAGGAAAAGGTCAGAGAAAATCTCACCCGATTGAATCCTAATTACACATAATTTTATCTTCGAAGTAGATGAATCGTCGGTGTAATTTTTCCAACCAACTCGCGAAAGCGTATTCAAAAAAGCAGATACCATTGCACGCATTTAGTAAAATTCTAGTTTACTGTAAAAACTTAATTTACCCGATTTACCAAAGAAAAAGTTGCACGAAGAAATATGTATAATCAAAAAGATTACACTCTAATTTCGTTTAAAATAATTAACCATCATATTAAAATTTCCCACATACGTATCAAATAATTTTTCATTGTAATCAATTTTTTAGAGACCTCTTTCTCTATTCTAGTAACAAAATGCCGAAGTAACAAGTAATCATCGTCCAAACCACCCACCCGTAGAGAATCTATTTATTTTGTTCATTGAAATTGACGTGCTGGATTCCGTTTCAACGGTATTTGAACCGTGCCCACGTCCCACCCCCTCAGACCTCACCCTTTGCCACGTGGGATACATCAAAGCGATCCATGACGGGTAGCGAGCGAAAGATCGAAAGCCTCGCGATCGGGCGTATATAAATTTTCCACGAACCCGAGGGTGAGCGTACAAAGGCGAAAAAAAAAGAAGAGAGAAATCAAGTCTTCCGAATCAGGCACGCGACGGGGTGAGCTACATCACGACCACGGAACACTCGACACTCGCACGCGAGCGGACCCTTCTGCACGTGTAATCCAATTTCCGCGTTTAACACGACACGAAAAATTACGAAATCCTGAGGGGATGCAAATAATCAACCCCGCGGTAGTCAACGAAGCGAAGCTTGAAATATTCTTTCAAATACCTTTTGTTTTGTAGCAAACATGTAATTCGGTGGGTAGAATGCTGTGGAAGTTATCTGGTGTTCGAGATAGGACATCGATTTATTAAGGATTTAATTAAGAGGAATAAGGAGGATGAAAAGATACCACGTTCTTGACCAGTTGCTTGGATAGATCGATACAAGGTCTCATTCAGGGGATTTATTAGATTTGAAGTTTTTATATTTTCAATAGATTCAAGCTTCTGAATACTACACGTACACTTCTCTCTATAAATCAATAGGTACTTGTTGTTTCGAGTAAAGCGATTATTGGAACGTGGATGCAAGTTTGTGAAGTGAGATTATTATTTCAATTTCTTAGTTTACTTATTTATTACATACTTCAATGGTCTGTATGAACTCTTTAAAAGAATTGGGAAATAATAGTGAAGTGGAAATTATGTCACAGTCATCCGAACTTGACCCAATCGAGAGGTTGTGAGGTGACGTAGATAGAAAAATAAGAAAAACATGCCGAAAATCAGAGGAGTTGTGGGAAAGATTAGAAGAAGGATGGAAAGATAAAAAACATAGAAACCATTTATCGAAATTGAAATGCTTTGTTCAAGCCACCATAGCCAAAAAAGTTCGATACATTGATAAAAATAATAAACAAGATTATTTACTAACTTTTGGGCAAGACGTTTAACATGAAAATTGAAATGCATATTCTCTACAGTGTAAACAAGTGAAATGTGTTCACTTTATGTTGTAATGTGCCTACGTCTTTACTGATTGTAAGTAGCCAATCACTCGCTGAAAATTGTATATACATACTCATCTGTTTATTTCAGATTGATTTCGACAAAAATTCTACGAAATCCACAGTGCGGTTACTCGATACCAAATCATGCAACTCTATTAAATCATAGATCCCTCTTTTCAAGAAAACGAAATTGAAAATCAGAAGCGTAGGTATTTCAAAAACAATTTGATTAACCATGGAAATAACAGCAGCAGACTTTATGCTAGATGAGAAAGTACCTAATTGTCCACTAAAATGAATGTTTCGTTCACGCGCAGCAATTTCGTCGCTTTTATGCAAAGGGGCATACTGGCGAATTAAATCGTCGGGAAAAATATTCAATTTAAACGTCGCAGCAATTTCAAGGCACCTCGAAATGTCCTTCTGGCCTTGGGAATAGCGCGGCTTGGCTGCATCAAAATAAATTCGTCGACGACACCCACCGTATGGAAAGCAGAGAAGAACGTGAGCCAATAGTCTGGGCGTATAAATTTTGCACGGAAGCGGAAGAAACGGGACACCGGCAAGAAAATCAAATCCCCAAAGTCCTCGTGAATTATTCCCCAGTTTCTGCGTGGCCGCCGCCAGAACGTTATAAATGATTCCCCGCGTGCTCGATACAAAATTGAAAAGAGATGGCGTCTGTATCTCACAAGTGGATTTGGAATTTCTCACGGAAGAAAGAGAAAGGAGGCGACACTAGAGGCGTTCTCCTGTGAAAATCTTCGCCCAGACAGAACTTCAATACCCGAGGGATCTTCAAACGCTTTTATCTTCCGCTATTCATTTCCATGCAATGACGGAACGTCGTCCTTCGAATTACACATCGATTCTGTGCTTTTCGGTCGTTGAAACTTTTCCTTTGGTTTAGGTATCTTTCTAGCGAGAGTATTATACTCTCTGTTTCTGTTGGACAATGCATAACGTGTGTCTCAGGACGAAACGAAAGTTTCTAAAGGGAAGGTAGGTTACGTAAAAATATTTTCTGTTCCAGAGTTCCATCTGTTGCCCTGGGTATTTTCGAAGTTATAATAATAGAGACATATTTATACTGAGGAAAAATGTTGAAAGTGAAGAAACTTTTTTCATAAAAATTCCACGTCTCAAAAGTGTCATCCCTTTGAGTACAATGAACCCCCTATATCCATTCGGGCAATGCACGGAGTGCGGAGAACGCCGATACGCGTTCAGTGAGTACTGTGCGCAAATGGAGCTGGAGGATATCCGCACGCGGCGTATGTCAGTCGTTTCAATCTTCGTGCTCAAAAGGTTAAGAGTTGTTGGAGCTTTTCAAACGAAATGATATGCATTCTTTTCACACCATTTTTATTGGATAAATTTCTATAGCTGTAGATAGTTTGAAGAGATATTTAGGTGGCAACAGCCGCTCGAGAAATTTCGGCAGATTTTACAGCTTCCTTCGAGTTCCCTCTGTCTCGAAATAATATAGCGTATTCTTTGTTTGCGTCCGACCAAGGGAACGCATGAATAAAGAAACCAGCCGAGGGGGAATGGAAGAAAAAGGCATGAAAAGGAGGAAAAGGAGGCGGCGGCGTTTGAAACCAATATTCCGAACACCGCGGAGAGAATCACTTTGTAGCCACTGCTTTCCCAAACGACTAGGAAAAGCATCGATATTCGCACGCCAGTCGGCACCTCCCGATAAATTGCTCCTTTTTCCACCCAGTCTACCGCCAAACGCCAACTTCAATACCTTCTTCCCTGCCTGCGATGAAAAGTTTCGCAAACTTTGATCTTTCACGGGTGAATCGTTTACCCGCCAAACAGAGTGTATACTTCGGCAGATTTAGCGTTACACGCCGCTGGGCAATGAGAAACCTTATCGAGGGGATAGAAATTTAAATATAAATTTCGATGGAATCGAATTTACATGTAATAACCGAAATTGATAGTTGGGCGGTAGGAAGACGAGTATTTCCAAGATTTCTGACACTGAGGATCGCGATGGGTGAATTTAAGTTGCGAACGAATTGTATTTGTAGGTTGAGAATTTGTGGACGAGTAGGGTGAATTAGTGGTACGGTGAATTAATGCAGTGCTAGGAGTGAATGAAGTGTTTCATGTATAATAGAGTGCTCTAAAAGATTCTGCAAATCCGTTGCACCTCGTTGTTCGAGCTTAATGCAGCTCCAACTCTCAGGGAGTCAGTTTCAATTCAATTTTAGTTCAGAGCAAATTTCAAACTTAGCTTTAGTTTCATTGTACTTCATAGCAAAGTCAATTTACTGCCAGCTTGAATTTTTAATATGTTTTAACAGGACTCAGTGCAGTTCCAGCGAAATTTTTAGATTCTGTAATACCGAAGTGCCAAATTTTCTTTTTTTTTCATAGTGGGTACCTTTAGATTTGTTCACGAGAACCATGTAGGAATACCGTTGTTCCTCTTGCAATGAGCTCAACCACATTTAACTCCTAAACCTGATACACAATTTTAATCACTCTTTAGTATTTCAAAACCCTCTCAGTGCTCCTGAAGTTTTGAAGGCTTCCATTCTCATAAGCATCCAAATTACCCCCAAAGTCCAACTCTTTCATTGAAAGAAGAAAGGTACCCTGAATTCAGTGTCAAAATCGAAATATGGCAAAAAGAAGCTGAAACCTGAAACTATAAAAAAAAAATCCATAAGACACTTAGACCCACACTCTCGGCATTACTACATCACAGTAAATTTTCCCTCAAGTTTTCCTAACGAGTGCTGTTACTCGCGGACCCAGTTCGCAACTCCTCCTTACGAGTATAAAGCGTGTGTCATATTTAAAATAAAGTTTGTCACTTGCAATTAGTTAAAGCACAAGTGTCTCCCTACATCGTAACAGTATCCCCCATTCCCAGCCTGGTGTCTTCCGCGTGGTAGACACCGGAACTATGTAGCAGCAGAAATGCGAAGGGTTGCACGGTGGACGGAAAAGTGCAAAGCCGCAAGGTGAACGTTACAAAAGGGTAGTTACTTTGTACCAAAAGCCTCCCTCTATCTGCCCGGCCAGCAGCGGATGGGAAGAATCGATATTCGCGCGCGGGTCGATATTCTCGCGGCAAGGCCACACCGCGACCCTTCTGCATTATTGATGCTTGATGGACGGCTTTTATGGAATGGGGTGTCTCGGTGTTTGCGGGTCACCAAGCCTCGCGTGCTGCCTCGTGTCACAATAATTCCCTCCCTGCGCATGGCCCTCGTTTCCAACGATGACATGTGCACCGTAAACGAGCAGAGATGTATCTAATCAAAACATTAGTCAACTAACAACTGGCTCCTCTTTCCTCGCTCTTCTCCTCCCGCCTTTGGCCTGCAGCTATCGCGCGCATGTTCGAAATCTGGTAACGCCGCCGTGAAGCTTTATAGATGGAAAGTGTAATTGAATTGATTAGCGTGTCGTGTTTAAGTTCAATCGCGGCTTACTGTGGTTCTTTTTCTTTTATCAATCGTATTTAATAGTCCGCCAAATTTCACTTGGCTACATTACGAATGACGGAAGTACGTGACGCATTATTACAGCGAAATTTTTCCGCGACGCGGGTCTATCTTTCGCGGTCGAAGAATGAGGCGGGGTAATTGTGGCGATCGTGGCGCGTTAATAAACGTCGATGAAGGTTTGATTAAGAAATCTGGATGGCACTTGGAAAAGGTTCACCATTGAATAGTAATTTGTAGATTAATTTGGAAGATTGACTTACGTTGCATTATTTATTCCGCGTGACGTGAGTAATCAATGCGGAATTATTTATTTCGAACGGCAGACATCTTGGTTCTCGCGATGTCGATCGAAATATACCAATTTTCACGGTTTAGCTCACGGTTTGCTACAGCGTTTTGGTTTAATGTTCGCACTGTTCAAAATCTGTCAATTTTTCTCGAAGTGCTCTTCGCGTTATGCACAGTCGGATAAAACATCCTATGGAATGAAATAAGCACCGCTGTCTATGCTGAACGAACATGATTTATTGGATGATTGAATGTTGAATATGGACACTTTTATAGTCGTACCTATGACACATCGATTACTTCCCCTATCCTGCAGCTCTCGATTACGAGGAAGCAATTGCGTTTACTCTACGTACAGCTGTATAAACGAAAGTCCATGAGAAAAAGTGGGATTTCGAAGTCAACATTCAAATTCCTTTAAAATCCAGCTAATCCTACGCATCGCTCATAATTTTAATTGTATTCAGTTTCTAAATGACTACTATGATTACTAATTGAAACTGTACACTGTATTGAATAAAACTACTTAGAATATAACGTACAGTGAAAATATTTTTACATATCTACATAACATGCTTCACGTATTATATTTGTATCACTGATCTATTCTGGGCAACTCCCAATTTAAGGCACATCAATTTAAAGATTTATTGTTGGATGCAGGGGCTGGAAAGCAGAAGGGAAGGAAGAAGAGTGAGGGATAAGGCACGAGAGAAAACAGGTAGATTAAAATAAAAATAGGAATAGGAATAGGAGGAGAGGAAAGGAGAAGGGTAGATAGATTTAGATATAAGGTAGGGTAGTTAATAGAAAAATGGCAACAGTGACTAGAGGGTAGCAAATCAAATAGGTTAAAGTATAGAATAATAAGTGTAGCATAGAGTTGAATTAAGAATAGCAAAAAATGTGCATGTGACAGAGAAAAAGAAGATTGTAAGAACCCATAAGGGTTTTAATAAAATTGTTTTATATATGATCTAAAGATTCATTTCCTACTAATGGAACTATCTTATCTCTATTATCATTCACAGCTTCAACTGTCTTCTGACCACTAGCTGTAGCCCAATAGTTCTCCAAGTACAAGCTGATCGTAGTAAGCGTTAAAAGGCTCCGTTGGATTTCGAAAATCAGCTGAGAAATCGACGTGTTAATAACATTTGGACGCGAGCACGAACTGCACACCCACGCGCTCCCAATATCGCACGTAAGCGAGCTCAAAGCGAATTCTTCACGGACGATATTGGAATCTCGCAAGCCTATCGTGTTTTCCAGCGAGGCAATCACAGGAACGAAGGAACGCTAGGGTTCTGATCGATACTGCCCCCTAGTAGCTCGGTTTTTCATCGCCTCGCGAATAACAAACGCATTATACGCGCTCATGTTAAAGCAACGGCGAACAGAATGGCTCGGCCGTTTCCATTTGTTGCTCCCCTCCCGTCCCTCCGCTCGCTCGCCATGATCGAGCTCTCGCGGCTCCTTTCATAGCGAGCACGATATGACTCGGCGAAACTGTCCGTGCAGTCGTTAACATTATTTACCTCTGGCAAGCAAAATTGCTGTTATATGGACGGGGAATATTGCTGGAACTGATGGAACGGGTGGGAAATGAATTTCAATTTAGTTGGTTATTGGGGCTGCTTTGCAGAAACTTGGTGGATCCTCAGGAATCATTTCAATTTTAATGTATTTTTTTATTAGGCTTGCTTTTTAGAAGCTTGATGGATCCGTAAAATTATATATAGATCTATCATCTTAATTAAGAAACATTTGCTTGACATCAATCTTAACTAACAAATATTTCATCACACGTAATTCCACCTTCGATCGAAGCACATGCATTTCTATTTACCACCATCGAGAAGAATTTGCATCAGAAGAAATAAGATTGTCGATAGAATGGTGCCAGAAATCTTCAACAAAAACGAAAGTTATTCGAAACGCCTGCGGGCACCTGCCCGCGACCAAACAATGCAGACGATAAACAGAAACGAATTCGCTTAATATTTCGCTGGTTCACAGTGGTCGTTGGACTGCTTTCACAAAAAATTTAATTCCGGCTGGAAAATTCGCTTGAAAGGCAGCAAGCCCTTAAATGTTCTACACGCCGGACGACGTGGCAGTATTTTTTAATTACGGCTACAGCCGCTGCTTGAAAGGCGGAAAATTCAATTCAGAACGAAGGCAGGAACTTAAAGTTTCCGCCGCTGAACCATTCACCCCCACCCTGGCCCCGTTCCTGTAGTTAATAATGAACTTAACATTTATTACCTTCCGACATTTTTCGCCGTATTAACTAATAAGCTTTCAAGGGGTAGGTACAGTACTTTCTTTGCCCGAAAATTAAGTCATTCTTTATGAATTTTTTTCTGTATGTAAATGAAAAGCTAGAAAGGTGGAGTGTGTTGCAAATAAAAGATCACTGTTTGAACATATTAAAAGAATGTTTATTAAAACAAAATCACCCTCCAGCCTCCCGCTAGAGTCGCTGAAAGTTAGTCTCTCGCGGGGTGAGTAGAATTGCGGTGCGATAAATTTCGCCTTCTGTACTTATCTGAAAGATAAAAACAAATTAAGACATTAACATTTATTACATTCTCTTGTCGTTGACCGAGCCGGTTCTTAAATTTCGCGTTCAAAACCAAATGGCGGACTGTCGAACCTACAGTTTCAGAGTCGAAATACGTACAGTTTGACAGTCCGCTATGTTGATTTAAATTCGAAATTTAGGAATCGGCTCGGTCAACGCCAACAAAATGTAATCAATTTTCATGTCCTAATTTGTTTTTATGTTTCAGTTAAGCACAGATGGCGGAATTGATGGCACCCCAATTCTAAGGGAGGGTGCTTTTCTTTTAATAAAAATTCTTTTAATACTTTCAAACAGCGATCTTTCATTAGCAACAAACCCCATCGTTCTAGGTTTCGTTTTCATATAGAAAAAAATTCATAAAGAATGCTTAATTTTCGGGCAAAGGAAGTACAGTGCCCCCTTGATCAATTCACGTCACTTTCCACGCAACATTTCCAGCGCTGCTTTGATCGGACGCTAACGAGACTTGAAAATGCTCTCGCCTGAAAAACACTTTATTAAAGCCGGCTGCACACGTAACTGCATACTTGTACAAATTTATTGAACAAGTATACCTGACGGCCATATAGCCTGTTCACGGCACAAGTATACTTGAACAGTGTCAGTGCACGCTTGAACCATGTCGTCGACGGGCGACGACGACGTGCTCGCTTTAGCTTCTTTCGTTTTAGTTTTGAAGGCGAAGAAGCAACGTAAGAAACGTAGCTTGCGGTGTAAAGACTGGCTAAAGAGAAGGCAAAGCTATTCACACACTGATCTATTAAATGAACTAATAATTTACCGTCGCGATTGGCGCGACTACTTGCGAATGGATGCAGAAACGTACTTGAAAGTTTTATCACTCGCCACCTCTTTGATTAAAAGGAAGGACACGATCGTGAGAAAGGCTATAAGTCCACATGAAAGACTGCTTCCGACTTGCACAAGTCAATTGGAAAGTTTAATTATACAGTTTAAAAGTTCAAACATTTTCATGTCGCTTGATCAAAATACTTGTGCAATATTAATAAACACGTGTTCATGTATAGGTAAAGTAATTAGGGGGAAGATGCCAAGCAACCACAACTCAGAGTTTATCCAGTAGATGTTAGCAAGTAGGGTAATCAAAATTTAATGCGATGTATCTGCGTTTTTATTCTGTAAAATTTCATGTCACTACATAATCTCATATTAATTAAACATATGGATTTCTATAATACACCAAATTATTTGCGGGGTCTGTGGGACCTCACCTTACCTCTCTTGTTACATTTCCCCACCTTACCAACGCTGGGTTAAGGAAGAAAGAAGAGATTCCGTTTAAAAACCGTGTAATTGCGAGTTAACATTAACTTGATTCTCGTGGTATCTGAGGGGAAACAGTACTTTCTGGATGGAAAATGCTTGTTACCAGCTTTGCGATTAACCTGAAGCGGCGACATGACCGGTGATATGGAATCTGACATAAAATTTGCTGAAGTAAAATATACTACGCCGTAAACCGTTGCGTTGTTTCCTATAAATTCTAGTATGCTATAAAATGCAACCCACGGCCACTGTAAACTTCCAACTGGCGGCGGTTGTACTTAAAATAATGGCGCAGAATGGTGGCGCTAGATCTCGCGGATCCAGAATGTCCCTACGTCATTCGAACAACGAATTATTTGATACCGCCGGGGAGGAAGATATTGTGGGAACAAATAACATAACGAACAAGAATGAAAGAGTGGACCTAACTGTTTGAACCTGTACGTACAAAGTTTCGAGTGATATAGTTCTGTTACCACTGAATTTAGTATTCGTTATTTGTTGAAAAGTGACTGTCACTAAACTTATCTTGTTACGTTTACAGTACCTACTACTATTTCTTTCCACTTTCTTAACCCGTTGAACCCTACGGACGCACATATGCGTTCGTCCACTGCACGCAGTTCTAACTTTAATGGGTTACACCTAGTCAGGAGGCCAACAAGAGGAGAATGTTTGTGAATTTTTTTTAAAAAAGCGAAAGCATATATTTTTACAGAACTTTGTGCACTTAAAAAAGCAACATTTGGTTAATTTCTTGCAGAAAAATATTTACGTTTCGCCTCTTTGCGGCCTCCTAACTAGGTATAACCCCTTAAGTAATTGTTACTATTTTAAAAGAATTTTTTAAGAAGTCAGAAATTAGAAATTATCTCCTCCAATCAATGTATTATATTTCTCACTAATTTATCATCGATAATCTTTATTATTCTGTTCCCCCAACTGCCAATTTTTCAAAGGAACCCTGGAACCTCTAAACATAGACGAGGTGCATATACCTAATCTAGCTGTACGACACCAGGAAGTACACTACACGAGTAGCTGGTCTCGAGGTAAGCACGCAAACTGGCCTAACAATTTGGCACAGAAGTGGCGCGGCCGAGTTTTTTCAGCTCGTCTTAGAAGCAGCCCAGAGCCTCCTGTTTTCGCTTGGTACCTTGAAAAGAAGTAGGTTACATGGGCCCAGATATAGTACAATGGGGCGAGAGGGACGAAAACTAAACCGCGAAGGTGAACGAGGAGGGAAAACCGCCAGCGTGCAGGCATCATATTCATATGTACCGTTATAAAAGTGAGAAAATCGATATTAGTCGTTAGGCTAAGCTAACTCGTCCTCCCCGCACCCACTCTCCACCCGCGATCCATCCATTTTCTACCCGATACGCCACCCTGCTGTTGATTTCGTCCCGTTCCTTTGCCTCGCCACACGCGAAATTCCTTGATGCCCCCGCTGCCTCGTAATGCTTAACGACCGTCCTTCGCGGAGTGCGCATGATACTGCTTCACCCCGCCAAGTTTGTAGTAAAATCCTTAGTTTTGGGATTTTTCGCCAAATGTTTTCTTATCACATTCAATGACAAGCTTTCAAACTATTGACTTTGTTAACCCCTCATGGTCACTCGGGATGTATCGCACCCCAGAATATGTATTTGCCAATATTTCTGTAAATTTTCACCCCATAATAATAAAATTCCAAAATCTGGCGAACTTTAACAAAAAAAATCGCTTTCATCCACAACTATTTCTTCAAATACAAAATATCAATATTTACATTTCCAGAAAAAGACTATTAAAACATGATACCTACTATGAGTATTACGAATCTGCAATTATATCTCAAAAGTTAATAGATTCAAAAATGGTAACTCAAAAATGACACTGGGGTACGTGAAACCCATGTGACCAATTTCGGATTACAAGAAGGTTTGATCACGGAGTGTTAATAAACTCCTACATTTTCATACTTTTATAATTGTTGCTTCAGTAAGGTTTTATTAACAATTAATTAGAATCTCGTTAGTTTTAAACGACACAATAATTCTTGATCGATACACCGTTCCGGTTACCAACGACATCTTTTGTGAAAAAGAGTGGCCTCGAAAATGTGACACGGGTCGTTAGGATGTCCAGTGTGTTATTTACACTGTCAGGAGGGATGTGTTTGGAGAGGACACCGTCGGCCATGTTGGGAAAAGTGTTCGTCCGACGTGATAATCATCGCGCGGTACCGGAAGCAGGGCAGGAGAACATCCGTCTGAGGTCGATGGTAATGATGGAGTAAGAAAGTCCTTCTAAGGGTAAACTCGCTCTAGATCGTGTGCACTGTGTATTGTGATTCGATCTTGTGTTTGTTGCACTCGTTGGGAACGTCGGTGCAACCGTGACTTCGTTTCGACGGCCGCCTCTGAGCTCGTTACATTGATCACATTGATAACGACTAATGCGAAGGGTGGCGTGTTAATAAATGGACGTATCCTCAGGGTCAGTTGGACATGGCTACGTGGATGTTACAAGATATTTATTGTTCTTATCGCGGCGGGGCATTCAGACCGGAATATCTGTATCGCGGAGTCGTAGAGGTATGGAATTATGTAAACGTAATTTGCGAAGACAAATGGCTAGTTTCGGTGGAGGATCTTGATAATGTACTGGCATGGCGATTCAATTCTATTCTGCCAGGGTTAATTAGAGTGTACGGAAAATATAATTTCCTGGAAGTTTTATTTCCCATTGCGTAACTCCCTTTTTAATGGGACTTTTGTGGTATTAGAATTAAGCTGAACTCAAGAAACACTGTGCAGGTAGTGTAAATAATTATCCACGAATGTAATTTCCTCGGTCGACACAAGGTATTTTTTCTATCCCTCACCTTTCAACCCTTGGACGGTGGTTAGCTTGAACACACATCACAAGCAGGGACAGAATAAGCTTTTACCTATGTATATTAAAATCTAATATTGTTGTGATCTAAAATCCTTATCCTCTCCAAGAAGTAATACTAAGTGTTAGTAATTACCTAGCACTTAACCCCTTTTCTTCGCCTTTAAAATTTCTAATAATCTATTCCTAATTTCCACCCTTAGTTTGACACGTATTGGACGCTCGAAATGATAGTAACATTTTTCTAGAGCCCCACTGTATACTCCACAATGCCGAGATGACCCTGTTTCGAACGTGCCCCCTTTTTGGACACGAAACGACGCTCCACGTCGAAACAGTATACTTTTCTGCGGCAGTTTCCCTTGACGGTGGCATGAAAGCACGGTTATCATCGACTGAAGCATTCCTCACGCGAAGAACTTCTGCTCCCCCAACGATATACACAGGAAGTAATACACATCGTGCAGGCGTCGCATGATCCAATTTGAATAATTTGAATAACTTGGCACGCCAACGATCGCCCCTCCCCCACGAATATAACGTAAATTACTTAATAGCACACCCGGTGATATTTTCCCTGGAATCGTACGAGCGACGATGATCGACGTTAGAAACGCGAAACAAATAGTTTCGCCGACGGAATTCGTTGATTAATTTTCATCGGAAGGGATTACGTTGTTCTGGGGTTCTCGGAATGGATATCGATGCCGTGCGTTTGCCACAGGCCCTGCTCCTGACTGTAATTGGGGTAAATGAATGATAGAGATCTTTAGGGCGAGCATGTTAGTGCGATTTTGTGAATGCTTCAGAGATAATGACTTCATATTCTCAGTTGGCGTAGCAGTAATGTATTAATATAGGCTCAGTCTAATTTTAGAATTCTTTATTCTAATTTCGAAAGCAATTTCGAGGGTACCTGCGTGATCGAAGAACACGAGGCTGCTAGTGAAAACGAATCCTTCTAGCTTCTAAAAAAAACTCAAGTCATTTGGACCAAATTTAAACAAGTTATTCTATTTTAAAGGGTGGCTGAATACTTTTGTACGCCACTGTATATGTACAGTTTATGTCTTGATGAGTAATATGATCATCACGTTTCTTTTAGCCCTATTAGTGAACTGGTTCTCTATGAGGTAAGAAACGTAAGTAGAACTGTACAGTATGTGGTCAGACATGGGGTAATTGATCACGGGGACCTGTCTAACGTTACAGTTCCTATGGTGTTACAAGTATAACATGGTTAAATACAATATACTACACAGCACAATATTCGAAAACGATTGTTTCGAAAATACATGATTTTCTCTTCGTAAACAGGAGATTAGAAAAATTAACACTTCCCACTTTTTCATTGTTATTCATCCATTATGACGAATTACAAATTCCAGCTAGTAGAATATTAACTTGATCGCATGATGTTATTTTCAAAACCAAAAATCCGAAAAAATTATAAAAATATCGTACCGTTCTTAGCTTCAGAGATATCAGTCTACAACATTCTTAATTTTATATCCTGCACTCATACATATACTTTTGCATACGGATGTAATCTTCACTTCTGACATCGCCAACTGAAACTTCACTTCTTTTAAAGAGAAATCAAAATGCATTATATCATGAATGATTCAATAAAAAATCTATGTAAAATATTTGAATACTTTTCTACCACTCCGTTTGAGTAATTTGTTTGAGTAAACAAATCAGTTTATCCTCCCGCGTTCATTTCATTCAAAATTGTCATCGCGATCTGAAAAATACTAGCGTGAATATTACACGTGCAAATGAACGACAAGCAAAGTTTTCCCGTGAAATTGTTGCTTTGTCAATCCACTCAATTTACAGCCCACGCTGTAAACGTGCTTTGTTACATCGATAATCGAGTTACCACGGAGTTCACGAATGCGACGTTCTATTTTCAAATTGCATTTAACGCAACCGCAGGGCTGCGGAGGCGCTTTGGGATCAAACCACGCGGCATAGGAGCATTAATACTCACCGATAGAACAATATACAGGATTTGCAATCCAATATAGAAAGTGAAACAGAGATACGTGGTCAAATTATTATAGTTTATTCGAAACCTGTCGAAAATATTGACCCTTCAAACATTGCTCTGGGTGTGAGCCCAGACTATATAATACTGAGAGACCCAGTATGTCAAAGTTGATTGAAAAAAATGATTGTCAACGAAGGGTTAATCATGAAATAGATAATTGCATATGGCAAAGATATGACGTTGCTTGATGTCACGTGTACAATGCAAATCAACCATATTGTGCCAGAACTGCATAATCAGATATTAGTTATTCATATAGTGTAATAGTGCTAAGTTAAGTCTATAATTAGGGGCCACATGCGTGTAATGAATGAATATTAATTAATTTTAGTAATATACACACGCGGACATTATTGTGATTACTGCTTTACTGCTTTTCGTATGATCACCAATTTGAGTAAATACTAATGTATTTTTTAAAAATTACATTATTCTGCACAGATACTGTAATATCACTTAATTCAAACCTAATAAAATTCGATCTCGAGAAGAGTTTCTAATATCCTTAGAAATCGTACTCTTTCGAAGTCATGCTCAGCAGTTACAATTTTTGAAGAAAAATGTTTGCGAAGTTTTAAAAGCGTCAAATAGTAGACGTAGAACAGTTCTACAATGTCGCAGTCGTTATAAGCTCGAATAAATCTTCGGATAACGAGGCATTTTGCGAGCAACTGAATTACAGATCTCTGTATACGCACTGGGTAAGTGATACAGCCAGGATATTGATCAGCCCAAGTGATGCACGTCGGCGTTTAAAGCGCCATCTACGCGAAGGGTGTCTAACTCTTTGAAGAACGCACTAAATCTTTATAAAGAGAGTAGAATCAATCGATCTTACGAATCTGAACATATTAATTGTATATAAATTAAATAATACTTCGTTAAAATAATATTTAGACAGATAAATAAGTATTTTAACAAAATACTACAACTAATAGCATATTCAGATAATCCTACTGTAGAGAATATTATATTCTGATATTATTTTGACGAACTAAGTTTCATTTTGAATAAGAATTTCCAAATTGTTATTAGCAACATAACTATTGAAAACAGATTTTAACAGTCTAAAAATGTATGGAAATGTTAAATAAATATGATATTCACTGCTTCTTGTACCTTAACGAACAGAATCTCTATTCCTGTTGCATGAATTAATTATACTAATTGCTTCAGGCATTATACTTCCATTATGTATACTGTTATCCTACTGGCTTCTTTTTTTAACGACTGTTTGCACGAGCAAATTGGAACATAATGCACGCCCGCCGGGCTCGAACAGTGGAGGAAGTGTTTCGTCCATGCCATCAATCTTTCAGAAGTACCACAATCTCGATATTTATTAACTGACAATAAAGATTGATGCGGCAGCGTTCTCCGAAGAGAATGCAAGAGGCAAAGCCGACACATCGTTAAATCCGGCTTTAATGTATCGACAAGGAAGACAGCATCCAAACGAAGCTGCTTAAAATAAGCCAACCTGTTTTTTACGAATCCACGACGCCTCTCGTTATAAATAATTCACAGTCAATCGATAACTGCAGACATCCTTGCATCGACACAAACGTGAAACGTTTAATTCGACGTGAAACACTTCGCGAATAATCAACGTTCTGCAAAATCATGTTAAGAACGGAATATTCTTTTCGAATATAGAATTCTACAATATATTAAAAATTCCATAGAAAAGATCAATGTTACTACAAGGCACTCCCACAAATATATATATTTTAAAACACTACCTCTATTCTAGTCAATCCTACCTAAACTGGCCAAGACTCTTCCAATCTTCATGCACCGAATTATTAATTCTTTGAGTATTTAGCACCTACGTTAAACGTTCGTCGTTTATTAAAAATGAGGTATGCAAAAATTAAAGTATACGTGTAAAACATATATTTCCACGCGAGGAATTTAATTAAAAAAGAAGTGGGCATCCTTTTTATCATACTCGATTATTGTAAGCTCTCAAAGGGTTGACAATCAAATTATGAATATTGCGATATTATTGTCAGATGCCTCAAGAGGGCAATATGAAAGGCGCACAGAATAATTGTCTGGCGTTTTCATAACCCGGAACACCGCACCCTTTGCGTTTCTGTAGATGGCTGCTCGCGCGGCCAAAAAATTCAAATATATTCAATATCGCGGCAGCGATGACGAACATCGAAAGCATCGAACATGCGGCAGGATAGAAGGCGTTTCTGGGTACTCACACAGAGAAGTGGTAGAGGAAGCACTTCCAGCCGGTGGGGCGCTCCAGGAAGTTGTAAACTTGACCCTGGAAGGTCGCTTTTCCAGCACGCCGATGTTCCTTCATGTGGTAACGACCCTCCCACGTGATACGATCGCCGCCAGTGCTGGCACCCAACAGTAATCTTGGATCGACACCTGGGGATCCGCGGGGCACAAGATTAATATCTAAGATCGTGATAGTAACAATGGAAGCAGCCAATCTCTGATCACGGAAGGAATATGAATCAGAACTTAAGGGTGGTTTGCTATATGAAATTCTATTTAAAAAAGTTGAGGGTATATGTTGTGATTGGGAGGAATAGGGCGGCAAGTTTTGAGGGTGCGGCAACCTATATGCCTATTTGTTTAATATGCGAATTAAATATTGAACGTAATTTTATATAAAGGACCACTTTTTTATTTCTACTGCTTTGACAGGGTGATCATTACACAGAAAGGCTTGAGACAATTATGAGAAAATTCAATTTTTTCATGTAGCAAATTAGCAATAACTCATACGCGAGTTGTCTTATTGAATTAATTTTAAAATTCTCGCAGCCCTTTTAGATTAAAATATTTGTTGATACTTCACAGAAAGGGCGGCAGACGCTTGTTAACCAAGGGCCGCCAAATCTCCAAGTCCGCCCCTGATGGAAAGGGTAGTGTAATGATTTGTGAGGATAATTACAGGAGGGAGAATTGTATTGGAAGTTAGGGGGAGATTTATGAAGTATTTAGATTGTACTGAAATTTACGGTGTTTAAAATAATATTACTGCAAACACTTGGTATATATATATAGAGTATTGAGCGGGGAAAAATGTTTGCAATGGAGGTATGATACGCTAATGCTTGATCTGCGAAAACACTGGGGAATGAGAATGATATAAATCGATTTACTGTAATTATGAAGTATTAACCCTCGATGAATTATTCTCGGTATAATATATTCGCAGGATTTCCATTTTAAGAAACATGCGTGAGAATATGCGCATAATAATTTGATCGCGATAAGAATAACAGAACTAGACCTTTCAAGTACCAAAGTATCGCACACTCGTCGCAAATAATAAGATACCCATAAATTTATTACTAACAATATTCTTATTTATATTTTAAGAAATATATGCTTGTATGCTTTTTTAATTACCTTACTCTTATCGCGAACAAGGACGTGTGAGAATATATTTTAGACCAAACGTACCCAAAAAATAATAGCACATTTTTGTTAATATAAATGCACAAGTACGTACAGTATCTACTGGAAATACTTATTGCATCACTCGAATAAACACGTTATCACTTATATTGCAACATTTATTTATTGCATAAATGTGCAACTTACTATCTTGGCCAAAATAAGTGGGATGCGAAATTTCACAGTGAAACAATAAATATTTCCAGTACCATGTTTATATACTTCTTCGCCCTAACAAGAGCATATCGTTACAAACATAGAATTATATTTTCGTTGTAACACTCCTTGAATGCATCTGAATGATACACGTGCCAGAAACACCGAAACTTGCCAAGCTCCCAGCCTGCTGTTGCCGTTTTCCAGGAGAAGAATCAACTAGGACCACGACCGAAAACTAATTCGAATTCCGAACTGAACGGAACTCTACGTGCCGCGAACTTATTGGATCTAATACGAAACCGACACTCCGTTTTGAATCTTGAGACCGTGACGGGCAGCCGGTGCACGAGTGTATTCAGTTAGACAACTATTGGCATGCAAAATGTAATCCCATTCAATAGCTGGGAACTCTGCCGAAGTTATCGTACACTGCTTCTGTTAGTTTATCGCTTCGGTGTTCTACCATCTCGAAAATATCTTGCTGAAGACGTCCGAGGTGTGCGAACGAATATTCGATTGGAACGCGCAGATTTGACGAGTCACGGAAGTGTATCTAATGTTCAAATGGGGCTGTTCAAAATAAGTGTTGAGTCGTTCACACGAATTGAAATGAGAATTTGATGTTTTAAACATTCTGACGTATATACATAAGTATTCAATACTTTTGTGTCATGTCTCGTTGAATATAATCAAAAATTGTATCATTACGTGTCATTTTTAAAATTTGAAAGTTATTTTTTGTTCTTCCTTTTTTATTAAAGTGAACTTATTTTCTATAAATTCTATGAATTCCTGTTTATAGCATTAATAATATTAGTAGAAGGACGTGAATGATATTAAAATAAGTTTGGTTCAATGATCTTCGAGAATGATGTGAGAAAAATATTTTATACTGTTATTACTAAACGTAATATAATAACCAGACTTACACAGAATTATCAGAATTATTTATTACGAGAATTACGGCATCGCTATATCGTGGCCACTACTATACTCGAGATAATTCGTAAACAAGTACTGCATATGCAAAACGTATGCGATATACAATACATGCGAAATGAAAAATAGGTTTTTAAAACCCTCTAAGGATGAAACATATTTTTATCAAAGTGCCACTTGTTTAGTCCTTTCCTATAACAATATATATTTGCATAAACTTGCGCATTTTGCAGAAGGGATAGATACACTTTCTGCTCGAAGGTCCTTGGATAACCGACCTGCCATTCATCACGCCTTCGCCTTCCCCACTACGCAACCAGATCCTGTCGAAGCGAAATCTCTACCCTCTAGCAATACGTCACTTGCTATCTTTCCAAACTCTCTCACTTTAAAGTAAACAATCATTATAGAACCGATATCTCTACGTGACTTTGAGGGACTATGGTACAAAGCTAAAGCATAGGCACATGGAAGGCCCATGTTCGACTTCTCGCCACGACTATTTATTGGCTTTATGCAACGACCCAACAACGCCCTTAAATAAATGTGAATTTTTCAGAATTATATTTTATTTTGAATACACTGAGAGTTTTGCCAACAAAATTCTGAGCTTGACCCAGCAATAGAACTATTCTAAGCGAAGTAGATGTTTGCCTTTTTTAATATTATAATAGTAGTAATATTGAATATCTGCACTTTAGTATTTTTATATATTTCAAATCAAATTTTTGCTTAGAGTTAATTGTAAATACATTTAAACATAAAATGCGTGAGGTACTGTGCAAAGTTCTAAATATGTAGGTATAGGTACAGAGATTCTAACCTTTTTCTAAATAAAAATACAGAATATTGTAAAGAAGTGTCAAACTATTAACCCATAGTATAAGACTGAACTGCTTAGTGCATTATTTAAAGAAGATCTGGTCACAGAACCAAATAGCGGTACAGTGTATATTTCCCTTAAACGATCTTTTCTGCTTTCACTCGGGAAAGAACGATATCCCAAATCAGTTTTCACAATCGCCCTACGTGTCTAAATAATGAAAATAAATATTGAAATAAAGGTATTCAAATGCCACGTATATACATATTTGTGAGATGAAGTTATAGAAGAGACCAATTCAGAAAACTTGTGAACAATAAACTATTTCTCGCTTATAAACCGTGCTCTACGGGAATTCCACTCTAAAAGGAAAGTTATGAGAGGAACGTGCAACAACAGGCTCTGAAATAGACCTAAGGTAGAAAAATGCCATGGTGCTCTGCCGGGAAATGAACTCGTTTATAAAATCCCTCCTAAAAAAGCTGCTGGTTTAGACGGATGCCAACTGGTCATGTCCGGTATCATTAATATTCTCGAGCCCTCGCTACTTACGATAAAGCACTTCAACGAAAATGAATCGATGAAACACGTATCTTCCAGCGGTTCTGCGTATTTATTATTATGTAATTTATATAGAAACTATCTACGGAATACTTGAAAAGAAATGCGACTGAATTGAAAGATTTGCAACCCTTCCATCGATTCTTAATTTTACTTTGAAAAAATTCGAATAAATTGGGCGATTTGCGACCCTTCCATCGATTCTTAATTTTATTTTGATAAAGGGAAGAAAGAATCAACGTAAACTAAGAAATTCAATGACATTTCTAATAAACTTATCTTGTTAATGATATTGTTAGTGGTATGTGCTATTATTGATTTCTCTATCACAAAAATCTCAGAATGAACCTGCACTGTACCTTCGAAGCTACATCTTACTTGACCAAACCTAGCTACTCATTGATTAGACGACCACAAACGATATTCACAAATTTTCCACGCTCAAGATCAATCGAAACGTCACTGCGTAACTGCGCAAAAGACCAAGTATGGGTAAAATGTTTCTCGATTCTCCATCCACGCGCAAACTTATATAAAAATCGATGCATAACACGCCGCGTGGTCCCCTCGACAGACCCAAACTTCCATAACTTTCCAGAGATAGAAGACGCTGCAGCGAGATCGCCTGTCGATGCTCGTAAACGCGAATTTGCTTCTAGGATACGCGTTAGGTGCACGCGCGGTTGATCAATCCGGCGCTATAAAAATTCATGAGCCATACGGAACAGATTTGACGGTAGGGACGTGCGCGATTCGGTGTATCCGCGCCGCTGCACGTTTTTATTCGCCGTTGTGCCGCGTGAAACGGTTCATCCGCGAAAAAAAAACCACGCAGACCGACCGTGTTGTAAGTAATCCAATTATTGACAAGTAAATGCCGGTCGCGGGCAGACTGCCACCCGGTGAAAACAATCCGCCCGCGGAATTAAAGCTTGCCAAGCACGGCTGGACTCGATATCCGAAAAACGCGACCGTGATTACAGATATTCGAGCCTGGTATATCGAATGGCGGGGAACCTTCTTCGTTGGAACTAATGGGAAGACGAGCCTGGTCGTATAAAGTGGTGCTTGCTGCTTTTTTTGGTAATGCGAGATGTACATATACATGTGTAGTTGTTGGAGGCAGTGGTGGTTTAAGAAGGATCGATGGGGATTGGAAATGTATGAATCTGTGTGAGCTTGCAGTCGACGATTACTGAAATAAGACGTGTGGAAAGGACTCAATACATACTTACAAGGGAAGAACTCCCGTCTGCAAATTCCAAAAATTATGAAATGTTTAAGATATGTAGAGGACGCAATTTTTTTTGCTGCCCAAATTCACTCGAAGGGGATGAAATTGACCCCTGAAAATCCGGATATTTTCCGATTTTGTATTATAACTTAAGGACAGTAAGTTACCAAGTGGTAGTCCTAATTAAAAGAAGTAACTTTAGTTTGTAAACCTTTTTTTCTATCTCTTACAGTTCGCGAGTTATAACAGAAAATCGGGAAACAGCCGAGTTTTCAGGGGTCACTTTCATCCCTTTAGTGTGCATTTGAGCAGCGAAAGAAGTTGCGTAATATATACTTAGATATCCTCAACATATTCCTACAGATTTGTAATTTTTTTAAATTTGCGAGATGGGGATCTTCCCCCTGTTAGTTTCCTGACGTCAATGGTTTTATTTTTAAATAAAATAGTATTAGGTCAGTGTAAAAATTTGTTCGCTCACTGTCAAGGGATGTTGGGTGTATGGAAATGTCTCTTTCTACTACACCAACTTGTACTTTTACCAGAAAAGTGGTAAAAGATCATAGCCAGCCAAGGAAAATACTTTCATTAAAAAGAACATGTGATATATTTTCAGTTTTACGATTTCAGAACATTATGATCGATTAAAGGGCTAAGAAGATGTATGAATGGAAAGATATTAGTAAATCTGAGGCACAGTATGTTACAATTTGTCTTATATCAAATTCCTAATACAACTAAAAGCACAATTTAGTACAGTGTCTTGTTCACTTCTATCGTAATATATCAAATTCCTAATACAACTAAAAGCACAATTTGCTACAGTGTTCTGTTCACTTTTATCGTAACACTTGGCTGATTTTTTCCTTGTACCATCGCCTAGCAATTTAACTGTATCCCAGGACCTGTCCCCTGAGACAACTTCCGACGACAGGATATGACGTCATCCACCCTCCCATTACGTACTGAACTCGACGTAAGCCGATCCCTCGTCGTTAATATTTAAATTACATACACGTGCACAAACGTAAGAGCACCCCAGTAATGGCACTCCATACACTTCCTATAATATTATAGTCTGGTAAAATATTCTGCACTTAAAGTTGCTTCTTTTCTAATCCACCCCTTACTTAACACCATTTACTTAAGAACATTTCATAAAGAGGATAGAAAATAAAATTCAAGAGCAATTGAAAATGTTTATGCAGAATCAAATACTGAAAATAGACACTACCAGTGACATGTAACTGTAATAAGGTTATGCTTTTATATCCTTCACTTTTCTTCCTCAGAAAAAAGACTCCCCGCAAGAATTTTCGATCGAAGACACAAGACCCCCTCCCTTTACAAAAGGCACAATAATCGTAGAATGCCTCACCTCCGCTGAAGGCATCATTGTTGTCGGACTGCAGTGTAGTACTGGTGTCGGATAAGGGCGACGGAGTTGGCCTTAAATCCGACGGTGGTTCCAATTTCAGTAAATCACTTCCGCCATCTCCTCCGCTCCCGTCTCCTTTCCCGACCTGTACAATCGTCACATTCAGAGGTCCCCGGTTACCTGTGGTAAAACAGAGAAACAGCAATGAGAGTCCACGACCACTAAACGCCACCCTTTCGAACATTGCACCAACCGCTAATTCGCGGGACATATTAATCCTCCTAACTCGCCCTGCTACAAGAGCAGGCTAAGTGTCTTGTAATTCCAGTGAGAAGTGGTTCTTTAGCAAATTATTATAATTAGGTGCTCTTTTTTTTTACTAATAGTAAATTCATTTTTCAGAAAAATGAAGCTTCTATGTAAAAAGTTTATTCACATAGAATCATCAGCTACTCAATTGGACCATAATTAGTATTACAGCGGACTTTGTATGAAAAACAAAAAGAATTAATTACTAGACAAGACTGATTGTTAATGAAAAATATTAATCCAAGTAGCAACTACAGTTACTTTTGATCTGGATTAATATTGCAATAATTTCGATATTTCTTCCGCGTTTTATCGATTTACCTGGTTTCATCGACAGTCTATTTTACCACTAAATATAGACTTATAATTATTCAAAGACATAGGATCAAGAACGCAGTGACAGGCGATGGGGTGTCTCGGGAACGTCTATTATCGGTAAGTGGTAATTAACCTCCGCTGTATCGAGCCCCAAGTGAACTGGTCCGATGCTAAGTCCACGTAACTCCTAACCCTTACTCGAAATTCTTCAGAAGAACGAATTAGAGGGATTTCGGTATGACGCGTGTGTGGCTGAAGCCAGAAGACGCGCCTTTAATACTTCATGATCTACTAAGTAACTGTAATGCTTTTCTGAACTTATTCAAAATGTTCGTCACTAGACGTACACACGCAGCCTTGAGCCTGTTAATGCTTCAGAACTTGAGGCAGATAGGAAGTGAACGCTTCGAAAATACCCGGCTGACATATATGTATTCAGGGAATTATGCAGGGATCGAGTTTGCACCTATTGTGACTGTTATCCTTTAAACCCGAAATATCTGTTGAATTTTATCATGAATTAAATACAGAAATGTGTGTGAAAATAATAATACTGGCGATTTGTTCATTCTCTATTGAATTTCTATTCCATTCCCAGTTTTTGATATCGAAATTATTTTAATTCTTTCATTGGAGAGTGTCATTGCAGCTAATTTCAAGCTAAATAGATCACTTTTCTCAGTCGATGTCTTTGATTTTTATGAGACTGAAAGATGACGTAGTTTTTTTTAAATTAGGGCAGAGTTTGAGTTAAAAGATTATAAAATAAATCGTGCAGTTTCTCTGCAGTCGTTTGCCCTGATCTTGTCTGTACTTTGTTATGGTGGAATAAAAAATAGCGAATTCCTTATCATTATATCATTTACGTTATCCTGTAATTTTGTACCCATTATGGTGCAATTTGCCACGCGATCAACTATTTCTTTCCCAGCGTTAGCACGTGAAACGTTAAGTGGTCTTAATGGAAGTATGAACTTAGGCCACTTTGTGTGCCTAGCAACTTTGTCTTCAGCATTAACAATTACACAATAACGTAAATTATAAACGACTTCCCTTTTCTCCTATACTGTCCCATTATACTATCATTACAGCTGATTATTTCAACGTCGTTGTTGTTCTGTAAACGTAAACATTTGCCGTTACCTTCACCGTGTACGTGCAGCAGTTATTCGAGCAATGAAAATGAAATTACACATGTATTGTAATTGGCGGAAGTGCTTCGAAATAATACTTTTTTTTGCAAAATATACAATTTTCAATTTGAAATGAAGACAGAATTACACTCCGACTTCATTTTTCTCTAGATTCTTTGGAATCTTTTACACCCAGTATTGGCAATATCTAAATTAATATTGTCCCGAGGTATTTACCCTTACAAAGAAACTTAATTTCAATCAAATTGCACAGCTCTACTAGCCCACTGCAAAAATGGAACAAAATGTCCACCACCACACTGGAAAAATTTCTACCCAGCACACGTTAATTCCCATTCAGCCGCGATAAAAGCAAAGGCAAAAAGCTTTCGAGCCTCCCGCTGACTCGATTACTGCACAGGATAATTCGTAACCATACCACGACGTCCACTTGATTCTCCCCACTTATAACTCAAAAAACAACGCTCACTTTTACTACAGTTCAGAAATGCCTTCCGTTATTCCCATTACTCTCCTCGTGCAAATTTAATCAGCGTACTACTATCGTACATAAACACCCACCCTCTTGTAGCAACAATTTCACCGTCTCTTTTATATTATACAAAAAATTAACACAAGCGTCGAGTACCACAGCGTGAAAACACGCCGACGCCATTCCATGTCGCAAATTTGAGGCTTTCACGATGTAACATACATCATTTACATATCTCCTTAAATTTAAAAACAAGGAAATATATCATTTGCATTATAATTCGCTTACTCTCAGAGCCGTCATTTATTTTTAGCTTTCTAACTAAAGAAACAATCTGCGACGAATTACTTAAAATTATGTTCAATTATTATAATGCAAATGATATATTTCTAGTTTATTTTTAATTTACAGACAATATGCATATGGCGTATCTTACAACGACCAGAGCATACAGATTATTTAGTTGAAATAAACTCAATTACTGTATTTTAAATTAACATTATTTATTAAATAAAGAACCGACATCAAAACCGTGTACAAACTGAAGGTTACACTTGTTTGTAATAATTCCTCCTCGCCAACAATTTATTATTATATAAAGAGTGTAACGTTGCTGAAGAACATATAGTCTAGGGGGAAAGCTCTAGGAACTATTACCACGAAAAGCTATGACTAAACAACGAATTTAATTAAAAGCCAGTGAAAAAGGCAGCTCACCTGTTCTGGAGGGTGGAAGTAGGAGTCCTTGGACCTCCTCGAGGGGCATCGCCTGTCCGTGATGGTCCCGGTATGGTCGATGAGGTCGATCTTTCATACCTCCTCACGAACAAACTGGCCGCGTCCGTTTCAGCGTGCTTCCTCGTCGAATAGCCGTAACAACGTTCGTTGCCAGAGGCTGGGGTCGGGGCCAAGCTGGGGACCAGGTACGGGAGACTGGGCGAGTCCTGAGGGACTCCTGACGATGACGACGGACGGTGGTAGAGCGTCATCGCCCCGCCGTCGTCCCTAAGACCATGCCCAGGTCACGAAGAACCTCGAATTCGACGGCGTGCACTCGAGTAATTTACCCTTCCTCAGCTGTATAAACGAAAAAAAAACACGTCGGGTTACTTACTTGCTCCCTTATCGGTTTTCATTATTCTCCTAGTTTTAGTTACTTCAAAAAGAGACGGAGGTCGAAATATTAAAATTAACGGTACTGTCGAGGTTTATTCTACTTTCTAACTTCTTCATCGTGAAGACAAATTAATCACTTAATACATATTCAGTTATTTTGTCTTCATACATTGAGAAATTAACTTGAAACCCAGCAAACATTTCCAAACGGCAAAAATCGCTAATCAGTAATGAATTTCAATTCTTTAGAAACCAGTGATTCGTTATGGAGCAGGTATTCGTTAATTAGTACTACTTAAGTATAGGTTATTTTCACCATTATTACTCATCGCGTTATGAATTATTTATAGCTAATCTGTTTCATAATAATTACAGGCTGACCTACTAGCGGTGATGTACGCGACTACCCTGTGTACATTTAATAACGATGCTCGAAATGATTTGCATACATCAATGTTAATTATAAATTTTCGAACTTAAATTAACCTCGAAGGTCGACGGTATTAAAGGGTCGTGGCAATTAAAGGAAGAAAATGACAGGGAAATTATTGATCGCTTCGGGGCCGTGATACCGAAGAGATTGCTCTATCAAAATAAACGAGTGGAATCGGGTAACCGGGTGCTAATTAAAAACCAATTAAAGGTATCGTGCAATCGGTGGATAAGTTAATCTTCTATATAGCCTTGGCACTACGCCACTGACGCAATGAATTCTGCTATGACGTCAAATATTGTTAATTCATCCAGAGAAGAGAATAAACTCCAATAAAATGTAATTCCCTTGTAATAAAATGTACAGCATGTTGCATCTGATGTGACGTCACATTATGCACACGGTATAAATGAAACAGAAGAAACATTTTACAATACTGGCGAAATATTCCACCATTTTATTCCTCTGAAAGCTCGCGGCAGCTTGTATTATCAATATTACTGCTCCAAATGATGATTCTCGCGTTAATGAGACTTTTGTGTTCGCTGTTATACTATACTGAATAAATGAATTATATATTTCAAAGGTAGTTAACGGTTCTTGAATTATCGTGGAGGCGTTTAATAATAGCTACTATGGATGCAATTGTTATTTGGTACAAATGTGATAAAGTAAATGCTGTGGAAACAAAAGGTGTGGGTACTAAAAAAATAGAAATTTTTTGCTAGGTGTTTTGTGCAAGATAATACACTTTATACACTTTCAGGCTACGGTTTTTACGATCACTGGATGCACGAAGGACATTTGTTTACCATTAAATCAATTTAGGTCGCATATTGATTACCTACCACTAGAAAATAGAGTTGCTTTTTCTGAGTAGACGCACTTACAGTCGCCGAGGCGCCGATTACTGTGCCCTCGACTCGCCATTAACGTCAGGTAGTACTCTATACTGGATGTTTCAATCATTAACAACCTAAATTTTCAATGTGGTACTATTTTTATCGCAATTCTAGTAATCCTACTCATAATATTTGAACAACCTGATGTATAATAGGAAATAAATGGTACGCCACTTTATTAATTATATAGAAGGTCTACATTATGATCAGCCCACTTTTTTAAGTGATAAATATATATTGGGTAAACAAGACCTTTCAAAAATCTTGACTCTTTATAGAAAATTCTAATTCTGCCATTACAACAGCACAATATTTATTACCCTGCCAATTCAGTAACACGTGACACAGAAATGTTTGAAGTAATCCACAAAATTAGAACTCAATATTCTCTGTTCTTATTATAATTACAGAACTGCAAGAAACTTCTTAAATGACTTTACTCCTGAATTTCTTCATGGGAGCCCATCAAAGATATTGTCTACGTCACAATAGAAACAATAGTATCTACACCATTTTTTAAACAACCTATTCTTTTCTTACACGTTTCACTGTTCCAATCATCTTAGCCATCTCTTTTGTGCTAAATCAAGATGCAAAATTCGTTTAAAAAAAGAATATAACCAAAATAGTTGGGTTTTGAGGAATGTATTACTACTTTGACAGTACTGTACTGTCTTCAAATTGATGGGGAAAATTTAGTTCGTTAAAGTGCAATGCTTCGACTCATTCCACTGCTCGTGCGAGTAGTTCTACCTGCCATACTGTTTCGTCCGTCTATTTCCACCCTCGTGCATTGTTAATGTTACGTCGACCTTCCGAAGAACGAGACAGCGATCCATAATAAACTTGGCCTGCTTAGAAGCAAATTAAGCTTCCCCTAACATTTTAATCCAGCTGTGCTCTATCAACCTCGAAGCCTCTATGATCCTGTGTGCACCTATGCAGTTTCTCGAACTCGTTAAATTCAAGCTAAAGCGCATAAGAATCTCTTAATTATGATAATCTTATCGAAACTATTAATTGTGTGCATAGTGAAACAGTAAAACGAATGACACTGTTAATAATGCATCCGTATTTTTAAGATAGACGTGGGTTATGTGTTTAATTGTATATTAGTAATATTAAATTAGGGGTGAAAGAGATATTAAAGTCATTTGCAATATTTAGTTAACTGCTTTGGAAGATTTAAGAAGATTTTTTTATGAAAATCAAAAATTTTTACGGACCACATATCATAGGTTGTATACATCTTGCAATTTTTTCAAGTCGATCTGAGGCTCCGTTCATTCGCAACTAAAGGAAAACCAAGAGAAAAGAATGATTCGAGAAAAACGCATTTGAAGTTTCTGGGCAATGGCAACGCCGACGCTGTAGGTTGCCGCTTGACCTTTTTAGCTGCCGAATCAACTATTTTGCGACTTTTTTATTCGGAAAAATACTACTTTCGGAAAATGCAATAAAAAATTGATTTTTCAACGGCCTAAGTAGTCCCCTTAAGATACTTTTACACACGAAGCCAAAACACCATTCTTCTTCAGACTGAATACACAAAAATTCTTAAAAATACTACCCACACTTTTACTCACATGATCCTACTCCAATATTCAAATTACCATTCACTCTTCCTACCATATATTCCATACCACCACTACTCTTACTACTCACAAAAACCAAACAAAATATAACAACCCCCAATAAGGTCACAGAAACTCAAAGAAATAAAATAAATAAAATAAACAAAATCGTTAAAAAGCAAGAAATATTTTCATTCAAACATCCCTTAGCGAAACGACGCTTCCATGTGCAACCTAATAATCTCTATTTAATGTTACTAACTTCTACCCCAATGCGCAAGTGTGGACTAATGGGTCCTCAGAGTGGTTTCCCGCCAAAACCGGAGGCCCATCCGCGATAACTTTATCCCACACTTTCGACGTATCTCTTTACGAAGAATCAGCCCTTTGGCCGTGGCATCGACAGCAGACTACCGTGTACGCTGCCCGATATCCCCGTCTATAGACACGCTTTACGCCCGCGTGTTCCTGGTCAGCTAGGTGGACGCGTAGATCCCGGTGTTTGCTCGCAGTACACATTACGCGCGTGTAAAATAGATCGATAGGAAACGTGTCTCGGTTACTGGGTCTAGTTCAGCGGAATCGTATAGCAGGATCATAGACGGTAGAGACATGCGATCCCTGTTCGTGTCTCCCAGGCAAACGGCGACATTATCGTGGCATGCGATGTTTTTCCTCCAGTTTGTCGTTTTTCCAAGCATACCCGACGACACCTCGTCAAAACCAATTTTCCAACGACACGGAAAGGTAACCTCCACATCGGTACCCCGCTTTTTATATTCCTTTCCAGGCAGGCTTTTATCTATCACGGTTCAGCTCGTTGGATACTCGAGCAAGATAAGTTGTAAGTATTTAGTCTCGGACAAATACGTAGCGTGGCTGGAGTTTATTACTAAGTACACACGACGCTTTGATGCTGCTTTGTGCTTTAAGGTAGAGTGGTAGGTACAAGCCTGGTCAGTGGTCAGCTTTGGAAATTAGTAGGGCGTCGATTTTGAAAATGCTTGTACAGTGGGGTATCCTATAACGAACAATTCTTCTTGTTAAATCAAAACTCTTACAACGAACGCGGAGAAATACGTGTGCAATACGTGTGTATATATGCAATACAATGTATACAATTTAAATATAATAAATTAGATTTGTAATACCTACGTATCTTTGCATGTTAGTGTTCTACATGTTTCGTATTGAGAATATACGCATGTACTGTATTTAAATATGTACACATATGTGTATATGTATTCTATAACGAACGAGGTTCTATTTAGAACGAATCAGTTCGTTAGAGATTACCCCATTGTATCCTTAAATACGTATACACACATATATATATACTAGCAAACACCCCCGCGTTTCGCTTCGCGCCTAAGACATATTAAGGTCTCCATGAAAACATATTTCACCCCTTTTCACCACCCCCTTAGGGGTTGATTAGGGCAAAATCCTGAAATTGATTTTTAGCCATTTATGTGGGTAACCTTTCAAAGTAAAAACCAAGTTCATATCTAATCGGGTCTGAGAGATTTTGAGGAATCCGTGAAAATACATTTCACCCCTTTTTCACACCCTTAGGGGTTGGTTAGAGAAAAATCCTGAAATTGAGAACAGGTCAAAAGGTACATGGAAAAATTCCATAGATGGAGAATTCCCACCACTAGACAAACATTTGAGTTCATTTTGTCGGGAATGATTCTGGGAGGCCGTGTGCATCATTAGCTGCGTCGTAGTTCAAAATAATGAGAGTGAGGATGTAACGATCCACTTGCAACCCTCTTGCTTTACCAACATTCCGAACAAGCCTGCGTACTTTGCATACACAATTTTGAACACTGCACTGCAAACATTCCCCGACCAGAAATTTCAATACAGCTTCCGGCGTCGTACATTTCAAAATCAATCTTGGAATATAGTCTCTAATCGAAACTTTGTGGGTTGTATAACACTTTGCTATTCCATTTTCATATTACTTGACTCGTGACGCTATTTAATCGTGTTATACTTAATTTTTAAACCTAGGGAAGACATAATATGAACATACTGTGGTTTTTGTGGGAATAGCTGTTTTTTTTAATGTTTTAATACACTTTGCTGTACCCATCGAAGTTGAAATTTTTCTTATCTACTGAATTTTTAGTAGCTTTTATTGAAATAGATTCATTTTCACACACGAGTAAGTCGATCTTACCTCCTATTGGGAAATTGAGGATTAAACTGTAATATTTAATGAACCATGAAAACGGAGATAGACAAGAAATCAGATTCGATAAGGCAAGAATGATTGATATGGAGGTGAATCAGTTTTAAAATTTGAGTTGATTTATATGTCAAATTTTTAAGATTCTTGGTAATGGATTCTATTATGTAAATTCTGAAATTGAGAGCATGCCCATGTGAGCTTTGCATAGTTTCAGATTAAAAGACGCTTTTTCCACGGTAAAGATATGAGGAATTATACAACAGGGCTAGATTATGTTTTTCTTTCTAATTAAAAATGTGCTGAGGCAAGATTTTCTATGAAACGTGGAAGAGTTCAATTTTGTATTGTATAATTCTAATAATTCGTCCTAATATTAAAACTGTAGGTACTACCAGTTCTAAATTTATTCATACCTAACTTATTCCTTGCTAAAATAATTTCATTATTTCTCGACTCTTTAGCTAATTTACAATGAACGAAGTTGTCGAAGAAGAAGTCAATTTTTTGGAGGGATGTCTAAGCAGTATTAAGGTAATTAATTTTCAATTCAAATTCTAGGATTCTTTACTTAGTCATCACTATAATTTCCTACGAAAACTTCTGAACTCTACCTACTCCAGTATTCTAAAAAATTGTCAAGTTCTACAACTGCAATGGTTGAATATTCTGGGTTCAACAATATCTCCATAAAAGTTGAATACTATCCACTCCAATACCTTCATAAAAAATTTTCAATATTTCGAGAAGAATTCCAGGTTCTACGTATCAAAAATTTCAAGCTTCAATTGCCCTAATATTAAAAGCACAGTATTATTTAACATAATTGAATTATTGGCTGAAGAAGGCTTGCCCATTCCTGGTTACTAAGTAATTACTGATTAACTGTAGATAAAAATGGAATTTATAACGAATTGGAATTTATAAATTTTATTCAAACAATAATATGAGTAAACATCTACCCCAATAACGTTTAGCAAGTTTAAATATTACGAGACCGCATTCGAAAAATTTAAAACAAATCTTTCTACCCCAGGTTAAGCACTAAAAAAATTGTCTCCGAATATACTGTTTTGAACATTATTTTCCCCAACATTCGCGTTTTATACTGTACGATTCGTCCTCGGAAATGATTATTGTCCTACTTTTTGCTCATTAACGCAAGTATCGCACTTGCTTGTGCATTAAAACTCATTAACCGAATTAATCCTTTCCCTGAATATTACGAACACGTATAATACACAAAATTGTGTAATTTGCTTGAACATACGAACAAAGAACTCAGAGCTGCGTTATAGGAGAATTAATATACGAGCAATTGATTTCGTCGATGAAACACGATACACAATGCTTGATAAATAATCGGCAACACGATCACGCAATCGGGAACCACGTCGTCAGAAAAATAATGGAGACCTCAAGCAGGGAACAGCTTGACATTTAACGAACAGGTGAGCCTCGAAATTCCACGATAAACCGCTGGCCAAGCTTTTGTTCCCCGTTCACGACAATAACCTGCTAAAATGTGCTTTCGAATTGTGAAAAGGTTAAAGGGTCCTTCTCAGCTATCAGGCACTAAAGAATTCCATTATGTGAGAGCCCGATGGGAAGATTGATAAAGTAAATGGCTATCAAATTTGAATATATAATATCGTTCGTCGAAAAAGTCTGAGTAATTGTGAAAATCATCACTTTCGAGATTGAAAAACTCTCAGACAATGGGGAAATATAGAAGGTAGTTTTTTTATTAAATTCTTTACTCTGAAAGGAAACAGAAAAAGTGTTCGTACGGAATTTTTTTAGACAGACATTTTTCAATTTTCTCTCTGCTAAAGTGCAAATCCTCATACTATTAAAATATAAAAGACTCGTGTAAGTTCTTCCAAATGAAAGCAATTCTGAATATACAGAGAAAGCTCCAAACTTTAACAATCTTGAAAAGCATTGCGATTATTGTCTTCATAATTTCAAACAGTTTTATATAATAGCAGCAAAAGATTTTTCTCGTTAAGAAAATCTAAAATACAATACATTTACTTCTCTGGAAAGAAACATATTAATTATTAATTAACTCATTACACCTCGATCAAATTTAAAACCGTCTCAAATTACGATTTCTTACTCTCCAATAATTAACAGTCTCTTCGCTTTTCAGTGTGTTCTGTGCTATCCAATATAAGAAAGACCCGTTCTCGATGAATGAAAATATTTGCCTGGGTTGGGTAGATTGCATATAGGTGTTAAATAAATATCGATGTGCAAAGGTCGAACGAGAACATCGTTTGACATGGCTCCGTTTAACCAGACACGAAATGCTTAAAATGGCGAGCGCGTAAAAGTGCCTCATGATCGATGACACATTAACAAGGTAAATGCTGTGACATTATGGAAATAATCAATAGTGCGAGCAGTTGACAAAAATAGAGACGTTACATCGCAACTGCACCAAGCATCACCTACAGTTTACCCGATCCGTCGAAGAAGCTTTTTAACGATGGAAGAGAATCGGAGGTAGGTACATCGAACGTACGTGAAAATGGTAGGGATTATTAATTGCTTATTTTGAATTGTAGAATATTCTACTGCTGTGGAGTTTTGATTTGAGTACGGAGGTGTACTTAAATAGGATATTTGAAAAGAATGGACAGAAAATTCGGGAAGTTCCAGTTCTCATTAAAACAAATAGGAAAGCTTTAAAAAACACAGGTTCTTAAATATAGGAAAATCTTTCTTTTTTCGAACCCACGAAATATTTTCCTTTACCAGAGAATAATCGAATAAAATCTGATAGTGTTGGAAGACATATCTTCGGGACGTGGACAACGAATGGTAGATACGATAATAAGTTAAAATAGAAGGATGGTCTTAAAAATTCCAGAAAACAATTTTGAGATAACACACTACAATTTAGCAAACAAATAAAATAGACTCAAAAGTCAATATTTTCAAAAAAAAAAACAGGTGCACATAGCCCCTCAACTTCCATCGTCAAGCCAAAATACCACTTTCAGGATACAGCAGCAATTGCTTCGAAATTTAAATACACTACACCCACAGCAAAACCGGAGAAATCGATTTTGCCGAAAGCCCCCAATCACGCGTAAACCCTTTAACATCCTCTGACCTACATTCGTGGACACCCTGAATTCATATCACGAACTTATTACAATCAGACGCCCGTATCAACACGTATCATCGATGCCTGGCGTTATTACCACCACCGTGGTCACTATCTAAAGCAAAACGATCTCCAAGTTGCCCCGACAGAACGGCTACTGTCGGACAGATCCTAACCCCGTTTTAATCTAAAGGGTGCATAGTTTACCGCGCTCCCTTTTCACACAGAGGAGGCGCGGTCGTGGCACCCCGATATCGGCCATTGGAAATTGATATTTCAGAATCGGAGCACGAAACATCGACTCGAACATCGCGTGACATGTTGCCCTTCCCTCGCCCTCCTACAAACCAACCATCGTAGATCCAAGATTCATATCTCCGTGCATCGATGAACGACGCGGAATCGTCATGCTACTCGCAACCCTTCCGACGGAACGTTTTCTTTTTATTTAGTTATTTTTTTATTTGGTTCCAGAGTGCTAAAGTGTGCAACGTAGGTATTCGCGAATGAAGGGAAAAGATTTTAAATACTACAAAGGCAGACTCGTTTTATAATTACAATTATATACTATGTGTGTGTTATTTTATATTATGCACGGAATTTCTCAAGGCGGATAGAGAATCGAAAAGGAAATTAAAATTGGCCAGGTGGCAGTGGAGGCTGCGCGATTTATGGATCAGGAGTATTGTATTTAATTCTGTGCATTGAATAGTGACAGGTATTAATAAGGATAAATGAAGATGATGGGTCAGTTATTTAAGATTATTAATTGACAAGTCGCCTGACGATATCTATTGAATTGCACCAATTTGCATGCACGAAATTGATAGGTCAGTCTCTATCCTACGTTCAACTAGGGTTGACATATCGAGTGCCCCCAATATAGAAGCATAATCATAATCAGACGTGCCACGTGTATGACAATGCAGCTTGTTCACAATCAATTTAAGAATCCATGTTGTACTGTTTCCAAAAGTAAAGCATACTTCGCTTATATGAGTGACCAGATAATGGCTAATGTTTAAACACAGAAGCTTAACGCAAATTTAAAAACAATTCTCTTCTTTTTCATGTAGTAAATTAGCAATGACTTTCATGTGGGTTGTCATACTGAATTAATGTTAAAACTGTCCCCACTCTTTTAAATTAAAATAATTGACGATATTTCGCGGGATGGGTGGCATTAATATTTAATTGACGAAGAAATTTTCTCATATTTCTTTATGGGATTCTAAGACAACCTCTATATGTAAAACTCAATGCTTTTGATATATTTAACTAAGTTCTGATGTATTGAATGTCTCTACCACTTCACGAGTCGACTTTCAAATTTTATTTGCATGCATCAAGCTGAAGGAAACCACCCCTAAACTGCCATATTGCAATTAAAATGTTATACTGAAAACAAACGGGAGGACCTTGTGGCAAACTTAATATATTTATGAAAATCCAATTTTGGTTTCTTCGTCGATTTGACAATCCTTTGCTCTTCATCCTCGTAGACAGGTGCAAAAATTTCAGATCATCAGAATGGTCCGCAGTGTCTATGCGAAGACGAGAAACCCGCGCTAAAAATATATTCATTAGTCGATGCACTTTTATCGGATGCACCAGGTGAAAAGAGGAAACGAGAGAGAATATATTGTTATGGCTACCGAGAGTATCGATTGCTCTTGTCACTTGTTTATTCTGGCGTGGATGCAGCTTTGTAAAATAGACCGATTCCCCGCTAATTAGATTGCCAACCAACGAGCTGCGCCTTTTAACGACAAATTAGTTGGCGAGCTTGGCTATCGAATGAATTATATCTACGTGTCTGGAAGAGACCTGATAATCCTGTGTATTGATCAAATGTAGAAAGCTGTTGGAAATGATGTCACTTATTGTTAGAGACGTTAGGAAGTTAATTTTGTATACTTTGTGTGTGAAGGGAAAGTAGGGATTTCATGAGTGAACGGAAAATTTGTAAATTTAGGGATGAAAGAGATGTGTATTTGTAGATTTAGGGGAGTGTATTTGATAGTTTAGATGTACCGAGGTTTGTAGATGCAGTTAAAAAAAGGGGCGAATTTTTCTTCGATTTTTGCTCAAGAAAATATAAATTTGCATTGATTAATAGGGTCACCTTTCCACTAAAAATGCTCTCTGAGTCTTTAATTGCGGTTGTTAATTCACAGCTACTGTAATATAGAAATCACAAACCTTTCTTTTGCGATAAAATATTTATGAGATAAAATTAAAATATTTATTTAAAAATTCACAAAGCTGTATTATCTCCATATATTGTTAGTTGTTATAGTTTCATGTTGAGATCATTTATCTTGTCAAATAGAGACCAATGTCCAAATGACTCGTTTTCAATATTAATTAATCTATTAAGATTAATTAAATCGAAAGTAGAGGCTAATGCATCCCATATATTATTTTTCTATTCATGTTATTGAGAGAAATTGGTGGAGTTGGATGGTTGTATGCGTTTCTCAAAATAAATTTGTACAATCAACTAAAGCTGCTGTTTGATCTCACCAGGGTAGAATCATACTCTCCCTTAAATCCCATCCGATGTAATTTAACTAGTGCCATCGAGATGCAACTTTCAGAAGATTATCTCAGAAAGCCAATCAACTCGATTTAGGACCGGACACACGTAACTGCGATAGGATCACAGGAAGATCAGATGGATCGAAACAAGTTACAGTTACTTTAGGTGAGTCAAACCTAATTAATTTCTTGCCAGTGAGAAATATTTTTAGAATCAAACACTTCGTTAGCGTCACTCTTAATAAATAATTCAAAGTCAAATTCATTCTATTATAATTAATATTCAACATCCCTAACTGCATCATGTTTCATTAATTTGCAACTTTTGAAATACTGACAGCGCAAAATAAACTCTAAAGAAATGGAAGAGAATAAAATAAATATTTTTGTAAAAATAACACTGAACAGGACGCTAAAAAAATCAACAAAAATTGGAACATTTAACGAAACATTGAAATTGAATTAGCTAATCCGATGCCATCATCATAACGACGGGATGGAATCGCAATTATTTACTTTACTCATTCATTATTCTGTCTAGTACTACCTATCCTCCATTAAATTATGTAATTTAATCACAGGACACCACGAATATTCCGTTATTCTGAAATGTATGCCGATGATGGATATAGGTACCCAGCAATAACAGATAACAGCGCAACGTTGCAGCAATTACTACTCTAACAAATGATATTCGCGTAACAATAGTCTCCTTATCGGCGACGAGGCACAGTCGCTCATTACGGTCATCAGCGTCCCCAATAAATCTTAATTCGCTGCGGTCGAGTAAATGGACTGACCTTATCATTTTTGTGAAGATAATTCCATATCAGCGCGCAATCACCATATGAAACACGTTAAACAAATGGGCAATGCTTATATCCTTGACGAACACTCCACCTACCGATCGGTCTATCCAACTTATCTATCTATTTTACTTATCAGAGCTGTTAACCTAACCCAGTTCCCTCGAGCCACGGACACCTGACTCTATGATGACCTGTGACTGCTAGACAAATTGCCAAGTGTAGGCAACTCGTACTACAGGAGGCTTGAAAAAATTGTGCACGCGGTGTAATTTAGCGAGTAAACGATGTTCTGATTATCTGTGGAACTATATAAAGGGATATCAGAGAAAATCTGTGGAACGAAAGTTACATACACGCAACTCTGGGATCACTGACATATGGTGATAACGATTTTTCTATTATGCATGAGATATGAAGTTTGCTTTTATTTTGTTTAATGGAAAGTTGTGTCTTTTTACTCTGTTGCGTGGACATGGGTTAGGTTGCTAATAACGATGCATTGAAATTCGGAGAGTTTCTAATTTTTATGCTTTATTTAACTAATTGAATCCTTTCTAATTTGAATGATAATAATGGGATGAGTTTTGGCATAATTTTTTTACATTTTTTAATTTCTTTATGGGGATCTCATTCCACTTACAGAACAGAATCAGCACTTCAAGTATCGAGGGTTTCGAAGCCATACAAACTCTTGGGTCCGGGTTTCGAGAATTTAAACATTACCTTCGAACCCACCCCTAATCATAATTCATAAGTCAGTGATTAAAGTGTGGAAAGAATAGATCTACGAATAAACTTAAATTAGATGCGAAATGACCAGAGGTTGAGCCAGAGGAACATTTCTTCAACTTTGAAATTCTTTATCAGGGATGACTGAATCTAATTTTCTACCAAATCTTCCTTGTCTTTCCAATGGCAATATGAAATATTCCTTTGATGAATACAATATCCATTTTCTTTTCACTATCAGCTTCTGTGAAGCTAGGGAAACATCTGTGAAACAAAGAATGCTTAAACTTCAAATAATCCGACGATAATATTAACACCTGATAATTAATGGCTACCCTAATAATTAATTCCGTAAATATTATTTTAACCAAGCGATGCATTACAGAATAAGCGATCTTTCGTTATTTTGATAACGTGGCTCACGATACGACGGCGATGTATTTTGATAAAACCCCTTACGTAATTCGAGGGGAAACCTATTTATAATATGATTTATGATATCGTTCAGCGAAAAGGCCTATAAACGTGCACTTTCACATTAAAGCTATTGCCGGTGTGCCGTAGATAAATCGATACTCTCTATACAGACACGTACATAAAATACTCACATATATATATATAAATTACATATATACAATTTTAATGAAATTACTTATCTCGCGTCACCGTGGCCTCCGCCAGAGAGAGGACATTAGAATCGCCTATGCATCTCGAATTTCGAACAGGGAAATCGAAGGCGTTACCACAATGGAATATCAGATATAATGGAAAGTTCGGGGCAGCAGGTACCTGCAAAAGTTACGAACAGACGGCTGGTGAATTTATAAAAGCCTTTAGAGAACTTTGCTCCAGACATCTCGCGAATACGGAGATTATACTTTCAGAAAGGGGAAACTCTTTCCAACAAGTTGTCCCATCCCGACCGTCATCCTTGCACAGCCATCGCTTCCGGCTCCACGAACGGAGCTCACGCAAAGGGAAATTGGTTCGTTCTCCTTGCGAGCACGGCGAGAGACCTCTGCTATCCGAACTGATGTGGGGGCAAGAATTTTTGGGGTAAGAGTATGAGCATATTTAGATTAGGTATAGATTAGGGGTTGGAAGCAAGAGGAAATTGGTTCACTCGTCTAGTGAGCAAAGGTGTTACTACGTTTGACAGGCAACTGAACATTTTTCTGTCTGTACGCGTGCGGAAGTGAATTTTTAAGCCGGGAATCCACCCTGAAGCTAAGCTAAAGCTGTGCTTTGATAAGCTTTAAAAAATTAGCTTCAATACACCTTTATGGAACCGTTTCCACCAAAAGCGAAGCTAAGCTGTGCTATGCTTTTTATGTTTTATAGCACAGCCAGGCATAGCACTGCCTAGCGTAGCTTAGCTTAGCTTTCAGGTGGATCCCCGGCTTTAAGGAGATCAATGCGTAGTGAAAGTGTCTTTTAAGCCAGCCTTTGGAGGACTTTCAGGGAATGATGGCGTCACGAGTTTATTGAGATTTCAGAGAGATTAAATAATTGTAGCTAGTAATATTCCATCTGTGACGTATTAGTTTAATTACTGAGGTTTTAATATACATGTATTCTGTGCTAAAACCACCCTTGTAGCAACCATCGTGCTTCAAGATCGATATACATAGGGCCCACGAAATTATATCTGAACTTTTCCTATATTAGTACTTAATCGAAAAGTATCTTCTACAATTTACACTAATAGGAAAATTATAATTTTCTTACGTTTCAAAATTGTGAATTCATTTACGTTTTGACTACTAAATCCTGCAAGCTCGGAGAATGTTTTAATAATTCGTTTCCAACGTGGAGTTGGAAAATATCAAGTGATACGAAAAATTGTTGGAAAATTCACTATCGATTCTCGCGAGGAAAAATAGAATATTTGACCCCGTCAAGGCGAGTTTCTCAGGCAGCATCGCTCTTCTGGGAGCAATATAGCATGCAACTGAACTAAACGGTTCATTTTCAAACGAAAATGGACGTCGCTGCCTTTATCACAGTCCACTGGGAATTCTGGAGAAGCCACGGAATATACAGGGTGATTCTGATCTGCATGCTAATGCTCCGAGTAGTGAAGCTAGACCCAAAAATCCCTCGAAAATTGTATATGAACGTAGATCCTACGTATCATCGTTTCTGAATCATACAGAGTCAAAGAAAATGCTGTTTTTCGTTTGCTTCAATACACACTAGCCCTTTCATTCTTATTCTTACCAGCATTTAAAATCTATTGTGTAATACAGTGGCGCGCCCAGATGCCCTGGCACCCCCAAAGAAGGGGCTTCGTAAAAAGAAAAGAAAACTGGATTTTATTTTTTAAATAAATTTTTATATTCACCAAATGAATTTCATTGAAAATATTTTTATTCGTTCAACTCTGCTCCCTCGAAAATTAAATTCTGAGTACGCCACTGGTGTCCTCCAGATCTACAATTAATGACGCTAATGAACTGGAAAAAAGGCGTACAAAATTAATACAGAAACCACTGGTGAGTACTTTGAGCATTTCCTTCTATTTTCCATAACGCAAGAATATGAGATATCCACATACAATTTTGTACTTATTTTAATATACAAATTCTAACCTCCGTAGTATCAATATACTTTTATTAATCACCCTGTAATAACGACGTTTCCTCCAGAACTGATGACAAGCTCGTGGTTCGATCGATGAGAAAATGTCTTAACGTTCCCAAGAGGAACTGGGACTTTTAATTGTGACCAGAGCTAGGCTAAATTTGTCTTTTCGCTGCTGCATGTGCGCTTTTCACGTCGTAATTCTAATTCATCGCGAGCCTGTCTCCTTTAAGAGACCCCTTTCATAAAGCACGATTAATCACGAGTTCAGGCCTGGCCCTTCTATCCACGGGAAGAGAAAATGGACCTCGATATTGAAACGAAGGGGCAGAATTTTAGCCAGGAAAATGTGAACAGCGACGCGGATATTACCGGTAACAATGCCAAGAATCATGTTGGTGCAAGTGAAATGTGTTGAAATATGCGAAAATAAGGAAAATGTGGGTGAAGATATGCACATCAGATATGCTGAATATAGAGGAATAATATGTCGACGCACGCAAGAAATAAATATAGTAGATGAAAGAAGTGTACTAGAAATCTGCTATGATATTAAAGTTTCTGCTAATAATCTACAAAGATTTTTTCTATATTCACCTTCGATAATTAATGAGGGTTATCAATTTAAATTAAAAAGATAAGCTGAAATCAAGGGTTCCACGTCATGCAATATTCATGCAATATTCTCCTCTGGCGCTTTAATAATTTTATTTATACCCCTAAAAATTCCATCCATTCGTAATGAAGTCATAGCTTGAAAATCTAGCCTGCTGTCATTTTCCGAAGAATTATTTAAAATGTCCAAGCTAAAAGTATATTTTCATAAGCCTTTAATACAGAAAAAAATTCTACCTAAAAATTCGTCTATTTACAATGTATAAACATATATTTGCATGAACACCGATACTCGAGGTGCTATTTAACTGACCATTACTTTTTACTAAATTGACACCCCATTAAACTTATTAGTAAGGACCTCAGCATAATCCATATTGATTTAACGAACGATCTCGCGTACAACGGGCCGTGTCATCGAAGATTTATAACTCTAACCGAGCAATCTAAATTTAATGTTCCCATTACCACCCACTAAATCCAGCATAATCCAGCCCTACTTCCTCCAATCAGCCGCTAAGACCAAGTCCATTCAAGCTGCCTTCCAACCTCGCGTTTCCCACATCAAAACTGCATACAATAAAAATTCCAACCCCTCGCTCCTCCGTCGAACAGAATCGCCGCCCCTACAACTCCGTATTTCTCATTTCAAATTCATTTCAACTCCATAAAATAGCAGCCGGCCGGAAGGAATATAGGCCACGATGACTGCGAGAGCGGCGGGTCGCAGGAGCGCGACATAACTAAAGAATTTCGAGGTGGAATCGATACACAATTAGGCAAATTGCCTGGAAGCAATCACCGTGGCTCCCGCGTAGCCCGTTATTAAATAATACAGAGAGGATCGATATCTTTCCAGGCTGGAGTGAACCGACACAGAGAGCAACAGAACGCAAATCGAACCGCGGCGAAAGTTACTCGCAAGACAGTAACAGGTAGTCGGTTCTATGGCACTTGCGTGTGCCTTGCGTTCCACCTACACAAACCTAAGCGCAGACTGGCTTGAAAAGTTAACGAAACTGTAAGCCCTGCGTCTGGGAATTCGCGAGGTGTTGGAGCTTGTCGAACTGTCAGAGATGAAAGGTGCAACGTTATCTGCTTTCAAAACCATCGAAGGTGCAGCACGGGTCGAGGGAAAGTTTAAACTGCGAATGACAACAGAGATAGGGTAGTTCCGTTGGAAAGAATTGTATCTTAAAATTTATATCCCAAATATAAAATTGATATTTAAAATTTCTTTCGACCACCATTGTCCACGTGTGAAATTTGTAAGTACTGACCCTTTTATATATTTTAAATCTGACTTTACTAGCACTAGTAATAGATGCTTTAACAAACGAACAATTATAGAATGTGAAATTCAAAATTAAAATCATTTCAATCGAATTTTTTCGACCATTTCGTAAAAATTCGTACTGAATGTGAAAACCGTCAGCTTTTAACCAGAATTTTCCTTGAACCCTGCGCCTAAAAAAACAGTTGCCTCAATAGAGCACTCTGCACCCATAATGGTGCACCCTTTCTGCAGTTTCCTCCACTGAGAACTATTTATTTCTTTATTCCCTCCGAAGTGTGGACAAAATTTCTATCCCACCCTCTTGAATAATAATCCCCCATTTAAAATAGATTACCTATTATACAGGGAAGTGGAGTAATAATTAATTGGCAAGATTTGTGAAATTCCACGGTTCCAAGTGGCGTGTTACAAATTCCTTTCAATGCCAGCTTACTCCGCGGAATATGGCATATTTCGCGGGACAATACAACGTGACGCCAACTGCAAGCACCGCGTATGCGCGAGATGCTTGTCTATTTATTTCCAGGATAATTATCGTCGGCGAACTTTAACTAGGACCAGGCACACAACTGCGGCTACTAATCCTAACAAGCCCCAGGCCATAGCCGCCGGTTTCGTTGGTTTTCATGTACTCGCGAATTAACGGCAACGTTGCGCGAATTACGGGTCATTTTAATCCGAACGCGATTTCGCGGAAATAAATATTTGGGAATGTCTGGCGATTAATTCAGTTTGTATGGAAATCGAATGAAATGGATATTTAGCAAATAGGTGTGGCGATTTGCATTTGAATACTACTCGTCACAGAATAAAGGTCGCCACGGAATTTTGGAAGATGAATTTGGAAGAATTCTTGCATTTTATTTGATAGATATTTTCTGCTAGTAATTCGATGCTTACCAATATCGAGTTAAACGAGGAATCTTAAAAATATAACGTTCGGTATGGAATTATTACATCGAAACTGCTCACTCAAACTGCTCGTTTGAATTACTATCAGTTGGGATAAACCCTACGCGGGATGTTAGTGAATATATCAAATTAACTTAAACGCAGTAAAGCCTAACATCTTTTTTTATATTGTAATTATTATTATCTTCTATTTTTTTGTGATTTATTTGATAATACTCTTTTCCGTCCTCGACTTTTTCCTGTACGTGGCGAAAATTTGTTTACTTTTTTTAAGTTTTTTATGGGGACTAACTTAAACGCAGTAAAGTCTAATAAAAATGCTTTTCAAGAAGACCAGTAAGGTTTACAATCAATTTATATGCAAATGCCCTGCATTATAGTAAAAGTCGCAAGTTACAAACAGTGTCCACTATTTTCTATTTAAAAAAAAATCGTAACCCAAGCATTTCTATGAAACTAACAGCATGTGCAAGGATTGACGCTGCACGACGAAGCCGCTGATTCCATGGCGTTTTCAGCGCGTATTAATTCGCTGATTATTTGTGCGACAACTGTTTCCGCTGCCTATTAACATAATGGAATCCCGTAATTTCATGCGAACTCACGTAACAGGGGCATGAGCTTTGAACTTCGCCCCGATTGCTCACGAAACGCAACCGTCCGGGTTAGTCACCCCCGTTAGTTATTGACTGTGGGGTAAACCACCGAAAACTCGTGCAACAGTATGCCCCTCGTGATAAAACTCGATTAGGGGTGCTGACGACAAAAGTATCAGTCATAAAGAAATTACTTTTTGCGGCCTTGGTGGCAAACATTTAATCCCGACGAATATTCATTCAATGATTGTAATCATTAGAATATCAGTACCGAATAGGTACAAGTGAAAGTAGGTAAATTAAAATAAAATGAAATGGGAGGGAAAATTTTGATTGGATATTCTTTGTGACTGGTATAATGAATTAAAATGGAAGATTTGATCTGAAGAGTTTGTCTTTATGAATATTAATTCTATGTGGGGACAGAAAATTTATTATATGTATATAGGAGATTGTGGAAAACTATATTTCTGTTTAGCTTTGCCCTTTTAAATAAATATTCCTTGCCCGATAATTGATGGGCTCGGTGGAAAACAGGCACATGCCACATATGCGTAAATTATCGTTCCTTAAAGATCCATCATTTTTTTTCAAGGAGAATTATACATATTTTTGAGAACATTTTATTTGATAAAAATCTATGAATATTAAACTATATACTGTCATATTTGGAATAATATACGAAAACAATAAATAAGAAAATTTTTAGGTAATAAAAGCATGAAACGGTGGCATGTGCCTGATTTCCACTGGGCCCCTCAATTTTTTGAGCATTTGTCATCTATTAATACTATAATTCCAATAAATGAGAATGATATCGGCGCGTTGGTTCGGTCAGTTAAACGTTAATCTATTAATACTGTCAGGTATAGCAAATTTATTTTTTATTTTTCATAAAGGTCCTTGAAGCTAAAGTTAACTTGTTGATGTCCGTTGACAATGCAAGTTGTTAAACAATCGATGAATATGGGCGATGCAAATTATCGATAAATATAGACATAAGTTAGAATAATTGTGATTTAATTATTAATAATACAAGGAGATGAATACGTGGATGGTAAAATTGCCACGTCGAAGTTCAAGGTGAAATTTTTCGAATACCCTAACATTTTCTCCACTAACGAATAAACTAAGAGAGTTAAAGAATAACTACCACGCGACAAGTAAAGAAGTGTACGAAACGAAAGACGCCACTCTTCCAAGTGTTAGCAAACAAAACGAACGTTAAACGTATCTGTCTGTAATCACAGAGCAAACAGAAGATTCACGTGAGGGTGAAAGCGAATATCGGCAGGACAAATTCACGCAACCACCGTCCTCCGTATTTAGTTTCAGAAATAAATCTCAACAATAGCACACAGAATTGTGCTAATGCAATAATATAAAATGACCGTAAATAAATTATTTTCCCGCACTTTTCGTCCTACTTTCAAACTAACTCACAAGTACAAACACAAACAATTCCCCCATTTTCGCTCGAGCGAAACTCAATTCATGGTCCGCTCGAAACAATAACGGAAAGCGTCCATTCAAACGACTTCTTTCGATTAACGCACTTCCTAATTCAATACCCTGTACAACTGTCAAATTCAACGCGAATATCACTGTACTAAATACCCACTAACTCCCGCACTCTAAATTTCATTTAAACGCAGTCACCTAATTATTTCGAGCAATGGAGCGATCCATAGTACATCTCACAATTCCCCCGCCAAAACTGACTAACCTACAAATTGTCTACGCCACGTTTCACCTCTCCCCGCTGCTGCTCCACTCGACGATCTATTCTCGCCGCGCAATTAGTATAACAAACAGGTCTAGACCCTTCGATCACTCTTATCGCCTCCTATCTTGACGCTTCTCGAAAACGAAGACAAAGGGCCTGTTGCCTTCTCGCTGCGATGCCCTTTACGCGCGACAGAGGCAGCAAACGAGTCGAACGGGACAAGCACTAAATGCAACGGCAGAACGAAAGGCAGCGAGGCGGCTTACCCGGTACGAGAGAAGTCGACGGGAGCGCAACGTGATCCACGGGCAGGTTATCCGGAATGATCGGCCGTTATCCAGCTCGCGTATCACACAGGGCCACTGGTCTGTACGCTGGACGATTATAGGAGATCCTGGTCGCATCGATTCCTGCGCTCGCTGCGTGAGGACGTTTGCCTTTCGCCAAGTTCCGGGGCAACGGGAGAGCACGGGAAAACGGCGGGATCCGACGGGGAGAACAACACTGCGATGGTGTCACCTGTCAACGGCGACAGACACGTGTACCATTGGCGAGCTCGCGTGCACGTGCACGCCGTGGCGCGTGAAAGGCGCACGCTTTCACTATCGATTGTGCGCGAAAAAGCCGTAGGCACGGTGACGGTGAAAAGGGAATTTTCTCCCTGGGGAGGCTCGCGAGCAACCACCAGCACCATAGGCGGCTTTTCTACGGAGACAACTCGTCCTGCGGCGATACGGACGTATGTACAGTTCTGACAGCAGGCGTACACGCGCGCCTCTGTTCCACGCGCACACGCTCACGCGCATCCTGTCTCCTCGCTCATTAGGCAGGCGCGCGACTTCGACGCGTGCAATCTTGCCGCCTTGCCGTCCGTGTAAACAAAGCTGGCTGCTTTCCGACAGCTTCGGATCGCCTCTTTCGATTTCTGCACTCGCGGGGACACTCCTACGGCGAACCTTTTAATCAGCGTCCATTTTCTGCCTGCTAGTAAAATTCTTTTCCACCACTTTTCATTAATCTCTGTGTGCATGGAACTTGCTCGTCATAATGCGGGGGAGTGCGAAACAATGCTTCATCGTTAATTTGAATTTTGAATGTATAGTAACGTCATTTTGTTGAAAGGGGAATAAAACAGAAATTTTGGTTTATGGTATTATGAATATTAATCGATATTTTAACAGTAAAAATGAGTTTCTCGATGGGATTTTATGAATTTATGAATAATGGAAATTGGCTTGAGTTTGAATAATGTCCTTTATATTAGCTTTATGATAACAGTTTGCTGAGGAATAAACGGATTTGTTTAAACGATGTCATAGATAGCTTTTAAATTATCGATCGGAGACCGGCGTGGACGAAAAACGCAGACACCAAGTCACCCACGAGCACGACCTCGCTAATTCTGGAAGAGAAACTTTATGTTCTATAACATCGCCAGAAACGAAGGAAACTTTTCCCGTGAAATTGCTAACGCGAGGATACAGTGATCGTTAAATGTCACATCGAGTGTGAAATAGTACTTGACGAAGTCTAGTATGAATGAATGGAAACGATGCCGCGACAATGAAATTGGATGAGAAAGGATGAGCTGGAACGAATTAGGAAGCACGATTTTATGGGAGCGCGTTAAAGTCAGCTAGCTTGGCGTAACTCAGCGAGTTACCTGAACTTAATAAAAGGGAATGAGAAGGTACCTGCTCCTCAAGGTAATTAGGGCGCGCGCTTCAGAGTATCTAAATGAAATAATATTCTGTACTATATTAGTTGGCATACTAAATTTAAAAACCTGTTGGCGGATCAAATCCTTTGACTACCCAACTCTCGTATTATCTTTAAAAATACACAGATTCGTATTGAAATACATCAAACTTTTATATAATCGACAAGCAAAATACTCCGCGCTTCGCTTCGGACCTAAGAGATATTAAGGGCTCCATGAAAACACAGTTTACCCCTTTTTACCCCCTTTTTTTATAATTCTTAAATTCATAAAAGAAGATACTTTTGAAACGATTCACAGCCCACAGGCACTTCAACCACTGTGCCCCGCAGAGATCATCCGCTCCTCCAACGTTGTAGGCAAGCAGTAACGATGCAAATATGTGAAACGATGTTCTGAATTAAAGAGCCGCCCTCGTAAGGAATGCTTCCTAAACAGAGCCTAAACGTTCGCGCACTTAAGGTTGCTTGATATTGTGCACGGCACGATTGAGAGACACGTGTGTCGCACGCAATGGTTCCTTCGGAGGCTATAGAAAGCGGCATTGATGACGACTTGATGACGAAATACCTCGAACAACGCTGGCCTACCTCCCCCGTAATCTATACTACCATCGCTAGTTGAACATCCGCACAAAAGTTAGATCACAGTCCACGAATATTTCATTTCATACTCTCAAGGCCGCGGAACCGTCCCAGTGATACTTCCACGTGATCGATCAGCCTTAGGTGACCATGTTCGTAGGAGCTGTCGCTGCATGCATTTTTCCACGGTTCCGTCGGTCTCGGTAATGGAAATTCAATGACCAGCCAGCGTGCATTTCTCTGATTGAATCACGGGCGAGCGGGGGATGCGCGTTGTTTAACGACTGGTTTCGCAGAGAAAGTGCCGCCCAATTACGCTGAAACGTACGGTTTTATTGACTTCGTTCTGGAAAAGCTGGAACAATGACTGTTAAAGAATTGACAAGTACTTTTTACATCTGCGAATAAACGTGCCGCGAATTGGATTGCAATTGCATCGCTGAAACTGGCTGTTTGGTAAAATAATATTCAAAGTGATCGCGGCTCTTGGAAGAAATTAAGCAACGATTAAATGCTTCGCGATGAATATCGTGCTTCGTATTTAAACGAGTCAGAAGCAGTAGGGGCCCGCGGTTAATTAACTTGTTTGAAGATAACTGACAGTGCAGTAATTAATTTCACTGCGAATTTCGTTCCATTGTGCTCCAACCGAAACAACATTAGCCTTCCTCGAACATCATTGAACACGCGAGCAAGTTGAAAAGTCTAAATCGGCGTTCGCGACTGTGCATTGTGAGCTTGATTTTTTAGAAATAATAATATCGGAATCTTTAGGGGTATGAGGAACAATTACCGACATCAAGGACATTTATTTATTGCCACACTTTGTGAATTTACTGAAACTCTTGTCATTGCACAGGATCTTCAAGCAACTTGTGACAAAATCTAAGAATACTCCGATTACAGATGAATTAGAACGCCACTCGACAACCCGCTGGACAAATACTATATTCGATTCCAGAACGGCATTGCTTTAATTAGCAGCGATATTTCAGAGAATATAGCAGCGGTCGTCTATTCGAGTGTGTGATTAAAATTGGTTGACATTTAGCGGCACACATGTAACCGCGGGGTGTTTCGATATTAATAGATACAACTTCATGAACGAATTCAGCGTGAGAAGATAACGAAGGAAGTTTAATAACTTTAATAAATTTGATAAATTTAATAATCACCAGAAGAATGGGATATTATTTAAATAAAGAATTGTTGACGTAAAAATACCAGTAGTTGAAGTAGAAGACACCTCGTTTTTATTTGTTATTCAAAGGTTCGAATAATCCGAAGTATCTTTATTCGACGAGTAACGAAACAATTTTTGTTATCCCCCATTCGATTTTCAAAAGTTTTATTTGGATATAATCTGTGGTTTCCAATTCGTATTTCATGAGACACTTAAAAATAGTAATACTTACATAGCGATGTGTACAATGTTAGTAACATTTATTTACACAACGCTGGATATAAATAGTTCTGTAGAATCAGTTAGCTGTAACGAAAATTATGAAACCACGAGCGCACAGGTAACTGGAAAACAAGGTCAGATAGGATGCATGCCTCCATGAACTATTTTTATTATCTTGAAATGCTGAATACACCCTCAGAGTTGGTTACCCACTACTAACGTGACACCCTGCATAATTACGAAATGGTATCTGTATGATATAATCACGAGATAATTGAATATAATTAGAGTGCTTGAAGATATCAGGAATGGATGCCATTAAACCTTTGAATGGATCAAGCTTCTACTTAGCATAGAAAGCGAATTTTGTCTTTAGTTCGTTTTCAAAATATGCATTCAGAGACCCTCGGATAGCACTTTCAATGCTTTCCAACAAAATATCAGCGCGAAACCACGCCAAAGCCACTCAGCCGACACCATTCAGAGTGTTAAGAAGCGCGCGTGCCTTAAATTTCGCGGTGGCCCAATTCGGTGTGACGTTCGTTTGAAAAATAAGGCGGATCCAGCGTTCCGCCGATAAGATCGTTCTACGATAAAAATGTGGCGGCGCGGAGCGGCACGAAATCGAGTCGTACGCTGTCAAGATGTGAAGGCCAGATAAAAAATATCGCTTGCCGCTAAGGGCGAGGTTGTCGGTAGAAATCTTTCCACAAAATGTGATCGACGTGAATCAATAAACACCTACGATACTAATGCCGTGACTAAACGGTATGCCGTGCACCTTTTATTTTTAATACCTTGAATAATGCATGATTCAGTGGAGAACGGGTCAGGCGATCCGCTACGGTATACAGTTAATAAATCTAGCTAACCGATCAGTCACCGTGGAAATAAATAACTGTATTATTTTGCTGCTATAGATGATACATATACTGTGCTAGAAATATGTAAAGAATGATCAGGTTCACTCGTTTGGTCTTACATATTTATTGGAAATAATGAATTAATTGTTTGCGTATAAATAGAATGTGGATCGATGTTCGTTCAGTTCAACGATAGGCTGGATAGAATTCTACAGTAGTGCAACGTTTAGTGCCTGCTCTAACCGCAGTAGATAAGCCCTTCATTGGTCAGATCACAGAGGAGATATCACAGACGAGGTATAGCACAGACCTATCACCATCGACGAAGTATAGGGTAGATGGAACTTCGTGTCACCACAGACCAGGTATAGGATAGACCTATCACGCAATGTAATTTTGTGTCACACGCTCGGGGGGCCCGCGAGCCCCCTTACCATTTTGTGTCACGTGCAACGTTACCGGTGAAGTCTCGACACAGATTGTAACGCTACGCGTGGTAGGAATTAGAATTGAAGAAGTGGAAATTTAGGTCATTCGAAACCCGCGATTTACAAATGATTCTGTTTGAGTAACAATTTAAAGATCGGTTTATAAACCAATTTCGTGCAACGACCGAGAAAGAAGGATCACATCAATACAAGAACTCATACGCCTTTTAACTTTGCTATCCTATTCGGGTTCATTTAATGCAAAACAAATTTGTTTCACATAAAAATTTATATAAACAACAACATTATTTCTGGAAGACATGCTTTCACGATGTAACGTGGAATACCACGCCAAGGAATTGTAACTTAGTATATTTCAATAAGGTGCTGAAGCAGAGAGGACTTTAAAAATTGTCAAAAACCCATCAGTTCGAGTATCTCGCTGAAATAATCCAACTTGTACTTATCCTTCTATCTTAACACTGTACTCGTGTTCTGGGGTCCGGTACGAACAATCAAACAACATTCCAAGTTACATTGTACCATAGTATTGCAAGTTAAAAAAATTCTTATATACGACTAGAGTATTTGACAATCGCAGCTATCGGCTCGGTTCTCACCGATTACCAGGTCTCACCACGAGGAGGTTGCTGCGTTTCGAGACCCGTAGAGAGATAGATGGAATCAAAGTTCCATCGATCTCCCTGTACATGAAACACTACTAAACCAAAGAGATGGATGGACACACAAAGTTCCATCGATCCCTTCGGTTTAGATGTAGAATCTAGGGAACTGCCAAGCAATCACTCGATTAAAAGAAATTCAGGAAAGAAGGAAAGACGAACGGTAAGCATGAAAGGAGTATTGGACGGCGCAGTTCCTACCACCCTGCTGTCCGAGTCGAAAGGGAAAAGCACTCGGCGGCTCCCAGACGATTCCTCTTGCACCGTGCGACTCGCCAGGAGCAACACTAGGTGTGACCTGACTTGAGCCGACTAACCCAGAGACTGGGTATCGGACCGGGTGACTTACGCAGGCAGTGTACCAAAAGTTACACTCCCTACGCCCGAAACTTTTCCCTCTCGACAAGAACACCAGAGGATGAAAGCGATCCATCCATACCGATTCCATGCTCAGTCACTTGCCTCTGGAAACGGAAGCAGCGGTGACCTCCTCATCCGAGATGAGGAGCCAATAAACGAACAACAATGCTAATGAGTTAGTGACTACTTCGCAATTTTACATGGGGCCTTAAATACTTCATGTTATAATACACTTTTCACTATCACTTTTCACTGTCACTTTTCGCTGTCACTTTTCACTGCCACTTTTCACATCGATCTCCCTGTACATGAAACTCTACTAAATCAAAGAGATGGATGGAAACAAAGCTCCATCGATCCCTTCGGTTTAGATGTAGAATCTAGGGAACTGCCAAGCAATCACTCGATTAAAAGAAATTCAGGAAAGAAGGAAAGACGAACGGTAAGCATGAAAGGAGTATTGGACGGCGCAGTTCCTACCACCCTGCTGTCCGAGTCGAAAGGGAAAAGCGCTCGGCGCCTCCCAGACGATTCCTCTTGCACCGTGCGACTCGCCAGGAGCACTAGCTGTGACCTGACTTGAGCCGACTAACCCGGAGACTGGGTATCGGACCGGGTGACTTACGCAGGCAGTGTACCAAAAGGTACACTCCCTACGCCCGAAACTTTTCCCTTTCGACAAGAACACCAGAGGATGAAACCGATCCACCCATACCGATTCCATGCTCAGTCACTTGCTTCCGGAAACGGAAGCAGCGGTGACCTCCTCATCCGAGATGAGGAGCCAATAAACGAACAACAATGCTAATGAGTTAGTGACTACTTCGCAATTTTACATGGGGCCTTAAATACTTCATGCTATAATAAATTAACCTAGGCTTCCGTAGATGTCATCTTTCACTCACTATCACTTTGCACGATCACTTTTCACTACTTTCTTTTTAAATATATTATGTTATTAACTCCATTCCTCGCGTAACGGTGAACCTGAAAAGCTGAAACAATCAACTGCGTTAGTAACGGTGTGGTCGGCCTGGATGGAAATTAGGCAAAAGCTTATTGAGTTGGAGTTGATCGAGATAATTTCAACCTATAGAAGAGCACGCACGAGCATGCGAAACCATCGCAGAGATAAGTACATGAAGGAGAGCAGGGAAGTAGAATAAACCATGCAAATCGATGAGATGCATGACAGAGTGACAGAAGTCATACAAAACCATCGAAGAAATCGACGAAACGAAATGAATCATGGACAACCATCGAAGAAATCCACGAAATTAAATAAATCATGCCAAACCATCGAAGAAATGCAAGTAGAATAAACCATGCAAAACCATCGTTGAGATACATGAAGGAGAGCAGAGAAGTAGAATAAACCATGCAAAACCATCGATGAGATGCATGACAGAGTGACAGAGGTCATACAAAACCATCGAAGAAATCCATGAAATTAAATAAATCATTTAAACCCATCGAATAAATGCATCAAATAATCATGTGAACCCATCGAAGAAATGCATCGAATAAAATAAAATGCATGAAATATGACAGATCATGCAAATCCATCGAAGAAATACACGAAATAGAACGACTCGCTCAAAAATCCTTGAAGGAATGCATGAAATCGGACAGATGATGTAAAACAATCGAAGAAATCTGTTACAAAGGGAGGGGAATCAGTTCTGATCTTGGCAGAACAATAAATATTGAAATGGCTTAACGAACCACAAAATTTCATCGGCACCAACCGAATAAGGGTTGTAGCAGGGGGGGGGCGGGGGCGGGGTGGGGCGGGGGGAGAACCAGGGTTGAAACCCTGAACAGGTCCCCGGACGTCCTCCAAGCTCGGAGGACCGACGACGACTGAGTATATCGAGCTCCGTGAGCTCTCCACGTAGACTTCGAGAAACGATGTCCCCCGATCAAAACAAGGACGACGGTTATTTACAACTGCGAAATCCAACGAATTCTTCGGTAAAAATGGATTTTCCGCTAAAATATCCATTCCAGTGGCTATTGCTATGACAAATAATGTTAACAACATTTACACTAACTGCCCAGTATATATTATTATTAACTATGATCGATAGAACTCGAGATATCAAGCAATTAGTAGCATTTGGCCTTGGATTTGCAACTACGCCGAATGAATTCTCTTTTATTCTCAATGTTTAATCGTTCGATACATTAATGTTAATGCTTATACATATCACATAGTATTATTTATAATGTATAAATACATTTTAGTTGAACCTGGTGTAAATGAATCGTTGCAGGAATATTTATAATACTTCGTCGATGTTAGTAACTAAGGGGGAGAAACAAGTATGTCACTCATATTTCTCCAAGTAACGAGTATATCTCAACGGAATCCTGTTAAAAGGCCTCCCACATGGTCCAGTAATCGATGAAATTGATACTCGAATTGGGAAATTGGGATTTAAAATTTTGTCTAGCCCTGAGAAATTCATCGGTTCACTGAAGTGTGTGCATGTCATGGAGCATATTATTTCGTGATTTCTCAATTCAACTTCTCAGGGCTAGACAAAATTTTATTTCACAATTTCTCAATTCGTGCATCAATTTTATCGATTACTGGACCATGTGGGAGGCCTTTTAACAGGATTCCGTTGAGATATACTCGTTACTTGGAGAAATATGAGTGACATACTTGTTTCTCCCCCTTAGTTACTAACATCGACGAAGTATTATAAATATTCCTGCAACGATTCATTTACACCAGGTTCAACTAAAATGTATTTATACATTATAAATAATACTATATGATATGTATAAGCATTAACATTAATGTATAGAACGATTAAACATTGAGAATAAAAGAGAATTCATTCGGCGTAGTTGCAAATCCAAGGCCAAATGCTACTAATTGCTTGATATCTCGAGTTCTATCGATCATAGTTAATAATAATATATACTGGGCGGTTAGTGTAAATGTTGTTAACATTATTTGTCATAGCAATAGCCACAGGAATGGATATTTCAGCAGAAAATCCATTTTTGCCGAAGAATTCGTTGGATTTCGCAATTGTAATTAACTGTCGACCTTGTTTTGATCGGGGGGCAACGTTTCTCGAAGTTTAGGTGGGGAACTCACGGAGCTCCATGTACTCAGTCGTCGTCGGTCTTCCGAGCCTGGAGGACCTCCGGGGACCCTGGAGCTGCCGAGCCACCTGGACCTACTGGACTTCCTGGACTGCCTGGACTTGCTGCGGACCTGGTCAGGGTTTCAACCCGGGCCCTTCCCCCACCCCCGAAGCTACCGAGCCTACTGGACTTCCTGGACTTCTTGGACTTCCTGGACTTCCTGGGGACCTGGTCAGGCTTTCAACCCTGGTCTTCCCTCCACCCCCCGGAGCTCCCGAGCCACCTGGACCATTCGGACCTACTGGCCTTGCTGGATTTGCTGGGGACCCTGGTTCTTTCTCCGGCCCCTCACCCCCTGGCCTGGGTTAGCTTATTCGGTTGGTGCCGATGAAATTTTAGGATTCGGTGAGCCGTTTAAAATTTTATTGTTCTGTCAAGGTCTAAACTGTTCTCCCTTTCTAATTGATTTCTTCGATTGTTTGTCCTATTTCATGCATTCCTTCGAGGATTTTTGCACGCGACGTTCTATTTCGTGCATTTCTTCGATGGGTTTATATGATCTGTTCTGTTTCAGGCATTTCTTCGATGGGTTTACATGATTTATTTTATTTGATGTATTTATTCGATGGATTTACATGATTTCTTTTATTTGATGCATTTCTTCGATGGGTTTAAATGATTTATTGCATTCCATGGATTTCTTCGATGGTTTTGTATGACTTCTGTTACTCTGTCATGCATCTCATCGGGGGGTCTACATTCCCTGCTCTCCTTCATGTATCTCAACGATGGTTTTGCATGGTTTATTCTACTTCGTGCATTTCTTCGATGGTTTGGCATGATTTATTTCTTTTCGTGGATTTCTTCGATGGTTTTGCAAGACTTCTACGCATTTCACTGATATGTTTCCATTCCCCGCTCTCTTTCATGTGTGTTCCTCTACGATGGGTTTGCATGATTTATTCTATTTCATGGACTCCTTCGATGGGTTTGCACGATTTATTTCTTTTCGTGGATATCTTTTATGGTTTTGTATGACTTTTGTCACTCTGTCATGCATCTCCTCGATGTGTCTACATTCCATGCTCTTCTTCGTGTATCTCTACGATGGTTTTGCATGCTCACGCGTGCTCGGCTATTTGTCGAAATTATCACAATCGGCATGAACTCGTTAAGTCTTTTCTATGTTTCAAAAAAACTAGTGAAAAGTGATAGTGATAGTGATAGTGATAGTGATAGTGATAGTGATAGTGATAGTGCAAAGTGTTAGTGAAAGAAGACATCTAAGGAAGCCTAGGTTAATTTATTATAGCATGAAGTATTTAAGGCCCCGTGTAAAATTGCGAAGTAGTCACTAAATCATTAGCTTTGTTGCTCTTTTGTTGGCTCCTCATCTCCGATGAGGAGGTCGCCGCTGGTTCCGTTTGCGGAAGCAAGCGACTGAGCATGGAATCGGTATGGGTGGATCAGTTTCATCCCCTGGTGTTTTTGTCGAAAGGGAAAAGTTTCGAGCGTAGGGGGTGTATCTGTTGGTACACTGCCTGCGTAAGGCACCCGGTTCGATTACCCAATCTCCGCGTTAGACGGCTTGAGTCAGGTCAAGTGTTTGCTCCTGACGAGTCGCATCGGAGCAACAGGAGTCGTCTGGGAGACCCCGAGCGCTTTTCCCTTTCGACTCGGACAGCAGGGTGGTAGGAACTGCGCCGTCCAATACTCCTTTCATGCTCACCGGTAGTCTTCTTTCCTGAATTTCTTTTACTGGCGTGATTGCTTGGCAGTTCCCTAGCTTCTACGTCTAAACCGAAGGGATCGATGGAACTTTGTTTCCATCCATCTCTTTGGTTTAGTAGGCTTCATGTACAGGGAGATCGATGGAACTTTGATTCCATCTATCTCTCTACGGGTCTCGAAACGCAGCAACCTCCTCGTGGTGAGACCTGGTAATCGGTGAGAACCGAGCTGATAGCTGTGATTGTTAAATATTCTAATTAGATATAAGAATTTCTTTAGTTGTAAGACTTTTTCCAAATTTGTCAAAATGCACAAAGCATTGGTCGAACATGCGACTAGAAATAATTAGTAGAAATGGGTCACTTTCGTAGGTACCTCCATGACGGTGTGCTCGGATACTTGGTAACGTTTCCCAAGCATTGCGACTTGCGAAACGGAATCATGCTGAAGCCTACGACCTAGGTTAAGGGCCCAGATCAAGCCAAACTTACATTCAGTGAGTTTGGTTCGGTCTCGGCAACTAATCAGATTTTTATTCTGTTTCAGGTAGGTATTTCTACGATGGTTTTGTATGATTTATTTTATTTCATGTATTTCTTCGATGATTATGCGTCATTTATTCGATTTTATGTATTTCTTCAATGATTATGCGTCATTTATTCGATTTTATGTATTGCTTCGATAGTTTTGTATCATTTATTCGATTTTATGTATGTTCTTAGGTTCCTCCCAAGGCTATTACACCATTACTAATATAACATATTTGATTGTTTCAGGATTTGAGTTTGAGGTTCACCCTTCTTATTCAATTTTATGTATGTTCTTAGGTTCCTCCCAAGGCTATTACACCATTACTAATATAACATATTTGATTGTTTCAGGATTTGAGTTTGAGGTTCACCCTTCCCCGGGGAAGGGAAACAGTAAAATAATATATTTAAAACAAAATAGTGAAAAGTGACAGTGAAAAAAGTGTCGGTGAAAAGTGTCAGTGAATAGTGACAGTGAAAAGTGATAGTGAAAAGTGTATTATAACATGAAGTATTTAAGGCCCCGTGTAAAATTGCGAAGTAGTCACTAAATCATTAGCTTTGTTACTCTTTTGTTGGCTCCTCATCTCGGATGAGGAGGTCGCCGCTGGTTCCGTTTGCGGAAGCAAGCGACTGAGCATGGAATCGGTATGGGTGGATCAGTTTCATCCCCTGGTGCTTTTGTCGAAAGGGAAAAGTTTCGGGCGTAGGGGGTGTATCTATTGGTACACTGCCTGCGTAAGTCACCCGGTTCGATTACCCAATCTCCGCGTTAGACGGCTTGAGTCAGGTCAAGTGTTTGCTCCTGACGAGTCGCATCGGAGCAACAGGAGTCGTCTGGGAGACCCCGAGCGCTTTTCCCTTTCGACTCGGACAGCAGGGTGGTAGGAACTGCGCCGTCCAATACTCCTTTCATGCTCACCGGTAGTCTTCTTTCCTGAATTTCTTTTACTGGCGTGATTGCTTGGCAGTTCCCTAGCTTCTACGTCTAAACCGAAGGGATCGATGGAACTTTGTTTCCATCCATCTCTTTGGTTTAGTAGGCTTCATGTACAGGGAGATCGATGGAACTTTGATTCCATCTATCTCTCTACGGGTCTCGAAACGCAGCAACCTCCTCGTGGTGAGACCTGGTAATCGGTGAGAACCGAGCCGATAGCTGCGATTGTCAAATATTCTAATTAGATTTAAGAATTTCTTTAACTTGCAATACTATGGTACAATGTAACTTGGAATGTTGTTTGATTGTTCGAACCAGACCCCAGAACACGAGTACAGTGTTAAGATAAAAGAATAACTGCAAGTTGGCATATTTCAGCGAGATACTGGGACTGATGGGTTTTTGATGATTTCTAAAGTCCTCTCTGCTCCAGCACGTTATTGAATATACCAAGGTACAAATCCTTGGTGCGGTATTCCACGTTACATCGTGAAAGCATGTCTTCCACAAATAATGTTGTTGTTTATATAAATTTTTATTTTAAATAAATTTATTTTGCGTTTAATAAACCCGAATAGGACAGGAAAGTTAATGTGTTCTTGTTTCGTTGTGATCCTTCTTTCTCGGTCGTTGCACGGAATACGTTTATAAAACGTTCTTAAAATTCTTACTCTAACAGAATCATTTGTAAATCGCGGGTTTCCAATGCCCTAGTTTTACCCGTGCTGAATTCTAATTCCTACCACGCGTAGCGTTGCAATCTGTGTCGAGACTTCACCGGTAACGTTGCACGTGACACGAAAATGGTAAGAGGGCTCGCGAGCCCCCCGAGCGTGTAACACAAAATTACATTGCGTGATAGGTCTATCCTATACCTGGTCTGTGGTTGTAACTTGAATCGTAGGTTTTCCTTCAGAAACTGATTGTAAAGTTATCTGGGGAGGCAGCCAAAAGTGCCTTGTGCTCTCTGCTGGCATCTACACGAACCTATACTTTTAGCAATAGCCCATAGATGGCGGATGTATCGACATATGATTGTAGTAAGTATGCCTGTGCCGTCCTCATTTGTTCGCGCCAGCGCCGCCAATCGTAAATGGATAACTCTGTATTCTTGCATTTACTTACACGTCTTTATCATCATTAATTTCTGATTCCTAAAACATATAGAATCATCCTATGAAAGCATTTTCGTTTTCGAATATCTTCCAAAAATTGCCATTTTCTACTATTGCCCTTTCAGAGACAAAATGTACCTATATTATGCATCAGATACCTATCTAACATACCTATCATGTTTGTACTCTTTAAACGCAATAACCATTCACAGTGGACTGGGTCTAAAAATATTGGTTGCCCGGAGACAAAGTGGGTCCACCCACAAATATAAATCTACTATTCAATTTTTATTAGAGCTAAATAAAAATTTCCAAAGAGTACATAAGTGGCAAAAGAGTACAATTAAAATTTCTGTGAAATAAATGTATATTTTTTAGTAATTACAGTGTTTAAGAAGGCCCACTTCATTAGGGGCCCATCGGGCCTAGTTGCCATGGGGCAAGCTGACATCCTGGTCATTCATTTAACTATTTCGAAAATTACGTAATATATTGATAAAAGTGTCTATTACGCAACACTTAATTCCATTCTATAGTTTATGGGAAGGGAAAAGGGAAAAAAACTGGTGATGACAAAATTTTCGTAGTGTAAGAACTGGAAAGAACTGGCTGCTTAAATGCACACACTATTTATTTGGAATGCATAATCGTACGGTTAACATATCTGGTTGTCGCATTGTTTCCTTTATTGATCAATCTTGCACCGGATATAAATGTTGAGAATCGACCTTTGCTTTATCGGATACTTGGGATTAGAGTCAACTATATTATAAATGTCGATATCTTTACGATGTACACACAATGAACGTTCAATTACTCTTGCTTCGCTCCGCCTCCCTCCCCCTCCCCCCTTACACGAATATAAATAATACCGACTTAAAAACTATTTTACGTTTTTTTTTTATTCGCCTAGAGAGGGTTACATCTAAGAAACTGCGGTTAAAAATTCTGCGAGACGCCATTGCTAACTCCCCTCGCCCTCCTCTTTTCGTCGCTGATGTCGCGGTTATTTCGCTAGAGTTGTACAATTCTCATCTTCATTTCTCAATAAAAACTTCCGTCTCGAATCGGTAATTAATTGCTCATCCCATCGAACGCGCCCGCTTTCGTCGGATATGAAATTTCGTTTAACCTATGCCGAAAACAAATAAAATCGTCGCTCCTTCTCGCTGTTACGCGCGGGGACGTAACGTTAAGCTCGAACGAAAAGGCGACGAGTTCCATTTGCGGTGAAAGTAGCGACAGTTTGCTCCAAGGAACGAGGAAACTCGGAATAAACTTATCGGCTGTGTCACGTTTCTCACAATCTTTACGCGTGAACGTTCCTTCGCGGTAGATACATGTACACAGAGCGTTCCAGAACTATAAGTACGGGCTTAACTGGTTAATAGAACTCGCGCAAACTAAAAAGTTTTAACAAACCTAGCTCCAAAAACTAATTAAATAATTTCGCTGATATTTTTAGTAATACCATGAAGTCTCCCTAAATAAACGTGAATCCATGTCTCTTTTTTATTCTATTTTACAAAGTTATTGTTGTTCCTTCCAGACTGTTATGTCTGTTCTACCAGCCAGTCCAGTTTGCACCTGTACTTCTGAAGTAGCTTGCAACGTTCGCCAAAACTGTTGGAAAAGTAACAACACAAACGGAACGGGTACACGTGCCCCCGATGCTTTAGGTTTCAAAATTTCTTCGCGCGGTTGTACCGTGTTTCGTCGCCATTTACAGAATATCTTACAATTAGACGCCCAAGACCCCCCCCTGTCCTGTTCGAGCTTTATTGGCTGATAAGGTGGCGATTCCATCGCTGTCTACGTTACTTAATTACCATTGAAACGAAAATAGTTTACGTCTGTTACGCGAGTATATAAATTCAGCTAGCAACATATATAAAAGAAAAGTCTGGGTACCTCGTGGCTCCGTTACGTCGGAAGGTTTTGCACGGTGTCGTCATGGACCACCATGGGAACGCTATCTCCCCTGACCGCCGAATGATCTCTTCCGCGAGCTGAATCGCGCCGCGACGATACAAGAATCATTTCTTCATCCCGCCATTCGACAGCTACCGAAGGGAACCGCGATCGTGGCTAGAAACGTAAACGAGATCCTCAAGCGACGGCTATTAATAATTTACGCTACTAAGGTAGTTGCGGATCACGCGGCTTCTCTGTCGAGCCTGGATTTCATTGCCTCCCCCTTGTAACGTCGAGGAGAACGCGAGCCTGCAGCAGAGTTTTCTAGAGATGATCGAGTTGTTCTTCCTGCGAGCCTGTTCGAGGCTGAAGTGGCTCTTCTGCCTGTTCTCTCGGGCGTGTACGAGTATCGTTCGGAGTACGGTTAACTGTTCGACCAGTTTGCGCGATCGACCGGTCGGCTTAAAGCTGAATTTCGCTCTCGAGTTCGACGAACCCTTGCTAAAAGATTACGCTAAAAATAATTACAAGGTACCAGCGATCTGGTCGCCGAGGAGCCAGACAACACGGGAATAATTTCGAACAATGCTCCACCGCCACGCGCAATGATGCCCCAGTCGTACACGCCTGTCGATTTCCAAGAGGAAAATGCTTGACCGCGCGAGAAGGAAACGATCCTCCCGAGCAGAGGCTTCCATTTGAACACGGCGTCCTTCCATCGAGCGTAACGCCTATTTTTACCCGCGTCTCTTACTGTCGCTATCGTTCCTTCTCTTCGCCCCCTTCATCGTCCGTTACTCGGACGATTGTGCCACATGGGGTCGCCGCTAGTTTCGAAGGCAATCGACGATTATCGGCGACAGAAGATTCTGCAGAACCTTTGCGGCAACTGCCTTTCATCGATCTCGAACGTCTTCTCCTTGTGTTCTCCTGTGTCTATAACGTTTGTAAGCTAACGTAAGTGAAAGAAGCTCGAGCCTACGGAGAGGATGTCGACACCGATGACCACCACGGTCACTGCAGCCTTGGTGACCAATATTGCGCCGCCATGTCTGGTGCTGGCTGCCCTGGTACCGCGATCGGCACACTCACGCCTGGCGATATCAGACCTGCAACACGATTTCCATCACCTCTAATTAGCTGCTCCGTTTAGTGTGCTCTGATTATTTGTTAAAATTAATTTATCATGCGCTCTCGCAGATTTGGTAGTTTAGTAGGCTGATGGGTGCGAAATGCATCGTAACCTGACTGCAATATGTTATGTAGTACATGAAGGTTATTTGAGACACTTGTCTGATAGGAAGAGGTCTCGAAGTGCAACTCTGACTCTTAAGGGGGAACGCTGGAAATGAGGTAATTTTGGGGAAGTTTTTTTAACGGGACGATAAAGTGAAACTTGTTGAAACTTTTATTATATGTTTAGCAACATTTTACAACATTTACATGACGATCCCCCCTTAAGATATAATCGATATAATAGAGTAGTGATACAGAGGTGCCTCGTTAACTGGCCGGATTTTTGCCCCGTTAGTTGACCGTTGATATCCCCACCATTTCTTGGAACTAGCTTCGCGGTATGGTTTGCTCCGACACCCAAGCATGCTTGTTTTAACAGCCTGCAAATTTAAGATCACGCTATCTGGAGCCGGGTATGGGAATGTCACTGACACTGAATGTTTCTCAATCGCTCAATCAAATTCTTGGTACTGTATCTGCTCCGATAGATGACCAGATGGATATGGTCCCAATCCTCGGCCAAATTACGAGACACGTCTGTTTCGGGTACAGATGATTTGATACATTGAGGGCAAAAACGGATTAACCCACATTTTTTTGCGCAATTGAGTTAGTAGCAATAATGTATTCCAATAGGCTGTAGTAATCATATAAAATATACAAATTAATTTTTTTCCAATGTGGGTTAGTCAGTTTTCGCTCTCAATGCCTCATGTGTAGTACCTATGTTGTAAGAGAATAGTGGAAATTATGGAATAGGGAAAAGAATTTGCCAGCTATGTAATGAGGAAGTAAGAGCTTCTCAGATTTTTCGTTTCATTATGTGCTTTTCAAAATATGTAGAAAATAAACTATTAAGGGAGATGATTTGTTGTTTTTAAATCATTAGTACTATATAATCTACATATTTAATAAAAACTTTATGCGGATAAATACTGGACTATTAAATACTTGTTTGTGATATGTTTTCAGTTTTCTCTGTATTTTGAATATTTAGTAAACGTTAAGTAAATGAGTGATTAGTCCTCAAATTAGTTACGGAAATTAGTAACAATTGTAACGAATAGTTTGCATTACGAGTAGCGTGTTATAAAAACAATTTTTTTATTACGTTTTTGCAATACCATCATTATAAATAAAAATCAATTTATGTTTAAATATTCTTAATGAATCCAAAGCTACAAATATTTAAAAAATCATCCTTCACAGTCTAACAATGATTACGTTACAATACCATTGTATTAAGTTCATCTTTAAAGTTTACAAATTTTAAAATAAATTGCCCGTTTTAATCAAAGAATAAGGGCAGGCATTATCCCATGTTGATAAAATTTTGACTACTATCTCATATTATACTTGACCAATTATTAGGCATATTTTTTTTAGATATACATAGAGATCTCTCAATCTTGTAAATGGTAGTAAAAATCTTTGTGTATCGCGAACAAATAATTCGCAAAAGGTTTGACCTATCTCAGAGGAGTTTGGTAGCAGTCAACCGTTAAAGGACAATATTCAATTTATAGACTGATTTGTGACCAAAGAGGCTATGAAACCGCATGTCAAGATGAATCGAGTGATACCATATTTATCCTGAAAATTAAATAAGGATACTTTTCAAAATGGACTTAAATGTTTAAATTTTGCAAACTACCACTTATGTGAAAAGACTTCGATTAGGTTCACAAGATACATTTAATGATATATATCCTCGATATATATCCTTTTCCGAACTCTACAAATACGGAAACCAACGGGGCATCACCTATGGTGCCGATCGTACCACGTACTGTTCCCAAACGCCGAATGCCTGTACGTCCATCCACTTACACGTGACCCTTATGCTAACCCCTTTTCCGTCGTCAACCTCAAACTTACAAGCTTTAAGTCCATTTCTAACGACATCCCCATCTAACCTTCAAAACACAAACGACAGCATTCAATGCCCAAAGATAAAACCTTTCCAAAATCCAAAGTCGCGTAGCAATCGTGACACAGCTTAGTCGCAAATCACTCTAACCACCGAACGTTTCTACCGCGACCATCCCCGTGTTCCGTGCAAGCGAGAAATGAGCAGGAGTTGTGATGAGGATTTATGATCGCAGAAAGAAAGACCCCGGGTAATGCAGAAGCGAGTATAATCCATTACCGGCAGGCTCGATAGCGTGTTATCCGTGGTAGTCCGTCCGCTAAAGTGCAAGCAGCGAGTGCAGTGAGTGCGGTAGACACTCACCGGTCGAGCTGGTGTTCTGATTGTACTGGTTCAGGCCCGCCGTGTGGTAAGGCTGGGTGGGGCTGCAGGTGGGCCTTGCGCCGTATCCAAGATGAAGCGGCTCGTAACTGGGAGGGCGAGCGACCCCGCACGAGTAGCCGTTGTCCCGTTGCTGTAGACAGGCACCAGGGCTCGGGCCCACGGTCATGCCCACCGTCATGCCCATTGGGCCCATACCGCCTCCGGTCGACAGCGACGACATGCTGCTGGTTGTGTGCTGGTTCTGCTGGCTGCCGCCAGACATCGTGAAGCTCGGCATGGACGTCATGGGACTGGAACATTTCACAGAAACGGGATGTCAGTGGTGTCAGACATTCTGTGGTGACAGAAGTCGGTGCCAGGGTCTATCTAGTACTTCAAATGACGCTCTTTTTTTGCTAGACCAAGTGAATTTTCGATTTCTGAAGTGTTCTCTGATGACATATACTACTGTGCTTAGTCGTTTCAGGTTTGGGTCCAAAAACACCCACGCACCGCTGAGCCGGGGGTTAATTCGTTCGCTAAGAGAGTTCTATTTCATTTAGTTTCCGCTGGTCTCGACGGTGTGGTATCGCTTGGCGCAAGCAACGTTGTTAGAGCGCTGACACCTTACGGGTTTTTGATTTAGCACTGCTGTTAGTGCGCCTTATGGTGAAGATAAGTGAGAGCATCTAGCTAATTACTTTGCTAGGTATAGTGTGTTCTATGCATTCTACTAATAGTGCTGTGTTGAGTAAACGTAGGGAGCTAAAGGATCTCTACCATGTTTTTATAGAGATATAGAGATTAACTATAAGAGGTATCCGCGTGAAGCAGTATCCTTGAGGACACAGACTGCCAAATGTGTTCTTCATCATTTACTAATAGGTCATTTTTCTACAAACCCTAGAGCCCTAAGGTGTCTACCTACGCTGCACACATCCCTAGGCACTTGTCCCACTGACAATGTACCAAACGGGGCTACCAACATCGCCCTCTGCTGTATTCACGGCACCGCTAGATCTGTGCAAGGCAGAATTGCGTGCCAATAGCAGTGAATCGATGATAATTCTCACCTGTACGAGTCAGGCATGCTGGGTATTCCCGGGTAAACGGCGGTGGGCGCGAAACCGTGATGTATCCTGGGCGGTGAGGGTGGTGCTTGCGGGGGTGGTTGGCCACCTAATATACCCGAGGCTGGTGGGGGCGTAGGATGGCCAGCGCCGACGAGGCTCACACCGCCTGTGTGTTGCTGCTGCTGTTGGGACTGTTGTTGCTGTTGCTGCTGCGGTTGCTGCTGATGTTGCGGGTTGTCCCTCCGTTGCGTGCGCAATTTCTCCTCGCGCCGCCACTTCGCCCGCCGATTCGAAAACCAGACCTGAGTTAGTGAACGAGAAGACAGACGAAGATACAGGTCAATCGCTAGGCTACAGGTTCCGCCTATTTCGTTCAACAATTCGGACGGGGTGCGATTCCCCATGTTGGACATTCATTCGCGTGACTGAATATACAGGGTGATCCAAATCGAGCGTAGACAACTTTGATAGATTGTAAAAAATGTGTAAAAATCTGAGTTAAAACTGTTATACCAACACACATACTATTCTCAATACTTATACAGGGTGTTCGGCAACGGGTGTCAGAAACTTCAGGGTTTATAAGGGATGATAAGAAGAAACGAGTCAAAAAATATAAAATTACTCATATTACATTTAAAGTTGCATTTCTCACAAAAAACGCAACGAATAGAGACGTTCATCGTACTTTTTATTCCCGTTTTTCAGTAAATATTTAACTGACAATGAAATTATTGCCTCTCCCTTAAAATTCTTATTCCTATAAATATGCTTTGCATTAAATTCAGAAATAAACCTGGAGTTCTTCAATATTCCTGATCACCATAGAAACTTAGAACAATAAATAAGTCCCAAACAACTAAGAATTAACACTTCGGTAGTAATTATGTAGATCTATTATCCCCTCTAAGAATTCAAATATTATTTCATACATATCACCCAAAAAGTGTTCAGACCGCGTAATTAAAATATTTCATTCCTATCTTTAAAATGTAATTACCAATAGATATTTTATCAAATCAGCGAATAAGTCAAAGGTATCAAAAAGAACCGTTCACAGATGTACCCGATCGTAACTTTTGCTTTAAAATATGGAACCAATGAATGGACCTTTACCCTTAAATCGTTAATCATCTTTAAGTTGAAATTCCAAATCAGATAGGTTTGTGCATTTCTAATATTGTGCATAGAAAATATAGTCACCTGTATTCGCGCTTCCGGTAGGCCGATCTTTCCGGCCAGTCTCTCTCTGGCGAACACGTCCGGATAGTGGGTTCTCTCGAATTCCTTCTCGAGGGCGTCGATCTGCTCGTTACTGAAGCTCGTACGATTCCTCTGAAGCTTCCGTTTCAAGCGGAGACGTGCCTGATCATCGTCCGTGCCACCAGACACGCTTCCGGCGTTGCTGTTGTCACCGCCGCTGTTCGTCTCGTCCGAATGTGCGCCACCCTCGAGCTCTGCCACTGAAACATACATAAACGTTCACGAGTTACGATAAATCTTTCGATCTTTATTAATGCTAAAGTCCATCCTAAATACAAATATTGTAATAATATTAAATTTGTTTAATTTCAGGCGATACTTTTCGAAGATCCGAATACAACATGGGGGACCATTTCACGAAGGTTTATAGGGATGTAAACAAGGGTGACGAAGCGGAGATAGAAGAAATAGAAAAGATGGAGAACTAGCGAAATCGAAGCGCAAAGATCAACCAAAATTAACACAACCCATACAGGGTGGCACTATTATCTACCTGAGTATATTAAATAATCCCCTTATTCTTATACCTAAGGGTATTCTTAATAAATTTATCATCTAATAGGCATGTAGGAAGCAAGTTGATCTTCCCTAATCATTTTCGAATACATGCTTCTACCGAGTCTCAATGATAAAACTTAGACATTTAGCGCGCAAGCGTAACACGATCCCATTTAAATAATTTGATACACCTAAAACTACATGATAAATCGCGAGAATCTCGCAAGATTGGTTGGACCCGCCGAATCGATCGAAGCGTCGCGGGTTTTTACTGACCCTGTCGCCTTTTTTTTCCAAGGGTCGTCGACAGAGCCCTTCGTCAGTTTTCTTATATAAATATCTGGGTGCGTGTAGGGCGCCGCGGATGCGTGTATGTGAGGCCGGGCAGAGAGTGGGCAGGCAGGCGTTGCTGGGTGAACCTTATCGTCGGTTTCTGGGTGAACGCGTCCAGGCGTCACTGGGTTTTGGCTCACGACGACGAGATCTACGGGGGGAAGGAAGAGGTGGCGGAATAGCTGGAGGAAAGAGCGAAGGGGGATGCACGATAAGACATCGAGCGTCCCAACGCCAGTCGTTGGTCTCCCTAGCACGATACGCCTCTGTCATCCAACGAAAGTGCCATCCCTCCGCTTTCCTCCTCCTCTGCCACCCCCTTTTCCTTCTTTTCTTCATCCACCAGGTCGTCCCATAAGTAACGCCGTTTTTGAAAGTGGTTTTACGCGGAAAATAACCATACCTGCGGTTACTTTTAACATGGGACTCATTTCTTGAAACAAATATTTTTAGCTTTCTCCGTGTACCAATTACATATTCTGAACTCCGTGGGATTGTAACTCCCGAGTGACTGACTCCTTGTGTCGGTTTTCTTAGCACCGAAGCTGCTTTCAAACTCTTCAAAATATGTCGCGAGGTACCTACTATTCCAATTTTCTCTTTTTCAATAAAATTCCAATTCCATTTCAGTTTTTATTATGTAGCTGCTCAGCTCCTGCTCACTACTATTTCTGTAGCAAGTTATTCCGAGGAGTTCTTGCTGGAGTTTTTATTCAATCCTTGACTTCAATCCTCCAACCCTAGATTCAGCTCTGTAAGACTGTGACAATCTTTACTGTCGCTTGTTTAGTGTTTTACTGCTTCAATCGTGTCTCCGATCCGCTAATGGAAACCTGATAACAACTCGATAGAATCTCTTTCACCCTACCATCCAACTTTCCCGCCTATTTTCTAACACCGTTTCGTTCTCTTCAGTTTCTGGCTTCTGTTGTGAAATTACTATTCAAGGGTAGTAACAGAGAGGCCAATTATTTCCCGGCCCACCTTGTGTATAATATTTCTAAAATATCGAACATCCTAGTCGATGTATAAAATGATTTAAGTAGGCGGTGCTTTCATTTTTCTCAGCATCGATATCGCATATCCATTAAGCCATGAATAATATTGCACCTCTTTGCAATTTCACCTACAATATAACACTTCTTATTTTGAAACCAATCATTTATCTCAAAATTAATTAAACAAAAATAAAACATTCTCGTGGAAATTTTACTTACACCTATTTCCCTAATACGCCGAAAAGACGAGAGGAAGAATGAAGGCGAGAGAAACTAGGACGAGGAATGAGTGTGGAAAGTGTGGCAGAAAAAAGAAGTGTGACGAAAAGGGAAAAGCCAAAGGGAAGTGGAAGCTGCAGAAACTATACAGACGGAGATAGAAGGTGCAGCCAGTGAGAAGGAGAGCGCGAAAGAAGCAGGAGGGAGAGGAGATTCCACATTGTTCTGGACTCTACATCCTGTAGTGGAAACTTGGTGCAGCAGTCCTCCGATTTCGCGAGAAGTTTAGTGCTACGAGCGTGGCTCCCTGCCAGCATCCACGATGAACCTTAACCGCATCCCTGAACGGGAGTTACGGATTATCTCTCGAGTTCTCTCGCTTCCTCGACGGTATCATTATGAAAACCATCGTATCCTCGCGGCAAACTTTACCCCATCGCTGGTAGTAAAGTAACGAACAATCGCTCGAATAACTTTTATCGGAACATAACGTCAGTGTTTATATTATTCGCCATCGCTGAGGAAAGGACAATCACTTTCCCGCGAATTTCGGACTACGGTTGAGAAGAAAATTGTCTAAGTAATTCGGTAACAGAATAATTATTTCATCGAAATATAACGGGAAAGTTACCTATAACTGTTGAAAGCAGTTTTAAGTGATAATGTCCACTATTAGATGGCGCAGTATTTTTCCTTTCTCGTACGAAACCTCGCTTTCAACTTCCTTCTTCTATGATGGCTAGGAAGACGTAACCGCACTCTGCTACTACAGAATTTGTAACCATGTGTATTTTTACTATTCATTATAATAAAATTAGACCCAAAACTATATCAATAAGTGCTTGTAAATTCTAATATAAGAAGACTACAAGTTTTCCGAGAATTACTGTCACACAAATTTCATTGTCACGCTTTCGTAATATTCTTCAGGAGATACAAGAGGCATAAGTCGGAAGCTGAAAGCCTAAGAGTGGTGAATTCTTTAGTCTCTCGACGAGTTAAAAACGCTTTTACTATCACATTGTCTTCTGCACCGTGAAGAATTCTTTCTTACCGAATTCTTCGAATCAAATTCATCGATTGCAGAAGTATCTCCTATTCGCTTATTCCCAGGACTTAATTTGTCGAACTGTGTACGATGTTCGGTAACGGTGAAAATACAAATCGGCACGAAGGGTCGTCGGGCTGGGGAAACGGGTACACCAAGGGGAACGCTCGCGATCGACACTCACGGGACCATCGAACCGTTCTGGGAAATCCACGAGTGCCCGTAATTCCGGAGCAACGGATGCAAAAGAAGGTACAAGAATAATGAGGATCGTAAAACGCGCGCTTCGTACGCGCTCGTTCGCGAAACCGTTAAAATACGACGACAACCGCGAGAAAAACGAGGTTTAAAGTCTCGGACGCAGTCCGGGCCAGCGGGGAAATAAAGGTGGCAGAGTCGTTGCCGAGTAATGGCCCCTAGGGGTGCACGAGTGGCGAACAGCATTATTAACGCCGATAATGGCCGTTGGTGCACTCGCCTAAACGTCAAGCCTCGACCACCGGAATTTTTCTATTGGTCTCGAACGTGCCGTGGCTGATACAATGCCGATCTTTAGCCGCCATTGTGGCCACGGCGATCGCGCCAGTTTGTACGTCTATAGGTTGATTTAAAGGAGAAATCAAATAATACTGAACATATGTGGTGCATATATGTGCATATGTATAATATAAGCATACATTTAAAATTAAGTTTTCTTAGCCGTGTATAATGTAGGTATGTAGATAATTAAAATTTTGTAAGGTTTGCTTGAATTTCAGATTTATGAGAGTTTATAATTTGAGGGGCTGTTCCGGTTTAGAGCCCATAAAAATGGGCGATCTTTAGCAATTAATTAAAGGAAAACTACTATATATAATTTGATGGGCCTTTTTGCATTGTATTAAGGGTGTTTCAAACTACAGAAATGAATTTTTTGTTTTATAATTAATCATTGTAGACGACACTGGAGAGTCGTCACAGTCGAGGCGTCAAAAAAATCATCCAAATTGCTGGAACCTGTAGCACCTAAACTATTGGTTTGAAATAGAAAACAATACTTAGATTATTAAAGGGCATGAAACGTGCTCGTGGACTGACCAGAAAAAATGACATTTTATGAGAAAATAACGACACTTGAAGTTTGAAATCACTTTTTCCCTATATTTTTCACCTTTTCAAGGCCTTTAAAAATTACAATTTTTTTTTTTAAATTTTACTGGTTTCTCCACGAGACAGAAGTATATGTTCCAAAATAAAAAAGTTTCAGTCGAATTGGATAATAAATTTTTGGAGATACAAGGTCCACCGATTTTAAGAACACCTCGCTTCCTCCGTTTCTCCCCAATTAATTCATCCCTCCACTTCTATTCTTGCCTTTCAGTCTCCCCTTTCTCATAAACATTTAAATACCTTTTTATCCAGATTTAATATATATAACCTACTCCAATTTATATAAAAACACCGATGGCATAACACAAAATCCTAAAAGTCATTTAACTCAGAACCACCTTATAATCAGATACGCCTTTCTGGAATTAACCCTGCCTTCGAGAGACCACCTCTACCAGACACAACGCCAAGCACCCGCGAATCCGAGGGTGCCATTGGGTCCCAAAAATCCAAAATCGTCGCTGCCCCAAAATTCTTCGTCCACTCTTCCAGGTCACCCGGTACAGCGGATCGTCGCGGGGCCGAACTGGAGTGGTCCTCGAGGAAATCGGAAAGACCAACCCGCGTTAATAATCGCGGAAAGAAGCGATAAAGGGAAACGGGGAGAGTGGCTGAAGGGAGGAGGCGACAAAGAGAAACTCTTATAACCTTCCGCTGTACGCGTGCCTTTCTACCTCCTCGAGAGACACTCGAGAGAGAGAGAGAGAGAGAGAGGAGAGCAGGTCCCGCGATACAATCGGCCATTCCATGGCCTTCTATGGCGGCCACTTAACTTCCGATATAGGAAACAATGCTACACTTTAGCGGCGTGCACGTAACAATAACAGCGGGCACGCTGGCGAAGTTTAAACGGTGCGTGGCTTGCTCGTGACCCGATTGTTGCCATCGAGGAACGATCCTTCGGGCTCTTTGTGGGTCCTTTTCCTTCATGGCAGAATTCCTGCTACTGTGCCCTGCCAACCCCTCCGTTCATATAGCCAACGAACGCAAAGTGGCGAGCCGTGATTCGCGACCCCGTTTCTTCTATCGAAACGTTTTTAATACGCTTCAATTATTTTTCTACTTCCTTAGTTTTCTTTGTCCGATAACTGTCGGCGGTCGCGTGGTAAGCGACACGAAACGAGTCTTTGTTGGTTTCGCAGTTCTGTGACGTGTGCCCCCGGAGGTGAGGGAGCTCGATATGCGCTAAAAGTGGGACTTGTGGAGACATTGTTGCTCCTCTAGAGAATAGATCGCAACGTGCGGTTAAATTTTACTGGCACGTGGCAAGATTCATGGAAATTGTCTTCGCTCATTTTGTTTAATTAATTCTCATGCATACAGTCAGCTCTCTCCACTTTGGTCGCTCCAACACATATGCACGGGGGCTAGTGACGCATTTTAAATGGGTGGCATTCGCTTAGTGAACATTTCTACAATATTTGATATGAAGCATTACTGAACCACTGTAAAAGAATTCCCAAAACGAATGGCTAACATGTGAACCACTGATCGCTCCAAACATATGTAGCTGATTGTGAGTGTGCGTAGTACATGCATAGAAGATAATATGTAGAAATGAAACTATGACTATTGTTTAATGTAAATTAAAATTTTCGTTCGTAGCCATACTCCTTGCCCTCAATCAAAAATAATAAGACTCCCACTTTAGGATCCATTTCATTGCACAAACGCAACGATCTGCTACTGTCAAAGAAACAGTGTCGACTACTGAACTCCAATTTCAGTCCCTATATGGAAAACAGTTGAACTACTGACGGTCACACCTTTAACACCTATTCCAGCTTCTATAATAACTGTACAACTCCGGTCTGTGGAAGCCCAGAAACTACAGACAGACAGATCAGTCTCTGCTCTGCTACTAGGCCCCGGACCAAGAAGCCCGCTCAGCAGTTGTATCGTTAACCGCGCCTGCTCCCATAAAAGCCAACGCATTTCGCCTCCGGGACTAAGCTGCCGCTGAACAAGCTTAAACAATCGCCACAACAGTCGATGCCGCTAAACACGGTAAAAGGCCAAGGAGCCGGGTCGGTTCCCGATGCTTCCCTCGGTCCAATCGGGAATGGAAAAGGCGCGTGTAAGTGCTCGTGTCGGGAGCAGAGGGATCGTCCAGGTTCCGCAGGGGTTGCTCGGCACAGAGGAGTCACACGGAGGGGCCAGATGCACCGTTCGCCGCGTCGAATGCTAGAATAGCCGTCGATGATACAGATGTTAGCAGGATTACCCGCGGTGTTCAGCGGAGCGGAGAGGAGTCACCGTCGGGCCTGAAAATTCGCCCTGTCCTCGGCGAAAACGGGCATATTATTAAGGGTCGGCTAATAACGCGTAATGTCGACCACGCCACGGCCCCTCCCGCCCCTCCCCTCTCGTCCTGTTCGCGCGATTTTTATTATCATCATGGTGTCGAGACGCGCGTCCTGTTTCCCTCCCCTTTTCCCTGGCTGCTCCTCGGGGCGCAAACGGCGCGACGCCATAGGCGCATCGACGGATGGGTGGTTCTGTGTACGGAGATCGGGGGGAAATGAAAAAGATCACGCACATTGGGCCACTCGTTCCGGCGTGACACCTCGCAACCCTCCCCTGACCGACACGCCGCGATTATCATTTTGAAATCGACTAGAAAAGCCAGTCGGTGACAATAGCCGGCCATGATGCGTTAGTAACGGCCATTCACGGAGCGAGCCAGAAAAAGAATGGACGACGAGATGGAGGGGTAGATCGAGGGGGGCACGGCAGGCCTAGGGGGTGAGAGGCTGGGAGGGTGAGAAGGTGAGAGGAACGACACGGTTAAGCAGCGTGTTCCACGTCCATCTATCTAGCAGCTATTTTCTACACGCCTAAAGGGAGAGCACACATGCGACAGCGTGTTAAATACATTCTCCATCTTCGTCCAAGTGTTTTGGACATTTTTCGTTTCAATGTTTCTGGTGCAATTATTTTTGGGGTAGGCTTGAAAGCGGCCATGTTGTAATTTGCCTTTTTACGCTGTGTGTACATTCGGCAAACTTTCGTGTAACGCCGTGGGTAGGTTATAAGGGAGAAGAACTGGTATAAGAACCAGGGGTGGGTTTCAGAAGCTATCGAAAATACAATAATTCGCGTTGGTAAATATCGGAAGTATGTTTATTAGAAATGTGAATAATTGGGCCAAGTTATGCAGAAACCTATCAACCCTCAAAATGCCGAAAAATTAGTTAAACACAATATGGATCCTATAATTTTGTGATTTTCATTTTGCAAAAAATTACCAACCCATAGAAGGATTCTTACATTATACAATTATTAAAACTACCAAAGCCCTAAGTAGTTCCATTTTAGGCTTAAACATACAAACAGAGGATTGAAGCTGAATACAAAAATTTTGTTTCAAAACAAAAACTACAGAAAATTTAAGGTACCTAATATTAATTATACTACTCTCTATTAAATAGCCCATTAAAAGCCAATGTAAAACAATAACAAATCAAGCTACTTTTCTTTAACAATTAAGATCTTCAAACTAAATTTACTTAGGCGAATTGATCAAACGCATTATACACTGATGTTAAATAGGTAATGCATATTAATTCTTTTCTTCCCCGGCGCTGCTAAGCAGACTTAGCCGAGAGTGTTTTTCTTGTTGCAAAATTTGGTCAACTTCTGAAATTTCTTTCACAGCACCTACATTTCTGGTCAGTTTTTTTAAAAATAAAATCTCGTCACGAGTTTCCCATTTGAAATTTGCACGCGCGTATTTGGCATTAAGGGCAGAGGGAATCCAATAAATTTTGTCCGTGGGATTAGGCATTAGACCGAAACGGATTATACGTTGAGTTCCTATACGCTCCTCTCACGGGACGATAGGAATCGCGGGGCGGCGGCACCCCTCGGCCTGCTCCGCCATAACATATCGCAGCGAGGAAGGATGATCCTTCTCAACTTGTATCGGTCGTTACGAGCCACTCGATATCCAGGGCTCCGCTACCCCGTCGTAATCACTTTCACGACGGGAAGCGCGAAAAATATTAAAGTAATCTTCGAGGACCTTCAAGCGTGACTGATAAGGTATAGCATGGTTTTCCAATACTTTCGTATTACCGTACGGGCCGATGATGTAATCTCCTCATCGTCTGCTAATACACTTTGTACAGTTACTGCCTCGCAATGCCTTTTTCACCCGCCCTGCTCCCCCATTCTTGCGTATTATAAAAGTATTCTTAAATAGTGGATCCTCGATTACGGAGCAGTATTATTAGAGCGTTCTACGAGGGTCAGATTAATTTTCATTGTAAGGATTTAACTCGAAGCTGGCGCTGCACGCGGTTGTGCAAAACGACGGCATCGCGGAGGTACTGTGGAAGCGGAAGTTATAGAAATGAAAGGAGAGATAAGGCGGAAGTTGGAAAGTAGGGAGGGTTGCAGTGAGGATTAAAGAAGAAAGGGGAAGAAGGAGAGTGGGGACGTATTTGTAAAAATCTTTTTGTAAAATGCTTTAATACGTAAAACATTGTTAATTCTGCGCAATTTTTCACCAGGCGATATTTTAGAATATTGTAGTGTTTATGGGTCGAACGTGTTGGAAAGTTTGTGCTATTTAATAATCGAGGAAATGTGGGATGCATAATTGCATACATTTTTAAGAAAATCAAACTTCAAAAGTTAGATTTATTAAGTCTATACCATTGGCATATTCGAAAATAATCCATTGACCCCTTTATATCTATTTTCTCGATTTACGTTTCTATCCAAGAGGATACTAAATTCGTGCTACAATGGGAGAAAAAGCGATTTGTTATGCAAAACTAAGTTAAAGCGTCGTATAAATATTTTCGAATTATTCTATTCATTGTCCCCAGGTCCTACGCAAGGCAAAGAAAGTTACACGAAATGGTGTTAAGAAATTATCATCCTCATCAACGCCTGCTCGTTAATTACCCGAAGCAATAAGAAACTTCATACATAGCATCGGAGAATTAATAATTCTCTCGTAATAATCAGAATATTAATTAGACTCCGAGCAACTGTTATAATGGTTTCAGGAAGAGATTAAGGGATCAAAGTTTGATTAATTAGCACTGGCTGGGAACCGAAAGAACAGAGGCAAGAAACTCTGTTTCGTAAAACCTCGATTGTCTGATAACTCCAATTATCTAGGGGGAAAAAAAATTCATTTATCGTGCCGGCAAGGGGATTTTCTATAATAATTCGGTTTGTGAGGCTGCCGATCCTGGAGGTAGCTTGCGTGCGGCGCAAAATATTCGCGCGCGCCAATGTTTCCGCGATAATGTTTTTAGGGCGATGAAATATGATGGGACGTGAGCGAGCGACATGCCAGCTAATGTTAAATGGTTGGAAAGAAACGAGGTGCCGACCATTTGTGCACATTCAATGAACCGGTGGCACTAGTGTTTATAATAGGACGGGTATGAATACAAATAGACTATACTCGGAGCACATCCACAGGGGTGCTCGCAAATTCATGGCAGAAATTTTGCAAGCAACTAATGCTCATCGAAATGAACAGAAAATGATCGCGTAAACATGGATATAGGTAGGAATCGACAATTTCTGAGTTATGAAATAAGAATGAAAATTTAAAACAATATTAATTATACTACTCGCTATGAAATAACCCATTAAAAAGCATTGTAAAACAATAACAAGAAATAAAATATACCCAATAAAAATAAAGCTTCTTTTATTTAAAAAGTAGAATCTTCAAAATAAATTTACTTTATTTCAGGTCACTGAGGGTTGATAGCCATTTTTTTCCAAACTATATTTCTCAAGTTTGCGCAAGTGCTATCTCAAAAACTAATAAAGCTGTCGATTTAAAATAGTCAGAGATCGCAGAAAACATATCCCTCTATTGCGTGAACTGGAACTAAAACAATATCTACTATAGCTTTTCTGTCATTAATAAAGAAACCAAAATTTTTCACCATTTCAAACCATAAAAAGCTCACCTCAATTTTGTTTTAATTTTTGTTCCAGCTCACAGTAGTGACCCACAATAAATTACTCTCACGAAGGGGGCAAGTTTTTCCATAAGCACCTTTCGAATATATTTTTGAAAAGCTATTGTTTGCTAAGCCAATGAACATGTAGGTATATATATATATAATTACAAAGACCAATCCACCCAGTGATTTATTTCCTACAAATTCCTGAAAGCCCCAAGTTTTTGGGCCTTCGACGAAGAAGCCACACTTAAACTGCTTGCAAAATTTTTGTCGGGGAAAGTCGCCAATATCTAGCCACTTATTTCACGCTGGATCCAGAGAAGACACCAGAAGCGTAGAAAAACGCGGCAGAAGCTCGACGATTCGACGAAGATGGTGGCGGCAGGGGAAAGAGTGGGAAGAGCAATTACAAGGGCGGAAGTGTCGCGAGTGAACCTAACGAGCTAACGACAATTAACACGCCAAGTCGGCATCAGAAGAGGGCACAGAAAGAGGAGCACATCAAGTGGAGGGAGGGGCGGTGTTTGGCAATCGATCAACGGTAAGAAGCGAGGAGGAGGTGGAAACTAGCTGAAGAGGGCAGAAGGGAACGAGGAACAGAGGTGAGTCGACGGAAAGGAAAATATTGGAAACTCCATTATATAGGAGTGGTGCAACCAGCCGTGCAGCGGAATACATAAGCAGCTCTTCCATGGGGAGCAAACGAAGAGGGGGAGAAATAAAGTCGGAGGAGGAAAGAAACCAAGAGGCTACAGAGGTTATTACGCGATTCATTTGAAACCTTTCATTTTTCGTTGCCCCCTGCCCCCGTCCCAGACACTCCTACGCTTGTATTTCTTCTTCCCGGAAAACGTGCCAGTCGATTTCTTTCTCCCGTTACCCAATTCATCATTGATTCCAGCCACCACCGCTTTTTGAGTTCCGCAGGAGCATTTGAACCGAATGTCGTTAACCTCCTTCGTTCTTTTGATTTTTCCCGATTTCGATATTAATTGGTTTGTTTCGATGAGAAATTCTGATGGTCGTTAGTCAGGTGTGCCGATCCCTCGGGAATTTTTAAAATCGCTTTTTCCAAAAATGGAGATCCGTGGAGAGATTTTCCTCCAATCTTGATTTACTTTTGTGCAAGGAAATTACTGTAATTAAGGTTGTGCCACCCGCCCTATTTAATAGGAGTCAGATCCTCAATTCTTCAGGCAATATAATACACCAACTGCCGGCATAAAAAACACACAGATGGCAGCGCTTTTATTACCTCATTTCCACCTGAATATATACCTACTCAGTTTTATCTCCGCGTCCTCAGACTTAGCAACACGTTTCGACGATACTCGGGCACCCGCGACCCGGTGTCTTCGAATTTAGCAGCGCGTTCTAGCGATAGTCAGACACCACCCTCCGTCGTCCTTCTTAATTCGTGGCTGCGCTACGCGAAATTTTCGCCAGCTACTAAATGCCGTGAAATCAGCCGATGATAACGCAGATCCGCGCAGCGTGGAACTCGCGCGATTACTTCCGGCCTCTTGAGTCGCGATGTACTTTTGCAAGTTTCGCCTTGAGACCCCCATCCGCCCTTTCGCGGCGCCCTTCCTCGGAGCCTCTCTTCGCCGTCCTCCCTCGACAACCTCCGCCGCCTCCTCCTCCACCTCCTCTCGCCGCTGCCGCGCTCCTCTTCCGCCTACCAATCCACCCCCTGCTGCCCGCCTCCTCCTCCTATTCCTCCTCTCCCTCGCCTTCCTCCTCTTATTCCACAACTTACGCCACGTCGAGGTGCGGTTAAGCTCCGTTTACGCAGCGGAGTTTCTCCTATCCTCGATTTCCTCGGGGCTTTTGTCGCAATCTCGGCAACCCTACGCTCCTGGTTTTCGCTAGTTCACAGACTGGTTCGGTTATAGTTTGCGCAGCCAGCGCAACAGTCGGGACGATCGTCGGGTTAAAGGAGAAATTAACTCCCGGAATCGTTCGCCCGGGAAATATGACGCCGCGGTTAAGAATCGCGGTCGACGATATTAATAGTAAGCCCGGCACATTGTTCGTGTCGCGGTGGAGTTGCTCGATGGGCTCCGGGAAGAACGAATATTGCTAATGAGCGCTTGCGGATAGCTGTGTACGGTGTTGGGAAGAATCGACCTGCGGGTGATGCGTATCCCATGCGTCGGAATGTTGTCTCGGCTGTTGCTTTCGGGAGTGATCTGTCGAGAGTGACGTTGCTCGTTGACACGCTACTTTATCCCACGCATAGGAATCTTAGGCACTTTTACTGGCGACGTGTTTTCGCGCCGAGGGATTTCCAACCTGTGCGCCACTTTAGCGGGTTCTTGCGTTGATATTTTCTAGGGAGCATCTAAGGTAGTGGGCTGGGTTTAAAAATACTGGTTGCCAGGAGAGAAAGGGTCCCTTTCAAAGGGGGCCTACTCACAGCTATGAGGCTATTTAATTATTATAAGGAATAACGTATGTAAAATCGGAATTATTTTTTCAGAGTTATTTATTATGGTCTTAAATATAAAGTATCCTCGGAAAATGATTTTAGTTAAATTAGTTAAAAGATCGTGCGCGCCGTTAGAGTGAGCACCCCGTAGAATAAAAGGGTCGTTGCACAGTTACATCCTGCTAACGGCTAAGAACGATGAAATCGATAGTATTAGTCGATAAAGCGAGAAAGTAATTGACCACGGACACGGCCAATTTGTATTAACAGCACCGACGCCGGTCACCCCGTTAACCGCGATGTAAATCAATGGCCAAGGGTGATTTCGAGTCTGTTCCCCGGCGAATCAGCGCCGGTTGAAAGGCCCTAATTCGTTTACGACTTGCAAAACGAGCCTTTTGGGAGCGCGCAACTGGTAGCCAAACAATTTCTCTATCGTTACACACCCCCGTGATTCGTCCCAGGGGTAACATCGTCCAAATAAAATCGAGTATCGACCGGTGGTTTCGGTCCGACAGCGCGGGAATCGGATCGGTCGTACAAGGGTTGCGTTTTTCGAAATTGATAATTTAGGAGCTGGAATGGTAAACGATGTGTGCCAAACGAATAAAGAATTATTCTTTTAGTGGAAAGGGGGTGCAAACTCCATGCTGAATACGGCGGTGAACGATGTAAGTGCAAGAATAATTTATTTAAGTTGAGATTATAAATAATTCTGGCACTTACATAATTTAAATTCCTGAATTGATTGCCTGAAGTGCAAAATTTTCAGTGTTCTCTTTTCAACCACAGGGGCGTTGGTACTGATTATCTCAGATCTATCTTGCGACAGCCATAGAAACTAAAATAAATTGGTCTAGCATTTACAGCGTTCACCACCGTATTCAGCATGGAATTTACATGCTTTCCCACTAAGAGAATAATAGGTATTTGATTTATTTGGCACTTGGATCGTTTACTATTTCAACTCCTCAATTATTTATCGAATCGCCGTTGCACGAGGCCTGGTCGACTGGGAAATAGCTGATTTTATGGCGAATTTTAGTCTGCGCAGTGTACTATGGAGGACGGGTAGGAACGGAGGGAGTAAGTAGAAGCAACGTGCTTAACTTGACCGACTCGTGCCGTCGATCAAAAGGTGAAATGATGATTAGAAGTCGCGTCAGGTGCGGCCAAGTAGCTAGCAGAGTGTTTCACCGTGAAGCCTCCTTGATAAGACGGCCAATTTTTTATGGCTATTGTTCTTGCTGATCTTTGGTGCTGGGAAGTCCCAGGAATAATTTGTTGATTAGAATATTTTAATACCGTGGATGGCTAATTATTTGCAAATCTGCAGACACTGTATTCGATGGAGTACCTATATATGTCCAATTAGGCAAACAAACAGCCCTACTTAATAGCATTTATTGTTTGCAGTTTGATAGCTAACTAATTCTCAACTTGAGAATACTGTGGGTCAACCAGAAATGCTAGTAAGGAGTATAATAAAGAAATCAAGCTAGTATTCTGAATATTCTTTGGCCCCTCTGATTTCAAAAAATGGTCCCTCGTTATTTTAAAACAACGCGAATAATAATACTTAATAATGACAATACGTTGTATCAAAAAGAACAGAAAGGCGAGGTTCGTAGCTCTCTGCTACCATTAACTTAGCCTGAAACTGTATCAATCTAAAATACAAAATAATGTCACATATACCTAAATATCTAACGTTGATCTGAGAAATTATGGTGTCACAAGTATGTGACGTGTGGTAAGGAACGTGTTGAAGCCACCCTCTTCCCTTATCACAGGCCTGATACAGCCAAGTCTATTCATTAGAAAGTGATTTTGCGTGCATAAGTTTGATCAAGTGTCATCGCGATATAATACGAACGAGACTGTCTTTATTTTTACCATCCTGCACCCCCTCTTGCATCCCCCATGGGGGATAATCGATATAGCGTAACAATGAAAACAAGGCCCACGGGCATATAGACGCGTTGTTTCGAATTCCCCATAGGGATCTGATTGCAAACGAATGCGGCAGGGTTACAGTCTCCCTTCATAGACGATTAATCCAGTTTACTCGCAGACGTTGCCTCGGTATGGGGGTTCCTGTAAGCCGAGAATCCGCACAAACGTCCCTCCCGCGCTTAAGTATATTCAATTACGTAGCTCGAGGCTGGCCTGGTATCTTCTTCGACTCTTCCCATTTCCCTCCTTTTTTTTTCAACACCCCGATCCGTCGATTTCTGCTGCAACTTTGCACTTTTCTCATTCATTGCTTGTACCCCTTTTTTATTATACAGAGAAGGATTCACGCGCCGCCATTTCGCATGACGATGTAAGCGTGTTTAAAGGGGGTAGAATTTACCACATTATGCAGAAAGCTATCAACCCTCAATGATCTGAAATTGAGTAAATTTAGTTTGAAGGGTCTAATTGTTAAAGAAAAGTAGCTTTATTTCTATTGGGTATATTTCATTTCTTGATGTTGTTTTACAATCTGTCTTAAAGGGTTATTTGGTGTTTAGTTTTTGTGTTTAAGCTTAGAATGGAAGTATGCCTTGGTAGCTTTAATAATTGTATAATGTAAGAGTTGTTCTATAGCTTTGGTCGTTTTTTTCAAAATACAGATCACAAAATTATAGGATCCCTATTAAGTATTGTGTTTGACTGAATTTCTGCAATGTTCAGGGTTGGTAGGTTTCTGCATAACTCGACCCAAATATTAATTGGAGCATTTCTTTACGAATTTTCTCTTTAAACTGCTGCAGCTACACATGCTTTGAGAATAGGATCTATGTTTGTATAACACTTTCTGCTCAGAACGATGTCTTCCACTTTTTTTAATCATCTTTATATTATTGTTTTTCGTGGTGCTACCTTATTTTATAACGTTAATTAACTAATACACTAACGTTTATTATCACTACACTAAACATTCCAAGAACACCAACTTCATCAAGAAGATTATACAATGTAGAATACCACTTGTCCCTTGGCATTTAAATAAAGTCCTAGCAGACTCTTTTTTTCTTGGGGACTGCAATAGACTTGCTCACCGCAAACCTCCCGTCCACAATATCCGCAACATTGTATAGTACAGCACCAAAGCAAAATACCCAATCCAAAATAAATCACAGCATTATCCAAACAACATTCACATTTTGATTTATTTCCCAAACAGCTATACACCCTGAAATGCTCCAAGCCTCTTCCAAAATCAACCTCCAAAAACCACAAAAAAAAATCGAAGAGATCAATAAGCCGTGTCGCGAGGGCAGTTTATCCTGTAGGAAACCCGAAAATTTCTCGCGTAGCGGTGGTTGGCGTGCTTGGTGTCCCTAAAAGTCTAGATGCGAGGGGGGTTGTAGCATAGGCGGAATAACGGAGAGAAACGAGCGCGAAGAAGAGGCAGAAATAAAGACAGGGGCAGAGGGAAAGAGGGAGAGGAAAAAAAGGAGTTAAGCCTGCAGGCTGCAGCCAAAGGTATCGGACTGCCGGGTACTGGCAAAGCGAAAGCAGAAGGGAGACAGGCATCTCGCCCTTCTTTTGTCCCTGGGCCTCGGTCCGATATTGAAATGGAGTCGTTTGAGTGTGAATAATTTGCTTTACCCGGGCCACCCCTCCCAGCCCCCTAACGCCGACTCCCTTTCTGTCCTTCCTACTCTTCTCTTCCAGCCCGGCCTCTCTTCTTCAACGATCACCCTTCGACATCGCCACATTCCGCGAGTCACGGGCAACCGAATCCGAACTTTTCCATCATTTTATCCGCGGAATCTTTCAGCCTCTCCCGCGTCGCAGTGGACTACACGCGAATGAGATCATCTGGTAATAGTGTGTTAATAGTAGGCAAGCTTGTGAGTGCCACAGGTCACTTTTAAAGTTCTGCAGTATTTGTTGGTCGCTGAGAATGTTTATCTCGTAAAGTGTTAAATAGAAAATCTTGGAAAGGAGATTTTGGCCTTTGATAAATGCCAAATGAGATCATGTATATACATTTTTACATATGGTTAATGTTGTTATATAAACAGTCTTCCAGCGTTGTGTCTTTTTTTTAGAAAAGTTGGTCGTTTCTTTATATTTCTTAAATTAGGATATTGGCGGCTTCCATGGCTTCATTTTATATTTGATACTTTGTTCAAGGTTTCTGTGTCTAGCTCGCGTTCTCTAGGAAGTACCTTCTAACGCATCCTCGCCATTGCAGCTGTCTTTATCTAAATAGGATTCAACGTATCTCGGTTCGGTGTGTTACACAGTATTATTAATTTAGTGTCAAATTATTGCAATTGCAGTAAATAAATATCAGTCAATGCCTTTCGCAAATCTGCCCTGTTATTACCTCACAGGTCTCCTTAACAATAAGGTCCTCTTCGCGGAAGACACTTCTGTGACTGATAATCACATGTCCATTTCATAGAAACAACACAACAAGAATATAAAATGTATGAACACGGTAGCGGACAAAAAAGTTACCACTTTTTCCAACCACCCTACTTCTATTACTTTTCAATATCAACTCAAAACTGCAGTATGTGTCTAATATACATATTCTGAAAGAGAACTAAAAGCTGTATAAAACCCAGTTACAATTGAATTTACTTAACTAACAAACAAAAACTCTACACACACATTTAAAGCCAACGACAATTTACCACTTTTGAAGATTAATAAAAAAAATCTAATATTTTGTGGGGGCACCTTTTGCTTTCAGGACAACCTAAAAAGTTACTAAACGTGGTAACTTCTTTGTCGGCCCCAGAAATGTGTTCCCCCGTTCAATGTCATGTAACACTCTTCTTTGTCAGTTAAACAAATGCAACTTTAATTGGGTTTTATACAGCTTTAAATTCTCCACCACAATATTAAACATAGTACAGTCCCAAATGTATGTTAAAAAATAACAAAAACAGAACTGGTAACTTTTTTGTCCGCTAGTATAAGTTCAAAATACCGGTAGTGAGCTACCGAAGTGTTTCGCGTGAAGAGGACCTAAGAACAGGGTGAGAGAACCTTTTTTCATTTAAATGAAGTCCCTCTCTCTTTACCACATCCACTTAGGCGAATTTCCGTGAACTTCGAACCCCTTCGATTCGGTTCGCTTCGCGGCAGCAATTCTCAGATTCTCCGCGAAATTCGACAGGAAGTGGACCTAACATCGGACAATGTGGCGTGTCGAAATCCGCGAACCGTACGGTGCGTTCGCGAACGCGCGAATTATTCGCGGGCAGGAGTGATCTGTCATTATAAATTCCGAAGGATGATCGCACTCGGCTCGACCCTGATATCGCCGTGCACGTCGCTTCCATCCTCCTCTTCTCTGATGCTGGTCAGATCGAGTCCACCGCTGAATTTATTAGCACGAAAATCATAGTCACGCGTGATGCGTGCGAGGAATCGATTAGAATGCACGCGCGTGCTCGCGTACAGATCCGTCGGAGTTAAAATTAAATCGACGTAATCGCCACATAATCGACGGGTCCTCGGTGCTCCAAGAGCCGGTCGACACGTACGACGTATGTAAGTGATCGGTCGTCGGCTGCCGATGAAGGGGAATCGGCCATGGACAACGTATGACAAATTCACGCTGATTCAGATGATAACCCGTGGAATGTTAATGCGACACGTGAGAATTCGCAATGGTTTCTTGACTTTTGACAATTTGGAGGAGAGATAAGAAAGTTTTATTTAAGAAAGTCGTCTCTCACTTCGATGCAGTGATAGATAGCACTGTTCACTTGAATAGCACCGTCTGTTTGTTCTAATAAATAATAAATAATAATTTCCTGTGGAAAGTAGAAAGTTTCTCTAGATACCTTATTTTCGATAATTATTAGCAAATCTGAAAAGTCTCTGCTTTGAAGTATCGTGTTTGTTTTAATAAATTATAGATAGGTAGTGGGACAAGGTTCTTTGGAGACTTGATATTCTATAATTATTAGGAGAAATAAAAAGTCTCTGCTTTAAAGCATCGTTTACCTAATTTCAGTGCTATGATAAATAACACTGTTCATTCGAATAGCTCAATCCTGTTTTTTAATAAATTATGCATAGCTGCTATGAGAAGTGAAGGTTACTGTTTTCTATTCGTATTAGGTTTGTGCGGCATTCAATTTAAAATTTAAAAATGTTTATGTGTCATCGAGTTTTAAAGACCTCGTGGGGGAAACGTTGCACTTGCAATTCGAATTTAAAACAAAATGTGAATTTCTCTTTTATAATCGTTTCAAGAATATTAGTAATATTGAGGCTAATGATTGGAGAGCTTCTAATCGAATTGCAGAATTGTTACGAATAACGTATTTTTGTTTGTTTAAGTTTCATTGTTAAATGAATGTAAACAGGTGAGTAAATATTCACTATTCATGCGAACCCTTCTCATTTATTGGGAATAATACATTTTTATCTGATAAAATCAAAATGAATACTCCTTGTAAATTTATATTTTATTCATATTTGTTGCACTGCTACTTTAAAGTGGCATGAAACACTATGGTCTTGTAACATAAAATTAATAGCTTCATAAATTTGTAAGTGTAACGTAAATATTTAACACGAAAAACACAATATTCTATCCTTATCAAGTCACTTGTATCCATTACGAACAGCCTTACGTCCCCTTTAACGTTCCTTTGATCATCATTTTCGAGGACGTTGAATTCGAAAAGATTGCTAATCCCCATCTCGCTTATTGAAGAACAACCAGTCCACATTTAAAACACTTCCCCACATTTATCCACTTGTAACGAAGAACAAGACGACAACAGAGAATGTCCAAAAGAGAAGCGGCGGGTCCCGAAGTGTCAGAAAGTGTTGTTGTCTTTTTAACAAGAACACGAGCGTCGCGGGCACCGAAAAAAAGCGAAGGTAAAATGCGACCGGATGATGAGCCAACAATGATCGAGGATTCATCGGGTCTTTTAGGAGGTCAATGTCACTCGGTGGCCGGCAGACCGTCATGAATCTTCTTAAACATGCAGACCACATACGAGACTCGGTGTATATAATCCACAGCCGATGGGCATCAGGAATCAGTCAACTCGAAAACACAACCGAGTAACCTACAACTACCAACAATGAAGGTAGATCATCTCTTACTTCAGAGTCAACAATGTTAATCCGCGATTAAAACTAGCTCATTTACATTTTTTACCATATAACACAAAGTCACCCACTTCGTCATCTCGAGACGAGCTTAAATTATACGATAGAACTTACTCATAACATTGACTTCATTCTTAAGTGAACTAGACACAGAACTTCGCAGGCGAATAAAGAGAGCTCTAATTTGTCTATTTCCACGCAGATATTCGTCGCCCTCGCCATTTTGGTCGCCGCGGTCAGCGCAGAGCCGCCAAGGTACCGTTCGCAACAAAGGCAATACTATTTTGCCAGGCAGCAAGAAGACACCACCACCGTCGCTGACGCCCCTTACGCTCCGTCGGATTGGAGACCAACTGGACCAGCTTTCAATCTTCCTCAGAGGGAGGCGCAGACACCTCAGAGACAATACGGCGCCCCCCAGCAGCAATACGGTGCACCAGCTACCCCTCAGCAGCAGTACGGAGCACCAGCTACTCCTCAGAAGCAATATGGCGTCCCTGGTGCGCCTCAACAGCGATACGCTGGCGTCAGCGCTCCTCAGCAACAGTACGGAGCACCCAGTAAACCTCAACAGCAATATGGAGCACCCAGTGAACCTCAGTCGCAATACGGAGCGCCAGCGGCTCCTCAGCAACAGTACGGAGCGCCAGCGACTCCTCAGCAACAGTACGGAGCGCCAGCAGTTCCTCAGCAACAGTATGGACCACCGCAGGAAGCTACTACGACCGAAGTGCCCAGCAGCACGGAAGAGGAGGATGCTACCACTGTCGCCGGCATCCCCGAATCTGAGGTGAGCAACCGTTTATTCCTGCTTCGACTATTCACTATGAACAGTCGATTCTTCAAAGGTAATGCGCGGTGGAAAGAAGGTACAGTAGTGAGGAAGAAGATTTAAAACTCATATGTCTGCATAACTAATTTAATACTCGGCTTCAAGTAAATTCTAAATTTTAATATATAATTTTTTCTAACTGAACTATATTATTTTTGTTACGGCTCACAGTTTATACTCTCTTCCGACTACTACTGTACCTTCTCGGTTATTTTCCAAGCTAGAGAAAGGTGAGATGTTCAAGTTTGCGGGATATGTCCTGCGGACAAATTCAACGAGTTCTCTTTAAAAAGTTGAAAATCGTTGGAAGATTTTCAATTTTCGAAGTAATGAAAGCTGGAGGAAAAATATTTGTTGGGTTGCCTGTAACAGATGAAGTAAAACTTCACTTTGAGATGGGTGTCCTGTTAGTTTCACGCAGACACTATATCACAGTTGGAACACTTTGTTAAACTCACTTGAAGTTCAGATAATTTCTTCTCCTGTCGAATCAGATTTTCTTAAAAAAGAAACTGTATTACGTGCTATCGTAAGAGGATTTGTTATAAAATTATTTGCCGCCATAGGAGCAGAAAACACTGTTGGCACGAGTTTAAGAGTAGCCAGGAGGGTCCCACGGAATTTTAACTCACGCCGATTCTCCGTGTTTTCCTTCGTGTTCGCCTCTTTCTGCCCCTCGTTCCTCTTGCACGGCCGTCTTAACGACATTAGTATTCGCCTCGTCGTTTACTTTCGATCGGTGCGCGGGCACGCGTGTGCCCCTACCAAATTTGAAGCCGGTGTGACACAATCCGTGATGCAGTCAACCGTGATTTCAGTCCTCGAGATCGTTCGCCAGGCTCGTAACCTTCATTCCCCATGACTTAATTGCTTCTCTCTCTACCATTTGTCTCCACTCATCATTCCTCAAACCTCACTCAAGCCATCCTTCCCCATAAGCATCAGTAACGGACAAGAGTAAATCACCACAGCAGCGAGACAACTTATCGGAGCACATATCGCCATCAGGATTTCCCACCAAATTCCTTTTCCTCTAAACTGCGCAAGGCTTCATCGGACGGATTCACTGATCGCCAAAAATGGCCCCGAACGAAATCCCTTAAATCCCTCTCCGGCTCTTCGCAATCGTCAGCCGTCGCGCCGCTGCGTCCCCAAGGAATAATTCGATCTGCTTGCAGTCCGAGCCCGTGAACTCTGTCAACGAGCTCGAGGACGAGGAAGTGGATGAACGCCAGCCCCAGCAGACCGGCGAGTACTACGTCGCCCTCCCCGACGGTCGTCTTCAGCGCGTGCGGTACGTCAGCCAACAGGACGTCGAGGCCATGAAGTACTTCGCCAAGATCCGCGCCGAGAACGTGGAGCCACTTCGCGGGCCAATCTACGCCTACTCTCCTCTGCAGAAGCTGCAGATCCTGCCAGCTGGACTGCAAGTGTCCGTGGCGCCGGTCGGGCAGATCGCAGCAGCGCCTGCCGAATCGAAACCGCAGAAACTAGAAATCAAGCCTGTCGCCGCTCAGGTGCAGTACCAGTACGACAATCCCGCCGGTGTGATCCCGCTGGCCACTGGCCCGGCCAGCTCCGCTTACACCACCTACACCACCAATTATCAGGTCCCCGCCAGCGAGTCCAGATACCTCCTCACCTTGCAGTAAATTCTAACCACGCCTGTATTTATGTATGTATTTATGTGTAAACTTGTGTATCGTGACGAGGACCGCGGCGGGTCCTAATTCAAGCCTTGTGAACTAGCGCACTTGTAAAGTCGTTGTGTAATACGCGCGTGTAACGAGTCGGGTAGATATTATAGGTTTAAGGTCGATGTAACAATAAAGGAAACGATTACCATTCGATGCTGTGTCCTCATTGTTATTGGGGTGTGCAACTGAATTGTTCCATTACGACGATGGCTTCGATTAAATAGGAATCGATATGGTTAGCATTTTTGTCATGAACAGTTTTGTAGAGATTCGTGAACTTGGTTCAGGGCATTGCCATTACATAAAAGACTAGACCTACGGTACAATTTTTTCTAGAGCAATTAAATTGTCCGCAATTGCGCAAGAGCTTACCCACTAACCTTCCGCACAAAGTGACGAATCAAACGAATTTTATTGTCTTCTGCTAAACTGTGGTACATACTATATACAGTACGCGTGTATACGGTTCGAATGATCGCCTCAGGAAAGGTAATGAGAGAGATCTCGTGAAAGAATTTTCTTAACCACGGCACGTGGACGCAAGAGCACCGGACGGGCGGCTGTGTTGGTGAGAGAACCGTCGGCATGTAGACGCGCCTAACCGCAAAATTCCAGAAATTTAATATCTCGCTCGGCTCTACCGGGGTTGGCCGTTTCATAAGTTCACTCCGACACAGCCAATCCCTCGGCTGGATCCTCCTGAAATTCTACAGCCACGTTCCAACCCACCGACACGTTCTCCCTTTCGCCCCGCTGGTTGCTTTTCATCATATCCCGCAACTGCCGCAGCCAATTTCTTCCTTTTTGTCGTAATAAAATTACGAAAGTTCGGCTTTCGTTCGCCTGGCCAATGATAACGCGTCGGCCTTCACGAAATCCAAACAGAAAACGCTTGGAAGAGGAGAAGGGATAAATCAAAACGATCGTAATGGTTGCTAATATGCGGCTGATAAAATGGGAGATCGTTGAAGGAGAGATATTTTAAAGTTTAGACTGGTTTTACGTATCGATTTTTTTAGTGATGATTTTATATAATAGGGGAGACCGTGGCAAGTTGATATGTTTTTCAGTTTTCAATTTTTTTCACTTTTGTTTGAATTAATTACTTAATGACGAATAGGATAAAGTATACTCTGGTCCTTCTTCCGTACCATATTGTAAGTGAAAACTTGAGAAATTCGTGGAAAATAAATGAAAAAATGTTTTTTGGATGTAAGCAAAGTGTAACGATTTATCCCAATGCGGGGCAAGTTGAAAATACTTTGTTACCCTCGATAGCCAAATTGTGAAGTGATACATAACTGTAGAGAGAAAGTTTTTGTCTTGTCTGAATCATTATTCTATGAGCTTTAACACAAAAAAAGAGAAGTCTAAATATCTCTATTAACATAAAAGTTGTGAGGAAAAACGTAAAGTCGTGTACGCGGTGCACCGTTTGATGGTGAACATAAAATCTCGAAAACCGTTCCAACGATTTGAATGAAAATTTAGTGCGAGTTGCAGAAACCCATTCCGTACGTTGTGTCGCTAGCAGATTTTCGAGATAAATTCTTTAAAAAAAGATAAAAAATATAATTCATACAAGAAATTGATAAAATCGTATTTTTCAACATAAAAATTGTTTTTTTTTAAACGGTGCACCGGGTACACGCCTTTACATTTTTACTCACAACTTATATGTACACAGAGATATTTAGACTTTTCTTTTTTAGTGTTAAAGCTCATAGAATAACGATTAAAATTTAAAAAAAATGTTCCATCTACTGTTATTTATCACTTTACAATTTGCGTTTGAAAAAATAGCCTTCTTAGGGTTATCGAGGGTAAACTACCCCCTAAAATCATTCCCAAACAATCAGCCCCGGAACAAATCGAGCGAAGCCACGGGCAACTCTACTTCCGCGGGATTCCCCGGCGGAACTTTTCCAAAGCCTAAGTAGAGCCGATCCACGGAGAACAAAGGGATTTCGACGACGCTAAGTACTTTCAAGATGGAGGCACCGCCTAGAGTGCCTAGACTGAAATCGAATCTCCAATTGGCCAATTACTCCGGTCAAGCGGTCAAGACCAATTAGAACTCCGTCGATCTTAACTCCAGTTGCTAAGAGTGCTGCGGTTGCTTGGACGCCGTTCCCCGCGAATTCCACAAGAGTCGCTTCGGACACTGCTAAACTCCGCTTCGGAGACATCTATTCTCCAGCTTGTCCTCGTTTTTCTTCGACTATTCGAGGAGAAACGGAAAAGATAAAGTACGAGCAAAATGGGTGGGCGAAAGTGGGGCCGGGGGCGGGGAGACTCTATATTACTTTAGAAAACAAAGTTTCCTGTCCAGATCTCCAGCATCTCGTCACCCCATTGTCCCACACTTTCGTGACAGAGGCGTCTGCACTTGAGCCAGCCAGCCGGTGCATCATCCTTCCCGCGAGATATTAATTTTTCCGGAAGTTACCTCCGCCACGCTTCTCGCCGCTGCACCCCCGCCTCTATTTCTGTCTCCCTCGTCCACCGACGAGTTTCCCCGTTTTCGTCCGGCGGCGTTTTATTTTTAAATGAAAAAATGCAAAAGAAAGTGTCAGCCGCACGGGCATGCTATTGTCGACTGCGGTGCTTTTAAATAGCCGCGTTCCCTTTGCGGCAAGGGGGTATTTTTACGTTCGAAAGGAAACTGGCGGGAGATTTTTAAGACTCAAAGTATCAACCCTGTTAAGACCCTTGGTTTCGCTATTCGTTTAAAGTAATATAAACGATCGGGGAAGATACATATTAGCGGAAACTTCGTTGTAGTTTTCTTAAAGTTCGAGCAGTTCTTGAGGAAGTGGAAACGCGGCTGGGTCGAAAAAGACCCGGGGGAAATAGTAGGGTTAATACGTCACTGTGAAATAGAGATTGGCAGTAGCAAGAGTATATAAATTGCGATTACAACACTTTTAAGATAATAATACAGAATGAAGAGATTGTAATGGGCTAAGGAATATTAAAATTGTTTAACAGAAATGTAGAAAAACGTTCTATCTTTTTTTCTATCGTGTTCTTACAAACCCGCGGCGTTAACCAAATTGTAAACTTATCCTTGCATTGCTAGTCCCCTTTCGCAGTTTATCATTAACATAATGTTATTTAAAATTAATGACGATATAACGATTGCGTACAGTGAAACACGATACTTCTCGAGTACACCGTTCCTTGCAGACTAATCGTTTCATTGTATCACCCCTGAGACAAAGGCAAAAACGGTATTGCAGCTGCATTGTCAACGGCATCATCCAATCTGATTAATCTACCCTTGCGTCAGAAACGCGAACAACAATGTTCCACCGTGAAATCCAACACGCGAACATCCGGTAAGCACAGATGCTTGCTAAGATAGAAAACGCGACCTACGATTGCGATATCCCTCGTATATCAATGCAGGGAAACCAATGAAATTACAAAGACTCTAATAATCTGGAGGTATCTACATTTTAGTCCATAAATTGGAATTATTATACTCAAACAAAAAGGTTTGAGATTTTGTAAGTTTGAGCGATGGAATAAAATAGATGTCTCGTTTGTTAATGTTAGAATATTATTTTTTAATACTAGTGTATATATTTACGAATGCTAATTATAGGTTTAAGATTATACGAGAAATACAATTACTCAATATTTGGTGACTCCGCCTTTAGCTTTTACTCCCTGCAGTTTTGGAGTATTCTGTCATACTCTGATGATATTCTCTATTATTTCTGTCTTATTTGTAATCATTATATACCCGCCATTTTAAAAACAAATGAGATTTATATATTGAAAAATTACTCGCAATATTGCCAGATGTTGTAGCTAATCAGTAAATGACAAAACAGTAACATTCATGTTACTTTAGTTACAGCCACGACTTTCACAGATTTTGACGAAAATTTGTTGAATATACTAATTTGGTCACCCTCTGTAATAATAATACATGCTGTACTGTGATGATATAAACCATCTGACCCACGAAAAAAATATTTCCACCAAAAGTTGCATAATTCTGTGACCGCCACATAACGCAGCAGTTGGTTTTCCACTACCCTGCTTTTTTTATCAAGATACAAGCTCCAGTTTCACCAAACTACCAGCTGCGAATTACCAGCACATGCTGTCGAAAGTGATTAATCAACGCACACATGCAGCCCTAAATAATTACAATTTTTAGCAAACCTCCCAAGGTACCCATCGGGCCCTGGTGCATCGACCTTATTCCTACGAAAATTCCGAAACAGAGCGAACAAAGCTCGCGTTCCTTCCAACCTGACGTCCAGCGCAGCCTAGAACCAGCAGGGGACAGAAGGCGTCTGCGTGGCTCTATCAGAATTCGTGGGACGAGGAGTCTTGAGAACCAGCCGTGACCACCCGCAAACACGAGGAATACTAAAGCGCGATAAATGAGATGGCGGGAGGGTATAGAAGCGGAGGATAAGAAAAGACGCTCGAGGTCAGGGGGTGACGTTTGGTCGGCGGGGTAAATTCGACCGAATCATCGACGGGGGTTACGGTACTCGGGATTGTACGAGCACGCGGGAGCGAGAAAAAATGATGGAGCGCGCCTTCTCCGCGCGCCGCGGGCATTCGGACTTCTGTGTTTTCGGTCGTTTGTCTCGCGAGGGCTGAGATCGAGGAAACACAGCGAGAGGCCCCTGTGGCGCCTGTGGGAACGCGGCCTAACCAATATCTTTCTCAGCCTTAACGGGGAAATAAAAGATCTTTATTAAGGGGTTACATCCACCTAGAGGCCCGAGAGAGAGAGACACGAAGGACAATGTTAATAGTGTAAGGTGATTGCTAACCTAAGAACGCGTAGTGAGTTCTATAAGTAGGTACCTACTCTATTGGAAAGATTTCGGCCTGACGAATCAATTGATACTATTTTCAACTTCGAAATCGGATGGAGTCGCCTGGAAATAGGGACTCAAAATTCGAGATTTTGCGGTTTTGAATAAAAGAAACTGGTAGTGTAGCCGAATTTTCTTTAGAATGAATTTGGGCAGTAAACAAAAATTGCGTTGTATTCAGGAGGAACTTCCCTAAATATTTACAAAGTTTCATATTTATTTGAATTTTCGAGTCCGGGATGTTCCCCTGTAAACCGTTTATGACAAAAGTTGCACATCATTGAAAAAGACCTTACCTTAGATAAAAGGCAGGTATTTTTATTTTTTCTAGTTTGTAACCCAGACAGCACTGATATTTACATGGCACTTCGTGCGACACTTGCCAACGTAAGGGCTGAACTTTTGTATATCGATATTACGAAGTCGCACCACTAATTGCCGCAGAACAACCATTTCACCCTGCGGGATCGTTTTAGACACATTCCCTCTACGTACACTAGTTTCGCCCCCGAACGACAGTAAAATATCCCAAGCACCAATCACGCTGATTGAATCTGTTCCCAATCCAAGTAGGTGCCCTATCAATTAACACACACCCGATTACTATTCGAAAACGCGGCTCGAGCAGCAATCGGCCATCCCCTCGTCCGCGGGAAGAGAAAAGACTCCATTTAACCAGCGACATCTATCACGGAGGCATTTTGTGCCATTCATCCGGGGGCAGGTTTCTCCTTCGATCCCACGCGGCGGTGGCCGATAGAAGGTGAAACAATGAGAGGGAAAAGGAGGAGGCAGTAGGTAGCGGTAGCTCCCACGTATGCCACGCAGACGTGCCCGTAGGAGCGGCGGTAGTGATTGGAGATCCCCCGTCGACAAGCACGTCGAACTCTCTTTGACTCTTTCGAAGTCGGCACCTGCTCTCCTGCCCGGTTGCCTGCTTGCGTGCTCGCAACGAGAAAGCCTTTGTGATCCTTCCGTCTGCGTATCCCTCGCAGTTTTCAGAATCCAGCGCCAGTGTGATGTGCAACGTGTATACGCATTGCGTCACAGGGCACGTCGATATTGAACCGGGGGGTACCGAAACAATAAGGTTCCTACTGCGCTAGCATCGGTGCGCGCTTTTGTACGTGAGAACTCGCTGCTTGATTAATATCGCCGAATTAATACAGCGCGCAAAGGGAAGGCAGGCTGCTCCGGAGCAACAGAGACACCCGCCTCCGGTATCCCCCCATTGGAATTAAAATTTTCCACGCTTTCCGCGTATGCAGCTCGCGACGCCAACGCGGGGGAACTGTGCGAGCTTGTGCTTTCGGTTTTGATAAATTACGTTTCTTGTCCGTGCAGTTTCAATTGATATTTTTTTACCGGGGGGTTGGAGGGTTATTTTAGCATGGTAAATCAGGCGCCAAATGTTGAAGTGTGTGGTAATGCGGGTAAGTAAGGAGTAAGATGAAGGGTAGATTTTCTCTTCTTGGGTCTTGGTTCTTCAACTTTTAGCGGGCGCTTTCGATGGTGTTGGTAAACTCTGTTCTTTGAAGCTTCTGCTTGGTTGTCGTTGTAATTGATTAATGTGTTGTTACTGTTAGTTAAGGTTAGGCTAATAAAAATGGAAATTTATACTTCGCATTTTGCACCATAATTTCTTTAATTTGTATCTTCTTTCGATTTTTGGGCAACTATCTATATTACTCGGCTTCGCCCGAAATGTAGATTTTGATATAACAAATTTTGTTTTAGTTTTTTTTTTCTTGTGAAATAGGTCACATTCATCTGAATTAGTCAGGCATCATAAGCTGAGGCACATTTCGTGATCCCAGAGTTTATCGTTCTATAATTTTTCGACGACAGGCAAACGCACAAACATAGGTATAGAAGCTTTCTGCTTTTTATATTAAGATGAAGGAAGTCCTATTATTAGTAGTAGTACTAAATTTCAGAACCGTACTTTAGAAAGCTTCATTGCGCTGTAATAATGTCTTTAAATAATTCTCGTGCAGAAATCACCACCCTGATACAGTCTTAACAGTCTCCCTCCTCCAGACATCCCATTTATTGATTTCTTTATCGTATCTCTAGTAACTAACTCAAGACGTTGCACCAAACGTGCACCAAACGTTGTAGAATTTTTGTTACGTATATTACACATCACAGTGGCACCCATCTTGCTGCAACCTCCTCACTTGTGCGGTGAAAAGAAGAAAATATCCTCAAGTTTCCTGCGTACATGTTCAAAAACGAATCGGGGACATTGGGCCAGCTGTTGTGCGAGTCGTACAGAAATTCCGCGCACATGAAGATCATAATTCAATCGTTCGTAGTACTACGAGCGTCCTTACTCAGTTGTGCAACATTACGTAACGCCTCCTGTGATTGATCTGTATACTAGGGCCGCGCTGACTTATGTATGATAATTGATGGCATCCACGTGCTCCGCTATTGGACGCCATGTTTTTCCTCTCTTTCATATCTCCCTTAACCAGAGCAACCATTCAATGTTTACTTAACCGAGTTTAACTGCGACATACCTTTTCCTCTCCTCTTTAAATTACACTTCCTTAAAGCATCTAACCATACGAATTTAGTTCCAAACTAAACGGATTTTATGAAAGAAACATTTTTCTTGCGTTAAAAATAATGCAACATCATTCCTTGAGCAACACGTGTAAAACAAAAGTGTCTGTTAATAGTCGAAGGAAAAATATACCATTTTTGTTATCATTAAGAACGGTCTGAATTTTTACACATTTTTTATTTTTTCTCAGAGGTTACAATGTAAAAAAACAATTAAATACAGAGTTCAGGTAGGTCCATCTTTCTCCAATGAATAAAACTACTCTAAACATGTGATAATCTGGTGCAAGCAGCGAATTTGTTTCACTTTCAAATGGAAAATTCCGCCATACCGGGAATGTATTATATATAATCCGTCCGGCACTAAAGAGTCAAGTCTCCCAGAAGTCCATAAGCATTTCTGTCTAATAGAAGAAGATTTGTATCCCACTTGTTTATCCATATTCTATAAAAATGTACGTTATTCCCAAAATTACTGAAACGGTGCCCAATTCGTACCAAATGCCGTGTGCACCCACTCGCGAAACGCGTGATTGAATTTCGGAAACGCAAATTCATGGCGGAGAACTGAAAGCACGTGTCTCTGTGACGGATCGCCTGAGAACCGGTTGAAACATTCAAGGAGAAGCAATCGCCCGTCGGCGCCACGACAGCGACGGAAGAGTTAGTCGACGACCCTCGGCGAACGCAAAAAAAAAAATTCCAAGGGGTTGTTGACGACTCCCTTTAAACCCCGTCTCCGTTTCTGCGAGCCCGCCTACGCCTCGAAACGCGGAAGTCGCTACGGAGTGCCTTTTACTGAGCGGATCTCGCGCGGCTCTCTTTATACACGTAACACGTACTTGGCATTATTCATACGCGAGTCACGTTATATTCAACCCCTCGCGCGTTGTGCACGCGGCGAACGGGGTAGAGAACTGCACATAGCCGTGTGAACGGTGCCTAAAAGAGTGTCAGCCTTGCGGAGGAGAGAGGTTTGTATACAGGGTGTCGCCAAAACGGTGTTGCAACCCGAAAGGGTGCGCTCCTGCACGAAAATATAAGTCGGGGATGTAGGGAAATATTTTTTGATTCGGGGCTTCGTTTTCAAGTGAAATCACTTTGGGTATTTTTTAGGGAGGTATATAATATACCTGATTGTAGAGTAACAAGAAATATTGTACGACTACCTACGAGTTGTTTTCGAGGAAATTGGTTTCAATTTTCTTTCTAGTCAACACACGAATTCTCGATGAATTTTCAAGTTTACATTTATTTTGGGGAAACAAAGCCTCGTTCGAAAAAAGGTATTATACTATTTCGACTTATTTCTGCAGAAGGATTCATTTCATCCTTACATTTGCAGTGTGTTTACTGCTACAGTCTGCAAATTTCTAGCCAGATAAACTCGTACTACCAGGCGAATTTTCAGAATCGATTTTCTCGAAAACGAAGTCTCGTAAGAAAAATTGTTATTCTATATTTTCTCACCCTCCTTCACATTATTTATATCCCAAGTTCGTTAACACTCTGTGCATACAGTGGCGGTAAAAGGAAAGTTGGAAAAATATATTCTTATCTGCATAACACAGTTAATAATATGTAGGTACTAAGCTTTATGCATTGCCTTAACCACTCGTCTAATCTAGCCATGCCCCAATCTTTGAAATATAAACTTTAGGACGTAATTCTTTCTAATGGAACTATTTTATTATCGTTACTGTTCCCAGTTTTGAAATTCTCTTATTTGCCTTTCGATGGGAGAAAAGTACATAGAACACCTGATATAAATGGAACACAAAATACCTTCAGCTATTTGGCACATAGTTATGATTTTCTTACTCAGACGTGCATGGCGAGGTTTAGGAATGGTAACCCTTTTTCTGAAACACCCTGTATGCACATATACATACATATATATCGATTGGCATTACGAGGCAGATCAGTCAACCCCTGGGGTCCATACACCCTCGCCGGGGCAGGAGGAAAACGGTGGATAAGGAAAGAGATCTTCTAACACCACCCCTCTTCTTCTTTTTCTTCTTCTCCTTATCCCGTTCGCGGCTGAGACACTTTGTCACCCTCTTCCCTCGATTGAGCATGGCCTGGCTGGCCGATGCTGAAGCCTGAGACGTGTCAAAATGCGCTCGTCGAGAGGCAAAGGAAGACTGATAGATCTTTATTGTCGCCTTCGGTAGCGAGATCAGTGGTGTACAGACAAGCTAGATGATGTTAATGATTGATTGTTTGGGCAGCCATTACTGTGGCATCTTTCTAAGACCAGTCTGCATATTGATAATTATTCCTGCGAATTGTTATTCTATTAACCCATTCGATTCATATTTAAGTAGTTCCGCCGGTGGCGCGCTCAGGATTTCATCTTTGGGAAGCTGAGATGAACGTTTAAAATATTTTTAATGCAAGTTCAGTAAAATTCAATAGGTGATTATAAAAATTTATTTACAGAATAAATTCCAGTTTTCCTTTCTTCTTACAAAGCCCGTTCTTTGAGGGGTGCCAGGGACACTGAACCCGGAAATTCAAAAAATTCTGAAACTGTGAATATGTAGGGGATTTCTTCCTAATTACAACGCAATTTTTGTTTGCTGCCCAAATTAATTATAACACAATATCGGAAAATAGCCGAATTTCCAGGGGTTAATTTCACCCCCTTCGAGTGAATTTGAGCAGCAAACAAAAATCGCGTTGTAATCAGGAGGAAATTCCCTACATATTCACAAGGTTTCAGAATTTTTCGAATTTCCGGGTTCGGGATATTTACTTGCGAGTCCCACTGCACCATGGCAATCTGATTTAACACGCAAACTTGGTTATTTCTTGATCAGAAATTTTTGTCAGTGTGCAGAAATTGTTTTAAAAAAGATTATACACCCTCCACCGATCAGAGGGAAATTGAAGTGTCTTCGACTGGTTTAAAAATTTATAAAAAAACTGAACACTTAACCGCGAATTTTAGCGAGGTAATAAGCGACTAGAGTTCTTTACAAGATCCTAAATATATTTTTACAATCAAGCCTAAGTACTGGTCGTTAAAATTTCCTCAAACTGAGAGGCTTAAGCGCGCAAGTTCCTACGTGAAATATTCGGAATTCGATTTCTACCCTATTTTGTCTATTTACTCGTTTAACTGTAAAACTAAAAGCAACTGGTCAGTGAAGGGGGATGTTGTCGCCAATAGGGGACATTCACCTTACGGCATCGTGCACGAAGGAGAATCTTATCGATGGCACGAGATTCGATCGAGATAAAAAGTCCAATATATCTGCCGGGTGTAGACGCGCACACGTACATAATATGTACGATATTCGCGAATGGGCGAAATGCTGGCCAACGGCGAGGGAACGGCCAAAACATCGGTGCATCAGGTCACGTATCTGCAGCGGCCGCGGAATTTCATCTCCGAATTCCGGCGTGTATTTTCCAACTAGTTCGAACGAAAGAATTTTTCCTCGACCGCCGATTTCTAGACGCGGCCAGGAATTCGTAATGGCCGGCCGCGGACGGGATGATTCGCGCGCGGCACGTACACGCGAATTGCAAAACCGACCCAGAGGAAGACGCTCGCCGCGTTTGTTATTTCTCTCGGTTGCGCGCCGCCCCGAAATACAATACGGGCGAACTTTTCTCTCTCTGCGGAAGACCGCGGTGCTTCCACGCGCGCGGCCCACCGCAGAAGCTCGACCATGCGTTTTGCACGATCATCCACAATGCGAGAAGCGCGCATTGACAGTCGTCCGCCGCGCTTGCACTCACGCGATGTTTAACCCTCGCTTGGCGGCTGCGGGGTCCGCCAGGACCCATTCTAAATAGCAAATTAGATATACAGGGTGTACCGTAAAAAATGCCCCAGAATTAAAAGGTGGATTCAGCACTGCGAAATAATTAGAAAAATGTTGTCTCTGAGTTTTAGTAAGCTTTGTATATTCCGAGAACGGAGTTATTGTTATATATAATTTTCTTCTTAAATAATTTCACGTTTCACCTTAACAACAGAAGCTTATGCAAAGTGTGGGGATATTCCGTATTTTGTTCCAGTGCAAAGTGGACATTTCCTGTTTTTAAACAGTAAGTACCTACACCAAATTTTTCTCGTCATCTTACAAGAGCGTTTGAACTTTATAACCCTTTGTGATTCGACAGTTCTGTAGTCCTAGTTGCCACCAACCGAATCCCTATCCCTACTAATATATCAAAGTGAAGCGTTGCCTCTTTGTTTGGCCTTATTTCAATGAAATTTGGAATATACATTACATAGGCCCTAGATTACATTATAGGCTATTTTTTTATTTTGGAAACATCATAAATAATTCCCGGGTAACGGGTCAGCTAGTATGCTTAAATCGCAAAATCGCTAAAAACGGACATTCCCTGCTTTTCCCCTTACCCTTCAACCGGGGAAACAAAAATGGTTTTAAAGACGTCCTTTTGCGACCCAAGGAAATGTTGCTCGAAAAGCACGAGGACAGGATAAAATCGTGTTTCTAAGAAGCGTGTACGCCAGCCCCCCCTCGTCAAGTTCGCCACGTATCCGCGTGCTCGCCGGCTGAGCGTCGGGGAAACGCATATGCTGCGGTGCAGGGTCCCGCTCGTGATCACGGAACGACCAGGTTTTTATCGTTCGCTCGACGGCGTAGATATTCATCGACGTCGCCCGTTCATCGGCGCGGACGAGAATAAAACGGAAGACAAAGGAGTGCACCGCGTTGTTGCAGGATAACGTGATGGCGACGGCGACGGGGGCGGCGGGGGTGGGCGTGCAGCAAGACGTTGCCGTGGATGGTAACCCGAGCCGTGGCGGGAGGTCAGTCTTCCAAGATTGACGAACACGATAAATCGAGCGGTAGTGACATCGGTTTGAATGACTCGACGCGACAACCCACTGACCTGCGAATCCAATGCATAGAGTTTCTCCTCGGGGCCTCTGCTGCACCGCGGACAGCAACACGTACCGCGTTAAGGAAAAACCTCGTCGAATATTCCGACCCATACGGGGTGTTCTTGAAACCTTTGGCCAAGCTTTACTGTCGCAGTCGAGTGGTTAAACGTTAAACGCAGGGGTGGAGAGAGAAGTGGTTGCACTTGGCTGTGGTAGTGACTTTGGAATTGTCAATGCGTCAATTGGCAAGATGTATCACCGTAACGACATTTTATAGAACAACGTTAAGAAGATTGCTTTACTTAGACGTTGTACTTAGGCTACAACACCTCCCCTAAATATGAGGAACATCTTGCCAACTAGCATATTGATAATTCCAGCGCCACTACCACAGCCAAGTATAACCATTTTCCTCTCCATTGGGGGAAGATGTATTATATGGTGCAATTAGGGGGATGACCTTGTAGTTACAGGTGGATGTGGCTTTGTAAAATTTTATTACATCCATAGAATATATCATTAAACCTGAACTCGAATAGATTATTAACCCTTAATTTTGATTTCTATGTATTTACACAGTAAAATTTTGATTTTTTTCTTGGGAATAGAGAATTAAGTTCCTTTCAGTGAGTATACGAATGAAATCTTATTTGTATAGAATATGAAACTACAATTAAGAGAAAATGTGGAAATAAAGAAGCATCTCAAGCATCATCAGGGGGTCTATAAGACCCTGCCTTACCAGTTAAGGGTTGAAGTTTGCCTAAGCTCCTTAGGAATGCTCTATATGCGTTAATCGGGTGATACAGTTTTGACCTGTGTTTGCTGCAGGGGAAACATGTCACTCCTGCGGATCCTGAAATAGAGCGTGATCAGCGAATGAGCTTACGACCTTTCAGGTACAGCCACACGTGGATGCATTAGACCGTGCACAGGCCGAGGAATTTCAAGGCGAGGATTTCAAGCTCGCGCATGGGAACACGACAGCCTAGAGAGTTTTCGATTAGTATAAATATTGTTTAAGAGCAGCCAATTTTTTTCGCTGAACCACTCACGTTGCACACTTTCTTTCTTTTTTTTGTATACTATGCTTGAGTATACTGTATCCTATCCATATTAAATCTGAATATTTCTTATTTGCATAGGTACTCAATTTTACGAGCAATCCTAACTAAATTAGAAGCAGTAATTGGACTAATTTATCAATTTCAATTCCAATAATTTTACCTTTTACCAATATTTCTTAAATATAAATCAAATTATATTTTCGACATGCCCAACGACGCCCAACTCTGCCGAATTGTAACAGTAATACCAGACATATGTATACATATTTCCTAGTTTTTTATTACACCTACAATAATCAATTTCAAAATCAGTTGAAATCGTTCTCCCGTATAAATCTGGAAAACACAAAAGTTGTGCTTGATTTACTCAAAAAATATCGAGTGCTGCGCCAAATGCGTCTGACGCATTACTACGACATATTGTACATACGACCAGAAACCTGTGCACCATAAGGAGCAAAACACAGCGACCACTGGCTTCGACGAGCATCGCGTTAAAATTTCTCTGAAGCGCGCGACATCGCTAAATTTCTCTCTACCCCCGGTGCACCCACCCTCCCGCTTTCAAGGACAACAAAGAAGAAAAAAAGACGGAACGACAAAAAAAAAGGCCAAACCGCTGAAATTTCCCTCTAAAAACTTTTCCGTTGCTCCCCCTCGCGGTCTGGAAGGAGCTACTACCACCGAGACGTCATAAAAGGTATCGGGGAACCATTAATATGCGGATCGCGCGTTTCCACGAGAGGATCCACGTCGACGGTTGCGTGGAGCGACAAGAACAACAACGAGGACGATGACGAGGAGGAGGCCGTAGTCGACGGCTACGGCCACCGAGCTCTGTATTGTGCTGGTCGACGATAAAAGGTTTCGCATCGTTGCAACGTCGTGGTATCTACTGGGACGCGGATAGAGGCAGAGGGAGCGAAGCCGGGAGGGATAGAGTTCGAGAAGAAGCAGGAGATGCGGAGCGAAAGAGAAAAGCAGACGAACAAAACGGGACAAAACGGCGGGGAAGGGCGGGGTGGGGTGTGGAGGGGAAAGCAGGGCGAAAAAAAACGCCAGGAGAAGAGGAGAAGAAAAGGGGGGAAAAAGAGGAAGAAAAGCAAAGGGAGATCGGGTGCAGCAGATAAAGAGGTCGACGATAATGCTCTCAGTACACCCTGGGTTCCGTGGCAGAGAGCGCACCGGGCGGCCATTATATTGTTTTACCTCTGTATCTCAGCCAGGGATCAACCGGCACTGCCGCGTACGGTGTTCTGTGTACACCTCCAACGACAACGACGTCGATGACGACCAGTGCCAGCGCGGGCGTACCGTGAACAACGAAATCACAGGGGACGAGACGGTGGAAGAACTCGAGCCAAGTCGAAGCGGAGCGGCAAACGCTCTGGCGTGTTGCGTGGCTGGATCCAGCATAACTTTTCCCGTGTGATGGTTCCGGGTTCCGGGGAGTCGAAAGATGGGGCGTGCTTCGAGGAACGCAAGGAAAATTCAATCGCTCGAGCTTCTCGGGATATATGATTGGATTTTCGACGGTTCGGTACTACTGTGCTCTATTGTTGTAATTTGTTGGTGGTTATTGTATCGTTTGAGGCTTTGCCGTAGAAAGGACAAATGCTTGATGCTTGGTATGGAACTTGGTGGGGAACCTTGGTTGCTTTGACCGTGAGCTAGTGTACGGGGATGTTCAGAAAGTTAACAGGCCGGCAGTATTTAGCTAATTGAATAAAAAGTAGTTAGTTGACATGGACCCGCAAATTAATCCTTACAGAGTGAAGCAGGGGAACCACCTGGAAGCTAAGCTAAGCTGTGCTATGCCGTGCTACAGCTTAGCTTAGCTTTTGTTAGAAACGGTTCCATAAAGATGTATTGAAGCTAATTTTTTAAAACTTAGCATAGCATAGTATGTAATGTTCTCTCTTAGAAAATTGTAATAAAGAAATCTTCCATTAAATTAATTCCACATATCAGTCGATGGATACCATTATTATAATATATAGACGATAAATATCCATTTAAATAGAGACCATCTCGATGATTCCTCAAAAGATTCGTCTAGGAAGATTCTATTTAGGAACGTTGTTGTCATCCGAAATTCGTTTTTCGAATTGAAACCGGAAGTACCTACAGACGGAATTGACGAAAATCGATTTAAAAGATTTTTCAAAAGTCCAAAGAGGGCAAAGCCATCTTAATAATTCCATGCGTACCTATGTTCTCATTGTTACTAAATCTTAATTATCTTTACGATTAGTTACCTAAATCGGTTTCATTCCGACGTAAAGGTACCTTCATTCGTATACCAATGTACAGGATCTGTAAAACGCATAACATTCAACTCAATTGTCTCGCCAAATTTGGAGTGTTGCGGCCCCACGCGTTTCACGCATTACTGTACACAGTGTGGTTGAACGATACGCGAGATTTCAGGCAAATCGGTGACCCGAAGCTTGCGCATTCCTCCTGTTAGCGACACACGGGGGATATCGAAATTTTGGGATGGCATTCAGGACTCCGCGTCCTCTATTTCTCGCTATCGTTCGCCCGCCGTATCGTCGTAGCACGGGACCCGAGAGGTGAAAAAACAATGGCCCATACGACCCGAACCCCTTTCGTTTCGATCACTACGGAGTCTCTTTGCGCCCTTGTCTCCTTTCTTTCTTGGCCTCTCTTGTTCGCTTCTCCCGTCGCTCTCTCCTCTTCTTTTATTCGCGTCCTCTCTTTTCTCGCCACCCTCTCATAGAATTCGTCTGCATGCCGCTGCGCCTCGTCTCGTCTCATGCAGTGGGCACAATGCAACTCAGGGATGCATTGTGGATCAGTCTCAGCAGACACCCCACTGATACCGAGGACGACAACGACGACGACGACGATGGCGATGGCGACGGCGATGGCGACGATGAGTATAACCGACGCACGACGAACAGGTCATTAAGCAAGAGCCTTCATATTTCCAGCTCGCGTCCAAGTCGAGCGGCAAATTTCAATCTTCAAAGGGTGATCGAAATTTCGGGAATTTTGCTCTTGTAAATACTTGTATGAAATAGCTGCCACGATTTCGACTTTTTTTTATTACTTTTTGTGACACTATATGCCTACTGTAATGAAGATAATTTTGTTACACAGTGTGCAGTGATTAGTGATATCTTAATACCTAAAGCAGAAAGTGTTTGTGCGTTTGCTTGTTGCTTAAAAACTTTTAAACGGTAAGCTCTAGGGTGACGAAATGTGTCCCAGCTGATTCTGCCTAGCTAATCCAGATGATTAACCCTCGAAAATTCGACTATTTTCCAATTTTATTTTGTAACTCGCAATCTGTAAGAAATAGAGAAAAAGTTTCATGACAAAAGTTACTTCGATTAATTAGAACTATCATTTGGTAACTTACAGTTCGTACAGTTCGCGAGTTATAACACAAAATCGGAAAGTAGCCGGAATTTAAGGGGTCAATTTCACCCCCTTAGAATGAATTTGGGCAGCAAACAAAAATTGCGCTGTAATCAGGAGGAAATCTCCTAGATATTCACAGTTTCAGGTTTTTTTTTTAATTTCCGGGTTCGGGATCTTTCCTTGTCAGTAGAAAGATAAGTAGTTTCCTTACCCCGCTTAATATCTCAAACTAATTCACCTTCGTCAAAAATGGTAACCGGACTCTCAATCCCTCAATGGCTCACACCACTACCCATACAGCACACTTCGTTGCAGCAGTACTGCAGGAACGTTGCTGCAATATTGTGTTGTTGCAGGTTGCATTGCAATATTGCAAGAACGATGCTGCAATATTGTTATGCATTATTGGAGTGCCAACGATCCTGCCGTATTGCAGCAATATTGCAAGTTCGTTGCCGTGCAATGTTCCGTTGGCAACGACCGTACAATATTGCAGCAACATTTCAAGTTCGTTGCCGTGCAATGTTCCATTGGCAACGATCTTACAATATTTATACAATATTGCGCGCACATCGATGTGCAACGTTCCAGTGGCAACGCCCCAGCAAAATTGCACGCACATTACCGTACAATATTGCAGAAATATTGGAGTGGCAACGCTCCTGCAACTTCTCTGCAATGATGCGGTGCAACGTTGCAATCTCGCACCAGAATATTGTCGAAGAGTTGCAGGATCATTGCCAGAATTTTGCCGTTTCGTTGCAGAATCATTGCCGGAACGTTGCAGGGCTACATATTTGTAATGTTGCCGCAACTTTGCACAAAAACACACCTGCAATATTGCGAAGGCGGGCATACGATTGAACCTGCAACGTCTCTGCAATATTTTGGTGCAACATTGCAATCTTGCGCCGCGTCATTGCAGAGACGTTGCTGCAATGTTATGCTGCTGTGTGGGTATAGATGTCCCTTCAAGAGGTGCTTCGGATAGGCACGCAAATTTAACAGAGCAGTTTCGTCGGCGTTCGGAAAGATCGTGTGAAACAGCACGTTATGCGAAACGTTCCTAAATTTTGCCTAAAGAGATAGGAGCAGCGGAGGTGTTCTCACAGAAGGTAGAGGAGCAGACGCTGGAATTGGTGTGATGATTGCGCCGTAATCTGCTTTCGCTTTGCTTTTCGAAAGGGGGTGCCAGTTGTCGTTTCTGATTGGCCCGAGGCGGCGTTCCGTCTCTGGAAACCGGTCGCTATCGAAACGGCGGCATGCACGGGACAGAGAAAATCTCAAAAGACGAAGAGGTACGACAGACGCCGAGCGCCGGGAGACAGAGAGGCGCGGACAGGCGGAAGGGGGAGAACGGAGAAACGGAGAGGGAACAGAGAAATAACCCTCCTGACACGGGTTATCCTATAAACGGCAGCAAGCCTGCGAGCAACGCGGAGATAATCCGGCCCCCGGGGTCCGCGTGCGGTTGAACGCTCGCAACAGTTACCATATTTGATTGTATCCCTTCTACCCTGCTGGAATACAAAATAATACTTCGTGTATGAATCGAGCTACCCGATTAACGACGCATTGCGAGCCCACGGTTCTTCGCGAACGTGGCGGGCTTTGGCAGGGTTGAAAATAATTCAAAAAACGAAGAAGACTCGCGGACGTTCGCAGAATGAAAGTTCTCTTCTTTGGGTGTGAGTAGACGCTGCAGAAGAATCGATTAGAATAGGTACTAGAGAAAGTGTGTCCTTTTTAGAGATATTACAGTTTATACATCTATGTCCTGAGGACCCTTAAGACCAGGTCTAGGAGAAAATCTGACCGCTCCGCGCGACGCAGCAGACATTTTTCCTTCGGAAAGCATCAACAGAAGTGGTGTGTCGCATCTAGTTCTCAATACAGAAGCGAAATAGTTTGTCGAAACGCGCGGCGTCGACAGTGGTAGTCAACGACGGCGCGCGATCCACTGCCGCTCCGCGTAACACAATCGCTTAACGCGCGGAGAAGGCCCATCTCGACACGTTCGCCGGAACCCCTCTTCGTATTCACCCAAAGCGTCCCATCCACCAATTCTAATAAGTAGAAAGACGTAGCGAGCTTACAAAGCCAGGAGGAGCTGAGTAATTACGCCGCCAATTAAAGCGTGGTGAGTAAATCGAGACTGTCCTCCGCATTTCTTGAGGTGCACGCGCGTTAAAGCCGGGTGCAACCGCGTAGCGAGTGATCAAAAGCCCGTGCGGCGCCTTGTACCCCCAAAGGTATCGCCGCGCACACCGCTCGAGCACACCCCGGATACCCCACAATATCTTTTCCACCCGCTGTGCCACCCTACGCTTCTTCCACCCTCCGCGGCTCCTCCCGGGCGCGACCCAAAGCGATACACCCGTCGTCTCCCTCGGCAGGAAGCTTAAGATTCCTGTAGCCCGAGGTAGAAAAAAAAAGCACACACGCGAGAGCCCGCACACACGCGTAGATATCAGGGGGTTGCTTTTCGCTGCTCGTGACACCGACCGCCACCCTGGCGGGAAAACGCCGGGGCAAAAGAAATCGCGCGTTTGATGTGCCGCCAAAGGGAACGCGCGTGCATGGCCGTACGCTGAAAGAGAGGTGGGGCGCGGGGGCGGAGGAAGGGGGTCAAACCAGCAGGAGAGAGAATATTCCGTCGGTCGAGGTACAATTTCGTGTGGGTTGGTCGGTCGACTGTAACCGCGTTTCCCTACCCCCTTCGTCCCTTCCTCTTTCTCGTTCTCCACCAACGCTCTCTCTCTCTCTCTCTCTCCATCTCTCTCCCTCTCTTCCCCTTGGTCGTTTCGCTTAAACGTTACAATTATTACCGGAAAAGCGCTGCACACGCATGCGGCAAACCGCGGGACCCACCGACGAAATAACATTGATATTAGTATCGTTTCAGCCGGCGGATTAATTAATTAAAACGTGCCTCCGCACGCCTCTTCCCCTATTCTACGATCTGCAACCCCCTCACCCCCCTCGTTCCTCAACGCTGGCCACCTTTGCCGCACATGAAAATCCACCCGCGCGTCGGTTTCCTGCACGTTCGCGCAGAAAATCGCGACTCTGTCTCGTGACTCGTCGACCGTTTCGGGGAATCACGTCTCTCGTAGTACGGTTAATTGATTTCGGCGTTGCGCGAGCCGGGAGCGATGATGCTTCTTGGTCACCGAGGAGGCAATTACGCGGGTATTGGTAGGTAATTTTGCTTGGGTATCGAAGGATTTGAGTGTTGCGTCGTAACGAAGAAACTGAACGTAATGAAACATCCGAGCGCGAGGGTTGCTTTCTTCTGGCGCTATGGGGTTTCGCGGAACGGAAGGCGTGCGCTGTGAACGCTGTTTCATTTGTTGACACGTCGATTGCCACGCGATTGCCTCGGGCTTTTCGTTCGCAAATTCACGGGGAGATATAAATATCGTGTCTCGCGTGAGACTTTAATCTTATGAGATGATGATTTCATTAGTTTATTGTTTTTCAATTATTTTGGCATTAGCTTCGTGAAAGTAGAATTCTCTTTTAAATAATTGAACAGTAGGATTATATCTATCGCTCAGAATGATTTGTATAGGAATGAAGAATGTATCTCCTACCTTTCTTCGCGTGCAGGATGTCCGCTGGATCTGGTGGCAAGGCTGTGCAGTGACTTGGACTTAAGCTGGGCTGCAACGACGGAAATGGACTGCCAGCACCCGATGGATACCTAATGTAAATTCATTTGATAAAACTGTAAATGACATTTCACGCAGGACAGAAATTGGTATGGATAGAAATACCAAGAATAATTATTCACTAATGATATTTTAACAGATAATCTTCTTGAAACATTATGTTCATTACTTAGAAATTATTGCATGACATAAATAATTACTGTAAAAGAATATTATATTTTCTACAACGATCTGAAAATCAAAATATTTGATTGCTATAATATTTTCTTTTTTAAAAATATTTTCCTCATTTCCTTAAAATGTTACAAAATATGGGAAAACCGTTTGAAATAAAGAAAAGGTTTATTTTTAGGGGAATTTTATTTGCAAGCTTCTATTTTTTTTAAATCTTTCTGTACTTTTGTACAACAAAACAATTCTATACATTCTTGTCAATTCTTCCATAAAAGTTTTTAAAGGATCTTTCTAACTGGTTTATACATGTAATCTAAGGACACCCTTAAATTTACTTTGTGCCAATTCCTTAAAAAACGCGTCACTTACCACGGATTGGGCCTTGGCCATCCCGTGGTCTGCCCGTTAAGTAGCCTCAATTTATCGTAAACACTCTCAGCTGGACTGCCAGCACCGACACCGACGCCAACAGCAGACACCCCTTGCTGCTGCTGTTGCTGTTGCTGCCTTTGCTCTTTCTGCGCCGCTAAATTTCTCAGCACCCTATTGATAGACGACACCTAGAACGAGAAACGAGGACAGGGTTGATTTTAAATGTAGACTTCACCTTTCACGCAATGGTACGCAATTCAAATTTTACATCAACGATTTATCAACCTTTTAGCAGCGCATTAAATCTGAGGAGGTACTGATGTATGAAACACTGTATTTTTTTTTATAATATATTCTGCATGTATTTTTTCATATAATTATTGTGAGTCCGTTTCGTTATCAGTGTCTTCTCAATGCTCTAAACTGTGAAGGGGTTGATAAGCCGCCATGATTTAGCGATTGTGTAGTGTATAAGGTATGTTACGTTTATGAGGTGTCTTATAAATCACATGATAGTGATTTATCACATTGCAGTGACATGTTTTTATAATATTTAGGGAATCGAAATAAATTATTCGATTGATAGATGAATGCTTTTGACTATGATTTCTTCGTGCTGTCAATAGATTCTTTGTCTTTGAAAATCCCCGTCATGCTTCAAGAGTTGTCAATGACGATGATATGTAGCACAATGTGCTAGATTTAATTAAATTCGTAAGTAAGATCATAATGAACCCTTAATAAAATCGCTGAGAGAACTATGAATGCGCTGCTCCAAATAATTAGTCAATAATTAATAATTGGAGTAACGCCAGATGAAGACTTTGTCGCTCATAAAAATAAGGTGAGGTTTATTATGATTTACATTTGAAATTTTAAAATTTTATTCTTAAAAGAAATTTTTTTTGCTATATAAAGTAAATATTTAATAATAATATTTTATTTAATCGAATATACAGCATTTGTTTCACCTCTTCGGTACAGTTCCACACCACTTTAAAATAGAATAATTAATTGTCATTAATTTCGATAATTCAAAAGCCGCTTTTTTATTCAAGACAAACGGGATTCAAAACCTTTGAAAAAAATAAAGGACTGAGAATAATTGTTTCAAGTAATACATACATATAGTTTGTGTTTATCGAAAAAATACAAATACAAATCTAACATAGACGTTCGAAAATTATAAATTCATTCCCCCAAAAACTGAAGATGAACTGAAATTTCCCCGACTAAGTAGTTCCACTTACAAAGAAATTATTATCGATAAATATATAACTAAATATTCAGCTTATGCGATTCATTCAGAATAAAAATAAAGTCATTTAGTCGTACGTTTGAAAACACTTGTTTTCAGAGCTATAAAAATATCTAATCTATGTTAGAGTTTTCCTAGAATGCTCGACAAATTTCGAGACACAATAACAGAAACATAATAACAAACAATAATAACGCGGACCCTCAATATTTCATAAAGTAGCAATAAATCTGCTTTTCGAAGTGGTATCATATCTCCACAAAATTTCTAAGTAAACCCACCGAATTACACGGCAGACGAAATCTCCGCATAACTCATTGTCAGAAAGAAAGAGTTTTCCCTTTTTCATCCCCAACGTGCCTACAACAAGTTCTCAAAACTTCTGTTGCGCTGATTTTCACGACACCCTCTACAATTTCAAAGATACCTCGCAGTAGCAATTACACAGGGCTGCAAAGCTGAGGCTCATAAAAACTTGTTTAAAAATGTAAGCTGGTTTCATAGGAACTCTGACTTCTAAATGCAAAAATAGCCCCAGATTTCCGTCACGTACAGTTTATTCGCCACTTGCTTATCATTTTTATATTATAATTCATACATTGTGTTTTCATACTCGGCGCCCGAAAATATATTAAAAACAGAGTTTTCACCGCAGGCTTCCGTTATTAGACCACTTTACATACGAGTGGTATGGCGCGTGTACCAATCAAGCGTCAGCTCGTCGCCTCTGTTTCCTCCGGAGGCGCCCCAACAAAGAAGTGAACGGTGGGCACCTAAGGTCGTAAAGGAAACAGACACTCGGTTGTTTCCAATCACGTTTAGCCGCGCGACGCGTTTCCAAGGGACGTCTTTAGGAGATTGCACAGTGGCTCAAGAGACGTATCCTCCCCGGCGCTGGATTTATTATAAACACCGCGGGGATGGGGACGGAGTTAGACGGCTATAGGTGAGCGAAAGGAGGGAAGGAAGAAGCGAGACAGCTGGCCGGGACGCGAGAGAGCGCGCTTCTGCCCGATGAAATGCGATGAGAGCGGTAATTAAAACGATGCGGTGAGCGGGCTGTCGATGTGTGCTGCTACACGAGGGAGTTAATTACCTCTGCCTTCAATTATATCCGTCTCGCGTCACTCCAAGGGGACTTCGGCTTCTGTCGGGCTAAGTACGCACTCGCACGTCTGCGATACTCGCGATTCACCACCAGAGAAGCGCGCGTAGGTACGTATATGCGCGCGCTGTTGCGCTGCCGATGCCGTTTCCGGCAATCGGACCGAGCGACGCGATCCGAGCGCCACCGATCGCCCGGCAGCCGCAATTCCTCTACATAGACTACCTATAGCTAGCTATACAGGAGTATAGGAGGAACGCTGCAGACTCCTTACGTTATCTTAGAAGATTATTTTATCACCAAAAGAATTCAAAAGGCCTGTGACCTATATGCCATATATATATATAGCTTTGCAAAAACTTCAGAACCCTTCTTTTGTGATCGCCTGCACGCCCCAATAGCCCTAAACTTCGAAAGTCGTGTGAGTTCCATCACATGTCTTCCAATACACCACCACACTCGGAGGCTTGATTATAAAAATCCTCAGACTCAATTGAAGTCGAACCTAAGCCAAACAAGACACCGAAGCTCTGTCGAGCATCCCTGGACCTCCCTGGAGTTACCTTCCCTTCGTGCAAATCGTAAAAGCGCGGAATGGGGACTGCGTTTTGATGATCGGGATTGCGGAAGCCTCTGCCTGAAGGCTTCTAATTAGCAGCTATTCTTCAAACGAGCTTACTAAATCATGCATGACCAGAATGTTGGAGCTAAAGTCTGGGATGTAAAGTCATCCCCTTTCTACTAAATACTCTTATGCGCGTGTAAATTTGTAAAAAAGAACTGCAGCCGGAGCTGACTTTTAATTTGCACGCTCAGATGTTTGTTTCGCTGTTGCGCAATAAAAGCAATTCCGTTTCACAAAAATGATATTCATTTTACGGCGCGAATATCCAGCGGCTAGACGGTGTGCACGGTTCCATTCGTTTCACCATCGTATCTTTTATTTATCCTCTGCCCCTGTGAGCTGCTTTCGTCGGTTCTGTCACTTACAGCTCGTATAAATCCCAGCCAAGTCGTAAAAGAATTCCCGCGAGCTAAAGCGGTACCGTTCCCCTGCTGCCGATAGTTCCGCAATTTATTCTCCCGAGTTCTATATTTTTCCCCACGCATCGCTAGTTATTCGCGCGCTGAGGCTGGCGTGAAGTTCCCATCGTGAAATATGCAAGCCTTCCAACCATTTCCCCAAATGTGTACAATCAAATGAACGAAATATTCAGCTTGGGGATGAGATTATGGTTAATCCCAACGTTACATCGATATGCCTTGTTTGTGACTGCTCTAATCAACAGATTTCACACGCTGACGGTTAGAGAACATATTATACAGTATAGGCACTACCAGATCTCGAAATTAGGAACGCTATGAAATTGAAATGCAGAATTGCAATAGCGAATCTTAATTCTGAGAAATATAAATTGCTAAGAAAATTATTGCGTTCCTAGCTACCGAGGACTTAGTAGTCTAAGCACTTTCATACTTAACTTTCTGCACTTAATGCGACGGATTTTTATAAAACCAAAATAGCTATAATGTAGTTCACGTGAAATTTAGAAGAATTTAAGTTAAGTCATCGTTTCGCTGACTTCTAGTTTATTTAAAAAATACCCACTTTCATGAAAACAGACTCTCAGCCATTCGTTCCATCAGTTTTCCTTTCTCGAACTTTGCATTGCAATGTGGTAGGCTACGTAACGTGGAAGGAAGAGATTACATTTCCTTGATACGTCGAGTGCGTTGTCATATTAACGTTGGTCAATCTGGCCCCTTCACAGTCCTTAAAGGGTGCCACTTGTTTCATCCAGAGAGATGAAGAGGAGAAATCGCGTGTCCAGGATTACACGCGGAGTACTGGGATTGGCCATGGGAGATTTTCGTTCCCCGAGGTTTGTTAGACCCGATGTCAGGGTTCCACGGCGTTGAAGCGGGCTGACATCTCGGACCCACGAGCGGAGAGTAGTGTCATCCCCCTCAGTGCACGCGCGAACTCATCGCTATCACGGACACGTCCCAAACACGAAACAGACATCACCGATACTCTTCTTCGATTATACAGGGTGTCCCGTGACGTGAACGATAAACTTTACCACCGAAAATGCCGGCTCATTTTGAAACAAGATGCTCGTGTACGCAATGGGATGAAAATATTAAATTATTTGTGATGCTCAATTTGCTTCTATGTTTTGACTACTTAGTCTATTTCTATATAGTCACTAATCTTTCACTTAACGCAACTTGTGATCCGCAACGTTCTGTTACTTAAACCACAGACTTTGAACAATTTGATTGCGTAGTTTTATAGAGGATAAAAATCCTTAAACTGCCATTGCAATAATTTTTTTTCGCCTACTATAGTTTCAAGATATACAGGAGATTGCTTAGGAAAATATACATTAACTTATAAGCGGTGATTTTCATCGTAAAGAACCAAAGAGTAGCAGAAACGAAGAATTGTCTGACACTTCTATTAAGGGGACATTCTACTTTGATCGGCCGAAAAATGAAGCTATTTTTAAAGATTTTTTTCTCAACAAAATACAACATATAATGAAATAAATCTGTTTCGACTTTATTAAGCTACTCTTATACAATTATACAAACAAATTTCTCTTTTTCATTTTTATTTCAGAAATAATAAAATGGCGTTGGTATGGAAGAAAAAGTTCCCCAAAAAGGGTGTTTTCTCGAATGTTCCCCGAGAAAAATCTCAGTTATTTTTCGACATAAAAGGTTAATTGAGCGGACGATAGCGACACTCATACAGATTAAGAATCTTCCCAAATTTTTTGTTTTAGATAAGTCTGAGCCGAGAAATCATTTTATACAATATATGAGTAGCTTAATAAATTCCAAAAAGATTTATTTCATTATACGCTGTATTTATTGAGAAAAAAATCTTTAAAAACAGCTTCTTTTTTCGGCCGATCAAAGTAGAATGACCCCTTAAGGGGCAACATTAAAGTATGCGTTTTAAGATGCACATAAAGATTTTGAAATTAAAAAATATTTTCAATAAAAAAACAGGCTTTCAAAGTTCACCCTAGTTTTTCCAGTCCTTGGTGTATCTGCCCATTAGGGTCCCTCAAAAACCAGCAACATTTAAAAAGAAATGTGAATTTTCGGGTTACCGGAGTTCCCTTGCCAGAGTTTCGCCGCGAACTCGCTCGCTCGTCGCTGATGGGGAAAATGTCTTCCGCTTTTCAGTCTCGCGCGACACTTAAAAATACACAAAAGCGACCGCGACCGAAGTCACTCGACGTCAGAAATTCACGGGACAATGGAAAGTCGTTGCGGCGCAAGAAGGTTCCCGGCGCGACAAAGCCGACGTCCGAAAGAACGGGTGCCAGTCAACCGACAATCCATTGCCCTGCGGCGTGACATCGAGTGTCCTGGCTTGTTTGACCGTTTTTTTGATTGACGCCGACCGCAAATATGTCGCTGCACGCTCCTTGGCTCTCTGCTCGGCGACATTTGCCGCGTGTGTGTCACCCTCGTCATTACCGCGACAATCGTCGCCGTGCACTAGAAAATCGATCCCACAATGGCTCTCCCGGCTTTGGGTCGCTGCGAGCGGGGGCCGCTCCGCGGAACGTTCGAGCGGCGAGACACGCTTCGTTTTTTCGCGCTCGATCCCCGGGCCAAAGAGTTTCGCATTGTCAACGAGCGCGCTCGATCTGGCTCTCTATGGGCACTGGCAATCGCGTTCAATCGGTGCTTCGATAATACACACGACCTCCCAGCTATCCAGGTGAGAGGCTCCAAGTATATTGGCCCGTGTATTGGTAGCCGCCACGTTCGGTCGCTGAGATATTCACCGTAATAGCCTAGGTTTAGCTACTCGGAAGCCAAACTGATTAACTTCGTAAGATAGAAAGTAGAGAAAATTGATGAGTCGGGCACTAATTACCTAATTAGGTAGGTGTGTGCCTAAGTACCAAAATTGAGACATTTATAGAAAGTGGAGTTGATCAGTTTGGCTTCTGAGAGGCTCATTTAACGCTTGGACGGCTGAAGAGAGCAAAAGTTTTGGGATCCTTCCTCGTATTTGATATATTTATCTTATCGTACTTAATATATTAATCTGAAAACATTTTACCGTTGATAAGTGTGAATTTTTAACTAATTACGTGTATAAGTGTCACTTCGACTGTTCTCGGTAGTCTTGAATATTTTATTTAGGAAACTTCGAAAGTCCATATGTCTGAAACAAATGCGAGACCAGTCAAATGATGACTTAAACCTCCCCTGATTTCGCGTCAACTACCCAACCCTTCGACTCCATTAAAATCCCTGCCACGGAACGCAAAAAATGACCGATTTGGCTCGGAATGACTCCATACGTCAAACTCGTTTTTTTTCTTCTGAGAAACGAAGCTCCGAAGGGAAAAAACCTTATCCCGCAATCTCGACGTATCTTGGAACGTGGAATCGCATCGTTCTCGATTCCACCGCGTATTTCAGCACACCCTGTATAGGTCACGGTGCAATATACGCGACGGAGGAAATGACGGACACGCGTGTTTTATTGGCCAAATCGCTGACAATAGAGATCTCGACGCGTTTCTCCACCGGCACGCGGTCGTAACGCGTCGCGACATAATACGCGATTGACACAAAAGGGTCCTAGAGATATGATCCTTAGTCCGTGCGACTTCCATAAAGGACGACACGCGGCTGGGGCTCGTAAGCGCGCTAGGGCCAAGAAGAATCTGCCGGATCGATGAAATTAGCATGAACCGTGAAGAGACCGAGGGTGAGCGATTCTTGAAAAGGGTGCCGGATAGAGACGTCATAATATTATCCTCGCACGAGGCCACCTAAACGATTCGATAACGAGCACGGAGAATAATTCCCCGGCATGATTATCGCGAGGATTGCCTCTTGGAACGAGTGGATTACCAAGCAACAACGTTGTTGTAGCCCTAGTGGCTTTGAGTTAGGGTGGCAAAAGTTTATCATGATTTTTGTACCGAATATTTAACACAGTTGCTTCAGAAAATGAAATACTTCGTTTTTTTTAAATATTTAATATTGATTTTTAGGTAGCGAGATATTTCAATATGTGCAAAAAAATGATCCAAAAACGCAAGTCTTTGGAATATTGTTTTTATTTATTTTTTATTAGATATATACCTAGCCTTGATTCCTAATGAATTTATAATGTTAAACACACAGAATTATGGGGCAGGCTAAAATACTGCATGTCAAAGGAACTGAAACGTACTTTACCATTTTGAAATCTGAGGCTTCATTTCCGAGGTACAGAAAGTTGAAGTTTACGATCTCAGCTTCCAGCGCGCGCTACTTGAATGTACCGATGCGTACGTTGATACGGAAGGAAGACGAGTGGATGAGAGTTCTAATGCATTATGGAAATTTGCTATGCATATTTTCACTTGTCTCGATAGTGTCTCAAACACTAAAGCTGCACACTTATTTCACTACTGCCGCTTTAAATTGTTGAAGTCTTTCAAATTTCAAATATCTCCCAACACCGAAATTATTCACACCCGAATTTGCCCCCCAAAATTTTGGGCCACCTTGCACAAAGCTGATCAACGAGCTAACAAAAGTTGAAGCAAAAAACAATGCAATCTGGCAAGCACATCGACCATTCATCCAACCCTCGGGCGAAGAGCACAACACTCAACTTATTATTACCGTGTTGATTTATCGGCAGCAACGGTGCGAGTATTATTCAAAGCAGGCTACGAGATGATCGTTCGCCGAAAACGTTATACTGTCGCAGAGTGTCGCCCTTAACCGAGACTTTCATGACTTTTAAATAACCCTCGTAAAGCGCCTTTGACCAGGCTCCCCGCCCCCGAATCACCCGGGCTACTATTTCAGGATGTTTTCGCGATAATAAAGCCGCGGCGTGTATGGGGCTGGTTCAGACCCCCAGGATAACGGAAGTGGACTGAATAGAGAGAGACTGAGAGAGTCGCACCCTTCGCTTCTTCCGTTCTTCATGCTTGATACACTCGACTCTCGCGAATGTACGAGCGAGAGGGTGGCGAAGGGACGACGAACAGGAAATGCGCGACTACCGCGGATAAGCACTCGAAAAAATTGCACCCCTGTACACGAGCAAGCGCCTAAACAGTATCCGCGTCGGAAGATAACGCGCGTGTACGTGCGCCATTTGCATAAACGCCGCGCAAGAATGATATCGCGGGGTGAGCTAGGCCTGCCGAAGCTGTTATATAGTCACTTTTACTTTGCGCGCGGTGCCAATGTCGCGAAGAAAGTTTGTCGCCGCTAATAAGGCTTCGCGTTCCATGGAATTTCTATTCATAGGTAAGCTTGGCGTGCGCAGAATTGCGGCCTCGTACGTCGGAGTGGTCGAAAGTGTGCCAAGGGGCATAATTATCTGTTATTAATCGAGGATTTGGAAATGCTTGTCAAGCGAGAGTGAGACAAAAAGATTTTTTTTAATTTGTTGCAAATGCTTTTTTAATTTTGCATATACCAGCTAAGATTTCTCACGAGTATCAAGATATTTTATATACCTAATAGGGTAAAGGACCCAATTACTGACACCTAACCAATTACTGTCACCTTAAGCTGTTTTACTTAAAATAACGAATAAATAAAGGTTGTAAAGTCATACACAAAAGAATTATGTAATTCAACCTATAACCTATACTATAGATTATATACTATAGTTTATTTATTCGTTATTTTAAGTAAAATAACTTAAGGTGACAGTAATTGGTTAGGTGTCAGTAATTGGGTCCTTTACCCTATAATTCTTTTGCGATTATTCCCACGTTGAGAAACGAATACAATCTGAATACAACGCACTCGAATCCATTCTTTTGCTTCTGAAGTCTCCCTGTCTTACGATAATCCTACTTAATTCGAACACACACACACACACGATGTGATACTATCCTGTATGGATCCAGCCAACGTGTCATAAGTCGTCATAAGGGAACGACACTGAAGAGGATTCAAGTGGATGAAGTTAATGCCACGTTTCGTTTATAATCTCATCCGAAATTATAGTGATCACGTTTGAAACGAACGATCAAGCTTCGTCGTTCTAATAGGATTTCACGGTGCTCCTTTCGTCGCTCCTGCTCCGCGAGTATTTGCTATTCAGAAGTGATATACAGGGGAGGTACGTGATGATACATGACACGTGCTACCACGCTTCGTGTGCACGAAAACGTCATGTATTGGACACGCGAGAGAACTGCAAGCAAAATGTCATAACCTGTCATTAACTCACCCCTCTGCGCGCGCGCCTTCACCGAGGACCACAGAGAGCCCGTGTAAGCGCCTAAATCACAGGTTACAGGAGTCACGTAATAAGAGTGTATCGTATTATGCGGTTTCCGCACCTCGACACTTGTTCATGATTTAATACTCCCTGCTCACAATCCCCTCTTTCTGCTCTAATTATACAGGTGTGCAATTATGTCAGCGAACTGGTGCTACAATACGAAGCGGGGCGATTGTACAGTATACACGAAGACATAAATAGAAAATGTAGAAATTTTTTTCCTATGAGACTTCGTTTTTTTTTTAGAAAACCGATTCTAAAAAAACGATAGTTTCGTGAAATTAGACTCTCATGAGGCAAATTTCATGATATACATATTTTCAATAATCTCTTCTCTCGCGCCTATTTCCATTATTCTCATTTAATTTTCGCTGAGATTTTGGTATCATGTGAAGTCTCATCGTGGATTCACACCTTATTTACGCATGTTAATTAAAATGCGCAATGCACGCATAAGTTTGCAAAAAGGAGAAGTTTAGTTTACTATAGCTTCTTTGAAATTAGCTAAAAAAGTTTAATTGAAATTATGTGACCTAATAAAAAATGCTGGCATACTTCAGCATACTCTAACGAATTTTATATCGGGCGTTTTATATTGGACATCGCAGGCTCGCCAAACTTATCTACGCTCCCACGAGGTGCAGAGCAGGAAAACCAGTGCAATTTCTCGGCGATTATTGCCAATTGCGATTGTAACGAATTCGGAGGCTCAGAAATTGGGGCGAACCGGTACGCCACGCGTCGATACGCCGATTTGCAGTATAAATCTTGCACCCTACGCAGCGACCATACCGTGTAGTCGCACCCCATGCTGCGTGGGAAATCCAGCCTGGATCAAGTCAAAGGAGCAAGGAAAAAAATGGAGATACGAATCGTGTGCAGTGCAATTGTATACGCGACAGCTCTATTAGGTACACTATAGGCTGCAGCTCGCTTATGGTTAACTCAATCAGGCCATTCTAACTATTCCGGTTATCCATTTTTTATAGCGAAGGATATAAGGGTGAGCCATAGTATCTTAGCATACCAATTAAATAATTCGTTTATTTGTTCACGTTAAGAACAAATGTTTCAGGAAAATGATGTTCTGTTTAGTGGGACGTTTTGATCATGTCGAAAGCAATTATTTATGAGCCTCGTACTTTCTTAGGGATTTGAGGTGATCGTGATTTCTTCTCATTGAATTTTGGTATTATTTGTTTTACGTAGAAACATGAATTATTAAATTTACAAGCGCCTTGATGCAGCTGTACATAAATCAGTTCTTGTTAAGCTTAGCTTTAATTTCCTATGGTATTTTATTTGATGTGAATAAGTATAATGTGAATAAGTATAATGTGCAGAAGTTAAAGTGTCAGAAGTGTGAAAGTAAAAAATCTTCGCATCTTTCCTTCACTTTTACCCAAAAAGAAACTATTTATACCGGATTATGCCTTCTTGAAACCAAGCAAGATTGGTCTGACGCACATTTCTCTTTCGCCATAAGCAAACGAGTTGTTCAGTTTCCCGGTTTCAGACGCCTCACCCTGTATAGGTTCCTCTGCTCAGTTAATTATGTGCCCTTAATGGGACACTCGATAATGGGTTAGTAATTTAATTATCAAGACATAAATTGACCGCCTGGCTCAACGCGGAATCGCGTAGCCTGAAACGAGCCGCAAAAGGAGCTTGGAAACCAATTTCGGCCAACGAAGACGATCCTTTCCCGTGTATCGTTATCTCGCGGGCCATTATTCCACGAGTTATCGCTGCTGGTTTGATTTATCGCCCGGGACACCAAGAAACTTGGCCCGGGCCCTCGCTGCATCGTGAATCGCATTTCTAAGCGGCGCGAGTTATATCGTTTCGCGAAAACGACAATGGGAAAGAGATAACGCGAGATGATGACACAAGAGAATGAAGGTGTGGGCTTTCGGTGAGGACGTGTTCAACATTAATGCCAAATACAAATCGCGCCAAGTAGTTTACGCGCTTTCCCCATTGTTGCTGAAATCATTTCAATAAAATGTTGAAGATTCCGCGAATGGAAGGGTGTCCATAAAAAAAAAGATCCTGGTCTCAGTTTTTGGAAATTTGCAATGTCTGAGAGTCGTGAAACGTACCTATGTTGGATCTGAAAACCGTAACCTAATCTGACCTACCAGAGATCAGAGTATCAACGTGTAAAGAACGTCCAACGTCCAACAGATGCCTATAGGAGACCCTGCGCCGCGGCGCACAGGCGAAAGAGAGCTCCATCTCACCGTGCGTTCCACTGACAAACGCACAGCTCCCGAGTTGCGTGTATCGTGAGTAATTGCGCGAAACTGGGGGACAACAGAGCCCAGCCAGAGGAAACGGACCACGAGCAAAAGCACGCCAAACAGGAAAAGATTGAAGGAAAAAAGAAGCAGGGGCGGGTGGCGAGTGATCGTACTGGGAAGATACAAATTACATTTAAATAGAAGTCGAGGAACGCATGGCATCCGCAATTTCATCGGTGAGACGGAGGGAGCGGGGGAGCCGAGCGAGAGGGAACAGTGGGCGAGAGGAGAAGAGAGATGAAAGGGCGATTTTGAAATACAACGCGCAACAGCGGCCAACAGAGCGGGACAGAATCAAACGATCCCTCTCTTTCCCTCTCGCGCCCCGGCCCTGCGTCTCGCTCTGTCGTCGACGAAAGAAACCGTGGAGCGTAGATGCCGCGTATAATCACAGCTTTTAATCTGGAACGGCGAAGGGTAGTTTTCAGCGGGGGCGACACGGGGGCCGGTTCGAAGACGTCAAAAGGGGTGGTGCTACGGGCGCTGATCGCCAGGAAGAGGGGGGATGCGGTATTTAGCAACGCGCCGGGGGTCCCCTCGAGTAATACAGGGGCGGTGTGGACGCCACGCGTCGCCCGTTTATTGCCTTCTGCACGCACCCATGGAGAACGCGCCACCAGCGACCCCCCTCGCCTCTCCTGGATTCCTGCGATCCACCACCCTCGGCGGATGATAGTTTTTGGATCGGGAACGCCGCCCCCCGGTTGCGCGACGATCGGGTCACGTGCACGCGATTCTCGGCGTTATCCCCGTTCAACATAATAATTGGAGCCTGCATACTGAGGGCGAGGTAGCTGCCAGTACAGGTGGTAACTGTGGTGGTAATATTCAAGAAACATATTTAAACAAGCTTAAACTGCGTAAGAATTAAAAAGGCGTCAATTACTTTTAAAATATTATATTGTTATTGCTTGATGCTCATATTTGGGCAACGCGTTGGGTAGTTTGAACCAGTTTCTTATAATAATCGGTATTTGATTCTCTAACCAAGAAGACCGCAGAATCCTCGCCGAAAGGCAACCAGAAGTTTCACGGAACGGAACCCGTGAACGTGGTCCGGGGCCTGGTGAATGTAAAAGGTAACTGAGTATTCAGGATCCCGACACAGGGCGAGAGGGACGAGCAAACGAAGAAGGGGAGTCAGTAGACCAGTTTCGAAAAAGAATGGCTGGTGAAGGAGATCGAAGTCTCTGATAGTCTCCTAAGAGGAAAATGTCGAAGACAATCGGCCAGCGTGTAAACCGATATCCTTCGGCCACACCGGTCTATACGCGTACAGTTCGTGTAGCCGTGGCTCGTCTTCAACATGACACAGGCTCGTTTAGAGGCGAGGGACAGTCGATCGTTTCTGATTGGACGGGACAGCCGCCACACGGTGGTTGATCTTGAACGGACGACGAACAGCTCGGTGTAAGGTTGCCAGAACGCTCGCCGGTTAAAGTGATGTTAACTGCCCCGACAGAGATATTCTGCGGCGACTAGAGCCTTCCACGGGCCTCTGGCCGTCTTACAACAGGACATCCCAGTGGTAAGTAAACGATGTTCAGAAAATTCGTTTTGGACTTCCAAATAGAAAGTGGTTTCTAGCAGTAACTTATTAAAGAAGCTTATTGGAATATTTAAATTCGGAATTGCATTTAGTGTCAGAAGGTATGCGAGTGTCCTTTATCTGGGGACACCGTGTACAAATTAATTTTTCAGCAGCAAAACTGTTCTCAATTGTTTCATTACTTCTGAAACGGGAGGCTGAGTAGTGAGTATTATTATATTTTCATTTGTATCATTAGGTGTCACTTGTATTATATAGTCGATGGATAATCACATTGTTAGTTGCTCGAATGTCAAATTAGCTTCGGGTCCCAAGTTATTTTTAACAATATAAAATACGCGAGCATAATAATTTTGCATTGTTAGTTTTACTCCAAATCTTTTTAGCATCTTTTCATAACCTGTCTACCAGCATATATTTTTTATAACAAGCGCATTTTAGCTGGGCAGTGGTAAAGAACAGAAAACGAATTAACTCATCTTGCCCATAGAAGGTATGAATGTATCCTAGTGTTTCTTCTGATACAAACAGAATGATATAAAAGCAAAGACAGAAGGATTCGCTGGTAACTAAATGAAACGTTAACTCGAAATAGAGCATTATTAAACAGATGAATTTTTATACCACTTTACTAACCATGTGATAAAAATGGTAAAGCTATAATAGGAATGAGAAACAAATGATATAACCCTGTATGCAATGTTTCTCAACCGCAATGCTGTACCTACGTATTCATGACGAATTAACTCGTCCTGCCCAATAAAGCGTAATTTTCAAATGACTACATAACCCATCATCCCCATTTGAAAGGTTAAAAAGGGCACATAGCCCACAGCTAAAACACTAACGACAAAGTAGGTAGCTGGAAAACCACCCTCTAAAACTCACACCCCTCTAAATACCTCCCAATTCCCCCGAACGCCAAAGAAGCAACCAATCGAACAGAATAAAGAAAACCAGTTCCAGCCCCACTAGTGACACGAAGCACGACACAAGTATCTCGCTAGTGGGCCATAGAAGATCCAGCCACTTCCGTCGCGGGAGTAGAGGCGCTGGGGGCGAGATTCGCCGGCGTAAGAAATTAATTCCATAAGAGCATCGTCCAGCAGGGACGGCGACGGTTCGGTGATTAAAAGGGACGTCGGCTCGCGTGGAAGAAAAAGACTTCAGCGACAGCGCTCCGTAAAGGATCGGCCATGGAAATAAGGGAAACCGTGCGAAGGGAGGGCGGTGTGGGAGGGTAGGAGGGAGGAGGGTGCAAGTCGCGGTGGGTGGAAGAAAGAAGGAAGTAACGGAAGAAACGAAGGGGATGAAAAAGGGTGAGAGTTAGTGGCGGTTCGGTGAGAAATACATAATGCAGTAGCCGGACGTCTCCGACACCCCCTCCTCCAACGCCTCCACCCTCGTTCCGCCTCCCCCCACCTACGGGCCTATCCAGAGCCCAAGAAGAGGGCTGCTGCTGCTGCTCCGTGAGAGGACGTAGAGGCCGAAGAGAAGAGGGGCTGCTTCGTGGTGGCACCGGAGCACGGAGGAGGGGTTGGTAACGCGAGAGGACGAAGGGGTGCATTGATTTACGCGGCCAGGGCAAGGCGAGGGTGTCTCCAAGGCGGACGTGCAGGGGCCAACAATTCACTCGCCTCGGGTTCCAGCAGCCATCCATTACTTTGGCTCTTCCAACGGCCGAGATCCACCCTTCCATCCCCGTATTTTTTCTCTCTTGGCATTGTTGCGGTTACTTACCGCATATGTATCGGGAACGACGTCCTTGTCGCGCCCGAACGGACGTCCGTGTTCGCGGGTGTCAATTATATTATCGTCGACAATTCTGACGCGTGTGTACGAAAGTCTGGCTCTTCTTGCAAGTACGGAGGTGTTTGATGGGCTTTTCAATTTGATTCGATACTAGGATGTGAACCATAAATTTGTGGAATGAAATTATCTATTTATGGGAGTGAAGGACTGGCTACCAATAAAATTAGTGTTGACTTAACAGTTCAATATTTAAAATTGTTGGAAAATAGAGTTTTTTCAAGGACAACATTAACTGGTCTTGGTAGTAATATTATATATACTTCACTCAAATTGTATTTCACATTTGAATGTGATAAATCTGATATTTACGTTCAAAAATGTATTATATTATTCCAATCATATTTGTCAATGATTAACATTTAATAATTAATTCAAATAAAATCAAGTTTATAATAGGGTATCTTATTCTAGTCTATCAAAAAAATTTAATAAACATTAATTTAATAAACACAACTATATTTAAATTAATTTAATTAAACATTACAAGTAAATAATCATTCACCAATTCAAGAATGAAATAAATTAATTTATATATTTAGTTTAACCGCTGTTCCTAGCACTAAAATTACCTTTATTTAAATTAATAACTAACTCAAACTTTCATTCATTTATAAATAAAATCTCTACACAAAATAATTATAATTTAAACAATTACAATTTAAAATCTTCCTTTATAGATTTATAGAATTAATTCAACTAATTTATTAAGTGAAACTAAATTATTAAAAATCCAAAATTTGACCATCTCCATTTTAAAAAAATCAACTAAATCTAAAAACAACCCTGAAATTTGTTTCTCTCCAGAAAACAAATCCAGCGCCTGTACTTAATACATACTTCTAAAGCTTAGAATCTAAACACTAGCTCCTAAGTAGAAATAGCGAGTAATGGACAGACACGACAGTCAGACCGTGCCCATTTGTCCCAAACATAAAGCCTCGTAAAAAAATATAGTACTACCCTCTTCGGTTGCACAACGATTTTCGCCCCATCCCCTTTATTTTATATTAAATCCTTATTTTTCTAGTATCTTAATCCAAAACCGTTCAGTTGCAGATTACGAAGAATATCGTTCTGACGAGTAATTAGGAATGTTGCCAGAGAAATGGCCAGAGGCGTGACCAGAGTGCTAATGGAGAGCAACCTCGGTCGTTCAAACATTCGTCCAGTTTGCTTTAGCACGTGGAAATAGCGTGCAAACACGTCCCCGGGATCGTCCATTCACGGCGGGAAACTATTAATTACAGGGACACGCTCGGCCACCACGGGAAATCGTGTTACCCCTGATTCAACTCCCTTGTGGTACTCGTGATTTTCCACCCCTAAGTCAGAGAGCGAGAGGAAACAACGCTGGTGTGGATGTCACATGGTCAGTACCTGTGAAAGCGTTAGTGGCGCCGTTTAGGCACCGAATCCCATCATCGGGACTCTCGAACCAACCCTTTCGACCCTTTCCACCCTAAAAACAGCTGACCAAGTCGATCTGGCTACTTCGACACAAACGGAATGTCCCTGAATCCTTTTGTTAGCTGTAGCTTTCTCAACCGTAAATATCTTCTACTTGTGTCTAATGTTGAAAATATTTAATGTCATTTTTTTCGAAATACCGCGTTCGATGTTATAAGTAACTCTTCGGGGATTTAGCAGTTTTAAAATTCATTTGAAGGACGTAATCGTTGTAAGGAAACAATTGGGCGGGGCCATTTGAAAACGGGGTGACTTTTTAATTTTTACATAGAACTAAACGGAATTAATTTTCAAGCAAAAAATTACTTTTGAAAATTCAACGTATACGTCTACACTTATTTTCAAATTTGCTTTTCTCCGAAACAAAGCCTCGTGTCAAGAAAGCTTATTCCGCAATTTCAATTTATTTTTGCATAAAGTTTCAAGGCAAATAATAATTCTAGAAAGTTCAGTAAATGGTGAAAAAGTGCTCGAAATTAAAAGGACATCAAGTATTAAAGCCACTCCTTTCAATATGCAATTTATTTTGTGGAGTTCGATAGTTTCAACGACCACAGTTTTGTTGATGAAGGTGGAAGCCTCGTTTTGGCAAGTTGCAAGAAATAATTTTTGGCGTGGACTGGGAGTCAGGAGGTTATCGTTCATTTCTGCAGGTATAATGCGAATCGAATCACGCAGAGAACTTCAACTTTTGGTATTGGATCGAGGAAGTGAAGTATACAGCAACCACTCGTGATTTCGAAGTGTTCATTGGGGGTGAGATATCAACGTCAACTCCCGGAAAGAACGATCGCGGTCAGGCTGGCCAGCTCAACGAATGTAATCTCGTTTACCAGTGGTTCTCTGTCGAATGAGCGTACGGTTTTTTTTCCTCAAAGTTTCCCGGGTATTATTTCTACGGGGTGATTTAAGAGGAAATAGAAAGAAGTTAAAAAATATTCAATCTTGGTCCACGAATGAAACTTAATTGAGATAAGGCAAGATAAGGATGGATGCTCACTTAAAGCAACATTTGTATATCCACTTTCCACCTTAATACACAATTGATTTTACAGGAACAGTGTATTTACAGTTGCAAATCTTTTGTATAATAAATTGGAGACGAAGGAACCAAGGTTTGTGTGCGTACCTGTAAAGAGGGATGCTGTGAGTTAAAGTCTAGACACGAAAAACAACAAGATACAAAAAAAGTAGTCACAATATTTAATATATAATTTCCATAAGTGAAATAAATTGCTTATATCTTATAAAGTTGTTTAGGAAACTTATGTTAATGAGGCATTTTTTGTACATATTTCTAAGCACTCTGCTCGCCTTATTCATGCATCATTTTGCGAAGGGTGTTATTGGACAATGAGCATACACAATTTTCACGGGCTTTACCTAAGGAAATTACCATACAAATGAAAAATATTTCACCCACGCTTAGTTTCTCGCATAGACACTCACTACATATTCAACAAAAGGTATAATGTTTCGCTCGCTCTTTCATTAAGTGCTCACAACTTCAAACTTCTTTCGAGCAAGGCGAGTATAGTCCAAGAATTCCATGACATAAAAATTCCAAATTGGAGGTTCGTTTCAGCGCGTCATTACTTTTTCGTTTTCCTTCTTTTAAATTAATACAATAAATAATACCATGGCATGTAAATGGTCATTTTCATCGTATGGAAGCGAAAAAAGAATATTCGTTCTAAAGAATCTCCATCGTTAAACAAGTACAAGTGAAATATTTCTGGCTCCTACATTTATCCACGAAATTACTGTGAAAATTGCTGAGCAACACTTTGCGTTGCCCCCTCGCGAGCGTCGGCCGAGAACCACTGACAGTATTCCCGAATCAGTGGTGCGAGTAAACCAATAACACGTCCGCCACGCTGGCTGCCAGATTCAAATCCGACCGGGGACCAAAACGGATAGCGAGAGCTTCGCAGGACATTTCGAATCCCCGACGCCACGCTACGTTCTGCAGCCGTTTCGGGGTTTGTCAAATCATTGTCCATTCGATCGTTCACGCGATCCTTCTCAAAGCGAGGGGGCATTATTCTTTCTCCTAAACGGGCTGCAACTAATTGGACTTTTCGGCCTCGATTTCACCCACAAACGATTCCAACGGGTTTTCATCTGTGAAAGTCTGCGAAAACGTGCGTGCATCACCGACGATGCCGTTCTTCAGCTCTGCTATGGCGACGCTTAAGCTCGAAGAGTAAAATGTTAAAAGGTTAACGCGTCATTACGCCTTCTTCTATCTATCGTCACCAATAATTTGATTTTATTAGTGATTAAAGAAATTTGGTATTTTGAATAATATACGTTTATCTATTACTCAAGAAACATTGTAAAGATAGAAGTTTCTTAGCTCCCACTTTCCTTTCTTAACCCTGCTACAGCGTTCAATCCAGCTATGCGTTTAAAATATACAACAATTTCTTCATATTTTCGTCAAAGTTATCAAAGTGCTCAGAGAAGTGCAAGCTTGAAGTGGTTGGAGAATGAAATTACTTGAGAGATATAGTAGTATTAAAAAAAATGAAAATACAATTGGGTCAAGAAAGCCCCTAGGCTTGTAGTATTAGTTGACCCTTCGTGGTCACAGTTTTATAAAATTCCGCGGTGGCGGCACTGAGTCCAATGGACCCGGCTGATTTTTAAACAGTTACATCACTCCAATCGACTCTCAAAAATTATAATACACACTTTGAACATAGTAGAATATAGTCGCGCTTTACTAAGAAACGGAATGACAACAAGTACCAAAAAAATCAGAAAGGAAAGCCAGGAACTTACTGGTATCAAGCTCCAAAGTTAAAAAGCGGGTCTATTGGACCCAGTGTGACCATGAAGAGTTAACACGAGTGGACCAAAAACGATTCAAAAACCGTAATAGTGGAGTTAAAGACGTGCGAACACGATTGGGTCAGGAAAGACCCGAGGAACGTAATAAGATTATATTCACCACTGGTATGTATATACATACACCAAAGGACCTCAGAGAGAACCCGTAGCTGTTCCACGAGCGCGACGACAAATCAGAATTCATCAGGGTAAAATTTAAAATTGTTCCAGGTCGGGATGAAAGATTCCCCACGCAACCGAGTTTATTCCCGCGTCTATAGGAGGTCGAGGCAAGAGGTTCGCTGGAGCACAGGAAATTCAAGGATATTCCGGCCGTTTTACGGGGTGTACGGAGCGTATCCAATTTGATGGCATTACAATAACGGGGGTAATGTCTGAGAATAATGAAATTTCCCTCAATCACCGCGACCCGCTTGGAATACGTTCGTTCCTCCTTTCCCGACCGTTCCATACCTTTTCCCTCCCCTTTCCCAGCTCCCTTTCCCATGCCGCTCTTATTCCTGTCGCTGAGCTACGAGCTCCCGACACGGGGAACACGGAAAGTATACTCGCGTGGACATGTTTGAACGATAGCCACGTTCTCGCGTGGACTTTGTTTGTGCCAGCGATGAGCTTGAAACCGCTTTGAGACACCTCGAACGTAGGATAAAAAAATGCAACGCGAGTGCAAAGTAGCGCAGTATACGTGGCTGCTGACTGTTGGCGCCGCGCGAGATTCAACAATTATTTATCAATCAGGGTGAAAATTTGTGAAAATCTTCCTTGTTGAATTTGTGAAAAACTTTTCCCCCACAAGTTACATGTACCTCAAAATTGCCGCTATAATTTTTATCAGGGAATGTTGAACAACATGGGTTCTACCAAGTATTTCTTATTAATTAAATATTACTAAATTCTTTTACATAAGCGTTTTGTGCATACACTTTACGGCTTCGCTAGACTTCTCCGAAGTTATGTTTGAAGTCTCATAACGATCCGTTAATATTTACTTAAGTTATCGCAATTTATGTTTGAAGGAATATTGACTTTAGGCGAAGAAGAATTTTTTATTTATAATTTTTATCTCGAATAGTAATGATTGGATAAAGAAACTGTAAATAGAAAAAATGCGTATCGCGACGAGCTTTATAACACTGTATTTTTTAAAATCCCCTTTAACATTTCATTTTCCAATCTTGCTTAGTGTTTTGACAATACCTACTTTTTCGCATTTTGGAGCGGTTGTCCCTTTATTCCACCCGACCCTTCAATTTTCCCTCCATTTTTTTAATATAAGGTACCTCATCGACGTACCATAAATTGCCATTAGACACGTGGCCATATCATCGACACCGTACTAGGACCGAATCGCGAATGAAAGGAATAATAAGCAAATTACGGGAAGTCGTTGGTTCGAGAACCGAGGAACTGAAATATCGCTGGTGTTGCAAACGCCCCGCGAAAGAGAAATTGCTTCCACCGTGATTTTCCGTTTATTTCTCGATTCGGTCGATCCGGCTCCTCGCCCCGCCTCCTCCCTCCCCGCGCCGGCGTCGATGCAATAATTCTCGAGCGAACTGTACATAATGGAATATTACACGGGCCATTAAAGAAACGTTAATCTTACCCACAACAAGTTCAGAAGCGCTTACAGGATGCTCAAACGCGGCCGGGATTATACTTTGTACACCGACGCTTTGATCCTCCTCCTTCGCCCTGGAGGCTGCTCCCGACCCCTCGTTCCGTCCGTGTAATTTGTTAAACCGTTAAATTCCGCGATCGTCTCGGCTCGTGTCGGAATTATCCGTTGCCCCGACGCCAGAAGTTACGCCGTCCGTTTCACGTTAATTCGCTAATCGTTTTAATGTCTCTGGATACACGGTGAGTTACAAGAAACCGAAGCGGTTACCCATAAATTTTATTAATCTCCAACGGCGGAGCCAGCGCGAGTGTCGCGTTATTCGGGACTCGATATCAGAGGTCCTTCAAATAAATAGGAGAGGAGATTAGATTTCTCTTAAAATTTCAACGTTTTACTAGCACGATAAGTGAAGTCATGAATTTTAAATTAGCAAGGAATACGGCTGATAAATTCGCGGAGCTTAGAGCTAAAAAAGTTTAGGTTAGATGTCCCAAATAGGGTAATTGTCCCAATTACTGACAGTGTCCCTATTGCTGCCACTTTATTTACTTTACTTAATAAACACGCAACGTGTAAAGATAGTGTAGAAAAGAAATTATTATTAAATTGGGACTGTTCTTCTTATTATAGTTTTCTATTCAGTTCATTATTCTTTATACGTTACGTTTTTATTAAGTAAAATAAATAAAGTGGCAGTAATAGGGACGCTGACAGTAATTGGGACATCTACCCTACCTGCCAAGTAATTGAACTGCTTCATTTATTTTTCTGCTTGGATGATACTATTGACTGAAGAATAGTCATTTGTATACAGACTGCCAGTATTGTATTACTCACTTGTAAATAAATAATAGTATATGATGCATACTCTTTTAGTTTCTGCATTCTAGTTAAACATCCTTATAAACGAAGATAATTTATATTTCTGCAAGGGGATTTTAAAATTCAATTGTGCTTGCGATCACCGAATATGTAATTTTCCATTTTTAATCACTTTGCTCTCCACCTGTCAATGTGTAAGAGCAACCCAATTCTTTGGGTAATTAGGTATACACCATTAAGGGGTTTCCCTACTTTGACGGTCCGAAAAGAATGCGATATGTATTTGGGATTTTTTAAGAGAAACCCTTAAATTATATTAATTAAAAATTGTATGCCTGCATTTGTACATATTCAGACAACATTTAAAAAAAATCAATTACAAAAACACTACCTAAAACTTTAAACGCGTTTTTCTCAAAACGATGTTTTTCGAATTGGTTAGCATGATATCTGAAAAACCAATCACGCGATTTACTTCAAACTTGGTATATGTATATCTTCAGTAGATGACCCATTCCCGTTGTTACTAAAACTAAGTCGGTTTTTGCAAAATTAGACTTTTGTGACTTTAAAAACCAGCGATGTTTTTGTAGAAATCGATCTCTGCTTAATACACTGCCATTTTTTTTACTGTTCAGTATTTCTCATTTAATTTAGTTCAGACGAGAGCCGCGCTCATGCAGATTACAAAATTTTAAAAATGTTCTATTTCAGACAGCTACAACGGTTGATTTTATGCTAACCATGCGCATATGAATCTTGTAAGGCGCTCTATTTGAAGCACTATAACTCCGGATATAACCACTATTTTTGCATACAAATTTTTCTTCATACTCTCCAGCGATTGACAAATAAAGCCACAAAGCTGGAAGTAAATATATTTAACGGTTTTCTTTTAAAAAATTCCCAAAGTTCGCATGATTTTTCGTCCGTCAAGGGAGACCAACTTAAGAACGGAATCTGTCGGGTCGTGATAAGAATCCCGCAATCAATGACAACGTGAAAACGTCCCCGAAGAATACCACCGAATTAACAAGAATCCATGCCGTACACTTTTAATCCGGCGTGATCGTGGAAAGGGAAGCACCGAAGCAATCTTTCGGACGGTACTGTTACTCGTATCGGAGACAGTTAACTTCTGACAGTTTCCCTCGCGACGATAAAAATCCTGGCTCCCCGACGTCATATCCCTTTCTCTCGGAATTCCGACGGTAGCATCCGCGGGGAGGGTGGTGTACGTACACCTCGGAGCCATTACGGAGGCGCGCGGGAAAGAAAGAGGAAGAAAAAGAGGCAGAGGGTCCGTCGAAGAAGGGCGGCACAGAGGGACGCCGTGGAGGAAAAGAGAATTTAGCGACCCTCTTTCGCTTTCTACCCCGGGCAAGTCGAGAGCCCCTTAGCCACCGTTTATTGGACGTATGCAAATATCCATGGCAACGAGGGACCACCATGAGGAGCAACCCCGTCGCGAACTTTGAGCGTATTAGTGGGTGGAGTGTAAGTCTTCGAGATCGAAGGAACGGCAAAAATAAGGGGGAGGATGTTGGGAAATTCTCTTTTGATCCGTACGTTATTCCTTCCACCCCTGGCAATTTCTTAATTGATTCTTTTGTTCGCGGAACGCTACCCACCACCCCCGGCGGGATCTGGGAACTGCCGCAATGGCTGTCTGTTTCTTTCGCTTATCACTCCGGCGATTCAACTAAACGAGGCCTTAAAAAATTAATTATAGACGGAGATGTCGCTGTTAAGTATTGTAAATAACCGAGGTAGGTACTTGTGTTCAATATCTTCTGACTACTTTCTTTTGCAAGCTCTTTGGTAAATAAAGTAAGAATGTCGTCGAAATATTCTGTGACTTCTATTCTGCTAAACGGCAATTTTAGAAAGGAGAAACGGAATAATTCTATTGGGAATATTGAAATACGAGTCACAAGGAGTGTCACAAAAATGGGTGGAGTAGGAAAGTTTCAAGTGAATCGACAGCAATGGAATTTACGTCGGCTTGTTTGTACGAGGATTTCATCGACTCGCGTAAACACACCCCCTGTAACCACCCCGAGGAAAAGTGAAATTTCATCCTTCTTCTAGTATCCATGTAAACGGGCTTCGGTTTTGTGTGCGATAAGAAAGCTTCGTTGATAATATGCTTGGGCACTCACGGAGCCTCGTGTTTTGTGTTACGCGTTTATAAATAAGATTCTTGATCGCAATTTTTTTCACCAATTTAGCTAGTATATCGTCTGAATCAGAGATGGGCAACATTTTTCTTTAAATAAGAATTTCGAATAATGAATACATATTAAAGAACTTATTGTGGAATGAAAAAATTAACTTTATTCGTCGAATAAGCTGAAGTAACTTTTATTTGATCCGGTGTTTAAAGAATTGTTTATTTAGTTCTTGCCCAACTCTGGTCTGAATATGAACGCTCGAGGTGTTGCAAATCGTTTCAGGTGATTGATTCTGAGTAAGTTGAGAGAGTCCTCGAGTGTAGTAAATTAATGTGTTTTATAAAGGATGGAGGTTGTACTTACACTAGGAATGTTGTCGTTCGTGCAGACACCCTCCTGAAGCAAACGATCTCTGATCTCCCATGCAAAAATAGAAGGGCACTCACTTTTGTAGAGGGAAATCTTGCTTACGACTTCCGCTGTGGCTACACGCGGCTTGCTACCACCGATGGCTCTGGGCCTGATCGATCCGGTTTCATAGTACCTGCAATAATAATAATTTGCGGTACAATACGGTAGATGGAATGCTGTTGTATGATTTGATACTCGGGTACTACGCTACTTAGAAGTTTCTTACTTTGTATAATAAAAAAACATAAAGGGGGATATTAAATTTTTTGTGTTCAAGAGGAACTAGCTTTGCTAGTTTGTAGAGACAAAGAACTGTTTCGGGATCGTAATAACGGCTCGTGTAAAAAAGTATATTTGCAGAACTTGGGCATTTAAACGCTTCTCCTGTCCCTTTATACCGCGGTATTTCTCATTTTGTCAAATATCAATTTGACGCTTTTTTACGTACAAAATTTACTTCGCTACGAAACAAGTACTTTGCTCTACTGGTTGGAATTACACAATAATGTTGTACAGGGTGTGACAGAAGTAACTAAGCGATTTCAAGCGGAGGCCAGTTTTGTTCTACAGTATTATAAGTTGCAACGATTTTAAGATCAAGGATTTAAGAATTTTAAAAAAAGTCATGCGATTTTAAAGAGCATCAACTAACTTTTCGATGCGACTGTACGATAATTTCTGCTTCTCCTCTTTTACTAAAGAATCCAATCGCTTAGTCACCGTCGCCGCTCCCTCTACTAGCAGACGTCACTCGCACCATACCCGAACCATTGGTAGGAGGTTGCGCGTGAGGTGGAGATTACGCGGTAAGTCAAAACAGGCAGTATTTCAACCAACCTGCCGAGGATCTTCGAGACGCAGCCGTTGCTGACCTGCAGAATCCTGGAGATGTCGCAAGGTCGAGCGCCAGAGTGCGCCAGTTCGACGATCTTCTGCCTGGTCGAGTCTGGAAGCGGTCTACCGCCGACGAAGACACCCCCGAGCTGATTCACGCCGCTGTGACCTGGAACACAGAACGGCGAGCGGCTGACAAAAATCTTCGTTAACCACGGCGTGCATGCGATACGAACGCCTAACCCCCGGCCGATGAATCAACGTCCGCAGGACCGTTTCGAATCGACTTCTTACGGATCCGTTCGCGCGAGGACCGTGAAACGCGCCACCCCGCCTCCAAAGACGTTCTCGCGTCTCCACGAATAATAGCTCCGCCGCTATAGATCACGTGTCTCTCTTCTCTTCTTTATTTTTTTCTCTGCCCTTCAGCCCTCTTTAGACTCGACGGCGGAGGAACGGAGACAGAAGGGGCAGAGGAGCCTCCTTTATTCCCGTGGATTTCGTCGTTCTCCAAGGGGGTGAACGAGCAAGACGCTCGGGGCGGGGGGTTGACTGCCAGCCGTTATAACGTTAGCGAATCCCATCGTAGATAATCTTCGGTTCATTGTGCCGGTGACAAGTCAGGCACACGGACGCGCACAAACACGCGTCGTTGGACGCGCTCGAAAGTCAGGACCCGATGTCCCCGAGCTCCTCGCCGATCTTTTATATACCGCTGCACCCGTCGAGACGGGCCCGACTTGTGGCGTCACACCACCGCCACGCCCCAACTTCTTTCGGGGGTGGCAAACCGCCGAACAGAGGCCCGCAGTCCCGGGAAGGCAAGGTCAAGACGGCGGGGCTGCAAGGTGCGTTCCGGGAAGGGAGTGCGAGCCGGTACAAAAGGAGTCACACGATTGTCGGAGCTCGATTAACTGTTGCGAGGGACTTATCCACTTTTGCAGGAATTCAACTGTTTAATTATTAATTTACCGCTTGCCTGCTGCGTGCAAAACTATGCGCAGACGTATTCGCGGATGTAATCAGTGAGGCAGAAGGGGAGAAAAAGAACCAAAGGACCAAATCAACGCAACCCCTACTTTTGTCTAGTTGGTGTTCATTGATAAACATAATTGGAACTAATAATGGAAATTTGCTGTATTCGGAGGCTTGATAAAAATTTGGAATGTGTTCCTCCACAACAAAGGCGCGATCTCACAAACCTAGATTCGTTTATGCCACACGGGGGTTATGAATTTCTATATTTTCCTCTTCTTCGAGCACAAGAAACAGGGAATAATGAATAAAACATTTACCGTATGTACCTACGTTCGTCTGGTCGGTTCGTTAGTTGTGCCCCAAAGGATCGGAAAGATGTCTAGGGGTGGTGGCGCGGTTTTTTGCAAGGGGCACTTGGCAGACGCGTCGGGCTGACGAAAATTTCCAGACGGGGCTAATTCGTCGCTACGGCTGGTACACGCGGAGAGTTATAAGGGAGATTTACGAGCGTTACGCGATCGACGAAACGGGGGTCTCACGCTCGATTGAGTTTCGAAAATGGGCCTAGCGCTCGAATCGCGAACGATTTCGCGCGTGCCCGTGGGTATATGCCCGAGGATGTCTACATAGTCCTCCTTTCATTCGGGGAAGCTTCGCCGATGAATACTTCTATAACTCACTGCTTGGAAATGTGTAAACGTGCGAGCACAGTTGTGTTTCATAAATGGCCCCTACAAGTAAGCGCACCCTGTCAGGGGATCCGCGGGAAGTGTTGCGCACCGATTTCAACGAAACTTTGCAGATATACATAGAGGCAAAGTAGGTATACCTAATATCCTATCGCTCAATAGTTTGTAATATCGTCTGTAATTATGGTCTTCGCTTAGCACCGAACACTCCCTTATTTTATTAGTGTTTAATATTCATCCGCTGGTTTAAAAGGGACACACAACTCTCGTCTTCCGAATCAGAAGAGGTGTGTACTGCACGATCGAATCCAAGTTCCCTTATCAAATATCAGCGAGAAAGAGGGGCGTCCAGAGTCGAGCTAATGAAGTCCTAATAAACGAGAGGCTTAAGGCTCTCAACCAGTGGCGGCACCCTTCCTACTGATATTTAATACAAACGTTACAATATCAAAACACGTCCTCTCGCAGAATGCTCACTCGAGCGCACCCCTTCATCGTGCACGCATTAATACACGCGGGCCAGGGTTACACTTGGGCTGCCTTCAAGGTGCACCCCCCTTCTGCAGCTACACTCACAACTTTATTATGTCGTTCAGTCGTAGATAAACAGGCGCACACGGCCGGGCTATAATTCCCTGGGCTCGTGTTCACAATGGACACGGTGGCAGCAGCAGAAACTAGCGCTCTAGAAACGCACGCTGTTTGCCGGAGTGATTATCGCTCGTTAAGGACTGGCATTCGAACCTCGACAATTCCTGCACCCTCCCCTACCCGCTCGAAATGACACTTGCCCCCTGTGCTTTCTCTCTTTGTCCGCCTCTTTGTTACCGCGCGTTGCCCTTTTCGGGCTAATTTACAGAGGCCTACGTATCAGTGACTATGACCGTGAACATGTGTATCTTAGAAGGCAGTTGAAGATATTTCAATATTTATGCACCCTTGATGCTTTATGAAATCTATTTTAAGGGGTCGTGCCTAAGTAGTTGGCAGACGAAAAAGAACGTCATTTTTGGGATTTTTTTGTGAAAAATGTGATCTATGATTCTTACAACTGTCTCCTTATTTTAGAAGTATATGTGTTCAGCAACTCGCAATAATTTTGATTTATAATAGCAGATTGCTCTGCCTATTTATAATCATCTTTATATTTTTTATCTATTAATACTACATATGGACCATTTATTTTGAAAGTGGTGTAAATCCATTTTTGAAAAAAATGAGATATCACGTAATTCATGCTTAATTTAATTCTATTTAATTTTTTATGTAATTTTCTCGAAACAAGAGAAAATGGACTTACAACACTTTCAAAATAAACGGTCCATGTATAGGTGACAATGGAGGAATAAAGGCATGATTACCATTATTATTATTTATATCCTATAAATTTCGAAACTCTTCTCAATCGCGTTAAAGCAAAACATCCATTGCCAGCAAGATTTTCAAGCGAACCGTATTTTTCGTCGAAACTTGTTTAACCGATATTTAATTGATCACTGTCCTTTTGTTTTTCATTACAGTCGCGAGCAGCTTGTAGAGGAACCCAGCGACGATCGCTTTTTGCGCTTGTTGCCTCTAATTTCTCGAATCTTCGACGGAAGATAAATGGTTAGATAAACAAAATGTGCTCGAACGTTTTTCTTGCTGTCGATAGCGCAGCGCTTCCGGCACCGAAAGTGGCGCTGCCTATGTCGGAGGGAAAAAGGGAAGCTCGTTTACAAACGAGAAACAGAGCCTCGCTGACGCGACGGCTGAGACGGCACATTCATCATCCACTTCTTTACCTTCTTCTTTCCTTCCCAACTCCTTTATTTTTGTTTCCATCCCGTCTCGTCTAGGTGCTCTTCCCGTTAACGCGCTGTAATGTAATCAATTACAAGGGACGATGCGCGAGGAACGTGCAACGATTATCCTAAGGATACCAAACACTTGAGTTGTCCCTTGCAATTTCACATATCTCTCCAGTAAACTTTTCAATTTCACCAGCAACAGTTTAATACCTTTATAATTAATTAGTGCCATTTTCGTTGCAGTTGGGCTTTTAGAAATGCACATATTTTCCAAGTATATTTCAGGGGTGGATAAGAGAATTGAGCACGATGGAAAATTATCATGGATTTTAGCGACGGAGGGCGGATTCGCCGACGGAAATCAGATTCAGCGATGACGATCACGAGACCGCGCGATGCGCAGGAAGCTTTCGGTATTCTCTCCATTATCCCAGGTCACTTTACGTCATTCTACTCGGCATTGTTCCGAGATCTGCAGCAGCTCCTCGGCAGAGTTCGCAACAAGCGTGGCAACAGCTCGTAAAGTTGCTACAATGCGTCCCGAGGCGAGAGACGACAAACGGTTACGGGCGATTAAGGCCGAGGTTCGTCAGACGGTGACGGAGCTTGTTGGTATCTCAATCGGCCCCGCGCAGAAGTGTTTCCGGAGAATGAATGAACAAGACACCCCTGGAACCATTTCAAGCTCCTCAACTTCGACGAGGGAGGAGTCAAGGGATGCCCACTTGGCCTCGAGTGCCTCGCGGTGAACGTTTCTGCACCACCGAGGATAATCGTTCGAGAGGATAAAGAGGACAACCGACCGATCTATCTGCTTTGCTTTTGCGGCCATTTTAAATGCAGCTCAAACATTTGACCGTGAACGATTTCGGTTGCTGTGCCACCTACCACGTCAAAATCCTCGGGCTCGTAGAAGCTATGTTACATAGAGCGCGATGATTCGGGGGGATGTTCTACAGTCGAACCCTCGAGAAATCCAATTTTCTTTGTTCGTAAAAAAAAAATTGCAAAGACATAGAATTCAAGTGATACTAATGATGTGACCATTTTTTGTAAAAACACCCCCTCAATGAAAGTGTCATTCGGTTTTATGGTTTTTGATGTCCTACTATATGGTGAGAAGCTAGTTTCGAAAAAAGGGGGGACGGATAAATTTTGAGAAAAATAACTGTTTTGAAAATTATTTACTTGAAACGAGGAATTGGGAAGCCCTTTGCACTGAAACGCATTTGGTACATATTTTCGATAAATAGAGGGCATTAAATAACTATTTATGTAACAAATGCTTGAAGCTGAGTGCTACTTATTTTTCGATTTTTGATTTTGAAAGGAGACTCCCCTAGTTTTGTTCCTTTCGATTTAAAATTGACTACGCCAAATTTCAGCTCATTCGGATAATATTATCCCATGGCGACAACGCGTGGAAATTAAAGTTAAAGTTCAAATCGACACGATTTAATGTTATTCGATTCAACGGAATCTTTACACATCACTATTTTAGATCAAATGAGACACTATTAGGAGAGGGTCCCACGGAAAATTTGAATTTTTTTCTTAGTAAATAAGTGGCACCCTAATGTATATATTCAAGGCAAAAAGGTACAATGAAAGTAGTAAAAAAATATGTAATCACGTTTTCTATCGACACAGTAGGCGCATACGGCAATTTAAATTAATGAAGAATAAATTCAGGTAGTTATTATATTATACACCTTTAATGCCACACGATTTTTGCTGACAAAGTTTGGGATGTTTCTTAAAAATTAAACTAGAGGGCAGGCTATAGGCACAGCTCCACCTAAAAAGGAAAACTGAATATCATTAAAGACTCTTTGGGAAAAAATGTATAAAAAAAATATTCCCTAACAAGCTTAAGAACCCCCCTAAATCACCCCCGTAAAATAAATCAATACAGTAGCATCAAAAACAATCTACGTACGCGACCCAGTTACATGGTACCCGCATAAAGACCAGTAGACACTCCACAAAATACATCAACCTTCTTCAGAAACAACATCCATCTGCTGCTTTAATAAATCTTCCCCAATTTCTCACGTGGCAGTTCATTCTTCGATGAAAAATTCACATTACCCCAAAGTACCGTTCCATTGAAACCGATTTCCACAACTCCCCAACCTCTTTTAATAAAGTAATTTCTAAAATGGCCCCGACAGATGAAGCTTCTTCAGGCATCGTTGACAACCTGACGTCCGAGGGTTGGCCGATTCCGGTAAGCGTGCAAACTCCACGGGCCAGAATTACCTGTATGGGTGACATCGTCTATCTTGTCGGCGAAATCGTTCGACGAAAAGGTAGTCTGTCTCTCCTCGCGTCTTACCAGGGCACATTGAGAGACACGGAGGAGTGGATATGACGAGGGTCAGCGGTGTGCAGGGCTGACCGTCAGGCAAGGACTGGAGCGCAGCGAAAAACGGTGGAAAAGCCCGAATAAAGACGGAACAAGCAACAAGCATGAATAACGACAGCTACGATCATCATAATAGCCTCATTGTTGCGGGCATGTTTTGAAAATGAGGATCCATCCCGGGGCTTGCCCTCCTCTTCGCCCCGGCAGCGTTTTCTCTCTCCAGCCAGCGTCCCGAGCCTCGGCCGTCCTTGCGAGCGGCGCACAATGAGGACTCGAGTATTTGTTGTGTCGCTGTTTGTAGCCAATCTGCCGCGTGCTTTGACCCGCGCTCCTCTTCAGCCACCGCCGTTCCCCTCTTTTCTCAATTTTTTTTTCCCCTCCCTATCCCGCGCCACGACTCGACCTTTCCCCGAAAACGCGCTCCCGACAGTTATTAGCGTTATTAATGGCCGTCCATTGACAACTCGATTCATCTTCGATCGCCTATTTGCACCGGTGGGGAGAAAAGATCAACCGTGCTCGGCAGATGTAGCTACACCTTTTGCCCCCGGATCGAGGGACGCTACCGAAGGGCGTCGTCCCGTGAACATGAGTGTCCTGTCAGCCATTTCTGACGCTGCGAATGAGACGTACCGCAAGGTGGCTTGTCGGGTACACGGGGAACACGCGTTTCCAGCAGCGTTCAGCACTTTTTTCTCCACCGCTTGCCGAGTTCTTACTTGCTCGGCTTGGTTGGCGCTTTCCTCTCGGTTTCGGGAAGTTTCGGTAAAGCCTCGGGGACACTGAATACACAGTGGGCTATTTCTATCTACATTTTCGTGCCGAATAAAATGGTAGGTAACTGCGAAACAGCCGTACGCAAACGAGACGAGCATATTTCCAGTCGTATCCGAAGAAACATGCGTAAAATAAAAATTCCCATCCTAAGACTCAGCACTTAGGGTGACTGTACCTAATATCGCCAGTGTTCCTAATATCGCCACCCCCTATATCTCGCAAAGTAAGCACTAAAATTGATCGGTTATGCACTCAATTAGAACCTAACCATATGCAGGAAGACATACTGTAATTGCAGCGTCATGTGATCAACAATTACAGAAAGAGAAGTATTTTAGTGAATCTTAATAGTGTAAAAATTTATTGGACTGTCACAATTTTTCATCCCATTCGAAGAAGGTAAGTCTAATAATTCCGTAAATGCAAGAATATCTACTAGAAAAACCTAATTAATGATGTAGTTAAGGACTGTAATCGATTCAAATGGTTTTTATAATGAAAATAACGTTTTTCTTGTAGCAGTATGTGTGTTCCCAATACCGCCTACCGTTAGTGTCCCCAATATCGCAAAAATAATAAAAGCCCATGTGAAAATGACTTTATTTGTCGAATATGTACATCGGAACGTAAAAAATAAAATACTTTAAACATCTATATTTTTAAATTCTATATTTTTCTAATAAAAATAAAATCAAAGATGGATAAAAATACATTTGTAGTGCAAGAAATAATAAAAGCACGTGTGAAAATGACTTAAAAAACTCATATATACATGAATTAATCAATATTTCTTGAGGTGGCGATATTAGGTACACTTTTTTCAGGACCCGATTTTTGCATGTCTCACGTTTTTTGAGTCCTAATTAAAAATTTGTAGGTTTCAACGATTCTAACTTATACTACATGAAAGATGAATAATTTCTCTTTACTTTGAAACAAACTGCATGCAAAAATATCAATTATTATTCAATTGACAGCGATTTAACTTTTGCCTGGCGATATTAGGTACAGTCACCCTACGACTCGATCTATTAATTGTTAATTCTACACCACAACTGTGCTGTTTACATTTCTTCCCTGGTAATCCTGCTCAAAACGATTCTTGGATCTCGACGAAACACTGTACGCGCAACTCCTCCGTATTACAGCACAAAACACGTTTGCAAAGGTCTTGCAGAATGCTGCTTTATTAGTCAGTCCTACTCGAGCGATAGCCTCTGCTAGAAAAGTGTTGTACGAGGCTTAGGGAGCTCACTCCTGGCTTGCTCTGGTGTCAAAGCGAACATTCAAGGACTATTGCTTTGGAAGAAAATATCCAGGCGAAAACGCGCCAGGGCTGATGCACCGGATGCAAATCCATCGGCGTGTTTTCACGCCGAGCGACGCCAGTCGAAGTGTTAAATCGATATCGACGCGGGGATGCCGTCGATTTGGCCGTTCCGTCGCTGCTAGGGTCGCCTCGTTCCCCAGATGCAAACGGGGAATCGAACCGACTGTCACTTTCGTTAGCGATTTTTCGCTTAATCGCGTTCCCTTTGGCGATGGCTGGCTGCCGTGAGAGGAACGTCCGCTCTTCCGGGGTCGAATTATCCAATTACCTGGAGGCCAACCTGTGCCTCCTGGCCGCGGAAGGTCGAGGAGTGGATCAGGATCGACGACAGCAATGGCGGTAGCACGAGGCGGTCGTGGCCCGAAAGCGGGCCGGACAAAGAGCTCGTAAACGCGTTATTCCACGCCAACGGATATGTCAGAGCCGCTTCTCCGGGTGCACCGCGTGGAAAAGGTCCGTCCACAGCCTTCGTGCCCTGCCCCGGCACATACTTCTGCCCGGCCAAGGCTGCCCTCGCCGGGCCAGCATTTACCTTCGTTATCTTCACATCGACGGGAATCGAAGAACCCGCTGATAACTTCCAGGAGAAAAGGAGGACGCCGTTCCCCGCTTTGAATCTCAATGGGGCAATCGCGTGACAAAAGCTTGTAAATAAACGGGCCGGGGAACGGGATTATAATAATCGGAGAATAAACACGTCATTGTTGGGGTTTAATCTGGTGATCTGCGGAGATCTTCCGCAGCGGCTGATGGATGAAACCATCGCGGTAGGTACGACGCGGTGTTGCGCTTCCTCTGGTACGTGAAATTTGAAAGATACGCTTTCACGAAGAGAAGTTCGACCAATTTTTCGAAGGGCTGAAGTAGAGAGACCCCTTAATCGCGATCGACAAACGTTTCCTGGATATGAGGATTGGCGCGCAGAGGAGGACCCCCCTTTTTTTTCGTCGATTGTTGCGAAAAATGCAAGAAGGGCCCCGACAGAAATGTAGAAATAAGGGTCGAGAGCTGCGCCACCGGGGCAATAAAACCCGAGAAAGGGGCCCTTTAACAGAGGCGTACAAGCACAATCGTACAAGGTGCACAATGACATCGACTGGCTGGCATTGTGGTTGCGCCCCGCTTGTTCCCATGGGATTCGTGTCCGCGAGGGTTTTGACATAATTAGTCCACGTATCGGAATGATCAGCTGTGGGAATAGCGCGGCGGAGCTGTCGATCTACATCTACTTTTAGAAACGAGGACTCGACCGGCGACTACGTTCGTCCCCACAACCAACCCTGCATCAGCCATGGGCAAAATTCTTGTCCGGATGAACGTTTCCAATGGAAGATGAAAATTTCCAATAACGAACAGAGGACCGAAATTTCCAATAACAAATAGATGATGAAAATGTCCAATAACGAATGGAAGACAGAAATTTCCAATAACGAATAGAAAATATAAATTTCCAATAACGAATATCAGATCAAGATTTCCAATAACGAATAGAAGACAAAATTTTTGAATAAGGCACGGAATACAAAAATTGCGAATAACGATGAAAGGATGCAAATTTCGGGTTACAATTTTTCGTCCGATATTTCTCAAATAAAGATAATGAAATTGGAAATGAAATTACTATTTATTGCACCAAATTCATTTTGCCTTCGTTTTTAAACAAACTCGCCGTTAATAAATCTACCCTTCCCTTATTCGCTGACTAGAAATAAACCATTTCATTCGAATTATTTCAGGGACACAAATAAATTACCTCCCATTTGGTTCTCCACATAAATAACCTTTTCACTAACAAAGTCACTACTACGGATTATCACCACAAAGTAGACAAGCATTCCCAGCTTTTACCTCGACCAGTGATACCCGAGCCCCTAACTGAAGACTACATTCACCAAGAAGCCCGACAAAGGAGAGACGGTGTACAGCGAAAGGGCGGGTAAAAATGGGACCACAATTACCGAAATAAACATGTATACAACGTTCTCGAATGCCACGGACCAACGGAGGGGACAGCGAAATCCTTTTAGGCCGACAAGGTGTCGGCCATGCAGCAGGATGGGAAATAGGGAATAGGCAGGCAGGCGGTCAGCGGGGCAGCCTATTTGGCCTCGTTATGGAAATGAGAATATGGGTCAGGCTGTATTCGACAAGATTAGTCGAGACGCCGGGAGCTGAAGAGGCTCTGCGGGGCAGGTGTGCGGGTGGAATCGTTATTATTGTGCGAGAGAGCGGTCCTGAACTCTCAGCGAACGTGAAGTGGAGGACCTTTCGAGGGTTCTTTTCAGAAAAAATGTTTTCACCGGCTGTGTACGGCGACCGAGAGTTTAAGCACGAGGAACGGAAAACGGCAAAAAAAAAAGGAGGAAAGAAGATGGCGGGGGCGGAGGGGGAGGAGAGAAGCGAGCGGGGAGCTGAAGAGACGGAGCGAAGAAAGGAGGAAAGACGCGGGGCAAGTGAACAGAGCGCGCGCAAATGAAGCTTTCAAAAAAATCAGATGAAAATCCGACGGGTTCGCCGAACGACGTCATTATCGCGCTGTTAACTCGCGTTTACTAACGATCTGCACGCAATTTTTCCTCGCCTCGCGACGGAACAAGCGAGGAACGGAAACTGCACTTCAGCGTTTCTCTCCTTTCTTTTTTTTCTGCAGAACCGGGGTGCACTTCAAGCTGAACGAGCGAACGAATATGTATAACTGTTCCGTCAAAGAGGAGGGAAAACGTTTCGCGATATCCCAATAGCTGTTTAGTTGAGCGAGGATTTCCTTTTTTTCCCTCTCTTCTTTTAGCATCGTCTTGTTAGTGCAATGAGAACGAGCTTCGTGCTGTGTGATTGGTTTGAAACCGGTTTACCAAGTGTCGTGGTGGTGAGGGGGTTGTGCATTTTCTCAATAAAATATTTTAGAAATGATCGTTAAAATAATTCAGTGTCTTATTCGAGTAGAAGGTATTTTTAAGTACTCGGAGGTTACTTTATTCGAAGAAGCAAATGATTTCGTTATTTGGTTATTTATCGAAGGATTTTTTAGTTTGTTATGTATTTGAATAAGTGTCTTCTGAAACAACACAGGGCTGCATAATTTAGGATCATAAAGGCTTTTGTAAAAATGTGTGTTAGTTTTGTTGGAGTTTGGATTTTCTCTGGCACGTACAGTTTCTTCAGAAGTTGGTTTCACATTTTGAGAAATTACCAGTGGAAAACAAGCACATGCCCCGTTTTCTGATTTGAGAGGAAAGCAAGTTGAAGGAATAATTATTTTCATAAGAAATGCCGTAAGATATTGTAATTATTTTAAGCGGTACTTGAACTAGATGGTAAATGAAAACGATTATCAAATTTTTGCTGGAATATTACTTTTATTAGGTCAGTTTTTAGTACATTGTACTTGGAATAAATCATTGGTTATTAACTTCTATAATTTGAATATTTTTTAATAAATTGGAAAATTATATTGCTAAATATGTGTTGTGTATTTAGTAAATAACTAAGAAATAATAGTATAGATAATCAAACTCTCTATCGAGTATATCCATTTTGAAAACAATGAAAAATCTGTGTGGCTCTTTCACTACACATTTGTTTTTTCACAGCGCGAAGAAAATTTAATATGATTTTGCTCGGAGAAACGTACATGCTATTATTTATTAGAAGGTGGTAGAATTGCACTACATTGCAGGAACTAATTAACGATAAAAAAACTCAAATTTATGCATGTGTAGCATGTTTTCCACTGGGCCCCTGAATTATCGATGTGTTTTTCGAATTCAGCACCCAAGAATGCATCAAAAACAGCTGAGATATTGAAAAGAGTTTCTTCATCGCAGGCCTGTGTAATTTCGCAAATAATTTCAGACGAGATACCTAATTGAAAGCAGAAGAGTTCCGAGAACGAATGCTATTAAAATCAGCCATTTATTTTATTCTAAAGTAAAAAGTCATTTTGAAACGATTTATTTGGTTGCACCACAAAATAACGTCACTTGTCCCAAATTGCTTTTAAAATAGAAATAATATAGTAGCTTAAATAAACCATTATTTCGAGTATTATCTTTTATTTCGTATTTCAAATAATTCTCGCCCAATTGAGGGTTCAGGTATTGCCACCGACGCTGATAGCCCTGGCCCACGACGTTAAAAATCATTTAGAAGTAAAGCTCTAGCTTTCCTAGCGGGTATCAATGGTGGCGAGGCAGCGTGTCAAGGATATCCGTTCTCCTCGATCCAAAAACTACACCGTTCTCTGTTGAAAGAGCAAATCCAACGACCGCGGGGCAAGTACAATGAGAAGCCGATGTAATCTCCGGAAATGTTTAGGGGAAAATTAGGCCGACAGTTGTCGACGAGCCCATGGGTGCCGAAAACCATTGCCCCCTCTGAGACGGTTTGTCAAAATATTTATTCAGTACGCCAGCCACCGTATTTTTTTTCTCCCTCTGGCGATTCTGTTAAGTCTGTCGCAATAGTCCATCTTTTTTTTCAGGCTTCGCCCCGATTCATCGATTCCAGTCCACACGGGGTGGATCACTCAACTGGGACGAGTCATATCTGTTTTTTCGGTTGTAATCGGCGAAAAATGTGGCGATGGAAATTGTTGAATGGCTTAAAGAGATCCATTTTCCTATAGCCAAGTCTTTTCAGCAAGTTGCAGCGGTGCATCTGGAATGTACAGTTGCACCCCTTTTTTTTGGTGGGAAGATATTTTTTTTACATAAATCGATTCTTTCGGATATTCTGCGTGCAAAAGTATTGCACTAAGGTGCTCGAAAAAGCAAGGAGTTGTGAAATATTTGAAATTACTTTGTTTATTGGAAAAAGGTTCAAATGCTAATTTATTATATTTTAAACACTTCAGTATTTCCATGGCGAATGTTTACATTTTAATGGAGGAGCGTTTGAACGCCATTTGAATGGGAACGTAGAACTTTTTAAACAATCCGATATTTTTTTTCTTTTAACAAGCAAAAAATAAATCTGAGTGGTTTTAGTTTTGTGATCCACTCTGTGTGATATTACTAGGTACAGTTTCGTATCTACTGAAGGAAATGTTCAACATGGTGAACATGTTTCTGAAATTGTCAGGACTGCAGACATGAAACTGTGATCTTGTTGAAATCCCCATAAGTAGCCAGTAATGATGTTCGTCCAATATAGTCTTCAAAATAGTTGTCGATCTCTAATACCATCATTTATTTTCAGGACGAAGACGAGATTTTGATACCTCAGGTCTCCATGAAAATTCGCAATTTCAGTTAAGTTTGCTCTCCCAAAAAAGTTCGAAGAAACAAAATTGATGAACAACCACAAGAATGTTCTCTTTCGGTCATCGATATTTTTAAGAAGATACCAACACAGCAAAATTCTCTAAAATCTTATTAATAAAAAAATAGGCATACTAGACCCACTAATAAATATCCAATACATGTATTAAGTGCACAAAAGTGGGGAGATCAGAGATGGCCAATATTTTTATATAAATAAAAACTTCCAAAAACCAGTAAAAGTTAAAAAAATGATTCATCATGTGTCGAATAAAAAAAACTAACTTTACTCATCGAATAATCTAAAGTTAAAGTAACTTTTAATCGATCCGTTATTTAAATAATATATTCTACATTCTGAAATATAGAAAAACCACAATAAAGAAAGTGAGGGTCCTCAGTTCCGAAAATTTCCTTATCCGAACGATCACGTCTCCCTATTAATGCGGATAGTGGAGCTTCTACTACTTATTCAACACGTTCCAAGCATTTTGCCTATCAAAAACTTCTGGTTCGACTAATAGTCGACTGGACTCAAAGCTCACGACACATACTTATAGTCCGGGTGATTTGGCGAGCCTTGAACCCATCGCTAAATCATTTCCAAATATCGTTTACAGGAGCGGTAGGGGGAGGAGACGTTTGCGGGGGTGAGTTTAGTTCGTCGGATACTTCGGAAACTCGTCTGGTCGATTAAGGCTCGCGTTGTCGCAGGCTCCTATCCATGGCGTACAAAAGCGACGGTGACGTCGGTGTCGTCGTCGCGGTAGCTTTTCACACCGGCGCTATTTTCTCCACGCCGCCACCGCCACCCTCTCCTCCTGTCGCCGTAAGGGCGCGGTTTACGTCACACGGTTTTTGTCCCTGCTGCAGAAACTGCAGCGCTAGAATGGGACACGAGGCGACGACGGCTGGTGTATCAAGAGAACGACTGTTTGCGAGGGAAGCATAATTTAAGGGCTAGTCCCGTGTTTCGATTAAAGAAATTGATCCCTCGGTGTTTCTTCAAGGATTATGATTTCAAACGTGAGTAATTGAAGTGTTTGGTCAGAATTGGAGAAATTGGTGAAGATTAGGGGTCTTTGAATGGAATGATACGCAGCTGGATAGGTTTGGATGACGGGTAAGTTGACAGTCGACAACGGCTATGGTAATTTCATTCATATAATTCTAAGAATACAATTTTACGGTGGATTTTGCTTTCGTTATGATATGAAATTCGTACTTTCTTAAGGGTAACCACCGGTTAATATTTTTCAGAAAATCGATTTTATTTTATATATATAAATTATTTTATATATAAAAAATATATATATATATATATATTTGTAGTGTAACATTCCGAGAATACCCTGTAAAAGTTTCTCACTAAAATTCGTAAAGGTATAGATAAAGGTATAGAAACACGATATTTCGATATTTCAAAAAAACCTTGAGGCATTTGATTCGTAATTGGACTCGTTATTGCAACTCCACTACTACATAATTTTTTGAAACACGGTTTTTTTATCTGCATATTTGTGCGGAAAATTACCCGCCTTTTTTGCACTACTTCGTTGAACGGTAGGTACACCAACATCGTAGTTTTGGCCCTCTTTGCTCGATAAGAAGGGATTTTTCGAAAATCCAACCCGAAGGGGGTAAAAAGGGGTGAAATATGTTTTCACGGACTCTTTATTATTTCCTAGGCCCGATTAGATATCAACTTGGTTCTTACAAAGATTGCTCACACAAATGTCAAAAATTAAAAACTAAATTTCAAACTTTTGTCGTAATCAACCCCTAAGGAAGTGAAAAGGGGTGAAAGTGTTTTCATGGGGCCCATAATACCTCTTAGCCCCGAAGCGAAGCGGGGTATTTTGCTAGTATTTATATAAACATGTAAAAATATTTTTTCTCTTACATGTCACAGACTTTTCGAACACCGAACTTATTAGGTAAATAATTTCTCAACACCCGTTGCATGAATCCAGCCGAAATTGAAAGAAAAATTAAATTCCTTTGGAAAATCACCGCGTTCCGACGGATTTTACATGAAGGCTAATACGCACGAAGCATAATCATTCCCATAAGAATTCTTGCGCCTGATCGTTCTGACGTAACTGTCAGACCGGCAGTGTCTGCAGAGACACGCGTCCATTCTAACCACAGCCTAAGGGCGATTGACTTAATTTTATTTAGCGTGACGGTGATTTAATTGCTAATGCGGCATCGGGCTCCAAAGGTGGCGACACTCGTAAGTACGGTCCAGGGGCAGTATTAAAAGGGAACACCGAAAGGCACTACGTCTTCCGGCCTCTCCGTGCACTTTTCTGCGTTAAATCAGTGAAACGATCGGGACATTATTCGCGACGGCCGTGGAGAATCCATGAAATTCCCATCGCAATAGCTTCACGTCCTGACAATGGCGAGGGGTCGTCGGGCCTCTCGTTCTTTTCTTTCATCGCGTTAATGAGCTTCCACGCTAATGCACTCTACCTTCCAGTTTTATTTTCCCTGTTTTTCTTCGTTCCTTTTTTTTTTCGAGCGCAAGAACATTGCCGCGAAACAGATTTGCCCGTACGAATTCTTGAGATTCTGCCTTCCGTCACCAGCCGTACTCACGGTACAGGAAACATTTATTGCGTCACTCTGAAATTTATGTAGTACGCGCAATTTTCATAGTAATATCATTTGATAAGATCAGCTAAAGATTTTTGGTATCAATAATAAGAGGGGTATAAGTGATAACGTGATTATTCGAGGGACGTAATAAATATCTCTAAAGGTACTGTGGGTAACAGGTAATTAATAACAGAAAGAAATGAAGGGAAAGCGTGTCAGAGCTTCGTGGTTCATTTAGACGTTTAACTTGAAGAACAATTAAGATATAAGAATAGGTACTGTGCGTATATTTCTCAGAGCTCCAAATTTCAGCCTTTCAAATCAGAGCACCACTTTCATTTCCAAACGACAGAGAGAAAAATCACCATTCAAGGAGCCGTTTGCTTCGCTCCAACGAAAGCAGTATACACACACATTCGGTAAAAAGGAAAACAAGAAACTTGCATGGGATGCAAGGGCCACGGGACAAACGAGGCTTCCGTACATCCGCGCAGGGCAGAACGATGATTTTATACGGCATTTTGCGCGCACGACTCGGCCGAAAAGTAGGCATCCCCTAGTTACTCGTAATCGTTTTCATATACTTTTATATTCCGAAGTATCGCACTGTTCCCCGTCGTATTCCCGTTTCCGCTGCTGGATACCCTCTGTATACGCGCGTTACTCCGTCCATACGAGCTTCCGTTGGCCCCCGTTCGCCCTTCCCTGCTTCTCGTCCCCGCTTGCGTCACAGAAGGAACCTGGAGGACGAAAGCAGAGCCGTAGATTTTACGGCTATCTATCTATCGAGCCATTCCGTACGTGTGCTGGGTTCACGGTGAATTTTCTCTACGGGCTTCCTCTCCCCGTGTTGTGCTTCTGTATCGGACTACGAATTCCTTGGAACTACCCTCGCCCTCTCTCCCTTTCGCCCCGTCCGTCCCCCGTCGCCCGTCTTTTTCAGGGTGGACCAAGCCACCCGCCGAAATGTGCCAGCCACCCGTTTCTGTTTGAAGAGGGAATTTTACAGTCGAATACACTTGATGCAAGACGTACAGTTCTTGTCCGACTGTCTCGACCGACCAGCAGGATCTTCCGTCTCAAGGGCCCATCTTCGATGGTCTTACATCGAGATCGCTATCAGCGATACCCCTGCGAGTAATTAAAATCGCCTCTCTTGGCGAGTCAGATTACCTTTCAAGGGTAATTAACATTTTATGCGATGGATTTTAGAGGATTATTTGGGGGTTGACGAGGGGAGGTGTTTGGTAGCTTCTGTATGTTTGTGTGTTTCTCTGTCGCCTAAAAACGTTCGAACGATAAACTCTGGGATCAGGAAACGTGCCTCAGCTGGTGACCGTAGGGTTTTAGTGGGTAAAAATCCCACACTACCCTGGCGCTCGCGGGGGATTCTCCTCTGGAGGCGTCGGGGTGTCTTTTGAAGATTCCCCACGTTAAAAAAAAAATAATTTATAAATATAATTAACATTTCATTTTTTTGAACGTGGGGAAATTTTCAAGACACCCCGACGCCTCCAGAGGGGAATCCCTTCTGGGGGGCGGATTGTGTGGGATTTTTCCCACCAAAAACCCACAGCCACCATGAAATGTTTAATAATTTACATGTAAATATCTCTATTATTGAGGCCTACTGGCTTAACCGCTCGGACACCTATTTGTCAACCAAAATATCTTTCCACCATGGCAGGCTGAATTCTCCATATTTGGAGCTGCCCTCTTTTTGCACCAAACTGTATAAAAATCCTCTTATCTCGGGTAAATAATCACATTAAACACCAATATTATGTTATAAATCTATCTATTACAATTAGTTACGTTTAGAACAATTATATTGAAATGTTCTAAAGTGCCTCTGCTCCATCATCGTTACCCGTACCAGAAGTTACAGAATTCTTTGTTTGAACTCAGAGTTCTTTGTTTCCAATCAATGCTACCTATAACTGAATTTTATTAAATTCTGGAGCTGCCTCCTTTTTGCAGCGAAGCCATCGATAATTACTGTAGCTTCCTTGTTCCCCGGATTTCAGACAAAATGTTACTACACTGCCCCGCCGTTCTTTAATACAGACTATAAAGCTACACACTCGAAAAATAAAAGAGTATTAAAAAAGTATCCCCATCGGGCTTTCATTCCGAAGCTTTCATCAAGCTGCCACCGGTGCGAATAATTTCGCGCCTCACTGTATACAAATTCCTGTGACACGCGAGGCAGATCAAACACTCGAAAAGCAGGCGGGCAGAGGCAAGGCCAAAGAAAAAGCAGGCGCGAACACGAAGCACTTATAATTGTCGCGTAATTGTAACGACCGTCGAAGGCGTTCGAGACGGCAAACGAAGCGAGCATTTCCAGTATTTCCACCCCCGGGAGTGCTCGGCGGAAAGCGGAACGGAGCTACGAAAGACAAAAGAACAACCTGCTTCGCCCTGCCTAAGAAACGAAGGCAGCAACTGTTTACTGCACAAACACGCCACCACCTCTTCCGCGAACCAGAGTTGCGACTGTTGGAAGAAGAAGAAGAAGAAAAAAAGGGAGGGAAGAAGGCGAAGGGGGATGAAGTGCAAGTGGAAGAAGAGCAGAGGAGGAAACTACCCCTGTGAAGGTCCCATTGGACGGAGGAGGCGAGCTTTGAAGGTAGAATTCCTTAGCCACCCCTTTCGCTCGGCGTAACAGACGGCGAGGAGGGTGTCGGCATTTTTACGCGGGGGCAGTTACGAATTAATTGAATGAGAGAAGCGTATCCCTCCAGGACAGCGAGGAAATATGGTCCAACCGGGGGGAGGATCAAAGTAACGTTCTATCTGTTTCGCGCGCAACGACGAGGCAATTTTTTTTTTAACAGGCCTCCTCTTGCTTCATCCACCCCCATTTCCTCCTATCTCGTTCTCTCCATTCGACGCAGTGCTCCTTGTACAAATACAGCGATTAACTCACGATGTACCTGCAGGGTAAAACAGTATTCTTGAAGATATATACGGGACAGCAAATCTCTTCTCGACTGCTGTGCTGCTTATTGAAATAATATCCAAAAAGTCCCCGAAATATGCTAAGTACAGTCATTGCACGTGGAGAATCGATCACCTTTCGCATCGGAGGTCGAAAAGTAGGCGGAAATTGCGAACTTTGACACCCTGCGTTTTTAAAACAAAATGGTGACTTCAACCCTGCCCTAATTTCACGCGGACCACATCAGATCCGAATTTAATCAGAGGCCCAGGCATCGAGCGCGAGAACTGATCGATCGGGCACGAACGGAGCCGCCGCCGATTTCAACCCTCGCTGTATCTCCGCGCGGCACTATACGCGGGGCAGCGCACGTGTCTTTGGCAACGGAGAACAGAGCTGTGCGAAGAAACGCTCCGCGAGGTTACCGTCTATTCGGAATTCAGAAACGATCAATGCTTCGGGGGACCCCCTTCTCCCTTTCTCTCCTCCCTTTTTTCGCCTTCACGACTCGTTTCCCATTCCCAGTTACAAAAGGGTGAGGGGAGGGTGGAGGAGGAGACAGAGGGGGGTGGCAGAGAAGGAGAGCGTGTAGCGCCAAGCGATCTTTTCTTATTCTTATTTCACCTCTCGTGCTCCTTTTCCATTCTCCTTTAACTGCCACCATCGTCGATCCCTCACGAGGGGAGGAAGCTTCGCAGGGGGTGCCAGGGGGCCTGGTTCGTCGGCGAGACGCCGCGTTGACAGCCGACTGTTCGCGGCGAAGCCGGAGGTCGAATGATTCCCCAAACTTCCGGGGGATTCTTGCACGGATATCGCCCTAAAGCGCCACGGCTCGGGGGGTGGCTTCTCGCGATTCGCGTTTCACGATACGCGAATTCCTTCTTCCCAGAAGAGATTCGTCTAACGATACAGTCATTGACGGAGAAGCCTCTTGGACGACGAAACGATCTACTTGGACTTCTATAGATTTCTCAATTTTAATAGGTACCTACCCTAGCATATGATTAGTACTTAACTTATCAATTTCCCTTGTTTCCGCTATTTCGTTTGGTGGGTTAGTTTGATTTTTCAGAGGCTTAAAGGGTTAGCTACCTTCAAGAGGTAGAAAAAGATAAAATAACACTTTTTAAATAACACTTTTTGATTCTTTTTACTATTCTTCTTTATGACTATGCAGCACGAAGGAATTATAATTAGAAATTGGGGTGGCGAAGTCGCTGCCTCTGTAATCCATTAGCAAATTAATTGCAGAATTTATAGAGTCTTCCTTTCGCGAACAGCGCGGGAACACGAGAACTTGTCGAACTTTCGCAACTCTCGCCAGAAATTACAACCAAGTCTTTGGTCGTTAGTCACAGAGTTCCTTAACGGAGTAACTGAGTGGTCGTGAACATGAATGGACCCAAAAACTTTATTATTAAATGCAATATCTGGCGGAGCTTCTCGAGGAATAACACTGCGACTATTCTCACTTCATTAGGAATACATGCTTCTATATTCGCTGCTACGGAATCTTCCACGGTTACGTTGCAGAATTACCAATTTTCTTCGAAAAATTTTGCAAACTTTGTTGCCGATTAAATTACTTCCCTACGCGCGATACTGTTGAACATAATGGATGAGGAATTTACAGTTTGGAATTTTATAGTACCTAACACTAAATATAAAAATAGTACAAAATATGTTTAATATCGAGATTTATTTAATCTAAATCATGATCTAAACTGTGGTGTATAAATGAGAGAACGTTGTTATGTTTCGACCTATAAAGTAGCAGTGAATATTTGTATATTTGTCAAAGTACGAAATGTGAGTTATTAAGTAATTGTAATGTGCAATATATTTGTGTTGTATTACATATATCGCGATATTTATTTTCAATTCCAAGGTACACTTCACCAGATTCACCACTAATAGTAGTATTTAATTGTTTAAAATTTTAGGAGCTCAGATTATGCATTCTTTATTTTGACAAAGAACTGCTAGCATGCCTAAAGTGTTAACAATTACGCCATTCTATTATCAACAGTACCACGGCTGCATGGAGATGATTAATGTGCGGAAATCCGATGCCAGCTACAGTTCAGACGTTTCTTTACGAAGTTCGACCTGCGGAGGGTGTGAATTCAAAAAATAAAGCACGAGGGAATGCCCCCCCGATTGATAAAATATGAATAGAAAGTCAATGGCCATCGTACCAAAATAAGAAAAAAAGAAATGCAAAATTACACACAACGTCAAAGTGTCATTCCGTGCTACTGCAGTCAAACATGATAAAACAGATCAAAGAAGCTCATTCCACATTTCCATCTTCTACAAATGTGAACTTTTTGAAATAAAGATAGTTCACAAGAATTATGGCGGGAAATTTGAAGCATTATTCCTTGGCATTAAAATAAAATAATACTGCACCCTAGAGCGCTACAATTAGACTCTTTTCAAGACTATGAGTTTGAACTAGGTGGAATAAAAATTTATTCCGTAAGCGATCAATATCGCATTAAACGACAACGAGCAGTTTCAAAATTTCTACCAGCCGATCGTAGAAATGCCAGACGTACGAGCGGCTATCATGGACGATTGGGTGGGAATCGCGCGAAAAATAGAAGCTGAAAATTTTCTAATTGAGGAGGATTCGATTACCGTCGAATATCGACAATCGCATATGGGGGCCGGGGGAGGGGAAAAAAAGGGGAAAACTCGATTTGTCCTCGTCACGCGGAGGAACCGGAAACGCGATTTGTACGTACGATCGATCAAAACCCTCGTCTGTTGGCATCAGGGCCGACGTCGTTCCATCGGAGCGATTCGATGAGCTAACGCCAACTTAACGCTACACACCCCACTGAGCCGCACTCGGTCAGATAACTCGTGGATTTTCGAGCACCGTGCAGATTCTCGGTCGCTTGCTCACTTGTAGATTCTTCGATGAGTTAATTCCTACCGACCATTTAACACGTCACCTCGAGATTACCCCCGCATGAAAACCGCGAAACCGACCGAAACATTATCTGCCGGAGGTCATCGTAGTCTGACGAGTGAGTCGCGTTCCCTTGTTGGGTAATCTTTAGGAGACCCAAGAACGATTTGATTATTGAAATCGAGAGTGCGCTTCTTTGTCCGAGCGTTGATCTCACTTGGGATGCCGTAACAGGCGTGTGTTGTACGCTTCGGTGGAATATTATTCGTGGACTGCTGAAGGGATGATGAACTTGAACTTTAGTATTGTGTTTAGGAAATAAAAGAATAGTTTAGGATAGTGGGGTATATTTAGACATACCAAACATGTCATATTCAAATATGTCACGCGTTTAGAATTGAATTATAAAGGGGTTATGGAAACTATAAATGTAAAGGAAACTCCGTCTTAGATAGGGTAAGTCAGGGGTAGTCCGACCACCGGACAGGCGAGCCAGTGTTGATATTTTAAGACCGAAGCAAGATGGGGCACTGTGTGGCTTTGAAACAAAATAAATGAATCAGCTTGTTGTTGATTTCGCATTGGCAATTATTGCAAAATCGTATCTAAGTAATAAGCTTTGCAAATCTGAAAGTTTTTTGACCGAGTTATAGTGTTAATGGTATTTGAAAGACAGGCGAGTTGGACCACGTTAATTCGGACAATACGACCACATTAATTAACTATTATGAGTAGTTCAGCGCACATTAAGGCACAGAAGGACAAAGGAAATACAAGGAAGAAACAGAAAAAGCTTTGACCTCCCTCCAGTAGAACCGCAAAGATTGAAGAAAATCCATCCTGCATAATTTCGCACATAACTAAACAGAATACAATCCTCTAGAGAGGAACAGCGGTAGGTAAACCCCATTTAATCATACAGAAGCTAACAGTGTAACATATAAGACTTTGATGTCTATCCAGATCTATTTAAAAGACCAGAAAAATAATAGAAACTCCATCTTGGATAACTTCGTACATAAGTAAAGCGAACATGTTCCTCTGAAGCTCTAATCAGTAGTAGTCACCATTGAAGTATACCTAACGATACAACATCCCTTAACTCCTTCACTCCAAACAGGCCCAACTGCTCGCTGCCAGTTCCACCGTAGCCCACATTCGTGAGAAACGCGAAGGATCGTGACGTGTCGCTTGGCCGTAGCGTCCCGTTTCCCTTCGGCTTAATCACTGGCGGGGCGGGTGACAGGTTCCTCGTCATCTTCGTTCGCGATTATCGGGGCAGGGGTGATCTCGCGCGAGGGCCGGGAGAAGCCGCGGAAAAGGGCGAGCGTCGGAAGGCGTAAGAGAATGGAAATCAATACGTGAAGTGAGCAGCCAGTTTCAGGGCAGGAGCCTGCCGGCTTTAGAAAGCCTTGAGACGTCGTCTGTTCATCCTCTTTGGACCCTCGTGTTAAGAGAGCTCGAGCAAGCGCCAGAGCGGGCGACACAGCCGACGGGAGAGCGATGGAAACACAGAGAGACAAGGAGAAAGAGAGAACCGGCGAACCTCCATTCAAGACTAATGGGGTTAAACGCCTTAGCCATCAACTGAACGTCTCCCTCTTGATTCTTGGACGTTTCGATTCGACTTCGAGGATATCCCTTCGAGTTCCGCGGGGCCTCGATAATGCCTCCCTCGACTCCGTGGGCGAGCCTCGCGGGCCTCGCTTTAAGCGCCTCGCGTGCGCAAAATTTGCACAATTTACTGTCCAGGCGCTTGGCAAAGTGAAAAGTAATAGGGTGCACGTGAACCTTAGCGGTCGATTATATTTACTATCAGCAGATTAATTTATAATTCATTTTGACTACGTTCATTCCTGAATTTGGGGAAGGAGCTGTAATTTGAATAGTTCACTTTAACGCTGCGCATTTAAATTTTCGGATCATTCTTGAAAAGTATCAATTTTACATCGTTAAATAAAAAGGTTTTAATTTTCTAGTCTTTCATTCTTTTCGGCGAACGTTGCTGAGTATCTCGGTACAAGAGGATACGTTTTTTTAATGCGTGGACTATAGTCGAAATCCGCATCGAACGGGAATGTAGCGGCGTTTGACTGTAGTCGAAAAAGGCAGAGAAAGGGTTAAGGGTTCCCTGGCGACAACGTAGTTGTTTGGAAAAATTTATTTGTGTTAGTCGGTAACGCGAAGGAATGATGATCATTTCGAAAAAATTTCTTCTCGTAGCAAAATCAAGGTGACATTGAACTTTTTAAATGGGACTGTATCTATGACTTTTATTTATAAGATTGTAGGGAGTAGTGAGACGAGTTCAGGGAGTAGCATGATTTAACATCTTTTATTCATAGTAATATTAAATTTACTATAGTGAAAATAACAGTGGGCACAGGCGAGTTTTACTGAAATCCTGATTAAGATGTAACATGGACATTGAGCTGAATAATTACTGCTATTCCCACTATCGTGAATTTAATATTATTATAAACAAACTCGTTGAACTCTTCTTACCATCCATTCTTTGCAATCGAGAAAGAAATTAGCGAAGAACTTGATAAATAAACCACTCCTCTATTTATTTCTAAATCGTTTGCCTTTTTCCTGCGAAGTTTGCGTAAAATGTGAAAATTTACCTTTGTGTGCCATGTCGTCAGCGGTCACAGAGGCTAGGAGGCCGGTGGCGCCCGGCCATGGAGCGACCGCAGCGCCCAGCTGCTGCGAAGGCAGAATCTTCGGGCCTTTAGGCACTTCCGGTCACTAAAACAATGAAAGTCTCCCTTAAAAATTACGATCGTGTTTGTTATCGACATTAACCCTCGGTTGTCACACCTACTCTTTCGAACGTAGTTGTCACACGGGTCGATTCGACCCAAGTCAATTTTCAAGCAGCTGCTGTTGAGTGGCAAAAATTCCGAGATACAGAAAATTAGCATTTAAAGTATCATGTTTAGAAAAAATTTTGAAAGGAAAAAGTTCTAGAAAAGTTTTAGCTTGAAGAATCATAACTTTTTTAATTTGTAATATTTTTAGCTAAAAGTGTATAATTATACTCTTGGGAAGTGGTACCTTGGTAGAAAACCAATTAAAAAATTTAACAAAACAATATTTAATAAATAAAATTCCCTACACATGGCTCCATTTTCAATGCTGCCTCAAAGTCAAATTTCGCGCTCATTTTGACCCAGTGTGACAATCGAGGGCACCTTCCACAGCACCCTTCCTGTGGAATATCTACAAAAAAATACTAATCACTCACTGATTAGAAAATTCAGAAAAACTTTCATAGGACGTTGCTAGAATTTTAACACTAAACGCACCAGCAAATTGTCATAAGTTCAAATATGGACGAAAGAAACAGAAATTAATGCAAAATTTTGAATCGAATTTTAAAACTGGTCAGTATATAGAAGTTTAGAACTGAAAACAGAGAATATATTTATATTAAAATCGCATAATGGTCAGAGTAATACGCAAAGTAACTTCGTGATGTACAATCCGACACTTTCCAATGTCGTAACCCTGCTTTTAAGATTATTCGAAAAGTGTGCCCTCGTCTCGATAACACTTGTGTAAATTCGAGTCATTTATGTAAAGCAAGTGTGGCCCAACTGTCTCGAAACGAACGAAAACATGAAGTTATACATAATTAGGTGTGTTTATCGTATAGCAATGTAGCCAAAGAATTTTCGAAATTATATTCCTCAGCTCAACATTATTTATAAAAGTCATACAGGAGATGCACCTATTTTATATGTCAAATATACGTGAATATTTTTTTTATGTATTTTTTTATTACCTATTTATGTGGGATTAATTCATTTTATATCCAATGTCAAACTGACCCTGCATTCATCTTACGCGACCACATCCACCATTCGTCTTCCGAGGGTTAAAAACAAGTGGGAACAGTAGTACTCGAAAAAGGATCGCAAGAACCCACAAACCCTAAATTTCCTCCTCCGCCCGTGCAATTCCTCCCCTATCCCTGGAACATCATAATTACGATTAACGGTTGACAAGAGCTGACACGCTACACCCCCGCTTAAAGAGTGCCTACATAACGCAGAAGCTCGCGATGCATTTCCTCTCGGTTCGGTTTTATTCAGGCTACACCGCCAGCTACGCCTAATTAATATACTTTCATCCGACTCAATGACAAGAAACATCGTAATTACCGTGGCAACGAGGTTTCCCCTGTAACATTGAAAAGGTGTCCCTTCGTTCTAATTGGCTTCATCGTAACGAGTCCTCCACCCACCCCCGTGGGTCCCTGGCATCCCCCGCCCTTGGGTCTGGATAGGGTACGACTTGTTGAGCAAAAGAATCGGCATCGGTTCTTCTACAAGAGAGCTTTAAGGGGCCACAATACGCGTTTCTCTGCGGACGCGAAATCCCTTTTAAAAGCTTAGATACACGCGGGGTGGCCGCGTTTTGAACGAGCCGCGACGTTCACAGGTCTCGAGTGCCGTAATTACCGGGCCTCGCACTCCGCGGCGCCATGTAAACTACTTACACGTGTAACGCCCACTAAACCTGTCAGCCTGGCGGAATAAAAAAAAAAAAGCGAGAAAGAGAGACGGTGCATCGCTTGGAAACGATAAGGGGTCGAGAACGGTGGCGGGCGTAATAATTAGAGGACAAACGGATCGATCCTGATGTACAACGAGAGGCACCCCCGGATTCACCCCTCTCGCTCTCTCTTAACGAGCGGCGAAGAAAGTCAGAACGGGCACGGCTCGTTCCGGTGCCCTTCGATGACGTCTCGTGGAGCTTTTCGCGATCGCACAAGCAGCGTGCGTCGTATGTTTAATTATTCCTCTTCAAGTATTAGATACTAGTATTGGTGTCGTATCGGTGTGTGTGGCTTCGGAGTTGGGGAATGAGGACTTGTGTATTTTTCAACGAAAGGTAGGTACTTAAGTTTTACGGATATTCTTATTTTCCGATATTTCTCGGCTCGCTTACGCCGGTTTTCGAGTTTTCACAAAAAGGATGTAATTAAAATAGTAAATAAATATTTGCACTTATTTTAACATTTTTCAGTTTTTTTAATATTATGGAATTACAAAAATATAACAAAATAAAATATATTCTATCTGTACAAAACCAAATTTAAAAAAAATGAAAATATCTAAAATCCATAGAAATAGGTACGTACAATTTTTGAGTTCATTTAATATTTATGGATCTACAAAACTATAAGACAATAAAATAGACTGTATACAAAACCAAATGAAGAAAAACTAAAATAACTAAAATCTGTGCAAAATATAAATCATTTAAAAGGTGGTACCAAATTATAAATCTTTATTCCACTTAGTATTTTTTTGTTCTGAAAATGTGTACTTATGAAGATCAATTTTACAGTAAACTGTTACTTACTACAATATTCTTATGTCCGAGGCGATTTCAAGTGAAAATGTTAACGGTTTTAATTAAGTAATTAATTAATTAATTAATTAATTTCTGTATATTAATTCTAGTATATAAAACCGGGTTTTTAAATTTAAAAACCGGGTTTCGAATTTTACAAATTTATAAATAAAAACCAACAAACCCTAATCAATTTTATGGAGTACTGAGCATGAGAAAATGTGACGTATTGATCATGGGCTTGATTAATGGTCGTATTTCTTTTATTAACAGTTTCAGTAAATGTACTTCTCTCGGCACTTTGTCTTTTATTAATTGCCTGATCTTCAGAGAAAAGTTTGTAGCAAAATACACCCTTGTGATCTAACAATACAGAACGCAACATCTCTTTTCTGTTAGCAGTTGTTTTAGAAAACGATTACTTTTCTTCAGTTTCAAGTTGTAATCTATATTTAACTTATAATTAATTAAACTCCATTGTTATCATGAAGTACTTTAAATGTGAGGAACGTGAATTCTTCAAATCCTGTACTATCATTAATCTCAATTGACCTTCCATTTCGTTCTTCCAAATTGAAATTGCCACTTCACAGCTCTCAAACTATTTTCAGAGTATGGAGTTCGTTCAAAGCACATTGTCATTGTAGAAAATAGAAATCAGAAACTTCTTTCCCTCTCTGTACCACATTTCTCCCTTCCCTTATAAAATAAAATACCTTAAAGATATTGTACTAAGTTGTAACATAGACACTCTAAAGGCCACCAAATACAGTTAAAGAAATCTAGAAACTAGAAAAATGTATACATAAAACGTTTAATTTCTAAAACATTTCTAATCTCATTCTCGAAATTCTGCAACTTACCCATAACACGTTTACCCTCAAACCATTAAGCAACAAAAATATGCATTTCATTTAAACCTATTCGGGTGAATTTTAACTACTAGAAATTTTAAAAAAGAGCAATACCACAAGAAGCTTTATTCTTACACATCCACAATTCATTCTGTTTATCCAAAAAATTGAATATACCATCCAATGAAACCTACGACCAGGAACCACCCCTTCCCACCTTGTTGGTGTATTAAAACCAAACAGTTTAATCAACGAACGCGCACGCAGCTCCGTTAAATCGCAATAATGAAGGGGGAAGAGAGCCGAACGGCTGGAACAGAACCGTTGGGGCTAAAAGAAAATTTTCGAATAATCCCCTTTCAAGTCAAAGTGCAACTGCATGCGCAGAGATCTCGATAAGAACTCCGGTGCCGTGTTTCGCGCCTGGCAACCGAGTGTGTATAGGGGCATAAAGCCGGCGAGAAGAATCTCTGGCAAGCAGAGAGGAAACGCGACAGTAACGAACTAATTAGGACGTAATAAATCCTGAAATCGTTACTTTTTGCACGCGCGTCGGAGCACAGGCGACAGAGGGAGCCGTCTGAATGGGACGAATAGAATGAAGCTCGTAGAACGCGGAACGAAACGCGACCACGAATCAGCACGGCAGTTCATTCAGAACGATTGCAAAGGATACACAAGGTGAATTGATGATTTAACACCGGTTATCGTGAATAAGAGTCGCAGGCCCCTTCGACGTGGTGAAAACGAAAATCAATGTGGCGATGATGCTCGAAACTCGTCATACGGTCGACGATTGAGAAAAAAAGGCTAACGTTTGCTGGCTGTTGTGGTAAAAGGCGTTTGGAACGGAGACAGTTGCGAAATCAACTGTTAGGCCTGAATTTAACGTTGAAGAAGGAACATTTTGGAAACTCTTTCAGGATTTGTTGCAATAAGAAAAACAGTGGAGAGGTAATGGTAGGGGGTGTGTATGAAAGTGAAGGTTGGATTGAAAAGGAGGAAAGGAAAGAAGTGTGGGTTTCGTCCTGGGCCTGCTAGTGTCCTTGTGAGTAAGGCTATTTTCTTTTTTTAAATGTTTATTGGTATATATATATTTCTTTACTGTTATAGTAAAGGAACTATCTCCCCATTATTTAAGAAAATTAATCGAATATCAAGCGTAGGAGTATGATATATTTAATGTAATAGTATTTGAAGAAATTTCTAATTTATCTAGTTGGTCGAATTTTTCCAGAATGGCTTATATACATTTTGCTTAAGAATTATTGTAACTTACACTTTGGCTAGGCAAAACTATTTAACAACGCACTTGTGGCTTATTATAGTTTTTTCGAAGTCACAGCTGATGTGCAATACTGTACAATGTATTCAGGGAAAATATTAATTCTTTGTTTCGCTGTTTTCGTTATTTCGTTTTTCTGTGGAAAAAAATCATGGCATACATGCGACTGGGGATTGCAACAGCATAGGGGAAAGCAAGGGGTGGCGAGGAGAATGACAGGAGAAAAAGGACAAAGTGTGACAGAAAGGGAGAAAAGTACATCGCACTCGCATATTGCGCAAGAGGATTACCTCGGATTATGCGCGACTGAGCGTAAACAAGATCTCACTGGCTTGTGTTTACAAGACGCCAAGCTGTCGATTTAGTAAACTCCAACTCACCTCCAGCTTCGTCCATTTGCATCATGACGGAACACCGTTAACGCAAAAATCCAATACAGGATTTGTCAAAGTTCAGCGGTAATCCATTTCGAACGTAAATTGCTCGTATCGACTTATCTTCCTTTGTGCATTATATAGGCCCTCTACAGAATTCGCAACAACTTCCTTTTCTCCTGTCAATTGACTTAATACGCATTTTGTGGAATAATTTAATTAATTTTCCCCTTTAACTATGCTTTTACTTTCTACGCGGATACAAAATATTTCTCATCTAATTAGTCAAAAGTAAACACGTTGAAAGTAAAATATTCGATATTAAAGCAAGAAAGACATGATGTATGTATCTGGTAATGTTAACGTTAAGCTTTTATTTATGTATAAGAAGATTTTGCCAATTTTCATTAACAGAGGTAGATACCAAAAGGAAGTCTGTGTGGTGTATAATACTTACGAGAAATTATGTTCAGTGATGGTCGAAGGAAATTTTAACACGAAGCAGAATCAAAGACTGTAATTTAACAGAAAGGAATTCCACCCTTCTCCTGCCGCGACATATAGAGAGGGAATTTCGCCAGAGCAGACCAGTGATACCAATGGAATAATTAAAATTTAATAAGGGGACTGCTCGTACACACATATGCCAAAAAAAGGATCCATTCCAAATTCTCGTTTAACTTCGAAGGTATTTATAGACCTACCAAAAAAGTGGTTATTGCAGAATCTATATATATAAAAGAAGAAGTCCTGACTGTCTGACTCATCAACGCCCAGCTCAAACCGTTTAACCTAGGAATATAAAATTTGGAAGGTACATTCTTTTCATGACATAGGCACCCGTAGAAAGGATTTTTGGAAATTCCATCCCTGAGGGGTTAAAAAGGGGTAAACTGTGTTTTCGCGGACTTCTTAATATCTCTTAGGCCCGATTAGATATCAACTTGGTTTCTACTTACGAAGGTTACTCACACAAATGCCTAAAAGCCAATTTCAGGATTTTGCCCTAATCAACCCATAAGGGGGTGGAAAGGGGTAAACTGTGTTTTCACGGACTTCTCAATATCTCTTAGGCCCGATTAGATACCAACTTGGTTTTATACATACAAAGATTTTCCACACAAATCCCTAAAACTCAATTTCAGGATTTTGCCCTAATCAACCCATAAGGGGGTGGAAAGGGGTAAACTGTGTTTTCACGGACTTCTCAATATCTCTTACGCCCGATTAGATACCAACTTGGTTTTTACGTACAAAGGCTACCCGCATAAGTGCCTAAAAACCAATTTCAGGATTTTGCCCTAATCAACCTCTAAAGGGGTGGTGAAAAGGGGTGAAATTTGTTTTCGTGGAGTCCTTAATATCTCTTAGGCCCGAACCAAAGCGCGGGTATATTTAGGTAGTATAAAATATACATGGAATCAATTTCCCAAACTATGATAACATGAACGTCAATACAGCAAACAAAGTGTCCCATTAAAATTCACTTATCCGCACAGTCATGCCCCCGATTAATTTAAATAATCGAGGCTCTACTGTATTCCATACTATATAATCCCTAAACGTCGCGAAGCTACTGCACCGCCGCGCCGTCGCCCTCGAAGTGCCTGCCATCGTGAATCGTGGCACAATGAACAAAGTGTGACTGATGAACGGGGCGCGGGATAAAGTCTTCCTGCAAAGTTTCACCAGCGCGGTAATTTGTACACCGTTCTGCAGCCCTTCGTGTTCTTTAACGCGCGGTAACAACGCGAAACAGCGGGGAGAGGCTGGTATTATACACGCGGATGGTAATAGGTTCCATATCCACCAGCTACCGGCGCATTATGCTTTACATTTCCGGCGAAACACTGTTAATGGCACTGCCACCACCACCACCGTTGCATCGCGCTCTAAATCCAGCCCCATAATACACGACCGAAACCCGCGCGAATTAACTGCTCGCTCGCGCTGCCGTACGCAGTGACTTCCGTCCCCATTCTATTTCGCTTACGCGCATTAATTAATAATTTCGTCAGGGGGTAATACATATAAACGCGACGTTTATTTGGGCCGATAGGAAAAGTGCTTCATTAACCGGGTCGTTTATTTCACAAACGACACCGGTGACGTTTCACGCGGTTTCGAGTTAGGCCCATGCAGCGCTGGAAATATTTATTGCATCGCTCGAACAAACATGTTGTCACTCATACGCAGGGCCGCGTTTACCAAAAGGCGCTTTAGGCGCAAGCTGGGGCCCAACGGCCAATTTGGATGAAAGCTAAGTAGGCTGCAGCCGAGGGTGGGAAATTGTAGGAGGCGCAGAATTTTGGGGAGCGGCGAATTCTTGGGGGCGACAAATTTTAGGCAGCGATAAATTTTGAGGAGCGGAGAATTTTGGGGAGCGGCATATTTTTGGGAGCGACAAATTTTGAAGAGCAGCAAATTTTGGGAAGCGACAAATTTGTGGGGGGCATCAAATTTTGGAGGGCGGCAAATTTTTGAGAGCGATAAATTTTGGGAAGCGGAAAATTTTTGGGAGCGACAAATTTTCTTTTGTTGAAAAAGAAATAGAGGGAAACGACCAATCAAAAAACTATCCCGTCGTGCTTATAGCCATCCGCATATAATTCCTAAAACATTTTGGTTTTTTGATTTTAGAAGCACCTTTACTGTGAGGCGTTACAATGAAATGAAGCTTTTCATAATTCCGATGTAACATATCTTCCAAAGTTATAGACGATTAACCATCTGCCCTTGAAGCCATATATTTGCGAATGAAATGTCTATTGAACCGTAAGAGTTACAGTTTGGGGTCTCTCTTTATCACACAGGGTGTTTCACCTAACTCGAGCACATTAAATATCCCCCTTGCTTTTGACGATAGGAAAAGATATGAGAGGGATACATGATTTGTTCGGATGGGGCACATATTATCAAAGGCAAATATTCTTATCAAGCTCATATTTCCCGTTAAGGGGACTAGGCAGTCAGAAATTCGATTTTTTTTTATTGCATTTTTCGAAAGTACCACCCTTCCCGAGTAAAATGCCGTTTGGTTTATGTCAAAACTCGCAAAACTAAGGATTTTACAGTCGAAAAGGCCTGCGCGCACGCAGGTAGATTAGTTCCTCTTCTGAAACTTTGGACGCGTTTTTCTCAGAATCACATTTCCTCTTCGTTTTGCAGTGATTGCGAAAAAACGGAGGTCCAAATCAATTTGAAAAAAATTGAGCATATGTAAAACATGTCTTGTTACGACCCACACCTAAACATAAGTCTGAGAAAACTTCTGTTTTGACAAACAAAAAATAAAATGGCTCTTTTTCCTGGCGAAAAATCACGTTTCTTTAAAATTTGCCGTTTTATAGCCGCCATTTGTACAATTTTGATTTTTTTTCTTTTTCAATAGGTTCAGGGCAGAATGAGGCTAGGGCAAAATGTAAATTTGAAAGGACAGGTCAAAATTCAATTTATTACGGCCTGCAGCACTGCAAAATTACAGCGGCTCCAGAAAAAACGCTTACACATCAGATGACTGTAGCGTTGTCATACATATGTATATATTATTGAAATAATTTTTTTTTTACTGTTTATAGTATTAATAAACATTACCCAAAAGTACTAGTCACAATTTGTGTTCATCTCCTTGTAATTAATTCGCAAAAATTACTTGATTTTCGAGCGATCTGACTGCCTAGTCCCCTTAAAGAGAAACTGATCACAAAACTTCGATTAATTTTCCCCTAGAGAACCACTTCACCCACAATTTTATTCCGCGTTCCATCATCGCAGTCGCGGTCCGCGCAGCATCGCCCGCCGGAACCAACCGAACGCGTCGCGGCGCGCCACGTCTGTCCGCAAAACGATTTTTAATCGTCGTAGCCGAAAACTACTCCAGAAAACCCCCATGGAATAGCCGGGACCCTCTGGACGAGGAAAGGCAGGCTGACAATGCGCGCGTCGAATGTCACCGCGGGGCGTCCACACTTGCACGGCCGTCATTCACCGCGACAAGCGGATACGGGGACTCAATTCGCTCCACGGATTTTACACGGCGAGTCATGTAGTCTATTGCCTAATTACACCATAATACTGCGTACAAGAGAGCGAGGAGGGGCGGGGAGGGAGGAAAAAGAGAGGGTGGCGAGTTGGCGAGGGAGGCGCGCATCGTCGCGTGCAACCGGGAGAAACGGCGAAACAGAGACAGTGAAAGCTCAGCGTACCGTTCAATCACATTCATCTCTGATATAGCGCGAGCATAGAGGGTGTATTGTGCCCTAAGCTGTATTATACGCGCCGCCGTGTATGCAATCTGCATCCTCGCACACCCGTGCACAAGCGCGCGCCGCTGATACCGACTATTAAGCGGCAAGACAAGCGGCCGCAGGGGGTTCCTTTCGGCGCGTCGCCTGAACCTGCGATGTGTATTTAACGTCTCGCGGAGGTTAATTCCTGAGAGCGGATCAGGCGACGCCAGGGAGGAGCCCACGGTGCCGCGCGGCGGGCCAGCCGTCGCGCCGCGTCACGGCCGCGAGCAGCCACCCCGTTCGAGCCGTTCAGTTTTTCGTAAATAGAGGGGCAAGCGGGCGAACGTTTGATCGTTGGCGAGCGTAGAGTCCGTTGAGGCATCGACGCTGGAGCCACGGAGCCCTCGCCTCGGGACAATGCTGCTGGATCGCGCGCGATTCCACGGTAACGTGGCGCGGGGGATGCCCCGAACGGTGCTCGACTAATTCTCTTTGAGATTTCAATAAAGAATGAGGATGTGCGACGGTGGTTTGCAATACGCAAAAGAAGCTTGTGCTTTGGGGCAGGAGAATGGGCAGCATAGGAATTTTCCTAATTTTAAAATGTAACTTTTGATAGGAACACCTTTTAGAAAAATTATCGGAAATGATTGAGATATGATGCAGATTTCCGTTTCAGTTTTAGTTGTATAATATTCTCACCTGTCTGGAGTATACGACGAATGTTTCTAAGGGTAGTTTCAACTCCAGGTTTGGGAGCAATTGTGAGACACATGTTTGGTGTACCGTAAACTGGGGTGACTTTGCCCACTTTTCGGAAGAACTTTATTTTATTTTATTGCGAAGTAATTAGAACATGCCTGTGGTGTTTTGTAATCGATAGTAATAATTTCGCCAAGGTCAAACGAAAAAAACCAATAGTGAATTCGATCATATGGTAATTTTTCAGTCGGAGTAAAAAAGTGGGCGAAGTCACCCCGACGGGCAAAGTCACCCCAGTTTACGGTAGCACCTAAACTGCACATTTTTCACGAGCAGAATCCGCGTGGGGTCGTCCACTGCTCTTCTTTGCAACGTAATTATTCACATCTTTCAATAAGTTGTAATTGCTGGCTTTTCTTCATAGACTTTGTAATTTTTGAAATTGATAAATTTCGGTTTTTTTACTTCTAAATTGTTTGATTCCCCTTTGTTTAATTTCTTCCCGCGTCCTATTATCGTAACGAATATTATTTGCAATGCTTTTAAGGTTGACTGTTTACAGAACACTATGGCTGCACGACTCGAAATAGAGAAAGACACTAAGAAATCTAAATGAAAGTTCAAGTGTGCTATGATTTCGCCCATGGTATTAATCAGATTTTCCTTGGTGCAAATCCTGGCTCGTAACTTGACCGTATGATTCGTTGCAGACACAAAATTGTACATCCGTCATTGAGAAATGTGTGCTTTCTTTTTTACTAGGAGTGTGTGTTACGTTGAAGGGATCACCCTGTATAGGGGGCCTCAAAATCTATTAAGTGCTTAGGGCCTCTAGAGGTCTTAAGCTGGCCCTGGTTTGAAGTAACTTCGGTTTGAGATCGCTCGCAATTAAGGGAAAGATTGGAGGGATGGGAAATGGGAATTTGAAAATTGTGGCAGGGGATGTGTGTATTATATTTTTAATTCGTATTCGGTTGATGGTAAAATTGAAGATTAATTGAAAGTTGCTCTGCTTGTTTAGTAAATTATCCAGAGTGGTATTAATCGCTTTTCTTATTATTTCGTCTCTTAATGGGGTGGCACTGCTTTCTTTCAAGCACGAAGTAACCACTGAATAAAATGGCACGTCTGTAATAACTGTAATCTAATTGTGTACTACGTACTTGTGTCTGAATACATCCGTTCTATTCTGTTTTGTATGAATGGAAATGAATATGCGATCGTTGCTAAACTGAGTTCGGCGAGACTTCACGGATTAAACCTTATATGTATCGTTAAGACAGCTGTTCTCCACTTTGCACAACTGACTGCGATTGATTAAGTAGAATTTATAGTTTCCATGGAAAGGAGACTCGAAATGGTAAAACGAAAAAATACAAAGGTGTCGAATTGTACCATTATCGTTCTCCTTATAAACAATTCATCTATATAATAATAGAAACGGGAAACCTTGTACTAGAATCAAAATGTATCTTTGCTGGCTCGCCTTTGTACTTATAAACAATACACAGTTTTTTAGAAAAGCGTCACATTTCCTTCTGGCACCCACGAAAAAGTTACCTAATTAGTGTCGACCTTGCTAAAAATAGTATCAGGCCACACGGAAAAGTGGCGCACACATTACTTTATTGCACGGTAATTTCATTCTTCAAACGTGACTATTATTTTATAAATAATTTCCGAACACCTTAGGTATTATGGAATCTTTAGAAATTACACATGCCGTTCAAGGTACTTCAAATTGAAAATTAAAAGTAATTGTGTCATTAAAAATCATTCATTTTTTCCTTATTCGCTTTTCCCATTCTTATCTCTACGCCTTCGGAAAAACTAGGACGATTTTGCTCGATAGAAGAATTGCAAATTCACGTAGGTATCGTGAAACCAAAAATAAGGCGAATTTAAAATATTAGAAGTATTCTCATTAACCAATGAAAATCAGGAAAATTATTTAATTAATTAAATTTCTTATTTCAAATAAATCAAGGTTCCGTTTAACCCTTCATGGTCACACTGGTCCAGTAGACCCGCTTTTTAACTTTGGAGCTTAACACCGGTAAGTTTCTAGCTTCTCTTTCCAATTTTTTTGATACACGTTGTCATTTAATTTCTTACAAAACGCGTCTATTTCATATCCTACAATATTCAAAGTGTGTATTATAATTTTTGGGACTCGATTGGACTGGTACAGTTCGTACGGTAATTGTGTAAAAATCGGCCGAGTCTATGAGACCCAGGGTGACCACCGCGGAACTTTACAGACGTGTGACCGCGAAGAGTTAAATGTTCGTAGGTCTTTATTTCGAATTTCGTCTATCCGAATTTCGTCTAACCGAGAAATTCGTGGATGTTTCATGGAACCGAAACGATTCGTCAACCTCCCCATTCGGAACCTCGGGAAACATCGTAGCGATGGGATGAAGCGCGACACAAGTCTGGCATGGAAAGTTACACGAGTACAAGTACCACTCTACCGAATCTCAGGTACCGCCGCGAACAGTGACAACAGAAACGACCACGTGATTACGTACCAAAAGCTGCCGTCGGCCGACGCTGCTCCTCCGGTCTCCTTTGGAGGACCCCACGACGAATCCGTGGACAACGTGGTACCGTCGCACCGTGTACTTTTTCCACAGTTTTCACGAGTCGGAACGAGAACGACGGTTATTCAGCCGCGGCGCAGTCACTCGCGCGGTCCAGGCACTGAACTCCGCGAAAAAGAAAACGCGGCGTCACGAGCCGAAGGAAGGCGAATGGCAGCGACGATCGGCAACGGTCCCTCAGTGGGCCAGCATCGGCGATCGTTTTATCGTAACATTCCCTCTCTTTATCGTCGCCGAGCCGCCGACGAGTCCCATCAGTCACTTACCTCCGGCGTCTCACTGGCCGAACCGAACCGAACCGAGCCGCGTCGAGTCGGGTCGAGCGGAAACCGCGCCAAGAACCGAACGGCTCGCGGGTTTTGATAATGGGGCGAGCGATCGACTGGTTCCGCGACGGTGTCTCGCTGGTCGAGAGAGCGCGGCCGTCTCACGGGGGCAAATACGAGCCGGGGGTGGCTTGTACGATCCGCACGAGCGCAGCACACGTGCTGCTCTGCAGCGTGATTCTTCTGCTTTCTTGGCTCCCGAGAGCGCCCCCCCGCGCGGCAGGGGGAGAGAGACGGAGCGTGTGCGTGTGTCTGCGCGCGCGAGAGAGAGAGAGAGAGAGAGAGAGAGAGAGAGAGAGAGAGAGAGAGAGAGAGAGAATGAGAGAGTGAGAAAGGGGGAGCGGACGATCGGAGGGGGTTGGAGCGGCGGGGAGCGAGCAGGCCCGAACCCGGGGGTGCGAGCGAGAGAGGCGAGATCGGCGGAGCGGAGAGAGAAAGAGACGCGGGCACTAGCGGGCACTGCTGGCCGTGGAAATATTATTAGGTAAAGTACACGCACGGACTGGCACGCACCGACTTGCGGACTCTCGTTGGGTCGTGCTTGCGACCCCGCGATTCGTGTTGGTACCCCGACGTACTAAGGACCAATGGGCGGAGAGCAACGCTACCACCACCACCCCGGCCGGCGCGGTCGGAGGGGATGCTGGCTCCGCTTCGTGACATCATCGATTCTGAATGGTGGAAATGCTCAACCGTGCGGAAGGCTCATCGGAGGGCGCGTGTTGCACTGTCGACGCGCATGCGCCGCCCTACCGTAGCACGGGAAAAAGGGTGCGTGCGATAAGTTCGCGCCAGATGGAGACCGACTGCCTGCGCGGCACGGTGCTCCGCTCTAAAATTCTTTCTGCCAGTCGCTCCTTCTTCAGCCTCCCCTTCTCACTCTCTGCTCCCGAGCACGACGCGCGCGCGCTTGTGTCACAGTGTTCTCGGACGCTGGATGGACAAATTTTTCCGGACGTAGACCGGCGAGGCAGCCGGTTCTTGGGTTGCTTGTTCTTAGCGGGTGGTTGGGTGATTTTGCAAGGTGGTTGGAAAAAGATTGTTGGGAAGAGTACCGGTTTGAATTTTCAATTCACTTTATTTGAATTGTTTTGAGAGGGGATCGGAGCGTGTTTTGAATTTGGAATGCTATTTGTCAGACTTGGGAGAGGTTCGAAAGAAATTTCTGTGAGGGCTCTAGTGCTTTTATAGGGGAGGAAGGTAGATATTAGGTTATAGTTTGTGTGATAGAAGATAAAAAGACCCTTAGAGACTTATTTTGGTTTTCATAATGGGAAATGCTGATGTTAATTTATAATTAATGTTCACTTTTCAAATTTGATGGAAATGGGGTAATATTGAATTTTAACCCTGAATGGTTGAGGAATAGGAATTAAGTAAACCATTTAGTGTAGACAATATGTTGCGATTTAAATGTAGAACACTTAGTTATTTGTTAAATTATTGGAAATATAAGAAAGTTATACGATTTCGGGTGTATAACGTTAAACTTGAACTTTTTATAAAGATATTACCAACACAATTATTCTTCAAATATAAAATTGAAGAGTCCTTGTAGAAAACTCTGCAAGTGTCAAAATTTAAGAAGAATTGAATTGGAAAATGTCTTACTTGCTAGTGGTAATGCTATAGTACAGAATTTGATTTTTAGCACTTACAATAGTGTCAATTATACAATGGCGGACGAAAGAAAGATTACAACTATTAAAATCGCATAATTTTTTTAGAATTGGTCCAAACGACACGAGTTTTTTTTAGAAGCTAGAAGGATTATTTTACTAAGTGGCGTGTTTTGTCGTTTTGAAAAAATGCAATTGGTCGGAATATCAAAAAAAAAATTAGTAAATGCCGATTTTTTAAATTCTACAAACCCGTTTGTAGATTGCAAAATCGATTAACGTTGCTCTGAGCAACGCTTAAAGTTCACAGAATAATGTCGAAAATTGCTTATTTCGGGAATTTCGCGATTTTCAGCAAAAAATTCTTCTGGCTTCTCAAAAAAAAATCCTGTCGTTTGGACCAAGTCTAAAAAGTTATGCGATTTTAAAAATTGTAAACTTTTCTTTCATCCGCCACTGCCTAACCACCCATCGAATCAAGCAAATTGCTACTTAAATAAATATTTCCCTTTCACAGTGCTAACCCAGCAAAGTATTTAGCAAACTACTGTACACCTGTCCTAAATCAACGCAATATTATTACATGTTTCAAACAACGCTTCCCTCCGAATCTTATCCCTTCTTTAATTACTCCATACACAGGTCCCGAAACCCCGCTCCACTCAAACCGGATACAATTTGAATAACTCCAAACACTCTCAAGTGCCATCAGGGTTCGCGAACCCAGCGGAAGACCTAATGGGAACCTATACCTAAACAAATTTATCACAAATGATCGCAAGTGCACCCTCAATTATACTTTCTTCCCTCCTCCCCGCAAAGAAACTAGAATATCCTCACACTGCCAGAGCAACGTTCACGTCTACATTAACCGAGCAACCTACCACCGCGAATTCGAGGCGCATTCCCCAGAAGAAAAATAGCCGCCCCGTTACAGTTTCCTACGGATCGTCGGAAAAGGTTGGAAGATATATTAAAGTATAATTTCCAGTGGCCCCCTTTGTACAAAACGGTATCTAGTCACGCGTGGATCGGTCGTGGGTGCTATGCACTCGAAAGTATGGAACGCGGGGGGTGACTCACCCTCTCGTCTTCCTCTGTCGCGGGCCCCAACACCCTCCCCCGCGACTTTCCCCGCGATGGGGGGATAGGAATAACTGCATCAACCCCTGTCAGTGGCGCGCGCGTTTAGGCCCTCTCACTCCCTTGCCAAGAAGCAAGCTCGTTTCACACGAAACACCCACCGGCGAGCAAGCCGAGAAGTAATTCTCCGTCCGGAGAAATTCACTGCGCCCTGGGCGAGCGTGTCTCGCGTCCAAGCACCACTCACGGGGGCCACTTCCCTTCCGAAAGTGTGCCATTAGCCGCGAGATCTTTGACGCAATCGCCGGCGAGGTAACCAGCCGTCGCTTCGCTACTTGCGCGTGAATGTAGATCAAACAGCAGCCAAATGACCCGTGAAGGTCAAGTGTACTTGACGTTTCTTCCAGCGAGCATCGGCTGGCTTGCTCGACGCCTTGTTTGCTCTGCGCAGCGCGTGGAGGATGCCACCGAGCGTCTTCCACGACGGGACAAAGAGGTCTGCGCCCTGTCGAATCGTTCGCGGCTAAGGTAATTTCGGGGATGCTCGCCCAGCCACTTCTATCGCCAGCGAGATCGCGGAGCACCCTTCGGCCGACTTGCACCGCTCTCCTGCGTGCTCGAGGATCCTGCGAGCCGCGGAGTCACGATGTGAACCCGGCTTTAAGGGATCCACGCCTGTGGAAGTAACGCGTTTCGATTTTGCGTTAGCTCAGCTACGCGTGAATCCAGCCAAGGTCAAGTCGTTCCCCGTTTCCGAGCATCCCTCCGACGCTCGACTAAGGATCGATCCTAACGAATTTCATATTTAGGGTGGATCTGCATGAAGCCCGGGATAATATTTCGGTTAGCCGTGATTAGCGACACGTACCGCCTATAAACCCCCGCTCGAATATTTATCGTCTAGCTTCTCGAGCCGCTCGACGATGGAACTTAATCGAAGGAGTTTGTCAAACGGGAAGTTCGAGGGGCTATTAAACATTTCTGGTGGGCGCTGGATGCGTTACTCGGCGACGGAGGTGTTCTATTTTATTAAGTTCTTCGAGGAACTTTGGCTACTTGGGAGTTTTTTTCAATTTTTCTTGACTTGCTGCGATTAGTACCTGGGTTTGGACTTTTTTTTAATTGTTCAAATAATTGTAAGGGGCAGTGGGTTTATTTGTCAAAGTTTTGGAGGGTTAATTTAATAATGCTTAAATGTTTTTGTTACAAATTAAATGATGTGTTCGAGAGCAAATATAATATATTGTTTTATGAATAGAAATTGATTATGTTGCAATGGACGTACAAAATTAGAGATTATTTTCTGTATCGGAGAGGGTGTTACTACTGGATATACCCCTGAACCGTGTCAGGAGGTCAGTAAAGGGATTTGAGAGGCTAGATTTATCTCTACGCAGAAAGTTAATGATAAATTTTACTTAATGAGTACTCAGAGTAAATTGATAGCTGCTTAAGCTCCTTAAACAATTATGTAAATGTAGAACTCTTTATATTTAATACTGATAACATAATTGAAGAGTTTTTCTGCATATTTAAACTATAACTATTTGCATGATTGTTACTCTGTTATGGAACAAGACCCTTCACCTGAATAATGAAATGAAATAGGAAAATAGATTTTTATTGAGAGATTTTATCCTCTTAGGATCAGAGCTTGTGTGGAGAACAAACTTTCTTTCGATTTCTTAAATTTCATAGTTGTTTAGAGTTCACGGGTAAGAACCTTCCCTTTCGACTATTGGCGAATGAGGCTAACTATATGTGCATGACACTTTCACCGTGAAAATAGAGAAGGAGCCATGAGTTATTTTACTGTAATGAGAGTTCTAAGTAAGTTACGAATTGAACCTTGTTACTTCGTAAAATTAATTACTGTTTGGTGAAGAATTTGCTAAAATAAATAACTATTCAGTGGAAGATCTCCTAAAAGAAATAACTGAATAACTATTCGGTGAAAGATTTTCCAAAATGAATAACTATTCAGTGAAATATTTCCTAAAATAAATAACTAAATAACTATTCAGTGAAATATTTTCCAAAATAAATAACTATTCAGTGAAATATTTCCTAAAATAAATAACTAAATAACTATTCAGTGAAAGATTTTCCAAAATAAATAACTATTCAGTGAAATATTTCCTAAAATAAATAACTAAATAACTATTCAGTGATAGATTTTCCAAAATAAATAACTGAATAACTATTCGGTGAAGGGTATCCCAAAAAAAATTACTATTCGGTGAAAGATTTCCTAAAATAAATAACTATTCAGTGAAAGATTTTAACATACGAATTTTGTTCTTAGGTTCACCTTTGAATTTTATTAATAATATTCATAATTAATAATCATGGTTACCGACCACACGACTATCACAATCAAAGACTGGAGGTTACGAGACAGTCGCGTATCGTCCGCGTCTGTTCACTGATTGTCCGCAGCCACTTGAGTAAACGTGAAAACCACGGCCCACATTCCGTTGTCAATAAACCGGCGACAAGAGTTTCGAAAAAGGAATTATTTATCGACGTCGATAAGCTCTCGATAATTTGTTCGATAACAGCCGTTACGATAAAGCTGAACTTAGCTTTGCGCAGTTGCCACTGTATTAGCATAATTTGTTTTATTTCGGATACAAAAGAAGTCGTGTCGAAGGTTTCGGTGCTGATATCTACGCACAGTTCCATGTTTCATAAACTCGCCATCAGAAGGATTCAACTGACTATTTCCTCTTTGAATATTGCATGCATATAACAATTTTTGAGTTGAGTAGTTTACACCATCCTCAAAGAAAGTGTCGTGGAATTTTATTAACATACGTAATATAAAATTTCTTAATGAAACTGTAAATTATATCTCTGTGAAACGGCGTGTCACAAAATGCACAAATACGTAGGTAGGTACCTACTTAATTTGAATATTATCTGTTTAAACTGAAAACATATGGAATAATCTGTGACTCGCAGATAATCATCAGAGGTAAAAGCACAGAATGATCCATGGCCGATAATAAAGTGATCAGGAGAGATTTAATCCCTCGCAAACGAGACGGTCGGGGCATATTGCGGTTAGCCGGAGTGAAGTTGAAAGCGTACGACTGAAGAAGTCTTGTATAACACATAATGGCTTAAATAATATAATTTGAATTTCGACCATAAAAATTGTTCTAATTAGAAGAGATGATTGCGGCGCACTGGTTCGGTCTATTAAATACATTTAATTAGTTATTAATTAATTAATAGAGCGAACCAGTTCGCCGAAATCATCTCTTCTAATTAGAACGCAATAGCTTAGTATACATATTTCTAATTTATTTATTTGAGAGGACATACCCCTTGTGTACAATAACGTCGTTGCAAAAAGAAGGGAATAATTGTAAGGTAGAGTAGGAACTTAACTTACTAACTAAGTATAGGATTTTAATTCTGACTACTTGTAACGTATATAAACATTTATTACCTACATTATATTATTCTATTACCTATTTTGAAAGATGAAGAGTTTTCAGAGAAAATATCAGGGGATTGAAAACTGAAATCCAGGCTACTGAGAATTGCAAATGCAACTTAAATTCACTTGGATGTAAATTGTTATTAAGCTTTGGTGCATAGTATTTTGAAGCGCTTTTAGTTATTTCTAAGCTAAAAGCTGTTGTATACTGCGTTATTTAAATAACTACGGGCTGGTTCATCCGACCCTTAAAAATGGGGTAGTTGAAACTGATGAGAAGGGGTTAGTTGGACCACTATGTATGTAGGTATAGTGACGGTTTCAGTATGCCAACATAATATAAACGAAAAAGTACCACATTAAGAGGCAACTGGACAGAGGAACAGTTAAGAAATGTAATAGATGCTGCAGAAAATAAGGCTATGGGTTTGAACAAAGCTGCAAAAACTTTCGGATTTCCTAAAGCAACATTAATTAGAAAAAGCACTTTGGTAAAACGAATAACATAAAATGGCTATTAAAACAAATACTGATAATATTTATTTTACTAGAATAAACCTGATATGTGCAAAATTGTATGCTGTTTCAGAGAAACTGTTCTCTACTTCCTTTGAGACAATATTTACTGAAAACTATTTGGCTTGCACTGAAGGGGTTATTCTGCACTATTAAGGTCTGCGCACACATGTCAGTTCCGTGTCAGTACCGTTCCGGCGTACTAAGAAGAAGAGGAGCATAGAGGGTCTCTTCTTCTTACCACTGGCACGCCGGACTAACACAGAACTGACAAGTATGTTTAGACCTTAGCACACTCTTACGTATTAGAGTCTGAAATACAGCGCCTGGGGGCCTCTCTCCAACCGGGCCGTCTCTCCCGGATTTACCCAATACTTAAAACCCCAGAAGTGAAGAATCTAATAAAAGTACACCAGGAACAACGGGAAAAATCTTAAAATCATCTTCTTCAACCCCCAATATTCATATTAACAATGCTTATCCAACACTATACTCCTAAACCACTCCCTCGTCGCCTACTCATTCATATAAAATAAAACCGCCGGCACTTCGAAAGTCTCAGCGTACATAACACGCCACTTTCAGACGTTCATCGAGACCTCGAAGACTACAATCTGTCCCCGTGGAACTTATTGCGAGCAGCTTACCCAATTCTGGCCACTCCACCACAAAGCGTGACGGAGAATGGCCCAGCTTCGAAAAGTTGGTATCAGTTTCGCGAATCCTCCCGCAATGTCCCGTATAAACGATCTAACGCAGAGCCACGCTATTGGCCGCAGATATCGCAGCGATGTTCGCGGAACGAATGCCGAGCACGCGAAGTGGGTCACTCGTCGCCGTGCGTTTTGTGGCATTTTCCGCCGAAGGGCCAGTTGGGTATGCGATTTAACGCGAGCGCCGCGTCGCTTGTTAACGCTCCGACGATGAATTTTCCCGCTTCGGGTCGGGCACCATCGCCTGCGCAGGTAACAGCACGAGGGGGACAGGTGAAAGGCAGGCTCGAGGCCAGGAGGAGGAGAGGCCGAAGGTGCCCCCAACCCACCTCTCTCTCTCTCTCTCCCCGAAGGAGCGAAAGAGGACGTGGAAGGGTAAAACAAACAAATTAACGTCAGAGTCGCTTGTTTATTGTTGGGTGGGGACACGGTAACCACGCCTTTGTCAAGCACGCCCTCCGAGCGTTATATTCCCCTTTTTCGCCCCACCACCATCAACGCCCCTGGCTCGCCCCGCTGTTGCACCCCACTCCCGGGGAGCCGCGGTGGTGGAAATGACGTGCAACAGGCTGCTCCCGCTGGCCGAAACCGTGGACGCTGAACGCCGAACGCTTGCGAAACATCGGGCCGTTCCGAGAAATGCCAGCTTCTCGCGTTACGGGGCTTCGCGGCGCTGTCGGAGGGCAGTGGACGCGAATCGTAAGGTAAATAGGAAGGAGAGAATACTCTGCGTAAGTGCGAGTGAAGTCCTGTAGCAGGTGGGTCTGAAGATGGGCGTAGCGGAGGTGGGGCAGGGGTGGACGCTTGTTCCCCACACCCCCTGGCGCAAACAAACAGAAATGAATGATAATAATGATAATAATTTTATTAACGGAGGCCCTTTGACGCATAAGAGAGAAAAAGATAACTAAACAAGGCGAGCACGATAAAGCGAATGTGAGTAGCATTGTATGGGAGGACGCAAATGTACATAGAAGAGGGATGTGGAGGAAAACCCAAACTGCATTAGATGTTGCAGAATCACAGCATCAGTCGGCTACTAACGATCTCACAGACAGATCGTTCGAGCGAATTAAACGAGCAGTTAAAAAGGTCCGTTTAACTGGAATAATTATTAACACGAGTAGCGGAATGGCTGAACTCGTCAAAGGATTTTTAAAGTATTTTTAATACAAAGGAACAATGCCTCCGTGGCTATTTGAATTATTGAGGCCCAGTTAAGACTGTGTTCGTGAACACAGTCGCGTCTAGGGCAGGATCTGCTCGGTCTTATCGAACGTCCTGGTCCGGGATGAAGCGCTTAGGGTATCCATAACTTAGAGATTTACATGGCAGCTTAAATTCAAGGTGAGTGTATTAAGACGTTGCATCGGGAATTGAATCAGGATCTGCTGGGCCGTACTGGACGAATCCGCGAGCAGATCTGGGACGCAATACTTTGATGACATTTGTATTCGTAATTTAGCCGGCATACGCTCAATACGTCCCTTCGCTAATCTAGTAATTCGACGATCGAGACGATCGCGATTTCGACGAGCGAGCGTGAATACGAAGAATTAAGCGGCTCTGGTAGCAGGCAGAGCTCAGCGGCGGGTGCTTGGTTCGAGGGGTTAGGACGAGAAAGCTGGACGTTCAACGAGAAAGCCGACACGGATTGTAAATTATACTGGCCAGATAGAGAGAAATTCATGCTCTGATGACGCAGCGTTAACCACTCTCCGGTCATGCGATGATCAAAGGTAACAGTAATGGCCCGTGAGAGGATATCCGCTTGTATTTCGCCTAATATACTGCTGGCTAAATGCTGACGCGATTTCGAGAGGTAGAGCAGAAGATGAGGTGGGAAAGGGAGAGATAGAGAGAGAGAGAGAGAGAGAGAGGGAGAGAGAGAGAGAGAGAGAGAGGGAGGGTGGCGGTAGGGGTGGGATAAAGGGACAGGGAGAGATGTGTGTAAACGCGTGTGTGGAAACAGAATCGAACGAAGCGGAGGAAAGAGGGCGAGAGGGATGAAAGGCGAAGGAGAGGGTGGAGAAAGGTGCGGAGAGCGGAGCAGGAAAATTTCAGGGAAAACGAGAGAGACTGGGCGACACGGGCTGGCGATGGGAGAACGGAGAGAAGGGCGGGGAAAGGGCGAGAGGGACAAGAGGGGTTGGAAGATCATAAATTGTTCAAGCAACGTGTGTACCTAAACGTGCACGCACGGTCGAGCGCGAGATCGCGCTTACCGCGTGGCTTTCAAAAATTTCACACGTTACCGATCCCTCCGACTCAGCCGCTACTCCGCCGGTCGATCCATCATTTCGGTAGTTTAGCCTGGAATCCGCGAAAATTATCCGATAACGTACCGCCCGCCTCGTTTGTCTTTGGGAGCGTCTCCTCGTCCCCAATGATGGACGTCGGCTCGATCGACGGCACGTAAAGTTTGTCGCCGAAGATTAACAGCTTTATCCGGTTTATCTAAATCGCGCCGATAATTCTGCGGACTCGAGCAGACCCGCGGGACACCCCGGGATAAATGTAGATTCAAATAACACGCAGCTCCTGACTTTACGGAACAATGCAAATTGGGGGTAGTTTTGTTTGGTTCTTACGGGCTGTTTGTTTTGATAAAAATTAGGTAGATACAGTATTATTTTCTCGTCTCTTCGGGTGGTCTAGGATTGATTTAACTCGTTTCTTCACCGAAGGGTTGTACCTTTTTCCTGGGAATTCAACGAGTCATCGCGTTCAGCGTGATTTAATCAATTCGATCTAGCAATTATTTAGGTTAGTCTAGCAATTATATTTTATTTCATATTTATCACCAATGAAAGTATAGCGTTCAAAGATTTCTGGTTCATTTTCAGTAGGGTGTTTTGAAAAAGTTGGGCAGCGAGAGTAAGTTTGCTCTAAGAGGTGGTATTGCTCTAAGAGATGTTATAATGTGATTTTAAATTTTTATAATTACCTATTATTATCTGCTATTTATCGTCGTCAGTATTAAATAATCGAATAATTGGAATTAAATGAGATTAAAAGGATTTAAAGAAAATATTTCGGTCATTTCAGAAACGACATATCGCTCATTTGCTGCAACGACATAACTCAAAATTCATAACTTAAAAGCTTTGTTGGACAACAACCGATTTTTCTACGCTAATAACTCAAAAAACTGTAAATTTTGAGTTGTGTCGCTGTTGCAGCAAAGAGTGATATAAAGAATGGTAAGGGAAAAAACTGAGAATGTCCATTTTTCGTGACTTTCCGATTTGTAGCATATTTTGTTGGTGGCAGCTGGGACTACAGAACTGTCGAATCACAAAGGGTTACAAATTTCAAATACCCCCGTAAGATAACGTTAAACGTTTGGCAAAAGTACTGGTTAAAAACAGGAAATGTCCATTTTGCACGGAATGTCCCCCAATTTTTACCCAAGCATAAGCTGTCGTCAATATGAAACAAGAAATTATTTAATAAGAAAATTAAATTCATTGTTCCTTGTTTCATTACTGGTGGATTAAAGAATCCAAAGCTTAATATTCTCGGTAAAGCTGTTTTGTGACATTTCCGTTTTCTCCCAGCGAGTCATTAAAACCGCGAAGTCCTCTGCTTCCTAAACAAGCGTCAACTCCCGAAACAAGTTAAGTAAACCACATCAATGTCTATAATTAAAATTCACACACGCACGAACCTTTATTCCCACGTGGATTTTACCTAAATCTTGTTTCTCTACCTCTCATTTTATTATCCCGCTGTATTAATACACTATCTGGGACCAGCGTAGTTGTAGAACCCGGACATTCTTCGCTATAGTTTCGCATGAGGATCGCACGTACACAAGCGTATGCTCGCGTGTCACCAGCAAAGGACTTTACTAAAGCGTCAACAGACGATGGTACACGGGTGTACCCCCAGGGTGTCGAATATAATGGGGTGTTCGTGTTCAGTATCGTTATAATGGTGTTTCTCTCTCCTCCCCGACAATAGGTCGGCCAGGTCAAGTGTGCGTATACTAATCATGTTCCTGGTCAGGACCGAGGTCCGAGAATGTACCGAGGAAATGCGAACTATGCACAACGCACAATGCCCCTCTCACACTTTCGACCAGATGCCACGGATATTCTGTCCGCTGCCCCTCGCTGAATGCAGAACACGGCCTGCGTGCGTGCACGTTACGCGGCCGAAACATTATTCCACGGTGACGTCGATGAACGTTCAAAGGAAAATCTGGAAAAACGTTGCGAACTGTTACATCGATGAGCCGGGACAGAGGGCGATGTGACTTTTTGGTCGGATCTCGGATCACGATGGAACGGGATATGGCCTCTGAATTTTGTGGAATCCAAAAGTGTGGATATTTAATCGAATTACCATTGGTGAAGTTATAATAAGTCCTTGTAAATTTATGTAAAAATGAAATTCTGGTTACGACTCGCGTAACAAAGTTTTAAGTGTTTGAAAAAAATACCCCGACGAAAAAAACCTTTTTTCAAAATTTATTGCACTATTGAACTTTTGCGTGAAATATTCGCTTTTGGCTCTTGTACTTTAGGAGCTAAGGTATGCTCTCACTACGCCTCGCCTCGGCGCAACTTCTTTTCGCACTCACATCCAGGCTCGCGTCGCCTCGGTTTTTCCGTACCTGAAGTTAACTGAGCTTGCCTCGGTTCATGTGTTTGGTGGAGTTGCTCAGAGAACCTTTTCCTGTGCAGTCGTTAATTCAGCACGCTCACACTGCGCCTAGCCTCTGTTCTTCAAAATATTCTCGAGGAAGAATCCGCGGCTCGGAGTCGCGCCGAGGCGAGGCGCAGTGTGAGCCAAATTGCCAAAATACATAAGAAAAGCATAGGAAGAATAAAATGAGCCGAGGGGAGGCGGAGGCGTAGTGAGAGCCTACCTTTACCTGAAAATTTGGGAGTGCCTATTGGACTTTGAGGTTAGTTTCCACACCCTTAAAGGGAAATCGGGAACGAATCAATCATACCGTTGTTCTTGCCTTGAGTCACTCTATGAACCCACAAAGTAGGGTTCCAATCGATGAGTGCAGGTTCCCGGTGTTGCCTTGTTACGCATCGCGACAATCATACCTACACTAAAACCATTATAAAGACCGAGCTTATAGAATATACTTTGTTATTTCCTACTCAGAGTTCCTTTATGAGAATCCAATCATCATCCCCACAGATATACATCTTTATCGCTCGAGGTGTCTCGCCTTATAAAGATACCAGGCTAAACCAACATTCCTAGTGGCTCCCGGTGTTATCCAGGCACCGGTTCGCCAACGACAACCTAGTGGCTCCCGGTGTTAATCAGGCACCGGTTCGTCCGCAACTAACAACTCCAACAAACAATCTCAAATCCTCGGGTTCGCAGCCGCCAATCACATTGCCCTCAGCCTCGGCTCGTAACACAGTATCAACCAGTACATACTAACAATTATTTCAGCTCCTTGAAAGCACAAACATAATTAGGTATAATATATTCTAAAACGTGCTAAAACGATCAAATAGGTAACTACTTACATTCCTGTTCCTAGATGGAATGCCACTTTCTAAATTTACCTTCCAAACCCAGAAACATCCTCCCCGGGCGATCACCGTTGCGTTACTTTGACTTACAATTCTAATTATACGCAGCTTGTAACTAGTTCCTTAAAATCCATCGCTCCATCGACTTCGATACACACCGCGTAAAATCAGAACACAAAGGTTGCTCGGAAAGGAACGCATTCGTGGAGGCAAGAAGCCAAAGTGCCGCCTACCTGCGTTGTATAAGCTGACGCCAGGAAAGACATTCTTCCAGCGAGATCCAAGCGACGTCAGCCCAGCTTTCCCACATAAACGAATGGAGAGGCCACGAGAGGGTGGTTCTGGCCGTACGAGAAATTACAATGAAGACTTTCGGCCACCGTTGTTGTGGGATCAACGTCGAGAGCGAGAAGTGCCGTCAACACGGGGCGGCGGATAGAAAGGCGCCGGGATTCACGGGGAGCGACGAAGAGGCACAATGTCGCGTCGGATTGCGTGGGATTAAAATCGAGTAGCCAGCTTTCGCCAAGGGGGTATAAATCCGTCTCTCGACGCGACCGCGCCTGTTCGTTTTTTCTCCACCACCCCCGGGTAAGTACACGATGAGCTTTAAGCCCATGAATAACGTAACAGCGAATATTCCCGCTCGCTCGTACACACTGGAGTGCGCTTTTCGATGCATCCTGACGCATAGGCGCTCCGTCCGGGACAATCTTTTCGCGAACTGTTGGTTGTCCAGAGGATTAAATGACCACAATCAGGTAAACTGGTCATGTTTAGATGGCGCGACTTAAATAATGCGAAGGGTAAGGGGGAGAACGAGGAATGTCACCAAACTGCTTTATCCAGAAAATTAAGTTTTCATGCATTAGTCCACTAGTAAAGAAACAAGGTTCGATGAATTTAATTTTCTTATATAATTTTCTTCTTAATTTCTTGCTTTGCCTTGACGACAGAAGCTTATGCTTAGGCAAAGAGTGGGTAGATACACTCCGCATTTTAGAGTGGACATTTCCCGTTTTTTCCCATTGCCTTTCATATTTAAATATTTATCGGAGTGATTGGGTTATCAGATTTCGAATTTCAAAACGAACGTCCTAATTTCTCCAGTGTGTAGGAGAGAAATATTCAATCCGTAAATGATGGTGTGAATTTTCTATTTTGTCGATGCCTGGGCGGCCAAAAATAGGAGCGACCGCAGGCCGTTTATTATATGTAAAATTTTAATTAATAAGAATAATAATCGAAACTCTTTTGCACGATAACTGTTTAAAATTCTGTATGTATAGATATAAAAGTAAACACTGCATATTAAATTCTTAATTAAAGAATATTGAATTAATAAGGGCGACGATATTATTTTTGCACCTGAGCGGCCAAAACCCAGGAACGGCCCTGTAAACAACATTAAATACAAGCTGGACAAAACATTCCCGGCATACGCGGTCGCTTCTAACAGCCTGACCCATTTTCTGGGCCATTCCTAGGCACCTTGCGCCCTAATAGTCTCAACTGTTTCCAACAAACGCCATCATTCGTTTCTTCCAACAACGCACATGAAAATAATTCAAGCATGGTCGACGCCAATGCACGAGTTCACCTTGCCGCGATGGCTCGAAGATGGTCCCCGTAACACGCGCGGAGGTGCACAAAGACACAAAGACTGATCGAGAGGGCGTGCACGGGGTTGAATGGCGGAGTGCTTGGATTTAAAATTCGGCCTCCACTCGAAATCGCGTTACTGAATGGCATCTGAACGGGGTCCCACAGCGTGCTGCGGGATTAAATACCCACGGAAGGTTCTCTCTACCCATTTCCACGATATCCGCCGCAGGGTGTTCTTGGGTAACCGCAGATGCGACACTTCAAAGTGATGTCGCGACTCGGGGGCTGTTACACGTGTAAACACGATGGAAACGCGCACGCGGAGCCGGGAAAGGATAAACAGGAGCGGGAGCGTTCTCTTAGCGCGTGTCGCAAGGGTGCGGCAAATGTACAGCGAACGCGTTAATTATTCGAATTAGCGTAGTTTTATTCACTGAAGAAAGCTGGACCTACCTGAACCCCGTATTCGTTGGTTGTATGCGTTTTAAGCAGGGATCGAAAATGTTCTGGTACTTTTCAATAGGTTCCACTTAAAACATGGACCGCGGAAATTTTTTTAAAAATGTTCTCACATTATAAGTTCCCAGAAGAACCGATAAAATAAAAGTTCTTAAAAATAAAGGTTCTAGTTGGAATGGAACTTATAACATATAAAAATAGAAAATTTTCTATAACAGGAACAGATATTTTGTTCACGATATTAAAAAAGTTCTCAATCGTTGTAACAAATACTGAATACTATTCAATGGATAGTACTACAACAATATTAAATAATTATTACAGTTAAATTGATATTCTGAATGTGTTATTTATTTGTAATACTTACCTACGTAGATATTTCTAATGTTATGATTTTCATACCTTTTACTAAATAAACATATGAAGAATATGATATTATATTGTTAAATAAAACTAGTACCTAATAGTTAAGTACTTTTCTTTATCTTATGAAAACTTTTTTAATAAATGTTCTACTGTAACTTGTTTCCATGGAACTTTTAGTATAAAGGTTCTAAAATATCTATTCCATGAGAACACTTTTTAAAGAAGTTCTTAAAGGTAACATTTTTTTCAATAAAAATTCCACAGAAACAGATATTTTCTTAAACAAAACATATAAGTTCTGACAGAATTTTTCAAAAAACGAGGGTTTTTAAGCAGTGAAAAAATAAATAAAGAAAATAATTTTTTTTTGATATATGTATAAATTCAAGCCATTTTTAACCCTTAGTATCATGATTTTTGAAACAGTACCTAAGGAACCCCGTGAAAGTACATAACTCATTCATCAAAGTGCCCTATTTCTTAAACCCCAAGAAACTGAATTCAATTTTTATAAAACTCTCGATTAGTACCTAAATAAAATATCACGTAACAAACTATCGCTCTTTCTGGGAGGTGAAACACGAACGTTTCACTATCCGAGCCTCGTACCCATCAGTTTCTTCAGATCATCAAGGTTTTACTGCATACCAATTTCTTCACGCCCGCGTGTATGCTAAAAATTCTCACGGTCTCGTTGTTGCCCGTGGACCATGAACACCACGCCGGTGTAACTTTCATCTTGGACCATCATCAAGGTGGTCCATTTCCCATCGTCAGTCATCTGCCACATTCCTTCGAGATATTGCCGCCTACACAGTATAAAGTGTCTGTTGCCTTTGCAGCAGGTGACCGGTCGTCGGGTCACCTTATACGCGTACCACGCATTTTTTCGCCACCCTCCGCCCCTGTGTCTAGTATTTTGCCCGTTCCCCGAGATCCTTGGTAGACGCTTTACCTTTAAGGTCCGCAAGGCGGCCCACGTTCACGGAGTAATGTTACGCTTCTGGGTGGTTCATCGTTTCACCGACAACATCCTTCCTTTTTTCAGAACTGCGAGGATTCTATACGCGCACCTACGTAGTCCTCTCTCTGAAACTCGAGAGTGAACGGCGCAATTAGTCCAACGTTCGTTCGCACAATATTTTCTAGCAATGGTCACGCAACGTAAAAATATGCACATATACAGTAATCTGCACCTAGAATAATTATCAACAAATTAGAGTCAACAAATTATTGACATACCCTTTAGGACAAAATAACTTTATTAAAATTGATCCAAACCACTTGAGTATTTTCAGAAGCTAGAAGGATTAGTTTACTACTTAGTTAAGTAGTCCTTACTAGAGTAAAAGAGGGAGTCTTATTTCTTTTCTTTAAGAATTATATACTCACTGTAGTATATTGTTCCATAATCTGTGTACCTACCTTCCAATACAGAATTCTTAAAGAAAATAAATAAGACTCCCTCTTTTACCCTAGTAAGGGCCTACCATGTGCAGAGGTCGTGTTAATTATTTTTTATATTTCTTGGGGTTTGGAGCTAATCGAAAAAGGGCTTCATCACACGTACCAGCCAGGTATGTATATCAGGAGTCGAAGTAATCCCTCTTGTAGTCGTCCGCGTCTATCACACGGCGATTGTTCAAGTGGAATTGAAAGCGTCGATCTATCACCATCGGAACTTTTTATGGAAATGACAGAATTGTGTCGGCGAAAAGGGTGTCGAAGCAAATAAGTGCAGTCGCGATACGACGCCTGTTCGGTCGCTAACAATAAGTGATCGATGATCGAGTTCCTGACTCAGCAGACATTCGCGAAACCGAACACCACGGGATATTTTTCCGCGTAAATATGCACGCGACAGACGCGACAAGGATATGCCCTAACGTATCGCGGCATGTATTACTTAACTCGATATTCATAGATTGCGTTACTGAACGATCCACGAGATCCTCTATGGTGTATCGTTACTGCTTTTCGTTACTGCTAACAAAACAAATTTTTTCACAAGTCAGATGTTTTAACTTTGTGTGCAGTAGGTACCTACTCTGGAGCAGTAAACCTTTTTACCAGATTTAGGCAAACGTTATTTAAAACACAAAATAAAAAATACAATTACTTTATTATTTATGCTTCGAAAATAAATAGAAGGAATGACCTTTTTGTGCCATAACCAAATAAATCGTTTTCAAATATGTTTTTTAATATAGTAAACTGTGTCAAATAAAATAACAGGCGAGTTTTAGTTTGAAAAACTGTTCTGAATGAGCCTGAGACAAATATAATATTGTAAAGAAAGAACACAAAGTTCAATATTAAAATTCTGACATATTACCTTTATTTTAAAATTTAAAAGCGTTCGCTCTTAAGACTATTCGGATTTCATTTGATCTAACAAACAACTGTGGGAGAACTTATTTAAGAGATTATTCTAGGTGATAGTTATTCAAATACAAAATAAAATAAAAAATCATTTGATTAATAACCCAACATAAAAAATCATTTGCTTGTTGAAATAAAATAACGTCTCAGTATTTGAAAATAATTTTGAATCGAACAAGCCAATATATCATTTGAATTATCAATTGTAAAATATTTTATTCAAATCATGCCCAAGTCTGCCTTTCGCGTCGATAGACTACTTAAAAGTGCAGTTGTATATACTATCGGTAAGTTAGTGTTTAGTCGCGAGAAATCTAACAATATATGTGCAATGCGCTTAATTACCAATGACCTCATCAATTTCAAATAAGAAAAATCTAATAATTATTCAACCAAATTAATTCTCAAATATGACACGAACTATTACACAAAAAAAACATTGACACATACATACCTACCATGTCCAGACCTTTGTCCCTTTATCGATCCAACTGTGGCCATTAACGGTCCATTAAATATCTTAATTAGACATTCTTATTCTTCACAAGTGACTATCACATTAAATACCATTGATACAGAACCTCTCATCATTCCAATCATTAAAACTGTCATCAAATTTCCAATTCAAAAGTCATAAATAAAAATAAATAATTCCAAAGAAGTCAGATTCAACAAAAACACGGACAGCTCCCGTAAACGACACGAGTGGGGCGTGGACAATAACAAGACACCCTTGTTCGAATAATAAATCTCCAGCCGACAACATTACCAGCCGACAAAAGGTTCTCGATGGGCGTGACTCGGTCTTGTTACTCGTTTCGCCCGTGAGAGATGATAGAGACGTCAACTTTTGTGCGATTCGTCGCGGGCCGCTGTCGGTCCACGGTGCGGAGAAGTGGCGCGGATCGGGCATTAGGTTCACGCTCGAAACGCCCGACGCGCTTCAACGAGGTGATGCACACTCGTCAACGTTGATTTGCGGCGCGTGCTGCGCGACCATGGCAATAATTCCGCCCATTGTTCGCTAGTGGAATCCGCTCGAGCCGCGACGAATCAGCGACGCAGCTGAAAGCTTGTTTTCCGCAAAAATCATGCAAATGAGGGAATTTTGGAAGTTCACGCGTCTATGGAAACGAGAACTATTATTGATAACGTGGTTAATTTCTGGGCCTCTCAAGCTGCGCGGGCATTGCTTCTATTCTTCTGTAACTTTTGTCTGATACTTTTTTTCTACCTTTTACAGTTCGATGAGTCACTTGTTTTGAATGCAGCTTCTAAAAGTCTCTTAGCGCCTAGAATTAAACCATTTGCTCTTTTAACAATTCTTTCTTAGGGATATAAGACGTATTTTCAAGTAAGAATGTTTACAAAATATTAAAAATTAATTAACATACAAGACGTCAAAGCGAGTGCTTACATAATGCGCGCCTCCACGTGGTGAACACGATTCTGATTAACCGGCTCGTCTAAAAGCAAAATCGCTGCAAGTGAGTATCCTTTAACTGAAAATCTGCAATGTGGAACTCGGTGGAAAAATTGTAATAAAAATTCACGGAGTTATGCAACCAATATCAACTTTGAAGGATTTCACTGAAGTAATTCTGGGATAAATGTTGCCCTAAATGTTGTTAAAGTTATGCGATCTTAGTGACCGAGGTCCACATTGGGGAGAAAAGTGTTTTGTAGGTTCAGTTAAAATTTCAACAAAAAATATCGATCCGCTCTCGAGTTACGATGTTCGCCGTCTTCGAGAAGCATAGTTTTGAGAAAAACGGCTTTAAAGCCAGCCCGTTACTTTTTGCGCTGTAATCCTCGCAATTTTTCTAATTTTTTAATGAAATCCTTTTCAAAATACTTCTAATAAATGTGGCTATCATAAACAATCGAAAATAAATTTCAATTTCTTGACCCCAAAATACCCTTAATAACTAACAGAGTGCTAATACAAAGCTGGTCATCAAACAGCGTCGAATTCCTTTTACATCACTGAACTTGAAATTGCTCGAAAACTTTCTATAACGGGACTGCGGAGATCTTCTAAATGAACAACTGTTCGACAGACAAATTCTGTGGAACATCCCCAAACGAAGGAATCAAGAGGATTGGGATAGAAAGGGTATGGTAGTCATGTAATTGATCCTCCTCTACAGATTCAACTACCAGGGTACTTGCCATTAACCCCTCAAGCTGGGGGAGAATTTTCGCAAGTCGTTCACTGCTTGGATTTGGTGTTTGACACTTCAACGATAGTTTCTATAACCATAATCTGTTGAAAAGGGCCATTTATCTGTGACAAGGAATTCCCTTTTTGGGGGTTGTTTTAGCAAACAACCCTTGAGTGACACCTAAGAAAAAAATCAGGAGAAAGCCTCCCTCCTTAACTATTAATACCCTTATTTCCACCCTTAATAATTGATCTGCAATTTCGAGAGAAAAAATATGCAGTACATAGAGCTGAAAAATACCTAGCTAGGTACTATGTGCATTTTGAAGCATTCAAATATCTTAACTAGTTGTTGAGAAAAGAATGGTAAAGTTTAGGGTTGTTATCCCCATATCACCCCAACTAGACTTGGCAGAGATCTGAAATTTCTCAGTGGTTTCTTAGGCTTTCCTCGGTTTCTTACTAAAATTGGTGCAGAGCTGTTTTCTCTACGCTTAGGTACCCGGCTAGGCCCTTTCCAAACGAGAAATGAACCATTTACCGCTGCCGAACGAAGCGCGCTCTTAAATCTGTGAACAGGCCGCGCAACAACATTACAGCTTGGCCTTCCCTGTCGCCAGGGCAATTAGAAGTGCGCCACCGTAGGTGCTCGCGGATGTACTCGAGCAAACAGGTTCGCGAGGGTCAAAGGAGCCTCCTGGAACGGGCATTTCACGCGTGCGCTGCGATTCCACGGGCAGCCGAAGATACCCCACGCCCGGGGGGGGGTAGCAGTGGTCGCGTTCGAAGGGTGGCCTGCACGAACAGTCGCGCGTTATCTAAACACCCAGTCGAACGAAGCATGCCTCCGAACGCGAAAAAAGACAGGAAAATTGAAACAGAGAGAAACGGGTAGGGGGTGTGTGTGCGTGTGTGTGTGGGGTGGATGGAGGGACAGAGAGGGAGAGGCACGATAGCATCCAGCGTGCGTGGATGCGAAAGAGAGACGTAATAAAGGGGTGGTTGTTCGGCGGGGGGAGGGGACCATGTGGGGGTGGCGGCGGCGGAGACGGCGGTGGTGGCGGTGGTGAGGTAGTCATGACGACCGCAGCGACCAATCATCCGGAAGTAACGCAGCGCGAGATAACTCTGCATCCAATCAGGTTTAAAGCGGGGACGGGGCCGGCCATCCCCCTCAGAAAATCACCCCCGTAACGAAATTTCCACCGTACGAGGGTAGATATACAAAACGACAGACGGCTCTCTCTCTCTCTCTCTCTCTCTCTCTCTCTCTCTCTCTCTCTCTCCCTCTCTATCTTTCCCACTCTCTCTCCCCCTGTCGTACTTACCCTCAGCGTTGCCTCGCGTACCGCTCTCGAACCGAGGATAAGCGAAGGCGACGGTAGTTCTTACCCCAGCCCTCCACCCCCGCGGGCCCTTCTTTTCCTTTAATTCATAATCTCGGCCCGTCAGTGATAACCTGCGGCTCGCAGATAAGGAGGGCCTCAGTGTCCTCCGAGGATCCGGGGAGGCACGATCGATGAGCTTTTTTGGCTTTGCTGAGGAAACGTGTACAAAGAACATCTTTGGCGTTGCTCCTTTCATTCGCCATGCACACTTTTTTTTATTATCACTCGCTCGATCGATGAAAGTGGGCTCCTCTTGTTGCTGTCGAACGCACATACCGTGAAACGACTTGTCTCGTGGCCCGAAGCGTAGATTCGAGGAAATCGACACTGAGGATTCTGTGCCGAGGGAACGCATTGGTTTCAGATGATTAGGTGTGGAGGTTTGAGAAGTATTGCGCATCGCGGGAGTAAAAAGGATTATATAGGTAAACGAGTCGATTGATGATTGTTAGAAGGTGAAACATAAGATGACAAGTGTGGGGTACGCTAAGGGTGGATTCGGTACTGAGGAACGATGAAAGGAGTTCGTATATGAATGTACAGGGTGTCCCGGATTTCTCCCGTAAAACAGTAGCTTCTGAATGATTTATTGAAAGTTATAAGAAAAACAAGAAATAATAATTGACTGGTTTTTTATTCCTAAATGATTTATTAAAAGTTACAAGAAAGACAAGAAATAATAATTGACTGGTTTTTCGTTAAGTATAGCGTGGGAACAGATTAGCGAGATTTTTCTAATCTATTTGTACAGGTTGTGTTTATTAATTAAGGTATTTTCGAACGATAAACCAACCTGTTGTTATCTTGTATTTCTGTTACAACTTTTTAATAAAGAATTTATGTACATTAAGGTGCATTAAGGTACATTAGGTATAAGGTTCCACATGAATAATATTTCTCCACACTGCCTCATGTTTACTGATATTAAATTCCTCTTGTCCTGCATTTCCTACCACATTCTATCGTTAAGTATGCGGTAACCAGACTTTCCTCGCCTTTCTAGCCCGTTTCTCGCTGATCGTGCCCCACTACCGATAAACCTATCGATATCGTGCGTCTGTAAAGCACTCGATAAATACACGCCGGTGACATCCGCCACGTGAATGCGTCACGATACCTCGTATAAGGCAGAGATGCGTTTATGGGCTGGCAGCGGGCCGATAAGGAGGCTCGTAAAACGAACGGCACCCCATAAGTGTTCGGGAGCAACTTGGACGTTACCTTCGACGCGATCGGCTGTCGAACGTATACTTCGCATTTGTCACGTTTATCGACTTCGGCTCAGCATGACACACTTTGACGTGGTAACGAATGGGATGCGTCTTCTGTCCATTGCAAAGTCGAGAAATCGAAAGGGATTCACTGTGAACCAGACACGAAGAAGTTGGTTCATTTAATGAAAGAAACGAGGGTAAATATATTTCGGTGGTGTGTCGACGAAGTGACAACTTGGGTAACGCTTACAAGGAATATGGGGCGTTGAGGGTGTAAATGTTGGCTTCCTTTTTATAGAAAAAGCAAGTGACAAGAAGGAATAATAATTCTCCAGTCTGTTGATCTTGTAAAATGGCACAGATTGAAAGTGTCCGTTTCATTTTATTAGTATACTCAGTGCTGGATTCACCAATAAGCGAAATCAACACGTGCTTAGGGCATGTGTAAAAAGGGGGCACCATAGAGATTTTTTGAATTTTAAAATCTAACTTTTGTTAGATACACTTTTTAGTTAAATTATTGGAAATGCCTAAGAAATCGTACGTCGTGTTGAAGGGATCACCCTGTATAAGAGGGCCTCAAAATCTTTTAAGTGCTTGGGGCCTCTGAAGGTCTTAATTCAGCCCTGAGCTGAGTATACTGCTAATAATTACAGTGGATGGCCAAATTATTATACTCATACGAAAAGGTTTGAGATTTTGTAAGTTCATAATAAAATAGATGTCTTGTTTTTAATGTTATAATATTATTTTTTAATACTAGTATATGTATTTAAGAATGCAAATTAAATACATTTAGGTATTCAGGTTTAAGCATTATTCTACAAGAAATAAACTTAGGGTAGATGTACCGTTTGTGGCCATTTGCATAATTATCTTATTTTTAAACTGCTTGCAGATCATTATGTGGACAATATAATGATCTAATAATGGTTTAGTATACCGCCAAAAATATAAGGTTAAATTTGTTGCTTACACGGAGAAATATTATATTTTTTAAGAAGTGGCCACAAATGGTGCATCTATCTTTGGTGTCGCCGGCGTGGTATGCTTCCAATGCATTCTGTGGCTACTTCCTGCAGTTTCGGAATATTCTGCCATACTCTGATGATATTCTCTATTATTTGTCTTAATTGTAATAATTTTATCCGGCCCTTTTAAAACCAAATGAGATTTATACGTTGAAAAATGACTCGCAATGTTGCCAGATGTTCAGGCATTGTTAGTTTAATTACAGCCACGACTTTCACAGATTTTGATGAAAATGTTTTGAGTATAATAATGTGGCCACCATCTGTAGAAGTGAAGACTGAAATTCTGCTTGCAAAGTCTGGCAACCCTTTCTGTGGGAAACACTTGTGTGGCTCAAGATTGGTATTTTATGAATATTCATGCATTGCCTATTTCTTTCTGTCCCTTTCAAAGTTCCACTATGCCTGTCAACTGAGTTTACTCAAAATATCAATCACAGATTACAGAATGGCCTCGCGTGAAATGTTAAAATACAAAATATTGAAATACGTGAAATTGCAAGTGAATTAAACTTTCCATAGCCAACTGCCCATGGCAGTCCGAAAAGATGTTATCGAAATTGGATATTCGGCTTTCGCACGGTGCTAAGCGAGCGCAATCGCTTGGAACGTATGGCACCACGCACCACGCTCCTCGATCGCAACAAAAACGAGCCGTTTTAAAGACGCGTAGTAACTAAACAAGGGTGAAAGTAGATGGAGTAAAACCATCCAAGAAGAAGAAAACACTGTTGGGAAGAATATGAATTGTGTGGAAGAATTCTAAAACCAGGGTTGCACCTGTGTGACGTTCTATGGCGTGTCTGGTGGGATTATTGAAGAATAATTTACTAGAAGTTACGCCAAGAAAACGAAACGTTCGATTTAAGTGAATACTGGGTAATCTAAAAAAAGAGAGTTATCCTAGAAGACAGAGAAAAAGCTGGAAAGAGTTATCCTTAAAGTCTTTTCACACGAGACAATATTGTAACTCATAACCGATATTTTAGACATATTCACTTGGCAGGGACGCTGCTAGTCCTAGAAAGGTGAAAATCTACAATCAGACAGAAATATGGTGTCTCACACGAGACTTTAATCTCCATTATTATTATTCTTTTATTTCCATCATTTCCATTTTGTTGTCACTGAGATTTTTGTGTGGTGATAGAGAAGCACCTTAAGGTAGTTTCTAACCGATTATGTCAGTCAAATTAGAGTTGGGTATTAAACGATAAATATAAAGTAGTCCCACTACGCCTCGCCTCTTTTCCTCAAAATATTCTCGAGAAAGAATCCGCAGCTCGGAGTCACGCCGAGGGAAGACAAGGCGAGGCACGGTGTGAGTCAAATTATCAAACTACATAACAAAAGCATCACAAGAATAAAATAAGCAGAGGCAAACTCTTCAGAAACACATTGAACAACTGTTTATTAACAAAGTACAAGCAACAATTGAAGACTCCAAGCAAAAAACACTGTTAGTGCCAAAAATAAAATTCTATACTATAGTATAATTCTATAAAATACGGTGGAAATTCTAATTATATTATCTATACTATAGTATTCCCATTGGCACGTAGAACATTCCCCAAGAAAAATACATTTTCTTAATTTTGACACCCACAGTGTTTCCTACAAGGACCCTTCATTCCTGAAAAATGCAGAATCAAATTCCCACAAAAATGAAGGAACCCTGTGCAAACAGGTATCAATTCCATATGTTCTTCTAAAATAAAGTAGCAACGCCACGGATCCCGTTCCAAAACGGCCCAACGCCTCCCCCGAAATAACAGCCTGCACCGCGTCGCCCAGGTTATGATCAATCTTCAATCACCTTCGCTGTGCTTCGTTCCTTCATCTCCAAGCATGTGCCCCTCGTTACGAGCGACAGTCGGCGCGACGGTGCGCGCGGGGAAACGCAATAAAGGCGGCCGAAAGAAAGACTTTTACCCTTGGAGACCTGAGAACGAAGAGCAGAACCAGGTTACGAGGGTTTTTAATAAAATCAGGCGATCGTTGAGGCGTGTCAAATGGAAATATGCACGTTCGGTCGGGGGATTTTGCGGACGGGAGAGAAGCTTTCCCGTTTGTAAAATGGGGGGGTGCGACTCGATAACGATGGAATTCATCCACCCACACTCTCGGGCAGAACGCGGGGGAGGAGGGTTGGGTGGAGGGACGGCCGGGAAGGACGGGGCCGGAGGGTAGGGGAGGGCCTGGCGAAGGAGGGGTGCGGGAGGGCGGCGGATAGGGAGGGCAAGTTGCGCGCAATGGGATGATGAGAAAAATTTTTTTCCTTTATTCCTTCCACTCGCCTGGACGTGTATCGTAATCAAGAAGGCGCGAGGTGGATTAGCGATTCGATATCGCGGAAGGTTTTTTCAGGCTAAGCTGGCCGAAGAAAATTTTCCGCGAGGCCGACCAATATCCTCTCGGTTGATTTGAAAAAAGACGCCGAATCTCGACGCGCACGGATTAATATAATTCGCCGGCCTCTGGAACCGCCCTCGTCTATTATCGGCGGCCTCGGTGCCGCGTATCGCCACCGCGGATGATGGAAGGGTGACGGATCCCTCGTTCGTCTTATTACGGCGCAAAGCGTCCCTCGAGATAGCCGGCGAACTTTCTCAGCATTCGAGGCAAGTGATTCTGAATTTAATGGGTCGCGTGTGTCTGTGGGATTTGTTTCGTTTCCTCGCGAGATAAGTCTTCGGGTATTTGGCCCTTGATGTCAAGCTTGCTAATCGCTGATTGGCGGAAATTATAGTGAGCTATCGTCGTGGACTTTGAGTCCGATGGAAATAGGTACTGGAAGTCAGGTTTGTATGTGTAGGAATAAAAACCAACTTCAAAAAAATATTGCACTAAAGAGTAAAAAGTCATATTTTACTTTTTAGTTCAATTTTATTATAACTAAAAAGTTAAAAATATTTTTTTAATTTTTCACTCTTTAGTGCAATTTTATTTTGTTGAAGTTGGTTTTCATATTTAAAAAAAAATGTTATTTTTAACTTTTTAGTTTTATATACATATATTCATACAACATGCTGAAGAGATATGCGCGTACGTAGATAAAATAATCTTTATTATTAACCAGAACTGGCAAAATATTGGGCCAATTTTGATGCAGTGTAGGATGGGACTACCGGGGTATCGCCATCTTTCCAATCGCCAACCTCTTTCTTTTTTAAGTCGGTTAAAAATCGCGGCTATTGCTAATATTGGGGGTTTTGGCGCCCCTAGCCTAACAAGTGTCTGCCGGCCTTTCCGCGAGATGTCATCAAATATTTTAATTTAAACGAGTCGAGACAATTTCAAAATTAATTCAATATAGCAACTCACGCATGAGTTATTACTAATTCACTATATAAAAAATAAATTAATTGTTTTTAAAGTTGTCTCAAGCCCCCGTGTTTAAACCTTTCCCAATTTCTTTCGCTCAAAATTTGTCGCTCCGCAAAACTTGCCGTCCTAGACTGCAGCCTACTTGCAATTATCTTATACAAAAATCCACCCCTGGGGAAGGGGACGGAGAGATAAATAAATTTTGTCTGTGAAGAGAGTATACCAGTGTCTGAGGAATAGCAGAGTCCGTTACAGGCTGCTATTGCATGCAAAATTCACTTTTACCAATTTGCATATCTTTCTCCTTTGAATGTCAGCTTGTAATAAAGGCGATTCATTATTATCATTATTATTATATAAATTTATCACGAACTCCAGCTCACACTTGTACACCGTGGGGCGATGAAGAAGTCTATGTGACGGTTAGGTGAAAAAGAGTGCCTACTCGAATCTACATCGAGGTATTTTGCGTTGGAAAGTATACAAAAAAACTATACCCAAGAATCCGCGGAACATTAAAATTGTTCACTCGCGAAACTTCGCGACGACTGCTAAATGCCTGGTCGTTTCGCAGCGGCACAACGGCCACCATGCAGTGCAATACTATTTCAGCAAACGAGAAGCGACTTGAAACAGAACAAAAAAAAAAAGAAGAAGCGAAACCCTCGTGGAGAACTGTATTCCGGCGGCGCTGGCGCTCGTTAAGAAAAATAGAAATTCTGGAGGGCATTAATTCAGATTGGCTGAGCAAGACAGCGTGCACGAGACGGGCGCGGGATTCGGAGTTAATCGTGTTACATTGAAAGCCTCTCGTGCCGGTGGAAAACACAACCCCTTCGATAACAGAAACGACAACAGCTCGTTACGCGCCGCCATATTTGACCCTCTTCCTCTCTTGGTCCTAATTTTGAAACTCGTCTGCCTGCCTTGTCGTACGGTAGGACTTCTGGAGAGGAATCCAGAAGAGAGAAGGACAAAGGGGGCCAGGAAGACAGGCGGAGGGAGAGAGAGAGAGGGAGAGAGTGAGAGGGAAGTGGGAGAGGGAGAGAAGTCGTAAACGAGGTCGAGTGTCGGCAGCGTATAATTTCGATGACAAGCAAAGGGGTGGTTATATCTCGCCCGTTTCTCTCCTCACCCTCTCCCGCCCCCTCTTTCCACGCGGACTGCGAGTGGTGAGCTACCCCTGTGATTGTATTAATTCAACCTACCCTCTCCCATTTACTTCTCAGTTTCCGTCCTTTCTCATCGCCGTCCCCCGATCTTCCTCCTGCGCTCCTCGCCCCCGGTCCCGCGATGGCCCTCACATCCTCCAACCTCCTCCCGCGCCATCCCACAAGCGCGACCCTCCTAAAGCACGACTTCCGGAGGCAAACGAAGCGTGCGAGCGTCGTGTATAATGAAGCGCGCTCGTTCGTTTCCTCGCCGTTGTTCCAGGCGTCGTCACCTTCCTCCCGTGTTCTCGGACCACCCCCGCCGAAGATTTCTGAATATGCTCGGGAATTTAAACGCGCCCCTCTGCTATTAGTATCGTCGCGCAACCGAACGTCTCTGCACGGGTTACCGTAATTTTTAACCCAAATGCATTTTGCTGTAGCTCGCGCTCACTTCGTTATTGCAACCTGAATTTCGCGCCTGGTTTCGTACATCTTTCACGGGGATATCTTCTGGAGAGCATGGCAAGTGTTTCCTGAGAGTCCTGCAATTTTTAATACGAAGACTATTCAAGCTCCAGCTCAAGCTTCAAAGAGAATGTCCCCAGAAAAAAAAAATTCCTCCCCGAATAGGTACTCCAATATTCACCACATTCGTGAAGTTTCGTGGCAATCAGAATTTTCGGGTTGCCGAGCGTTTCCTGGAGAGTTAAGACTTACAGGGGCTGCCAGTAGCGAGCTCGAAGAAAATGATGGGCATATATAGAAGCCGAGGGAGAGAGACGGGGGGCGAAGGGTTCGAAGTAAGAGAAAGGGATACAAACCGTTTAGCGATATTTCACGGGGTTCTCGTTCGTAAGGGTTTCCAGCCGCGCACGGTATTACCGAAGGCAGTCTTGCAAACTCGAGATAAGGGAAGACTGGTTCCCCGTTGTCGACAGCGTGAACGGAAGCTAAGACGCTTCGCCAGCTTCGACTTCTCGCACGTAAGAGAAGAGTACGTCCCGAGAGAAGAAAGCCACTCGCAAGGCCCTTTTCGCTGCCACATAGTGCCTTCTCTGCCTTCTATGAGCGCGGCTAATATCATCCGCTTATCCTTCGTCGCCATTCCTTTTTTCTCGTCCACTGTACCCTTCTCTCCTGGAAAATTGTCTGCTTTCCTCCTACAATATTGTGAATCGACCGTGTATGAAACAGCTGGATCCTGGCTACGAACTCTTCGCCTCCTTCCTTCGATACCAAGATGCGGGCAAATACGGTAGATAAATGTTAATTAGATTGTTTTGTAATTGGCTGTAGTATTTTCTCGGGCTACGAATGATAGATAGTTTGGAAATTACGCACTGGCAGTGCTGGATTTATCCTTAGGCTAACAAGGCTGAAGTCTAGGGCCCCTTTTAGCTGGAGCCCCTCATTCTGAATGTCTTCTTCGAAAAATTAACATGCTTTTATATTATCTTTATTAACTTGTGTCTTTAATCTTTTGTTTAGTTTTGATATTCAATGTTAATTTTGAAGTTAAATTCTTATTTAGATTATACGAGTATTATGATACAAAAAATCAAATCAGCATCATTTTATTTTACATTTAACCGAGGGCCCACCAAATATTCAGCCTAGGGCCCCTGAAAGGTAAATCCGGCTCTGCGCACAGGAGTTATCAGTGGCGAATTTAAGGGGCCATTCTACTTTAGTCGGCAGAAAAATTAAGCAATTTTTAAAGATTTTTTTCTCAGTAAATATAACATATTAATATGTTGGGATTTAGATTTCGAAATCTCGCGCTGCAAGTGCCACGCATTAGGGCGAGGCGGTACCTTCTATATAGGTACACACAGTAGTACTTTTAATTTTATATCCACTCTCCAGTCGTCATGTTGTAAAATTCATTCACGATCGTCGCAGTTGCATAATTTCGTAGGCTATTACGCGCTTTGGTAACGAGCAGAATGGAGTCTCTTTTAGGACCGTCAAAGCGTCTTATTACGGAAACGTAAAAGAGTAATTTTCGTTGGAAGTGGCACGACTCACGCTCGGGCAATTAGCGATCATTTAAGTGCACGTGCACTCGACGCTAAGGCTAATCCCTGCAATTTTGCTTAAGGGATGGCTAGCGTTCGTACCAATTAAAGAGGAAAAAAAACTCGTGGACACCCTCTCGCCCACTCGTTACTTACACCGCAAAAGAGACGCACGTGCTCGTCCAATCCTGCGCCCATAATCCTCTCTTAATCACTTCGTTTCACGCAAACAGGTGCGAAGGAATTGTCTCCCTTAAGCGACAGAAAGTTGAAGTGCTTTGGACAGCGTTCAAAAGTAACGCTTACGATTAGTCTTAAATAAAAAAATTGTTGCAACAACGAATGCGAATTAACACTCAAATTGACATAAATGAATTTCGGTAATTTCGATAGGATAACAATTTTGCGGTGCGGAATATTTTTGACTGGATACACTACTATATATGGAAATTTTCTGTTAATTGGCAAATATTTTTGTTACTTATTATTTTCATTCAGTGTTAACTTACATGTTATAATTGCATAAAATAAATACGCGGGGAGTTCGTAAATTTTATTCTGATCAAGTAGAATTAACATAAAGGTAACACAAGTTACACGAAATTGATTGTAAATTATTCTTTCCACTAGCGTCCATCTTTTTCTTTGTTACTAATTCCTAAAGATTGAGGGTTGTCATCTTCGTGCAATTTTTCAAGTATACTTTTCTGCCAATTTTGCAACAAATCTGTCAAATGTCATTCTGAGTTTGGTAACTTTTTCTTCTACATTACAGTAATCTACTTATCTACAAGCTCGAAACCACCCTTGTAGGAAATCAGCAGCTAAGTTTCTGACACGTTGACACGGAGAAAAACCAGGGAAGCATAAAATTGTTGCTATATGACAGCAACAAGTTCACCAGCCCTGCCGTTTGTTACGACTGTCGTTCAACTTTCTAAATAACTGCAGGCGCCAATTGATTCGTTTGCAAAGAAAGAATAAAAAAAAAAGAACTGCTACCCATTCGATATTCCCTCACCACCCGGTATATTCTCTGGTAATGAACGCAACCACCTTGAACTGGCAAACGGATGAACGGACAACCAGAGCCAGTCTGTAGAAGCAAGCTTGAGAGTGAGAAAGAGCGAGCTGAGGGGGTGGCTAGGGTGAAAGGGAGCCGGGAGACACGGCGGTGGCCACTAAAAGGGGTTGTGTCCTCTCTCGGTGCGACGGAATCACCCTTCTGTGTCCCGCTACCGACTCTCTTCTCACCACTGCCTCCGCTTTGGTTCCTCTTCATGGGACTGGAGGGAACTCCCACCCCCACCCCCACCCCCCCGATCCTCCATCCAGCCGCCAACTTCGTATTCATATGAACGTATACAATGGCTCACGCATAAAATCGTCCACCACGTTTGTACTTTTTTCTTTTTTTATAAAAGTAATATATAGATATTTTGCAGTCTTAAGCATACATATCTTTGCAGTCTTACACTTTTACAGTCCATGCTAGAATTTTTTATCGGTATCGTGTACTTGAGTGGATGTGAGGAATGCCACAAGATTTGCCACAAAATATGCAGATGCAATGATATTTAGAAAAGTACTTCGGAGTAAAGTCGTCCATCTACAAAATTTGAATATTTCATGATGTAAAATATATTTGTTATTATGAAAATATGTATCAATAAATATCAAAATGTGATTACCTGAATAAATATTATTCTTAAAATATTTCAAATGATATAGGTATACAAAAACAATGTGGAGAATTTTTAATGATTATGAAAGAAGCACATTTACAAATCAATTCTGTATTGAAAACGAACTCGGCTATTGACGACTAGTTAAACTGGCGCAATTATACATTTCTTTGCAAGTTCTTGTTAAAACATGCAAGAAACTTCAAGTCCTTTTCTGTGTATTTTGATTACCTTAACGATATTAATACGTCGCTAAACAGGTAGGATTTATAAGTTATGATGAAAAGTTGATTGAAGTAATTGGTAAATATAAAAGAGAATAAAAAAGGGAAATTGTAGAAAGAGATTTTAAATCATTTCTTGCTTTTCTTCTTTCATCCCTATTTCCTGGAAAAAGAAAATTATTTTACAGCGTTTAGTTGATAGATTGGAAGTTGTAAAATACCAAACATCCGTTTTGTAGTTGATTTAGGACATTTCAAACTATGTATATTTAACAGTTGGTACACTAAACTGTTCAGTAGTTTCGTGGTCTCATTCAGAATGTACCTTAGGAGGATTTGAATTTTAGTAACTATTAAATCCCGAATTTTCTGAACTACTATCGTCAATGAAACATTGTGAAATTAATAATGGGTTATGCATCTAGGTATTAGTGTTTTGTTCTCTTGAAAGCCACTTGATACAAAGCTTGCGATAAAAAAATAGCACTGTATAATATCTACCATCATGGGCATCCGGAAAGGGGGTGTCAAAAAAGGCAGTTGCCCCCCTGGCTTTTGAGAAAAAATCGCTTATATGTAAAAACTGATCTTTATTAAATTTATGCTAAAGAAGTGAATATTTTTAAATTTCGGTTCAAATTTTTAATCAAATCGGCACTACAAAATGGGTTCAAAATGCAAAAGGGCTACTCCACTCGCAACGCGTGTCTCATGATCTCATTCGCCAATGTCATCGGCAGAATTATTCTTTCATTACTATATTTTTCTTTACCGTCACCTCAAAGTTACCCCCCTTACCCTGGAGAAAAGTCTGCGGACGCCCTTGTCTGCTATCTTTCACAAAGATAATGGACTTGAAGAAGTGTGCTATCTGTAATACTTTAGAATATTATAAACGGACGTTTCATATCTTACAACCTAACAGCATGTCGCGCGACGTCTGCATACCCGTCTGTGAAATATCTGTAGATCAAAATTAGATTCACTACAGAAGCGCAACATGCAATAAAGAATCCAATAATCAGTAGTAACAGGCCTAAAATCAATCTCCATTTGCACTTTCCATAGTTGTTGTAATTCACAAGGATGTACAAAGCGATTGGAATAAGTGTTGTCAATGTTGATATGCATAAAGACCCAACCAGACCGATAAATATGTCCAGTTTGGTGATCGATGCTGCCAACAAACCTGAAATTATTTTTCTCTGTTAATGTTCACCTGTCAGAATAAAATACAGGGTACAGGAAGAATGATTAAGACCCAGGTTGTTAGGACTACAGATACACTTCTAACTTGTAAAAATATTAGGTAAAGAAGGCATTTGTTATTAATTAATTAGTCACTTATATGTATAGAAGTCAGAGAACCTACTTTAAAAATTTCAATGTCATTTATCATTGTCAAACAATAGAATTAGGTAATACAGTGGTTCCCAATCTGTGCGTCGTGACCCCCAAGGGAGTCAAGTTTTACACAAAACCTTATTTAATCCTAAATTATTTAAACCCTATATAACCCTTGCTCCCCTACATAATTCTAAATCATTACAATATAACTTGCAAAACAGATACTCATCAATCTCCTAATTTCTAAGCCTTAATTTTTTTCTCTACACTAAAGTAACTTCAAAATAACACTTAAACTAGAGAAATTTACTTCACCCTTTCAATACTCGATTTCTGAAAAAAAAAAAATTAGAAGCCCGAGAATCGATCAAGAGATCAAACTTCGATTCATCCAACCGATCCCTTATTAGGGCGATGAATACTCGCGCCCAAGAGTTTCGTTGCTCCAAGTTACGAGGAAACTGGGCTATCCGCCCTAAATTTTGCGTAAGTAGATTCCAGAACTTTAGTAATATCTGAGCTTGTGATGGACTGCAATCGGATCGATTGATCGATTCCGTCAAGTTACCTGCTCAAGGGGGAAAAGGTTCAATTCGTTGCAGCCGATCAAACTTCCCCGAGTTTGCCTTGAGAATATGAGCGGAGAAAAATAGAAAAAAAAGAGGGTGAGAAGGGGGTGAAGTGTTCTATACCGTGCAATGAAATTATCCTTCGCGGAAGACTATCGGCCGCACGAATAATTGAAAGCCTTCTATGGCAGAAATTCGAGAAGGATTGGAGGACTGATCGTACTTGTGATAAGGCTGATAAAGAAACGAACGACCATATCCCACAGAAACGGAGTCCCTATCCATTTGTTCTCCTCGAACGCTGGAAGCACGTACTGATTCGAGAAGATTGAAATTACAACGTAGCATTGCAACCCGTAGGTAAAATATACAGTCAAAGCTTGCATCCCCATCGCAAATAATGTTGCCCTAGTGAAATGGGAAATAATTCGATTTGTTAAAGTTTGTTATTTTACAAATAAAATAGCATGAGTAGTAGGGCGGAGCGGAAACTTTAAATTTGAATTTTCAGTTGGCCTGGGTGCGGGATAGTTGTCTTTTTATTAACCAAACACAACTGTAAACAAACTTTAGAAAAATACTCATGTCTGCAGGTTACTTTTTCTCCTAAAAATGATTATATGATTATATGATTATATGATCATTGTGGGTTAAGTTTAACAGCAGATTTTTTTCCCTTATTCTTATATACTCTGGAAGGGTGTAATAATTTATTGCCAGAGATGCGATTCTTTTGACACGAATGCTGAGAAATAATTTTAAACGATTTTCTTGAGAATGGAAACGATGTTCAAACAAAATTTTCCCCACATTTTTTATTCATACTCTCACTTAAAACTACGTTTTTCTCCGGTTGTAGCAGCTGTGTTTGGAAGTTATTAAATCATTCTTTAGAATATATGTACTTAATTATTACGAATTAATCATTACGTATCATTATCCGGGTGATTCATAATGAAATTTCCTTGCGCATCAGAACCCCATTTCAAGTAACCAGTGACACCGACGAAAATGTGTATAAACGTCACGATCATCATGCCAGAGTTCAACACACCGCCAAATGTTGTGTAATTCCAAGGTGTCTTCATATTGTGCTCCAGGGTTAATATCTGTAATAGAATATTGAAACTGGTTAGAAACAAGGATTCTGTAATTCTGATCACCGTTCACACGTAACCTGTTTTAACCAGTACCTAAATAAAAATGTTATAGAATACACATTACAAATAACTTTTAATTGAAAAATTTATTTCCCTGCACAATAGATTACTTAGTTATTACCAGTTCATTAAAGCAAAACTTGTTGAAATTAAAATAAAATTCACCAGTTACCATTTATCATTCTTCAAATTATAGCTCTACTTTTTTATGTGAACAGTAAATTTTGAAACACTTTTTTAAAGAATATTACTTACTGCACTCAAATTTTGTAATTATAGACTATATATATATAATATATGTATTATGTATTACAGATTACTTCGTCAATGAATTTTAATTTAAAACTTCTCATTTTACAAACAAGTATGAATTTAAAGTCTCTATAAAGTACTAAAAATTCGTATTATTTTGCACGTGTAGTTCACAGGTATCTCATAACTTTCGCTTTGCTTAATTAAAAAAATTTGCAAATTCAAACTCACGACTCCTGGAGAAATCATACTGAAGAAGACCATCCCAATGAACTTCGGATATAGACTTATGTCTGGGCTAATCATAAGCCACTTTTCGCCGAAGCCATCTTTCAATGCGTAGACAATACCGATCAGCACGGTGGCCAAGATCAGCAAGTTTCCAGCCACGGAAGCGAATGTTATGTCGCTTAGGTGTTTCACCATACACATTACAAAGAGCAGTGGAAAAAGCATCAGAGCGTAATACCCTTGGTCGATCGTATGGGCTGTATCGAAGGATTTCTGAACGATTCCAGATATGAATACCACGTACACTGAACCAATACCTATGTAACACGTCAACATCATCACGTCCACCATCAACCTGAAAATTCGGGATTTCTAAGTAAAGCGGTGGTAACTTTCCTCGAGTCTTTCCTTCATGTCGTGATGCATGCTGCAAAACAAAGGATAATGCGAGTTTTTGGGTCGATTTGGAACCACGGTGGAAATGAATTATTTTTATTGTAGAGACATGCATCTGTACGTTTTCAGGAATCCAGAAAGCATAATTATTTAAGGGGTGTTTCTCCTTCGGCGAACCGAAAAGGTGGATATTTTTAGGAATTCATAAAGAGTACTATAGGGAATTTATAGAAACTTGCGATTTTGTTTAAACTGTACAGGTTAGTAGGGAACCATAATTGAAATGTCAGGCAATTTTTTTTATCTACGACTTGTTCGTTCATTAGGATGAAAATAATTCTTAAAGGATAATGTGTTTCTTCCTATTTTCCTGTATATGTTGGCAACTATTATAGTAGATTTAAAAAAGTTGTTACAATGAAAATTTAATGATTTTTTATCCTCTGTGTGTAATGAAATTGTTTAATTCTTGATGGTGAGGAACTGTGTTTAATTTAAACAATTTCGGTATACAGTTTTGTATACCATGAAAAAGCTTAAATATTCATTGTAACAATTTTTTACATCGACTACAGTCTTTACGATATCTACAGCACGATCTAATTATGTTATTTAAATTTACGAACGTCGCGACTTGCGCAGAAAGCCACGGTTTTCGGACGCCCGTCGTCAGAGTGGCAACCACGACCTCGTCGTAAGTCAAGATTGGTTTCTTCATTTGAATGCACATCTTATGATGAATTCGCATAAGAATTTGAAGGGACCCCGTGATTAGCAAACCCATTAGAAGGGTCCCGATGACTCCGAGTATCAAGCCGACGCAGGCGAATGCGTCTGGCATCGCGAACAGCCCCGTTCCGGTTGCACTTTTCACTAAATTCGCCATACACCCATAGTTCCTGTAGCGTACGAATCGCTAAATTAGTGGGGCCCACGTCCCATCCATCGAGTCCGTGGAAATCGTTGTATAAATAGTTATACGAGTCTGGCTTCGGGGGTGCGCGATGCTTGTAAGGATCGTAGCTCTCATCTTCGTCTGATTGCTCGCCCCTCTTGACTGCCTCCCTTTCAGCCCTAAGCATGTAATATACAGTGAGTCGTTCAACAGTGGAATGTTTCTAGTTGGAAAAGTGTAAGGGGTTACGGGGGTGAATCATAAAATAACAGCTGTTTGCAAAATTAATAAAATTCTAAACGAATAAAATTGAATGGGGTTAAAACAGGCTTTCAAAGTTTCTGTGTCCGCCCTGCTAGCCAGGAGTTTGTAACCACCACGTGAATTAAGGGATCATTCTATTTTGATCGGTGGAAAAATTGAGCTATTTGTAAAAATTTTTTTCTTAGCAAATACAACATATAATGAAATAAATATTTTTCGCGTTTATTAAGCTACTCTTATATTATAGGAAAAAAATTGAAAGAAAGCCTTTTATTTTTATCTGTCCCAGTAGGCACACCCCTTAATACCTCAACTACCTTACTATCAAAAACACTACGCTTTTATAAAAGAGGTTACATGTACCCTCAACTTACATTTTATACCCTATAAATCCAGAAAAACACCGAAGCAAGCGAAATGCCGTTATTCATTCAACTTGTTGGCTCCTAGAAAAGCAACTGCTCTGCAGATTAACACACCCTCTGATGTTAACTAACATCTCAACACACCCTACACCTTCCACAAACTTACTAACCACACCCTCGGAGCACACAGAATTTACACGCATCACCCGATTCGTATTTAAACACAATCACTCCAAATATCCGCAACACCAACTCACATTTAAGCTGCCAAAGATCGCAGGCCCGCGTGCAGGTAACCGATCCCCAGTTTCCTTCGGAAAACACACTATCGCGATCCCGTCGGAAGCTGGCCAGAGAGCCGCGGCGAATCGATTATTCGCGAGCAAACAGCCGCAAGGTGGGCGAGATTCAAAGAGTGACATAATTCGCCAGCCCCCGTTGCCGCGCCACGCGCTCGCCCATGAAACATCTTTACCGCCGAGGGAAAGACCTTCGCCCCCGGAAGCCACCCCTAAAGAAAGCGCGGCTTGCCTCGAAGCGAGTGGCGCGTCGACGTCGGATTCTTCCGGACGATTCGTCGCGTGGGCCTTTTTCTCACGGCTCGGCCAACCGTCGATTGCCCGCACGTTTGACAGGAACCTCTCGCGCAACTAATTTCCAGCGGGACGGGACAAAGAGAAAGGAGAGAACAAGGTCGGTGGATACGCGGACCGATTCCGTGGTCCACGGCGGTATTGTGATCCTCTCGCTCGGCTGGACCGAGCTGACCGACTTAGCAGGAACGCGGAGTTCAGTTACGGAGATTTTCCGGGGGGGATTTAACGCCTCGCGGCTCCTCACGGATTGGATAAAAGGGATCATCGGCGTGAGCTTTAACCGTGGATCGTGGTTAAGGCCGACGACAAGCCGCTTTCTTTTCAACCGCTCCTACTGGCAGGATCAGGCCGAGGGAGCCTCTTTGCGTCAGCAGATTGCCAGATCCTCTTTAGAGGAATGCCCTTATGACACCGATTGCCACCAGGTCAGCCCAACATTGACTCTCCATCGAACTTATCTGCATCTTCTGCTTTACTCGCGCCTGAATAATTACTGCCGGTTACAACAGAGACGTATCTAAACCAGCTCTCAATTCTCAACAAAATATTATTTAAAAACGGGAAAAAAAAAGACATCGTGCTTTCAAAGTCCACTAGAACCGCGCTTAATCGATAAAAACAGAAACTGTCAAGCTCACCCGCGCCGTGGTTGAACCCTCCACTTCTCGGCCACGACGCTCCCTCAATTGCGTTCGATTTCTTCAGGGCTACGGCGTGCCTTCGCGGTTACCCTCCTCGACAGCGTGCCGATCGGCTCGCGTTTACCAACAGTGGTAATTACTCGAGCACTTATTGCTCTTTGACCCGATTATGAGCGGCGAGTGAGCTGGAAATCCGAGCACGTGCTCGTGCGAATCCGCGCTCTGGGGGCCGGGCTCGGGGTGCCCGATGGTGATCGTCGCCGAGCGAGAGCAAAAAAGGAGGAAGAAAGAATGGAAAGAAACGCGGCGGACGAGGTGAAAAGCTGGCGCAAAGGTGGGGCCGAAAGAGAGGAGAGAGGAAGGAGAATTCGTACCATTTGGTCCGGATTCGACGTCGGTTAGCGCAGCGGGGTTACCGCGGACGCCTCGGCGGACACATTGAGGGCGCCCGCTCGACTTGATAATCGCTTGCCATTCATACACTTTTCATTGGATTGCGATTGAGCATTAAGGAACCAGAGGCCCGGGGGCTACGTTGCACCGGCAGGCCCCGCGTATTAGCATTAGGAGGCATCATCTCGAGTGTAAACACTGCATGGGCACCGCGGATTTAGTCACAGTCTAGCACCGCGGGACGTCCCTTATCGTCCCTTTCCACGTACGCGTGCGCGTACGTGCGTGTGCACCTTCGTCGCCGTTTCGCCATCCATGGTAGGTAATACACCGCTGCCTGCCGTACCTACCTACCTTCGCCGTCTGTCCGCGCTGCCAACGGATCTGGCCTGCGGACCGCGCGACCATTAACCCCTTCTTCGGGTAGCCTCGTGTCTCCGGTCCCGAGGTGAGTTGAAACCTAAGCCTGAATCCTTCGATTCGAAAGGAATTAGAGTAAACAGAGGCTTGGACTGTTGGGTTACTTTTCAAGGAGGCATATGGAGGGCTCGGATGTCCCTATCAAAATTTAAACAGAACGCATAAAACTCAGCCCTTTTTGTTGCCAGATGTAAAATATGTAATTCGGTGTGTTGTAGCACGGCCCACAGTGGTTCGAAATCGCCATATTTAGGAAAAAATATGATAGCATCAATGTGAAAGCTTCAATTTACACAAAACTTGGTATCCTGGGGTTTTTGAGGTCGCTGATTACAAATCTGAAGTCAAAATTACTAAAAACAAAATGGCCACTCCAAAGTGAAACAATAATCCGCGTTAATGGTGTTTTGAGAGGTGTAGGTACGGAAAGTTGAGGAACTTAAAGTTGGGGACGATTCATAATAAAAATAAAACTGATAGTTTTGCGATTTGTAAAAAAATATATTTGAAATTTAAATAAAATACGAAAAAGGAATATAATTATGCATACCTATGTAATTATAGTTTTGGAATGAATCAAACTAAACACAAACTAATTACATTAAATTATGACCTCCTAGGAACCATTCGACTTTTATTTAAAACATTTTTTGATATTATGAAAAACGAAAGCAAGATACTCCAAGTACTGATAAGAGTTATAGAAAAAATGCTCCCGACACCAAAATCGCAGGCTTACGCAGCTGAAACCTGTTTGGTTATGTACTCAAAGGTATAATGCACCACTAGTATTAAGTCTTACCTTGACGCTAGCTGTCGCAAAAAAGTTATGTCTAATTAAACTTCGATTCTATCGTTAAAAGTACCTCTTCGTTCAACTTGTGTCCTACCGAAATCAACGATGGTGTCATTGACTTAATTCATGTAATATATTTGTTCAGTATGAGCATAATCAAGTTACAAAATTGCGATTTGTTTTTTAATTTGCAAATACTTTAAATTCTACTTGTAAGATAGTGCATTTGTAACTCGAAATTGCAGGTGTTCTGTTCCTCAACTTTCATGTTTTAATTTTCTTACAAATTAATGGTATTTACAGAAAATTCTTGTTGGCTCTGGTGCTTCAACTGTCCTACTATGGAATTGTATTGAAAAAATTCTGTTTACTTAACATTAAAAAAATGACTTTTTTCCTCTATCAAACCACTGTGCGGCCGTCTCTAGTACAGGCCACCACCTACGATGTTGTAACACCGCATTTCGAACAACAGTCCGATGACTATATTCAGACCGGTACCAGACGGCCAATGTTATCTTTCTTGTAACAGGTCAAAATATTTTCTATTTGAGACCAATGAGTAATTCTTACAGTCTCTGGTAGAATCCACTTTAACTGTGACTTTGTCAATATATGTTCATGTTTACAACTACATTGCATGTCATATCATTTGATATTTTTATACTACTAACTATCTTTGGTCTCATGTCATTGGAATCACAGCTATAAAATAGCACAAAATTAATATCTCTATGTAAATTCCAGGATGTATGTACATGTTCTTTCTCAGGTAGCTTTTCACACAATTCTGTGAAATGAGTTATTAAATCATTTTGCAAACAATCATTCATTTGTGGTCCTTGTAAATCTAAAACCATTGCTTCTTGAAATTCAGGTTTCCTGCATCCTTCCATTTCAGTATACTCTAAATACGGTGTTAACCCAGGAAATATATGTGGCACAGCATCTGTTTTTAACTTCTTTTTAAATACTTCTTTCATAGAACCATTAATATCTTCTACCATTTCTACAGATAAAATCATATCTTTTGCAAAATGTTTTGCAGAAACAACGGACCATTTAGTGGGAACCCAATCTTTACGTGGTATACTTTGGACCCACTTTTTCTTTAAATTTTCATCACGAGGAAACCGAAAAACAGGGGTATATTTTGCAAAACAACTTGCATAATTACTATTGCAGTTTGGAATGCAACACTTGTCTGGCAACTGTGAAACAGCATCAGAAACATATTTATTGATACAAATACAAAACAAAGTCAACAGAAAAGGAGGTTATGATCCTTTATTACATACTGTATTGTTTTATTTTTGCAATTCTTACACTTCAGTAACATATTATTTGCAACACTTTTTGTCTACACAAAAATTACACTTCTATAAATACACTAAATCACTATTAAATCAAAATAACATAATACCGCGCGAAAAGCTTAAAAAAAATTCAAATAGGACTGATGACAGCGTTGGCATTTTGGCAAGGTGGTGGCCTGTACCAGAGACGGCCGTGGTTGTAGTCAAAGAAAAATAAGAAATTGTAAAAAGGTGCGTTCTAAACTCGTACTTAATAATTGGCTTTTTCATCAGGATTGCCAATAATTATAATACAGTGCAATGTCACCATTAGTGCAGTTTACCCTAGGCAATCTGTCGCGACGAGCCCATTTTCCAACCTCACTGACGAGCCGACACGCCTTGCCCGGTTAAAAGGTGAAGAATCACGAACATCCCCGACTCAGTGGTTCCGCGTGCTTGGCCATCCATTATCACAACCACCGAAACGGCGGACGAGCAAAAGCGCGATTGGTACTCATGTTCGTTCAGAGACGCCGTGTTCGTTAACCGTCCCGTTTGATGCACTTTTCCGCGCGGGTGGCCGCCGCGCAAAACAAAAAAAAAATACATTTCGGCGCGGGCCGTTTTATCGGGAATCGAGATTTGCTGAGATGGAAATGAAAATGGAAGCGGGTTGCGTTCGAAAAATCGCTCCAATTTCTTGCCGTTGACGTTTTTTTTGCGGGCGACGAGCCTCCACGGGGCGACGTGTTCATCGGCCACGAGCAGCCGCCACCCCCGGGGCCCCCGGTGCCGTTCCACCGAGCGGCTCTGTTTGCTGACACGCTCGCGCGTACGTTCGTTGCCCGCTGAAGGATCGTTTTTCGGAGTCACTGACTCGAACCGCGTTCTTCTGGTCAATCCCGATGTCCTGGAGGGCACTTGGAAATTTTGCACGTGCCACTGTAATAACACGATCGAGCCTCTCCGATTCAAGTGGGTCTGAAAGGGAGAGGAGGCAGGCAGATGAAAGGTCTCTGAATGATAACCGCTCTACTCCGTTTCTCCAACGGTTGCTCGCTGGCTCGTGACAGTTTTCCTTGAGGTTGTCCAACAAATTGGTCATCGACTTCGCTGCGTATGTAAACATCTTGGGAATGGCTACTGGTTTATCGTTGGAGTTTTGGGTGTTTGAATATTCGCGTTGAGTGAGGTTCTTGAGGTCTTGAATTAGGGATGCGTGGGACATTGAATGATTACATACATTTTTGGTTTGATTAGTTTGTTGATTATTGGTGATAGGAATGTTCCAAACATTAAGAGGCAATTCTCGTCAAACAGCCTCAAAAGAAAATGATATTTAAGTTAATCACTTTCTTTTTAATTAAAATCAATAACTTTGACGTGTTATGTTTTAATATTCATTCATTCAAATGGCGAATATGGCAAATAAATGCTCTCGTTCAAATGAATCAAGTTTAACTCAATGTATACAATACGTTGCCAGGGTTCCAGGAATCTACATTCATCGCGTTGTAAATTACCAGTGCTCAGATGTAACAGGATGAAAATGGTAAATGTACGTCTATATAATTCGCCACCACCAGGCAGCATTAAGAGTCGTGAGCTATGTCAGATGTTCTGGGTTATTCTTCTGTCGAATCACGCACAGAAACTGATCGAGGACACCCGTTGGGCTCACGTCCCGGAATAATTTAATGACACAACCCTCCAATGCCTCGTTTCCCCGCCGCGCGGGCCAAATTCGGTTAAGCGCTTAACAATTAAACAGGAAATACGCATACCGACGGTCAACGTCGCTAAATTTAAAATTTCCACCGCTCTCTGACTTTCACCCCCAAAACTGGGTGACTACGATTTCTGCGAAATAGAAGCGAGAACCAGACTGCTCCTTCGTAGGATTTTTCGAATATTTCAATTATTCGACTTTTTACCAGCATTTCAGTGCAAATTTGTATGTCGAAAATTAAGGATATATCGGACCTATCTTCAAAATGGTACCAAGTTGATGAAAATTTGTGAGATTCTTCTTTTTAATCTTCCTGATATGCTCCAAAAAATTTAAACCAATTCACTAAGCGGTTGCTGAGTTATAACGATTTTAATTCTTACTGTTTTCACACGTACTTTTATGGAAAGAGACCATCTTGACAGATAAAACAGCTGAAAACATGTTGAAGATGTGGTACCAATGTTCTCAATTTTTTTGTACATGTAGTATATGGATAGATGAAAATATCTGCCGAGTTTCAATTGTTTTCACTGCGCCGTTTTAAAGAAATAAATTATAACTTCAGGAAACTGCGAATTCAGGGCATTTTCACTGCCACAAGTTTAGCAAATAATGTTTGAAAAAGCATTTTTAAAGTAAAAAATACCTTTCTAGGAGTAAAAATAATACCCCAACAGTTCCTTCCTTACATCGAAATTTACTATGCCAGTTACTATTAAAGTCAGTTTTTCAAACTACTATATAATTTCCAAAATAATTCGAATTTTGAAAAAATCCTACGCTAAGACACAGATAATATATTCCTGCTTATATATCTTTTTTGTATTTCCTTCCCAGATAATCCAGTCCTTCCCGGGAGTGTGGGCCAGTTTTTTGCAATGTTACAATTTTAAAAAAGTCATTCTGTTTTAAACGTTGTTCCAATACTTTTATCCGGCACCGTAAATACCCCAGCTTTCATCTTTCACATTCGCCGCGAGAGAACCATCCGCGGTGCACATCCACAGTGAAAAACTGTAAATCCACAGATCGCAATCCAGTGTTGCTGTTTTATTAAGAAGATGAAAGATTAGAAACCCTTAATTCCCCATCAATCGCCCGAAGAGAATCTCGCAGCCCGTGCCCCTCATTTTCGCGCACCCCCTTTCGCTGCGCAACCACCGTCGTACATTTAAAAACGAATCCGCGGCAGATTAGAGCCGCGAAAGCTGTACAGGCGGAGCGAAAATCCGGCGGTAAAGGTGGTCGTTAAACCGACCGACTTTTCTCGGCCGCTTCTTCCGTCCCATCAAAACGTCGTTCGCCGGATTCAGCTATAACGCGCGTTTTGTCTCTCGCTGGCTTTGACAGAGAGCGTCGAATCCGCAGGAATTACGAGTACGCGGGTGGAAATGGAAAAAAAAAGGAGAGAGGAAACGAGAGCGAGAGGGAGAGGGAGAGAGAGAGAGTAAAGAGGCAGGGGAACACAGGGACTGCGGTGGCGTTGGAACCATAAGAGTGTGAAAATGTTTTGCAATTTCGAAATCGGCCGTGGCTGCCAGTTTGCGCCAAAGCGCGTTACGGGAAACTACCAGCCGCTGGTCTGCGGGCGGCGGGCGGCAGCAACTCTCGCCGCAAAAGCGGATTGTGGTTCCGCCGGGTAACACGCATTAAAAACGCCTCACGCACATTCAAGCTGGTTTCTGCCAAACAGCCTTCCTCTCTCTCTCCTCTCTCTCTCTCTCTGTCTCTATCTGACTGCCCCGCCTGTTCCATTACTTCCTCTCTCTCTCTCTCTCTTCCTCTCTCCCTTATTTTTGTTCCTCTTTTTTTTAAAGGAAAATCCACACCCCCCTTCTCTCTCTCTCTCGCTCCCCGCTCCTCCTTTTGCGCGCGGCAAACGCGGCTCATTCGCGCACGATCTGCCGGAAAAAGCGATACGAATAGAATTAACGTTCCTGTATAATCCTGTTGGAGCGGGCGCTTTGTTTTTCGTTAAAATTTACCCGCAAGCTCCCAGGTGTTCATTATCCGAACGGGCACGTATCAGCGCGCAATTGCGGATAATTTTACGTAGGGCGCTGAGAAAGGCTTGTTGTGGCACTGGACTTAATAGCACGCTCGCGCTTCGGTCTTGGGCGTGGGTTGACACGAGTCGCTGGATGGTCTTTTGTAAAGAATTCATTTTTCAAGATCTCAATAGTCCCGCACCCCCTTGACAAATTTTTAACATCAACCCCTCTATGCACGAAAGCCTCGCCCGTTTCTCACTTAATTAATAAATAACCATCCCCCACAGACGTCATATCGATATCCTCTCCAGTCACCTCCAATTAAATCCCAATCTCGTAAATGGCGGAACATGAAGTCAGTCGGACCGGATGAGTCCCAGTTCCGCGACGGGGCCACGGCTGGCCCAAGAGAGCCGAACACAGGGGTAGTCGTCCTAGGATTAATAATGGCACGATCGCTGGCACGGCCTGCGAACGCCCTTTTTCATTGCACGCTCCTGAGAACGTTTGACTTCGCGCCTGATTGTGGGGTGAATTTCTCGGGAGTTTGCTGCATTGTCGCCGAAGAATAAGGGGGGAGGCGCTGCGGCCGTGAGGGGTGCCAGTTATTTTTCCTCGCTCCTTGGACCCCTCGACGGGCTCGAGCCGGTCTTTCCTGAGAAGATTTCAAATTACAGGGTCCAGAAACGGCGCCCCCGTTGGGGCTCGCCCTTCCCGCCCCGCCGCCCCGCGGGGGGGGCACCACGAAAACTTGCGCGAGACACCCTGCCTCGACGTCACGGTGCACTGATTTTTTTGTTCCGCGCTTTTCTCCCGCCATATCTTCCGCTCCACTTGCCGATATTATCGACATGACCACCCGATCGTGGGTACCGCGTCGCGCATACGTTTCTAAGAACGATCTCCCGGCAATAACGAGGCCCGTTGACGCGTGACTCTATAAGCACTCAATATTTGGGCCCTCCCCCTTTCAAGATTTACGCATGTCTCCCGACTATGATCGTCATTAGTAGGCGATTCCTTGTAGGGAATAAACGCTTCGCGTCTGTTGCTGGGAAATATGAATGTTTGCCAGGGTTTCAACTTTAAGGAGTGAATCCTTTTTCTGTGGCTGAAACATAGCAAAATTTGGGATTTATTTTTAAGAAACCAGCGATTCGATTCACCTGAAACTTGGGCCATGTTTTTATATGTATTTTTAAGGTTGCGTGGGTTTTATTAATTTTTAATAATTAATACAGGAGTTGTGCGCGATCACGCCGCACAAAATTCGGCGTCCGCTGGTGTAAATGATATTTATCTTCCAGGTAATCCGAGACCGAACAAATGAAACGGCGTTTTACTTCGTGCATTGCAGCTTCAATTTGATGAACCAGAATACTGATACGTCACACATTCTTTTATTATATATATATATAAATATAAATATATATAAATATATATATATATAATAAATATATATAGAAATATATATATAATAAATATATATATAAATATATATATATATATATATAAGAACATTGGAGAATCTTGATAGCAAAAATTAAAGTTTGATTTGAAAACTCAACACTCTCCGCAATAATTTTTATTTCTCCCGATTCATCAAATTGAAGCCACAAAATTATCACCCAGTGTCACGTCACCCAGTGTGACTCAGCTGTAAAGAAGATTTGCTATCCAACGAATGAAATCACCTGAATAAAATTACGTTAATGACAACTTGTAACTGCACCTCGTCTATTGTACCTACCCGGCACATTTGCTTAGGTATCGTTGCGTGTAATACAGGCGCGTTATTATTATCCTAATTTTAAAAGCAAGATTTTGGAGAGGAGCTTTGAAGCGTTACCGAGGACGCGTAGAAAGTGGCAACTGAAGGGGTTGCTGGAGAGTTCAGTGCCGAATCGCAATGTTCAATCATTAAAGAGGGTGTTTAGAGGGAAGGAGGTTTCTTTGTGCATAAACTATAGAGACAGCCTGACTGGCGGTAAACGCAGAAAGACGAAGACGCGTGTTATTAACTGGACGAGGAGTGGCAATAGCACGCGACACATCGGCACGGGGACCAAGGCGAGACGACGGCGACGAGCAGTCGAGTGAAAATCACGGCGGGGGACCAGACACGCGTGTCCCTTTGACAACGACCTCGTACCAGAGGGATGATCCTTTCATCTCACCGACAGCATCTTTAGACCCGACCTTATGGTCCGACTCGCGAATATTTTCATATGTATAGTCGTCCAGGAACGTCCGTTTTCGCATTCCCGCAATGGCCACCCTTCCCTGATGAATTAAACGGAATTTATTTCATTTCACTTCGTCGTCCAATATGGTATTGTGACGTCACTAACCGTGTGCTGCCATTGGTGGCAATCAAGTATGTACGGTAATTAAGGGAACGAGGGTACTTCTTCTGTCATTAAGGGGTCATGGCAATAGATCTTTGCAGTCACCTGCACCAGATGAAGAAATGTTGTTTTGAGCTAATCGCTTTAAAGTTTTATGACAAATGAAAAAAATTATTTTAACCTTTTTTGTATAATATAAGAGCAGCTTAATATATACCAAAAAGATTTATTGCATCATATGTTGTATCTAGGGAAACAAAAACCTTTCAAAATAGCTTAATTTGTCGACCGATCAAAGTAGAATGGAACTTAAAGGAAATAAAAGAATGAAAGGAAAATTGAATGTTGATGAAGTGTGTTCTGTGGTTTGAGTATGTTCTCTTTACTTGAAGTAAGACTGAAGTGATGAAAGGGACGTGCAATTATCTGAAAGATAAAGGATCTTCAAGACTTAGTTTGCAACTCGACTCCCAGCAAATATTGTCTTAAATGAAATGTTGGTCACTTTTTAAATTTTCATACAATTTTAAAATAAAGAAAATAATATTAGTATTAGTGTTAATAGCAATTTTATATTAGGTGGGGCAACTATCCCGGACTTATTCTACCATCATTACATGCTCATTTCTATTTAGTCTAAAAAATCTCCCAATAAATTTTACCAAATCTACGACACATCAGAATCCAAAAAATGTCGCGTGGCGTATCAAATTCGGGTCGAACACACTGTAACGTTTCTCCTGCGGGATGAACATTTTTGTACGCCAAGCGAAAAACATCGCGCGGTTCCGCCAGAGATTCGACAGAGTTTTTGCCAGCCGAACGATTTATTTGCAACGGGCATCAATCGATCGCCAACAAATACGCACAGCGGCGGTAGTCGTGTAGTAAACCTCGTTATCGCATTATCTCGGACACCGGAGACCTGCACGAGGGAAATCTATTCTATGGGGAACTTGCATTTCACGTAGGGAGGCCGGCCGATCGCCTCCATTATGCCAGCCGAGGCATATCGGTTCGTGTATCTACGCGCCCTCCGCTCTGCACGCCCGCCACCGATAACATTCACGTACCGATAATTTTGTAATATCGCCCGTTGCATACGTATACGCGTGTCGGTGATGGGAATGCTGGTGTAGGGTTTATATTTATGCGAGAATTTTTTTTTTTAAATTTCCCCGAGCAGGCCTGGGGAGGCTTGACGAAATAGGGGACACACTGCAGATTCGTGAACTCATTCGAGCACCTAGAGGACGAAAAATTGTATTTGAAAAACCGAGAAGGGAATGAAAGTAGAATTCGTTACGTGTGAAACGAGATATAGGGTAAAGGACCCCAATTACTGACACTTTAAGCGTTGACTCTGACATTATCTTATAGTTTCGTACTTATAGACTAAAAGTATGTGTTGTTCTTATTAATTATTATTGTTTAATATGTTTACTTGGTGAAAAAAATTTGGTGGATCTTAAATCTTCGATTTTTATGTATAAATTGGAAAAAATTTTCAATACTAATTTAGTACTACTAATTCAATTTCGAAAAAAAAGTACTGAAAAAAATTGTTTTCCTATTTTATATGATTAGTAGAGCCTGTTGGAATACATTAATACTACTATTTTATATGATTAGTAGAGCCTATTGGAATACAGTAGTAGTACTAATCATATAAAATAAGAAAAACAAATTTAATGTGGATTAGTCCGTTGTTGCTCTCACTGCCTCATTTAAGACCTTTATTAACCTCGAATTTTAACAGTTAAGTTTCCTGTAAACACAGTATATGTATATTGGAAAAAAAATCTTAGAATAGCTCAGAAAGCTTTAAATTCAAATTTCTCACGAAATTAGAGCCTCACATATTTAACCTATTACTTCACACGGCACATACGCAATTTGTATGTATAATCGCATTAGATGGAAACACAACACTGTAAATATCGAGTAGAAATACAAAAGGGCTTATCCTATATAATCGCGGGAAACAAATGGCGGAAGGAGAGCGCTCGATGACTTTGACGACTGGTCGTCGTGCCGAAGGGGAAAGTGGCCGAGCACGAGCAATGCTGGCTAGCATCAGCTGTGACGATTCATCGTCGAGTGTCGAGGATCCGATAAGGCGGCTTTTAAAGTCCTTTAAAAAGCAATACATCGTCGAGGCGACGGAGGACGAAAGAGAGGGAGCTCTCAATAAATATCCCATGGATCCTGCTGGCACGTGACTCGCTTATCCTGCGATCTTAAATACTTGGCAGCGCGTGTCGGTCATCCCGATCATCGCATTAACTCGCACAAATGATCGTATACACGTTATAGCCGTGCTGCGACCAACAGATTTCGGAACGCGCAGTATTTATAATAACGGAGATCGCGCGGGGAAATAATTCGAACGGCGCGAAGCTTTGGGAGCTTCAAAACTTTATCAAGAAATCCTTTGTGGTCCAACATGTGCGTAGCAAGTGTACTAGTGTTTGAATTAAGGAGAATTATAATTTTATCGACGTGCAACGAGGAAAGGGAAAAATTCAATCTATATTTTCGGATGATCTGATAATTCTGTTCAGAAAAGATTTAGAAACTTGTAGTTCTTAATATACATATATTATATAAAGCAGAAAATTTATATGCTTGTGCTTGTCTGTCATCTAAGAACTTTCGAACGGTAAACTCTTGGACCACGAAATGTGCCTCAGCTTATTATTCCTGGCTAATTAAGATGAATGTGGCGATTTTCACAAAAAATAATTTCTTTTTTAATTCTGAATTTTAATTCCGGCCGAAGCCGAGTAGTAAAGCTGGTAGGTACGTAACAGTTGAATGGAAATCAATGAAGAATGCATAACGATTTAAGAGTCCTTGTAGAGAGCACTGTGAGTGCCAAAAATCAAATTCTACATTATAGTATCACCATTGGCACATAGAATATTTTCTGATAAATTTTTTTTTTTAATTTTGGCCCTTACCCCCCTTAAGTTTCATCTATAAAGGCTATCCAGACACGTCCAGTGATTTAATCTAGTAGCGAGTAATTTAGTAATTTGGTCGAATTTAAACCATAATTTTTTGGTCGAATAGGGTTCCCCTACCACTCACTATTTATTCTCCCACGTTGAAAGTGTGGCCAAAGCAACTTGATCGTCAGCCTTCAAAAGAGGCAGATTCCCCACAGGTCAGTTGTTACTCTAAATAACATTACCACCAAGAAAATGAAAGAGATATTTCTTCTTTGTGTAACCAATAATTAGTACCTACCTTAGCGAGCCCAACAGTCCACCCCAACGTTAAGTTTGCGCCAACTCTCCCAATTACGTTTGTTACCCACAACAGGGCACACTTCTCGAGAAATTTCTGAAAGCGCGAAGCTCTGGTTTATTTGCTTGAACCCTTCTTCGCGGTGGTACATCATCGTTCGGTTGTAACGAGAGAAGGACGAGACCAACGAGCGAAGCGTGGATCAGGAAACCACGGCACGCAACGACAGTTTCCGAAGATCCCCGGGGAACACGGTGCCATGTTTCGGGCGTGGTACGGGAATGCCCGTGTTATGGGGTTGTCAAAGCAGAGACAGAATGACATCTCTATTATCACGGACCGACCATAAAGGAAGACAGACGGCCGTGGGGGGGCAGGAGAAAGAGAAACGGAGGGAGGAGGCAAGAGGCTTCACGTTGGAACGCGTGCCACCGAGATAACGGATCTCCCCGATGATAATCCTCTCCTTCGTGGCATCCTAGGGCACATATGGTCCAACCCCATGACTGTTAAACAGATCCATGTTGGCAGCCGCGGTTGCAGGGCTTTATCTCGTAAGATTGCGTAGATACGTTTGATTTCTTCAAATATTGGGGAGTAGGTACAGGTCGAGCACTGGGACGACTACAGGGTGTTGAAAGAAAGATGTTCGAGATTTATGATGTAGATGTGTAGGGTAAACTGTACAATGATTGCCACCCCTAAGCGGAAAGCCCAATTGGAATGTCTATATTTTGTTGTGAAGTTTTTATATGGTCTTAATTTTCAGTTATTGTCAATGATTGTGGATTTCTCATTAAAATAAATCATCTTGAGTACCTGTTAAGTCTTTTATTATAAAAATATTCAATGAAAAACTAAAATAGGCATAAAAGTACAATCATTGGCAACCTAAAATTTGGGGTTATAGAGAAAAAGTTGTGTAGTTAAAAAAGAGTTTAAAGTGTTTAAACAAAATTATTTCATTCGCCATTAAATACGTACAATACTTAGTAAATCTGTATCTTTTAATCCATTACTTAGCTATAAAGCGACAAAATATATTTACCTACCCCTTATCAAAATTTTAAGAAAACGCCGAAAACTCAGCCCTTTGCCCCACTTTGTGGTGTTGCCAGATGTAAAATGTGTAGTTCAACTACTGGGCTTTGCAGTGTTGTAGTGAAAGAGAAATAAGAAATTGTAAAAGAGTACTTTCTAAGCTTGGACTTTTTAATATTTGGCCTTTTAGTTTTAATCAGGAGTGCCAATGATTAGTGCAGCTCCTTAGCTAAAGTGTTCACGTGTCTTTTACCTTTTATGTAAAGTTAGAAAACCCTACTTGCTTTGTAGAGATCTAGAAATAGTCTAATTCATTTACCCTAACTGCTCTTCAGGTGGTTAAAATATTCCATCTGAAACATTTAATTAATTACTACGTTAATCATACATTATCTCTATTATTGTCTATTTTTTTTCTTATATATTTTTACGTTTTTTATCTACTTGTAAAATGAATAATTATTATTATTATACAAGTATCATAATAAAGACTGCAAAGCCGTTTCTCTCGACACTATATTTTTCTGACAATGAGCTCGCGGGAGTGACAGCTAAAAAAGTATCTAATATACATAAAGCAACCAATTTGAAATTTTCGTGAATTTTCTACAGTTCATGTTTATTCTACTTAGTTCAAACCACGAGCGGACTCATAATTAATAAACTCTCGTTTAAATTTTTTATACAGCTCGCAGTGGCGACCAGCAATTCCTTCCGCCAGCGGAACAAGTGTCTTTTGCAAGCAACTTGATACTATGATATTTTTCAACAACTGTTGTTTATACCAATATGAAAGAATTTGTGTTTATTGCCCGAGAGCCAACGAACATGTATCTAAATTTAAAGAACAATCCACTCACTGGTTTATTCCATAAAAATTCCTAAAAATACCCGCCTGTATTTTTCATACCCCCAAAGGAGAAACTTAATAAAAAATACAAGAACGAAACTTTCGTCACGAAAGAAGTGATGATTAAGCTCTTGATAGTTGGCAGACGAATGGGGAACGGGGACACTCGAAGTAGGACAGGGAGTAAGCGTGGCCGGGAAGCTGCTTCCGGTTCGCCGCCACATAATTTCGTTACTTTGCACGGAATTGGATTAAGGGGTTCGTTAAGGGCGCATTAGCGTACGTTAGCACGTTACACGATGACCCTAGACCGAATTACATTGTGGCGTTTGGTCAGCTCTGAATGGGACACGTCGAGTGGACCCCGCTGCGTTCCGGAAATACCGCAAATTTTCCAGGTTTCCCTACTTTTCACGGCCTCGTTTTCACCGCGCCACCGTTCGACAGGCCGTTTACGTGACAACGTACTTTCGCAGGCCTGTTCAAAGGCTACGAGCCGACCACGAGCAGGATCGCTGCTCAGAAATTTCGTCCCTCCTCGCTTTGTCATTTCGCCTCATTATTCGTGGCCCCACTTGGCGAAATATCGCCGCCGCGCGCAACTTCCACGGAAATTTTGTAACAGGGGATGAAAGGGGGCTTAATTCCATCGTTTGAAATTTGTATACCTGTATACATTAATTATACACCGCGTGGTAATTTTGAGGGTGTGTACCCGATAATTTAATAGAAATCCTCGAAGGTAATACATAGCGGTAATATATTATACCCGTCGATAACTTGACAATTTTTACCGAACAAATATCACTTCCTTATCCTCAAATAATTTGCCCTCATACGATGGTTATACTTAACCGTGAATTTTTGAACCGTCGAACATCGCCCTTTACACATTGCTAATTTAACGCAAATTTATTCCCGTCATACTTTCTACCGCGTCTCGCGTTAGAAATAAAATAGATCGCGGTCGAATAAAGTTGGTCTCCCTCGGCGATTGGGCCCGAAATCGAACGCGAGATTGCTGGAATTCCCACAGCTTTGCGCGCGATAACTCCCGTACGAAAGAGGAAACTTTGCTGGAGAAAGGGAAAAAAAATGATGTATCGGCGGAGGGAAACGGAAGGGCAACGTCTTCGTTAAGAGATGCCCGCGGGGCAGAGTTAAAACGGCGTGGAATCAAAGGATCGATTAGAATCGAGCCTCGCCGCGGGATTTCTTGCGTAATTCGAAGGGAAGCGGTGGTTCTTGCCGTTCACCCTCGTGGCTCACAGCCACGAGAAGTAAGAGGGACGCGTGTGAGGAATAAAGGGAGAGGAGGAAAGGTGAAAAGAGTCACCCCCTTTGTTACACCGCTTCTTGCATCCCCGATTTAGAGGGAACCGTCCGGCCATCCTTCCCTTTCTGCGGAAATTCAATATTTTGGCTATCAAGTTTCGACGAGGAGAGAAGAAGGACCTTTCCCTTTCTTTCGCTCTTTTTCTTCCCACCCCTATGCTCCTCTCTCTCTCCCTCTCTCTATTTTCAGTCACTTTTCGAGCAACGTCGACGGGGTAGTTTTTAAATTATCCACAACCGATCGAGCTGAATGATCCGTGAAAGGTTCTCGCGTGCCCCTTTGAATATCCTCAAGTTTCGAGTTCCAACACATTTGGTCCTCTTGTGATTCACCCCTGATGAAATACGGATTGAAGAGTCCTTCTAGAAAACACTGTAAGTGCCAAACATCAAATTCTGTACTATAGTATTACCATTGGCACGTAGAGCATTTTCCGATTTTTCTTTTTAATTTTGGCACTTGCAGTGTTTTCTAGAAGGACTCTTCAATTAACGTTGCTCATTGGAGCAAACTCAATAACGTCGAAAATCAAAGATAAGATTTATAGGAAGCAAGGAGCTCAGACGCCACTTCTTTTTAGCCAGAATTTGTACTGAAGAATATTCCGCACGCGCAATTAAGGTTGTTTCAACATTTGAACTTTGAAACGTTGTTGAAAACAGTGCTGAAAGAATTCTGATAAAAATACGAAGTCACGGTTTGAAATAATATTTCATCCGTTAGAGGCAAATTGTTTCATTATATTTTATTTAAAATGCTGAGGAAAAGATAATAGTTGAGGTAATTTCCTAGCGCTCTATTATAAATAATGCTTCTGAAGGATAAGAATGAAACGCACCTACATATATTTGAATTTTTATTTCAGAGTAGTATGAGTGTGTAATAGAAATGTTAGTATTAAAACATTAACTACTTCACTACTTCGCAGAACAATCCCCTCGTGGAGATTAAAATTGCGTTAATAAAGAAAAAAACTACTTCATTATCTCGGGCACTACAGAGTTATTATTTGAATCCCGTTATTTCTCGAAATTAAACACCACAACTGTACATTGAAAACGACCTGACAGTGTAATTAAAAGAACATTGCTCGGAGTAATATTCCAAACAACGTTATTTCCAAAAGAGCCCATGCCTGGTTACTCGTAAACCAAACAAGAAGAAATCCCTACATAGCAAATGAGAACGTTAATGTAACACACTCTTCAGAACTTTTTACAAACATTATCGCGTACCTATTATCTTCCATTCGCCCTCAACAACATCCTAAACTTTATAATACATATTCTCAAAATCTCAACTGGAAGATGAGACTTCAAACCCACTATAATATATAGTATTGTACTATATTAAAATTCTACAATTACAAAAACTATAATATATAGTATTGTACTATATTAAAATTCCACAATTGTTACTTATTTCTTTATTTTATAGCAGCATCAAAACTTTAATTGCCGAAATTAAACTTTAACATAGAGGATGTTTTCTATAATGAATATGAAGTGGCAGGAAGAGAGAAACACAGCCAGTGTATCTCTCATAAAAAATTATTAATTTTGACTTTCAGTGCAATCAAACCTTTAACATATTTATTAAAAGAAATCACTTAATTAATAATGCAAAATGCACAAAGAAATATATATTTAAAAAAATAAGATGTTTTAATGTAGTAATTTTATTTTGTACCACTTTTCTCTGAAAGTATTATACTTTTCCACGATGTACTATATTCTCTTATCACATTTGGCCGTAAAGTACCTACTATATTTTTCCCGAAAAAAGTTGGCACCCTGCTTCAAACACCACCATACATTTCCACGCAACAATATACCCCATTTCGACACTTTAACTAAAGGTACGTCTACACGACGACAATTTATTGTCCAGATCAAGTGTCTTTAGTGTCCAGCTAGAGCTAGTTGCAGTGTCTTGAGTCTAGCTCTAGCTGCAACTCTCGCGACAATAGGTCGAAATTTTTTCCAGCGTCGTATACACTTGATCTAGACACAAAACTGTTGTCGTGTAAACGTACCTCAACAAAACGAATGAGTGGTAAACCAATAAACACGTAATAAATTAATAAGTATCCAGGAAGAATAACCCTGCGTACCCCCATTGAGAGCAACCCCCGAGTCGTGTTCGATAACTGCCAGTCGGCTCGACTCCCGCCATAAAGGAGCGAGTTCTCACGCAGGATTCGAGGCAAGTATCAGTGGGAGGCGAGATCGGCTCGCGATCAATCTTGGAATCGGGATTCCAGCACGGTTAATAAAGATCCAAGGAGCCCACGGTCCCACGGCAGCGCAAACACGAAGAAAAGGCTCGCCCGCTGAGACGAACACCGAGATGGGCGTGGCGGGAAAACATGCAGTCACAATGTTGGTCCAACTACACGACAATTATCGCCGGTGGGCTTTATAATTAAGAGGGCCGAGTGCCCGCGACCCCTTTTCTCGCCGCATTCAGCAGCGTATCTGCCATCTATTCGATACCCCACAGCGAAGATCCGGTCGATCAACAGCTTCGAACCGCCCCGAAGCGATCGACGAGCAACTTGTTCGCCGTGTCCCTCTTACCGGCGGAGTGGCCCTGGTTACTGTAACTAGTGCGCGTTTCCCTTCTGACGGGCCGCGTGCTGAGACATTGTCAGCCTCGCGCTGGCCATTGTCGCGAGCGGTTTTTTTTTCGCTGGGACAATGCTGGGTAGAAAGCGACCGAGCTGCTGTATGGGAATTCGCTGCGTCCAGGAAAGTATGAAAAGTTAAGGGAATTTAGTTGTACCGAGGAGTTTGTACTGAAATTAGGGGCAGCTACTGCGCATGAGCACTTGTGAACAATGCGTAAGCGTTAATATGCAATTGAGGCCCTTGCAGAAAGAGGGGTGCAGGTCTATCTTTACCAACTTCGAGTACGTCGGAAGGAACTGTTTATAAAATTATTGCGTTCACTTAACATTGAAAAGAGAGCAGTAATTGAAAAAGATATATTTTCACAGAATAAGCAGGTCTGGGTTAGGTCTGGGTTAAGTTTTTATTTCTATTCTTGGCGAAGAAATATTCTATAATAATAATATTAATATTAATACATACTCAAAATAGACTCACTCCACAAAAGAAGAGTAGTGGCCGATATGATTTTCCTCTATAAAATTTCAAACGGTCATATTTGCTGTCCCGAGATCCTCGGTAAAGTTTGTCTAAATGCGTCTGAACGAAGGGTAAGATCATTTCCTTTTCTTAAACCCACGCTCTTAACGACTAGTGTAGCGCATGCTGATCCTATAAACAGGATATCCAATCTGGCGAACAAATATTGCTCTGAGCTGGACTTCTTTAATATGGTTCTAGCGCCCTTTCTAACAGCGGTGCGCAAAATTATTCCCATAGATTAGCAATAAGCGGCTGCACCGTTCTCTTGTAAATTAGTATCTATGTAATACCTCGCACAACATTTCTATTAACTGTACACAGTGTATACTAAGAGCTAGTCCCGTTTAAATAAATAATAATAATAATATTTCTATTTTTATTTATTTGCAATAAATCGCTCATTTGTTATCGGATTTGCAGCAAACGATGTAGATTTTTGTTTATGTATATTACAACGCCATAACTCAGAAACTATCGAAAATTGAGCACGCATAACGCAATTTATATTACATTGAGCAGAGATGTTTGTAGTTGCGTCGTGGTTGGTAGCATTCTGCACGAACGGATCGAGCGAGACGGATTGTTTGAAGCGTCGAAAGTAATATTCGATTCCAAGGGCAGAAGGGTATCAACCTTCTCGATGGCCCTCGAGACTGCAAGTAATTTCGAGTGATTTCAATTTCAATTTAACCCCTCAAGCCGATTTCGTGAGTTCTCCATTACCCTATTTCGAGGATCGACAGTAGAGACGCAATTATCCGATATCGTTGACGGAATGGAAAGTCTCATTATGAACTCTCTTGTTCGTTCGCCGGGACCATTGCGGATGGAATTCGATTTCGATCTTAGAATGTCGCCAGTTGAGAAATCGATGTTGCTATTCGTAAAACTAGTTTCACCGGGACAAATCAAAATGCGATACTCGTAGGACCAAATTGATAAAGTGACTAATTTCAATAAAGTGATCAGATAAATACCGAAATTCTTGCCAATTATTTTCAAAAATCTTTATAAACACGTTTATATTATAAACAGTTTCACCCTCGCCTCTGACCAAATTTCCGAAATATTTTTCAACCGCGGCAGATAGTCTGATCCAGGGCAGAAAAAAATTAGGGGGAAAACACGGATTCCAAAGGGGTGGACGCTGGCGGGACCGCGAAGAAAGAAGAACGCCGAGGAGGAAGACGAGATTTCCTAGAAAGCGTAGGAGAATAGGGAGACTCTAAGAGGCAGAAGATCCCCGGCTGAATTTTCGGCGATGAAAACTGAAGGGGAGGATGAGAAATGACAATAACTTCTCGGCTCGGCGTACAATTTGATTTTATGCAACGCTTGGCACGCCTCTTAGCGCGAGATATCCTTATAACGTTTAACTAGATTGTTATGATTGTTGTCCCCGGCACCGTTTCTCTTCCCCTTCTCTCTTCGCCACCTTTCTCGCCCCTTCGCTCTTTCCCGTTCTCATCGTTACGTATATACGTATAAATGCACGCGGCAGAAGTAAGCACATAGGTACAGAAGCACGCACACAGACAGTTGGCAGCGAAATTTCGAGGGAATTTCAACCTTCCACCACCCCTTTCACCGTATATGCATTTATACGTATGTGTTTGTCTCTCTATGTACACGCGTTCTTGCAGCTGTTATACACAAAGATAGCCCTGCATAGCCGCGCTTCGTTTCTCTCGCAAAATACTGCCGCATTGCAGCTGCTAATAGAATAACCTGTTAAACGATGTTAGGTTTAAATCGAGGAAATTTGTTCTCGAAATTCTCATCCAAAGAATCCAATCGTTATGAAAAAAAATCATGGGCCATTTCCGAGGCCTCTAGAATGTATTCTAATAGTTTTTTTATTTATATTTTACCACAGTTTTGTGGAAGAATTAAGAGAAAAAGGAAGATAATTTTCAAAAAATGGTAACTTTTACAAACTTTATTATTAGATCCTAAAAATATACAGAGTTGTTGCTCAGATATGAAATTTTGGGAGAAAAAATAGTTTGCAAGTCGGCTGTGGAAAAAAGGTACTTATTTTAGATATAGAAGCTACAGAGCGTCAAAATCAGCTTATGGGTGGCTCACACCCAGAGTGGGGTGTGTCGATTTTGTGGGTAAATTTAAAATTGTTGAAAATTTGATGACTGAAAAATTACCACATGATTGAATTCGCAATTGTTTTTTCCGTTTGACCTTGGAGAAATTATCGCTATCGATTACAAGACACCATATGTTCTAATTACTTCACAATAAAATAAAATAAAATAAAGTTGCTCCGAAAAGTGGGCAATGTCACCCCGGCGCGGGCAAAGTCACCCCAGTTCACGGTGGTGGTTAATTTTGAACCTGAAGTTGTACCGTTCTTAAAATTAAAACATTGAAAAAATTGGCACACCCTACTGTAATATATCCTCCCAGCTCGCCCGAAAAGAAGCCCGGCCTAAGCTCACCGCGCGCGTGTTTACCCGCGGAAAAGGTGAACACAAGGCTCGGCGGGAGCTCCTTGGGTGTCATCGCCGACGCGATCCAGCGCCCCATTAGATGAGGGAAGCGAGCGATTAGATGAACGTGTCCGCGGTGCAACGTATGATATTCATATTCTTGGCGGTGCCCGCCAAGAGAGAAGGTCGGGTAGCGCGAGGACGAAGAGAGGAACGAGAGGCAGAGGATGGCAGAGGCTGGTGGTGGTTGGCAGAGCGTCGAAGCCAGTGGTGCAGACCAGTGGCCCGATGGAGGCAACCCTGGCATTCTAACCCTACAGCCAAGGGGGCTGGTTGCCTGTGCCGTTGGTGCTGATGCTGCTAGCTACCGCTCTCCCAGGTACTGTCTGCGGCGCTGTCGGTGCACACAGCGACAAAGAATGCCGGTAACACGAACGGGCGAATGTGGCCAGGCGGTGGGAGGGGCCGCCACGGGGGCACAGGGGCGGAGGCGCTGTAGGCCCTGGCGGAGCTGGATACCACTCTAGATATTTCTTATCCCAGCGCACGTAACCCTCTAACAAGCTAGCAAAGTTTACCAATAAATTGTATGACGGCGAGCGTCGGCGATGGTAGCAAGCCACCGGAATATCGTACCGCCGCCCTGCTTGGCGATGTTTCTGCCTCCGCCGACATTACAGCCTTTCTTCACCCGCCGCGCAACCCCCTCCGCGGGGCACTTTTGTGTTTTGGCAAAAATATTTCTGCGAACAATCTAGGCGGGGCAAAAGTAGAACGAGCCGAAGGGATTTCTCGCGGATAGCTTCGCGGGTAGACGGGAAACTTTTCAACGGCGTCTACCGCACCCACCCCTCGCCGGAGGGTAGATCGCGAGCGACTCCCATTTCGACTCGTCAGAAACTCGCGACGCAGGAATTTTGCTTCATCTCAGATCGCTTTTTTTTCTAGCTTCTTTTCTCTACTTCTTTCTTTTTTTGGGGGGGGAGGGGGAGGGTGGGGGTTTGTCGCGGGTACCGTGGGCTCGATGTCAACGAGCGCCAAATGTCGGGACACGCTGGCTGGGAAGGGAGAGGGAGCCGGGCGATTATATTGAATGGTATTTCGTTGACATAATGCGACACGCGCGGGCACGCTGTATAATGGAGTCACATCACGTCGGTTACACAATCACAATGCTAATCGGACATAATGGCTACCTACTTTCTTACCGATGGGCCTGAAAAAAAAAACGATATCTCGAGTCGTTCACAAAGGGAACACTGCAATCTCGGAATTCATATTCGAAAGTTGAAGTGATTGGGTAGAAGTAGGAGAATTATTAGTTCTTGGTTCTTAAGGGGACTAGGCAGTCAGAAATTCGATTTTTTTTTATTGCATTTTTCGAAAGTACCACCCTTCCCGAGTAAAATGCCGTTTGGTTTATGTCAAAACTCGCAAAACTAAGGATTTTACAGTCGAAAAGGCCTGCGCGCACGCAGGTAGATTAGTTCCTCTTCTGAAACTTTGGACGCGTTTTTCTCAGAATCACATTTCCTCTTCGTTTTGCAGTGATTGCGAAAAAACGGAGGTCCAAATCAATTTGAAAAAAATTGAGCATATGTAAAACATGTCTTGTTACGACCCAAACCTAAACATAAGTCTGAGAAAACTTCTGTTTTGACAAACAAAAAATAAAATGGCTCTTTTTCCTGGCGAAAAATCACGTTTCTTTAAAATTTGCCGTTTTATAGCCGCCATTTGTACAATTTTGATTTTTTTTCTTTTTCAATAGGTTCAGGGCAGAATGGGGCTAGGGCAAAATGTAAATTTGAAAGGATAGGTCAAAATTCAATTTATTACGGCCTGCAGCACTGCAAAATTACAGCGGCTCCAGAAAAAACGCTTACACATCAGATGACTGTAGCGTTGTCATACATATGTATATATTATTGAAATAATTTTTTTTTTACTGTTTATAGTATTAATAAACATTACCCAAAAGTACTAGTCACAATTTGTGTTCATCTCCTTGTAATTAATTCGCAAAAATTACTTGATTTTCGAGCGATCTGACTGCCTAGTCCCCTTAAAGGGATACAGTTTGGGGGTATTTGCGTTCTGCGTTCGAATACAAGAAGTGGGATTTAAGAATGAAAGCATTTAATTTAGTTCTAGCTGTAAGTAAATGGCGTTTGGTGACGTTATAATTTTTGTATGTTCCTTTAAGGCTTTATGACATCAGGATTTGCCTTTTATATGTAGTGATGCTAAAACTGTATAAACTATTAATAAAAGAAGGTAAATGTGGTGGTAAAACAATTTCATAATAAATGGCACTCGTGAAGAAAGAAGACAATTATTTTCAATAGGGAATTTGCATTTAAAAAGGATTGCATAATTTATTATTTATAACCTGAATATACACCATAAGCAATAAATGTACAATAAAATTTTTATTTATTATAAATCGTTAAGTATTAAAAAATGAAATTAAAAATTGGTAATGTTTGAAACGTTCCGTATTGCGAAGAAACGATTTTGATTGGTCGTAAAGGTTCGTGACGTCACATAGTAGTAGTTTTAAATGGCTGCTATGTATTTATGATTGCGTCGTGAAACTGATGTTATGAGTTTATAATAAAAATGTATTTTTCAATGCTAAAAGTGTGAAAATACTACCATGTGACGTCACAGGCTTCTTCGGCTACGCTCGGGAATTTCCGGATCGTTTTCGGTAATTTTAAATACTGCAATTTCTAATAATTTTTTTCTCGCTTAATATGTAATAAAAAATTATGAAAAAAAAATTACAATACAACTTATATAGGAGCTCCCAAATATATTTTTTTTGAGAATCATGCAAATTCCCAATTACTTTTCTTCTGGATAAAGTAGGTAGGTACATTTATTACATTAGACTTAAATCAGAATTCTCTACTCAAGCACCCATCTCGTTCGAAAGCTCAAAATTCTGAACAAAAAATATCCCCAAACCAACAGTAAAGCATTAAATCTGCCAAAAATCCCCATCAGCCATTTACACGTCACCGTTACGAATTAAAAGTAAAAGTGCCATTCTTCGAATTTCTGCCAGCCTTCGACCATCACCTGACCGTAATCCAAGAGTCTCGTGGCGTTGCGTTACGTACCCTATCAACTACGTGGCCCCGTAAATAGAGCAAGAAAGATCAGCTCCTCGAGTTCCCGTTGTATAAGAAGTGGGGTGCACGTGAACAATGAAAATTTCTCGTCGGTTGCTCGGCGATCGTGCGCTCGCTTTCGAGCGCGAAACAACGTGCTCGAATGGATATATCTTGAATTCCCAACGAAGCGAGTCGGCTTAAGTGAAAATCACTGGGCGGTTTGCGACCCCGTAAATATTGTACCCGTTGCAGCCACGGGTGGCCAAAGCGTACCGAACGTTCGGGGGTGGCTACCGAGACTCGTGGTACGCTTTCTTTCTTTCCTCTTCTCTTCTCTCTCTCCTTTTTTTTTGTCCCTAACCAGTTGCTGTTGCAGCGTTCACGCGTGCCTTCTTGCCCCTTGAAGTGGTCCGTGCCGATATGGCGGAAGAATCGATTGCACACGAGGAGACCAAGGAAGAGACGCTTAAACCTCTTCCAACTGCCTCGCGTTCCCTGCGCGTTCCAGAACACCTTTCCGCCGATCCCTCTTCCGGAAACGAACCTGCCTACGGTAATTCCGCAATCCTTTAGCTGGACAGGCCGAGTAGTGTGGAACAAAGGGGTTTGTGTTTAAATACGTCGATGACCACTTTGCGAGTATGGTCACGCTTTTCGTCACTCTTTCTCTAATTCGTTAACAGAGAGGGCTCCTTGGCTCTTCACTCACACCGTGTGCTTGTAGATTCGCTTGTAACTTGGTCTGCTTGGTTTAATTATTGAGTGCATCGACAGTGTGTAAATTAAAAATAAAACAAACTTTTAGGGGAAAATGGTCCACGTGCCGATGGTAATATTGTAGTGTGGAATTTGATTTTTGGCAGTTAAGGTGGAATCAGGCGGCGCGTGAATCGGCGATCGTTGCGCGTGAATCGCCGTCTGATCGGTCGTGGATCGTCGAGAAATTTTTCACTTAAAAGTGCCATTTATTTGAAATACCGAAATTGTCGAAGTAGATTCCTTAATTACATGAGCAAAGTGTATCGTCGTCCCCAATTTCTCAAAAATTCCCTCGGGACTCTGCCACCTGAAATTCCTCGATAAGGATTTAGCTGGCAACAGAGTGGAACGATGGAATTTAAAGGGGGCTATAAATTTTTAAACAACGCCGCTGCAGTTTTATCGCGAATGCATATATCGCGAGAGAGGAAGAACCACGCCCAATCCTGAAATTATCCGACCCAGCGATTTCGTGCCAGCGGACACGAGGATTTCGGCAAATTCGAAGTTCGCCAGCGGTCAGAAGGGTAAACACATGTGAGGACGGCAAAAGGGAGCAGGCAACACGGGGAATATGCTCGCCACGGACTTTTCGAAGGAAGTATCTTCGAAAGAATGGACTGTCCTGGATTGAACCTGGTTGTTCGTATTTCAACGTTGCAACGAAGTGCTTTCGCCTTCCAGCGTTCTTTTTCCTCGCCCTGTCGCCCATCATGGCAGCAAGGGAGCGCGTTTAAAAGCGCTCTCCTCTTAAAGGGGATGAGCACTCCGCGATTTCGAAAAAGTCGAATTTGTGACTTATCTTTCGGATGCATAACGCTTTACTTATTACCCACGTATATTCGATACGTACAACTAATATCGCCTTCGTTACGATCCCTCAAAAGTTACGCCGTGTTAAGTTAAGCATCTGACTTTGCTAGGACACCGAACAAATATTTGAAACTCATAACTACGCAAGTATTGAGAATAGTGACTGTGACACTCCCGAGCCATTCTATATTTCGCACGTCCGAGCGTAACAGGACACGGCAGAAGATACCTGTTCACCCTGAAAGCACAAAGAAGCTTGTCACTGGTCGTAATGCGTAGAAGTAATGGGGGCTGACCGCAGCGTGGATTAGAAAGCAGGCAAAGAACTGGCTGGGGGACTAAATCTGGAAAGAAGGTGTCAAAGTTGCGGACAAAGGTTTCGTTTAATTCGTTTTGCGCACCCGCGGGGCCGGGTAGGTATTCGCGTAGTTTTCAGACGTGAAAAAAGCCCTTGAAGCTTCAGAGGCAGCAGGAGAGCTCGTATTAGCGCCAACGAGTCAGAAAACCCTCCCGCGGCTCGCGTCGCTACAATATTTATGGGGTTGCTCGTGCGAGCGAGCGATTCTCGTTCGCGCGAGTTCGCCTCGTTGGGCGCTCAAGGTCCGAACAAGTCCTAACGCGTGTGCGGGACGAGACTGGGACGAGCGTGGAAAAATTAATGAGCGAGGACGCCGACAGAGAAAGCCTTAAAACGCTTGCGAGAATCCGTGTATATGCATGTATGCAAAGTGGACCGATATTCAGAAGCGAATTGACTTTTAAAACGCTCCGCGCGGCATTTTATCTAATCGGAGCGTACGCTGGCCGAGCTGATGCACCCTCGGCAGCCTGTACCCCACGGTAATCTTTGGACACGCCACACGTACAAGTGTCACCGATTGGCTGGATTCAAAATTCTCACTCCGGATTCGATTAGAGATCGCGCATACGTCAGAGGCACACACGTTAGAGGGATTTATAGAGAGTGTGTATTCCGTAATTGAGCCGCTGTTGTTGAAAATGGTATATCTAAGTCCATCTATTCATACATTGAGATATTTAAGGGTTTGCGTTTGAATCAACTTAAAAATATTCGCGAACGTTAAACAATTCGGATAATGTTTTTAAAACTGTAAACTTGTTAAATTTTATTACGCAATAATAAGTAAGAAAAATGTTAAAGAAAATAAACGAATTTGTAGCTACAAATTATATCACTTTTATAACAATTTATATTTCAATTGAAGTTGGCTTTTCTGAAATGTATTTTTTAATGTAAAAAATAATGATTAAACGAAGGCATGTAAGTAAATGAATAATCGAGTTTATCAAGAAATAATTTCAGTTAATGAATTTATAAATAAACAAGTGTGAAAAGTAAATTACTTCGTTAAGATAACTAATAATAGCAAACTTATTCATATTTCAATCTTATTTCTGCAAATACAAGTCGAAAGTTGTACGGTAGAATTTTTTTTTTAAAATCGAGTTTGAAAACTTCTGGTACGCGTGCATTTCGTTAAAAATTGATAAAATGTAGTAGTAAGTATGGATGAAAAGACTCCGCATGCAAAATATATCGAAAGGGTATGTTTTTCAAGGGAGGCTTCTTTTTCGAAAATGGATCCGATTCTCACGAGAGACGGTTGGCAATTTGAAAATGAAATAGAATTTGATATTTAGCAGGGATGTATTTTAGATAGTCGCAAAGATATATCTACTTTTTGTTGTGAAAATGAAATGGGTCCAGGGGTGGCCATTTATTTAGACATTATCAAAAATATCTCCTGCATTACTGAAAGATGTACATTTTAATACCTCCGCGCTTTGTCCGCGACAGTAATGGTTGTCGAGGCACCGACAACAGGATCAGGAAAGTTAAAAGAGAATTTACCGAAGAATTCGAGGGAACCATTTCCGGTTCCGGCTCTTTGAGCGCATTCGACGAGGACCCGGTACTTACACCCTCGAACGAAGACGAGACTTGGTCGTGATTGCGAACGGCGGAGGGTGAAAAAACTCGACCAACCCCTTTTTACACTTTTTTGCCATTCTTGAAGGCGACAGCCAGGCAGAAGCGCGGGGACCCGAGATAGAAAGGAGAAGGGGAGGGCGCCAAGCATAAACCGACTTTCTGCTGATTAGTCGCAAGATTTCATCCATTTTCTTCGTCTTTTCGATTCGACTCCGACGAACGCCGTCAATTGAAGACCCTGCAGCGAGAAGGGGGCAGTCCCAAATGTATTAACTTTTGGTAAATTAATAAAAACACTGTTAACAAAATATTCTTAGACGTAGGTATGTTCAAAGAGTTTTATCCTCTTAACCATTTAGCACTATTACTAACTAAAAATAGCTTTTCTCTATGACGGGGTGAATTTTCAAAATTAGGAGCTGCTCCCTTTTTGCGCTCATTTCGTAAATACCATTAATATGTTATAAAACTATGTATGAGTACGTGGAAACATACCAGAAAACGTCACTCTACGCAATTTTAGAAAAATTATTGTGAAATATGTTTACCAGCTCAGGAATGCTTTCACCAAATCCTGATAGGGTGCAAGTACTAACATCCTTATAACTTAGAGCTGGATTATCAAATCTGTCTCATTCGTGCAGCAATCTCTTTAAAAAAAATGTACACCAATGCTACCTACTTATAACTCAATTTTAGAAAAATATGGAGCTGTCTCCTTTTTGCACTATCTTTTATCAATGCCGTCAAAATCTCTATAAATCTAATAAAATTCTTTAAATCACCCTCTGTTTTAAAACCACCACCGGTGCCTAAATTTTACAGAGCTAATCAGCTCGCATTAAAGCGCCAGCCTAAAGATAAGCAAACCCTCAATATTCAGGATCCCCTGTCGAAAAGATCTCGCGGCTCGTCGCGTTTTCGAAACAGGCCAAGTTCCTCGCGATCTTCCCCAGGCGACCAACAGGGAGGCGAAGAAGGTATAGATATTCGTCCGTTCACAGGATAAGTGTGAGAGAAAAAAACCGAGAAATAGAAAGGGGACCGAAGGGAAGCAGAAGAAAGATGGCGGGTAGAAGGCGAGAGGAAGGAGCGGTGAAATCGTTCGGCGTAGGGTAAATAAAGTTTTAAATTTCCGCAGTTCCTTTCGCGTTTCTCTCCGGTTGGCGCCTCCACTATCTGCATAATATATCTCTAATGTGACGGAGGGAAAAGAGGGTGGCAAAAGTTGCCTCCGCCCGGTATAATGTAAGAAGAAAGGAGAAGGGGGTGGCTTCTGGTGGCGGTGACGGCGCTGGTGGTGCTGGGCTGTGGTGGTGGTTCACGGTGGAAGAGGCGGTTACGCGGAGGCCCTGCGAGGAGCCGGCTCCTCGCAGGAGGCACGGTGCTTAAATAACGCGAGTTTGGATTTATAGTAATACTTTTATGAAATAATGTTAGTGGCGGATATTAAGGCAGACACTGGGAACGTCGCTGGCTGAGCGCCATCCCCGCTCGCTCCCTTCCTGCGCCCTACTAACTCCCTCCGCCCCCGACTCTCCTTATTTTCCTGCTGGCGTGCTCGCGAAAAACTTCCGGCGATCTTTCTATTTCTATCAGTGGCTGCCGTATGAATTTGTTGATTACGGGCTGGGAGCATGGTCGCGCGAACCTCGGCTAATCCGCGATGACCTAGGGGTGTAATTCAGGGGGAGGAATTTCAGTATGGCATACATCGCTCCGAGATCTGCGGAGCCAAACGAAAAAGTCTCCTGAGTATTACAATGCATCTCGTGTTATTCCGGATGTACGTTCTTATTGGAATTGAGGAACGTAACTCAAGTTCTCGTGCATGTATTCAGGGCCCGATCCGGGGGGTGCAAATAGGGGGTGCAAATACCTACCTTCGGGTCAGGCATAATAGCAGCTACGCTGAGCCTCGCCCGTTCCGTTAATTACGTGCTATACTAATTGTTACTGCTTCTGTGTCCTGAGCGGAATAAAGACGATTTATTATTATCATTATTATTACCTACTTCAAAGTCCGAAGGTGTCAGGAACGTAACCATGTCGACGCACCCGTATAATATATGACAAAGGACATGTAGTGGTTTGTACCATCAGAAGTATCTCTTTACGGACCAGCAGAGTGGGTCCAAGATTAATCACTATTTTTCTCCAAGGCACAATGCTAAGCCGAGAGTTCTTCAGACTTCCAAAAGCGAAGCCAACTTGGAATCGGTTCAATCAGCCTAACCCAGACCGATTGCCACACGTCCATCCCGATGGCTCGACGTGCTTTAAAGGTCCGCGCACACACATCAGTTCCGTGACGGTTCAGCGCCGTCAGTGTCAATGGCTCAGCGTCAGTAACCGGCACGAACAGCCGTCAACTGCTCCGTTCCAAAGCAGTGAAACGATGCTCCTTACCGCTGCCATTGACGGCACCGAGCCGTTACGGAGCTAATATGTGTGCGCGGACCTTAAAACGGGGTGCACGTCGTTCTGCTCCAAATCCTCCTAATTCGTAACCAACGCGGCCCGTGGCAGTTCCGTCGTTAAGCCGGCACAATCTTTCCTCCTTACACGTTCACCGGATCCTTTTCCCCTCGGCGGGTGGCGCCGCGGTTCGCTGGCTCTCCCCGCGCGGGGCGACGCGCGGCTCGCGGCCGCGCCGCGGCTCTTCCCGCCGCGATCCCGCCCGACGGAAGGAGCCCGTTCGGAAATAAAACGAGGAAAATGTGGCACAAGGTCTCCGAGGTGCATTCCCCGCAGGCTTACGGGCTCCGGGAGGGAGGGAAAAAAATGGTGCCGGGGGTAACGGGCCGTGCATAACGAAGCGGGAGAGCGACGGAAAATTCGCCGGCGAATGCTCTTTAATTAGCACGCCGCAATGGGCGCGCTTGGAGAACCCCGGGACCCCGAGGTGGAGGAACTTCGAGAGGATGAGGCGGAGGAAAAGGAAGAAGACGAGGGCGTAGGTGGAGTGTAATGAGGGATGGATGGGGAGGAGGATCGGGGCGTAGGGTAGGGTGTGGAAGTGAGGAGAGACTTAAATAATTATTGTTTCGAAGCTGCCTCGCGCGCGGAACCGGAGCGGGCTGAGGCCGCATCTGTTTCTGATTATTAATTAATATCAACCAACCCGAGGCCGTGTTCGCATGAGCGAGCCCGTTGCTCTCTCATACGCAGCACCCTCTCCCACCGCGCGCACGGGCGCCCGCGCGCGCTTGCCGATGCACGCACGGAATACCGCTCTGTGTACGCGCGTAGTGGCCTGTCCGCGCGCACAGCCGCAGATTTTGCGCGCGCGTTCTCCGCTATTCGTTGCTCGCGGAAAGGGAGAGAGAGGGAGAGAGAGGGAGAGAGAGGCGAATCCCATATTCATATGTTGCGCAGAAATGAACAGAATGCTCTGCAGGCATTAAAATTAATGAAACGAACGGAACACGCGTTTTAACGAAAATGTATGTGGGCGATCAGCCGGAAGCATGCGCTCTCGGACATGGAGCCTGGAACACGCAAACGCCCCCGGGCTTCGAATATGTATCGTATACACATCTATCTATCCCTTACTCATTCTATTACAGTCGATACCTTTCATCGACATCCACAGCCCCGTCCCCCTTTTTCCAAGCCTTTCTATCGCGCGGAGCCACGAAATCGATGGGGAACGCGTTGATTTCGTTCTCCACCGGCACCGCTACTCTTCCCGCAGATTCCCGTTGCCTCCGCATAGCCATGGGAAAGGACAGCGCATGGGGATTCGCTAAAGGCGGGTTCGCACGTGTCGGTTCAGCCTGTAAGGGTTCAGTGGCGCCAGCTGACGTCCGTCAGTGGTCACGAGCAAGCGCGAGCTATAGCGCCTCCTCGAGATATAGCGACTTCTTGCCACCGAGTGTTTCGGTGGCAAGTCAAACGGCCGGGGGCGTGTTCTTTTTAGGTATCAGTTGTTTGAGATCAGTAGAACTGTGCACTTGTAGCCAGTGCCGAATTAACCAATAAGCAATATAAGCGCGTGCTTAGAGCATCAGGAGAAAGGGGGACACCAGAGAAGTTTTCTGAATTTTAAAATCTAACTTTTGTTAGAGACACGATGATGGGATCACCCTGTATAAGGGAGCCTCAAAATCTTTTAAGTACTTAGGGCCTCCAAAGGGCTTAATCCGACCCTGCGAGTAACCAAATAAGTATAGCTCTGTAACAAGTAGCAAAGAGCACGTTTGGCAACTTGTAGCCTCAATGGTACCCATTGCACACCACTCTCCTTAGTCACTATATCTCGGGAGGCAATGTAGACTCGATTCCATAACAGGAAAATGATAGTTTCTGCCACTGACACTGGAGGCACTGTACCGTCACGGAACTGGTGCGTGCGAACCCGCCTTAATTCTTGGATAGGTCCAAGGAAGCACACTGCACGTCCATTTCGTACAATCGACTGAAAGATATCGTGTCAACGACTGTACACTTTATAATCAGTCGTTAAGTATCTACCTAGGTACTCATGCTAGACTGGATGGATCCATAATTACGAGACCTTTACGCAGTGGCGGATTTAACAGGGCGGCCGATGAGCAGTTGCCACTTGGGCCCCATGTGTTACAAAATGGAGTAGTATTTATTAATAAAGTATAAGCAAACGAGGTGTATTACACAAAAGGTACATAGAAAGTTCTAGAAAGATTACGAGGTATATATATGCCCAGAGGGGAATCCCGCTTGGCGAATGACAACGCTCTTAGCGCCATCTCATCGCCGAGTTGACAATATTCGACCACCGCCATCCTTAAAAAAATTACGATTTCATCCAAACTATATTTTTTTCTGTATTATTACACTGAACCCCTTTTAGTAAACTACCTCCTCATTTTACCCAAAAATGGACACCTCAGAACGTTTGCCACCTGGGTCTTTTTTCTTAAATCCACCACTGCCTATACGCCTAACGAATGAATATTGATTAATTTGAGGAATATACGGTATACACCTAATCCCAGGCTTGCACAGTATTCGAATCACACGATTTCGCTTTGGCACGGTTTAAAAATGATTCTTTGTGGACCTATACATGGGAATAAATTGGAGAATTTGTTTGGAAAAATACGGGAATTATTTAACTGAACGTTACGGGACCTATGCTTTCAATTTGTGTACAAATGGTGGTTTTAATTTGCTGGGTACCTTTGCAAGATTAATCCGCCGTGTAAATCGTGGTTCGGTTGTACATTTGTTTGTATACTTTTTATTTAATGCGCCCAGAGGGTGGTGCCTTCTCTTGCCCCGAGTTGTTGTATGCTGTTTGTGGCCGTTGGAACGATATTTTTCAGCCGATTGTGCGCGAGAAGCCTCTGGTTAGCTGGGTAGCCATTATTCAAACTCCCATTGCGTAGAAGTTAATTCTCCGACTCCCGATTACACGGACACGCGATCAGGAACTCTTGTAGTGGAAACATGGGAACGGTCTTGCTCGAATGACTGAATAGTTATACTACGATCGATTTATCGAAGTTGTCCACTCAGTCGTCCGGGTAATCGACGCTCCATGCCTGCCAATCGTTACTGACTCGTTATTGACGGTATAATACGAATTATTATCCAATTTTGGGGGCATTAGTGGAATTGATACCACATAGCAGATATAGGCTACAATATGTAGATACTGTAATATACGGGGTGATTCCATAAAACGGGACAAGCTGTAGCTATTTTCTACGCAAGGATGCAAAGTGGTATTTTTAAGCCATTTTCTTCAGGCCATAACTGAGGACCTTAAGATTGAAAGGAGAACACTAATTGAAAAATAGATTTTTTTACGTATATTACACGTCGTAACTCAAAAACTGACCAAAATGGAGCTGCACCCCCTCTGCTGCATGGTCCTCAATTGCTAACGAAGGAAATTAAATCCATTTTTAAAGAGGATAACAATATTTGTAATATACCTTCGAACTTTATATCAACAATTTTTTTACATCTTAAACCCATTATTGCGAAATATCGACCACATCTCTGTATCTAACAAACTGTAATTAATGCGTTTATAATTATCCCCATACTATCAGAAAAGTGCCACTATAAGGTAGTGATAAATATCATTTCTCAAATCGATACTTTTAATCCTGAAATATTACTACCCTCGCAACACGACTATTTAATTTTGGTGTATATTTAATATGTTACAACCTCCAAAGAGTATCTACTTACCACTTTCTGAACACACCAGCAAAATGTAATACATGCACCCTTTAACGCAAAATTGGCGTGTCTAGTCAGTGGCGCCACCCAATGATTTTAAAACACCATTTTATGCTGGAAAGTTGCTGATGTTGTGCAAAAGCCAACACTAGTAGACATAACGGGGCTAAAGAATCGGAAGGTTCCTTAATTAAGAAACTTGACCGTAGATGGGGTTGCGGAAAGATCGAAGTACATAACTATATAGGGGATGACATTTTGCCAGCACTAGGGGTGGACGGGTACGGTGAAAGAATATAAATTTGTCCATTATCCAGTGATTAGTTCACCGAGGGTTGCTTTCGTAGGCGTTCACCCCCTTCGAAATATGCTGTTGGCATGTAAAATTCATTCCACTATAAGATACGTCCTTCGATCGTGGATATTTAACTCTATCATTATTTGGAAGGGTGTTAAATTTTATTTTGTTTAATTTTCCGATTATTGACCCAAATTGTTTTGAAGGTTCGTAGAATTTCATCTCTATACAGGATTTAGACCGAGTGCAACAAACAGTGGCAAATTGTTTAGGAGATCGTTCCGTGTAAAAAGTCTTATACAAACGTACCTGGATCCTATATTTACTATTTACGCAGTTGTGAAATTTTACTGCTGCCATATTAAAATCACATAGTTGAGACAAGGAAAGAAATTTGTAAGAAATTGAAACTAAGAGGAGTATGAGATATCAGATATTTACAATTGAAAATGAAAGATAATTAATAATTTATTAGTGCATTCAATGAAATTCGCATGAATAATGTATTGTGATTAATGTACTGTGATAGCAGTAAAACTTTGAATTGATGTAACTACGTAAGTATTGAGAATAGAATTTATGTTTGTATTTGTGTAATACTTTTTACAACAAATGATCTTTTAAACAACCTGTCAGAGTATTTACACTAGTTCTGAATCGCCCTGTGTAATAGACAGTCGGACGTATACAGCAGCGTACAAAAGAAAATTTGTAATATGAATAGTAACGCAGATAGCGTAGTGTGAGAAAAATGCATCAACTACTAGCACAGATATTCTATTTTATATAGTTTGTAATATAGTGAATAGTGAAGGTTGTATTATCAATACTGGAGGGTGTCATTTGTAGAGAGAGGATGTAAATTGTATAGCCAAGTATGCATAGACAGGAGAATATTGATGATCTTATTATGATAAACAGAAATACACTTACCTTCTGTTGGTAACGTTGCTTTATAAAATCACATACAGGGTATTAGAATAGACCTGACATCCACTGCAATCTTCTGTCCCAGGTTTTAGGGATCCCAGAACCCCCTTATCATTTTAGGCTACACCGCCGAATAAAATAGTTTAGACGGCTTACGAAAAACGGCATTCAAACTTCTGACACAGACGAGGTATAGGATAGACCTATCACCTTATGGATGTTCGTATCGCCACCCAAACAGTGTTACCGACCCATAATTTGAGAACTGAATTTAGCGCCTCTGCTCATGAACAGCGTGCAACTCAGGAACTACTCTGAAATGTGTGAAGTGCTGAAAGGTGTGTGCGTGCTTGTATACGTGTGACTTGTTTAGAGTTTAGAGCATTGAGCTCGTGCAAGCCGTGAAAAGTATTAAAAATTCAGGCTCCTACTGACATTCCCGCAACTTTCCAATGTACTGTTTAATCATTCTAGTGAAGTAATAATATTTGGATCCTATTTGCCCCGAGTATTAGTATACCGCCAACACTGACATTTACAGTAAAATCTAATTCTTAAAAGCCTCACAGAAAGTTGCGTGAGAGGAAGTGTGGCATCTGGCGTGTAAAGTGTAACGGTGCAGTGTAAAGTGTGATGGATAGAAGGAAAAGTGTGACCTGCGGAGGAGTGTGAAGTGCGGCATGTAGAGGCGAGAGTGTGACGTATTGAGAGTGAAGTGTGAGCTGTAAATATAAACTGTGATGAGTGAAGTGTAAAATGAGAAGTAGTATACAGTGTGCAGTGCAAGTGTGAATTAGGTAGTGTCAGTTATGGTGTTGTGAATTGTGAAGTGTCTGGGTTAGGTGTAGACTGCAAAGTTGTAACTGTGTTGTATGGATGGTTACGTGTGTACTATAACCTGTGATGTAAATCGGACAGGCGTACTGTAAGAATGGCACACTTTTACTGACTTAACCGGCTTCTCTAATTAAGTTGACAAAACCATTGATGTTCATGTGTCATCAAATTTTATAAAATGTTAAGGTGCTATATTTGCTATCTGTAAGTCAGGAAAATATTAGTATTTATTACAATATAATATCAGTGATACGGTGTTTGGTAAGGGCGGGAAATAAAAATGGCGACCAGTAGCTTGCAAATGTAACAACGGTTTATTTGTTTTAATTTAATACTTTTCTTCATACAATCGCATCAAAAGGTACACTTTGCAATTTGTTCTATTAACTTCCGTACGAAACGAAAGGTCACCGATGCCGGTAAAGTGATATAAAAAATGTCGAACGATGCAAAAACTCGCTTAACATTCTTCGTCAAACCAAATGGTTTCAAAGAAACAGTATCTAACATTCCAATATTACTTTCTTCTTGCTTATAGTAAAATGCAGATTGCGGGAAAAAGTGAACGAAACAATTATGCTAATTACCTAGAATTTTTTTCAATTCAATTCTCGAATTACTTTACAAAGCGAAATCGAGGTTTCAAAAACACCATGGATCGGAAAAGTCCATAGCATAGTTTATTCAAGTTTCGTCGTTAAAAATTGCAAATATAAAAAAATTTAATAAATCGCAATGGTAAAATAATATTATGCTTTCACGTGTTAAATGAACACGTAACACGGCGCTACCCGCCGATACTCTATAAAATTTGAAACTTAAATAGACAGAAGTTGATTTACTTTATGAATAAAAGAATGTGGTGGCATTAAATGAATGTTAAAAAGTAATAAAATTGGAAAACGTAATTTTAGAACGCTCATTCAATTATTTTAATGAGCACCTGTAATGTTGTTCAAAAAGTTTTTTCCAATTTAAACAATGTTTTTCATTTACCTTTATACACTTTAGCACGGAATTACTAGCCGATTATTTATACTAGTTTATGATACCATGCACCACTTTCTTTTAATTGAAACAATTTATTTCAACATTCGCCTGAAACAAAAAATGAGACATAAATTTCAAATTGCAGAAATGTCACAGAGAACGACATAAAATGATGTTCAAGTATGATGATTATCCCTATAACGTCTACTAAAAATCTGAGCTTAGAAAATATGTGAAACATACTACATTTGTACGAAATACTCGAATATCCTTGCAATACGACAATTATGTGTCCTTTTAAGTAAGTAGGGATTAATTGTCACTGGGAGTAATAAATTACAAAATTTTTTATTTATACATTTTGGTTCAGACGTATACCTTTCTCAAACTATGTATCAGTTTTTACGAAACCAGTTTGGAAATAGAATTGCATTTAGAGAAGGATATATGCGATCTTAGAAACTGGAATAATTGAATCTATTAAAAAATAATTAATTTACTTCTTTAATACTTTGCGAGTAATATAGAAATAAAAAAAGTAAATATGTGATGTCCGAATATTCGTAAGTGTTACCTCTGTATCTAAGGATATTAAAAAAACTACTTCAAACAGTAGCTACTATCGTAATTTTAATTATGTAGTCCCAATTCAGTAACTATTGTCACCGAAAAGTGTTTATAGCTACGAAAGTCGGCGGAACACTGTTTATAATCAAACTCCTACCACGCTACGAGTAAGAACAAATTTTTCATTCTGTTTAAAATGCACAAATATAATTTAACTGCAACGAAACACTTTTTAATTGACTTCAAAAAGGAGGAGGTTACTCAATTCGCCACGTAACTTCCGTATAGATGCACCGATTTCGACCATTCTTTTTTTTTTGAAAGAGTATGAAGAGCCGATAGTACCGTGTTAATTTTTTTTATTATCTAGAAACGCTAGAGTTATCATCTAGAATTCCAGTTTTAATGTATGTTCGCGCATAACTTTGTAACGCGTGGCCCGATTTGGATGATTCTTTCGTTGTTATATGAAGTATGTTCCCCAATTTGTACAATCATAAGTGTTTTTAACCGACTGCAAACAAAGGTCACTAAAAATGATAAAATAACAAACTTTTAAAAAAAAAGTAAAACATCGACTTCAAAGGTGCGCTAAAAAGGATAAAATTTTTTTTTAAATCGGTGCCAAAATAGAAACAGAATTAAATCAATTTCTAAACCTTTATCAATTACAGTCCATTAGCACACTAACGCCCGGGAATTAGAGCGCGCAAAAATGTAGTAGGACGTCACCCGTCGAGCAGATTTAATTTCGTTTTTATTTTGGCAGCGATTTAAAAAAAATTATTTGATCCTTTTTAGCGCACCTTTGAAGTCGACTTTTTACTCTTTTTTTAAAAGTTTATGTGGAAAATGATTTTAGAAATGAAAATTGTGTTCACAATAGTTACTGAATCACTATGTACAATAATAATTTATACACATTTACATCAATGTTCACTAATATTTTTTAAATAACATAGTTTTAAAGCTACCTGACAATGTAAACGAGTTTGGAAAAGACATGGCCAATATTTGTTATGCCATCTTTCTTCTTGTTGGAATATCACTTTAAGAAAAGTCTAATTAGTGTTACTTCAAAATTGAATTAACCTGAAGATACTAATATCGAGTGAATAGAAAATTGGACCGTGAAGGGTTATCGTCGTTCCTAATTGCAACCACACTAATGTTTGAATCGCCTAGTCATCCATAAACTACAGGTAGTTTAAGATAAAGTTACCTTTTCGTGGGTCACTTAAGTCATTTAATCGATGTATTACGAGGTGCAAAAAAATATAGATGGAAACCATAAGAGTTGGTAGAATCCGATGAAAGAAACAAAAAAGTTTAAACGCGGTGTTTGTAAAGACAATAATCGATAACTAATTGTTTCAGAGATATCCAGAGATATTCGAATCTTATTATTAAATTGATCAACTGAATGGATACGAAATACATTGACCAGAAAAAGAAGTTTCTCTGAAAGAAAACATTTCGAACATGTCTAAAATTTATTCATACAATGAATAATTTTAGCTCGCTCCTGAGGGAACTTTTTAAAAGCTGAAAACCTATTCAGATACCTTTGAAACTACTAGTTTACGATGATCTTTTTTTTTATTTCTTTCAGTGAGTTTCGTCAAGCCCTACAATTTGCATCTATAGATTATTTTATACAAGTTAAAATACGCATGTGATGTGAAGGGGATTTTTAATGATTTTATTCAGGCGAATAAAGCGCAAGTCGAGTAATGGCTATGTTGCCAGAAAGCGCGGAAGCGTGAACAGGAAAAGAAGGAAATGCATTCGTTTTCAAGAAATGTAGTGGTGACTGCAACCAAATGCTATAGCAGAAAATTATATCGGGTGTACACGGTGACAGTCCGCACGATTTTTTAGGCACTTGCGATATAGTGTAAGAAAAATACAGTGATAAAGAAAATTTTATGGGCGGCAAATTAAAATGACAAAATTTTGAAAACACTTTTATTTCTGTAAAAGAAATCAAGGTTACCTTGAAGCTTTTCAGTGGGACCATATAATTTTCTTTTTACAGTACTGTGGAGAATAACGTGACAAATTAAACGACTTTTATAAAAAAAAAACATAACTTATGCAAAGAAACATTCGAGTTATGTTTCCTTCTCTAAGAAAAAAATGTTGTTTTGTTAAACTCCTATGGATTTGGTTTGCATCCAGTGTTTTGCAGATTGTAATTGTGTTTCAAGAGCTCCACCTGTTCTTTAATTGCGTTCAATACATAATTTACTGTAAATATCCCCATAAATAGAAATTACACGAAGACAGATCTGAGGATTTATTCTTCTAGAAGTTATCACACATTAAAGATTCGCAAAGGAATAAGAAAAACTGATATGCATGAATATTACAGTACAAATATATCGATCTAAGAATTAAGTCAGCTCAGGTAATGCTATCTTAATTAATACTGTAAACTTTCTATTAAATATAAAATGGTACTTCTGCTAATCGTTTCATTTGTTCCAACATTCCTTCGAATATTCTAAAAAATGAAACTTACATCCCCATCTAAGAAATTCAATGTGATCCTTGACTATCTAATAAAAAATGTGTTTCTACAAATTGTTGTTACTTCAATTTCTGGCTCGCTCAAAACAGACGAAGCTTCGGCTTACTCACTATCAGGGGTGTCTACAAAAATGGTGCAAAAATTTCGGTGAAATTCCGTAACTCTATCATTACCGAAAGGAGTAAGAAATGAAATTTAAAAAAAGAACAGACGACGCGTAAACGGTTTTCAGCCGCAACATAAAAGCATTATTAAATCGCGATCACCAACGCGGTTTCAATGTCGTATGAAGATACCCTAATATATTCAAGAGTAAGTATTGCAATAAAGAAACGTAAATTCCGCTGGAACGTTCGTTCTCATTCAACGGCGAAACGAACCTTCGTCGATCGCGCGGCGATTAATCGCCAAGCATCTCTCCGCGTTCGTTAAAACGGTCATTCCACGTGACGTTAATCCGCAAATGATATCCAAACACGAGATCTCCTCGAAGTAGTCGCGTTCTCATGCAAACGACCATCGGTCCGCCGAATTAACACGTATAAACGCGATTGCTCGATCTAAGAATCAAAGTGCGGGCAGAAATCGGCCGCCGTGCGACTCGGCTCGAGAGAGCAGTTACCCCGCCGAGCGAGGCAGAGGCGCGAGATCCTGCGAACCGCCTGAGCATTCTGGAGAGCAGCCTCCCAGAAGAATAGAAAGAGTAAACGATCGAATAGAGGAGAATAACGCTTTCTCCGCTTTTCCCAGCCGATCCTCTGCAAGTACATGTCCCTGGATCCACTCACATCCCCTCAAACCGAACTCTTTTCTTTGAGCAAAGCGTCGATGTCCTTGAGGATATCGTCCGACGCCATGTCCAGCGTCAGATAGTCATCCTCGTTCACGTTCAGCAGACTGTCGCAGGAAGCCATGATGTCCTTGGCGTCCTCCGCGGGCTTCCTCTCCTCGTTCCTCTCCTCGCTCCTCTCCTCGTTCCTCTCCAGCTGCATCTGGTCTTCGTCGGTGCTGCTGTCGCACAGCCTGACCTCCACCTCGTTCCTCCTAGACATACTGCTCGACTCCTCGGAACTGTCCACCCTATCCGTGGCATTCACTTGACTACATTCGTCCCCCGTCTCCCCGTCTACACTGTCCTGTTGATCTTTACTCGTTAATTCGTCCAGCTGGTCTCCAGCTTGGTCCCCAGCGGAGACGAGCCTCTTAGGAGACTTCCTCCTGAGCTTAACAGGTGGCACATGAAGCGCAGAGCCAGTACCCTCTGTATCGGTCCGCTTAACTTTACGTCTCTCCGCGCCATCGTTGGAGTCCTCCAGTGTCCTCTTCACCCCCCTGACGAAAGTCGTCTCCCTGAGCTCGGCCAGCGTCTTCATGGCGTCCTTGAGGAAGTCCGCGGTCGACTCCCCTTTGTCGCCGGAGGCTGCCGGCTCGCCAGCCGCCTTGGGCTCCTTCTCTGGCGCGGCTTTGCGCCTCTTTCTACGGCGTATCTCCTCCAACGTGAGCACCTCGAAGTCCAAGCCCTTCTCGCCGTTCTTCTCTTTGCCGATCTGTGGGTAGAGGCAGACCTTCCTCGTCCTCCTTGTCTTCATCTTGCCGCCGCCCACGTCGCTCTGATAGTCCTCCACCTGATACGAATAGTAGGCGGCGCTCTCGGCCTGGATCTCCTCCAATCTGATCTCCTCGTATGTCTTGCAGTAAGGGATCCTCGGCTGCGGCTTAACCGGGGACGGTACGCTTTCATTGTCCGATTCTGGAAGAAACACAGGACACGAAATTGCGAATATTTCTGTTAATGGAGGGCGTAGCGGCAGGCGGTCCTCAGACGCTCGTCGACGCATAGCGTTCAACCGTCCTCGGAGCGAGCTTCCCAAAATGTACTTCTGTCTCTTTCTTTTTTTTTTTATGTATGTATGTATATATATTTATGCACAGCTTTACGTTACTCTACGGTTCGATTTTTGTTCTCGGGCTTAGCGCCTCCCTGTTCTCTCTCTGTTTGTAACTCCCTCGAGAGAATGAATCTTTATTAGAATCGAGGAAGGATTCTCTCGCAGTCAACCACCAGCACTTTATCGTCGTTCTTGCTAAACGTGTTGCCTCTAACATACTTTCGAATAATTTGGATGCTAAACTAGAATGGTGGGATTAACGTACTCTATTCGGTAAAAGGAGAGTGTTTAATGACAATACAATTCCGATACTTTGATCGACACTCCTCGGACGACGATCCATCTCCGCTTCTCCTTGCAACCAGCCTCTCCGTGCTTGTCCTTGCTTTCATCTCTTCCACTCTTTCTCTCCCTCTCTTTCTACATCTCTAGCTTTAGCGTCCGGCTCCTTTCTCATTGCTCCATCTCGCACAGCTTTAACTCCTGATATTGATATCCTTATAGAAGCCACGAATGAAACTAGCGTATCCCTGGTTAAATCTATGAATAAATAACGTCCTCTCGAGCGACTCGCCTTTCTCTCCGGACTTCCTCGACTTTTTGGTCAGATAAGGAAACTGTGACTTATGTTTAAAATCCAATAGGTGAATCGTTATCGTCGCTGGCAGCTCTTCGAATCTTTCATCTTTTCGGTCTACTACTGTTCTTCGAAAACTCCCTGTTAAAGCTTGTCGCCTCTGTTTCTTTAACACTTCCAGGCACCTTCCAATCGAAAACAATCGAATAGCATTCCGTGAGCAGTCTGCAAATCTCGAATGGAAACCTATTGTTCTCTTTCCTTCTTGTACTTCAAATTTAAAGAAAAAAAATGAAAGGCAGATTCGACGAGAAAAACTTGTACCTCGGGATACTTGCAAACAATAATTGAATTTAAACAGCATTAGCAGGTGGAGCGCGGGACTTTCTTCTGTTAAGAAACTCGAACAGTGAATGAAGGAAGTCAACTTTTAATTCCAAGTGAATTCTTTAACTACTTCGTAGCTGTCGAAAGACGCTTTTAATTACGCAGGATAAATTAAACCGGTTCACTTCTCGCTACCAAACGAATCGAACAATGTTAGACAACAGTGGCACGAATATGCGACATATATTTGCCACAAATGGAATCGCACGATTTAAACGTGGCGCACAATTTTCACGCGATAAATCGTGGCACGCGCGTCGAAAGTTTGCTTGGTTGACAAAATCCTTGGAAGTTGCGTGAAACCCCGCTGCTCGAGGGATCTTCGTGAAAATAATAGAACGCGGAATGTGAGCAATAAATTAGGAGGGAATCTTCTAAATAGTCACGCGCTTTCAAAAGTTCCAAAGGTAGTTTGTAGCTACACAGTTCCTGGGAAGTAGTCTTGGATGATTCAACTATGTTTTACCTTGATTTTTATTCGATGGTACAGAGCGACTTGGAAAGAAGGCGATTCGTTACGAAGACTAAAAAATATAACGTTGCATTAAAAAAAGGCACGAACTTACTCCGAAATCGTTTCAAAAGCTTCGAATAAAGTCTCTCTTTGTACCATTTGATTCGACGCGAAGAATAAAGGAAAGGATTCTCATATTTCCTCGTATCCTTTCTCCAAAGACACTCTGTATATCGAATAACATTGAATTGCGTACAATAGTTCTATTTGAAATAATCACGGACTCGCTAAAACTGTAAAAACTGAAACTTTTGTCATCTGCAAATTGGAAAGAAAGGTACTCCCCGTTTCTTTCAAATTTCCATGACTACGGGCTTCAGTTTTTATACAGCATTCCTCGCCCTGTTTGCTTCTCCCTGGAACCGCCACGTTAGAAGTGCAACAAATGAACTGCGCCATCCAACGAACAAGCTATCAACATTTACTAATCGCAATATCTGCTCGCAATATTCTACGTAACGTTTATGACAAATGCGAAAGAAAAGTATCATTCGAAAACTGTCCGCCCGGTGCGCAGAGACGATTATACTTGCACAGAACCGGTGGAAATAAAAGTGACCGTGGAGATCGTCGCTGTCGCACCGGCGTTATTTTCCCTTTCTTTTTCATAGTATCAAGTTTATTGAAATCCAAGTATCATCCCAAGAAAAATTAATGATTTTTCATTCGTTTACATCGATTCATATAGCAAGGAATTACGTATCGCGTGTTCAGCGTATAATCTCTCTTAAAGCGAATTCCTTTCTCGGGAATTACATAAGGGACTTGTTACTCGCTTTTATCTCGCTATTAATCGCCGAAAAGGTAAATCTTTACATATCGTTTTGTCGGCGCAACGACAATCCCTCTCGCTCGTTGCTCGCCGCCCTCCACCACCGGTTTCTATTGGGAGAACGTTGCGATTTAAAGGCGAACATTCGATTCTTAAACCGGCAAGGCTGGCAATATCGTTTCGTTTTCTCTCGGAGGGAAGAGCAGGCGCTGAACGATCGAGACGAAGGTGGAAGTTGTCGTTGCTCGAGGCAGATTGCGCATGTAATTTCCGTGACATGACAACGCGAAAGACAATTGTCGTACAACTGCAGGGGAGCGGCGAATCTTCGGAAAATTATAGTATAACAACATCAATAACAGCGGTGATCGTGAGAATAATCGTAATAATCATACTACTAACGGCAGTAGCAACAATAAATAGGGGGGGAAAAAAGAACAAAATAGAACAAGACGAAAGGCAATCGATTGGCGAAGGAATATAATTCAAATAGTAAACCATCGCCCGAACGGAGGACGCCAAGAACAATGATTGCAGCTGGACGTGCACAGTAAGTAACAATTAGAAAACAATAGAATTCGTAAAAAAAATAGAACCCCAAAAAATAGGTAAACTAGCAAAAAACAATCCGTAACTTGTAACTAATTACTTAAAATAAAAAACGAAAAAAAAGAATTTAAAAAAATTCTAAGAAACAATTTCGAAGAATACTCAATATTCTACGTTCAACGAAAAAAAAGTAATTGTATAAGTGGCGATTAATTTTTTTTTTCTTTCCATTAATATTTTTTTCTCTCTCTTTTTGCTCGATGCACGAGGAAACGAAGTCGCAACTTCTGCAAATGTGTTTGCGATTACGGTTATGCGAATCGCCGACGGACCCTCGCATTATTTCGACTAAAAATCGTAAAAGACGATTACAAATCGCTAAATGCATTGTTCAACTAGCTACACATTGATACGAATAATTTGCGATCGAAAAGATGTAATAAATAAAAAAAAGGAATCAAGGTCGTCGCCGGCGACACAGTTCCAGCTGCTGATCTCTTTTTCATCTTCGTTAAGTATATTACATATAAATTAGTACTTTTGCGCTATTTTTTTTTTGTCTCTTCTATTCACGCACACACGCACTAGCGAAGAAGTTACATGCGTTACAGGCCGTTTAATTTCGTAGAAAATATAATGAGAGCGGTAATCGTACTCGCTGCGCTGAAACGCATCAAAGACGATCCTCCGGATTCAGGAAAAATTTAACTTGTTTCTCTTTTCTTTCTCTCTTTTTTTTTTTCGCGTGTACGAGTCATTTATTCCCTCGTTTCGCGGGCAAAGCAACAGTGGCGGAAGAAATCTCGCCCTCGCGAGCGCTCTTTCGTTTCTTTGCGGAAGCGTCCTTGACGTACAGATTTCACGCATCGACGGGGCGCAACGACATCGAATACTTTTAACGCACAAAGGCCTGTAATGGTAAATATACTGGTTCAGTACTTTCCGAGTTCTTCCGTGCGCGGTATATCACATTCAATGGAATTCACGATCGTTAAATCCATTTGAGTTTAGCTGTCGATACAATCGTAAGGTATCAAATATAAGCTGGCATTTACTGGCAAGTTCTTTACAACGGAAACGAAAGAAAAGAAAGAAGAAGAAAAGAATGAAAGACAGTCCGTATCCTATTAATTTTACGCTATCCTTATAATATACAATCTGTTCTCTCTTATACACTTCTTCCGTACCCCCCGGTCCAACCCCTCAATCCCCTACCAACCCTCGATCTCCCAGTTACATCTGTCACCGTTCCGGTTGCATACAAAATTACGTACAAAATAAGAAATCTTTCCGTTCCCTATCGTCTCGAGACTTCAACGCCACGCTTGTTCATCTCGCGAACGCTTGCATGTATCTTTCAAACGAATATTTTTATCTTCTGCTCTCTTTTTTTTTTGAGTCGGCTGAAACGATAAAGAGACATCACTAGGAAGCGTGATTAAATCCTAGGGACTAGAACGTTCAAATTCTACCCGTATATAAAATTGGAGACGTTCACGATCGATGCTCGAAACACTCAATTACGCGGCCGACGATTTATCTCGATCATAAATATATATATATATATTTATATGTGTGTGTGTATGTAATATTAGTGTAGCTCAATATATAATATCTCATTATGCTGTCGAGTTCTCGTAATATAAAGATTATATCAGTTCCCCCTTATATCTCCCGTGCGGGTCTAGACGCAAATAGATATATCTCGCGGTGGAAATAATAATTAGTGCAATTTGCTCCCGCTTGCAACATCTAGGATACTCGTCACGAGAAATGCCTGTTTTCCCTCCTCTTCTTCTTTTTTTTTTGTTTTTAGAAGAAACAAATGCGAAGCGATATATTATGCGACCGGAACGAGAATTTAACGGCACTATTTCACCGAGTTCCGCTTTTGCTTCGCGTTAAAAATACACGTATGTAAATATTATGCCTTGTACGCATGCAATATGTGTGATATTAAGTCGCATTTCTCTCCCTTGAAAGTTCCCCTCGCCTTAACGCGAAACCTCTTCCTGTATCTGTGTATTATATATAATATAATATTTCGTATAAATACATAAATATATAAGCATACCTATATATTTATATATTTACAGCTATCGTAATGCATCTGTATTATAGAATTTCATATCTCGTCGTTTAACCCTCCGGTCTCGTGTTAGCGTGCGATCCACGCACGAAGTAGTCCTTCCGTTTCCTTCCATTCTTCGACTAAACGGGGACAAAGTCTGTGTAGAGCAACGTGCGGGGAATCGCGAAGGACGACCTCGGCGAAAGAAACGTAATCTGTCCCTCTGTGCTTCGACGAAGATGCGTTTCACACTGGTCACTAAATTTCTCGTCGTACTCGATTCGATTAAAGGGGGACAAAACAGTTCACCCGGTAGCTCCGCACCTTCGTGAGCACTTTTCTACGGTGGAACGCAATGCTCTTGCGCCGCGGTGATACATCTCGCTTTCAGCGGATTAATTCGTATATTCAACGCGCAAACCGAATCACACGCGTGTTAAATGAGAAAAGAAAAAAAGAGCTCGTCAGATTTCCTATCGGCGGGGCCTCGGAGGCTCCGCCGTTATCTGATGCCGCGCGACTCGGCGCAACGTTTGCCTCCTCATGAACATACGAATTCTCGTGTTGAATTTTCTCTGGTACGTCCCGTTACAGAACAACGCAACACCGCAACAACGCGCAACGCTATTGTAGGAAATTTTTATCTATTCATCGCTGTCACGCTCTGTTATCCCATGCCGTTTCGAAATTCGCTAATTCGTGTGGTGAAGCCAAAACATATGAAGGCATTATTTATATCGTTCGTGTGCACGCGTGAAATCAAGGCTGGGATCACGGTTTAAATCGAGTACTATTTATCCTAAATACAAACTTATCTTTCCTGTCTAATCGCCTCGACGTTGTCTCTCCTCTCCTTCCCGCGTGAAGGAAGGAGAGGAAAGAGCGTTACAATCGTTCGCATGTAATGATTATATGCAACGTTATTGCACGAAAATAAAGCACGTGTGCGCGTGTATCCGAGGCAGTATTCGACTCGAATAATTTCATTCGTTGGCCATACATCGTCGAGCTCGGGGCGTAATCCGGTAAGAGCACGAGAAAAAAATGAAAAAACTTAGGACACTGGCAAGACATTCCCTTGAAACCACTTTCCATTGACGGATTGTGCATCGAGCTCAAAGTGTATGACCTTCCTCCGAATCCTCTCTCTCATCCTCTCTCTCTTTCTCTCTCTTTCTCTCCCTCTCTCTCTCTCTCTCTCTCACTCTCTCTCTCTCTCTCTCTCTCTCTCTCTCTCTCTGACAAAAGAGATGCTCCTTGGTCGAACAATTAGACACCAAACGCGTAAAACTATAATCTCCATAAATAAACAAACATTTCAACCTACGTTCTGACGTTGGATCGATATCGGGATATCTGTGCGAGTTCAGATCGTGTGTGTGTGGCAAAGCGACGACCCATAGCTATCTTCTTATTCATCCAGTACAGTTTCTCGTTTTGGGTATCATAGTAGCATCAACGAAAAGACGTGAATACACTTCGATCTTGTTTTCTTTATTGCGGCGTTCGGGAAAATTCGAGGCTCATCGCGTTGCCGCTGGAGAAAGATAGCCATAGGCAGTTAGAGGGCTACAGGCAAAGTTTAGATATAGCAGCCCCTGGAAAAATTGATATTCAAATCTACGTTTTTTTTTACTTTCTTTTTATGTTATGGTTTTTTTTTTGTTTTTTTTCTCGTTTTTTTTTTCTTTGCTTATGGTAAGATCATCGAGTTTCTTTTCTGACGACACAATTATTCACAAATTCTCTAACGGATGAGGTATGACAACGCAAGCAACTGTGTTCTGACAAGTATCAACATTAATTTGCCACCCGATAATTTCCAAACTGGACTTCTGTTAAGAACACAGCTCCATCGGATTAATCTAAATGTTGCATGTTACCCCTCTCCCCAGTGGTAATATGCTGTGTGTACAAAATTATATGCGGATTCAATCATATGGAGACAACACGTATCTTTGACTACAGCCTTAAAGGTGTGATGTACACAGACATTTGAAACTATCTTATCAAAGGAATCTCTTCAGGTATCAATATAATTTTACGATCCTATTCTATCCAATAATAAAGACGACGATATAGATCACCTATTGCTTTTCTCTACGCTTTCTTAGCTAATGAAACATCTTCTTGCGCATATCTTTTTTCATCGTTTTCTTTTTCTTCAAGCGAGTTAAACGAAAATTATTCATACCTTATTAGTACCTATTACATATTAATTATTGAAATTATTAATATATATATATATATATATCATATATATAATCTTATATGCGTGAATAATTCTACGCGGTGCAGTCTTTATTATTGAAAAGGAAATTTAAAACGTACTTTACGGATTCACGATACATTTACGTGTGTCTGATGCTATTAGAAGCCATTATTAGCAAAATATCGAGTAAGTTTCTCAATGACAATGACGCAGCTTAAGCTGCTTTCTCGTAAAAGGCTTGTTTTTTATATGGTTTGCTCTCATCGGTTCATTCTCTGCGAAACAAGTCAAGCGAAGATCGATTAAGTATCGGAAATGTACTAACATTCCTGGTGCTCAATCAATATAAAAATCTGCGATAAGTTTTCTCCGCAAAATGGGAAGTACGTTTTTACTTCAGCGTATAAAGTATTGTATACGTTTATATGTTTATACGATACTTTACATCCTCTAAGAACACTATCAAAGTCGTTCAACGTAACTTTATACTTGTTATTCCCTTTTGTTTTCCAAGATCTCTTTCATGCACGTTTCTATGCTGGTTGACCGGCGACAGAAATTTACATTGTTACAATCAGAGCGTTCCGCCGATTACTAGAATCGTTTGTACGACGTCATTTCAAAATACGGGAAGGGGAATCTTGATGTCTGAAGCTGAGAAGTCTGTCGCGTATGAATGGGTGAGTATGGCGGCTGCTGGAGGAGCGGAGAGTTTTGCTGGTTTTGCAATGGCGACAACGATTGGCCGGGAGAATGCGCGTGTAGATTTTGCGGATGAGAGAATGACAATGCATGGTGGCAGGGGGAGGTCTGTGAATTTTGTACATTGGGTTGCGGTACGTTCAAGTTGTTCGTCACATTGATGTTGTTTAGTATGTTCAGACTGTTAGAAACATTGTTAGGGATTGTCAGATTGCTCGGTATACTGAGTGCATTTGGAATATTTATACTCGCTTGCAGACTGGGTGGAAGGGAAAGAGTAGCCGATGTAAGATAATGTACGCTGAAAGATGGACGGGGGGGCTAGTAAAGCCTCATACCTTCTTCAAATTTGACGATAAGAGGATCAACAGCTGGACTGCCAATAAAACTGCCCGCTTCGCTGCTTCCTCTGCCTTGATCTGACTCTGTACTACTACCATCGTATTTTGTATCGTCTGGCAACAGTAAACAAGGAAACCGATGATAGACACCCAAGTGATCGTTAAACGGTTGGTATCGTTTAAGGTGTGTCTTGAAGTATGCTTACCAGGGCGATTCAACCATTCTGGATTCAATGACTTCGATGTTAAGTCAGAATTCTTCACCGGATTAATAGGATCATTGGTAATCGTACGAGCGTTCTTATGCATGAATGGACAATGTGGTTTCCTACAGCCTCCTGGCTGTGTTTCCCAATAACATGGTATTGATTTACGATTTTTCTATTTGATTAACAAAAAAGAAGGAGCGTTAATAATTTTGCTTAGTTTCGTTTTCAATGATTCAGCATTTCTCTGCCCGAAGTGTACTTACTTTCAATTCCATATGCCTAAAGTTACAATGTTCGTCGAAACATTTATCCTGCACCCAGTACACGCACATTGTTTCGCAACCCAAGGCAGATGGTTCATGTCTGAATGGACAATTATCACCCTTCAAACATAATTATGAATTAATGAGACAGGCAAACGACGAAGCACAAGTGCATAGTCGGCGCCAAAAAGATAGCGTAACTTGGTTTGAAACTGGACGCATTTAATAAAGAAAAATTACTGGGCGCCGCTTTTACAGATAAGGAGAAATTTAAATCAGGCTATTATAATTTATACAGAAGGAGATAGATAAATTTAGAAATTTGGCTGTTTAGAAAACTCAGTTCAATGATTAGGTGACTCAGGACTTATGGTATATTGTACTTAGTACTCGTTAAACTACATACAAAATGCTTTGTTCGATAGAGCTCAAAGATTAAATTATTCGTTTCTAAAATCAGCAGCAGTTTTTGCAGTTTTTGATCTTGGTAACGTAAGTATCTTGTTTCCTATTGTTTATTGCGTTTAGTGTCTGAACAAGTGAATACCTCACAATATGCTTACAATTAGTTTCATATCCAAAAAGATATTATAAATATACTCTTTTAAAATTTTTGGTTTGCCCTCAACAGAAATTGTTTACTCGCAGCAGCAAAATAATATTGTAATTATTAATTTACTTACGTTCATGTATTTTACATTATATTATTATTCTTATTGGTAAACGAGAAGCTAGTCACTAACATTGCCAAGGGGAAAAACGTTTTCGTACTATGAAAGTATTAATCTTTTCAGTTTTACAAGTATTATTCACTCTATAAGTCTTGAGCTTGTTTATAATACCCTGAACATACGCTCTCTATAAGTTGGGTCTCACTAGCGAAGATTGTATGCGTACGCTCTCAATGGGCGAAAATTAATGTACAATCATTACTAATATATAAAAGCAAAACGTTGTCTGTTCGTTTGTCCGTCGTTCACGCCTGAACGGCTCAACAGATTTCAATGAAAATTTGAATATACATTACATACATCCTGGATTAGATTATAGGCTACTAGCTTAAAGCACCCGGCGTTGCCCAGGGAAAATTTTCATTGTCACAGAGTATCAAGGGGGTGAAATAAGGGGGAAGAGACGGGGTGTCCAGATTTCATGGTACGGAGTAATTATTATTATGCAAAATTTTATCCAGATCGGTTAAAATAATCGGGATAAAAAGGATCCTATATGTCAGGCCTGTCCAGGGATTTGCTCGCACGAGCAACCGCGAGTTGCTCTTCGTATTTGAAGGCACGGGGCTAAGCCCTTAGCGCCCCTCAAGAGCGAAAGGTCCCCATGGTGGAGCAACGGTTGGACGGGCCTCCTACATGTTATTTCTGGGCCTAGACTACGTGTATACAAACTTTCAGAAAGATCCGTCAAACACACTTTCGCATTTATTATATCAGTAGAATTCATAAATATGCTATCCAAAATGATAAATAATAATAAAAATTCCGGGTAACGGGTCAGCTAGTAGCATATAAATACGCTTATGAATTACGGTGAACCAACTATATCCATTTCTTCATTTAATCAATAAGACGTTATTGTAAATGTAATACTGGTCAAAACATTGGAATATTCCGAAATATCGATTAACAGTTTTATACAGAAGCCTGCTAATAATATTCTCCTGCCATGTGGTGTGACCACTGTACATCCACAGTCCAATGAGAGTCGATAAATGAGTAAACAAGGTATTACAACAAGTATTAAAGCCGGGTGTTGCGTAAATAAACTGAACTGAGATTCACATAGAGGCAAATCGATTGTAGGACAACCGAGTAATCAAATAACATCACTGTACATATTACGAAGTACAATTGAATTACTCTTATAATAAAACCGAATAACTGTTTTCGATTGACCAACAAGATTACCCGACTCAAAGGTAATAGAGAATTGTTGTGGGAGGAATTATATACAGAAGCAGGGAACAATTTCAATGCATAGAAGATTAAAAAATTTGTATTAAATAAGAATAGCTTAAATCGTTACCGGAAAGGACGGATAATAGTTTCTCAAAGTCATGGAGGACTTACGAAGTCTTAAATTATAAGCGAGTTTCTATTTTGTAATAAGCGTGAATAGTTTGTCGAATAATATAGTATTTTATTCAATCATAAGCGTTAATTAAATACTTCTTTTTTTCGCAAAAGTAAATATAACAGTTACGCGCCTAGAAATATTGAATTTGCAAATTCTGTAAAGATCGTTTGCGCAGAGTACGTTATAACAACGTACACACGCTGCGGGCTATCTTTTTGCCGTGGACTGTAGCAATAAACCAAGAAACACGGTAAAGTGTATCATTAAAACGGAGAATTGCAGTGCACATTATAGATATCAATACTGCAAGATAACGACGTGAAAATCATGAAATGATCGGTGTTCAATATCACACTACCTGGCCAAAAGTACCGGGCAGTCGAAAAGAATTCTTAACTGTTCCGATTTAATGACAAATACTAATATGACCTCCAGTTGATGCTGAAATTATCACAAGACTGAATTGTGCAAGGGCAAAAAAACGTTAGAGAATTTCAGGCCCTTAATGTGATTGAAAAGGCACGGTATTGGCGAGAGAATAAGAAAGGATAGCTATGTTATGATATGTAAATAGCTAATTTGTCGATTATTTGAAAAAGGAGGGTATCGTGGAACCTGGCTTCAACATGGCCGATCTAACCTCGCGGATTCAACGGGACAGAAACAATATGGAACAAATTTATCGAACGTTTAGAATCCCGTCGCGCCGATTAAATTCAACGAGCATTTCGCTGGCGCCGTTAACGACGGGAACTCACCTTTTTGCACGTAGAATAATAGAAAAAATAACAATCGGTATTCTTATGACTGCGCTCCATTTGCAAGAACTGATAGAAAGATGAGTGATCGTGTTCCTTGCTGAAACAGACAATGTTTAAATTCATTTGCGGGATCGTAAAACTAAGAGAAACTGCCGGAAGGGAGCGAAAAAGGGACGGTTAAAAATAAAACGTTACCACTTCGTGCGAAACATGATTCTAAGTTAGCGTATCGTGCTCGACTGCCAGTTCGCGTGTTATTGGGAATACATTTGAATTCGAAGCGTGAGGGGTTACGGATATTTGTACCGACGAAAATCACCTTTTTTTTCAACGTGTATTGGTTGTATACTCATTACTTACATGTGGTGGCAGCGATTCCTTGGATGACTTCTTTTTTGCCCCTTCGCTTTGACCCACACACTGAACCGACTCGCACACGGATTTAAGTAAATACTTCGACCTGTCGCCTCTGTCGCTGTAGACGCTATTCAGTAATAGATAGCGGCGCCGGAAACTACCGATCAAACGCGAAGCTGCACGACGTGTTTGCGCGCCTTTTTTAACTTGTTAGTCTTGCTCGCAGCATTTGCAACATTGTTTTAGATGCTCAAAATTGAAACAAGTAAAAGTGCGGTAATATTCGAAATGTATAATGAAAGCGAGAAAATTATCTCTTCGGAATTGTCAGGAAATTATGTATTTCATTATTTCTGAAGTGTCGAATGAAATGTTCCGTTTTCAATCTTGAATTATTGTAAATGTTTCAAAGGTCCTATAATATTAGAAGTAAGCTAGAAGAAGTTACTGGGAAAGGTGCTACTAAATTTATAATTGCATTCGATCGAATAATTCTGCAATCCCCCAAAATGCATAATAATATATGATAGACTAACACTAATTGTCTTGGCAACCCTTGTATGAAATGTAAAGCAAAATTTTCAAATTAATTATCTGTAAAACATTTCTATTTCAAATTTTATCCAACTTTCACACTTTATTGTAGCTTTAGTTGCGCAGTTGTGACGTACTTAAAATTTTTCTAGATTTAAAATAAAATATCTTACTTAATATATTTATATTTCATTCTTTAACAACTCGAATAAAACTATAGTTTGTTAAATTCATAAGTCTTCAAATGCCTTATTTTGTTTGAATTTACCTTTGCATCTGCTATCTAATATTTTAAGCACTTGTATTTCAAATGAAGTTGCAAAATTATACTTCTATTTTCGTAATATAATTCTTATTAATACTGTTTCATGAAGTTGTTATAAATAAAATATTACGACAAAGATAATTAATGAATCATAAAGCCTAATTATAATTTACTACAGGCAATCCAATGCAGAGAATGTTTGAAAATTTTATAAAAAATTTGTACATTGGAATGAGTAATATATCCTTATTCGGATGGTCGTGTCTTCTCTTCTACAATATTATTAAGAATTATATGTAGCATTCACTATGCTAACAATTATACTAAATTGTTTCCGATTAAAAAATTTGAGGCAAGCAAGATTCAAATTTATCGTTTTATTCACATTCTTATGTTCATATAATATATGTTATCAATCACAATACACTTGTTACAACTCATACGTATGTAAAACTGAATATAAAATATGTAGTTAAGGAAGTACTAAAAAAATACTTAAACGCAATCTGTTAAATTCGCACACGACTACGGAAAAATGTTTATAAAATGATACCTCCAGCAAGTACACTTACATAGGTTAATAATAACATGTAATTTAAGTATATACTTTAAGCAACAGTCATAAAACATGAGGCACCAAAAAGTGGTATCCTTTTTTTAAAAACAATATCGCAAATATGTGTATATAATGCTGTTAGAACTCTTAATATAAAAGCATTAAATACATTACTTTTCGAATACTTTTACATTTTATCTACCCGCGAAATTAATAAGCTTGTTTCGTAAATTATAATTTTCGATGCATACAGAAAACTAAAAACGATACTTCCCTTGCCTTGTAAAATAATTTCGGAACTATCGGATTACGGTGTAGATATGTGAACAATTTGTATAGAAAGTTCCATCGAATATTGTAAGTATTAAAAAAAAGAAGCTTCTTTATCATCGATTCGATTAATAAATATTATTAAACAATTTAATAATGTCAACGTTTTTATTAGAGAAACAAAAACATTGCGTCATTTTAAAATAAGTTCGCAGAACATTTGAATATAAGATATAAATGATAATAGTCTACAGATATCATTAGAATTGCAAGCTACTTTAATATTCTATTTCATTTGTGAAATAAACTCATAATCAGTCATGAAACTTTAGTTCGTTAGCGTTTATAAATAACATACACATCTTAGAATGAATATATAGTTTACGTGTAGCGTAAGTATTATTTTTGATAACGATATAGCGTTATTAATAATCGGGGAAAAAACAGCATTGTTGAAAAGGAAGCATTTGAGATGAATATATCAACATAAACACTGGGTAGCTTAATGTAGCAATATTACAGGTACAATCTGCAGTAATATCTAATAAAAAGAAAAAAAACCATGTCCTTCGATATATTAAAAATGTTTAACCATTATTAAAAAATAAAATAGTAGAAATGCATTGTAAGCAAAGTTCTCATAGTACATAGGTACGTCATAAAAACCTACCACTGTCCGAGTTTGATGAGAGATATGTACGTGTAAAGTTCCGGTATTCTGAATCTGGTTTATACATAGGTACATCCAAATATATAATTCATTATACATAATTTTAAATATGTCTACTATAATATACATTTGCATAATAGCATCGATATCAATGCACAAACAAAATACACTAAATTGAAGCACTCATCTTGATTATTTACCCGAATATTTTCACTTAATTGACGCAAAAATATCGTTTCGGTAAAACTCCTCTGTAAGAATTTATGTTAGCATTGAATGAAGATCCTACAAAAAGGTATATTATTGTTTAACAGAATTAATGTACGTGCTTAAAATTGAAAGTAGAAATAACTTTATTTTTTTTAAAGAAGGTGATGGCTCTTCAAATGATTCCATAATAATGTGGGTAATGTAAGCTTCCTCCCAACAAGTGATTGTTATTGAAAAGACTTTTAGCCGATATCAAGCAAAAAATAGCGAAATATTGACAAAACAAGATACGCGCAATAATCAAAGGAAGCTTTTCCCGTTCATCTGATAATGAAATAAGAATGAATTTTCATTGAAATGTAACATAATTCGTCGAAGCAATTTAAATGTATACCATAGTAGAGAAGACTGTTTTAGGAATGGAACTCCTAGAGTTAAAGAAAATCTAACTAACAGCCTTTGTCCATACGCACTAGAAAAATACCTCATTGCTTTATGACAAGAGGATTGACCAGCAACCCATCGTAGAAACTAAATTTACAGTGACAAACAATGATAAGATGTAAATATATCACAATGACAAATTACAATAATTTCACGAATTCGTTATAGTACACCGTTAGATTATAATTTATTTTCCTGCCTCTTTGATATAGTTCAATAACGTTCGTCTTCGAAGATTATATAGGGGAGATTGTAAATATCGAGAAGTGTATATCCTTACTCCAGCAGCAGTACAGGAGATAACAGAATAACGCTGATTTCGCAGTCTTATCAAAACATCCACGTTTTACTGTATACCGTATAGTCGTCTCTACAACTGTCCTAATTTGTCGAACAACAGAATTAATCATTGCAGCGTCATATATAAATACGAACAATTCCGCGTCCTCATCTTCAAATTAGATATTCTATCCATAGGCTCGAACAACGCGTCATTCAATGCCTATTAAAGTCTTACGTTTATTACACCGCTGTACTGTATTCTTCCATTCATTTAAAAGTTACTTACGAATATCGTCAAAACATTCGTGACGAAGGGAACAGAAGCACTGGTAAAAAATTTATATTTAATTCTCTGTTCACATACTAGATAACAACCATTGCTATAAAACCAAACATATATTGCAGTACTTTGACTAGCATACTACACGTATGTTGGGTACACTCTGTATTTATGTATGCAACAAATATATGTATGTGCAAATCCTTAATGTACTCGTATATACATCGTTCCCAAACAGATATTATTGCGCACTAAAATACTCATTGCATTCGATCCGTCGCTTTATGCTTGTTCACCAATGGAAATACTAAACACTGACTAATATTGCCATTATTTATCGCCTTGTACTTGATCATAGTAAGAAGCATTATGTTTCGCACGAGGTGCGTCTTCTAGAACTCCCCGCTCTCTCTCTCAACTGTTAACTTGTAAAATCTTTGTAAAAACTTGCCCGGCAGTTATTAACGTAATCATGGTAGACGAGAAAAATGTATAAAATCAGGAGTGAACTTTTTAAGAAGTTGCTGCTTTTAAGAAATTACACTTAGATATGTCCTTTATGAATTTAAAATAGAGCATGAAATTTAAGTATCGACGAAAGATTCAAGCATTTTTAACACGATTCGCGTTCAATAATATGAAAGTTACATTTATGTTATTCAAATTATTATTATGACTTATTTGAGCTACAACATTTCGAACAATCAAAGCAGCTGGTATGCTATCTCTTAGTTGACCAAGACGCGCGGTTACCGCTGCCACCGCTTCCGATTATTTGATTCTGCAGCTCCGTTATTGTATCGTGCAAGGCTTTCTTTTCTTTCAGTAGCAGCTGTATATCTTCTTGCGCTGTGCTCAAATGCGACCTCATCGTGTCGGACTCTTCTTTCATGCGCATCAATTTCGCATTTTCCTCCGATAATTTTTCCAAAGCATCCAGACGACGTCGGAGTACCTCGTTGTCTGATTTCAATTGCTTACTGGACTGTCTTAAAATACTTAATTCCATTTCGTGATCTATGTTTTGGTCTTTCTGATTATCACTGTTTGATAATGTTGTAAGGGAATGACTTGTGTTTAACTTGTTTACTGCAAGCAAAATGTTTCGATTACGTAAATCATTTAATAAACATTGAGAATTAAGTTTCTCTTTAAATATAATTCCATATCGGCAGTGAGTAAGCTATATATTCTTATTGATTAAATTATTAGTAGGTAACGAGCAATGCTGTGAGACAACCTACGAATATCGTATTTCATGTAAGTTATAGCTGTATATGTTCGCTCATGCTGAATGACAAATTGCGTACTCTAGGAGGACTTCGATAAGCGTACGTGATAAATTCGCAAAAATTATTTTTATCCATTTGAAAAAAGAATAAATCATGCCTAATTAAGTGCACACATTCAAGGCTCTATTTATGGTTCTATTTTAATATTATGATTGAAGTAAGCAGTAAACTCTAACACTAATTCTCTAACCATGTTACATTAATGCTCACAGTAGGAAGGCCATCTGAATGCAGAGAACAAGTATGTAATGTACAATGTCAATTATAAAGATGTAAATGAATACACGAATAAATCTGCCACTTGCATGTTATTTAAATATCTACTAATTGTAAGGATTACACGTACTATGCTGTATTGCGAATGATATATTACTCTTTACAGTTACATTATATGTGCAGTGGCGGACGAAAGAAAGTTTACAACTTTTAAAATCGCATAACTTTTTTAGAATTAGTCGAAACGACATTATTATTTTTTAGAAGCTAGAAGGATTAGTTTGCTAAGAGGCGTGATTCGTCTTATTGAAAAAAATGCAATTGGTCGGAATAGCGAAAAAAATAGTAAAGGTCGTCTTTTCGACTTTTTTATCTGAGCTTGTAATGAATATTTAAAAATCCCGTTTGTCGGTGGTCGAAATTTTCGACCTTATTCTGCGATCTTTAAGCGTTTATAGCTCAGAGCAACGTTAACCGATTTTTATGAAACTTTAAGCATGTATCCAACTTACTTAAATCTACAAACGGGATTTTAAAATCATAACAAGCGCAGATAAAAAAGTCGAAAAAACGACCAATTGCAATTTTTTTCAATAAGACGAATCACGTCACTTAGCAAACTAATCCTTCTAGCTTCTCAAAAAAAATCATGTCGTTTGGACCAAGTTGCGCGATTTTTAGAGTTGTAAACTTTCTTTCGTCCGCCACTGTGTACTATCTATATACATAGGGTATCAATACTATCAATATAATATATACATATAGGGTATTACAAATACTTGGGACATCTTCTCAGGATTAGTTCTACACGATAAAATGATTAAAACAGTTTATATGCATGTGTTCGATAACCGTCTGTTTTTTAGTTATAAAATATGAAACACACACATATACATATAGAAAAATAATACAAGTTATTCAACGTTGTATCACTGCTGGTAATGAACAGAAATATACATCACAAGTGGCGGATAACAGTGAAAAGATTATCATTTTATTACTCACCGACTGGTTCAATGTGAAAAACACCGCCCGCATCGCGCGCTATTCTAAGCTTTGAAATATTCAAATCTATAGGAATCGGTCCTGGGGAAGTTATATTATTTGGAGGACGATCTTCATTCAAACGCAACGATATGCTCTCTAAATATATCTGCAATGAATATCATTAGAATTAATAATGATGACAAATTCAACGATATATAGTGATACAATTTAATTTGTAAATCAGAGCGATGTTTATTATTACAACGTTTTATATACCTCCAATGGTATCGGTTTAGGTATAATTTCGTCTTCGAACAAGTCTGCGAGCCCAGTTACTGAACTCATCGACAAGGCCATCGTTACATCAGTAACTTTAACGTCCACTTTATCTTCGAATAAATCCAAAACACTTTGTTTGTTGTGCAGATCGATATTGCAAGCAAACACTTCTTGCTCGGTAATATTACTTTTACTTTGAGAGGAACGTATGTTTCTATTAATTACAGCTTGGCTCGCTTGGGACAGTTTATAGGAATCTGACTTGCATTTTAAATCATGATCCAAGCGCAGCTTAATGCACGAGCTACAGTTCGAATCTGAAGCTAATTCAACCCAACCCCTAGATCGTGCACTGAATTTTGTCTGGCAAACAGAAAATATTAAAGAGATAAGTTTATATAAAAGTAAATATGCGTGTCTTAGAGATATCTTATAGGAACATTTAATCTGCTACATTATAATAGACTTTGTTCTCTGTTCGTTTAAATTATATACCCTGTCGGGGCTTTTGTAAGCATGAAATTCTGTGAACTAGAATAGGTATATAATTTAAAAAGACAAATTTCAAATACAAAATTATATTACATGTCACTTATGTATGACAGATTGAAGTATAATTTTTAATCCATTAATAACATCTTTACAGCATTTAACAAAGAAAAGAAAAGCAGTACATTGTACGTACTCTTAAATTTATTCTGGTTTTATATATTGTACACTAATAAATATATTGTACATTAATAAATCTTGTAAAGATGTATTTATTAACATACATACTTTTAAATGCACTAAGAAGCTTGTTAAATTCATTCGAGCTGAGCATTATTCCATACCATGCTATACAAAATTATCACAATTTCGATATACATGTCACGAAATTAAAAATTAAGTAGCTTCAAAATCTTGATTGCAAACCAACCGTGTACTCTGTAAACCCATGTACAAGTCACTCACTCAAGCAAATGAAAAGTTACGGAAAATTAATTATTTCGTAAGAAAATTACTCGTACATGTTGCGTACTCTGAACGTGTATTACACATGTATGAATGATCCGATCGCTTGTTAGATCCCACTTGAAATTAGATGAACGTGTATAATGAAAATCATTAACTAAAGATGTGTATTGAGCTTGTATAATGATAATTTAATGTACTGAAAAAGTCAACGTGCAATAGAACATACGTAATACAAGGCATCTAATATAAATAAATATATAAGTATTTTGCCAATACCTTCCTCTTGACCTGCCACAAGTGCCACATAAAAACATTCACAAGAGAAGGAGAGACGCAGGAGAGGCATGCAAAAAAGTTAAAAGACAAACGTTGTATAAATATATACGTATATAGTATGAGATGGTTGTAATGTATGTGATATGAAGCTAGAAATTAAATTCACTTCCTTTGCACATTGCGGTACTAACTAAGAATAATCGGGTTAGTCACCGGTACAGTCCAAGTAGAATAATGTATAAACAAACTTAAATGTTTAATGCCGTAAAACTTTATACTCGAAACACCCGAACGAATCGCAATAAAACTTTGAAGCAGATATTTCCTATCAAGTATTGGATCTGTGTCGATTAGAGAATTATTAATGCTTAATTGTTTACTGCTTGTATAGTGTATAAATAAACTTGAAAATGTCTAATAAAATTATTACATGAAAAAGATAGTAAAGAACAATACAATTTTGATTACAGCAATATTTAAGACTCCGATATTTATATATCTATAGATCAGATTGAAAATAGAAGTTTCTCTTTAGACTAACGCATGTTTATCTTACCTGAAATTCATCCCACGGAATAGACGAGCATTCGTCATTACCAACATTTGCCACTTGAACTTTGATCGAGGATGTGTATCCACAGGATTGTTGAGTAAATTCAACTTTGGATAACTTAAACGTCGCCATAGACACCTAACGAAAGAATTATATTTGTCAAGGAGCTCGAAGCTTCGAGTTTATTATGTTACGCATCGCAGAGACTTACGATATCTTTTCGCTTGCACACGCTATCCATGGATTTCTCACTCTGTGTATCAGGAGTCTCTTCAACAACCTCGCTAGCTTCCTCTACCGCTGTTATCCTGATTGTGTTATCAACAGCAAACATTGTATCCAACCTTTCTTGATCTTGAAGAGTAACTAAGACGTAGTTCTCGCTATCGGAGCTAACATCGCTCCTTATGGACGTAGTATCACTACTGCCGTCTTCCGGAGAAGCCTTCAAAGCTGAATCGATTGATGTCATTAAATTACTCCATCCTTTTTTCATAGAAGAAAGACCGGCATTGAAATTATTTGGAATGACTGGTGTATTCGAGGACGAGTCTCCTTTACTATGTTTATGTGTGGATTCAACTGCATACCGTAAAATGGGTAATGCCTTCTCTTCTTCTACGCCTACACTCTGTTTCTCGTGCGACGTATTCACTAACGCGTGCGGATCGTACTTATTAGCGCCGTTCTGCTTGAACGTAACAGCCGGTTGAGTTGCATTAGCGGAATGCAGAAAGTCCATAGACAACATCGAGGACATTTCACTCTGCGGTGTCAGTATTTCAGCATTTATGTTCATCTTTTTACTAAGGTACTCGACTCGCTCCGTGTTACTTTGCCACGGAGCAGACGAGCTCGCGATATCGTCGGCTATACTAGAGGAGTCTGGCACGACCGACTCCAAATCTCCTCCGGAGTTCTCTTTGCCGGGCGTGTGAGACGGCATAACGAATGTTACTTCTACCTGTGGTATCAGTGCGCCGATAACGAGTGAACTACCGGAATCGACTTTCAATATCTTATTCGAATCAATGTTTATGTACGTCGCCATCTCCGACAAAACTTCCGACAATCTTAACAGAAACAAATACTGATAATGATTTATCTGCACGCTAACTAGATTGCTTATGTACGCAAGACCGTGAATATCAGCGGTCGAGGATTTCTCCGGATCCGATTGATTCATCGACACGTAACACCATAAAGTTAAAGGAAATGCGTCGAGAAACGGCACAGGACGGTGCTGTCCAACTGCTCGAGCACCGAAGAAGTCCCCCCAAACGGGCTCTAAATTGCAGCACCATACGTCTTTAGCCTCCGTCCATAAAAGTTCTCGATTCAATTGGCGAATCAATTCATGCACAGAGTTACTGCTAAAATTAGGTGGCGGATGGCGTACATTATCAGTACCTGCAATAAATAACATTATTGTAGCGAATGAATACACTTATAAAAATCGTATACACGGTGATTTTAATAACTAAGCTGGGCTCAAAGGAAACGACTTAAAATGACTACGGGGCTAATTGGGCTTCGGTATAAGTCTCAAAACTTTTCAACTAACTTAGCTTCTAGGCTTTAATGCAAGTTTCTAAGCTCTGTGAAATCGATTATACTAGCCCAGTTTGTCACGGGAATTATTGAAATACAAAACCATCTGTAACTTGGAAACGACGTCAAGTAGGACAAATATTTATACGAACTTTCTTTATTATCTTTGTCCCCATTTTATCCCTAAATTTATACCCACATGAAACACTCTATATACTCTATTATAGATGAAGTGTATCGGAAATGGCAGGACAAAATATGAGAACTGATTTCTTATAAAAGAAGAAGCCAGTAAGTTCATTCAAAAGTGTCTAAGAAATTAACGATTTTCAGGATGCAATATACCATGTCACAATTCACGAGAAGTGCTACAAATAAGCTGGAATTCTGGAGTATATTTTTTCTAACCGAGGTTTAGTTTTTGAAATAATTAAATTTGAAAATCTGTTGAATATACGCGTACTTCATTAAGGATCAGAGCCATCTTTAAAACAGATTTATTTCGAATATTTCTTGTGACGCGTAACTGCATAATTTATTGTTAAGCTTATGGTTTCCAAATATATATTTATATGACCTTCTTGGTTTCTTTTTCTGTGTGAAATCATCATTTGTACTATCATTTAGCGCATAATGTGATAATTCTTACCTGCGCAATGTCCTAAAAATTTATCAGTCACAACAAGAAAATCGTTTGATTTATTCGGGAACTCTGTACCAAAGAACATCTGACCCATTTGAAAAGCATTCAAGCATTGCACTAAGTCTGCTCTTGAAGATCTCTCTGAGGAGCGAACATTTGTGATGGAGGCTCTTGATGTCTGAATATGCAAAGACTTCGGCCTATCTTTTTGATTCGGATAATCCTGCTGGCTTTCAAAAACTATCTGAAAACAGTAATTACATTGTAAATACAACGATGTAAAATATTGCAATGTACGTGCTATATTATACATTATACGTATTATCACTTACTCTTGGAAGTATAGCTTCAATTTTCACGTCAAAGTACATTAAGTTATTGGAAGTATGTGTTCCTCGTTTCTCCTCGTTTATCAACGAATTATGCAAATTTAATGCGAAAGAATTAAACCACAAGCAGGAACAAACATCGAAGTTCACTTGAATAGGATTCAGTTGTACATAAAATTTCGGCGGTGGCACTAGACAGTTTACAAAGTACTCTAAGTTATGAAATAGTCATAATTTATCGCAGTGTTATATTTAAAAAATAATAATTATATGTTTACCTACATGGAAACGTAATATCTCCGGGATAATAGTAATACGTAAACTCAGCATGGAGAATTGTTACATCGTCCGGGAGACAAAACTTGTCTCTATCACCTAAAGAAAATAAAAATGTTTCAGTAGACGGCTTGGTAAATGTACAAATATATTCGTCGATAATATACATGCGTTATGAATATACTCCGTGTAAAAATAAAGATTCATGTAGCATTACATGTTATATATTATTACAAGTGGATGCGAACTATGTATACATATAGATTGCATAAAGTACAGTATTTGGTATACAAATGAACAATATTTGCGAGCAATTTCTAAAAGTGATTATACTTCACCTATCTCCTAATTGCATTTCGCGTCGATTATAAATGTACTAATGATTAATTACACATTTATAATCGAGGTTGGAAATCTTTTGCACCAAGTTGCAAGTTAACGCTAATTTACTTAGCACGTATTATTATATGATGACAATAACATAACACACGAAGCAACAGAACTTCTCAAACATAAAGCTATTTTTATCTGGTACTCGTAATGCAATATTAAAATAGTTACACTACAACTATTCGTAATTTATACCTGCAGCATGTTTCTTCCTTGATTGAGCTGTGCAATTATTAAACGAAACAATTATATAAGGACCTTATACGAAAGGGAGTATTTAGAAACGAGGTCCATTAAATGAATTCGAGCATCGTGAAATTTATACATACCTGTGATAAATTCTTTTGGCATAGGATTGCGAGACGTGGTCGTCACTTTGTATAAAGTAAAGTCATCGATCCTTATTATGATACATGTAGTCATCAATTTAGCAAGCTGTTCCAAAATATAATTCTTTACAGGATTACCACTCGGATGCTGCGACTTTCTCTGTTCGTGAGAGCTTGCATTTACACTCTGAGACTGACTACCCTTCTCTAAATTCTCTCCTGAACCTTTCGCATTACTAACTGAATACAAACAACAATGTCTTTCTAAATGTCATAGCTACATACGTATACTTCTTCGTAACTTACATATTCATTCTCTTAGATACGAACCTATAACATTCCCCTGACTTCTCGTCAAAGGAGAGTGTTGCGTTCTACCAGAATCGATCAGATCCATGAACTGGCTTCGAAAGGAACTCAACGACTGCTGCAACCACTGACTATGAGGCGTAGCATTCTCTCTGTACTTAACCCAATGCTTTCTATCAGCCAGTGCCAAGTGATATGGGTAATAATCAATTTGAAATCTAACTAATGATATTTGCAGTGCACCGCCATCTTTTAAATCGGGGTGAGTGGATCTACCACCTAATTAAGAGGAAATCCAACGCTATAATATCATTATAATACAACGAACAGTAAGAGTTCCACGTTTACTTACTGCCGGGATCGTCGCACAAGTGCAAGTCAATTCTCTGACAAACAAAATGATAAGAAGTCTCCACGACATCGTATCTTGTGAACAGTTTTGATATAGCAGTATTACATTGATTCTTTGTTCTCGACTGTTGAGATATTTGCGCTTGATACTCCGGCAACACCTTTAAATATCAATATTGTAAGCACGGTCACAAGGAAAGTACAAGTCAACTTTAATCTTGTATTTACGAACCTCTAATTTCCTGGCTGCTTTGGTTTTACGTTCTAGATTCGTAGCTTTCTCTATGAGACCTCCTAAGGAGTCAATAAAATGAAGCGCTGCTTTCAATTGCGAATCGGTCAGAACCCATAGAAGGTCGTCTAATATAAGAATCAGTCTTGATCCCATAACAAAACAATCTAAAATACATAAATATGTGTTTTTAACGCTACGGTAAATGGAGGAATCGTAATAATTACGCATGTAATAAATATCTTTAACCTGATATTCTTTTCTTGATGGTGATTCGGCATCTCGCTTGATTCGTAAGTAAACGCAATGGCGTAAGATTCTTGTCCTTAGTACTTTGCGCTTCTATTCTAACCGTTTGCCATTCTAGCTCTTTAAAAATAAGTAACTGCCCACGATCAGGATCTTTTAACCTAGTGGTTCTTAAATCACAACGTTGCCATAATGCGGACTTTGACTCCACGATAATGCGATTTATCTACAATGAAATAACAAGCTTGTAATGACCGTCGTTCTTCGAATACCTTATTACCACAATGAAAATAAGTTTTATTAACGTGTCTGCTGTCGCCATGCATTCCAAAAATCTTCCGCCAGAAGCCGTGCTACATTTTAAGCAGTGTTATTCCATACAAAAGAAATACGATATTACAAATCAGGCCTCTTAAGCTATCTACTTTTGATAATGCAGCCCTCGTTTAAAATTGCCACTGTAGCAGATGTTTGACATTGACCTTCTACAGGAAGCTTTTAGTAGCAAGACTTACAGTAACAAACACGTTAATAGAGAAAGTAATAATATCGTGTACCTGAACTGAAGCGATAAATGCTGGACTTTTGAACGTGACTGATACAGTATTAACAGCCACTGTTATACCATCGATTACTTTATGTATGAAAGAATATTTCACAGGACCCGTATATGAAGATAATCCTTGCGGGGAAGATAAATCTCTTAAATCCTCGCACGTTTCTACTTCTATATGAACCTCATCCAAACTCTACAAATATGTCATTGAAATACTATGCGTTAACAGGTGAATACTATTAATAATAGTGTGCGATATTTTCGTATTAACCCTTCGTGGTCACACTTTATAATCAAAAATTGGACACGCGAGGTTCACTGCACCCCAGTGTTATTTTTGAGTTACCATTTTCGTATTTTTGAATTACTACTTTCGTATTTTGGAATTACCATTTTCGTATTTTTGAGTTACCATTTTCGTACTTCGAAGTTACCATTTTCGTATTTCGGAGTTACCATTTTCGTATTTTGGAGTTACCATTTTCGTATTTTTGAGTTACCATTTTCGTATTTTCAAGTTACCATTTTCGTATTTTGGAATTACCATTTACATATTTTGAGTTACCATTTTCGTATTTCGGAGTTACCATTTTCGTATTTTGGAGTTACCATTTTCGTATTTTTGAGTTACCATTTTCGTATTTTTAAGTTACCATTTTCGTATTTTGGAGTTACCATTTTCGTATTTTTTACTATTAGAGCATGACTGCCTATTTCTAAAAGTGTAAATTTGGATATGCTGAAATTTGTAGTTGAAAAGTAGTTGTGAAAGGAGCAATTTTTTGTTACAACTCACCAAATTGTTAAACTTTAATATTAAGGTCTAAAAACCTACAGAAATGTTGACAAAAGAGAAAAATTGCCTGGGGTGCGATACCCCCTGTGTGAGCACAAAGGGTTAAGGATAATTGATAAGAATTTAACACGATTAAGGATAATCGATAAGAACGAATCTACAAAAATTTATACGATTTATATGTCTCTGTAGGTATATTTACAGATATTATTTACCAAAAAAATAGGAACACTTCTTAGCTTGGTCCATTGTATGCGAAATGAAACCTTATTGCACCAAGCATTTGTTAATCTAAGCCATGATGGCAATTCCAACAAATCTGTTAAAACTGTCTCGTCGAGTTCTAAGTTTGTTAGTTCACCTTCCCCTTTGAATGTACTTAAATTTATTTTATCGGCCGATAGATTCTTGGTAAACCTACAAATTCATATAATAAACATTATATTCCTGACACATCGGAACATCGAAATCTTCTTAGCATTAAACTTCGCACGGATACACACATTCATGCGTAACATATTGCGATACATGAAAGATGGGCATAACAATGCAGCGACTCAATTTTACGTAAGTTATGGCTTGAAATGATTGCCTTCAAATTGACATTCCAACGCATGGAAGTGGTAACGAAGAGGAAATACTTGTAACTTGGCAAGTATGGTATTGACGAGTTATTGAATCGGACGGAATTATTCACAGCTGCGAATGTTTATAAAATTCCTCCGAATTTGCCAAGGGTGGTGCGATTTTTTAATCTCGTATTAAAAGTAAATTAGCAGGGATACGCTTAATAATCGAATCGTGCAGATACCTTGACAGATGTTTCAGCAGCTGCTTCTTTATTAATGACACCATTTTTTTCTACTACTTTCAATTAGTTTCTACAGTGTCTAATATGCGCTTCGACATGGTTAGTTTAACGCTACACATTTACATTCGACTACGATTCGTTCATACATGCCACGATTGCCACGACTTTCGACTCAAGTAGTCAGTAAGTGGACTACCGTGGACGGCACAGCTGAATTTCTAGTTTCTTTCTTTCCTTTTTGCCTTCGCGCCCCCTTTCCCTTAGCCCCGGGTGTCGTAACCCTGGATCTAGTGTTAGCAAAATGTTTCTAGGGTTATTCTAAATTTCGCAAGTTATTAAACAAATCGTTGTAGCTTTTGCAGAATGTAGAAATAAAATTGAACTGCATTAATCCGCATCGAGTAGTTAGTTTGATTAACGATTACATGCATACCTGCGTAATGAAACTTACACTAATATGGTTCGTCTTTTGAGCTACTTCTCGCGTAGCATTTTAAAATGAAAAGAATAGATGACAGACATTGAAGAATAAAAAGAATAATACCTGAGGGAATTCTCTTAGATAAAAAAACATTCTTGTGCAGCAGATGCCACAATTTTTTTAATGTAAAATGGCCCGCTGGTTCCGAAAATAAGGCCCGAAAATTTTTCTATGGATACGATTTCATAAGTATTTAGGCAAATGCATCGAAATGTTCATACACATTTTTGAAATTATTGGACTATGCTTTAATTGTTTAAAAATGCAGCCTTCTCGTTTGTAAGACATACATTAATAGTTTAACTTAATTAAATAAATTTCTTTCCTTATTTATTTATACGAGTTTTTTTGTACGGCTTCTTTAAGCATAAAGGCACAGTAATAGGGACAGCCGACAGGGCACGGTAACCGGGACATCTACCCTAGAGAATTCACTTTTCTGCGTTAGGTAAAATACGGACCCACCATTGGAGGCAATGCCTCTTATCGATGATATGTCACTTTCATAATCACCGATCGTCCACCACCACATGCGCAGTACCATGCACCCCCCTTACTGACACGAGCTTTGGCCACCAAGCTTTGTGCTCCGTCAATTTACTCAATTCTTATAGCGAATTCGGTATTTCGCACTGACTATGCGCTGGTACCAGAAAACGACTTGGATTGGTTGATTCTTATAGAGCTATCTTCGTCTCTATCAGAAACAACTAATCCAACTTATTTTCTGGCATCAGCACAGAGTCAGTGGCCAGTGCGAGTTACCGAATTCGCTATTAGGTCCATGGTAGCGAGACATAATCTGTCAATTTTTAAGCAAGCATAATTTCTCCGCGTGTTTCGTTTTTAATCAATGATATGTATAATATTTGCGATTATAAATGGCAAGTTAATATCATCTTCATTTTCGCTTTCATCAGACGAATCACAGCTGCTGATATCATTATCACTATTATTTATTAGTATCGAGATTATTGTAAACAACGTTTCTTTCGTAAATTCTCTCTCTAATACCGCCACTACTCACCCAACACATGCATACACGCGTGTAACATGTACATACATCAATTTTAATTTACTTAAACAGAATTTTATGAAACAGGAATTACACAAATACATATTTCGATTAAATTAAGATGTTTCACTATCAAAGAATATCATTACAATTGAATATTCGAATACTTCTGCATTCCTAGACACAAGACATTTGAGTTTCAACTAACCTAACAGTAGTGTTCTTTTGACAGCCCAGGTTTCGAATTATTTCGACAAATAGAAATACGCTGTATTTGAAGATTAGAAAGTAAGCTCGTTAAATACCGACGAAGCCCATTTGATAGTTCCGATACTTCCATCGCAACTATCAATCGTAATGGAAGAATCCAATCGTGTGTATTTACAGAATAATATATCGGCGTAATCATTCTTTTATAAGAAATTAACACGCATCGTTACTTTCAGAAAGTATATGTTCAACGCTGCCCAAATATATAACAAAACAAATTAGTACGTATAAAAATAGCGAGCAGTACATCACAAATTTTTTACAAAATACATTGCCATCGTCCGACACTGGGTCTATAGCAGACGAGTTGAGAAAGGTACGGCTAAAGTACATTTAAAACGAAGGATACTTCGTTATTTCATACTTACGAAACTGTAATTATTTCACAGTCGTTTATACTTAGTAAACATAGGAACAAGTGGAATAAAAAGAAAAGATGTAAAGGCAAGCTGTTAACCAGTAGAAAACGAATGCAACTTGGCTTGCGCAAAATCGGTTGCAAGGATGGCATGAAATACAACGATTTATTGCCGTTGAATCAATTGTGGCTGAACTATATGGAAAGAATGCTAGGGAGCAAGTTCTTCGTTAATGCACCGACAGATCCAACTGATTCGAATTGGGAGAACGTCAATCAGCAATTAATTAAAGCAGACTTCCATGGTGCCGAAATATCCGTCGTCGGATCCAAATGCCCCAGCTTAGTCGGGCTAAGTGGGATAGTTATTCAAGATACCAAAAATACTTTCAGAGTTTGTGGAAAGGACGATACCATTCGAAGTATGCTAGTAGATCCATATTCCTCTCGATATTAAATAGGATTCAGTATGTATCGCTCCGTTTTTATGTATTTCCAGCGATACCTAAGGACGCCGTTATCATGAATATTTATCTGAAGCAAATAAAATTGGAGTTATTCGGGAAGGATCTTTGCATAAGACCCACGGAACGAACTATAAAGAAATTCAAGGCCGCGCGTGTCTATGAACTGTGATCCATAATCTCTGATAAATAAATACTTTATAATTTATGTAAAATCGTTGTAATTAAGAAATCTATCCTCCTCTCTCTTAAAGATCTGTGTTTCGTAAGGAATATAAATCAATACGATATATGCCATCAAGTACAAACTTTTTATTTCAAGAAGGAAAACAAAATAAGATAATTCATTGTCATTCCATTTACTAATTATACAACTTCCTACGCTAGAATGCAATGAGTACGTATATACTAAACGATAGATTGCTGTACAGAGACATGAAAAGGATATTTAAGAGCGTGTATTCTTATTATAGCGAAAGTGTGTCTAATCTCGATGTATAAAAGAGCGGTACACGGAAAATCAACGTAGTAAAGTATGTATTCAAGTCGCATCACTGTTTATTGAAACAAACTCAACGGTGGTAATCAAATTCACATTTCACGCCGACTCTCGCCGGTTACAGAGATGCGGTTTCGATCCGTGTATATGTCTGTTTATTCAACAAGCAATTTCAATATGTTTATTTCCAAATTTACTAATATTTTATTATAATCCGTAATATCCAAACAACGATACAATTACATCACTATTTGTTTTCGGAACAGCGTTAGATACCACTTTTCAATCTACAATTTTAATCATTATATAATTTCAATGAAGGTGAAGTGATTATTAGGAATGTTACAGATTCTCGTCCATACCATCTAATTTTAACACTTTTTATCTAATATATGCAGCTGAAATCACCGCGATCGTTAAATACCAAAACGAAAGCCACTTATAACGGGCAATATTTGCGGCGAGCATTGCTCGATCGTATTCGAGAATGCTCCGTCGCGTTAATATTGTTCCATTACAGTTCGTCAACTTTAAACTTTCGCTCGATAATCACGAGTAATGAGAACAATTTATAAGTGTGTATGCCTCGTTTACTTTGAGACGCGTGACACAAGGAAATGTCACTGAAAATGTCTTATGCGATAAGGTAGCTCTTCTAGGAACATTGAACGTAAGATACGCCGGGAAATTGTTACACTTCTCCGGCATACCTTGTACATTGATCCTGACCTGTTAGCAGAGCATTTTATACAGTTAATGTAAATCATTTAACGAGCAGAAACGCCAACAACACGGCTCTCTCGTTTGCTTTTCTACGTATGCGTTGGAATCTGATCACTCAACTTGCATTAATACTTGTATTATAATTTCATTATACATTAATACAATGATATAACGAATAATACATTCAAATAGGACACTATACATACATACGCTGCTGTATGAACCAAACATGATAAGTAAAAAAGAAAACTTCAATTATATTTCTAGAAACCGAACACGTTAATAAAAGTAAACAAAGTTACAATTAGGTTTATATAACTTAACACCTTCGGAACATCGTCACGGGCGTTACATGCTTTAATTTGACGTGTACAAAAAGAGAGGGGACAAAGTCAACATCGTAAGCCAACGTAAACAAGCCACAGTACATATATCCATACATCAATATGACGAAATAGTTAGATTGCTGTTTCTCGGTGGATTACATATATTTATATATATATATACGTTTTTTTTGTCTAGCGAGAGTATATCAGAGAGCTACCTTCGTTATTAATATTTTTATTTTCTTTAGCAGAGCATGTAACGTTGCTACTCTATGTTTCGCGTTTTGGCTGCCGGATCGAGTGCTAAATTTTTATTTATCCGTGCCACAGCAACAACACACACAGATACTAAACTTATACACTGATACGACATACAAACGTATTTTATATTTTACTCTATTTAATTTTCTAGATGCATTACATGTTTAAACTTCGTAGCGTCGCTTCTTTTTCCCTTACTGTGTTATACTGATGTACTGATATATGCCGCTTTCATTTTTTTTTGTTTAAATTTATTTCGCTAAGTGTCTCGAGGCTCGTACATTTGACTGTGACAACAACTTTTTAATGAATATAGATAACTAGAGCTTTTTTTTATTACCACAAATTATATATCTGAATAATATTTTTCAGTTTCCCGTTTTCTACGAATGGACACGAACGAACGTTGAAATCGAGTGTGCCTATGTTCTCTAAATAATCGTTTGCAACATGATTCGCCGAATTTTTTTCCATTTTTCTTTTTTACCAAAAAGGAAGCACTTTGTAATTTCGTGACATATTTATTAGAGTGAAACTTACAAGTATCTTTTTAAGACCGTTAATTTTACGTTTACCTTAAATTAAAATTTATTTTCAATACTTAAACAAAGGCACATACGTACACAATGCATTGACATATCCGTAAAACTAATATCATGGTTACTTTGCGGAGTAACATGAGATAATGAAGTTTAATTTAAAAAGAAAACATTTCAACGCAACTGTGAATAACTAATTGTAAGATCAACTATTCCATAGCTGCTTGAACGCTAGTAGATTACGTGTATTTGCAAAATATTTAAATACATTTCAGTACGGTTCTCCATATCTTTTTCCCCTTCGGTAAACAATGATCCACGTGTACTCTTTGATTATTGTAACAGTAAATTAATCGTTTTACAAACGTCACCGACAAACTAGAAACTCGCGCTTAAATATTTTGTAGTTCATTTTGAATTCATTACCTTTTATTATATATTACAATTGTTTCGCGGCAATGCTCTTTCTCTTTAATGATATTGTTTCAGCATTTAATAATAATAATTATGGGCTATTGAAATAATCTTGTTCTACCTAAATATTATAGAAAAGTAGATTCTGTTGATCTCTGTTATTTAATGTGTTGCACATTGTGTTTCACATACCATAGCCCTGGTATGCTGCTGCTGCTGCAGCAGCAGCAGGTGGATAGACACCTTGTGGGGGCGCACCGTATACACCCTGCGCCGCGTAACCAGGTGCCATCATGCCTGGCCCTGCTGTTAACATTAATTGAGGTTCCGCTGCAACACACATATACACGTACGACATTAGAAAATATATAATAAATTCAAAGCGTTTATACTATAAAAGTTACCGTCACAAATACTTACGCATAATCATAGGCTTGTGTTCTTGGTGATCAGTTTCTTCGATGCGTCGGCTTTCAGCTTCTTCTAGTTTATCAACCTATGCATAGAAGAAATATATATTTTTGCACTCTGTGCGACGCTCATTATTAAGGGAAGGGTCCGGTCTACAAATCAATTTTTTTATTTCATTTTTCGAATGTTCAACCTTTTAAGAATACGTGTTTAAAAGGATTTTTTGAAATTCGTAAAATTCTCGAAGTTATAGGCATTTGAGTAGCGGTAAGTGCATGGATAAAGGTGCGATTTCGTGCTGCCGTTCGACGCTCGTTTTAAGTGTCAAAACCAATCACATGACCGACGCTCAACGAACGAACGAGCGAGTCGGAGCAAATTAGAGTGAACGATATGTAAATTATATGTAGTAGTTTTCTTTCAATTAATTCCTAAAGATCACCTATTTTTATGGGCTCTAGACCGGAGCAACCCCTTAATTCAACACGAATGCGACAGCGCATACAGTGGAAACTATGGTTAAGAGGTGCGATTAGAGAAGTCCCGCCCGCACGCGGTGTACGCAGAACGTTCAAACGGTAAGTACTCACCTTAGTAATATATTCTCGTGCAACTTGTATAAGGTACGGCATGGCGAAGTGTAAGATACGATGTCTCCATGCAAGCTCTAGGATAACGTCTGGATGAAGCAGGTCGTAACAATGGAACAAGCATGATGCAAAACAATCTTTCGATCCTCTTTCCAGGAACCATTCTAACAACTCTTCGGCAACTTCGGCGTTTCGAGATTCCGCTGCGTACTCCATAGCATCTCTATACGAAGCACCAATAACGTAAGTAAAATGGTAAGTGAGAATTTTAAAAGACGGTGTACTCTACCGATGCAATCTACCTGAATAATCGGTCCTTCTTACAAAGCTCCACCGATTGTTTCCATCTATTGTTTCCTTTATACAAATACGCAGCGATTCTCCTAAATTCAATTAACTCGTGCTTCTCTAATTGTTGCGCTAGCGCAATATTATCAAAATTATCGAACGCGTCGATCGATGTTCTGAGACCCTGGTAATCTTCTTCGTCGATAAGCAGACTATTTAATGCTTCGTTGATCGCTTTATTATTCAATGTCTGGACCGATCTCAAGTATGGTTTCACAAGTTGCAAGTGTCCTGTCCTTTTGAAGTATGCCACTCCTCTCGTGTGATCCATGCGCGGAGCAAGCACGAGTAATACATCGTTCAAAAGCAGCGGCTTGAATTCCACGTAGAACTGTATAGCTTTGTAATAAAGCTCGACATTCGCCACTTTAGTGATCACATCTTTGAAATGGCCCTCTCGCCATGCTTCGGTGGGATGCTGCATCATCGCGAGTACTGCGTTATCGTACTCTTCATATTTATCATACAAAAATACAAGCTCTGCCCATAAATGCGCTTGTTCCGCCGCACGAAGTACCTGCACATTTTATTCGTAAGTATAAATCTATTCGCTTCGGTCGAACATTTCTGCGCGCGGTTAATAAGCATACCTTTGGTATATTAACGCGGGACCAAAAGAGTTCCAGATGCTCCCTCATTCGTTGAGGCTTATATTTGCTGTAAAGTATAGCTAATTCAGTAAACATCCCCATGTGCGCCCTCTCGAGTCCCAGCGCAGCTTCCAGGAGATTAATGAGCTCCTCGAAGTGCCCTCGATCTTGGTAATAATTAATTAGATCCTCGAGCTCGTCTGCGTGCACAACTATGTGCAGGCCGCACATTTGTGCTAATCTAAACTCTCCGCTATCCACGCAGGCGAAACAAACTTCCTTCCAAGTGCGAGTCGAATTGGCCTTACGGGCACTCTCGACGGCACCTTGGAATTCTTTCAAGTGGACAAGCGTAATGGCTAATCGTGCAAAGTTTGATACGTTGTTGTACAGCAGTTTGGCAGCATCGTACATTTTGTCGTCGAAACATCGATCGCCAATCTGAAACGATTAAATGATATAAAGGAGAATTCCAAGTCGGTGCAGTGATTTGTGATCGAAGAACATGTCACGATTGCTAGACGACGTTAGAAACCTCTCGTCAAAAGGAATCCAATGGTAATTTCAAAAATGTACTCGAAACTTGTATCTTCGAGCTTACCAATCAAGAAAACTAATAGAGCAAACTTGCTTCCGAGTGAAAGGATTTCAAAAGCACGCTTGAGTAGTACATCAACGGTATCCTTGAGATCATCAGCCGATAAATCTGCTTTTGCTCACATACCACTCGAGTGTCCTGCATTTTCTTTATTGGCAAGCTTGACATGGCGAACTTCGAGTTCATTTTTGAGAATATTCCCATCTGATTGTCTGATTTTTTTCAGACCAGAGCTTTCCTCGTTATTTCGCCACAAATCACTTTATAGCCTTGAACATTCTTTAAAACGCTATACATATCCAAACAATACGCGTATAATAAATAACCTTCTGTATATCAGCATGATTCGGGCCAGAAATGAATTCTTCGAGATCTGCAAGCCTGTTGGTTCTCGCATACGCATATATTAATTCGCTTTCGATGAAAGACTCGCGTGCTTTTTTGCGGGCCATCTGCAAGTAACGAACTAAGTCTTCCCAGTGGGATGTTCGATGGGCAGTTTCCACAACGTCTACGTATGCCGAAGGATCGTCTGCTTTAATGAAACTGTCAATGGCCTCTTTAACTAAACCTTGCTGTAATTGGGCTCTTGCTAATTGCGACCATACTGGTGGTTCATTGCATCTGCGAAAACACGCATCACGTTAATTATTAAGAAACGACCAGTGACACTATGTTTCGTATAGATTGTACCATACCTCTCGGCAAACTCATAAGCTCTGTCTAAGTTATTAACTTGCTCAATCAAAACTTGAATGGCCGACGTATTGACATCGAACTTTTTAAAGATAGCAAAAGCTTCCTCGTACAACTCGTTGTTAATAGCTATGTTAGCAATGTCGGGGGCATCGTAATTATCCAATCGATTGATATACTCCATAACGCGCGTGCGATCAGCTTTTATCGCCGTTAGAATTAAAAGGTTTTGTAAATTACGGTGATCGCTAAATACACTGCTGTCGAGCACAATTTTCTCGAGAAGCTCGATCAGTTCGTTGGGTAAATCAGCGGTCATAAACGCTTTCACGGTAACTGATATATCTTCGGGGTCTTGAGTCTCTGACAAAGCTGTTTGTACAACCTACAAACAAGTATATCAATCACATTGTACTGCCTTTCGGTAATTAGTTGAAACCGTAAAAGTAAGGTATTATTGGAAATCTTTACAAATCTGTTGTTAATTCAATTCTCATGATTACTAATTGCAGTGCACACCAACCTGATCGATTAATTGCCTCTTGTACGGGTTGCTCTCAAGAAGAACTTCAGCCCACAGGTCCGGATCTCTGCGTCTGACCAAGTATCTTGCTTCGCTTTTGAAGAGACTGTTCTCATTGCATACGCTTATCAACTCTCGATCACACTGGCCACGCTCGTATGCGATGCACGCTAAATGAGGATCACGCTTCTCGCAATACTTTCCTACCACTCTGCTATCGTAAAACTGATTCTCTCTGAAGGACGAAAATTAATTAGTAGGACAGTCCATTACTAGTTTACATTAAATTGCGTACGTACATATATTTTGCGAACTTACTTAAGGAATCTTTCAGGATTGTTGTTACTGTCAATGTATATTTTTGCCAGTGCATTGTGGGTCGCAGGCTCGATACAACCTTCATGGACACGAGATTCCAGCCATGGGAGTAAAAGTTTCAAACGATTTCTCTTCTCAACTTCTTCTACAAGTTCATCAGTAGAGAACTGTCCTCGCACCACCAGAATTAAATTCTTTATTATATCCTCTGAACAATCAACATCCAACAAACCGCCCACCACAACTGGCAATCGCGACGGATTTACCTAAATAGAAATTTCATGATGAATTAATCGACATTTCTTAGACTTCACACATTTCTGGCTAACAATTTTAAATTCATTTCAAGACCCGAGATGTAGGTCACTGTCTGATTCTACGAAACTCACCTTTTGTACATAAATTTCAATGTACTTTTGTAAATTATTTCGGTAAAGGTACAGTACAAGGTCATGTACAAAATCGAATCGATCGCAAACAATTATCAACGGTAACTGATCAGATAATTTCGCTTCCTTCAGGAAGTTTTTAACGCGCTCTGGATTATAGCAATTGCTCTCTCTACAAATTCGTTCGACTTCTTTAATCTGCCCAGTTTTGCAAGCTGCTTGAATGTATTTGAAGTGCACTTCCTGATCTTGACTGAAGTTAACGATCGACCCCAGGAAGTAAAATAAACCCTCGTACGATTTGAAGCTTTCAAACAAATCTGAAAATAACGACATTGTTACGTGTATAAACTGAAACGGTTAAAGTAAGGCGCGTTAGACAATAATTACCTATCAACGCTTTAGTGGTCAACTGTTCGTGATACTTGGTTGCAATTTGAATACAAATTTGTAAGTTTTGTCTTATATTAGCAGTCAACATTGCCTTCAAACATTCCAGAGAATCTTCAACGGACAATGTTCCGAAGAATCCAACGAGCCAATCCGGCGACAGCAAATGTGTATGAACAACAGCTCTTTTGATATCGTACAGGTCGGTGTAATGTTCTAAAGCACGCTGTAACAATCCAGCTTTCTCGCATAATTGCGCGATATGAGCTCTGTCGTAATGAGTAAACATTTGGTTCCCTAAGATCGCGTCAGCAACTTGCGGGGCGGATATCAAATTCATTTCTAAAAGACGCGTCTGCAATGCTCCTTCGCTTGGCCGATTATTTTTTAAAGCGTCCAACAAAAATGCTGTACATTGCTGCACCATGTTTTGTTCCATAAATATGTCCACGATCTACGAAAGCAAGGAAACGCATACTCTGTTGAAAGACTGTATTACGGCCTCGACGTGATGGACAGCGCCGCGATACTTACTTGGTTGATATCGGCTAGTGGCTCGTCATCTTGAACTAATCTTTGGGCGAATGCTACACCCTGATCCGGATTAATTCTCATGACGTTCCTTAACAAAAATATATAATCAGGGGTGTACGAGACTTTCTTCGCGTACAGCACAATCTTCGAAAATTGACCAGTCTCCGCGAAGCATTGTATAACTTTATTCGGAACGTTAGCTCTTAAGTAAACGCTGAGAGCTAAGGTCGGATCAGCCTGTTTCACCAAGTCCCCCAATTCCTCGCTGCACTCTAGCTTATCTTCTTTCAACCACTTCTCAAGCAGTTGCTTACGTCCCTGTACCAGCACTGGACGACATAATTCCAAAGATTCATATTTGTTCAGCTGTCCTTGATCTAAAAGTATTCCAAAATATTGCAACAGAGGCGATGTTTGACCTTGCGTGGCTGGTACCTAACATGGATATACAAACGATATAGTTACGTCGAACACAATACACGGTAAATTCAAACGGGGCTTTGTAACGTAATTTACGAACGTACTTGTTGAAATCGTTGAATAGTCGTCGGAGTTCGGAGTATTCCTTTCGGAGCGTTCGCTGCGACTTTAGCAGCTTCGGCGTACTGACCGTTTTGAAAGAGCATATTAAATTTCCTCACGAACAAATCCTCGGCTCCTGACAAATTGTTCCTTACAGCCATTCGCAACGCGAGTTCCGGATTTTGTAGAACCCCATTTATATACGGAATTATGTTCTCTTCGTCGACGGACACGGATAATACTTGACCCTTCCGATTTACTCCTATTATACCACCAGACGCTTCGTGCGGAGCGGTGACAAAAATAGTTTCCCCAGAGATGCGATTCATGAATATACACGTTGCGGACTCAATGTCGTACATATGTATATAACCATATTTCGTTATTAAATATATAACATCGTACTTAGAGCTGACTTGCATCGCGACTGGGAAATCATTTCCAGCCTCCGGCGGGAAAAACACATCCACCGCCTTCTTCGGGAAAGGCTGATTGCCAGCAGGTGGTTGGCCCACTTCGATAATATGGAGCTTCGCGCCTTGCACAGTTCTAACGGCGAAACAGAACAAGTTACTCGGCTCGGCGTTCCCTTCCATTTTGAATTGGGCGAAAGAAGCGGCGTGCCCCTCGATCGGCTGGGAACATTTCCTCTCGACGGAATAAAGCTGCATAGCGCCGACCACTCTGTTGTGCTGAGCCGAGATGCCGATCAATAAGAGCCACGTTTGCTTCGGGTCCGTTCTATAGTTAATTATCTGACATCCGTTTAACGAGGAATGCCGATCGAACATTTTGTTCGGAGTCGACTCCCCTTCCATGGACCAATGATAAACAGCAGTCTCGGTTACCAATGCCAGGGTATTTAAAGATATCCACTTCCAGAAGACTACGTCCTCCGTCATGGTATGAGCTTTCATTTTGGATTTCATTTCTATATTAAAGATCTGAAGTGTCTTCAACGCTAATGTAACAAACACAAAGCATCTATTAATCTTTTATCCAACCCAGAACTCACTTGGATTTAATCTGTTATCTGGTTATTAACGTCTGTACGTTTACTTCTTCGAAAAGAAACATCCATTACCTTTCAAAGCGATAACTTTACTCGCAGGATTCATTATCGCGGAATCTGCGGAAATAGGTCTCCGGATGGGATTAGCGGAATCGTTCATGTCGATAATAACTACCTGGGCGGTATCGCCAACCTTCTCTCTGACGCAAATAAATTTATCGGACTCCATAGTAAGCGTGTTAAAGCCGACATTGTTAGCGTTAATTCCAACAGCTGTAAGCTATAACAGTAATAACGAAAGGTAAATTGAAAGAATTATATTCAGAGACACGCGAAGCATACTGTTGTCCTTAAATTCAATTCTACCGTGTATCGAGTTCCTTTTAGTATCTAACAGAGCCGGGTCGCCACCATAGTGGCCACCTAAGAATTTGGATACTTTGCCGGCCATTTTGGTGGTATATATGCATAAATTTCAAGTAAATCAAATTTACAATTTCAATGAAAAAATCCTAGTCCTTTAAAGGTTAATACTTAATTCTCGTGTTCTTCTTATTACGCACAGAATGTTATACGAAAATTCTTATATGTCTGGCACTGTTTTCCGTGCAATTGCCAAAGGAAGACAATGTTTCTTGCAGTTTTTGTTAAATTTTTGTATTTGTACTGAAAAGATTGGGACAGCAAATTTTCTTCTGTGACCACGAATAATTATTATAAATATGAATACACGGAGTGGTAAATTCAGTTACCATAAAAGCAACAACTGCTATGAATAATAATTACTTGAGTTATTGCAATAATACGAATTGCAAAAATTGTAGAACATAACCAATTAATTTTGTTGAATGTTAAAGTGCTCGGTAATAATGTTAACACGAACAAGTCAAGTTTATTGTAATACGAAGATTTTGAAGGTACATCAATGTAAGAAGAGAAGGCGCAAGTATATTTATTTATTCAAACATCCTTAAAATTTCATGGAAACCATATATTACCAAATCTATTCTTACAATATTACTCATACAATAATCAATAAAGCATATACATCTAAACTACACAGAAACAATCGAATGATGGATGTTTTCTGAATTCTAAGAGAGTCGATATGCAATGATAAATCATTGAACAAATCGTGCGCTCGTTCGCGAAATTAACGAATAAGCTCGTTCAAATTACAAGCTTATTCCACAGGATGCTAGAGGTCACACAAAAATGACAAACATTTCAATTAGAAAATTCGTTACATATAAAGACGGAAATAAGGGGCGTATATGCCGAGCAGACGTGGCCCTCGTTGATAAAAAAAAAATCAATTTATTCTTTTCCCCCGTCAACTTTACGATACAGATCGATCCGACGATCGGTTAACCTCTAAATATTCTATTAAGAATTATACTCGAGGATTGATTGAAATTTACGCGTCCGAACGAACACGCGATCGCATTATATACCTGTCAAAGTAACGTCAATTCGGGAGGTTTTAACGGAACTTCCGTTCTATCGGCCGGGAGCAATGAAGTGCCAACGGGGAAACCGAATAACCAGACGTTAGAGGCTTGATGTTAAATTTGAATGTACAACAGGCAGGAACGGTGATGTTTGACGACGTGTCGGAGTGTATAATCGAGGGACCGGGCATGAAAGCGGGTCACCTACCTGAAGATGTTCTTGAAACCTTATGGGTAGTAACTGCGTCATTTTTTCGATGTTTTCCAAAACTCTCCGAGGTTTTCCAGCCGCTGTTCCTTAGCCGACGGTAATATCGCGGCTGCCTATCGTTTCTATGTACAAGCGTTTTCGGCCTAATGGTGCGCTTCTCAACCAGAAAACCTCAGCCCGACCATCAGCGCACAAAACCAACTGACGCAAAGCGAATGCCGTCACTACTTGCCGCTGACACCCATCATGGCCGCCAACGACCGCCCCTCTGTCTAAAAATAGTTCCTCCTCAAGTGCAAAAGTTGCCCCGATCGATCCTATATACCGATATTGCCAAACGTTATCGGGTGCATCCGAATAGCAACGGCACGCGGTTTCACGTAACGGAACGCCTAACAATCACGACTAACGCCGCCGCGGTCCTGACCATTTGAATATTCGTCCAGCGTAAGAATACATACGGCTCAATTTCGTGGGCAAATCTCGAACACCACCCCTTCCTTTCATCAATCCTCATCCCCCACTCCCCACTGTGAATGAAGCCGCAACGGCGCACAAGTGTATACGTGGTAGGTGTTCAACGTACTCTCCTCGTGCCGTCTCTGTCGCGCGTAGATAGGTCCGAACGAGGACAGAGAGTTTCCCCCGTGTTATCATGGAGTTTTCTATTCCCCAGCTATTTTCAACTGTAGCCTCGGTGGAAGCAGATAATGCTATGAAAATATCCCAGATATTTTGGCCTCGTTATTTCACAAAGATTCGAAGATTTTAAATTCGGAGTGTTATCAGGGTTATCATAACGTTCGTTCGGGGCGGAATTTTATAATCTACGCGTATCAGCGATGGCACGCAAGGACGATATTACTTGCTTCTGTTATGAAGTGGATAAAGAAATTAATAATTAGGTACAATAAATTAAAAATACAATTTATTTTCAAATCATTTGTCAAAACTGTATAGTACAAATGCTCCACGGGTAGTCATTTTACAGCCACTGCCGGCACGGAATTTAATCGAATAGACCGAAGCCCATGTCGTCGTCGTCTGATTCAGATTCTTCCTTAGCTGGCTTTTTCTCTTCTATTAACAGAAATTTCAATGAGTCATTTTCTCGGTATTCTCGTTTCGAATAGTTACGATATTCGTAAAGTGGAATATAGTCGAATGAAAATTTACCTTTCTTCTCTTCAGCCGCGGGCGCAGCAGCTCCCGCCGGTGCTGCAGCTGCGCTGGCAGCCGCACCACCACTGACGGGCATGCTCGATAATTTCTCGCGTCCTGTAACAGTGAAACGAGTTTTACAGATCGAGTAATATCTTTGAAGCATCATACAAACATACAAAGCCGTGTACAACGGTAAGGAATATTTTATTGCGCATAATGCTACTCGCTTGAATCAACAAAATGGTTCGTTTAAACAGAAATTTCAAGAAACTTACGAAGTAAATACGAACGTAAGCATTTTTTGTATAGTTTTTCGAAAGATAAACGAAGTCAAACCTTTTGCAATCTTTCTTTAAATTTCTTTTCTGTTTCTCATATATTTCTCCTACAATTCATTTTTAATGTACAAGTTGTTACTGTGCCAGAGAATCGTATACGATACATATATAGTACAGTATTCATTTCTGAGGACATACCACGAATAATAAAGCAACAAAAATTATGAACTGAAATAAGTATATTAGTTGTTGCTTGAAACGCAATGAAAACACGAATAGATAAAGTGATCAAGTAACTATAGTGTGTTTAAAAAGGAATTATAACATAGGGAACATACCCTGCGCTATGATCTCGTCGATCGATTTTCCATCCAATTCTGATATGACCTTCTTGAGTTTCTCAGCATCCGTTTCGATTCCAACGGATGAGAGAATCTTTTCGATATCATTTTGGCCGGGTGAAACTTTGCCGCCTAAAGCGGCTAAGAGATAAGCGGCCACGTAACGCATTCTGAAAAAACATATGGCACATGGGTAATACATACGTTACATATAAACAATTCGTTTTACACTTTACGGTCGCTTCAGTAAGAAAAATTACCATCACGGTTATCAGTCGAAAGATGGTGAATGTTTGGAATCATCATGTACAGGGATTAAACTTTCAAACAAATCGATATTAACTATTAATTGAAAACTGATGTTGAAGAAAGAGGAATGTACTTTGAGCAGATATCATTTAAATAAATCTTATTATATCCCGCGCTATTTTTGTAATTGTAGATAGCACTAACCTCTGCTACGCGTAAGCAACGAGAACGCAATAATATTAAATATACCTACAAACGCTGATAGTATAACGAAGCCAAGTATAATATAGTGTTAATACTTATAACAAATTAATATTTTTAGAACTGATTATGTTTGAAATTATAATTTTAAACATGTACACTAAATATTTATATACATGTAATTCGGAGAAGTGAAATAATTTTCGTGTATAAAGAGCATTAAGAACAATATTTTAAATTTAAATGAATACGACTTTCTTTCTCAGCACGAGTTGAACTTTCTTCTCAAGTATTCTTATACGCGTGAACGATATTTGAGCTAAGTTCATATCGTAAATCATCCTCTATTACAACTTATCATTTTATGAATAAATCGTAGCATTTAATTTCCTAATAAATTATACGCTTATAGTGTACAATATTTTTCAATAAAAATCACAGTTTAATCAATATATTTACCTTTAAGTCTTACGACACGAAACGTGGATGACGCCGCAACAGAAAAATACAACCGTTTCGACGGGTTGGCAAACGTTAAAGAACGCAGTGAGCGAATACAGGAAGAGAGGAAACGTTAGAAACGTATTTCTGAATACTACCGCAGTGCCATCCAGGGAATATCATAGAAAACTTCAAACGCCGCGCACTCCCTCTGTATGTGCTAAACCTAACCTTATTTTAGATTTCAGAACGTGTGAATAGAAATTTATATATGCATATTTTGCTTTTGCAAAGAAAAGATGATATTAAAATTATATACGAACACCTCTCGTAAAGAAAAAATGTTTTGAATAGTTCAAAGTTCAAAGACATAACCTAACCGCGGTAACGTTATTCAAAAAGGCACCGTAATTGGGACAAGTGTTTTATTTCAATTACAAAAATAAGAAAAATTAACATTTTTAACACGAAACAATGAAATAGAAGTCAGTAATATAATTCATGATATTCATTTTATTACAAAAACGGGAAAACTCCGCGCGGGAGATTTGGGCGTAAGTGGGATTCGCGGAAAGTCGAAGAAATTTGTTAGAACAAAAGTCAAATATTTAAAGAAATCGACTACTGAAATAATGGCCGTGTGGCGCTGCGATCTGTGCCACGAATCCTCGTGTCATAGATGGGAATGCCGTTTTTCATAGCGTGTCTCGAGAGGCAGGAGTAGGGTTGACAAATTTTGTGTTCGACAGTGTACATTATTTATAGCGAAAGCATTGTAACTAACAAATTTATAATGTTTTTGATGGCAAGTTTCAACCGTGCTATATTTTTAGCATTTTCAAGAATATTTTTCAAATTTCGTTAGTTACATATTTATTTAAATTTAATGGAGATAGTTTTTGTGTTGCACCCGTCTTCTTACGAGTAAACGAAGTACGATTCAAATTTGTTTAAAAATGAATTTCTAATTTAACGTTGAATGATACGCTTCTTTTGGTATTGCGTCCGATTTATTCAAGAGGGTCGTTACCTATTTTTAAAATCGTGTCAGAAGGTCAGAACGCAAATAGTAGAAATTCAAATTAAAAAGAATAAGATTTTCAAACATAGATATCCATTTTTCAATATACAAAATTCGTCAGTTTTCTTTTATTAACAGTTACAGCTGTTGTAAAGTTGTAATTCCTTATTTCTTCTCTCATTATTAATCACACAAAGAAGAATAAATCAGTATAGTTATAAAATTATATTTTATTTCCGTGTCTATAACCTACCTTGTTTCTGAAGCAACATATTTTACGAAACACTTTCATCTCATGGATTTAGTAGTCGGAAGAAAGCTGCGCAACTTAAATTCTACTCGTACTATTTATAATCAAATTTAACAGCCAATATTATAAATATCACTACACGAATAATTTTTGAAGTTTCATCATTGGTAAATTTCCAGGGAATCAGAGGAGTAATTACAAATGTTCCGCATTTGGTGCTTGCAAAATTGAATTACGTGCTTATGTTTGGCGTGGACGGTTCTTCCGCTTTTGATTCTAAGGAAAAGGGTGGTATCCTACAATCAAATGCGTATCCGTCCTCCCGTTCCATTCTGAATGTACCCCTGAAACATTACAATTTCATGACATTACATATTATTATACCCTGGTACCAAATATAGTAATATCAAAGCTACAACTTCAAAATTAAGATACAAATTCAATTTAATAATATCCAAAAATTCTGTGCGTCTTTTCAAAGTAACAATCACGACTGATATTAATAATTTTCAATCAACTATATTACAGGCTTGGGAATTAAGTGAACTTGGCGGCCGATTTTCAGAGGCAACGCCTCCTTTCACCCGCGGCGCGTCTTGGCCCCCGCGGTGGCCTAGCTGCTTGGAGCTCCTCAGGCCCGTGCCACGCGAACCGTTGACAAAACAAAGACGTATCGACAATCGTGCTCTCTGGGATGATGTGGAAACCTATTGATACAATGTCGCCTTAACGCGCCACGCGCGGTTCATATGGCACGGGCCTGAAGCGCTCCAAGCACCTAGGCCGTCGCGGTGGCCAAGACGCGCGGCGGGAGAAAGGAGGCGTTGCCTCTGAAAATCGGCCGCCAAGTTCACTTAATTCCCAAGCCTGAACTATAATATAATTAAATACATACCACATATGGCCACTCGCAGCTTGCAAACTCACGTGACTACTATATTGGAAGGCTGGTAATGTTTTTGACAAAACAGGTTCTTGGCCGACCACGCCTCTTCCCCTGACGGTCTCCAATGTGCCAGAAAGGCTGAATATTCTCCAATGTCTTTCGCGCAATTGCACGCTCAAGTCACCTAAATTTTCTAAACGGATGCAGTAGCGCCACTACACAACATACATTCGGTTAATACGAGATTATTAACTTGAGAATAAACTGTACATTTGTCGCGCGCGTATGTTGTAACGCATACCCAGTGTACAGCTGTAGTTTGACTCCCTCTGCAACCCATATAGAACGGTATAACAGTCACACGAACATTTTCAGTAGTCTCTTTATGCACGTCTGACAACTCCAACCACGGATGGTTCTTCTTCTGCCAGGCTTTAAGCGTTTCCTGCGCCATAAAGCACGGATCTCGATTCGGATGGTACATTAAAAATTTATCAAAAAGTTCGTGTTGCAGAGCGGTCTTCTCGTTCGTCGTGTAAGGCAAGACATCTTCGTGAGCGACGTAGTCCAATCCTGGTATCGCGTACAAGCTGCGACTACTTTCATGGTTACCCAAGAACGTTACAGCTTCCGTTTGCGCGCGCTGCGTACGTATACATGCAACGTTTACAAGATATTAGTCTTTACCTACTTAATTCAGATATTTGCTGTACTTACTATGAACGGACAATCTCTTTGGTCAATTAATACTTGATAAAATGTGTGTGTTCTACCTTTTACTTCTTTCTCCACACTGTTAAAGTTACCGTTTATGTTTCTGCAACGAAATGCTGGCTTTAATTTAATTTCGTTATCGCTACTTTGCGTTTAACACTTCATACTTACTGCTCCCTTTTATTTGGAATATCTCTGTCATAAACCTTCGCCACCCATGGGAATAATATCACTCCACGGTAACCGAACACTCTATGTAAAATTAATTGACCGGTTTCATACTTTCCCTGTAATTTCGGTGTTTCTAATTTTCCTACCTCTGCCAATCTGCAACACGGACATTTCTCACGGAATTGTAACCAGATCTTCAATAAATTATGTAACCTATGTAACTTAAAATTAATATCTTTTACTTCTCACTGGGATGTTTTTAAGGGCAATGACAAAAAAGAATAACTGTGACAGATTAAGCTCTTCTGTTAAGTATTCTTTAAGTCTGCGTCTTATAGGTACGATTGAAATTTAACGCTAATGACAGAATTCGTAAACAAGGAGGACAGTCGTAAGTCATGAGATATAAATTAAGTAAATTAAGAAAAGATTTCTAGCTAAGCTCCGCGAAGTTTTGGTAAAATGCATTTAATATTTTCATTGTATTATCACGTACTAGTTCTGATTTGATATGAAATTCATGTTACCTGATACTTCTTACGTGATACAAGCAAGATTTTTCCGATACTTTAAGGAGGCAACATTTCAATTTGCTAGTAACAAAATTTCGCGCAAGTTCCATACTTCCTTACACGATACTGTTAGTAAAACAGAATTTTTAGTTTAGAGCGTGTGGCATTGAAACGAAAGTACATGACAGTGAGTACTTGACACTTCTAAATCTCCTTGCGGGCCATTACGGACTATGTTGTAATAACGAACGTTACACGGTCTGTTTATGTGCGCATTTAATGTAAAGGCGGATTCTCGTAACTGCTCGTAACTTTGACCGTCAAACCAATCAACGCCAAGATGGCAGATGATGGGAAGCGAATCGACGCTATCTTGAGCACTACGATCAGAGCGCCACCTCGACCGAGTTTCATTTGCGATGTATTCTCATTGGTGGGATAGTTCGCTAATAGGCTCTATATTGCCGGGGCAGGTCCACAAAGGAAACACTGGACGTAGGTAACAACATGGTAACAACATAAATCTCTTTATATAACAAAGGACAGTTTCAAATCTTAAACACTACCAACTCCTTAAGCACAAATCTCGCACGATATGAGCACGGTGTGGCTGTTCTCCCCGCTGATTGGTTCGCGGGTCTTCGGTCCCCCAATGCGATGAATACTGCCACCAATCCGCCTATTCTGTCACTAGCGTAGATAAATTACAGTAATTTACGTGTATAATACATGCTGTATAATACGTACGTATTATACGTGTATTATACGTTGCGTATTTTACGTACTCATCACTGCTTATCACCAATACGATGCCACTAAGGCTGTGTTCCAATTCACGCATACTGCGCATAGACTGCAGGCGATGGTAAATGATGGTTCATGCAGTTAGTGAATAGACTGCATAACCTAATTCGTAGAATTCCCTAGAATCCTCCAACTTCTAGCGCATGATGCGTGCAGCAACTACATAATGCGCGCATGCGTAGTTGTTCGAATTCGAATTACTCCAATCAGGTTACGCAGTCTATACACTCACCGTATGAACTACCAATCACCATTGCCTGTAGCTATGCGCAGTATACGTGAATTGGAAGACACCCTAATTTCATGCGCTCAATGCGTGAATTAGAACAGACCCTAGTGCGCACCAGTTTAACCATCCGAATGCGCAAAAAGAATCAGAACACGATTTCTGTTCCTCGAGGATCGATTCCATAGGATCGATGTCTACTGAAAAATCGATCTAAAAAATCGAAAATTACGAGGCAAAAGATCGATCTTTGGATTAATCGATCTCAGATCGGCACAGGACATGCAGTGGCATCAACTAGCATGCACGTTGGGTGGCGTAACTTGAATTTGCACAACAACTACAAATATTAAATAACTTTTATTGTGAGAGTGCGTGTACTTGGTTGAAATAAAAAGATATATTTTGATAGAATGTATGTTTTTATATACTAATCGTATAAATAACAAAGTGTATTAAATGTAATATCGAACGAAATGAGTTTTACGATTCAGAGGTATATTTTATCGAAGTGTAGAGGCAGTATTAATTTTAATGCCTGCAGAGAAATTTGTACTACTTTTATATCATGTGATAGAACACTAATAAAGCCAGTATTCGCTGCGAACTTGAACTTACAATTTAATCGTAATAATTTTCTACACACTAATAACGTCCGATATGAAACAACTCCGTCTAATATTAAAGCAATTCCTAATAAAATTAAAAACAATTATCCCGGCACTCAACTGAAGAAGAGGCCCAAGAAAAGAAAAAACACCTTTTCGAATAATGATGAAACCGTTGGGGTATGTAGTTAGTAAGTCGTATAAATCCTGTGTTTTTACAACATTGCTTTAGTTGTCAACAAGGAAAGAAAGTTTTCATTCATGTTTGTGTTACAAACGGACAAATTAAAGGGAAAAATTCTAAAAGGAAAAACTAAAGTATTACTGATGTGCTTCATATTTAAGTTGAAAGTTCTATTTGTTTATAGGCGTGGAACGTAAAAGCATTGGCAACTTCGGAAGAATATGATTTGGAAGGTTTAGTGCAAGGTCTAATCGAACAAAAATTATATATACCAGATGTAACATTTACCTCAATTAGTTGTAAGTATATAACATCTATTACATACAATTTTATATTTCGTTTTGCTCCGATATTTCTTTTCATTTAATAAAATCAGACATATTTTCCCCGAATTCTTCTATGTGAAATGAATTTTAATCGATCTTATTCAGAGTTAGAATATCATAAATGTAACACACATGCCATAAATTGCTGTTACACATGATTCAATATCTTACGGAGGTCAGAGGTAATGACTTCAGTTTTCATCCCGATTTACAGTAAATATTGTCTTAAAGCAAATATCGACAAGTTTTTCTGAATTAGCATAAAATTCTGAACATATAGGTTTGTTCTGATAAAATAAGTAATATCTATATTAGTTTTAATAGCCATTTTATATTAGGTCGACCGCTTCTCCCAGATTTACCCTACGTGTCGAGAGCATAAAATCCAGCAACGTTTGGTCTCGCATTTCACACCTAATTCTTCCTTAAAGAATGTTTCTATTTCCTCCTCGCCTTTCGGGTTTTGTATATCAGATCCTCTGATAATTATATTTCTTTTACTCTCTTTCCGTTGATTCGTCTCCATTAGTTTCTCGATTTAATTCATTTTTCCTCCTATTATCTTCTCCGACAATACTCAGACCCTTTCTTCTATCGAGTTCTCTAATACCATTCTCTTTGTCTATTTGTTGTTTCCCCCCCCGTCCCCCCATTGTTCTGATCACCTTCGCCAGCTTCTTTATCCTGCATCCGACTTAATGTGTTTTCTATTCTGGTCACCCTTTCCGACATCTCCTTTCTTTCTTTCTTTCTCCCATATTTGTTCCTTTTGAGACCAATCTCTCCTTATCTCCTCCCTGGTCATTTCTTTCATCTCCTTCATCATTTCTCTCATCAAATCTAATATCGTCTTGTCTATGTCGTTCGCCTTATCTTCTCCCCCTATTATAAATTCTTCTATCATTTGTACTTTGCCTGCCTTACTTTGGCCTTTCTCTACTTTTGTCGATCTCCCTTTTCTCCCACCTTGTGTTTCTACCTTACCTACGTCCACTGCTCCCTTCTTTACCGACCCATTCATGTTTCGCTTACCTAACCTCTTCTATCCTTTTGGCGCTATACTTCCTAACCTCCAAGGCCGTTGCCTTTCTTTTCCACCCAATTCTTTCCCTACCTTAACTCTACTTACTCTCCTTTTATATCCTATTCTCCTGTTTAACTTCCATTTATTATTATCGCTTTTCCTATCGCTCTACCCTCTCGAAAACGCTCACGTATCTCTTCCCGCCTGTCACTCCTCGCACACCTCTCACTCTCACCGCGAACAAAGTCCCTTATTGTTTATGTATATATTTTCCATCTCATCTTATTATTTAAATTTAAGTTTCCCAGCCGAGAATGAAGTTTTGTAAAAATTGAAAAATTACAATAGTATTAGAAAGGTTCTTCCATAATTTATTAATTTAAAAGCTTTCTTTAAAATTGTTCACTTTCAAATCTGTTAAATATGACAGATAATCTTACTTAATGTTGTAGTAACTCGATCAAATTGTAATTCATTCTTACGATACATCAGTAATAGTCATACGGTGATTTACTTTGAAAGGTTAGGTCTGAACACATAACCAATATTCAAGAGTTATCTTTGAGACAGATTCAAACAAAGGCGTTAGGAATGTTTAGGCTAAGTAAATACACGCTGAGTAAACATACTTGACTTCAACTATACCTACATATGGTATTATATACGCACTTATATGTATAGAATGATGATTTAACATTCCTTGAAAACTAATTAATTTACACGCTCACGTACGTCGTTTTTTTCTATCACTTCAATCTTAAAAAAAGCAAACGCGATATTGCTATTTATTATCAACGACTGTATATGATAGTACGTACTGAAAGCCAGTGAAAGTTATACAGACAGCACATGTGAGATGATAAGATTGTGAACTTCGATTACTACGAAACGTTCAATCTGCCACAGAATCTCGAGATTACACGAAAAGTGTAGGAAATATATAAAGCACTGTGAGAGCTCTGAGAAGTGTAATAAAATAATTGAATGACCGCACAAATTTCGGTAATAAAATTCATTGTGTATAAACTCGTATATTAAGCAAAAAATAAGTAGAAAAAATTGCATTTAAAAAACCACCAGGATTGGAGAAGGTAAAAGAAAATTTATGAAGGAAATTATTTTCACCAATGGTATGTAATAGCTTTATTTACACTCGCGAATATTTGACATAATGAAACCTTATAATACACATACGAATTCTAATTAATTTTATTTCTATTTTTTCATTAATAATAATAAATTGAACACGAACAGTTTCTTGTTAATTTATTCTTATTCGAATATTGAAATTTTCAAAGTAATTACGATATTTATTATTTCATTGAATAATTTCTAATAGCTAATCCACATCTGTTTTCCATTAAGTTTACAAGCTTTTACACATTTTGACAGTAATTTTCTTTTAGTCTGCTGCAATAACTGGTTTTAAATTTTCTTAATTCTATGTTTTTTAAAATTCCTTTGCTCATAGAATTCCAATTTACCGATTGTTTAAAAATATTCCTCTCTTTGGTTAAAATAATTCTTATTTCATTTCGTTTAATAATTTGTAGTTTTACACATTGCTATTAAACTACTCTTAAAATTAGATTCTCAAATTGCCATGTAAAAAACTAGCGATTTAACGCAGCATAATTAAAAATTACAAATACTTTTAACACAAGAGGCATTTTTATCTTTCGCAATCGTGTAGTTTCTTATGAAATAATAATTCAGATCGTCGAAACTTATGTAAATTCTACGATTCGAAAGGTTTCGTTAAAACTCTGCGACAAGGAAGGCACAATTATGGACACAACACTTGAGTTACCTTCTTCCGAGGAAGAGTTGGAAGAATTAAAGGAAAAGGCAAAAGATTGGGCACTTATGCACGGAATGTGTATGAGATCGAAATCGAACTTCAACAAAGATGTTCTACAGTTCGCGCCGTTCATTCTGATGCCTTCCCCATTTCCAAGAAAAGAGTTCGAGAACGCTTGTCAGATTCAAATGATACTGAATCTACTTATACACAGAGTCGCTCAGGATTACAACTTCTTGAAAGAAACGTTAGACGAAACGATGAAAGTCGACAGTTTCACCAATGACTTATTCGAAATCTGTAAGATTATAAAAGACGAGGGAGGGTCTGCCCAAAATATATCTCTCGGTATATTACGTTCCGATTTGATGCTAGAAACTAACTGCCCGAGAACAGGTGGAAATAAGAGATGTATACCGTACTGTTGCTGGAAGCAAGTTGAGATAAATACAATTGCTTCGGGCTTCGGTTGGCTAGGACCTGCAGCGACAGAGCTACATAAATTTGTATTAACAGAGCTCGGTTATCACGAAGAAATAAATCAGCTTCCAGAGAACAATGCGCTGCAAATTATATGCTCGAGTATGATAGAAGCATGGAATATGTACGGCGACCAACAGTACGTTTCTGTTTAATTACTCTTTCGAAATTAGAAACATTGGCAATTACAGCGATGTAAAGATTAGCGTACAAACATAATGAAATAAATATGCATACAATTGTTTACAGAGCAGTCATTCTATTCGTAGTCGAAGATATCACGTATAACATCTGCGACCAGCGTTGTCACGAATTCGAAATTAAAAAGCAAAATCGAAATATCAAAGTTATTCGTCGGACGTTAACGCAATTAGCTGCCACTGCAGAACTGGGCTCGAAAAAGGAACTAGTAGTAGATAATCACGTTGTGTCTGTAGTATATTATAGATGTGGTTACGAACCTGGGCAATATCCCACGCGAAAAGAATGGGACGTGAGATTATTAATAGAAAGATCCTTGGCAATCAAATGCCCCACTATTCAGTATCATTTAGCGGGAACCAAGAAAGTTCAGCAGGCTCTCGCGAAGCCTGGCGTAATCAGTAAGTTTCTAAAGAATGAAAAGACGTGCGCTGTGATCAAAGATATATTCACTGGTAAGCGAATTGCATTTGCGCTGTAATTGATATCGGAATTTCTTGCTGACGAAACATTATGCCCTGCTGTTTCCTGTAGAGCTTTACGCGTTAGACTTCGACGAACATGGAGACGCTGCTATAGAAATGGGGATCGCAGACCCGCATCGTTTTGTCCTAAAGCCTCAGCGAGAAGGAGGTTGCAATAACAAATACGGACAAGACATACAGACTTTCCTGCGATCTGTAAAAGACAAACAAGACAGGGTAGCCTGGATTCTTATGGATAAAATTCATCCGCCGGTTCATAGAAACTATATGGTCAGAGCAGAGAGCAACATCGACAGAGAACCGCAGGAATTAGTTTCCGAGCTAGGAATATTTGGCATTATCATCGCCGATGAAACTAATGTGTATGTTAACAAGCAAGGCGGTCATATGTTGAGAACAAAGTTAGCTACCGCTGATGAAGGTGGTGTAGCGACAGGATTAGGCGCCTGTGATAGTCCGTTTCTAGTAGATTAAAAGACATATCGAAATAAGAGTTTTGATAGCATGTGCTGCATCCGCACCACGCATTAAGATTTGTCTATAAATTCTTCCTAGAGATACCTCCATGGTAATTGTAAACTGGGATCAAGCCAAAATAATTTTCCATATCCATGCGTAGCATACGTACCGCATTCTTTAATTATTCGTTATCAAAATCGAAATGGGAATCGAAGAAATGTAAATACTTCCACCTTTCTTCTCTTGAGATAAATATGGAATAAGTTTTTACACACTGGATGTTCTTGAATGTGTTATAATGCATTATTATTCTTATTTTATTTCTTCCGATAACGCTTATACTTCTTTATTTCTAATCGTGTGTAATAACTATTGTTACGTTAGTTCACATAGGTGATCACAGTAATAACATTTTCAATGTAACGGCGCTTCCACAATATAAGTTTTAATGACTATGTACATTCAGTTGAAATTTGAGCAGATAACATTAATGAATGTGTAAGGCTTAGTATAATGTATCATTAGTGGCATTATACATAATTGTTTATTAAAATAATCATATAGGTGACAGTTACAAATTGAATATTCTATGTAAAAAATTACAAACTTTTATACCTTCCATACAATTGCCATTTTAAATGTAATATTTTATAAATTACTTTTACCTGTAATTATATACATTTTACGTACCAAAATATTGTAGTTTCATTTACTTCTATTATTAGATCAGCGCTACGCGTTTTAGAAATGATATCCGACAGTTAGTGTAGTAAGTTAAAGCGCAAGTAAAGTACGTTACGCTAAAAATTCGATAACCGTCGATCTATTTCGTTATGATTTATTTAGATTATCTTTGCAGCATTACCGGACGTTATACACGCTGTGGCGAAGTACGAAGTAGAGTACGAACCGAGGGAGATATTTTTCTTTCGCGAGGGTACGATAGTAATGTGGAATGTCTCCGACCTCGAGAGTGAAAATATACTGCAGTTTTTAAAGAGATACGAAGATAATCGTTACATGGACTACACCGTACAATCTGAGAAAGAAATGATGACTTATACCTATGCGGAGAGTGGGTAATAACACGAAAAATACATTTCCATAATTATTTCATTGTACGAGGCCAATATATAATTCAAGCACACTTAGCACAGACATTGAACTTCGCGCTCTCTCATTCTTTAAACGCTTTACAGAAAACACAACCATATTAAGAGCGGTAATATCATACTAGCAGCGAGTGCAACGAATCTGGATAAATACACATTCTCAAATGCGATGGCCCAATCCGTGAAGCTGGGTATATGGGAAGCAGCCTTAGATAATTACGTGGAGTCTATAGAATTCGTTACCGAAGATTTAAAAGCCGGCAGAAAGCTCAGGATGACGCGGCAGGACGTGTTGAAAAAGCAAGGGGAATTATTTGCACTGCGGCATTCGATTAACTTGAGCTCCGATTTATTAGACACCCCCGACTTTTATTGGGAGCGGGATGATTTAGAGACTCTGTATCAGCAGACCTGTGCATATTTCAATATTGCTAAACGTACTAGAGTAAGTTGCAAAGAATATTTACTAAATAGCATCTACTGCGTACAGTATAATGGAAACATATATATATATATATATTCTTCCCCCGAAGGTCATAAACGAGAAATTAAATCATTGCGTGGAGCTCGTGGGAATCCTGTCTTCGCATCTAAGTGACCGTCATCACATTCGCCTAGAATGGATGATTATTATCCTCATCATGGTTGAGGTGGCTTTCGAAACGTTGCATTATATCGATAGATATTTCTCGTAATAGTATGTGTAAAATAATTCGAAATAGTAGCTATTATTATTTATAAAAAGTGTAAATATGTATTACAAATAAATTTGATAATAGCTGAAATCTTGAAATTCATTGGGTTGAGTGTAACGTAATACGTTACACGTTGGGTTGCTTAACTTCTTGCTTATTGATTAGTTACCTACCTGCTTCTGGGACATTTAAATAGACCGTCCTATTTTGTAACTATTTGGAGTGTAAATTATCGAATAATAAATAGCCAGCATTATGTAACAAGGTGTTATCTAATTTAAGGGTAAGTTCCTATGGAACGAAATACGTTGAAAGCAGAGGCTTTAAATTAAAGCGTGTTCTGCCTCTACAAAAGAGGATGATATCGACTTATTTTTGAGATGCTGTTTCCATTACGTCAGAAGAAAGTAAAACCATGCCTGTCTACATTCAATTTTAGATATCTTCATTCTGATAACGACGGCGGCTGCGAAGCGCAACACGTCAATAATTGCAATATAGCACAAGGACACTTGTTTACCTCAACACGATATTTCTGTTTAAGTTCGTGACTATTGGCATCTAAATGAAACAATTCTCAAAACAGTGTATATATATATATATATATATCTCTTTTTTCACAATGAATTTCCATATTTTAATAATCATTTTTAAATAGATGTCACATAATCAATTCTGAATTTTACTTTCCATCCTGTTTTTCTTTTTTTTTAATTCGGGAACAGAATTCTTAGTCGTACAATAAATTATATGGAGTATATACAATACTGCTATATAAAAAATAAAGCGATAATATAAGGAAAGTTTTACCGGAGGTTCAAATTTCCGTATTACGCTGAAATTTATTATCTAAGGGAAATGCCTTATTTGAGCATGCATTTAGAACAAGATAAATTTATTTTAATATGAACAGAAAAACCAATATTTTAGTTGGAATCGCTGGATTCTTATTTATACTAAGTAATTCATCTGTTTATATGTACTTATGCGCATGCGTTTACATGCATACATACACGATGTACATAGCGCGCGTACATACATATGGTGCAAGTAGATAAAAGATAACGAATGGGAGATTATTGCGTATTATGTTTAATGAATATTACTAATATATTTTTGCCGTCAGCATGAATTTTCCTGCATCCCTTAAAGTGAATAGAATCGCAAATGTTTATATTTTATGTGATCGTAGTACGCGTATCGTTGCGAGTATATTTTATCTATAATTAAAAAGTAAAACAAAGAAGGAACTCCTACTAATTTTTCGTAAGAAATACAGTGTCAAATTCAATCATGTTAAATAAAGGCGCATTTAATTTCTTCAATGGTAATCCTCTTTTTTGCATTATTCGAAAGCTCAATAGCGTTCAAAAAGTCACGCGGTCGGAAATAAAAAAACCACGACGAAGATCTGTTACATATTTAAAGCAGACTTAAATAACTATGGTTCCAGAATACCATCGTAACGCCGCTTTAAATATGTACATACCGAATCCACCTTCACTTCTTCTATTTCCGTAATTGCGTGGTTCTGAACACTGTTGCGCTGATAACAACTTCCGCATCTCCTTCCTGTGCTGTTAAATTTCTCTTCTATATAATACAAAGAGAGAGGCAATCACGGTTAAAAATTCATTGCGAACGTTCGAAGTAAACCTAGATCCCTGTGCTTCTTATAAAAAGTAATAGAACTCCCCCTTATTTGTTCACCCGCCTTATACCGCCTATTTCATATTTCATTTGTGTGCCAGAAAAATGCCAGGCGGTAATAACATGGACACCCTGTAGGTGTTCCTGCCAGCGAGTTTCCTAGACACATCCCCGTGGATTGTACGCATGGCACGCACCCCTCTGCGCCTGTATCGAAGGGGAAGCGGAGCCGCGTATGCCAGTTTCAGCGATAATAGCACCCACTTGTCGGCTAGCTGATAGCGTGGCAAGTACGACTCTCTGTGCCCATCCGTCTGTTCATGCGGTTAATATCATGGATAATACTTGAAGCTTAACACCGTACACGTCGCGATGCCATAATTCACGGCAAACCGTCGAATAATCCGAGGCGAAATAATCGTCGCACGAAGCAGCTGTTTATTTTCGAAATTAACACGCTACACGGTCGAAGAAGTCCACGTACCCTCGTAAGTAGCCTTACGTATCATTTCAAATACTCCGCTCGATTATGAACAATAAAATCTAAGTCGCCTGCGATCGTTTAACGTTTAAATTAACGAAAGGATTGTGTTAATAAAAAAATGTAAACAGTCTATGAGTCACGAATGTATATTCCCCGTTGCTATCTTTGAAAGAATTCCAGGAAACTGAATAAATTCTGATGGATCTTTAATGTTTCCCTTTATCTTGGCAGTACAGTTATCAAGTTTCGCGATTTAAATCCGTGTGTAGATCAAGCTCAGTTCCGATATTGCAGAATGTTTTCTGTAATGAATTATTAATTAAATTGATGAAGGCTTTAATGAATTGCATATGAGCTGTTGCAAGTGTATAAACTATTTGATGTATGCACCTTGTTGCCGATATCAGAGAGATAATATTTAGTTGAAATAATAGCGGTGCAACCTGTGAGCAACGACGGCACGCGTCACAACCTTCGATTGATCGCCTTTCAACGTAGAACTTTCGCGCTCATTTTTTTCACTCACGATACGATTGCCACGCGTCAGGTATCCCTCCTCTTCGCTCCACTTCCCATTCTTCCCCATTTCCCGCAGCCTACCGTTGCACAGTATATACTTAACGATTTTACAGAAAATGTAACGTTCCCACCGTCATTCCATCCGAGTGGCTTTCTCGCTTCTTTTCGTGCACATATGTTTCACTGGCGATCGCTTTCAATGTAGCTCTTCGCGATAACGATCTATAGCTTCCTTAATTTAACACAATAGTTTACAGTTTCATTCATTCGGCGATTTATTAGAACGCAATATATTACATCAAGCCTACTTCTGTAACTTGAGTATACCACGACCTTGCAAGAAGAAAATAAAAGTCGTCGCAAAGAACCATTGAAATATCGATTTAGGTGCAAATATAGATACACTCCCTCAGCAACTTAAATGATATACGAACGGAAGTATAGCGAATACTTGTTGCGCATCTATTTTCAGCGGGAGCTCTTCTAAACTCTACCTCCTTCTTCGACATTAACGTCCCCCTTTACGTGCATTGATTAACCTGTTATAAATTATAACGAGTTATTTGTGTCATGTCGAAAATTCTGTCGGTCCCAGAAATATTACGTTCCTTTGTCCCCGTGTGATTCGTATCGATGCCACGATGTGTCATCTGGCTCTCTTGTATAGCTTTTATCTGTATGTCGCACAGTTAATTCCTGCAACGGGGATTATTTAATTTTATATACCTACGCGAACTAATATGAAGAAACGAAAATGAGGGCATGGTGGAGAAAACTCCACGGGCCTTAATTTTCTATGGTTTATGGAGACATTATTGATTGGCACGCTGTAACTGACTTAATGAGATGATAGATAATTTCCTGGGAAGAGCACTAATTGACGCGTTAAGTAACGGCGTTGTTGCCGCCGTAGGATTATAATGTAATAAAATAATTGAAGTTTAATCAAATTATATATTTTATTATTAATACAGCTAGAGAGATAGGCACGTCAAATTTCTTTTCTGAATCCTTATGATGGATTGCTTTAAGTTTCAGAAAAAATGGAAACATCGGTAGCTATGTGTTAATTTCGTACACGCATTTTATTGCTAATTACAGATTACACGAGGTTTTTTAATGTCGAACAGTGTTGTTTGAAGATTCATCCGCGTTAATATGGGAGGAATGTAAAGACGCGAATCGCGTAGATAGCAGGAATTCCAATATGTATATACAGTAAGGATCAGACACGTTCTCGCGACGAGGAATGTATACGATGTTCTATTTCACAAAGGGTGGTTATCAACACATGCTCTGATCCCACACACGCATACTATACATTGTACACGTTTGTCTAACAAACGTAGAACTCTCAAAACCGATGTTTTCATAGAACAATTGAATGAAGAAAGAATTGTTCTTTCTCACATTTAAAGACGATTTTAATCTTTTCTACTTTTCCTTTTATTGTTTACATTTTCGTTACACGCCATATCCGATTTGTTAAAAAAAATTAATATACCACATCGAATTGTAATACCAATTTAATATATAAGATTACGAATTCAAAGTGGGGCTTTCTGTGAGCCTCCTCAGTAGATGATATAATTATTGTTGTTGTAGTTCAATGTTTAAAATCCCTGTTTTAATACCAATTGCTCTGGTCAACTGTTACGTCAAACAAAATACTTCAATTTTCTAAGAAAATAATTTAGTTCCAGTATTGTCAGGAAAAGGAGTCAGGTCTTATTTTTTCCTGAAAGGGGTAACAGTTTATCAATGCAAACAATGTGTATTCTATGGCTTTACCTAATTTTCTTTCATGTCTTCTCATTTTTTATAGGCTGATATATATATATATATATTCATTATTATTGCAAGATGCATTGATTTGAAAGCATCGCTAAATTGAACAATAATGAACATCACAGTGAAAGATCCAGGTAGAGGAACAAGATGGGTCTGTCCAAATGATCGGCATTTGGCACTGAGAGCAAAGTGAGTGCAAATATATTTGAGATATCTGAATTTATATTTCATACGTGTGCATATATGAAAACACCCCTTAAAGTCACCACTGTATATACCACAGCTCTTACAAAACCCTTTCCGACTATACAATGACTTCATTGCAATATAAATAACTAAGTTATTCCACATAATTAACAAAATATCAATAATTAGGTTGCACACAGGATGGTCCATGAAGACTGGCTCTCTAGATTCGCAATGGGGCAGCTGTTCTTATTCTGGTAGCGCAAGTCAGTGTGAACAATCGTTCGTACTTACAGAAGAAGAGCAACAAGCGATCATTCAGGTAAATTATTACATCGAATATAAATTGCGAGACTTATTTAAATAGAGCCATGTACCAAAATAATCACCAAGTCTTAGATTATTGCATCAGTAATCCTTATATGTAATTATGTTTATTCTATTATTACAACGCGTGCTTCCTTTACTGCGTTAGGTCATTCAAAGAGCCGAAGCCTTGGACTTATCAGAACAGGAGCGGATTGGCAGACTAGTGGAGAGGCTGGAGAATATGAAACGTAATGTCTGCATTGTCACCGCGACGAGATTAAACGAGAGGAAGAACTGTAGCAGCCGATGCTCCAACAGCCCGCATTGCGTGTGTTCCTGCGCTCTTTGCGGCGAAAGATTCGGCGCCGTTCTGGGTGCGACGTCAAATCTGTGCAAAGACTGTCGTAAATACATATGTCCGAAATGTGGCATTGAGATTAATGAACTTAACTCGAAGAGAGGCGTATTAGCTGTGGAGAAACATGTGCAAGAAAGAAAAGAAACGGCTATACAGCGAATTATTAAACGCTCGAACACCAGTCAGAAGCAATTTCTCTGCCGAATATGTGCAGAGACCAGAGAAATGTGGAAAAAGAGTGGCGCCTGGTTTATTAAAGGAATGCCGAAGTACATTTTGCCTGAGAAAAAGGTATGGAAGTGTTGTAGGGTGAGAATTCATTAGTTAGATTCGTTCAGAATCATTGGGAAATGCAGATTGATACAGTCTTCGTATAGTTAAAACTCTTTTAAGGGTACCCTCCCATTAAAATTGATGGAAAATTTATATGAAACATATATTTTGGTAGTACGTCATCCGAAGAATGCCCGGTTAAAATTTGGCGTGAAAATTCGCAGCGATGTAGGGTCTACAGGTATAAAAGTGACCCGTTCGTATCTACAGCAATTGAACTTTGAACGCGTTTTCATTACTAAATTCTCCGTGGAATCATCTATGATGGCAACTGTGCAGAATTTCCCATTTTGGGGGATCACGTGAGATTACAATATTTTGCTATGACCGTAGATGATTCCACGAACAATCTTATAAGCTTTAAGAATTTTCGTGGTTTGTTGATTTCGCATATTTCTACGAGGCGTTAAAAATTCCCCAGGCGAGGAACTTTTTTTGTATCACCCGGAGAGTCACGGCCATCAGCAGTCAGCAAGTACGGCCCAAAAAGTTGTTTGACCCCACGACGTTTACTTTTCTTTAAATAAAATCCTAAAAGTGGCCTATTTCTGGAGTGATTTGATGGGAGGGTGCCCTTAACACCATTGCGACTAGCATCTCTTAGGAATCGAATTAATCACTGTAATGTTCATACGTGTTTTTGAAAATACAGGAACGAGGATGGTCGCGAATATGTCATAAAACGTCTGCTTGGACAATTGGAGGGAATAAATCTCTCGAATCTACTGAAATTCAAGATTCCTCTTCCGATGAAGAAGTAACGCGGCGCCTGGCCTTTACTCGGGGTCACTCAGATTCGCTTACAAATCTCCAAAAGAGTCAAGATAGCAGCGTTACTAGCAAATCTCTGTCGCCGTTCTCAAATTCTGCCCAATCAACTAGTAATGTATCTAAAACGTCGCCGGGCCACCAATCGAACGATGCGTCGCCGTTAAATAGTCGTGACGGATGTGCGAATCAATTAGATAGGTCTACTCTTTCCATTCCATCTCAGTGTAGCCGCGTCTCACCAACTGCCTCGGTCACGAGCTCTCGTCTGCGAGCAAACGGGAAATCTACCCACGATCCCCAAATCGAGCAGCATGTATCGTTTGAAGACGAAATTATCGATGAGAAGAGTAAGAGATCGGATAATCTTAATGAGTTGAATGACGATATCCGTAGAATGGAATTCAATTTGTGCGATCGATTAAAAAACTCTCAGGTACAATCCCTCAGGTACGTAAGAATGATAAACGAAAGAGTAGAAGTTTAGCTGATGCCAGCGAATTAATTGTAGGTCGAATATGTCAATGACTCCAACGACATCGACTACGACAATCGTTCCAACGGAAAGCATTCCGGAACCTTTTCGAATTTACGAGAAACACACGGATCAGACAGAAAGTCAACTGTCCTCGGAAATAAAGAGCCCCTTCAGCAGCCCGCGCAGCAGCAATCAAATCGACTTACCACGGCCACAAAAGCCGGAGTGCGGTAAGTGTGTGACGTCAAATGTAGTGAAATGAAAAGCATAATTTCATTACTTAATTATGAGTACCTACGTTGATTGTACGTACAGAATGTTCCTACATTAGTGGGACCTACTTTAGGGTAGAATTTGGGCAAAAAATAGTTCATTTATTTGATCTTTGTATTTCACCATCGTGTCACCGAAAGAAAAATTGAAACGTAAAAGTGGCTGTAACTTGAAAAGAAGGTAAAATAAGTTACATAAATATTTGTATGAATCATGGTTTTAGTGTCTGAATTCAATTACAAAGTAGTAGAGGTGTGCGAGAATCTGAAAATGTCGGGAACCCGAGGTCGGGTCGGGTCTGGGTTAGGTCTGGGTCGGGTCGGATCGGGTAGTGATCCTCTAGGGAGTGATCGGTATAACCGCAGCCATGTTGGAGCAAAACCGGAAATAACATAACCTAAAGTTTATCTATCTCTTTCTATCAGTATTTCTGTCTCTTTCTTCTTTACAGTTTCTTTCTCTGTTTACTTCCGCTTTTGCTCCAAATCGCGACAACCAATCAGCGACGATACACGTTGTTCCGATCACTGCCTAGAGGATCACTAGGGTCGGGTTCCCGAGAATGTCCGGGATTCTTGAGAGAGTCGGGACTCCCCAAAGTGTTGGGATTCCCAAAAATTCCAAGGACCCGTTTAATGAATACATCACACATTCAACGCATCGTAAGGAAAAGTGTAGAGACACTGTTGATTTCCCAAAGTACAATCATCAGTCAGCCCTAATAAAACGAATCCCGATACTTTCGGGAATCCCAAAGCCCCGGGAACCCGTCTCGCTCCCAAGTAAAATTCTCGTCCCGACCCGACCCAACATTTTCGGGTTCTCGCACAGCTCTACAAAGTAGGTTTCCATCAATGAAGGAATAAAGATTTAAAATCACGTACAGAAATGTTACTTACAAAGACCCGACTGATATTATTAAAACTAGAAGCGAAGCAAAATTATGGAACTCTCGAAGTCTCCTTGCGATACGACCCAGCAGTTCAGTGCCTCCAATGCAAAGTGGAACGAGCCCGCGGTTTACGACCAATGGACATCCATGGTCTCGCCGATCCATTTTGCAAGCTCAACATATTACCGGTAGAAACAGTTACGACTACGAAACGTCTTCGTACAAAGACGGTTCACAAAACACGGGATCCGGAATTCAACGAGACTCTAAACTTTTACGGAACAACAGAAACCGATGTACGATTAAAATAATAATCGTGTAAAGTATACGTTGCCACCGTTAGGCACGCGAGAAATTCACGATTGTACCATTCTAGATATGGAACGGCAAAACACTACACATCCTGATTCTCCAGGACGATCCATCAGGCCAAGATTTTCTGGGAGAAGCGAGGTTTCCTTTGCACGAGTTGCAACCTCGCCAAACGAAACATTATAACGTCCCATTGCAAGACCATTATCCAGTACGTATAAGAAAAGTTTCACTTCCCAAGTTTCTCCTCTTAATATTAGACATCGAACGAAGATAACTTGAGCGTGAATTATTTCAAGTATTGTTTACTGATATTTTCTTACTCACTCTTTGTCACGACACAAGCAAGCTTATATCTTGTAAATTATTTTCCTTCGCGTAATAAGTGTTGAATTAAAAGGAAAGATGAGTTTCTCTCAATGAATTCATCGCGCCTTCAATTTTTCGCGACGGCCGACTTTACTTACATTATTGCAGACACTAAGATATAAGAGCTCGACGTTGGCATAGGTGGACAAGGAAGAGGCAGCGTGGGGCGTGTTTTCCAGTGGCCGGGGAGAGATTCAAGTGAGTCTATGTTACTGTACAAGGCGCCGGGCATTGATGGTTACGGTTCACCGAGCTACGAATCTTCTTTCTATGGACAGTAACGGATTTTCTGACCCATTTGTCAAGTTGTGCCTTATAGAGAATGTGACGAACAATCATCGACAGCGTGTCTTCGATTATTCAATTACACGTATCACCGCCAGAAAGCTGATGTCAAAAAAAGTCGCAAGTCGCAATTCACACAGTACAACTATCAAGTGGAAAACCTTAAATCCCGAATGGAACGAAGAATTTGCTTTCACTACTCGATTAACAGACCTTATGAAACTCACGTTATGCCTTACAGTATGGGACAAGGACTTCGGCAAGAGTAATGACTACCTTGGTAAAATGTCCATCATTCTTTTATCGAAAGTGTTAGAATATGATTTATTGAAAAGTAATCTTTCCTCCGCGTATTATTTCGTTGGCGTTAAGTACATAAATTCTGTTGGCATTTCGAAAATAATTTTGTCTACAATATTATTACATCGTATCCTATTAACATAATCTTATTTTGATTCAGGTGGACTTGAATTAAGTTGCAACAGCAAAGGAGCACGATTACGACACTGGATAGATGCAATTAAATTTCCAGATCATCGCCACCAAACTTGGCACAACTTAACAGACACTATTTTGCCTACAGAATAATAATTTATACTCCTATTCCTCTTTTTAAACACGTTCTTCGAAACATTTTAATAAGGTCTGTAATCGATACGCATTATAATCCACAAAATATAATTTATTTACAAATAATCTGTGTTATTGCTCAAGGTGTACTACTACGAAAAAGAAAGTTGACAGAATAATAAAGATGTTACATTACACGTGGAGAAACACTTTATTTTACAGTGTCGTAGTACATAAACTTTAGCTATCCGTTAAATTATCAATCGGTATAAAGCTACAATTCGTTTCGATAGGAGAGAATCGTCGCAACAACGTAGAATTTCCGTAAAAAAAGGGTCTATTCTCGATTATTTAGAATATTTTACAAATATCCTTACCAAAAGGTTACTCGAGAGTTCAAGACGTACTATCATCGTCGCTTCCACTAGAATCTTCTTCAGCTTCCTCTAACCACTTGATAAACGGTTGAATCGCAGCTCTTACTTTGCTGCTTTCAAACTCGTCCATATTTTTATCATTGTACCATTCCAAAATCTTCTCTTCCGACACTATATCTTTGTCGTAGAGAAGATGCAACAAATGTTGTAAGAACGGTAATAATTCTTCGGTTGTGCCGGCAACTTCTTCTGTCGCGCGTAAACAATCATCCTGAGCGTCTTCCGTTTTCACATAATTTACGAGAATCGGATGGAAGTAAGTTACCATGATTTTCAAGGTCTTCTGGTAATTTAAATTATTTACAGTTTCCTTCATTTCTGAAAGATAGTGCAGAGGTAAACTCAATATAGCTTTAATGACATTATATGTTACTTCGCTCATAGAAACGTTGTACGCGTATCTTGACGAATTTATCTCCAGAATCAAGTTATCACAGTTCAATTTGTCTTGAAAGCCCCTTAACAAGCTATCGATAACTTCGGATAGGAACATATTTGTGTCGTCCGGGATTGGTGAATTGCATTCGGAAGCTTCGTCGCTACTCGTTATATCTGTGGAATAATTATCGCACTCCACTGTGTCGTAATCCTTAAAAAACTCGAATTCATTATCCATATCGATCTCCGACATCCGCCTTATGCAAATCTTATTATCCTTCGAATCCACGACAGAATCGGTATATTCTGTTGGATTGTGAATGCTTGTTCCAGGATGTATTACACACCCGTTTATTTTAGCATCTTCTTTGATAATGCAATTTGGAAATACCACGCTATTCGTGATAATACAGTTATTTTCAACTTTAGTGTTCGATAAGATATACGAGTTTTTTATCGTTACGTTACAGCCTACTAAACAATTGTTACCAATAACGGATCTTGTGACGTTGGTGTCGTTCCCAAGCGTACTATTCTGACACAAAACGCTGTCTTCCTCTAATCTACAACCCTTAGCAAGAGTGGCATTCCTATGTTTATAAGTACTTCTCGGCATATAAATAAATGATTTTAAGAATGGAATGGCATTTG